>CM057777.1:8750000-10000000 GCA_030064435.1 Trapa incisa | reverse complement strand
TGGGAGACCTTCTTGATGGGAGCTCGAATAGCTCTTACAAACCGGGGGCCTCGGTTTTGGAACTTGGGGGCTATTATGCCCGGTTTTGAAAATCTTGAACAAGTGGGCCATAGGCTAGTGGGCATGAGTAGGAGCTCATAAACAAACATGAGATATGTGCCATAAAACTTTAATAAATGAATTGTTTGGCCATGGTACCAAGACAAGACCGACATATTCAGTCAACTGGCGGAAGTGCGACATGACAGGTCTCCGGACCAATCAAGACAAACAGCTGCAAGTTGAGTTGAGAGTCGGGGCCGTTAGACCAGTGGCACCATAGATTATATGGCATGATAAGAAAATACTGTTTGTGCATGCACTATTATTATGGGATCATCAAGACACCCATGAGGGGTAGTGATGCATCCTAGGGGCCTTGGACAACCCGGTGAGTATAAGGGCAGTTCGTCATACCAGGTGACTGTGCGAAATTTGGAGTAGCACTAAGCGCATGAGACCGGGGTGGGGACAAGATGAGGTCTCTGTCCTCATACAGATATGGAGAATTGATTTCGGGATTGAGGGTCGGATGTCACATACATCCACTCATTCTTAGGGTAGAAGTGGGTGTGCTTCTATCTAGGTCTCCGGTAAAGTCACTCTGAAGCCACAAGTGGGTTTAGTGGTCGTGCTGGCCTGTGAATGTGTATTTGACCTTCATTATGAAGGATGTGTGTTAGGTGATGACACATCGTGATTAATATGGAAATGGTGGTAAAAACCAAGATTTAAATTGAAAGGATTTTTGAAAGAAAGAAGTCTGGCACACTCCAATATAAATCTTTTTCATAAAAGTAAAAGTTTTGAAAAATCCATTCACTGAGTAATCATACTCACCCCTCCCTTATATCCCTTTCAGGAAATTTCGAAAAGCCTACCCTTAAAGACCATCAACTAAGATGCCTGTGAGATAGGAATGACAAATTTAAAATATTATGCAGTTTTGATCTATGTTATTCTAGGAAAAGGTGTAGATTTAAAGGATGCCTTACTCTTTATAGTTTATAATAAGAGGAAACCCTTTAATAAATCAAGAGAGTGGTGGGTTGATCATGGGGATCCGACCAAACCAGGTCAGAGCGTAACAGTATGGGTGTAGGGGTGTTTGGGTGTAAGGTTGTATGGGTGTAGGGGTGTAGGGGTTTAGGGGTTTAGGGGGTGTATGGATGTATGGGTGTAGGTGTGTATGGGTGTAGGGGTGTAAGGGGTAGGGGTGTAGGGGGTAGGGGTGTAGGGGTATGAAGGTGTAGGGGTGTATGGGGTAGGGGTGTAGGGGTTTAGATCTAATCAACAATGGTGGACTAGATCTAGTTCTATCCAAGTGGGTCCAAGGTCTCGATTTTGAAAAGTGAAATGAGCCCAAGCCTGTATTTTGAAAACTCGTATGAATGGGCTCAAGGCCAATGGGAACGGAGCAATCCCATAAATAAGTTTATGATTTAAGAGCCTTATAAAATTATCACAAATGGATAATATTTACTAATGTTGTTGAGCAAGAGTCGAGTTGGAATCCGTTGGGCTAGCTGTGCAAAGATAAACGTATTAAATCCCAAGACTTATGTATGTGATTTTAATTGTATGGAACCAAAGAGACGTCTGGTACATGGTAGTGTTGGTTCTAAGGGCTACTGGACAGTAAAGGTTGTACATGGGAAGCTATGCTATTCTGGTATGTCTTGAAGCACTAGGAGCTTTGTGTGCATTGAAACTGAGGGAATAGAAGAGTGAGTTATCACCCCTACATAAGGGGATTGAAGTATCAATAAGTGTGGGGGTTAGGTGCTCACACAGACGATGTGGTGGAGGTTGTGGCCTCTCACCGGGTGGATAATAAATATGCTACAGGCCACTAGTGGAACACATCGAGGTTGTAGCCTCTAAGGGTCTATTCTACGATTTTTTTTATCCCTTTTATGAGAAAGGGTGTTTGTACGTTTGTGTTATACAGACCCATGGTAGGCCTATCATAAACAAATCATAAAAATTATTCAAACTAGGAAGGAACCTACCTTAAGCTTATAGGAACAAGCAAGAGAATCTAAAGGAGAATATTTTTTCAATGGTAAACAAGTTGTTGCTTGTTTATTTGTCAATTAAACTCATTTTAAGCTTGTGAGATACAAGTAAGGGATTTAACTGGGAAATTATTTTAATAAGCATACTAGTTATAGTTTGTTCAAACCTTTGCTTTAAAGAAATGAAAGATGTCTATACTTTTGAGTAAATACTGAATCATGAACAGTAAGTTACAATGTTAGTAGGACCCTCACCGAGTTGTAAACTCACCATTCCTTATCCCTTCTAGGTCTTAATTATGTCAAGCAGAACATTAAAAGATGAACTACTAAACTAGAATGTTAATTATCCTTACAAGTTTATGTACAACATTATATATTTAGACATACTTTGGAAAACTAGATCTGATGGATTATTTTCTATTGATTTATGTCTTGCTCCTACTAATACTATGATAACGGAGGTATCATCTATTATAGTACTAGGAGGAATAGCGGGTTGTTCACAGGGTTCTGATCAAATTGGATCGGTGTGTGACAATTATGTGTTTTTGCCCCTAGTACTAGGTTCTCGTTAATGAAAGTTATAGACTCGAAACATTCCTCTAGAGTCGTGTTTCCATGGGTCTCATCCTCACACTTGTGACGTTCATGGTTTGATTGCATGATGACATCAATGTCATAGAATTTTGAAATTTCTTTAGGAGGAGGTCCCATTGAGTAATGGGAACCCTAGTGTTTTGTTGAAAGAGCTTTCTATCATTGTCAACTCCTTCAGATAGGAGCTTCGACACATACCTTGCTCTCTTCTTGATTTCCTTTGAGCATGCCCTTAGCTATTTTGGGGCTCGATAATAGATTGGTCGTCGGATATTTTTCTTCTTAGAGGACGGAAAGCTATGATTTCGATGTCCCTTTGGTTTGATCAAGACACTATTTTTGTCTTTGTTACACCTTGCGACCAGGGTCCAATCTTTCTCTTTATTAGACTTATCTATAACAAACACGTTGAAGCTTGCATGAGCATGTAATTATAATAATGCTTTTGCGTCATGATTCTTGACACGTAATGGATATGAACATGGAGTATCAATTATCATAGGTGCATAACTTGCAATGGTGATTGTCCTGGGAGTAACAACCCCACTTATCCCATTGATAGCCATCACATTACTTGTTGTAGTATCATCTTCAAAGATAATATTTTCTTGATATGCCAATGTCATTATCTTTTCTTTGAGGACAAAACACTTCTCCAATGGATAACTAATCAAACGATGGTACTTGCAATAATTTGGATGATCTGTTCGCCTAGCCTAACCTATACATTTCATTAGTGTCAGTTCAAGGAGTTTTAACTCGAGTAGGTGCTTGAGCATCCCTAGGAGGTCAGAGTCCGAGAGCGAGTATGTCTTGTCTTATCTCTACTCTAAAGATGACCTTTTTTGTTGTGTTGGTATGAACACACGAGTCTTCTCGTCCCTTTTCATCTTAGAGATTGTAACATGTAGTATTTGTAGTCAATGTTTGTTAATTGTCTGACTTGAACGGCGCCCTCGTCCCCTTCTTCACATACTGACGATCCTTTGGTCTGAAAGGTTCGTGGACAGGAGCTCTTTGAACATACACAGTTTGATTCCTTTAAGGATATAGCACAATTTCCAATGCATACCTTGTATGCACATGTCGATCATAGAATGCTCGGACAGACCGTCCTTGTAGTTGAGACAAAGGTTTTTCCACCTCTGGATGTAGTTAGTGACTGACTCATCCTTCAGTTGGTGTGTACTAGTAAGTTTGATCATACTCATCGTACATTTTGTGTTGTAGAACCTATTAAGTAACTTATGTTCCAGTTGCTCCAAGCTGTTGATCGATCCTAGCGTGAGGTCCATATACCAATCAAATGCATTTTCCTTCAAAGTTCGCATAAATTCAAATCACCTTCTGTCCCTGCATCCTTGCAAGTCTCGACAAATTGAGCAATATGATATCAAGAGCTGCCCTTGTTGTCAAATTGTTGGAACTTAAGTGGTTGATAATTTGGAGGTATCATAAGCAACTCAATTCTACGCGAGTACGACTTCATGTAGGATGACTGGGATGAGCTACCTACTTTAACTTGATCTCTCAGTGCCTCTTTGATCAGTAAGTATCAAGCTGTTTGCAGTGACTCGTATTGTCTTCATTACAGAGACATCATATTTGCTTGTCCCATCGACTCTTGATGCTTCTTCTTGCACATGACTTCAGATGATTGGATTATCACATGTGGTACATGTTCGACTTATTGGACATTCTTCATGTTCTCCACCTTGTTCATCATGTAAGCTATTTGAGAATTTGTTTCTTTTATAGTTTTTATGAGGCTCACAAGTGTTATAGCCACGATGGATACTTATTATTCTAGCGATGTGATATTTGATTTTGAGATATAAGAGATTATGAACATTCACTATTATCAAATAGTTACATGTTTTTGACCATTGTACATTTAAAAGTCTCACAATCTATATTCAAAAATTGGTGAATTAATGCCTTTTCAAGGAGAGTAAAAATATTGACAACAGAATGTTACATTGGTATTGTAATAGAACTGGGGATAAACAACCCATATATATAATTTGTTTTTATGATGATCTGTCACTACGTCGTTATGTAGGAGAAGAATTAGGATTAAATTCTGCAACAAGGAGTAATGAAACTGGAAGTAGGATGGCGCCATAATCCACACTCTTTTTTTTCATGGAACGATGACAAGTTTTTTTAGTGTCATTTTTGCTAGAAATTTATTGCGCTCTTAAACATGAAACGTGGTGAGTGTGTAAAAGATATAATATAATAAAATTAAATTTTATTTATTCAGATATTATGAGTACACTTTTTTATAAAAATTTCAATATAGTAAAATATTTTTTTTCTAATTCTCTTTTTACTATAGTGGACCATTACTAAAAATTAGGATTAAATTTGGCAACAATGAGTAATAAAACTAGAAGTAGGATGGCGTCATAATCCACTCTTTTCTTTCATGTAACGATGGCAAGTTTTTTTAGTGTCATTTTTACTAGAAATTTATTACGCTCTTAAATATGAAATTAAATTTTATTTATTCAGATATTATGAGTACACTTTTTTATAAAAATTTTAATATAGTAAAATATTTTTTTTCTAATTCTTTTTTTACTATATAGTGGACCATTACTGAAAATTAGGATTAAATTCTGCAATAATGAGTAATAAAACTAGAAGTAGGATGACTTCATAATCCACATTCTTTTCAGACAAGTTTTTTTAGTGTCATTTTTGTTAGAAATTTATTGCGCTTTTAAACATAAAAAGTGGTGAGTGTGTAAAAGATATAATATAATAAAATTAAATTTTATTTATTCAGATATTATGAGTACACTTTTTTATAAAAATTTTAATATAATAAAATATTTTTTTCTAATTCCCTTTTTACTATAATTACTGAAAATTAGGATTAAATTCTGCAACAATCAGTAAAAAGTAGGATTGCATTATAATCCACATTCTTTTCTTTTCTATGATAAGTTTTTTTAGTATCATTTTTGCTGGAAATTTATTGCGCTTTTAAAAATGAAAAGTGGTGAGTGTGTAAAAGATATAATATAATAAAATTAAATTTTATTTATTTAGATATTATAAGTACACTTTTTTATAAAAATTTTAATATAGTAAAATATTTTTTTTCTAATTCTATTTTTAATATAGTTACCATTACTGAAATAGTATATACAATGGAGAAAATATAAAAGTTTACGCCAACTTGAACTAATGTTATATGTGCGCTATAAGTGAGTGGTTAACACCGCGTTTCTCAATTGGAGAAGGATGTGGAATCATTGTTACTTTTAGACTTTAATTGACTGTGTTAGAAAGAAGTCCGATTATTCTAGTATTTCTTATACTTTTCTCGGCTAATGTATATTCTCATTCGTTTTATTTTTATACGTATTTTGTTGATTAACACATAAATTTTACACAAAATTTCGTGATAATTTTGAGTAATTTTTAATTTATCAAAATTTATTTAGAGTTTATATTCTCTACTTTTTCTTATACCACTCTATTTATAAAGTGAATATCGTGCACACTAATTAATTTTTTTAGCAAATATTTATATATATTCCCATAAAATATTTAGATAATATATATTTATATAATATTATATTTTTTTATTATTTATAATAATAATACATTTCAAATAATATTGTATAATTTTATAATATCACAGTTTATTATTTATTTATTAAAAAATAATAATAATATATTTAATAAATTCATATAAAATCTTGTATTTATTTCCATTTGTTAATTAATAACTCAAATTTATTTTTAAAAATTATTATAATATTATTTTGTATTTATTATTTAATGATAATATTAGTAAAAAAATTTTAATCAACTATACAATTTTAAAAAAAAAACTTATGACACTACAATTACTATTTTGCTTAAATTTAATAGTGGTGCATTTTCTTTATGAAATAATTTACTATTTAGCCCTCTCAAATTATTTGTTAAAATGGTTAATTACACTAATGATACAAAAATTGCAGGTGATGGGTAGCTTAACATTTTAGTTCCTCATTTTTTTTATTTATTAACATTTTCATGAATTATATTTTCCAAAAATATATTTTTTGTAATTTTATTTTTTTCTTAATATTTTGATTTAATTATTTATTTTGATGAAAGTGGATGAAAGTGAAATTGTATATCTAAATTATTTTTTATTAGAAAATTCCATTATAACATGAAAAATCGCATATCAAAATACATAAGTTAGGAGCATACCCTCTCTCTAAATATTGCTTATTTGACTTAATTGACAGAATGTGGGTTGTACAATTCTTCACCCTACTCATCAAAAGACATCCAATGAACAAAAGCTTCCAATCTGTCAAAGACATTTCGCAATATTGCTTTAGATTCCATAGGCTGAGTACCATTTTCCCCGAGAGTACACCGCTAGGAATTGAGATTTGGGAAGAAAAAAAGGCAACACATCTTCAACAATTTTGATATGGAAGAGAGCTTGTGGGATCGATAGAGCTTACTTAACCTTATCAAAAATGAAATTTTAAACAATTGTTTAATGTCAAAATTTATCGATTTTTATTGAAAATAATTTTTTTTTCAAAAAAAAAGTTTTTGCTCTTAATATTATTGAATCTTATGAATTCTATCCAAATTATTATACCATTTTCTCTTTTTATAATATTTTTAAATTTTTGTTCATTTTTCTAACCATCCATTTTTCTTTTTATTATTATTGCATTTATTTATTTTTTAATTAAACTACATTAATTTTAAATCATAAATATAAATTTTATTCCTTTTATAATTAACAAAACATCAATACATTTATAGAAAAAAATGAAAATATTTTATATTTTATAATAATTTTATACATAAATTAAATACTAATATTTTACATTATATCGAAAATCATAAAAAAAAATTCTAAATTTTAACTAATAAAATCAATTCATATAAACTTTATTTTAGGGAATGTAGCATTCATCTAGCGGTCCACAATAATTAGTCCAATCTAGAGTTTAACCTAAACCGTTATTTCTTTCCATGGATTTTGTGGGGGGAGGATCACGTTCCTAACCCTAAAGTTTGTTCTCTTGAGTCAGCTTCACCGATTAAAAGCCATCACCGTCAGTGTAAATAACTCACGGGGCCAATGAGGATTGCGTTCGTCCTTAAGCCAACATATTCGGAATCTTCGCCTCATTTATTGTTGTTGCTCGCGGTTCAGGAACACTCGCAGGTTGATCGTCGAGTGCCTTCTTGAGTCCTGTTTATCTCCACCCGGTACTTAAAAGTGAGACACGATACTGGGCAGAAAAGCCCCTTTCGATATGATTGCTTGGGGAGAGATCACTTTAGTTTCAATGTCAACTGCCACCTACGCTATATTGGTAATTGGAGGCAGTCCCTCCATCTTTGTAGCTAGTCCTAGGTTACCTCTTTACTGGCGGCCCAGGGCCGAGAGGGCCGAGAGGACCGACAATTCTGCTTTTCCATTTAATCTTGTCTATTCCATATTCAAGTTTTTGAATTAATTCGATTAAGTTCTAAAATCTTTTTCTCTAAATTATCTTATTAGTCTCATTGTAGGATTTGCAAGGAGGAACCTAAGAGATTGTAACCAAGGAGAAGGGTTGAAGCACCAATTCATTCTGTGCCAATGGGTGGTGATGAAGATTCCGAGATAATACAAGTGGACCTTAACCCTTATACCCCAATGAAAAAGCTACCTTGATAGGTCTGATACATGCAGAGAAGAAATTCAGTTGAGTACCCTCTTGCTCAAATAGACTTGGAGTATTAAAGGATAAGTTCATATTAAGGTGGATGGTACAAACATGTTATCAATTGAAGTATATCAAGTAGTGGAGGGATTAGTTAGAGAAAGCCCCTAGGAAATTGATATCTACAACCTTTTCATTGAAGTAGGTAACTAGATGTTAATAGGCAATGGGTATAAAATTGCCAATCGAGCAGACTCAAGATCCACTTCCTGAAAAACGTCATTCAGGGTGCAAGTTTTATTGGATATAGGACTAACTTTATGCACTAGAGCTTGGGTGAATGCTGCTCAAGAGGACAAAGTCTATGCTACATTCAAATACGAAAGAATCTCAGGATTTTGCTACATATGTGGAAAGATTAGCCACCAAGTTAAGCAATGCAAGGTAGAAGGGATAGAAAATGGGACTTATGGACCTTGGATGAGAGCTCAGCACAAAGCATGACTGTGATACTAAATGGCTATGGGGGAGGTGGAAGACATCAAGTTCCCAACAAGATAAAAGTACACCATATCAAGGAGGGTTGGCAAAGGAATTTATTTTTTAGCAGCAATACTCATATTACTAGGGGGAGTTGGCAAGGAAAGAGTAAAAATTGGGACGACGATCTATCTTACTCTAATTCTAATTAATATGAGAAGAAGTATAAAGATGAAAGGAGTACCTCATACACAACGGCTAGGAAACTAGAAAGGGATGATAAGTCCACGGATGAACAGATTACAACCTCTTCAATTCCAAGCGCGCCATCAAGACGAGGACAATAAGTTGAAGTTGAAATAATTCAGATCAGAGGATGGCTGTGGAACCACCGGACAAGTGTCTTCATAAGCCAAAAATGGGGCGTATCCATACTCTATAGGTAAACCCTATTTTTCCTAAATAATATGAGCACGAAAATTTTAAAAAAAATTAAGTTTTAGGAATATAAAAAAAAATTTTAAAAATGAGTTTTAAAATGATCTAAGAAGAAATTAAAATTTTAAATTAAAAAATAATAATTTAATTAAAAATAGGAAGTTATGATCGGATTAGATCAAGTTAAAACAAACTTGATACATATTAAATTAGATCCAATTAAGAGTAATCAATTTGAATATTCATTTTTTGGTTGATTTAAAATAATATATTGGTAAAATGATATAGCCACATTATATAAATTAAATTTAGATAAATTTAGAAATTTTTATTTTTTTAGAAAATTTATTAAATTATACCTTAATCTATCGATTTTCTGATTTCGGGTCACCAAACTTGATTCAATTGACTCGATTGATTAACGGGCCGACTGCCAGGTCAACCCTTTCAACACGTATAACCAATCAGCACACGACACGTGGCAAATACGACCAGTTAGCCGATGGATTAGCGTTTGTAAATGCTAACCAATCAGAGAATGACACGTGTGTCGTCAACAATCAACTAATGAAAATCCACGTCTATTGGACTAACCAATCAGAGAGTAACACGTGTCAATTATCAATGATTAACTTATATAATTCCATGTTAGTGGAATTGACCAATTCGAGCACGACACATGACAAGTATGCTAGGTCAGTAGCTAGCTCAGAACTCGGAGAAATATTTACCAATTAGCAAATGACATGTGGTGTTGCCACATTAGAAACCCCTAGCCAATCCTTAGAGGACACGTGACATTAGCACGGGAGGTAAGATGGGGAATTTGACTTATTTAATTAAACTAATCAAAGAACACCACGTGGTAGAGTCTTGACGATCATCTGACATTTAGATTCGGTCAATTATCATGTTGGATTAAATAACCAATAATGGATCATCACATGTTAGATCAGACAATCAAAGAATGATGTACATGTTGAGTCAACTATCACTTCAACAACTCCATCTAATCACAGTTCGCCATGTGACAACTCGCATATGTGAAACATGTGCGCAGAGTGTGTCTTGTACCTTTAAATACCTGAACGAAGAGGAGAGGGAAAGTTGTTATAACTCGGGCTAGTAGTAAATTGCTCAAACAATATCTTAAATCGGAGAGTTAATGGCCAACAAACTGTGGAAAACTGAGAGTTTGTGAGCTCTCTATATAAATAGTTACTCTTCCCTCATCTTCTACACACCTTGAAAACTCAGAAACTTTAGGCTACTTCATTTTTCAATCACTTGCAAACTAAAACTTCAACTTTGGCACTTTTCTCTACCTCGGTGAATTCAGGTTCTCTAGAATTCTAAGAAAGTACTTCATCTGAGAGTATACTATGTTTAACTCGAATATCACCAAATAAATGCTTGTAAGCTCACATAATACCATTACTCTAACGCCCGAATGCTCCTAGTACAACTCGAGCTCAATTCAAACTACCTTCAGGACACCAACGACCGAGCCTATCCTCCCCGACCATCCCTAGTCAAGCCATGTCCTCCCTACATCCTAGTGGTAAGTCTCTACCACTGTCCTTTGAGAGAATATTCAAATTACAGAGTGTTTTTTTACTGAAAATATACTAAATCAAATTCTAATCGCTTATTCTATCAATTGAGATATCTTTTGATCCTAAAAGGATCCTATTGAAGAGAGCTAACTTTCTACACCAAGAACTCCGGACGTCATGCTATTCCCGGTAAGAAAATGAAGATTTCTCTCTACAGAATTATTTTTCTGAAAAAGCTTCATTTTGGATCATTACTAGGCCAAATTGAACTAATTAAATTATAAGAAAATATGAAAAATAATTAGTATCATGTTATGAAAAAGATAGGCCCCATGTAAAGCTAGTAAAGAGGTATACTCGTAGGGGTTGTATTGAAAGATGCAATACAGGACACACTAAGAGTAGGAAGGAGGTTCCCTCACAACCAATACATGATAAGTTTAGTAGTGGTGGCAGTGGCTAGTCCATGATAACCAGGGGCCATGAAGCTACTTGCTTGGAATTGACAGGAGGGGTTGGGGTCTCCTCTAATAGTTTGAATTCTGAAAAATCTCATAAGGACGAATCGACCAGAGATAATCTTCCTCGTGGAAATGAAGAATAAGTCACCAAAGCTAGAAAAAATCTGGAAAACACAACAATTCCTGGAGGGAGAATATGTTGAACCAGTGGGGTCTAGTGGAGGACTTGCCCTTTGGACTAACTTGGACAGCATGGAAGTTTTGGACAAGCATCACAATCTTATAGATATTGATGTATACACAGCTAGATCCATGGATAGGTTTAGAATTTCATACATTTATGGACCATGTGATTTTGAGGCAATACAAGTCTTATGGAATCAATTGAAGATGATTGGCGGGCAAACTGCTGAACCATGACTTATAATAGAAGACATGAATGATATTGCATATTCGTATGAGAAGCAAGAGGAAAATCCTAAATATCCTAGAAGTATAGTTTGCTTTTAGACTATGATTTCTTAGACCAAAATAATATACTATGGTTTTAAGGGACAATAATTCATGTGGACAAATAATAGAGACCCGCCAAATACCTTGTATGAAAGATTGGATAGTGGCTTATAATTAGTGGCATGGAGTCAGAAATTCCCGCACACAATAGTCTACCATAAGGAGTGGTTAGAGTCTCATCACATGCTCTTAATATGGACATGAACCCTCCACACCAACTCACTACTAAACGCTTCTAATTCGAGGACAAATGGCTTATATATGAGAGTTGTAGGCAGTAGTCCAAGAAGGCTAGAGCTGGAGGCAGACTTATGATGGGGAAAAATTAAATACCACAAATGGAAAGCTCAAGAAGTGTAGCTATGATACAATCCATCGTGCATATAAAATGACCCTTAAGTTGCATGAACAACTAAGAGCACTATACATTCATGATTGCCAGATGGGGGTAACAAAAAAGGCACTGACTACAGAGATCATTCAAGTATGGGCGGAGGAGAAACTATTTTGGAAGCAACTTGCTAGAATAAAATGGATAATAGAGAGAGATAAAAATATTGCTTTCTTCCACGAAAGCGTGAAACAACAAAGTGTAAACAAAATATCAACTGGATAAGGCTACAGAGTGAAGAATGGCCAGTAAATGAGGAGAAAATAAGGAAGAGTTTTTTTTATTATTTCTATGTTTACAATTTAGAAGGATCATACAAGATTAATAAAGCAATGAGAGGTGTAAATAAACTTTAATTGTGGAGATGAACCAACACCTATCCAAACCAATAAAAAGTGGGGAGATAGAATCTACACCATTTTAGTTGGGGCTAAATGGACAGCGGATCCAGCTGGATTCAACAATTCCTTTTACCACTACTTCTAGGATATAATTGGTAATGAGACTGACATAATCTTGATCCCTAAACTCCCTAATCCTGTGGAGATGGCATAGTTTAAACCCCTATCGTTTTGTAATTTCATTAAAAAATGATCTCTAAATTGTTGGTCAATAGAATTAAGTTAGGTGGTAAATTAAATTATGTTACCAAAGTACTTTTATCCCATGATAAACATTTATGATAATGTAGGATTAGTATATGAGTGTATCAACTATCTACCAGAATAGAATAGAAGAGGGAAGAGAGTAGAGTGCGCAATGAAAATTAATATGACTAATGCATATTATAGAATCTATTATCACTTGAATTTCCCTATTATTTATTATTTAGATAATTGTTTTATATATTTACAATAACTTACCATGATTATATATGGAGAAAAGATAAAAGTAATCTACTCGATAATTGAATTAGGATAGAGAGATCTTTTATCGGTTTATCTTTTTATTATAATTGTTGATTGTTTATTTATACTCATTATTAAAATATGTAAAAAAATATATTACACTTAAAATTGAAAAAGCATGCCCACTAGTTTCATATATATTCTTTGTATATTGTATATTGTGTTATTTTGTTTACATCGCTAAAAAATATTTTAAATATTTATTACCATGCGTCTAGATAAAGGATTAATTTTTAAAAATTAGCCTTAAGTGATGGATTGAAAACGAAAATTCAAGACTATTTGTAGATACAAGGAGCACTAGACTATAAATACCTTGGTATCTCATTATTCCAAATTGATGTAATAAGGATGTTCTTCAAGAGATAAAGCAACATATACAACTGAAGTTAAAAAGTTGAGTATCACAGCACTTCTCACACTATAGAAAGAAAATTTTAATAAAATTAATTCTAATTTATTTTATTAAAAAAGTTTTACTTCGACATGGGCAATATCAAGAAATTAATTTCTTAATAATACGTTTATGGTGAAACGATCCATCGAATAAGTTTAAAATTTAATGTATATAGTGGAGAGAGTTGACAACCTAAAAAAGAGAAGTAATGAAGTTTAATATGCAAATATTTAACCAAATAACAATGATAAAAGGAGTATACAAGTTGACGGCAAATAGATTTATTCTAAAATTCTAAATAGTAAATATTTTAAAAACATATTTTATACATGTTAAATTAAATTATTCACCCTCCTCATATTGTAAGAATATTTTTTGCAGGCAATTACCTCGTATCTGATATAATAAATTGACACAAGAAATTTAGTCAAGGTATGGGGGAGATGATGGTTGCCAAAGCTTCCCTCCACGAAGATAGCCCAACAACCTGTAGAGGACATGAAGACTTTCTTATTCCATTTTCAGTTCCTCTTTTGATCTTTTGACGTTTCTACTAAATCTAAATGGTTTTGAACCCTTTAAAATCACACTTCCCTTCTTTCCTAACAACCTCATGACTACCCATATCCTTTAGTTACAGCTATAGTTACCAACAGCTCTATCACCTCTTTTTTCATCAACGGAAAGACTTCATTCAAATCACCAGTTAAGACCAATGATCCTAAGAAACTATCACGTATTTGCTTGATTTCATTCAAATGCAAATGTAGGGAACCGACCATAGGCACAAGACAAAAACTAATCATCCATGAACATAGGGTGAGATATCTTTGTGCATATAAAATTCAGTATGTTTTAGAATTGAAACCTGGAGCTCTCAAGTGAAGGTAAATTAAAAAAAAAAAAACTAGATTCTAAAACATCTTCTCATTAATACAACATCCAAATTTTGCTACTACACCATTTATGAAGATCATGATTCCCTCAATGATACAAATCAAATGAAAATAAATCTCTGCATTCACTAGGGAACCCAGGCCAATGGCAGTGATGATGAAGTTCAAACAGTTATGCAGACACCCTACAGAGATTTTTCTGCTAGTAAAAAAAAAGGATGCATAAGAATCTATTAGCATCCATAGCAGGAAGAAACCTTCAATTGTTTATTTCCAGATCTTAATGGACTTGTCGTAACTTGTGGAGGCGATCGTTCCGCTGACAGGTGATTGTGCCAGTGCTGAGATTACACATTCATGAGCTGGGATTGTCACGCTCCTGTTCTCAGGGAAGTTCCAGATCACCATTGTCTGCAACCAAATAAAAAGCAAGAAAGATCCATTAGCACTTTCAGCACAGGAAGAAAGTAGGACAAACTATTCTATGAGAGATTCCATCATAATGGCATAGGGTATTGTGTTAGTTTTGATGAAAGTGCCATGGACTCAGAATTCAAAACCCTGAACTTAAAGGAATGTTTTTACTTAATTAAATTATAAAAGTTTTGTTTGGATATATAATTTCATTTTAATTATCTTTCTTCTTAATATTATGGAATGAGCATTCCCCCAGTATATGTAGGGAATACTCATTCATGAACCCAATAGTATAATCTATTAAAATGGAAACACATTCCTAAAGTAAAAACACTATTCAAACCGCATTTCAATTCCATTACTTCCATTCCGTATTTCGTGCTACTATGGGGGATCTTTATGTGAAAGTCATCTACTACTATCTACTGCACATACATTTTTTTAAATAATGTACCCCAAGGCCAAAATATAATTAAGTAATTTGGAAAATTAAACCCATAAATATTAAACTGCTAAAATCCCAAGTAAGATGTAAACTTTTACATGATAACTCAATTTAGATAAAACTTTCATTTGACTCGATTCACTTAAACACCTTTTTTATTGATGATCCAATGCAAACAATTTTCTTTGAAATGAGTTGTGAATGAAAAGTTTTCATGTGAATTGTGATATCAATGAAAGATTTGTACATGAATTGAGTTAAATAAAAAGTTTACACAAATGGAACGCACCTTATTTGGAAATTTAGCCCTAATAAAAAATGAAAATAAATAATAACATTGAGATAGGAAGGTGTTGCAAGGCTCCACAATTAGGGCTGCCAACCCCAAAATGGTTAGGCCAAATGGCTACTAGAGGGCCAGCAGCTCCCATTTCCTGATGTATTAGCAACCAGATCAAGATCCCAAATTAAAGAAAATGGGTCACACTTATTTGGGATGGGATTTGACTGAAATAGTTTAGGATGAAATTGAAAAACAAGTTGAAGACAAAATAATAATGTGTTTTTTTCCTTGAAGCACAGCCATTTGTCTACATGGCACATTTTTAGATTAAAATTTGTATCAAAAGGGAGCACAAGAACTGCAATTCTAAACATATTGAAAGGCTACAAAAGAAATTTGTAATGCAAGTCTCACTAAAATGCATACATATATCTTTAATAGAATGTAATTTGCAAATTGTTAATAATAATAACATAACATGTAAAGACAACATTTTTTATATCAGTGGGGTCTAAATTAAATAAAACATAATATTGTTTCTTGGAGTTGTTGCCCATTTTCTAGTAGACGAATAGAACTATAATATTAGAGGAAAGGAAATTCCTATTCCTGGCTAATTACACATTCAAACAATTGGGTTTAATTCCATATCATGAACATAAAGTGACATATAGCAGCAAGCATGTTCATGTATATTTAAGAATAAGATTCATGGCAAGACATCCAATTTGTTCCGGTGAAGAATATAATTGCAATAATTTAAATTAAAGCAACATTAACTAATGAAGATTGAATCTATTACCATCCACACCTAAAGCATAATAAACAAGTTAGAAACATGGTTTAAAGTGAAAGTATAAAGGCGATAAGTACCTGGTAACCCCCAATGACCAACAGATTGGAATAGATTGGGTGAAAAATGCATGACTGAAAATTGTTTCCGCTTGCATTGAAATCATGAATGCATTCTCCATTTGAAAGTGACCACACCTTAACAGATTCATGGCTCACAGAAGCTAATTTCCCCCCAGTGGCATCCCAACATACAGAATGTACATCAGAGGGATGGCCCTAAACACAAGAGAGCATCACTGAGAATAAAAATCTGTTTTACAGATAAAAAAACCAAAAATATGTTTCAGCAGTGCAAGTGAATAAAAACTCTATGAAATAGCTAGGTCCTTAAAAGGATAACTACTGAAAATGAACTCAGTTCTTTGAGCATGAGAGTTTCTCAAATATTGCTGAGCTCCTCCCATATTGACTTTTAATAGAACATAAAATATAGCATTTTTTCAACAGTTATCCTACATCTTAGGCTTGAACTGTATTAGATTCATCCCAAGCTTCAAAAATTGACATTTGAACTTACAAAAAATAAATAAACATTTGACCTCATCAAAAGGTTGGAAAGGAAATTGAATAGAGGGGAATTGAGCTCTGCTCTGTGTTACATGAATTGCGGCATGAAAGAAGGTAGGATATCAAGAGAGAACCATATTTTAACTCAACTCGACTTTGCTGATCTCTTTTCAAATAAATCAAACATCAACATAGCAACACAAAATTATGGAAAGGACAAACAAGGCAAGAAAAAGAAAGGAAGAAATGAAAATAAAAAACTCGAAGTCCAGACATTTATTATAGCTAATTTAAAATCCCAATTTATAGTCTCATTGCAAAAAATTTGCAACAATATGTTGCAGTTGTACAGTAGAAGAGGGAAAATGCATTTGATTGATAATTTAGTTTTTCTGTTGCCAAGTGAGGCACTACAAAGCTATATAATATTCTCCACAATTAGTCTTCAGACAAACAAAAGATAATAAAATATTAGATTAACACACCTTTAATAAAAGAGTCTGCCTATCGGTCTCTACATCAAAGATGCCCACCATGTTATTAGCTGCAGCAGCCAATAACTGCCCAAATCTAGGTTGAAATCTCACTAGTGCAGTACCACCCTAACACCAAAGCTCATTGTTAGTGACACAAAAAAGTTCCAAAACTAACTCAGCAGGTATTATGATAGCAAATTAGTTGAGATGCCTTACTAACCTTGGAAACCCGAGTGCATGAGTACTGGTTGATGTTCCAGAAACGAATTTCATTGTTATTGTCGCAGGAACAGAAAAGGTCAGTCTTGCTGGGATGGAAATCAATGGACGTCACAGGAAAACTGTGTCCACTGTATGTTTGCAAAGAGAAATTTGGCTGCATGACCATTGAAACTTTAATACATAAGTTAAATCCAATTAGGAAAGCAATCCAATCTGGTTTCAAAGTAGGCCAGTGGGTTCATGTTTTCATCCACTTCCTACTATCCATAACTGATGTTTGTAAAATGATAAATTGCAGCATCTAGTTTGGTCAACAAAAACCAACGTGATGAGCAAAAAAAAAAAACAAAACCAACCTGAACTTTCTCACCATACCAAATTAATGCCTGGTTTAGCCAGGAAGTTGTCAAAAGAATGAAAGTGAAGTTGGAAATATTAGCTTTGTGTAGTATATTTTCAAAAGGAAATAATAAATAAAACAAAATTTTACCTGGGTAGCATCCCACACTCGGACCGTTGTATCAAATGAAGATGTTGCAAGCTGGGTTGAATTTGGTCTAAACCGGACATCGGTAATTATGTGCGTATGTTCTTCAGAACTGCTTTCTGTTTGCAAGGTTTCCATGTGCCAGAGGATGACCTGTTCATATTGAAAATTTTTATCACTCGATCAATCTTATAATAGTCTGTTATCCTATATCTTAACATATTTTCTAATTATAATGTACTAATAGCTGCTCTTCAAGCCAAAGATTGGCCTCTAATCAACTAACAAATAAACAAGAAATGTGCTTTCTATGAATATACAGAATTGAAATCATCTTCAGATAAAATGACCAGTCTCATTAATTTATCACTTCTTGTCCCCATAAATATAGGTGCCATACCATTTTTACATGCTATTGAAAGGACTTAAGAACCAAAATCACTTTACAAAGTTCATAACGAACTTTCAATATTTCAACATCTCAAGATGGGTATTTATTTTTTGGAGAGAATAGCTAACATATGAAGGCAAGCAAGAGAAAGCTTTATTTGCTTAATTTCCAAAAAAAGCTTTCTTTGCTTTATAGGCCTTTAGTGAAATCTGTTCCTATGTCATTCTAATTACTTTGATAGTAATACATGCCTTCTTATCATGACCAGCACTCGCAAGATATTTCCCATCGGTTGAAAAGTGACAGCAGATAACTTTACTGTTACTCTCACGTATGGAACTAACTTCACTGAATGATAAACCTGAAAGGGAGAGACTTCCATGAGAAATTTGGACAATATAACAATATTCTCACATTAAAAAGTCTAGCATGGTACCCTTCACGAGGTCTGCTGCAAGTTCAGATTGATTTTGTTTTAACTTCCCAAATACATCTCTGCCATCCACGTCATCAGCTGAGAGGAAAGACTCCACATTGTCTTCTAGAGAGCCAACATCTCCAAAATGGTCTATGTCATCCTACAAAGAATGTATTGTGAAAAAGAATCAGAATTACCTAAATGCAGCTTCTGAAAAAATGCTGCACATTTTCAAAATATCAATATTATAAATCTAGTGAATAACACAAGCAGAAACTAAGTATTATCACATGAGGACAAGCATCAATTTTAGGACTGTACAACTATTTGCTTGATAAAAAATTAATAATAATATCTGTGATGCAAAAGGTTTAAATCATAGTGGAACAATCATCCAACTGATAAGGTTGGTAGTGATTCACCTGAACTTCAATCACATGTTTGTGAAGAATGGGCTCATTGAAAAGAAAGATTCATCTAATGGTTATGACCAGGTTAGTAGATAAAAAAACAGAAACACCATCAAGGGAAGTTCTAACTGAAATCAACTAGAGGGCATAACCTGTGCATTGCACAGAATAACAATGAGAAAAAATAAAAACAAATAGTGAAATTATATTTATTTGTACAAATTCATTTCACTTATGGGTAATGTGTGCATGACTTGAACTATATATAAATTATCAAGTTTTATAATCATAATAATATATTAAAATATCAAGTATCTCTGAAAAAAGGAAAAAATAAAAACAGGAAACAGCGGGTAAATGTGGACAAGGGATATAAGTTATTGCAGATGGGTTGGCAACTGCTAGTCAGATAAAGGAAATAGGAACTGGTTTAACTGTTTACATGCAAAACTCCTATATTATCCTTATGAGTAAAATTTAGAAACCTATGCTAAAATAAATTAAAGGGTATTATTATAGGGAAAGGTAAAAGGACACCAAAGGTGGTTTACCTTCCTGTATAGTATAATAAAAAGTATAGATAAGGCCACCTCACCTAATCTAGTTATTAAAAGTACCAAAACAAGCAGCAGTTTTAGTATGAACTGGGGGATTTCCCCAAATCACTCTAAATTGCCGAAAAAGAGTAATTTATATACCAGTTGGTTCGTGGATGAGGTAAGACCCCCAAGTCCATTCGTGCCATACATCATAAGACCTTTTGACATGCTAGTAGCTTGTTGAGTATTGCTTGCCATTGAAACTCCATCCCCAGGTGTGTGAGTTGAAGGAGTTGATGGTTGAGAGTTAGGGGAAGGTCCAATTGTGTTTCCAGTACCTGTGCTGTTAGCTGGTCCAGAAGATGACAGCCCTTTCCGCTTCCTCTATTATTTGGAAAAAAAACGAAACAAAAACATAACAAATTTTACCTCATACTCAAAGGGGCAAGGGTGGCATTTTTTATATACTATGCCTTAATACTTCAATGCAGCATATATTACTAACATAACAATTTTTACATCATACTTAAAGAGACAGATGACATTTGCTATAAATACTTCAATGCCCCATATCAAACTACAATTTTTTAAGAGCCTATAAAAGCTCTAAGTGCATGTTTAGAAGTTCCTAACCTGTTGCTGAACTTGCTGTGGCTGGATCTGATCATGTGGTTGTTGAGATGATGATGGTTGAATATGAGGCATGTTCATCTGCTAGCAATTTATATTTATCAGACACATCCACAAGAAAAATTACAAATAGATAGTTCATTTCTTGAATATTGAATAAGTGACAAGCAAGACAACAGAGAGGGAGGGGGCAAAGACTCCCATCCTTATATGTACTGCCATTTTTTTAACATCAAGACAACAAGATAAACACATAATTGTTGAGTAATCTTTATCCATAAATCACTGTTTTTAAGCACAGCTTTAGTTGTTAAATGGAACACAGTTCATCATCACTACTACTTATCAAGCAAGAGAGACTAACACAACCATAAGTTACCTTCGAGGAAGATGACTGCATAGGGGAGCCAGCAGATGCATCATTTGCCATCATTTGCCCATCTTTTGCATTCAAGGAACCCCTAGGCATTCCCCTAAAAATCCGAGGATCCATTTCCCCAAAAATGGAGGGATTACTAGAATTGCCCTGAGATTGGATTTGGGCAAGAAGCTGGTGTTGCTGCTGCAGCTGCTGCTGCGGTAAGAGGTGGAGCTGGTTCACTGGATTCATGATAGGCTTTTGAACATGTGCACCTAAGTTTGGCCGAATCGAGTCAATTCCCTGATGAAATACATTTCCCCTTCAGAAGTTGCAATAAAAACATACTCTTGAGAAGTCTTAATGCAATAAAAAACTTACTGCTAGGGGAAATCCTTTCAGTGGTAGATCACCAGTGCAGGGGTTTATTCCTGACTCAAAGAAAATGACAAAGAAGAGTGCTTAATTGATATCCAAAGATCACAATGTAACAGAAAATCAAATATGGATATACTGCTGTTTGAACATTAACCAAAATCATTAGGGTTTATACTATACATGTCATAAAGATAACAAAATTCTTTGCAGAGACACATCCTATAAGTACTTCTACCACATTATAATATTATTTTAAACAGAATGAAGACTGGCTAACCTTCTATAATTATGGTTTAATATGAAAGATATATTCCAAACATGATCTTATTGCATAAACTAAAAAATGGGCATATTATATATTCTGATGCCAAACCAATTAATAATCACCATGTTTATTTTTACATCCTTCAATAATAGAGGGCTGCAACATGCAAATTATGTGATAAGTTTGTCAGTAATTGAGGATAAAGTAAGCAGTTTGGTTTACTTGAGGTAAAAATTGAAACATTAACACTTTTTAATTTTAAAATTAAAATAAATAGATTTTTCTTTATTGGTAGATAACTCAACAATCTAAGTATCAGTTGATTGGAAAGGAAGTAACAAATTGTAGATACTGGTTTAAATAATGTGTGCATCCAGAAGAAAAATGTTTGAAAGGGAGATTAGGTTGATATTTATCATCATATATAAAAGGGATCTTACAAATATATTATGAACCTTCTAAAAGTCTAAAACTCCATATCATTGATGTTGAAGTTTATTCTGTTAACAGATTAAAACCAGATGATTAAGAAGCTCTTCAAGAGGAAATAAGAAATCAAAAGGCACAAGTTTCTGATATGATGAAGGTGACTACCATATTAACTAATGATGCTTACTATTTCTGTGTCATTTCTAAGAACTTCTTCACTCCAATTCCATTCACTCCCAAGAACCTTTACATTCCTCAGAAATAACTATATGAATACAAAATATAACCCATGAAAAGGTTGCAACTTAAGTTGTTCAATTTACCTGGATTCCCAACTCCAGGTCGTTGCTGCATCATGCCTTGTCCATACAGTGAGGAAGAGTTTACAGGTAGAGATCTCTGGGCCGTCCCCATGTTAACTTCACTCTTGATATCCTAAAAACATATATATTTACAACAAGGCAAGCTAAAAAAATTTCAAAAGAGGAAAAGAGCTAAGCAATCATTCATATGCAGCTCATGAAAATATTATATTATCATGCCTGCATTTGTTGTAATGCAGCTGCAATGCCACCAGAATTTCCTTGGAGTAATTGACTGATGCAGAAAGATGATTGTCAGATCCAGTTATATAAGAGAGAGAATAAGTGTAAAGTACAATGATCGTTATTGAGATACCCATGTTGAGATGATGGTGGTTTCAGAAGGGCCATTCTAGCATCTAGTAAAGGCTGCGAAACTGAATCATTCATTAGGTTAGATATTTCCATGCATTCCTTATACTTTTCCGCTGATGCAGAGAGAATTGACTGACCAGGCATTGTTTCTGTAGTACCAACATTTGCAAGACCTCCAATAGGAGGCTGAGTAGAGTCCCTTCTTTGCATTTGAGCCTGACGGATCAACTGAAACTGTTGCATCTGAAGCTGTTGCTGTTGTTGTTGTTGCTGCTGCTCTCTTGCTTTATCATGTTGTGCCTGCATAAAATTCTATTACCACAGAAAGAAGAATAAAAATATGTTTGGATTGAAGTGTCTGGAGGGGAGGGTTATTATTTAATTGTGGGATCAAATTTTAATTTTCACCTAATCCCTTATTACCTCTCTTTATTCCCCCTTTTCTGAAGGGAATGAGGATTAGAAGGATAGAGGAATTTTCCAAATAAGGGATTCATCTATCCCTCCAAACCCTCCCCTCTTTATACCTCCAAACCCCTCAATCCAAGCGCCAAAGGCTAAAAAACATGGATGTCAAATAAATCAATACACAGTTATTCGCAGGAACTCACCTCTATATAAGCAGATGCAGGTTCAGAATGTTTTTCATTTGTCCTTGCAATAAAAATGTCCCAAAAGACAGACCACCACTCAAATAGGAAACCTCCAGGAGCATCAATTGCTGCATATGCAAAACTATGCCCTGAGAAACTCTTGCTTGTTCATCTAGAATGCCAAGTATCAGTGTGCACTAATTTATGTGTACGAAATGTCTCAAGGCACTCAATTAGGTCTAATGCAGAAATAAGTAACAAAACTTGGGAGGGATGACTGAAGGATAACAAATTGGATACTAAAAGAATAGTATACTACATTCAGTTTCTGATTATGTTATTGCCACTCTAATTATCAAGTCTCCAACTGTTCTTTTTCAGAAACCAAAACAGCCATCGGTATAGAAGGCACCGGTATATTATACACCCACTGCAATCAATAGAAATAAAAAAGCAACAGCCCTGAAATAAAATTTTATAAATTTAAAGTAAATTGGGTATTTTACCTACTGGGTCAGGAGAGACCTTTCCTTCTGTCATAAAGGACTTTGCTGTGTTGTTCAATTTCTTCTTCAAGAGGTAATCGTATATGTAAATATCAAGCCTACAAAGGAGAATAAAACCAAAAAAAGAAAAAAATGAAGACAACCGATTAAATCAGTACTTATGTATAACTGATGGCAATCAATAACAAAAATTAAGATAGCCTATAATTTCATACATCTTATCTGCTTCCCAGTTACTCTGATTCTGAGCCATAGCTCCTCCAGGTTGAAAACTTGCACAGCTAAACGTTTAAGGTGTCTGCAAAAATTCGAATTTCAGGCGACCAAGGATTCGGCTGGCATTATGAGAGTGGATGCAACTTAAAAATTCATTTTTTTCCCAAAATTTTTCTTCGATCAACAACAACACAAGGAACGATGTGCTAGTATCTGAACCAGCAATCAAGAAACCATTAGATCATACAGTACTTCTTCATAATTCAATCAGTTGATCGATTAACTGCCATAAAAATTCTTATATTTACAAAAAGGCTGAGCTGGGTTACTGAACCATGCAATCCCCAGCCAGAATATTTCAGATAAGGAGGATCAGATCGAGTTGCCAGAGACAAAGTATTCACAATTCAGAAATTTTGATTGCGCCTCAGAATCTTCGACAGTGGAACGCTCATGAGTAAAATCCGATTCCTTCGGAGCGATCAAGAAAGCGACTTTATGGGGGAGAAGAAGATCGAAGAGAAAAGGCACGAGATGTCAGAGAATTATAAAAGGGCGCATCCTAAAATTAGTTAAAGAAGAAGAATGAGGAGCAGGATTACATACAGCGGAGGAGGCGGAGATGTTCTAGATGGCTGCTCCGCTGCGGAATCGCCGGAGGGGACTCAGAGCAGGAAACGATCACTGGGAAGTTTGTTCCATGAGTCGTCGTATTTGTATTTTTTCTGTTATTTTCTTTTTATCATTTTTGCCAATGAAAATGGGCTGAGAAGGCTATTAGACCCTCCCTAATCACGAGATTAAAAAGAAAAGGTCCTCATAGAGGCATGATACTCGAGTTCGTATGGCCTTGCTCCCCTAACTTTATTGGGCCCGGTCGAGTTCAGTTCCCCTTGGACATGTACTTTTTTTTTGCTCTTTCGGCCTAGACTAACCCCGTGGAAGATGAGTATATCTGGACATATGAGGGATCCATGTCCGGTTTGGAGGCTCGACTTCCGAATCAGTTTCGAAAGATACGAGTATTGGTTGAGTAAGTGGCAATATATGATTGAAAATTGATATTAAATAAGTCGGCTGAAGTTAATTATGATTTGAATAAGTTGGCTGAAGTTAATTATGATTTGAATTAGCTGGGTTGAGATTTGAAGGTAGTTCATTTATATAGTAATTATTTAGAAAAAAAAATTATCCACAATATATTTATGTTGAATTGAAATATTTTAAAAGATTGTATTAAAAATTATATATAAATTTTTATAGATATTTAGGATTTTTATATAAATTAATTTGATTTAATTTATATATAAAATTATTTAATAAATAATTTTTATAAAATAACATATTACAACCCAATTAAATTTTAGGGTTGAATTCGATTATCTTACCAACTTATTTGAAATAAA
Organism: Trapa incisa; assembly: GCA_030064435.1. NCBI lineage: Eukaryota > Viridiplantae > Streptophyta > Magnoliopsida > Myrtales > Lythraceae > Trapa > Trapa incisa. The sequence goes on along the minus strand of CM057777.1, from coordinate 9,974,705 downwards.
ATTTGTATCGAATTAAATTGGGTGTATAGGATTTTAAACTAAATTAATTTTTATGTAAAATTATTTTAAATAATAATTCTGATTAAATAATATATTAATAAGTATACCCGTGCTTTCACCAATCTTCTAATTTAAAATTATATTGAAGTTAATAAAGTTAAGTTGTTTAAATACAAATTATAGAATTAGGTCGTTTTAATACAAATTAATTCGATTAAAATGACCCGAATTTGATCAATTCGATCTAAATAGTTTAAATAAATTAAATATAATATTTTAGAATTTTTTAAATTTTATTAATATTTTTAGAGATATTTTTAAAATTTTTATAAATAATATATCGTTCAGTTGGGTAAACCCAAATCCATATAATTCAAAAACGGGTTCGAAGGCCAACTAAGTTGGTAAAAAGTTAAAAAGTGAAACAGAGTAGCAACGTTCAATTTATGATAAGTGTTAAAGTTAATATTGTTTACTTAAATTAGATATAAATATAATTATAATATAAATTTAATGTTATAATTATTTTGCATTAATATTTATATTTCATTATTTGTATGTTCACATTTATCCAAAATGAAATTGTATTTCATCATGTTCAAATTCATCTTAACTATTAAAATTAATTGATTTTGTAACATTTTATGCCTAAAAATCTTAGTTTATTGAGTTTTGTATTATAGTAACTTAATTTATAATATTTACATATGTTTTTTATTTAAATATTATTTATATTTAAATTCTCTTACTTCATCATTATACAGTTTAATTCTCAATATTAATTTTTTAATTAACAAATTGTGTTACATCCCAATTTGAATTATGGGCCGAGCACGAGGAATACGCCATATTTTCTTTATTTTACAATAGTAAATATTTAACATTGGAACCTAGGTAAATTTCAAGTGTATCGAAAATCAAGTTTAAACTGAAAAAATAATCTCAAATTGAGTAAAAAATCTTAAATCGAAAAATGAGATACTGAATTAAGAATGAGAACCAAAATTGAGAATATAATCTTGAACCAAGGATGTAATATGAAATTGATAATAAAATTGTGATTTGAAAATAAAACCCGAAACCGAGAATGTAACCTTAATCTGGAAATATAACCCCAATCGAGATTTGGAAAGTCAAGTTTGTATAATAACCCAATGTTAGAAATGGGAAAGGGAACTCCATGGCCATGGCTAATCTTTGGCAATGGAGAAATCAACCAGGACAAGCCGATTTCCACCAATGGGTCTATCGAGTTCAGCCTAATCTCACTTAGTCAACAACCAAATTTGCCGAACTTTGGCAACCTTCTAGCTAGCCACCACTATAGAAAGGTTCACCTCAACCTTTCCTACAAAACGCCTAAACTCCGACCACCTCCGGTGGAAATTTTCAACAAACCCCTTAGTAGGTTTGTTACAGTTAGTTTTGGAAAACAACCAAATTTGTCTTTTCTGTCTTTTAATTTAATCCCTTTTGTTATTTCACACAATCACATGACCAACAACCGCCCTCCTATCATAGGAGGGATCACACATTCGCAGGATGATCCTCGACCGTCCTACTTGTGGACCGTCCTTATGCTCCTTGGGTCGGCTTCATGACCTACTAAACGACGAAATCACCCTTATGATCCCTGGGTCGTCCAACAGTCCTTGGGCTCTATCACTACCTCATGCCAAGTGTCCTAATGGCCCAAACATCACGGTGCATGCACAATCAACAATCTTTTAAATTATAGCCGTTATCTTTGGCCCTCTAGCACAACGGTGTGTCGGCTTGGCTTCGACTCACCATGCATATTGGTCCAACAGGTTCGAGGACCTGACTTCGGTAGAGCAACAGTTAATCCCAACAAGCTCGACAACTCAGCTTGGCTCGACGGGTATCACACAAGGTTCCCATTATTTAGGTCTTTTAGCATCATATATCATATGTCTATTCTAGACGGGTCTATGCCCGTATCCACCGGCCTTGGACCCTCTGTCATCTCAAGCCTAAGTTTGGAATTAACTCCCAAATGTGTCAAGTAGAGTCACCTAGTCAGGTGATGCTAATTCTGAGAAAATAGTTTTCAAAGTTGAATCGTTATTACAACCAGAATGGACGTTATAGCGGTTCCCACTTATCGGTGATCTCGGTGGGGTCGTGCCGGGGGAATCTCTCTCCTTGGTGTGCTTCTAGGGTCGGCGCTCGAGTAATTCATTCCTGTAGGGTGCGAGTGTTCGTATTAGGGCATGGTGACCAATGGGTCACATACTTTCTCATATATGCAACTAAAACCCCATACTTTGCTTAAATTGCACGTGAGTCCCTAATTTCCCTTTAGTCTCTATTGGGTCCCCTGGGTTCCCAATAATTGTTTTTTTGGGTTCTTAACTCTTTCAATTTCACTAATTGACCCTTTTCCAAAAATTATAGTTTGGTACCCCAACTTTTCAAAATTTCCAATTTGCTCCAAATTGCCCAATTGACCTTTAATTGGGGCGAATTTCATGAAAACACCCTCAATTTCGTGAAATTGTTATTCAACCCTCCAATTTTTAAAAATTGCACAAAAGTCCCCCAAAATCTCCAAATCACCATTCATCTTCTTTCCCAATTCAAGCTTGTGGAACTTCAAATCCTACCTCATCCAATTGGCAGCCTGTAAGCCTTATTTTCTTCGATTCTTGCTTCTATTCACCTCCTCTAACTCCCCTCGATCGTCCTACACTTCGAATTTCTGAATTTGGTTGAGTTTTATGCCATGTCGGAGCTTTGCCTGAAAATTCACAATAGAGAGAGAAAGCTTACATTTCTTACCGATGGAGGGGCATCGACCGGAGCTTAGGTGGGGGCAGCAAGAGCTAGTTGATGGGGATCTAGTAGGACCGAATCTGGCTGCAATTCACCACTATCATATGGGAATTTAAAGAGAGAAGTTTCAGGTGGTGCTATTTTGAAATTTCGAAATTCCGACGAGGGGAGGCAAAATTGAGCTTATCGAGGCCTGTAGGTGTGTTGTGGGGGTGCTTAAGCGGTTAGGGATGGCTAATTTAGGTGGTTGAAGGGCCAAAAGGGGCAAGGTGGCATCGGGTAGGAGCTCGCTACTTGGAGCTTTAGAGTAGTTTCACTGTGCAATTCTCTATGGACTTCCCCGAGCGTCCTCTGGCTGTTCTGAGAAGGTCTGGAGCTAAAGAACTCTTCCCTAGTTCCAATGCCACCCTTTAGAGCTACTTTGGTGGAGGTTTTGCCTGTCGTCGGAGCTCTGGTTTGCAGCTCACCGTAAAACTCAGTGTTCTTCTTCTTCGGTCGATTGTGGGATGCTGAGAATGAATGAGGGGGGTACTCTTTATATAGTAGGCTCGGCAACTATTCAGGCTACCCGCTAGTGTAAGACTCGACATCCGACTCAGCCACCAAAGACCTGATCGGAGCATTTTTTGAGTCGCTAGAGACTCTAGCTTTTTCGGCGACTCCCTCCCTCTCTCTCTTTTCTGTCAATGTCTGAAGGTTGAAGACGAAGACGTGGTGATCGTACCACGTGGCATGCTATGATTGGTCATTTTTTCTAACGTGGAGTGCCAGCTCAGCCGCCACATCAGCCGTTGACTGGACAAGTGGTAGCCTCTCATTGGCTACTCATATTTGCATGGCATACTGATGGGGCGCTAGCTGTTCGTTGATCGGACATGTGGAAGCATCCCATTGGTTGATCATATCTACGTGGCAGTTGCCGTGGCACCAGCTGGCCATTGACCGGTCCGGTGCGATTGGGTTCACTACCCAAAATTCAAAAATTGGTCGATTCGGACTCGGTTCGACCGTTTTTCTCAAATTTAAAATTTTCTAAATTCATTTTCTATCTAATGGTAGTTTCAATTTTTAAAATTTACATTTTTAAGCCATCTAGAAAAATGTATTTGTGAATTGGTTCACTATGGTTCATGCCACTTTGGTTTGGTTTACCTCGAACCGGTTCGGTTCTTTCCTCAATTCATCTTCTTGACTCTTCCTTGAAATTTTTGTGAATTTTTAGTCACTTGGGATTTTCCAATTTCCCTTATTAGCTATTTTTCATTCATTAAACAACTCGTTTCTTTATGTATAAACTTATACCGGTTCTTTTCCCGATTTTCTTTGGTTCTAAGGCACGGGTTTTACATCTAGCACCATGATCCTGTACCATGATCCCATGTCGGATCACGGTACTAGTAAAATTACTAGAATCGAAATACAATCCCAATTTTGTTGATTAGCAACTTGCATTTTTCTTTTTTATTTGTAATTATATTTATTATTACTTTGTATAGTAATAAACGATGACAGATGGTGATGAGACAACACCGACTAATGTGCAATCAGAATTAGTGGTTGAATCTACTTATATGAGTGTTGTCGGTGTAACTGCTAGTCCTAGTACTGACATCCAAAATGTTAAATGGGGTAAATTTTCTTCTAATGTTTGGGACCATTACATGAGAGTTACAGTTGACGGTAGATTAAAAATAAAATTAAACTATTGTGGAAGCTTGTATATTGGAGATGGTAAACAAGTTACAAGTCATTTGAGAAAACATATGGGGAAATATTCAAGAAGGACAATATTTGATATTCGTCAATATTTTATGAGATATGTTGATGGAAGTTTACAATTGGACAAATGTGGTGTTGGGGACTGGGTTTTTGATCAACAGGACTGTCGTTCATTACTTGCATAAATGATTATCCTACATGGATATCCGATAAACACGGTAAAACATTACATGTTTAGAGAATTTGTGGGAAAGTTACAATCACAATTTAAGATTATGTCGCGGAATATAATTAGAAATAATTGTATTAAATTATATTAAGTTGAAAAGAAGGTGTTATAAGATATTTTCGAGAAGTTGAATAGTTGTATTGCTATCACTAGTGACATATGGATGTCAGAAATACAAAAAAAGGTTATATGATAATAATCGATCATTACATTGATAATGATTGAAAATTACAAAGTCGTATATTAAGATAATGATTCATATAATAATATGTATATGTATTATTTAGTATTGGTTTGGGACATTTGATTTATTTAATTTTTTGGTATTTTTTATTGTAGGCTCTTTCATGTACCGTGTCCGTACACAAGTGATGTATTATGTGAGAAAATATTAAACTCCCTTATTGATTGAAATATTGATTCTAAATTGTCTACTATTACTTTGGATAATTGTTCTACCAATGATAGTATGATACAACTTTTGACTGATAAACTCCCTTTGCATTCATTGATGTTAGGTGGATGGATAATACATATGCGGTGTTGTGCACACATTTTGAATTTAATTGTAAAAGTAGGGTTGAAAATAATTGTAGAAAGCATCGATAATATACGTGAAAACGTATTATATTAGACTAATACTCCTAAGAAGTGGGAGAAATTTAAGTAAACTGCCCATCAACTACATATTGATTTGGGTAAAAAGCTTGCTCTTGATTCTAAGACCTATTGGAACTCAACTTATAATATCTTGCAGGTAGCATTAGAGTACAAAGATATTTTTTTCTCTTTTGAAGTTGCGTGACGCACAATATAGATGTTTGTCTAGTGAATTATATTGGTCATTAACAAATAAGATTACTACAAAACTTAGTTTGTTCAACGACGCCACCAATGTATTTTTTGGTAGAAGTTATCCCATCGCTAATTCATATATGACTATTGTTTGTTCGATCAACGGTGCTGTTAGTGGGTGGATGTATTGTGGTATACATTGCATTGAAGTCATGGCTATTGAAATGATGAAGAAAATTGAGAAATATTGGTGGAAAGTTAATGCTATATTAGGAATTGCAACAATTCTGGATCCATGATGGAAAGTGGACAGTTTGACATATTGTTTTGATAAAGAAACAAAGGATGTTGTAGATCAAGATATAGGCATAATAATGAATACATTTGAGATGTTGTTTGTTGAATATGCTAGTACGGTAGAACAGAATAGTGCTCAAGCATTTGAGGATGATGCACGGATAAGCAGTGGAAGTAACTTTGAGCAAACAAGTCTATTTTATGCTTTTATCAAATTTGAGCAAGATAAGAAGAAGAAGAAACAAAAATCAAAGTCTGAGTTGGACTTATATTTGGATGGGTACGTGATTCACAATTTAGATGGATTCAAAATATTTCAATGGTGGAAAAATAATATTGCACGATATCCAATATTATCAAGGATGGCTAATGATATATTGGCTATTCCTGTTACAACGGTTGCATCGAAATCAACATTTAGTATGAGTGGTCGCATTATCAATTCATATCGTAGTCGACTTACCAATATTACAGTTGAAGCACTCATTTGTAAATAAAGTTGGATAAGAGCAAAGGCACCCAGTAAGTTATTTGATTAGTGTTGTACTTTTCAACATTTATGTAGCATTGTTTTCTTATTATAATTTATTTCATTTGTTAAATTTTGCAGCAAATGCTAATGTTGATGAGATTGATTATGATCTGAATGAAGATTTATTGGTCCAAATGCTATGTACTGCTGGTGATGATGACCAAGCGGGACCAAGCGGTGTTTGATTTTTTATTTTACTTTGTATTGTATTTTATGACATTGGTATGGATTTAGTATAATTTGATTAAAGTTTGTAATGATTAAATATTTTAAGTTTATAATGATTACGACATTGGTATGGATTGTGTGCTTGAAAAGTAAGAGAGGAAGGTGAAAGGAGATGTCGGGAGAGAGGTCACCACGGGCATTACCCAGATAGATAAAGAGACAAATATAGAGTGTTAGTTCAACTCTTTGAGATTTATCACCTTCATTTCTGATGACATTTTCACTATACCATCTTTTTTGGGACATTAGTCCTTTGGATGTGGATGATATGGGACATGCATACTAATATGGAACATGTTAATTGTAGTATGATCACCATGACTTTGATGATTATCATGTAAGCAAAGATCCTCTTACCTTTCCATTTGGGAATACCAACTGTCATTCTAAACTATCTTAGGATAGTGGGAGGTTTCCCAGTATTGGTTAAATTCCACATTCTATATTTCAATGCAATAAACGACATCTATACTATTGTTGTTCAGGTTTCATAACCTACAATGTCACTCTTGTTAGAAAATTTAATGTTGTTATGTAGGAGGAATTGCTGGTTAAATTCCATGCCCTTCAAAGTCCAAGTATCTTAAAAATCTCTGTTGTAGTGGAAACACATTCCACTGATAAGCTTTAGTGTGATCAAATATTCTCAAAGATAAGCAAATATGGTATATGAATTTTAAGATTATGGGCAAAATGGAAGCATAGTGATTGCTGATATAAACCCTACTCTTTGGAATTAAGGAAAATCGGAAAAAGAATCGGTTAAAATGAGTGAGAAAATTGAATCGGTTCACAAACTCGATCATTGGGGAATGGGAAAATTGGACAATTTACAACTCCTGAGTGACCCAAAAGAGTTTATAAACCATGGAAAAGAACCTTAGGACAAATTGGGAGAGAAAATATGACCGGTTCGGGAGAACCAGATCTGAACTAGATTGAACCAATTTATGAATCGAGCTATTTTATGAACTAGAATCGATAAAGAGAGGACAAACTGGGAAATTTATGGTTCTTAAGTGACCTAAATAGTCACATAAGTCATAAAAAAGGATTTTAGGATGAAAACCAAACTAGTTCAGGTGAACCGGATCTGAATTGGATTAAATCGGTTCGGACCAGTTTGAACCACCATTGAACCATATGCTAAATTTATTTTTCTAGGTGGCTTAGAAAATTTTAATTTGAGAATTGCGACCACCATTTGATAGAATATGAATTTAGATAAATTTAGAAATTTTTAATTTTTAAAAACTCGATCGAATCGGGCATGAACCGTCTGGTTTAAGCTTTGAACCTGTTTCGGACCGGTCTGGTCTGATTTGAAGTAGTGTCATCTTCTTCCGTCAGATGACAACATTGTTCACCCATCGGAAAATTGAACTAGCACCGGTGAAGAGGAAACATTTCCGTTTAGTACATTTCAGGCCATCAATGACTGTTATAAAGGTGCCAAACGGATGGACGACGAGTCCTCAAGCTCCTTATATAAAAGCCCCTCTCCATTCATCATCTCCACACTTGAAAACCTCACTCTCTCTCAGTTAGTAAGTTTTTCGGTGAAGCTTGAACTAGCCCCAATATAGGATCTTTTTTGAGCCAAAGATGGCGTGGTCGGGTTCTTTAGAACCGAGGAGAAGTCAGCTACACGGTGGTAGTCTCCAATCGCTCCGAGAGTAATAGGAGAAGTGCCGACGTGATCGAACAGTGAAGCTGCTCCGGTGGACCAAAGCTGCACTATTTTTGTTGAGCTAAAATCGGCCAATTCGAGCCCTCCTTAGGCTAAACTAAGCTCTCCCAACACCTCCTTAGCCCTCATACAACTGAATTAGAACTTAAAGGTAAGCCAATTTGGCTCAATTCTATAATTTTTGTCCGGTGCTAGAGAGAGAACCGGTAGAATTTCGATGATAAAATTATCACTCAATTCGGCATTAATTAATGCAATTATTGATCATAGGAGGAACCAAAGGAGTAGAACTATCTGCCCAGATTGAAAGCTTGGACCGCCGCGCCCCTAACAATGAGCATTTGAAGCTTTCTCTCTCTATGTTCTGTTTTCCAGTAAAGCTCCATTTGAGCTCATTCCGACATTAAAACTTGTGATTCAAAGTGCAATTGAATCGTATGAAGATGTACGAACTCCAATTTAACTTCAATTTCAATAATTAAACTTGTTTGATCAATCAATTTGATAAAATCAAATTCGGCTGTGTTGGAAAGTTGAAATTGTGGAAATTTTGGGGATTTCAAAAATTCGAGCGACTAAAATGCAATTTTATAAAATTGAGGGCCAATTGGGCATGATAAGAGTGTTGGGGGACCAATTGAGCAATTTTGGGGGTAAAACTTACTATTTTTGTAAATGAGGGGCAAAATGGTAATTTTGGAAAAATTAAGGACCAAATTGTGAATTTGGGAAACTTGAACTCATTTTTGTGAAATTGAATAAGTTGAGGATCCAAGTTGAATTTTTAAAGTTTCGAGACTCAATTTGGGGAAAAATCGGCATTTGGGGCCTAAAGTAAAAGAGAAAAAACTTTAGAGAACAAATTGCAAATATTTAAAAAGTTAGATATTTTTAGTCATTCATATTGAATGAAGGCTATTAAGCCAAATAATAACAAATAAAGATGTTCATACTGTGTAGGAACACGAGATATCGGGAACGTTAGCTAAGGCAAAGCTTGCAAGGGACAAAAGCTAATTTAGAGGAAATACACTGTACGATCGGGTGAGTGGGATTTGTACATCATACCCGGTTGGGATGATGAGCACCTCGGAAATGAAACCCATTTCTAAGTGGTATTTTAACCATCACATTGAGAGGAGTGATGTGGAAATCATGTGAAAAAACTATGTAACAGTTGTAAGTAGATCATACCCAGTTGGTATGATGACACTTCCTGAAATGAAGTGGAAAACCCATTTTTATCAGTTATAAGCGGAGATGTCCTCATACTTAGTTGGTGTGATAAATGACTAAAATGTTTATTTTGTCAAAAGTGCTCTCCCCTAACTATGTGCCACTACTTAAACATTTTGGGAGTCTTTGATGGGAGCTCGAATAGCTCATATAGGCTAGAGGCCTCAGTTTTGGAACTTGGGGGCTAATATGCCCGATTTTAAAAATCTTGAACAGTGGACCCTAAGCCAGTTGGCATGAGCAGGAGCTCATAAACAAAAATAATTATTAAGTCTTGAAAACTTAAATAAATGAGTTGTTTGGCCATGATACCGAGAAATGACTGACATACTCAATGGACTAGCGGTAGTGTGACATGATAGGTCTTCGAACTAGTGAAGACAAACAACTACAGGTCGAGTTGAGGGTCGGGGCTGTTGGACTAGTGGCACCACATATTATATGCTTATGTTAAAAACTATTGATTTTTGCATGCATCGTGTTACGGGATCTTCAAGATGCCCAAGAGGGGTTGTTATGCATCACATGGCTCTGGAGGACCTGGTGGAAATAATGGCAGTTAGTCGTACCAGAATTCTTGCGAAGCTCGACGTAGCTTCATGCGCATGAGACCGGGGTCGGGATGGGATGAGTTCTCTATCCTTATATGGACACAGAGTTTTGTTACGGGATTGATGGTCGGATGTCGTGAACATCCACACATTCTCAGGGTAGAAGTGGACGTGTTTCAATCTAGGTGGCCGGTAAAGTCGCTCCGACGCCACAAGTGGGTACAGTGGATGGACTGGCTTGTGATTGTGTGTTTCTTCATGATGAAAGGCATGTGTTGGTTGATAAATACACTGTTATGATGAGAAATGATTTTGAAAACTGAGATTTGAAGATGAGAAAATTTTAAGTAAATTAAGGAGTCTGGCACACTCCAAGTTGAAAACTATTTTTTTATCGAAACTTCATTAAAAAAAACAAATACCCATTTACTGAGTTGTAGAAACTCACCCCTCTTTCTATCCCTTTTTAGGAAATAGAGAAAATGACTGGGGATAACACCAAGCTTTACCCTCTTTTAGGTTTGCTTAATTTCTCTTAAACTTGCATTATATTTGATATATGTCTTCTAGGGAACAAGGTTGAAAGTACACCTGGCTCCTCTTGGGTTGCTCACGGAGATTCGACCAAATCGAGTTGGGGCATGACAACTTGAGTGGTATTAGAGCCTAGTTCCCTTGAAACATTGTCAATATTATGCCTTGACACTGATCCAACTTTAAACTATGTGTAGGAAGGAGAGTTCCTAGGAAATTCATGGTGAAATCCAGTCCTCCACCCATAACCTTGAAAAAGACACCCAACCCAAGGGAGGAAGCCATACAAAGGTTCCTAAAATGGTGAGAAACAGTACCCAAGGACATGGTGGAAGACTACCAAAAACTGGTAGGCGCCTTACTAGAATCGGAAGACATCATATAGCCCCATCCCAAACAAGAGGAACCAGTATCACCTCCTAGAAGCCCAACCCCTCCTCCTCCAGCCCCACAACAACTTGAGGGGAAACCAACCAAGAAGGAGGCCTGGGATAATTACTAAGATGCGTATGCCAATTTATGAAGGTCCACCAAGTACCTCCACCTACTCAACATGGCTTCAATCCCTCCCAATGGGTGAAGTGGACCTATGAGTGTGAGGTTGAAGTACTAAGGCGGTACGAATTGGAGGCCATACATGAAATTCATCCTATTAGGGAACACAAATGGACCCAACCAATTCCTCAAAGCCTTCTGATCAAGAATCCCATAACCGTTCTAGGGTTAATTCTAGTCCTATGACCCCAATGGATTAAAGGGTAGAAAATTACTGTAATAAGTCAAGTATGGCAATAAAATATTTATTACATAAATGAAAGTGAAATTTATGTTAAAACTCCTAAGTTCCTTGATAAATTCAAAACAAAAAGAGTATGATAATAAAGATTAAAGCAAAAGGTAAGAAATCACCTAAGGAGGAAAAGACGGGTTATTTATAGTTAACCTCAACCCTTAAGACTTTCCCTCAAATGTATGATAAGGAAGAATTCATCTAAGGGAGATCTTAATAAAAAAGGGAAGAAAAAGTTGGGACAAAGGGAAGTGAACATCAAAGAGTATAGATTTATTGAGAGTTCAAGTAGTTAAGGATAGGCTCAAAGAATAAGAGTAAGGAAAAACAAGGAGGAGTAAAATATTCCAAAGGGAACCAAAAGAAAGGAAGCTGATCAAGAAGAAAAGGAAGTAAGTATGAGGGAACACCAAGGATGTCAAGACCACCAAAGAAAGATGGGAAGAAAGTAGGATAACAAGAAAGCCCATGTATAACAACTACTTGTAAAGAACTAATATACAATTTCTTAGGAACTCCATAAGATAGGAAGATTTGTGAAAAACAGAGGTATATACCAAAAGAGAAAGAAAAGTCGGAGTGGGTGAACTATACAAGATCCTTAAGTTTAAGTGAAGACTTAAAAGAAGAGAACTTCTAGAGAATGGTAGGGTGATCAAACAAAAGAATCCTAGAATGGGAGACATTAGGAGGAGGATGAGGATAGGGAGTGAATTAAGGAAGGAGAAAGCTCCAGGTTAAGAAAAACAATTGAGGAAGTGTCACAAAAGATCGAGCCAAATAATGACTTTAGTATGTTGTACAAATAACTAAGTGAGTGTTTGAAAAGGTTAAGTATGACCTACTTGCAGGAAGACATGGAAACCCAAATGGAAATTTTAGATAGTTCATATAAGAAGGGTATTCGCAACTAATTGAGACAAGGGAGGAATACCAAGGACTTGAAGATATGAAAGATTTTGATACAAGAAGGGTAAGAGGTTTACCTCAAAGGAATAACTAAACTCTAAGAGCAAGAGTAAAGGGAAGCATGTGAAGATAGCAACTAGAGTGGGTATTCGCAATGGTAAAGGTTAGAAGGAAATTTTGGGAGAAAAGAAGTGTATAACTTACCTAGAAAGGAAACTGTGAAAGGACACACGAGTACTGATTAAGAAGAAATGGAACTAACAAAATTGGGAAGAAGATAATCTCCTAAAAGACAAGCTGCTAGAAATGAAAGGATCAAGTGCAAATGGAAAGAAATCGTGAAGATCCAGGAGATAACTCAAACCCAGGTGACGCATAAACATGAAGACGTCATCAAAAGACATCATACAAGTAAGAAAGGGACTGACCGTAATAAAGGATCATGAAATGATCACGATGTGATTAAAAATGGATTTAAATGGAGAAGAGACTTAAAAAGGAAGGATGTCAGGGGGAATGAGGAATGAAATAAGAAAGGAAGAGCTTTAGTATGTCAATAAGTTATCGAAAGCTCAAGGACTTGAAGATTGAATGACCAAATATAGTAGTTGGAAAAGATGAGTAAGTAAGGAAATTGATACAGCTATAGTGATGCGAAGTTAAAGACAAGATCCGAAGAATGTCATGTGGTAAGGGACATGTAAACCCAACTATCCCAGGGAAAACATGACTTAGGCAAAGAAGGATATATGATTAAGGCATGATGAAGTCAAGCGTAAAAGGTGATAACCAAAGAATGAAGAAAGGATCCATGCAGGATGAAAATGTGATAAATGCTAAAACTTATGAAAGAAAATGACTGGAACTCATAGTTCTAAAATCTTAGGTAAAGGAGTTTGGAATGGAGAAATGGTGCCTTCAGAAAGGAAGAATGTAACTAAAGGAAATGATTCTAAGTCATCCAGGGAAATATATGTAGTTAAAGGTAACTCCATGAAATAAAAAAAGGATGTGAATGAAAAGGAGATATTCAGAAGGTGATATTGGGGATAAACAGAAACAACAGGGAAGGTTGTAGGTGAATAAATTATGGAACACATCTCAATGAAGGCTCATACTAGTACAAAAAGTGTGAAATAAGTTTTGGGGACAAAACTCCTAAAAGGAGGGGAGAGTTATAAAACTCGCTCTTTGGAGTTAAGGAAAACCGGGAAAAGAACTAGTCAAAACGAGTGAGAAAATTGAACCGGTTCACAAATCCTGATCATCGGGGAAGGGGAAAATTAGAGAATTTACATTTCCTGAGTGACCCAAAAGAGTTCATAAACCTTAGAAAAGAACCTTATGACAAATTGGGAGAGAAAAACTGGATTGATTCGGGTGAAACATATCAAAACCGGATTGAATTGGTTTATAAATCGAGCTGGTTTATGAACTAGAACCGATAGACAAAGGGCAAACTGGGAAATTTATGGATCCCAAGCGACCTAAAGAGTCACATAAGTCATAAAAAAGAACTTTAGGATGATTGGGGGATGAAAACCAAACCCATTCAAGTGAATTGGATCCGAACTGGATTGAACTGATTTTGCTAGTTTGAACCACTATTGAACCAGATGCTAAATTCATTTTTTAGGTGGCTTAGAAAATTCTAATTTGAGAATTGAGGCCACCATTGGATAGATAATGGATTTAGAAATTTTTAATTTTGAAAAACTCGGTTGAATTGGGCCTGAACCGGCCGGTTTAAGTTTTAAACCCGATTCGGATTGGTATAGTCCGGTTCAGAACAGTGTCGCCTTCTTCTATTAGATGACAACACTGTTCACTCGTCGAAAAATTGAACTAGTGACAGCAAAGAGGAAACGTTTTTGTTCAATACATTCCAAGCCATCAATGACTATCATAAAGGTGCCAAACGGAGTTCAAAAATTTGAGGGACTAAAATGCAATTTTATAAAATTGAGGGCCAATTGGGTAAGATAAGAGTGTTGAGCAATTTTTGGAATTTTTGGGGTAAAACTTACCATTTTTGTAAAGGAGGGGCAAAATGGTAATTTTGAAAAAATTAAGGACCAAATTGGGAATTTGGGAAACTTGAATCCCTTTTTGTGAAATTGAATAATTTGAGGTTCCAAGGTGAATTTTTAAAGTTTCGGGACTCAATTTGGTGAAAAACTGGCATTTGGGGCCTAAAGTAAAAGAAAAAGAACTATAGGGACCAAATTGCAAATATTTAAAAAGTTAGATATTTTTAGTCATGGCTATTAAGCCAGATAATAACGAACAAGGATGTTCATACTGTGTAGGAACACAAGATATTGGGAACGTTAGCTAAGGCAAAGCTTGCAAGGGACGAAAGCTAATTTAAGGGAATTACACTACACGATCGGGTGAGTGGGATTTGCACATCATACCCGATTGGGATGATGAGCACATCAGAAAAGAAAATCCACTGCTAAGTGGTATTTTAATAATCACATCTAAGAAGAATGATGTGAAAATCATGTGGAAAAACTACTTATCAGTTGTAAGTGGATCATAACCGGTTGGTATGATGAAACTTCCTAGAAGGAAGTGGAAAATCGCTTGTCGGTTATAAGCGGAGATATCCTCATACCCGGTTGGTATGATGTACAGTTGGATAGTTTATTTTCTCGGAAGTGCTCTCTTCTAACTTTGTGCCACTGCTTAAAAATTTTGGGCGACCTTTTTGACGGGAGCTCGAATAGCTCATATAGGTTGGAGGCCTCGGTTTTGCAACTTGGGGGCTAATATGCCTGATTTTGAAAATCTCAAACAGTGGGCCCTAGGCCAATTGGCACGAGCAGGAGCTTGTAAACAAACATGATTATTAAGCCATGAAAACTTAAGTAATTGAGCTGTTTAGCCATGGTACCGAGACAGGACCGACATACTCAATGGATTAGTGATAGTGTGACATGATAGGTCTTCAGACTAGTCAAGACAAATAACTGCATGTCGAGTTGTGGGTCGGGGCCGTTGGACCAGTGGCACCATAGATTATATGGCTTATGTAAAAAACTGTTGATTTGTGCATCCACTGTATTATGGGACCTTCAAGATGCCCAAGAAGGGCAGTGATGCGTCCCATGGCTCTGTATGATCTGGTAGAAATAATGACAGTTAGTCGTACTAGAAGTCTTGCGAAGCTCGACATAGCTTCATGCGCATATGATAGGGGTGGTGACGAGATTAGATATTTGTCCTCATACGATCACAGAGTTTTATTACGGGATTGTGGGTCGGATGTTGAGAACATCCACTCATTCTCAGGGTAGAAGTGGACATGCTTCTATCTAGGTGGCCGGTAAAGTCGCTCCAATGCCACAAGTGGGTACAATGGATGGACTGGCCTACGATTGTGTGTTTATTCATGATGAAGGGAGTGTGTTGGTTGATAAACACACCGTTGTGATGAGAAATGATTTTAAAAATCGACATTTGAAGACAAGAAAATTTAAAGGAAATTAAGTAGTGTGGCACACTCCAAGTTGAAAACTATTTTTTTTATCGAAACTTCATTTACAAAAAAATACCCATTCACTAAGTTGTAGAAACTCACACCTCTTTTTATCCTTTTTCAGGAAATAGAGAAAATGACTAGGGATAACACCAAGCCTTACCCTATGTCAGGTATGCTTAATTTCTTTTAAGCGTGAATTATATTTGATATATGTGTTCTAGGGAACAAGGTTAAAAGTACGCTTGGCTCCTCTTGAGTTAAAGAAGGAGGAAACTCCTCTTGAACTAGGAGAGCGGAGGGTTGCTCACAGCGATCCAACCAAACCGGGTTGGGGCGTGACAGTAGATGAGGGAGGTGAATTGTACATAGGCCAAGACAAGAAGAATCAATTTAAGAATTTCTCTTTCTATTATATGACAAACATACATATTCACAAAACTATAGACATTTTATTGGCATAAAACATGCTCAACTTTGCCCTCATCTCTCTTACTAGAGTAACTCACAATTACTCCCTATTCCTCTTACAAACTTGTAACGTATATCATACAATTACCCTTCCATTCCTTACACGTACAATAGTAAAGAGTATGGTTTGCTAAAAGCATAAACCTTCCGAAGATATCTTGAAGACAACTTACTTGCAAGGAATAGATAATGTATTTTACGACTGAGTTGTCTATGGCTTCAGTTTGCTTTTAGCTACTATAAACCAACCTTGAGCCCATTATTCTGCTTATTGTTGTAAGGGATCTTTCTGAGTCACCCTGCAATTTCAATGAAGAAACTTAAGCACCAGCAAGCCCGACCTAAGGATAAAGAATACACACTAATCATACTACAAGGAAACCATGGTTCATTACCAAATAAGGATACATGTCACGCTCCGACCCAGTTTGGTCAGATCCATGTGAGTAACTCGCCACTCGCTTGGTTTAAGAGGGGTTTTCCCTTCTTTTAGATAAGAGGAGCTAGTTGAATTTTCAAATCTCTTTCCTTGGAATAGCATTAATCAAACCAAAGCAAGCTTAAAAGTATTTCAATCGTACTTGACTTAGGGTTTATCTTCTCAAGCTCTTGGGTTGATCTCCTTTTTCCTGAAAAATGAATAGAGGGAGGGATGAGTTTCTACAACTCAGTGAGCGGGTGTTGGGAAGGAGTTTTAAAAAGACACTTAGTTTATTAAAAGCCCTTTTTATAATCTTTCTTGAATCCTTGGTGTGTCTACCTCTATTAACGCATCCCATTGCCTCGAGATGTTCTTAGCAAACAAACACATGCCCTTCATCATGAATGGTACAAACGTTCGTAGGGTAGTCCCAGACTGCACCCACTTGGGGATCAACGTGACTTTGCCATCCACCCTGATAGAAGTCCTGGACTTCTACCCTGAGTCTGAGTGGACGTCCCAAATGTCCTACCCTTAGACTCGAAATCCACTTCATGTTCATATGAGGACGAAGACCTCATCCTAACCCCACCCTAGTCTCATGCGCAAGAAGCTACCAGAATTTCATGACTAACTGGCATGACGAACTGCCCTTATCTCCACCATGTCGTCTAACATCCCTTAGAACCCAACACTACCCCCTAGGGCGTCTTGATGGCCTCGAATTCATGAGTGCATGCACAAACAATAATTTTTCATTATTTAGCCATCTTCTTTTGTGTCGACGGTCCAACGGCCTACAACTATTTGTCTAGACCAGTATGTCTACTTAGCCCTGACTCATTGTCGCTAGCCCATTGAGTATTGGGGTGTGACAACTGATGAGGGAGGTGAATTGTACATAGGCCAAGACAAGAAGAATCAATTTAAGAATTTCTCTTTCTATTATATGACAGACAGACATATTCACAAAACTGTGGACATTTTATTGGCATAAAACATGCGCAACTCTACACTCATCTCTCTTACTAGAGTAACTCACAATTACTCCCTATTTCTCTTACAAACTTGTAACGTATATCATACAATTACCCTTCCATTCCTTACATGTATAATAGTAAAGAGTATGGTTTACTAAAAGCATGAACCTCCCGAAGATATCTCGAAGACAACCTACATGCAAGGAATAGATAAGGTATTTTACGACTGAGTTGTCTATGGCTTCAGTTTGCTTTTAGCTACTATAAACCAACCTTGAGCCCATTATTCTACTTAATGTTGTTAGGGATCTTTCTGAGTCACCCTACAGTTTCAATGAAGAAACTTAAGCACCAGCAATCTCAACCTAAGGATAAAGAATACACACTAATCATACTACAAGGAAACCACAGTTCATTACAAAATAAGGGCACATGTCACGCTCCGACCTGGTTTGGTCAGATCCCCATGAGCAACCCGCCACTCCCTTGGTTCAGGAGGGCTTTCCCTTCTTTTAGACAAAAGAAACCAGTTGAATTTTCAAATCTTGTTCCCTAGAATAACATTAATAAAACTAAAGCAAGCTTAAAAGAATTTCAAGCGTACCTAACTTAGGGTTTATCTTCTCAAGCTCTTGGGTTGATCTCCTTTTTCTTGAAAAATGAATAAAGGGAGGGGGGTGAATTTCTACAACTCATTGAGCGGGTATTGGGAAGGATTTTTAAAAAGACACTTAGTTTATTAAAAGCCCTTTTTATAATCTTTCTTGAATCCTTGGTGTGTGTAGCTCTATTAATGCATCCCCTTGCCTTGGGAGGCATTTAGCAAACAAGCACATGCCCTTCATCATGAATGGTACAAACGTTCATAGGGTAGTCCCAAACTGCACCCACTTGGGGATCAACGCGACTTTACTGTCCACCCTAATAGAAGTCCCAAACTTCTACCCTGAGTCTGAGTGGACGTCCCAAATGTTCGACCCTCAGATCGAAATCCACTTGATGTTTGTATGAGGACGAAGACCTCATCCTAACCCCACCCCGGTCTCATGCGCAAGAAGCTACCAGAACTTCATGACTAACTGGCACGACGAACTGCCCTTATCTCCACCATGTCATCCAGTAGCCCTTAGAATCCAACACTACCCCCTAAAGCGTCTTGATGGTCTCGAATCCATGAGTGCATGCACAAACAATAAGTTTTCATTATTTAGTCATTTTCTTTGGTGCCGACGATCCAACGGCCCTAACACTCAACCCGGCTTACAATTGTTTGTCTAGACTGGTCCATCTACCCTAACGCACTGCTGCCAACCCATAGAGTATTGTCGGTCCTGACTTTATTCCATGGCTGTTCCTATTCATGTTTGTTTACGCGCTTCAGCTTGTGCCCACTAGCCTTTAGCCCACTGCACATGTTTTTTCAAAATTGGGCCTTAAGCCTTATGAGTTCAAAATCGAGGCCCCTGGCATGTTAGAGTTGTTCTAGCTCTCGTCAAGAATGTCTCCCAAATAGTTTAAGCAGTGGTACACAGTAAGGGGAAAGCACTTTCGACAAAATCTCTCTTTTTAACTCATCACACCAACTAGGTGTTATGATTGGTCTACTTACGACCGATATACAACTTTTCCTTTCAGAAACTCATCATACCAACTGGGTATGATGTTTTATTTAATTCTACTTACAACTTTTCCTTTCAGAAACTCATCATACCAACCGGGTATGATGTTTTATTTAATTCTACTTACAATCCGGTAAGTAGGTTTTCAGTTCTTAAAAGTGAGCTCATCATCCCAACTAGTTTGATGTATAAAAGTCCCACTTACCCGGTGACTCTGACGCGTTCATCCCTAGCCGATTCTCAAAGTCTGAGTCTGGTTCCATTGTTAGCGTTCCGGTCTTAAGAGTCACAACATGGTTTGACCACTCTTGTGCATTAGGGTTTGGCGTAAAAGCTTTCTAGCTTTTCAGTATTGGCTACTGGCCCAAATTCCTAATTTATTGCACTTAGGTCCCTAAAGTTCATACTTCTTGACTTTAGATCCCTAGTGTTAAATTTTTCCCAAATCAAATCCCAAGGACTTACAGTACCCTCATTAGGTCCTTAATTTTCTTAAAATTATGTAAGGGGCTCAAGTTTTCCAAATTGCCAATTTGGTCACTAATTTTCTAAAATTACCATTTTGCTCCTACATTCAAAAAATAGTCATTTAGCCCCAAATCTTTGGAAAATTGACCAATTTGTCCTCCAACATCTTTCTCATTGCCAATTGACCTTCAATTTTGAGAAATTGCATGAGTTACCATAATTTTTTGAAATCCCCAATTCCCCCCCAAAATTTCTCCTAATTTCTACACTCTCTACTGACCGAATTTGCTTTCTTCAAATTGGTCGTCAATTGGGGTTATTTACTCAAATTGATGATATGAATCCATTTCTACACTTCCATAAAATTCAATTACACTTTGAATTGCAGTATTAGGGTTCGAAATGAGCTCAAATGCAGCTTCGCCAAACAACTAGACGTAGAGAGAGAAACTTCAAAAACTTTACGTTGGAGGCGCGACTATCTGAGTTCTTGATCATGGAAGTCAGCTCTTGTCCTCGGGATCCTCCTAGGATCAAGAATCAAAGCAATTGTTGTTAGGATTAGCGGAAATTTGATCAAAGAACTCTGTCACTTTCTTTCTTAAGAACTGAACTGTAATGATGGTGGAGGGCCGAATTGGCTTACCTTTTACCTATGGAGAGGTCGTGTGGTTGCTGAGGGAGCTATGCGAGGACTCAATTTGGCCGTAGGAGGTTGGAATTGGTTGAATTCTGATCAACCGAAATAGAGTAGCTTTGGTTCGCTAGAGTTGTTTCACTGTTCGGGCTTACTGACGCTTCTTCAGCGATCCTCAGGTAGGTTAGAGGTAGGCATCAAATAGTTGACTTCCTCCCGATTCTGTAGGACCTAAATTGGACTTTTGATGCTAGAGGAAGTGCCCAAATTGGCGCTTTGGTATGAGCTTCACTAGAGAATAGAGCACTTCATAGATAGGAGGAAATTGTGGTGTGTGAAGCATGAATGGAGGGGAGCTCGGGGACCCTCTGCCCGACTAGTTTCCATACTAGTCATGCTCATCTTGATCGGAAATTGCCCAAATTAGAGAAAATTTCCTTCACCGGAAAAGGAAACAAATTCTTTTTTGCGATTAATAGTGTCATCGGACAGAGGAGGAAGATGACATTATTTCGCACGTGCCAGCTTCGCACATGCAGGTTGGCCACGTGGCAGCACGTGATTGGTCGGTACTACTAACATGGCGATCTGACTCAGCTGCTGTGTCAGTCGTTGACCGGTTGACATGACACATGGCTGCCTCTCATTAGCTAGTTGTGTCTGTTGACTGGGCACTCATTGACCATTGACCGGCTGACAAAGCGTGCCTTGCCACGCATCATGCTCTAATTGGTCACGCACGTACTGACTGGGTGTTGATCGGTTAGCGGTCCGTTGACCGGTTGGACTGTTGACTGGTCTAGTCCGACATGATCTAGTGACTAGAAAATAAAAATTCGTTCGATTCAGGACCGATTCAACCAATTCTCTCGAAATTAAAATTTTTAAAATTTTTCTAAATTCATTTTCTATTCAATGGTGGCATCAATTTCCCAAGTTGATCATTTTAATCCACTAATAAAAATGAATTTATAGACCGATTCATATATAGTTTAACCCGGTTCACCTCGAACTGACCAGTCCTGTTTTCTCATCCAATTTCCTTCATAATCCTTCCCCATGATTTATGTAAAATCTTGGTCACTAGGGATTTTCAAATTTCTCATTTCAACCCTTCTTTATTATTCTCAATTTATCAAGGGGTTTGGTTTTCTCCTCAATTTGACCAGTTCTTTCCTGATTTCCTTGATTCGTGGTGACAGGTTTCACAAATCTCCCCTCCTTTTAGGAGTTTTGTCCCCAAAACTAAATTTTGCCTCCCTTACAATGGGAAACTCTCCCTTGGTGTCAACATGTGTTTACTTGACATGCTACCCCTTGGTTGTTATTTTACTTAGTCCTTTTTTATTCACACACTAATGAAATTTCTCTTCCATTCCATTAATCACTCATTCCATGGTGGGTATCCTAACTTGATACATCTTACCCACTAGTTCAGAAGTATACATTTAGGTCCACTTCCTATTCCGCTTAGGGTAAAGTCCTTCTCCTTGAAGGTTTTCATCCATGTACTTGGATTGACTATCCCATAATCGTTCTTTCCCTTACAATCCTAGGTCACCCCTTTATGGCGGTTCACGACTTTCCAACTTTCTTGGAGTTACTACAGTTTGCACCTTTTTATTATTTGGTAGTGTCTCTCGACTACTCTCGGTGTTATCCAGTTGTCCATTTTTCCTTGATGTCACGCCCTTTCGGTAGCATTTATTTCTCCTTATTTACTCGCCCTTCCTCCTCTCCCCTAATGGGTTTCCCAGTTTTGACCATTTTGTTTCCCCTCCACCTCTGGGCTAGATGACTGTCTTGCGGTTTTCTCTCTCTTCCGTTTCCTTCCTTATTCCAAGTGGTATCCTTGCACGAGGACTTCATTCCTTCCAGTCCATCCTCAACCACTTGTGCCCCCTTCTTGGGTTTCTTATTTTAGGTTAAGCCTCTTGTGGTTCTCTGGTTGCTTCCTTGGCTTGATCACACTTCCTATGTAAACCCCGTCCTTTTATAAATAAGAAAATTGCAAAAAGAACCGGTCGTTTCAAAAGAGAAAACTGAACTAGTTCATGAACCCCAATTGAGAAGGGAATGGTAAATTGAGAAATTTTCAAAATCCCGAGTGAGCCACAGAGTCATAGAAAACTTGGAAAGAAACCCTGGGACAAATTAGAAGAGGAAACCGGACTGGTTTAGGTGAACCGAACCTGAAACGGATTGAACCATCATTAAACCAGTTGTTAATTCATTTTTCTAGGTGGCTTAAAATATTCAAATTGGGGAATTGAAGCCACCATTGGATAAAGAATGAATTTATATGAATTTAGAAATTTTTAATTTTTAAAAAATTGTTCGAATCGGGCCTGAATCGACTAGTTTAAGCATTGAACCCGGTCAAACTGGTCCGGTCCTGTTCGAACTGTTCATTCAATGCATAAACGGACAACATCGACTAAGAGAAATAGTCTCCATTCAAGCCATTTCAAGGTGTGGATAAGCTTAAACAAGATGTGAAACAGTCAGGCAGAGAGTTCCCGAGCTCCCTATATAAAGAGCTCCTCTCCATTCATCCTTCTCACATTTGAAATCTCCATTCTCTCCCAACTGCTCCATTTTCCAGTGAAGCTCGAATCAGAGCTCCTACATAGGTGTTTTTCTATGGCTCCGAAGGTGAAGTCGGGTTCTTTAGACTATGGGGGAAGCATTGGCACACAGTCAGGGGAGAACACTTCCAACAAAATATATGTTTTCACTATCCATTATACCAACTGGAATAAGGACATCTCCGTTCATAACCGATAAATGGGTTTTCAACTTCCTTCAAGAAAGTCTAATCATATCAACCGGGTATGATCTACTTACAACTGATAAGTAGTTTTTTCGCATAATTTTCACATCACTTTCTCTAAGTGGTGATGATTAAAATACCATTGAACAGTGGGTTTTTATACCGAGGCACTTATCATTCCCAACCGGGTATGATATATAATCCCACTCACAATTGGTAAGTGGTTTTTTATCTTTAAGTTGTGCTAATCATCCCAACCGGGTATGATGTTAGTAAACCCACTCACCCATTAACGTAGTAAATTCCACTAGACCAGTTCTTTGTATTCACGTGAGCTCGTCCATGCTGGCATTCTCGGTATTTAATGTTCCTACGCGATATGAACATCCTTGTTCATTATTACTCGGCATAACAGCCTTCATTCATTTCCAATGAATGAGAAAACCCAAACTTTTAGTTATTTGTAATTAGGTCCCTAAAGTTATTTCTCTTTAACTTTAAGTCTCTAATATTGGTTTTTCCTCAAATTGAGACCCATAAATCTTAAAATTTATCTTTGGACCTCAATTTATTCAATTTCACCAAACGGGGTTTAATTTCCAAAATTTCCAATTTGGTCCCCCAATTTTTCCAAAATTACCATTTTGCCCTTCCTTTACAAAAACGATAAGTTTTGCCCCAAAAATTCCAAAATTCCTTAATTGGTCCTCCAACATTATTTTCATGCCCAATTGACCCTCAATTTCATAAAATTGCATTTTGGTCCTTTGAATTTCAAAAATCCCAAATTTTCCCTCAATTTCAACTCTTCAACACTACTGAATTTGATTTCATCAAATTGACCGATCAAACACCTATAATTGTTGAAATTGGAGTTGAAATTGAGTTCCTGCATGTTCATACAATTCTAAGAAACTTTGAATCGCAGATTTTAAAGCTGGAACGAGCTCAAATGGAGCTTCGCCGGAAAAAAAAACTATAAAGAGAGAAATATTCAATTTCTTACCGGTGAGGGCACGACGGTCCGAGCTTTCGATATGGGCAGATTGCTCTCATCTTGAGGTTAATCCTAGAATCAAGAATCGCATCAATTAATGCTGAATTGAGTTAGAATTTAATTATTGAAATTCTACCTGTTCTCTCTCTAGCACCGGCCGGAAATTGTAGAGGGGAGCCGAATGGCTTACCTTTCAGTCGTAATTCGGCCGTGGGAGGGCTGAGGAAATGTTGGGAAGGCTTGGTTTGGCCTGAGGAGAGCTCAAAATGGCCAATTTCAACTCGGCTAAAACAGGGCAGCTTCGGTCCGTCAGAGCTGCTTCACTGTTCCATCATGTCGACGCTTCTCTAGTGATTCTCGGATTGACTAGAGTTTGCTATCAGATAGTTGACTTCTCCCCAGTTCTAAAAAGCCCGACCTCTCCTTTCGAGGTTAAGAAAAATGTTCAATCGAAGCTCTAGTTTAAGTTTCACCAAAAAATGGAGTAGTAGAGAGAGAGAGAGAAGTGTTCAGGTATGAGGAGAATGAATTAGAATAACCTCTTTATATAGGTGTAAAATCGTGTATTAAATGGGAGAGATTTATTACTAGTATTATTATTGTCATAAATTATTGGTATTAATTCCAATAATTTAATTTCCATATTAAATTATTTGTATTAATTTCAATAATTTAATTTAGGTATTAATTACAATAATTAAATATATATTAATTTATGGCTATTTATGATAAGGCGTCATAAAAATTTTTGACCGAAATTTCGGATTAGAAAAAAAAAATCATACTTCACAAGTGGTCACCCATCCTCACACTACTCTCAAGCAAGCATGCTTAACTTTAAAGTTTTTATGGAATCTCGTTCACCTAAACTAATTTGGTTTGTCTCTCCTAATTTATCTTAAGTTTGTTTTCCAAGGTTTAATGAACCCTTTGGATTAACTATGAGTTGTAAATTCCTAAATTGCCCATTCACAATTGATTGGGTTTGTGAACCAGTTCAGTTTTCTCACTCGATTTGACCGGTTCACTTCTCGGTTTTCCTTAACTCAAAAGGGCAGGGTTTATAGTTCACTTTTACCCTGGGTCTAAGTGGATGTTCTCGACATCTGACCCAAAGACACAAATGTCACTCTGTGTCTGTATGAGCATAGAGACCTCATCCCGATCCCACCCCGGTCTCATACGCAAGAAGCTACTCTTAGCTTCCCGACTAACTGGCACGATGATTTGCTCTTATCTCCACCATGTCGTCTAGTAGCCCTTAGGACCCATCACTACCCCTCTTGGGCGTTTTGATGGTCGTGTACCATAAGTGCATGCACAAACAATAGTTTTCACATATGGCCATTATCTTTGGTGCCAATGGTCTAATGACCCCTCAACCCGACCTGGAGGTGTTTGTCTAGGCCGGTCCATCGACCTGGCCCTAACGCACTGCCGTGAGTCCATCGAGCACTGTTAGTCCTAACTTGGCACCATGGCAAAATCACATAACCAATTTCATTTGAAATTTTCATGGCTTTCCTTTACTCAAGTTTGTTTACGAGTCCTGCTCATGCCTACTGGCCTTGGGCCCAATACATGTGATTTTTCAAAACTAGGCATTTAACCCCATAAGTTCAAAAACTAAGGCTTGTGGCCTATCTAAATTGTTCAAGCTTCCGTTAAGAAGGTCTCCCAAATCTTTTAAGCATTGGCACACAGTTAGGGGAGAACACTTCTGAAAAATGTTTATTCTTAACTTCATCACACCAGTCGGGTGTGATGATATCTCCGCTTACAATCGGTAAGCGGGTTTCTCCTTTCCTCAAGTAAGTTCATCATACCAACCAGTATGATTATCTATACTTACGATCAGTAAGTGGGTTTTCTTTTTGTAAAATTGGGCTCATCATCCCAACCGGTATGTTGTATAAAATTCTCACTCACAACCGATAAGTGATTTTTAGCTTAAATCACTCATCATCCCAATCGGGTATGATATTAAAAGTCCCACTCACAACCGGTAAGTGGGTTTTAGCTAAAATTGCTCATCACCCCAACCGGGTATGATGTTAAAAGACCCACTCACAAGTGGTTTTTCATTTCTAAAGTGCTCATCATCCCAACCTGGTATGATGTATATTTACCCCACTCACTCGATGACTGTGACATGTTCGTCCCCGGTCAGTTTACTAAGTTTACACGAGCTTTCTCTTGCTGGTGTTCCGGTCACACGTGTCCCTACACGATTTGGGCATCCTTATCAATTAAGGTTTGGCATAACAGTCATAAATTATCGATTAATTGCACTTAGGTTCTTAAGGTTCATTTTCCTTAAATTTAGGTCCCTAATGCTAACTTTTCCCCAAATTGAGTCCCAAGGCTTCTAAAATTCCCTTTAAGTCCTCAATTTACTTAAAATTGTATAAGGGGCTCAAGTTTTCTAATTTGGTCTCCAACTTTTCAGAAATTATTATTTAGCCCCTAGTTTTCAAAAATGGCAATTTGATCCCAAATGTTCCAAAATTTGACCAATTGGTCCTTCAACATCTTTTTCATGGCCAATTGGCCTTCAATTTTTGGAAATTGCAAAGAAGTCTCTAAATTTTTTGAAATTCTCAAATTTTCCCAATTTCTCCCATTCAAACTAGAATTTAATATCTTCAAATTGGCCATTCAATTGGAGTTAATTGCTCAAATTGAAGGCATGGATTAGTTCCTACACTTCCATACGAGCTTTGAACCACATCATTTGGGTCTGAATTGAGCTCAAATAGAGCTTTGTCGAAAAGCTGCTTGTAGAGAGAAAGCTTACTGTCGGAGGTGCAATAGTTCGAGCTCTCAATCGGGAAAGGTAGCTTTTATCTTGAGGTTTCTTCTAGGACCAAGAATCGCTACAATTAAAGTCAAATCGACAGTGAATTTAGTTAGTGAAATTCAAAACTTTCTCTCTCTAACCCCAATCTGCAACAACTGAGGAGGGCCGAATTGGCTTACCTTTCAGTTTTGTTAAGGTCGTGTAAGGGTTGTAGGGGTGTTGGGGAGGCTTGGTTTGGCCGGAGGAGGGCTGAATTTGGCCGAATTCAGCTCGACCAAAACATGGCAGCATCGATCTTTTGGAGCTACTTCATTGTTTGATTCCGTCAGTGCTTCTACGACGGTCCTCGGGTTGAAAGGAAGTTGATGTCAGGTAGCTGACTTCCCTTGGAGTCTATAGGACTCGATCTTGCCTTTTAGGCTGAGAAAAAGGCCTATGTCAGAGCTCTGTTTCGAGCTACACTGGAAAATGGAGCAGTTGAGAGAGAATGGAGATTTGAGGTGTGTGGAGGATGAATGAAGATGAGCTCTTTATATAGGGAGATCAGGGACCCTCTACTCAACCATTTTTCTTTTTGGTCAAGCTTATCCTCACCTTGAAACAACCTAAACGGAGTGATTTCAGCTTCGTCGGCATTATCCTTTTTCTACATTAATGAACAATGCTGTCATCTTGAGGAAGAAGATGACACTATTCCGAATCGGACCGAACTAGTCCGACCAGGTCCAATGTATAAATCGATAGGTTCAAGCCTTGTTCGACCAATTTTCTCAAAATTAAAAAATTTTAAATTAATCTAAATTTATTTTCTATCTAATAGTGGCTTTAATTCCCCAATTTGAATATTTTAAGACACCAAGAAAAATGAATTTAGAAATAGGTTCAAGTATGGTTTAAACTGATTCAATCCGGTTTAGGTCCGGTTCACCCTGAACCGGTCTAGTTTTCTCTTTCCATTTGTCCCAATGTTCTTTTCCATAATTTTTATTACTTTTTGAGTCACTTGAGATTTGTCAATTTCTCATTTTAGCCTTTTTTTTACCAGTTATGGTTCGTGAACGGCTCAATTTTCTCTTTGGAATTGACCAGTTCTTTTCCTGGTTTTCTTGTCTTTAAATGATATGGTTTACAAGTCTCCCCTCCTTTTATGGATTTTTTCCCCAAAACTAAGTTAGTAATCCCTTGCATCGGGAGTAATCTCTCCTTGACGTTCTCTTGGGATTTGTTTGACATGTTGTCACTTTGGTGGTTCCTTCACCTCACCCCCTTTTTAACCAAGTTCCTAAGAACTTCTTTTCCTTTCATTGTGCATTCACTCCTTGGTGTTTATCTTGATTAGTCATGTCTTACCCACGGGTCCAAATGTACATCATTGGGTCCTCTTATTACTTTGCTTAGGGTAAGCCTATTCTTCTTAAGGGTTTTCATTAAGGTCATTGGGTTGGATATTCCACAACATTCGATCGTCCCCGTTCCCATTTATTTCCTTGGTCGTTGATGATCTTTAGCTCATCATCCTTTTGGACCTTTTTGTCTTTAACTATGTGGATTCTTGATATGATCCCTTCTTTATCTTATTTTAGCACTTTCTCCATTTTTTGTTTACTACAACTCCGGTCTCAGTTCTTAGGTTGGCTTCGTCATGTTTAACTAATGAACTCTTTCTTACTTGAGCATTTTCCTAGGACTGTTTGGCCTTCATGTCCCTTACAAAATAACGTACTCTAGAATTTTCTTTGTCCATTATAGTTCTAGAACATTTTTTCGATAATAGTTTGTGTCTTTCCAACTGTTAGGAGTCATGTGGCTTCGTCCTCTCTTATTATTATAGGGTAGTATTCCCCAACTACCTTTGGTGTTATCCAATTGTCCCTTAAATTTTGACATCATGATCGTGTCAGTCTTTCCTTAACTACTCATTCCTTACCAACTTCCTTATTAGTTTTTCCTTGGTTCTAACTATCGGGTGAGCTCATTAGGGGTCATGGTGTTGAGTGTGGGTCTAAGGGCTAGATTCAATGGCTCCTATTCCTACAAGACCGACCAGGATTCTATATTTGAGCTCTGTCTCTATTTTTGGATATCTTATCTATGTGAAATCAGATTCAACATAAGTAACATCTGTAAGGTAAGTTCCCATCATTTTGTCACCCTTGTGGAGATCTCTCAACCTCTCCTCTATTAGTTCATGCTTTACTCTAATTTGACTAAAAATATGGTTTTTAATTGTTGTCATGCTTTAGAGGAAGATCGAACACCTATAACTTGGAAATTAACAAAAGTGGAGAGAGAGTTTAGATTAGTACAAAATTGATCAAATGTTGGCCAATTCTCAAATTTATGATTGGATTTTATGCCAAGAATTGTGTCATCATCACTTTCAATCGGAATGGTGGTTGGGGTGTCGAAATTATTCCATCGGTATACCTTAAAAGTTGATGGACTTCGAATATATGGGAATCATATTATTTTATCATAATTAATAATTTGAATTGTCTAATTTAATGGGTAAAATAGGTTGGGTGCTTGGAAGTTGTGGTTGCTTCATCATTGTTCTTTGAATTTGTGCAGGTGTTGGATTATCGAACTCTATGTGATAGTGAAAAATAAGGCTTTGTAAACAACTTGTCTTCACTTTAAAAAGAGAACCGTCTAATTTCTATAGAATGCTCACAATTTTTTGGAAAAAATCTTATGAATATCTTGAAAAGTTGAGAAGAATTTAAGATAAGAGACTAAACTCGGTTATACTGTTTGGTCTCTGATACTGTACAGAAAAGTAGGGTGGACATGGAGAACACATAAAATATCTCTTAATATTAGTTATATTGTTTTTAGAGACAAAAGAGCATGTACTAATAACTTGTAATTTGTGCTCTTATGTATGGTACGAGATAATATATGGTGAGGAGTGTATAAGAATCTCCATATAATCATCCGATTTGTTTGATAATACAACCTCTATTTGTAGATATATGAATGAGACATGTTTTGAAGGAAAGAATTTGTTGAGCAAAAAAAAGGGGAAAGAATCCACACATGGATGTGATTGAGAAAAGTAGAAGAGCCGTCTTAATACTAAAAAAAGTTACGTAGGTTAAAGGGAAATAGTAAAATGCAAGATAACACTATGGTTCAAGCCTTACATAGATATTGTTAAAATTAACTATGTTAACTCACTTATACCAAGTTCTCCACATTTCAAAGTTTACCAAGGTAGAGTAAGTGGAGGTTTATGTAAAGACATTTAACCGCTTCCACCATGTTATTGCTGAAACTAAGCTAAAAAGGCATCAATGGAAGAATGTGGTGCTGAAAATAGATTCTAAAATTTTGTTTAAATTTGTATATAGAAACTAGAGCTATTGACAATTCTCATCAAGCTAATCTTTAAGCTAGAGAACATAACATGGCAAGAATCTCTCTTTGAAGGGGATGTGCTAGATTTATGGGCCTTAGTTTCTTCATCATATTTTTGTTCATTTATTGCATTAGATTAGCATGCTTCTAATCACTTTATTTAACTGAGTTATTATGTTTCTCACGTAAAAAATAAGAACAAATATTACTGGAAAAATGATTAATATTAAAAAAAGCAATAGTTTTACATGTAAAATTAGAAAGATAGCTGTTCCCTAACAAGAATACTTTGATGCAAAAAAGGAATACAAGTTTGAGATCATAGTTAGAAATATGCCTCAGGTGGAGTTAAAGAGGCTTGTCTGTGCAAAAAAAGCGTTAAAGAGGCTTGACCAGTAGGAGCGCTGAAGTTAAAATATAAAAAACAAGGGCTAAAATGATAAAACTTCTGATTTCATCTCGAATCAAGAAACTATCGTTAGTTCGTTACCATAGTATATTTTTGGAGCACACGCCAATAACATTTCCAAAAAAAATAAAAGGCCCTTACCAAAGTTAAAAGTTAATTCTTATTTGACATTTGGCTCAATTTTGCAACTTTATTTTACCTATTAGAAAAAAACATGAATCTAAATTTTCTCTTATGACATCCTTATTTTTCTCTTTCTTTCTTTTCATTCTTCCCTATCTCTGTGCAATCTTGCACTCTTTTCCATTTCTCCCTCAAGTTTTCTTTCTACATTTGGTATGTGATCTTCTCCATTTATGACTCCTATATATCCCTCAATCTCAAGATTCTAAACTTTGAGTTGTACCTAGCACCCAAAGAGGTTTCAACATATGGCATGCATCCTATATTAGAAGGATCCATATTTTTTGCCCAACTAATAGGATCCTTAATAAATTATGATATAGCTCAATGTAACCAACACCAATCCTTTTGAAGTACCATGTCAGAAAATTATCAATGCACGAATTTTTTAACTCAAATTTGAAACATACTCGGCATCTTACAATCCAATTTGATGTCAAGAGTCGAAGAAAATAAAAGGGAGGCCAATATTATAGTATCAAACAAAGAACAAAGATGAATCGATCATAAGAATATAACATTAATGGAATCAAAATCAGTAATACATATATTAAATCAATCTCCATTCTATATGAGCCAAACAAACATCCCAAAGGTTCAAGTGAGATGCTCTAAAGAAGACTATGAATAAAGGAAAGATAGTAAGGGGAGAATCAACATAGATCATCAAGCATATTTTATGTGACAGAGGACAAAACTCAGAATTTATCTGATTTTAGTGTGGCCAGGTGGAGAAGCAACAAGCAAAAACATTAATACGATGAGGTGAATAACACTTGAAGCTCCTTATCAAAAGCACTTGAAGCCATGGCAGACAGAAAGAATGATGATGAGTATCAAGGCAATGACGATACCAAACACAATCAACTTGATCTTCATGTTTTGGATCCACATCTTTCTCTTCATTTTCGTTCCTTGTTGTCTAAAGTCTTGTGCCTGCACATAATTGAATCAACATTGTATTTCATGTACATGTACTTATGTGCTAAATGATTCAATAAATCTATAACGAAATCCATAAACCAATCTTACTAAAATAACACTCTAGGATATATATATAACAATACAAAAAGTAATGTGTGTACCAACCTGAGAGCGAAGGTTCTCAGTTTTATCAACAAGAAGCTCGATCTTCTCTCCTCGATCAAGAACCTATAACAAAAGATAAGTCAAATAATATATACAATCATCTTGCTTGTACATATGGGGAAAACTGCAAAATCCATGCCTTTTCGATGTTCTCCATCATCACACCCTTGACTTCAGAAACTTGAGCTTTCACTTTGGCAAGTTTGCTGATCTCTTCAGGATGGTCAACACAGTATTGCATATGCTCTTTCAGCTTGGATCTAAACATACAGAACAAATTTAAATGCATTAATCTGAAAATGAAGTGGCATGGAAACATATCAAAGAAAAGATGGACGTATTCCTTTGAAGGAGAGCTCAGACAGAAATGAAGATACCGAAACTCTTTGTTCAGACTATTGGCAGAAGCAGTTGAAGCCTTGCCTCCACCATATCTTTTGTTAAAGTCATCCTTGACCCTTTCCAAGAAAGCAATAGGAATTTGTCTTCCAGCAGATTCAATAGCGACTACACAATAGGCTGCAATTTCCAACATAAGGCAGCCAGATTAAACCTGGAAGACTATACATGCTAAAGATTAAACATAATAAAATCTCATGGGCAATGCCACACACAAAGTCAATTTTCAATGAATGAAGTAATACAAACCAACCTGAAAAAGCAAAACTATATAATCTATGGCAATTAACGAGGTAATACAAAGAAAAGACTACTTAAACTGATGGGCCTCACATAAATGAATGATAATTATGGAATAAGATTGAAACATGATGTGTATTCAGTAGCCTGAAAGACTTAGTAACCAAGACCATGCTCAACTTTGTGCAGTAATCCTCTCAATAGAAAACAAATTTTCCTTAATTTATTTTGCTTATACCTATTATAAAGCCCGATGTTAAAGCAACGTCTAATCTGTATTTGGAGCTTCATGGATTTATCATATTTACTGGAAAATGCATGCAATACAAGTATTTATCATCTTCCAATACAGGTGTAACAGAAGTAGTGAGCAACAATAAATCATAGTTAAATCCATTGACATATTGTGTATACCATTACTAGTCATCCTAAATATCATGTGTGAAATATAGGAGATAAGTTTCAAACAACTCTATTTCAGGATATATAAAACATTGAGCGTTAACTGTGACCTTAATTCTTATGGGAGACAATTATTGGAAAAAACCGAAATTTTAGATCATTCTTAAGAAGCATAACCTGCAATAAATATGGATATTTTTTATGTATGTAGCATTTTCAGAGAGAGCAATATGGCAAGCACCCTAATCTAACAAAATAAACAACAGAGGATGAAGAAATCTGCAAACAACGATCTGACATCCAATCAAATCCTTAAAGAAAAATGGATTTATGAGTGTATCACATTTAGCGGGATCAAAATTTTGATGTCACCTAACTAGCCATATATTGCCAGCCTTAACCTTTTGAGGAACAATAATATCAACTGACAAAAGTTGATAGGTCATACGTAAACCCATAATACAAAATGTGACGATGACCATGCGATCATATCTTACAAATCCGACCATTAAGATCTCACTCATTTTTTATGGAAATTATTCAAAGAATAGACTGAAACCAAAAACATGCATAAAGAAGCCCCAAAAAAAGTGTCTTCGAAAAGGAGGTCACATTCCTTCATGTGGAGAAACTCCAATTCAAGATAAGATACCAGATGATGAACATATACACAACACGCTGGACGATGCGAATAAAAAAAATAGAATTCCGTGAGATCTTCCAAATATGAGATATTACATAGACGATCGCAATAAGGAATGGAGAAAAGGAGACGTACTGAAGCCGTTCTCAGCGAGGTAGTTGAAGGTATGTCCATCGCAATTGTAGGTGAATCTGTTGTTGGAGGAAGGGAGCTTCTGCAGGCACTGGGAGGCAACCGAGGTGAAATTACCGGTGAACTCCGTGTACTCGACGAGGATGACCGTACCCCGGGCCACAAAGCTATAGATCAGAGATTTCTGCCCCATGTATGATATCCAAGTCCAAATTCCCTTGAATCTGAATGCAGAATCACATACAAATGCTTTCGAACTATGATGAAACTGGAAGAGCGGAAGAGGAGGAGGAGGAGAAAATTGAAGTGTAGAGAGGCAGGGAGAAACGATCGCGGAAAGAATGGGCACGATTCAAGAGAAATAGAGTTTTTCATTTATTATTTATTAATTATTTTTTAATGTTAAAATAAATGTACCTTTTTTTTTTTTTACTTTTTGTTGAGCATAGTAATATTGGGGAAGGACATGCAAAAGCTCTTACCATGGAAGGAAATGAAAAACATATATAGAATATATATGTGAAACAAAAACTCATGTTGTTGGGAAGGCATAGAGGAAAATAAAAGAAATTACACACGATAGAAGAACACTTGTGGACTAAAATCTCAATTGGGTTGATTCAAGCTTTAGCATTGATGATATTGACACAACTTTGTTGCCCATTTCCCCCATCATATCATATGCACTCTCAAACCCTTCAATCCAAAGTCAAAACATTAACAAATTAAAATAATAACTAATAAATTATAATTATTAAAATAAATTAAAATGACATGGGTTGAAGAAGTACTGTCGGATTATTACTCCTAATAATATTCATCACATGTTCATATTATTATATATAATTAATTTCTCTTTTAGAAATTATATGTATTAATATTTTATTTTTTACCCCGTCTATTTATAGCTTTAATAAGTTTACTGAAAGAATGATTGATTTACTAGTGACATGTATGATAAGAACATACTCTCCATTTTTGTAATTTTTTAGGCTATTTTTCTTTATTTTATTATTTTTATTATATATGATCGTATATTATAAAATAAGTTAAACCAATAAATATCAAGTAAGATTCGAAAAGTACAACCGGGACCTACCACAAAAAATAGACTTTATCTAGCATTTCACACTGCCTAACAGTATAGCTTGCACTAACTTGTCCAGGAAAGAAGTCACAATATATAGAATATAGAAGGACTAACCTTATATATAAAATATAACTCTCTAACAAGAGTTTCTTAGGTTACCCAAACATGAAATTTAATCACTTATCTAATGAAAACATTTGGTCCATAAACCATAAAATGAAGCGATGACTTCTTACTTTTCCTTTTTTTAGAATTAATTTAGAATAGAGAAGCTGTATATGGCAAAAGTTGTTTCGTCACCTTCTGCATCATTTTGCATAATAATTACACCCTATAAATCTGTACTATTTTGCAATGCTACTGCATCAAGATTTCCAGTATTAATTTTCATGGAGTTGGTTCTCTCTTGTTGTTCTTCACTAGATTTCTGACCTTCCTCAAAGTTAGAATCATCACTCCCTTCAAAAGCTGATTGGTTTATCTCGACACTATCTATTGAGTGGTTCTCTTGCTGCTTATATGTTTCTTTGTCATTAGAATCAGACTTGTCTTGACTACTATAAACAAATTCAGAGTCAAATACTTTATTCTCTTGCCTAACTTCATCTTTCTCCTTCTACTTTTAGTGCTCTTCAGAATTAGAATTTTCTGTTCCACTCTATTGGTCTTCCCCAGTCTTCTCTTCGGAATTAGAATTCTCTATTTCACTCTATTAGTCTTCCCTATTCTGCTCATTTTTAGATGATGCTTAATGTTTTACTGCACTTAATGCACCATCACCCTTACAGTTTTCCTCTCTTTTGCCCAACCTAAAGCAAAATTTTGATTTCACCATCAATTTTATAATTGTAGTCATTGTTTTAGTCTAATTGATTTCAAATATATTATTCTAACTCAATATCATCTTAGATCTCTTACAACAAAAAATTATCATTTTCTCAAATTAGTCGGATATTCAAATCTCAGTTTTCTAACAACAACTTCTCCATCACAATTTTAATATTTTGTGCATCTCCATCCATAAGATATTATTTCTATAATTAAGTCACCTTATTTGATCTCTATTCCTAAATTAATTATTAGTCTATCATCAACTATCATTAAATCTCGACATTATAGTTTTGTTTGATCAAATTAGCATTTCTCATTCCTCCAGTATCATTTTCCTTTTTCTACCATTCAATTTTATCCCCACTATAGTGGATGTCTTAGTATTTCTCATTCCTCCAATGTCATTTTCCTTTTTCTACCTTTCAATCTTGTCCCCACCAAAGTGGATGCCTTATTTTCCCACTTATCTCTCTCACTCTTCATCTCGGTTGCACTTGCACTCATTCGAACAAACACTAAATCACTCTCTATGATACTCTCATCCCATATTTTTATTAATCATAATATCTATTTGACACATTTACCAAACTAGTAATATGCTTACCTTTATTTTACAGATCAAACTTCTTTCAAAGCTTTATGATGATCTTATTGCAGATATAGCCCATAAATCTAGTTACACATCAATCTATCATTCTATTAATTAGTCCACTTTCAGGTTTCTTCTTTGTTTATATTTTCTTGTGCAGTTCAACATGCAAGAAATCACTCTTATGTCAACAACTTGACACTTCTTCACTTTTTGCTCACTTGAGTGAGTAAATCCAACTAGTTTCAAACTATTTTCCGACTTCATATTAAGATCCAATCTCAATATATCTACCTCTCATGAGATTGCGGGGGAATAATAGAGATAATATTGAAGACAAGGATAGCAAATTTAGAGATTGTAGTTACAATGGAGTAAATGAAAAAATAGCAGTTACAATGGAAAAAATGAAGTGATAGTGGTTACAATATCATTAATGTATTGCATTGAATTTTCTAGCTATATATATATTATATACCATCTATCTTGAATTTATGAGATAAATTGTGATTATACATCTTTCTCTCTATCAATTCTTTCATGTACAACTCATTGGAAGGTCTAATAAAAGGAATTTGAGATTGACCGGTAAAAAAAAGTCACAACTTTTAAGTAGATATGAGCTTGACCCTTTATCGGTCCACAATATCTTCACAAATGGTATTAGAACTAGTTGTCTCACACCTGTACCTGACCCGAGACTAGAAACCCGGCTCGTGGTATGCCTGAGTATGGATGAAAAATACCAAACTCGATGTTATTGTTCCCCCTCGTCCAAGACTGGAAGAATAATACACGGCTCATAGATAGTTGTTGAGGGCTGCTTTAAAATTGCACGTGACAAGTATGTCCACGTTGCACGTGAGGGCGGGTGTTGACAGTATGATTCCACATTGAATAAAATAGAGAAATCTTGTGGGTTTATAAGGTTGAAAATATTTCACTACTTATGAGTCATGACTTTTTAGTAGACATGGGTCTGAGCCCTTATCGGTCCACAATACCCTTGTGGAGAGATAGTACCATAGGTGATATTCTAGGTGAAGAACAGGTTTGTTAACCTACATCCCGTCATGTCAAATTCAATCCTTTTAGATATTAATTTTTTTTTTGTAATTTTTTTGGGATGAGGAAGAAGATGTAAGAATCTTCTCGGTCCTCCTCCTCTAGCGTATGACAAGATGATGTGAAAATGGCCTCTTTTATAAATAACCACTCTTATACTCGACTCGGGTCCAAGCGGGTCTCGGGTCAGATGTGGGTCCACCAAAACCCACTCCGACCCAAGCTATTGACATCCCTAATAATACCACACATATCGTCCACAATCAATATTGAAAGAATAAAGTAAAAAGTAAAAATAATAGAGAGCCCGATTCATACCAATAGAGTGGAATCCAACCCACAATCTTAATTTGACACTCTAAGTGGGATTGTCTCTTCTCATATCATTCTCCATTTGAAGTTAGAGCACCTGAAGGGGGCAAGGAGAAAAAATAGAGCCCTTAATACCATATTCTTTTTCTTTTTCTTAATACTAAAAAATTGGAATGTAATTAATTTATAATTTTGGTGAGATCTATATTTAAAATATTTTTTGTTGATGTAACTAGACATATATTTATTTTTAAAGTTACTTATGTAAATAAATAAAAATTTTAAAAATACGGTTTCAAACTTAATTCAATCAACTACACCTACAAGATTAACTCAAATCTATAATCTTACTCTTTTAGAAAAATAACATATAATTTATCTCATGTTTTTTATCATTAGAACATAAATTGGGATTGTGTTGATAAATTGAGAGGAATTGGTCGGATTTTCACTGTCCAGAATGTTGGAAATTGTTACTCACATCTTTCAATTCAACTTCCAACGATTCTAAACCCCAATATTTTCCCAAAATACCTCTAACATGGCAGTACTCTCTTTTTCCCCAAAATATATAATAACCCATGACAAAATCAACTATCATTTTTATACAGTTATGAAAGTACTTGGTCGAGCTTCAATTAAATCAAAATGACCTTTGCAACACCTTTGATTATATGTTTTATTCTGTCCTCTATTTTCCCATTGTCAAGTCGAGCTTTGACAAGCCACTGGATGCTCCAACTAGAGGTTTTTTTAATCCAAGTAACACACAAGACTCCCTTTGTCACACCCTGACTTGGTTCATCGGACTTGTAGATAATCTGCCACATCTTTAAGGTATTACAACAATAACCACCTTATCATTTTAATAAGAAAAATACATTAGGATATCATTTAAATAATATACATGAAAAACATATTCAATAAAATATACTAGGGCTAAGCACGGAATGAAATACACAAATTTGGTTATCATGACTTCCTATAACCTTGTTGTACCTCTTATATTCCTTAGTTACTTGAAATGAAGATTGGAGTGGGATGAGCTATAATGCCTAGTGAATATGATTTCCTAACACCGTGGCATCATGTTTATAATTTAGCACATACTCTAAAACATTAGTTACTTTTACGAAACATTTCACAAGGTTTATCCAAAATAATTAATGTTTTAACATGTGAGGTTTGCATTAGGCAAACATATCACAACATATCCATTCCATCATGAAATAATCACATAGTTGCATAAGAGAACTCCCTTCCTTTTCATTTGTGGCCTCGAGGGCATTTACCAGCCACCTATCTGTATGGACCAAGGTGTATATGTGAGACTATCTGTATGAGCATCGTGACTCAACCCCTAGACACATGAGTATGTTTGACCGCTATTGAGGGATGAGTCATTTTCCCCTTCGCGCAATGTTTGGTGCACATAGGACTCTTAGAGCACTCGACATACTAGACTAACGTTCACTTCCCTTATTCCAACCTTACTTTCCAACAATTCTTGGTATCATCACTACCCCATATAGAGTGTCTAATAATCCCTCTTAACAATCACATGCATGTAGTTTATCAGTAATCCATTATTTTTGTTCTATCAACTCAATGGGATGAGACTCGTTTCTAGCTAGATGGAAATTATCGGGCATGGCCTATTTCACAAAAAACCAATTGTTAAGTGTTTTATTAGTATGCCTTGGCTCATAAGTAATTACAAGGGTTATTTATGGAATGAGACCCGTTTATATTGGCCTTGGGAACACAATGAGTATTTTCCAAAACACGACCTTGTACCCACTTCTTTTGAAAATGATGGCCTTGGGCCCATTTCTCAACAAACAAGGATCAACTAACATTAGGAATATATTATGACAAAAAGGTTTTCAGCGGAGTTCATGCTATTATGGTAATATATTTCTTAAAAGGGGATTTAGTAGCTCTTGCTATCAAATTTGCGAGTACTAACGCATGATCGACCCAATCGCACTCGATGCTAGAAATCACACTCACTATTATCTAATGACATTTTTGTCTAGGAGGGATTACCGATTATTCATACTCCTGTTACCCGATAATGTATGAATTGTTCCCTTTTAGTCTTAATTCATGTACTTGGAGATTTTGGGGTCGATCATTATGAGGGTCCAATCGATTTCTCGGTCTAGGAGTATTTTTGTATTTTTCCCCTTTTATAGTCCAACCAAACACACCCTTATGACATGCTATTCTCTGCAAGCCTAAATACGGCCTTCGGATGTGTGATTTTTGGTAAGCCAAACATCCCTTAGTGCCCCTATCGTAATTTCGCCTCAAGGACATGGGAATTTCCACCATTTTTCTTATATGAGGGCATTATGGTCATTTAAACAAAATGCCTTCAGCTCTATTTTCCATTTGTGGTTTCATTAACCCTCAGCTCGTTCTCACCCATGAATTCTCTCTACTTTAGTAGAAATCCGCCTTTCCTCCTACTTGAACCTTCTTCAATTTTTAGTTTTTGAGATCACCAGAAGCCAAGGAGTCTATGGAATGAGCTCTTCGTTAGGTACATTTGAGCTTCTTCTCCTTCTTCAGTTGCATTTCATCCTTAGGACACAATCTATTGCCTTGATCGTTCTCCTCAATTTTATTCTTAGTTTTTTTTTTCGACTCCCTTGATCTTTGGTTCCCTTATACTAAGACATCCTGAAGCTGTGTCATCTCCTAATCGAGTTGTTCCTCAGCTATACATTAGCTCCCTCGATTCGAGTTCCAATTTTCAGACCCCCACTCACCTAAGAGGATTCTATTTCTTATTCACACTTTAGTTTTATCACAATTATTGGTTTCAAGGTTTCTTCATCCTTAGATTCATTGTTGAAGTTCGTCCACTACATGTCGAGTTCCCGGTTTCATTGATTGTTCGAGACTCCTTTCTTTTCCATCCTAGAGATGTACCATACTTAAACAAGGTAATTATCCTATATTGACTTGCTAATTGTTCCATACTAGAGATGTACCATACTTAAACAAGGTAATTATCCTCTTAGTATCATTTTGCTTTCTACCTATGTTGTTTTATCAATTCTTCTAGACATTTTAGGAGTGTCCAAGCCTATGAAATAGGAAGGATTCATAGAGGACGCAAGGCGTATGACCTACTGTGATGACATTCTCTTATGATCCAAAATGCACGTTATACTAGCTTGATTACATAAATCTATGAGTGGAGAGTCTTCTTACTAGATGTTTGCTCTGAGGGACGAAGGGATTTAACTCTGCATTTTTCTCTATGATGTGCTCAGGTAATTATCTTTCCCACACTAATTGAGTAGGTTGAGGGAGACAAGGTAATTATCCTTTTATTATCATATTCCTTTCTACCTATGTTGTTTTATCAGTTATTCTAGACATTTTAGGTAAAGTGTCCAAGCCTATGAAATAGGAAGGATTAATAGAGGACGCATGGAGTATGAATTACTATGATGACATTCTCTTATGATTCTAAATGCATGATATACTAGCTTGATTACATAAATCTATGAGTGGAGAGTCTTCTTATCGAATGTTTTCTATGAGAGATGAAGGGTTTTAACTCTGTGTTTTTCTCTATGATGTGCTCAGTTAATTATCTCTCCCACACTAATTGAGTAGGTTGAGGGAGACAATTAGCTTGACATTTCTCTGCTCGAATTCTTCAAGTAGATTATGTAATAGGTGTGAGTTGAGTCTCATTCCTAAATGTCTTCAGTTATCTCATTGTTTCTAGTCCTTGCGAGTAAGGTACGATTAGGGTATACCTCAAATCAATTCTCTTCTATAGTTTGTGATGAATTGGAGTCCTCCTTAGGTGGTCATTTAAGGTAAGGTTAACTGAATTGAGCAATGATTTAGTTGGTGGGGGAAATGAATGGTGAGTTTAGAAGTTATTGATTGATTTACCCAATTCCTTGGTTTGATTTGGAATTTGGTTTGATGCATAAGGTAATTGACATCTTGAGAAAAACTATTCAATTCTCATGGCAGAAATCCTATTTCATCCATCTATAGGAATGGTGTCCAACTACGTTTAATCTTTTAGTTTTATTCCTCAAATTGTAGGAAGTTGTATAATTTTTCAGAGTAATATTCCCAACTTTAGTATAATAGGTTTATTGCTTGATTTGGCATGGTATGTGTCATGCACCGACCTAGTTTGGTCGAATCCCCGTGATCAAGAGGGATTGGTTAAGAGGGCTTTCCCCCTTCTTTTATTCAAGAGGAGCCAAGCGTAAATTCAAATCTTGTTCCCTGGAATAACATAAATCAATCTAATACAAGCTTAAAAAGAAATTTAAGCCTACCTTACGAAGGGTACAACTTCGTGGTCTCTTTCATTCTATCCTTACTCCTAAAAAGAGGTACAAAGGGAGGGGGTGAGTTCTACAAATCAGTGAGCGGGTGTTGGGAGTGAGTTTTTAAAATAACGTTTAATTTATTTGAATCCTACCAAGGTTATGATTTTCTTAAAAAGATTTCTTCATCTAATTCCATCACGCCCCAACTTGGTTTGGTTGGATCCCCGTGATCAACCTGCCACTCTCCCGGTTTATTAAAGGGTTTCCCCTTATTGTAAACTGTAAAGAGTAAGGCGTCCTTTAACCTGCACCTTTTTCTTGGAATAGCAGAATCAAAACTGCATGAAATTTAAAACTTTACATACTTGTTTTACAGGCATCTTAGTTGACGGTTTTTAACGGTAGGCTTTCTGGGATTTCCTAAAAGGGATATAAGGGAGGGGGTGAGTACGACTACTTAGTGAATGGGTTTTTAAAGGTTTACTTTTAACTTTTAAGAAAAAACATTTATATGGAGTGTGCCAGACTCCTTTCTTTTTAAAAATACCTTCATTTAAAAATTTGGGTTTTCCCATTATTTCTTAGTTACCGATGTGTCATCACCCAATACACATCCTTCATCATGAAGGTTACACACATTCGTAAGTCAGTATCACTACTGAACCCGCTAGTGGCTTCGGAGCGACTTTTCCTGCCACTCGGATAGAAGTACAACCACTTCTACCCTGAGAATGAGTGGATGTACGTGACATCCGACCCACAATCCTGAAATCACTTCTTCGTGTCCGTATGAGGATAGAGACCTCATCTTGTCCCCACCCCGATCTCATGCGCTTGGTGCTACTCCAGATTTCGCACAAACACCTGGAACGACGATCTGCCCTTATAGCCACCAGGTTGTCCAATGCCCTTAGGACACATCACTACCCCTCATGGGCGTCTTGATGATCCCGTACTCATAGTGCATGCACAAACAATGTTTTCTTATATTGCCATGTAATCTGTGGTGCCACTAGTCCAACGGCCCTGACTCTCAACTCAACCCGCAGCTGTTTGTCTTGACTAGTCCGTCGACCTGTTATGTCGCACTACCGCTAGTTGACTAAGCATGTCGGTCCTATCTTTGTACCATGGCCAAACAATTCACTTATTAAATTTTATGGCACATATATCATGTTTGTTTACGAGCTCCTGCTCGTGCCAACTGGCCTTGGGCCCACTGTACGAGATTTTCAAAATCGGGCATTTAGCCCCCAAGTTCCAAAACTGAGGCCCCTAGCCTATCAGAGCTATTTGAGCTCCCATTGAGAAGGTCTTCCAAATAGTTTAAGCATTTGCACACAGTTAGGGGAGAACACTTCCGATAAAATAGGTTTTCACTGTCCATTATACCTTGCGGTGTAAGGACATCTTTGTTCATAACTGATGAACGGGTTTTCAACTTCCTTCGAGAAAGTCTCATCATAACAACTCGGTATGATCTACTTATGATTAAAATACCACTAAACCGTGGGTTTTTATACTGAGGTACTTATCATCCCCTACCAGGTATGATAT
The DNA here is from genome assembly GCA_030064435.1 of Trapa incisa. Taxonomy (NCBI): domain Eukaryota; kingdom Viridiplantae; phylum Streptophyta; class Magnoliopsida; order Myrtales; family Lythraceae; genus Trapa; species Trapa incisa. The sequence goes on along the minus strand of CM057777.1, from coordinate 9,931,129 downwards.
AAAATTTCCACTCACAACTGGTAAGCGGTTTTTATCTTTAAGTTGTGCTCATCATCCCAACCGGGTATGATGTTAGTAAACCCACTCACAATCGGTAAGTGGTTTTTAAATTATAAGGTGTGCTCATCATCCCAATCGGGTATGATGTTTGTAAACCCACTCACCTGTTAATGCCGTGAATTTCACTAGATTGGTTCTTTGTATTCACGTGAGCTTGTCCTTGCTGGCGTTCCTGGTATTTCGCGTTCCTACACTATATGAACAACCTTTTTCATTATTACTCTGCATAACAGCCTTCATTCATTTCCAATGAATGAGAAAACCCAAACTTTTAGTTATTTGCAATTAGGCCCCTAAAGTTATTTCTCTTTAACTTTAAGTCCCTAATGTTCGTTTTTCCTCAAATTGAGTCCTGTAACTTTTAAAATTTATCCTGGCACCTCAATTTATTCAATTTCACCAAAAAGGGGTTTAATTTACCAAATTTCCAATTTGGTCCCCCAATTTTTGCAAAATTACCATTTTGCCCTTCTTTTACAAAAATGGTAAGTTCTGCCCCAAAAATTCCAAAATTCCTCAGTTGGTCCTTCAACATTATTTTCATGCCCAATTGACCCTCAATTTCATAAAATTCTATTTTGTCCCTTTGAATTTCGAAAATCCCCAAAATTTTCCCCCAATTTCAACTCTTCAACATTACCGAATTTGATTTCATCAAATTGACCGATCAAACACTTCTAATTATTGAAATTGGAGTTGAAATTGAGTTCTTGCATGTTTATACGATTCTAAGAAACTTTGAATCACAGATTTTAATGCCGGAATGAGCTCAAATGGAGCTTTGCTAGAAAACAGACTGTAAAGAGAGAAAGCTTCGATAACTCACCGGTTAAGGCACGGCAGTCCGAGCTTTTGATCTGGGCAGATAGGTCTCGTCCTCAGGTTCATCCTAGAATCAAGAATTGTATCAATTGATGTGGAATTGGATTAGAATTTCATCATTGAAATTCGGTCGACTCTCTCTCTAGTACCGATCGAAAATTGTAAAGGGGAGCCGAATTGGCTTATCTTTCGGTCCTAATTCGGCCGTGGAAAGGCTAAGGAAGTGTTGGGAGGGCTTGGTTTGGCCTAAGGAGGGCTTAAAATGGCTGATTTCAGCTTGGCTGAAATAGGGCAGCTTCGGTCTGCCGGAGTTGCTTCACTATTCCATCATGTCGGCGCTTCTCCAACAATTCTCGGATTGATTGGAGTTTGCTATCAGATAGCTGTCTTCTCCCCGGTTCTAAAGAGCCCGACCTTTGTTCAAGTCAAAGCTCTGGTTCGATCTTTACCGGGAAATGGAGCAGTAGAGATAGAGAGAGAAGTGTTCAGGTGTCACCCATCCTTACACTACTCTCGGGCAAACACACTTAACTTTGAAGTTCTTATGAAATCTAGTTCACCGGAACCAATTTGGTTTTTATTTTCTAAAATTTCTAAAATTTCTTTTCCAAGGTTTAATGAACCCTTTAGATCATTCGGAAGTAAATTTCCATATTGCGTGTTCTCAAATGTAAACTAGCTTAGTTTTCTTACTCGATTTGACCGGTTTTTTTCCTGGTTTTTCTTAACTAAAAAATGCAGGGTTTACAAATTCGGTTTTCAAAACTTTTTCCATTTCGATATTAGGTGTGTTTTAGCTCTCTTAGGTCATCCCCTTGCCTTGGGAGGTGTTTAGAAAAAAAACACATGCCCTTCATCAGGAAGGGTACACACATTCGCAGGTGCAACTCGTTCACTATACCCACTTGTGGATCAGAGCATCTTTAACATCCACTAAGATAGAAGCTCGTCCACTTCTACCCTAGGTTTGAATGGATGTTTCTAACATCCGACCATCAGACCTGAATGCCACTCCATGTCCATATGAGGATAGAGACCTCATCCCGACCCCACTCCGACCTCATGCGCAAGAAGCTACTCCGAGCTTCAAGGCTGACTGGCATGACGAACTGCCCTTGTCTCCACCATGCCATCCAGTAGCCTTAGAATCTATCACTACCCCCTAGGGCATCTTGATGGTCCCGTACCACAAGTGCATGCACAAATAAAAGTTTTCCACTTATAGCCATTTATCTTTGGTGCCAACGGTCCAATGACCCTGACGCTCAACCTGACCTGCAGCTGTTTGTCTAGACCGGTCCATCGACCTAGCCTTGACGCACTAGCACCAGTCTATCAAGTATTGTCCATCCTAACTTGGTTGAAAGTATTCATGGCGAAATCATACAACCATTTTCATTGAAAGTATTCATGGATCTTTCTTAGTTCAAATTTGTTTACAAGCTCCTACTCGTGCCCATTGGCCTTGGGCCCACTACAGTGTTTTTCCAAAACTGGACATTTTGCTGCATGAGTTCAAAAAATGAGGCCCTTGGCCTATCTGAGTTGTTTTAGCTCATTTCAAGAAGGTCTTCCAAATATTTTAAGCATTGGCACACTCAGGGGAGAACACTTTTGACAAAAAATTATTTTTCAACTTCATCACACCAACTGAATGTGATGATCTCTCTACACCAGCTTCTCCTTGTCAGCGTTCTGTTTTCTCATGTCCCTACATGATTGGTGCATCCTTATCAATTAACGTTTGACATGGCAACCATTGTTTCCTCACGTATGAGCAAATAGGCTCAAAACTGTTGGTTCATTGCATTTAGATCCCTAAAGTTCCATTTTCTTTAACTTTAGGTCTCTAATGTTAAATTTTCATTGTGTCCAAGGCTTCAAAAATTCCCTTTGGGCCCTCAATTTACTCAAAATTGTGTCAGGGGCTTAAGGTTTCCAAATTTCCAATTTGGTCCAAACTTTTCAAAAATTATAATTTTGCCCCTACTTTCCAAAAATGACAATTTGACCCCAAATTTTTTGAAAATTGACAAATTGGTCCCTTAACATCTTTCTCATAGCCAATTGTTCTTTAATTTTGGGAAATTTCAAAGTGGTCCCTCAATTTTTTGAAATACCCAAATTTCCCCCAAAATTTCCCCAATTTCTTCCCTTCAAACTGACCGAATTTGATTTCTTCAAATTGGCCATTCAATCGGGGTTAATTGCACCAATTAAAGGTATGGATGAGTTCCTACACTTCCATATGATTCAAAGAGCTTTGAATTGCATGATTTGGGCTCAAAATGAGCTTAAACAGAGATTCGCCAGAAAACTGTTTGTAGAGAGAGAAAGCTTACCATCGGAGGTGCGACGGTCCCAACTCTTGATCAGGGGAGGTGGCTCTTGTCCAGCGGTTCATTCTAGGATCAATAATCACTATAATTGAAGTTGAATTGAGGGTGAATTTGGTTAGTGAAATTTGACACTTTCTCTCTCTAACCCCGATCTTTAACGACTAAGGAGGGCCGAATTGGCTTACCTTTCAACTATGTTGTGGCCGTGTGAGGGCCGTGGGGGTATTGGGGAGGCTTGGTTTGGCTGGAGGAGGGCTAAATTTGGCCAAATTCATCTCGGCCAAAACAGGGCAGCTTCGGTCTGTTGGAGCTGCTTCACTGTTTGATTTCACTAGCGCTTCTCCGACGATCCTCAAGTCGAAAGGAAGATGCTATCAGGTAGCTGACTTCCCCCATAGTCTATAGGACCCGACCTTGCCTTCTATGGCTAAGAAAAAGGTGTAAGTTAGAGCTCTGGTTCGTGTTTGACCGAAAAATAGAGTAGTTGAGAGAGAATGGCGATTTGAGGTGTGTGGAAGATGAATGAAGAGGAGCTCGGGGGCCCCCTAACTGACCACTTTCCATTTTGGTCGAGCTTATCCTCGCTCGAAAATGACCTGATCGGAGCGATTACATCTTTTCTGGAGATATACATTTTCTACATTGATGAACAATTCCAGAGGAAGAAGAAGACACTATCCTAAATCGGATCAGACTAGTCCAATCGAGTTTAATGGCATAGATCGGCTGGTTCATGCCCGATTCGACTAGTTTTCTCAAAATTAAAAATTTCTAAATTAATCTAAATTCCTTCTCTATCTAATGGTGTCTTCAATTTCCAAATTTGAATATTTTAAGCTACCAAGAAAAAGTAAATTTAGAAATCGGTTCAAGTATGGTTCAAACCGGTTCAATCTGGTTCTAGTCCGGTTCAGTCTGGTTCACCCTGAACCGATCTTGTTTTCTCCTCCCATTTATCCCAAGGTTCTTTTCCATCATTTTTATGACTATTTGAGTCATTTGGGATTTGCCAATTTACCAATTTTCCAATTTACCCTTTCTTTATCGGTTATGGTTTGTGAACTAGCTTGGTTTTCTCTTTTCAAATGACAAGTTCTTTTCTTGATTTTCTTATCTTTGATGGGGTGGGGTTTACAACTCTCCCCTCCTTTTAGGGGTTTTGTCCCCAAAACTAAGTCAGCAGTCATTTGCTTTGGGAGTGACTTCCCTTGATGCCATCTTGGGGTTTGCTCGACATGTTATCACTTTGGTTATTTCCTTCACTTAGTCCTTTAGCCACACACTTAAGGAGTCTTTCTCCCTTTCCATTTTGCACTCATTCCATGGAGTGTATCACAATCGATTATATTCTAACCATCAATCCCAAGGTACCTCCTTAGGTCCACTTCTTACTCTATCTTGGGTAAGACACATCTTTTTAAGGGTTCTTATTCATGCCATTGGGTTGGATGTTCCATATATATTTGATCGTCCCCATTTCCAATCATTCCCTTGGTTGTTGATGCTCTTATCTTAGTATCCTATAGGACTTTTCATCCTTAACCTCGTGGGTTTTGATATGATTTCCTCCTTATTGCAAATATAGCCCATAAATCTAGTTACACATCAATCTATCATTCTATTAATTAGTCCATGTTCGGGTTTCTTCTTTGTTTATATTTTCTTGTGCAGTTAAACATGCACAAAATCACTCTTATGTCAACAACTTAACACTTCTTCACATTTTGCTCACTTGAGTGAGCAAATCCAACTAGTTTCAAACTATTTTCTGATTCATATTTAAGATCCAATCTCAATATCTCTACCTCTCTTGAGATTGTGAGAGAATAATAGAGATAATATTGAAGACAAGGATATCAAATGTAGATATTGTAGTTACAATGGAGCAAATGAAAAGATAGCAGTTACAATGGAGCACATGAAAATATAGCAGTTACAATGGAGAAAATGAAGTGATAGTGGTTACAATATCATTAATGTATTGTATTGAATTTTCTAGCTATATATTATATACCATTTATCTTGAATGTATGAGATAAATTGTGATTCTACATATTTCTCTCCATCAATTCTTTCATGTACAACTCATTGGAATGTCCAATAAAGGAAATTGAAATTGGTAAGTAAAAAAAAAGTCATGACTTTTAAGTTGATATGACTTTTAAGTTACCGAGACTGGAAACTTGACTCGTGGTATGCCCGAGTATGGAGGAAAAATACCAAAGTTGAGGTCATTGTTCACCCTCGTCCGAGATTAGAAGAATAATACCCAACCCGTAAACAGTTGTTGAGGGTGGGTTTAAAATTGCACGTGACGAGTGTGTCCACATTGCACGTGAGGGCGGGTGTTGACAATATGATCCCACATTGAATAAAATAGAGAAGTATTGTGGGTTTATAAGGTTAAAAATGTTCCACTAATTATGAGTCATGACTTTTTAGTAGACATGAGTCCGACCCCTTATTGGTCCACAATACCTTCTCACAATGGCGATGTTGTTGTTGGTGGTGGAGTTGATATTATGGTTGGGGAACTGGCCGTTGATGAGGTTACCCTTTTGGAGAGTTAGTGCCATAAGTGATATTCCAGGTGAAGAACAGGTAAGGGTCTTCGACCTTGATCACCGTGGAGAGGCACATAAGTGATGCCATTATTGCTAACCCACCCCCCCATCACGTCAAATTCAATCCTTTTAGATATTATTTTTTTGTAATTTTTTGGGGTGCGGAAGAAGATGTAAGAATCTTCTCGATTGTCCTCCTCTTGCATTCAGTAAGATGATGTGAAAATTGTCTCTTTTATAAATAACCACTCTTATATGGACTCGACTTGGGTCCAGGTGGTTATCGAGTCCAATAGACCTGAGATCGGGTCAGACGTGGGTCCGCCAAAACCCACTCTATAAACCCCGCCCTTTTGAGTTAAAGAAAACCGAGAAAAGAATCGGTCAAACCGAGTGAGAAAAACTAAATCGGTTCCCAAACCCGATCATTAGAGAACGAGCAAGTTGGGGAATTTACAACTCCTGAGTAACCCAAAAGGTTCATAAAACCTTGGAAAAAGACCTTAGGACAATTTGGGAGAGAAAAACTAGACCGGTTCTCCTGAACCAATTTATGAAACGAGTCAGTTCATGAACCAGAACTGATAGAGAAAGGGAAAACCGGGAAATTTATGGACCCCGAGTGACCCAAAGAGTCCCAAAAATCATGAAAAAGGACTTAAAGGATGAATTGGAGATTAAAACCAAACCGGTTCAGATGAACCGAATCCAAATTAGATTGAACCGATTTGGACCGGTTGAACCACTATTGAACCGGATGCAAAATTCATTTTTCTAGGTGGCTTAAAAAATTCAAATGTGAGATTTGAGGCCACTATTGGATAAAAATAAATTTAGAAATTTTTAATTTTGAAAAATTTGGTCGAAGTGGTGAACTAGCCGATTTAAGCTTTGAACCCGGTTCGGACCGGTCCGGTTCCGAACAATATCGTCTTCTTCCTTTAGATGACAACACTATTCACTCACCAAAAAATTGCGCAGCACCAATGAAGATGAAAAGTCTATGGCAAGGGAGTTTCAGGTAATGAATGACCGCCAATAATGTGCCAATCGGATGGCCAAGAAGTCCCCGAGCTTCCTATATAAAGAGCCCCTCCTCATTCATCCTCTCCACACATGAAAACTTCGTTCTCTCTCAACTGCTCCAATTTCCAATGAAGCTTGAGCCATAGCTTCGATATAGGGTCTTTTCTGTGCCAAAGAAGGTATGGTCAGGTTCTTTAGAATCAGGGAGAAGTTAGCTACTCGACTGTAGTCTCCATTTTCTTTGAGGGTCGTCGGAGAGACGTTGGTGTGATAAAACACTGAAGCAGCTCCGGCGGACCGAAGTTGCCCTATTTTGGCTGAGCTAAAATTGGCCAATTCGAGCCCTTCTTAGGCCAAACAAAGCTCTCCCAACAACTCCACAGCCCTCCTACAGCTGAATTAGAGTGAAAAGGCAAGCCAATTTGGCTCCCATCTGTAAAGTCCAATCGGTGCTAGAGAGAGGATCGACAGAACTTCGATGACTAAATTCTCACTCAATTCGACATCAATTGATGCAATTCTTGATCATAAGAAAAACCTTAGGACAAGAGCTACCTACCTAGATGGAAAGCTCGGACTGGCGCGCCCTCGATGATAAGCTTTCGAAGCTTTCTGTCTCTAAGTCCAGTTTTCCTATGAATCTCCGTTTGAGCTCATTCTGATACCAAATCGTGCGATTCAAAGTGTAATTGAATCGTATAAAGGAGTAGGAACTCTAGTCTAACTTCAATTTCAACAATTAAACTCATTTGACCAGTCAATTTGATGAAACTAAATTCGGTTGAGTTAGAAGGTTGACATTAGAGGAAAAATTGGGGGAAATTTGGGAATTTAAAAAATTCGAGGGACTAAAGTGCAATTTCATAAAATTGAGGACCAATTGGCCTTGATAATGACATTGGAGGACCAATTGGGCCATTTTGGAATTTTTGGGGGCAAAACTTACCATTTTTTTAAAGTATGGGCAAAATGGTAATTTTGGAAAAGTTAGGGGGACCAAATTGGAAATTTGGGAAATTGAACTACTTTTTGTGAAACTGAATAAATTGACGTCCCAAGGTGAATTTTAAAAAGTTTCGGGACTCAATTTGAGGAAAGACTGGCATTAGAGAATTAAAGTTAAAGAAAAATAACTTTAGGGAGCTAATTACAAATAATTGAGAAATTTGGTTTTTTTATTCATTTGGAATGAATGAATGCTATTAGAGCAAGAGATAATTAACAAGGATGTTCATATAGTGTAGGAACACGAAGTACCAGGAGCACCAATAAGGACAAGCTCGCGTGAATATAACGGTCGAGAGGAATTCACTGAATTAAAGAGTGAGTGAGAATTTAATATCATACCCAGTTGGGATGATAAGCACCTCGAAAATGAAAACCCACTGCTAAGTAGTATTTTAATAATCACACTTGAGAGGAGTGATGTGAAAATCATATGGAAAAGCTACTTATTGGTTGTAAGTAGATCATAACTGGTTGGTATGATGAAACTTTATTGGAAAAAGTGGAAAACCCACTTATTGGTTATAAGCGGAGATGTCCTCATACTCGGTTGGTATGATGGACAGTAGAAAAGTTTATTTTGTCGGAAGTGCTTTCTCCTGACTATGTGCCATTGCTTAAAATTTTTGGGAGACCTTCTTTACGGGAGCTCGAATAGCTCATATTGGCCGGAGGCCTCGATTTTGGAACTTGGGGGCTAATATGCCCGATTTTGAAAATTTCGAACAGTGAGCCCTAGGCTAGTTGGCACGAGTAGGAGCTCGTAAACAAACATGATTAATATGCCATGACAAATTAAGTAAATGAATTGTTTGACCATGGTACTGAGACAAGACCGAGATACTTTGTCAACTAGCGGTAGTGTGACATGATAGTCTCCGAACTAGTCAAGACAAATAGTTGCAGGTTGAGTTGAGGGTCGAAGCCGTTGGACCAGTGTCACCATAGATTATATGGCATTATGTGAAAAACTCTTGATTGTGCATGCACTGTGTTACATGGCCTTCAAGACACCTAAGATGGTTAGTGATGCGTCCCAGGGCTCTGGACGACCTGGTGGATATAAGGGCAATTAGTCGTACCGAAAGTCTTGTAAAGCTCGATATAGCTTCAAGCGAATGAGAACGGGCTGGGGACAGGATGAGGTCTCTATCCTCATACGGACACGAAGTTTTGTTACAAGAATGAGGGTCGGATGTTGCAAACATCCACTCATTCTCAGCGTAGAAGTGGACGTGCTTTTATCTTGGTGGCGGGTAAAGTCGCTTTGACACCACAAGTGGATTCAGCGGATTAACTGGCCTGCGATTGTGTCTTTTACCTTCATAATGAAGGATGTGTGTTGGGTGATGACACACCATGGTAATAAGAAATGGCTATAAAAACCAAAATTGAGAATGAAAGGTTTTTAAAAGAAAATAAGAAGTCTGGCATAATCCGAATCAAACATTTTTCCTAAAAGTTACAATTTGAAAACCTATTCACTGAGTCGTTGTACTCACCCCGCCCTTAAATCACTTTCAGGTAAGCCCGGAAAGCTTACCCCAAAGACTACCAGCTAACACGCCTATAAGGCAGATATGATAAGTTTAAAATTTTGTGTAGTTTTGATTTATGTTATTCCATGAATGGTGTAGGTTTAAAGAATGCCTTACTACTCACAATTTATAAAAAAGGGGCAACCCTTAGTAAACCCGAAGAGTGGCGGGTTGATCATGGGGATTCGACCATATCGAGTTGGGGCGTGACATGCTCCGACTCGAGCTATTGATATCCCTAATAATATCATGCCTATTATCAACAATCAACATTGAAAGAATAAAGTAAAAAGTAAAAAAAAAAAAAATAGAGAGACCGATTCATACCAATAGAGTGGAATCCGACCCACGATCTTAGTTTGACAATCTAAGTGGGATTGTCTCTTCTCATATCATTCTCCATTTGGAATTAGAGCACGTGAAGGGGGCAAGGAGAAAAAATAGAACCCTTAATACCATATTCTTTTTCTTAAAACTAAAAAATTGGAACGTAATCAATTTACAATTTTGGCAGGATTTATATTTAAAATATTTTTAGTTGATTGAATTAAATATATTTTTATTTTTAAATTTACTTATGTGAATAAATAAAAATTTTAACAAATACGGTTTCAAACTTAATTCAATCAACTCCACCTACAAGATTAACTCAAATCTATAATCTTACTCTTTTAGAAAAATAACATATGATTTATCTCATGTTTTTTATTATTAGAACATGAATTGGGATTGTGTTGATAAATTGAGAGTAATTAATCGAGTTTTCACTATCAAGAAAGTTGGGAATTGTTATCCGGTTAAGGGTGAACCAGAACCGAATTGAACCGGCATGAACCATAGTGAATCGGTTCACAAATTCATTTTTTTAAGTGGCTTAAAAACTTCAGTTTGGATAATTGAGGCCACTATTGGATTGAAAATGAATGTAGAAATTTTTAAATTTCAGAAAAATGGTCTAACTAGGTCCGAACTGGTCGATTTACAAATTTTGGGCAGCGAACACGGTCTGATCGGTCAACGGACCTGTCAACAGATGGGTTAGCGAACAACAAACTGCATGGTCAATGGTCAACAGTCAGTTGGCACCCGTCAGCCTACCATGTAGACATGAGCAGCCAATGAGAGGCTGAAATGTGTCTCGTCAATGGGTCAACGGTTGACGCGTGGCCGAGCTAGCACTCCATGTTAGAAAAACTGATCAATCACAGCGCGCCACATGGCATGGGCACCAGGTTATCGTCTTTAACCTTCTGACGCTGACAGAGAAGAGGGAGGGGAGAGAGTCATTGGAAAAGTTGGAGTCTCCGACAACTAAAAAAAAAACTCTCCACTCAGGTTGCCGGTGGCCGAGTCTTATGTTGGCGGGTTGCCTAAATAGTTGTCGAGCTCCCTATATACAACATTCCACAATCAAGCAAAGAAGAAGAAGAGTACACTTTCTAGTGAGTTGCGAACTAGAGCTCAAATAGTGCTGTCACTTCTCGACTGGAAAATAACAAGCCTTCTGGCACCTACTTCGATCCCCCCCCTATCCAATTGCAGCCAAGCCAGACCCCCTACACCCCTCCTGGAGGTGTCTCAACCTTCTCCTGAGCTAAGAAGGTAAGCTCCCTCCGCTGCCATTCACTGGAAAACACTGTGCACGATCGAATTCTACAAAAACTTTAACACTAAATATCGCACTACTTAGGTCATCAATTGAAGCGTCGCTTGATCCAGGGAGAATCCACGCGACGAGGACAACATGGTGGTAACCAAATCTCCGATCACCGGACCCTCACTGGTAAGATATCGAAACTTTCTCTCTCTAGATTGTATTTTATCGCGAAGCTCTGTTTGAGCTCATTTTTGAACCAAATTGAGCGATTTAAAGCTTGAAATGACAAGAAAAACACATAGGAGAAGATTTAAATCAAGAATGAGGGCAATTAACCAAGTTTTAGGGTCAGTTGAATGAAAATATGATTCAGGGACAATGCAAAATTTGAAAAGTTTGGACAAATTGCAGATTTTGAAAAAATCGTGGGTCTATTGGAAAATTGATAAAATTAAGGATCTTTTTATGCAATTCACATCCAATTGAGGGTCAATTGGGCAAATTGGACCAAATGGAGGACCAATTTGAAACAATTTGAGAATTTGTGATCAAATGGCAATTTTGGGTCTAAATGGGAGTTTTTTGAAAATTGAGAGACCCAAGGGCAATGGTGATAAAATTTAGGATCGGAGAAGTTACTTAGAAAACTTGGTGACCAAATTAATGAAAAATGGGAAATTAAGGACTTAAAGATAAATGCACAAACCTTAGGGACCAAAGTGCAATTAAAGAAAAGTATGAAGGCCTCTATGCAAATATGCAAAGAAATGTGGTTCCTTAGTTCAATACCCTAACGAGGACATCTGTGCCATGTAAGAGCAGACTACTTGAGTGCCGACTTCCAGAAAAGAGACTACGAGGCTAGACTATGTGTAAACCCAGCCCTTTTAAGTTAAGGTAAAACTGGGAAAAGAATTGGTCAAACCGAGTAAGAAAACCGAACTAGTTCTCAAACCCAATCATTTGGGAATTTACAACTCCAGGGTGATCCAAATGGTTCATAAAACCTTGGAAAAGATCCTTAGGACAAATTGGAAGAGATAAACCAGATCGATTTAGATGAACTGGACCCAAACTGGATTAAACCGGTTTAAGAATCAAGCCGATTTATGAACCGAAACTGATAGAGAGATGGTAAAATGGGGAATTTATGGACCCTAAGTAAATCAAGGAGTCATAAAAGTCATAAAGAATGACCTTAGGGTGAATTGGAGATGAAAACCAAACCGGTTCAGGCGAACTGGATCCAAATCGGTTTAGACTGGTTTAAACCACTATTGAACCAGATTCTAAATTTATTTTTCTAGTTGGCTTAAAAAATTCAAATTTTAGATTTGAGGCCACCATTGGATAGAAAATGAATTTAGATAAATTTAAAAATTTTTATATTTGAAAAATTTGGTCGATTGGGGGATGAACCGGCCGGTTTAAACTTCGAACCCGGTTCGGTTTGGAATAGTGCCGTCTTCTTCCTTCGGATGAGAGTGCTGTTCACTCGCCAAATAATCAAAGCAGCGCCAACGAAGAAGAAACGTCTCCATTCAATACATTTTCGTCCATCAATGCCTTTCATAAAGGTGCCAATCAGACAGCCAAGAAGTCCCCGAGCTTCCTATATAAAAACCCCCTCCCCATTCATCCTCTCCACACCTGAAAAGCTCACTCTCTCTCAGTTGCTTAGTTTTCCGGTGAAGCTCAAACTAGAGCTCTAATATAGGGTCATTTTTGAGATAAAGAATGTGAGTTCGAGTTCTTTAGAATCGGGGAGAAGTTAGCTACATGCCTGTAAAATCTCCGTTTGCTTTGAGGGTCGACAGAGAATCGCCGGCATGAAGGAACAGTGAAGCAGCTCTGGCGGACCGAAGCTGCCCTATTTCGGATGAGCTGAAATTGGCAATTTCGAGCCCTACTCAGGCCAAACCAAGCCATCCCAACACTTCTTCATCCCTTCCACGAACGAATTAGGATTGAAAGGTATGCCAATTTGGCTCCCCTCTATAACTTGCGATCGATGCTAGAGAGGGAACCGATAGAATTTCGATGATGAAATTCTAACTCAATTCGGCATCAATTGATGCAATTCTTGATTCTAAGATGAACCTCGGGATGAGAGCTATCTGCCCAGATAGAAAGCTCAGACCACTGCGCCCTCAACGGTGAGAAATCGAATCTTTCTCTCTCTACAGTCTGTTTTCCAGCGAAGCTCCGTTTGAGCTTGTTCTGGCGTTAAAACTTACGATTCAAAATACTAGAGAATCGTATGAACATGTATGAACTCAATTTCAACTTCAATTTGAACATTGGATGTGTTTGATTGGTCAATTTGATGAAATCAAATTGGGCTGTGTGTGAAAGTTAAAATTGGGGGAAAATTGAGGATTTTCAAAAATTCGAAGGGCCAATATGTGATTTTATAAAATTGAGGTTCAATTGGGCATGATATAAATTTTAGAGGCCAATTGAGTAATTTTAGAATTTGGGTGAAACTTACCATTTTTGTAAAGGAAGGGCAAAATGATAATTTTGGAAAATTTGGGAGACCAAGTTAGAAATTTTGGAAATTAAACACCTTTTTTGTGAATTTGAATAAATTGAGGTGCTAAGATAAATTTTAAAAGTTTTAGGACTCAATTTGAGGAAAAATCGGCATTAGAGACTTAAAGTTAAAGAAAAATAACTTTAGGGACCTAATTACAAATAAATGAAAAGTTTGGTTTTCTTATTCATTTGGAATGAATGAATGTTATTAGGTGAGAGATAATTAACAAGGATGTTCATATCATGTAGGAACATGAAGTACCAGGAGCACCAATAAGGGCAAGCTCGCGTGAATAGAAAGAAACGGTCGAGAGGAATTCACTGAATTAACGAGTTAGTGAGAATTTAATATCATATCCAGTTGGGATGATAAGCACCTCAAAAATGAAAACCCACTGCAAGTGATATTTTAATCATCACACCTGAGAGGAGTGATGTGAAAATCATACAGAAAAGCTACTTATCAGTTGTAAGTAGATCATACCCGGTTGGAATGATGAAACTTCAACGGATGAAGTGGAAAACCCGGTAATCGATTATAAGCAGAGATGTCCTTGTACTCGGTTGGAATGATGGACAGTAGAAAAGTTTATTTTGTCGGAAGTGCTTTCTCCTAACTCTGTGCCATTGCTTAAAATTTTTGGGAGACCTTCTTGACGGGGGCTCGAATTGCTCATATTTATCGGAGGCCTCGGTTTTGGAACTTCGGTGCTAATATGCCCGATTTTGAAAATTTTGAACAGTGGGCCCTAGGCCAGTTGGCACGATTAGGAGCTCGTAAACAAACATGATTAATATGCCATGAAAACTTAAGCAAATGAATTGTTTGACCATGTACCGAGACAGAACCGACATACTCTCTCAACTAGCAGCAGTGTGACATGACATGTCTCCGAACTTGTCAAGACAAACAGTTGCAGGTTGAGTTAAGGGTCGGGGCCGTTGGACCAGTGTCACAACATATTATATGGCATTATGTGAAAAACTCTTGATTGTGCATGCACTGTGTTACATGGCTTTCAAGACACCTAAGAGAGGTAGTGATGCGTCCTAGGGCTTTGTACAACCTAGTGGATATAAGGGATGTAAAACCTGCATTTTTTTTAGTTAAGGAAAACCGGGAAAAGAACCGGTCAAACCGAATAAGAAAAACCAAGCCGGTTTACATTTAGGAATAAGCAATATGGAAATTTACAACTTTCGGGTGATCCAAAGGGTTCATTAAACCTTGGAAAAGAAATTTAAGATAAACTAGAAAACAAAAACCAAAATGGTTTAAGTGAACTACATTTCATAAGAACTTTAAAGTTAAGTGTGATTGCCTTAGAGTAGTGTGAGGATGGGTGACCTCCTGGGAAGTATAATTTTAAATAGCCATAAATTAATATATATTTAATTATTATAATTAATACAAATAATTTAATACCAAAATTAAATTATTGAAATTAATATAAAATTTAATTATTAGAATTAATACCAATAATTTATGGCAATATTAATACTAGTAATAAATCTCGCCCATTTAATACACGGGTTTTACGCCTATATAAAGAGGTCATCCCCATTTCATTCTCCTCACACCTTAACACTTCTCTCTCTCTCCCTACTACTCCATTTCCCGGTGAAGCTCGAACTAGAGTTTTGACTTGAACAAAGGTCGGGCTCTTTAGAAACAGGGAGAAGACAGCTATCTGGTAGCAAACTCCAGTCAATCCGAGAATCGTTGGAAAAGCGCCGGCATGATGGAATAGTGAAGTAGCTCCAGTGGACTGAAGCTACCCTATTTTGGTCAAGCTGAAATCAGCCATTTCAAGCCCTCCTCAGGCCGAACCAAGCCTTCCCAACACTTCCCCAGTCCTTCCTCGACCGAATTAGGACCAAAAGGTAAGCCAATTCGGTTTCCCTTTACAATTTTAGATCGTTGTTAGAGAGAGAGTCGACTGAATCTCAATGAAGAAATTCTAATCCAATTCGACATCAATTGATGTCATCCTTGATCCTAGGAAGAACCTCTAGAGTAGTGTGAGGATGGGTGACCTCCTGGGAAGTATGATTTTAAATAGCCATAAATTAATATATATTTAATTATTATAATTAATACAAATAATTTAATACCAAAATTAAATTATTAAAATTAATACAAAATTTAATTATTAGAATTAATACCAATAATTTATGGCAATATTAATACTAGTAATAAATCTCGCCCATTTAATACACGGGTTTTACGCCTATATAAAGAGGTCATCCCCATTTCATTCTCCTCACACCTTAACACTTCTCTCTCTCTCCCTACTACTCCATTTCCCGGTGAAGCTCGAACTAGAGTTTTGACTTGAACAAAGGTCGGGCTCTTTAGAAACAGGGAGAAGACAGCTATCTGGTAGCAAACTCCAGTCAATCCGAGAATCGTTGGAAAAGCGCCGGCATGATGGAATAGTGAAGTAGCTCCAGCGGACTGAAGCTACCCTATTTTGGTCAAGCTGAAATCAGCCATTTCAAGCCCTCCTCAGGCCGAACCAAGCCTTCCCAACACTTCCCCAGTCCTTCCTCGACCGAATTAGGACCAAAAGGTAAGCCAATTCGGTTTCCCTTTACAATTTTAGATCGTTGTTAGAGAGAGAGTCGACTGAATCTCAATGAAGAAATTCTAATCCAATTCGATATCAATTGATGTCATCCTTGATCCTAGGAAGAACCTCTGGAGAAGAGCTATCTGCCTAGATTTGAAAGCTCCACCACCACGCCCTCACCGAAGAACGAAACATCGGGAAAGCCAGTTGAGGTCTAGCTTGCTAAGGACAGAACCCGACTAAGTGGAATTTCACTACACTATCGGGTGAGTGGGTTTACTAACATCATACTCGGTTGGGATGATGAGCACAACTTAAAATTTAAAACCACTTATCGGTTGTGAGTGGGTTATTCAGATCATACCCGGTTAGTATGATGAGACTTCCTCGAAGGAAGTTGAAAACCCGTTCATCGGTTATGAACGGAGATGTCCTTATACCGATTGGTATAATGGACAGTGAAAACCTATTTTGTCAAAAGTGTTCTCCCCTGACTGTGTGCCAATGCTTAAACTATTTGGGAGACCTTCTCGACGGGAGCTCAAATAGCTCTGATAGGCCAAGGGCCTCGGTTTTGGAACTTGGGGGCGAAATGCCCGATTTTGAAAATCTCGTACAGTGGGCCCAAGGCCAGTTGGCACGAGCAGGAGCTCGTAAACGAACATGATATATGTGCCATAAAACTTAATAAGTGAATTGTTTGGCCATGGTACCAAGATAGGACCGACATGCTCAGTCAACTAGCGGCAGTACGACATGACAGGTCGACGGACTAGTCAAGACAAACAGCTGCGAGTTGAGTTGAGAGTCGGGGCCGTTGGACTAATGGAACCACATATTACATGGCAATATAAGAAAACATTGTTTGTGCATGCACTATGAGTACGGGATCATCAAGACGCCCATGACGGGTAGTGATGCATCCTAAGGGCACTGGACGACCTGGTGGCTATAAGAGTAGTTCGTCATTCCAGGTGTCTGTGCGAAATCTGGAGTAGCACTAAGCGCATGAGACCGGGGTGGGGACAGGATGAGGTCTCTGTCCTCATACGGACACGAAGAAGTGATTTCGGGATTGTGGGTCGGATGTTTCGTACATCCACTCATTCCCAGGGTAGAAGTGATCGTACTTCTATCCAGGTGGCAGGAAAAGTCGCTCCGAAGCCACTAGCGGGTTCAGTAGTGATACTGACTTGCGAATGTGTGTAACCTTCATTATGAAGGATGTGTGTTGGGTGATGACACATCGATAACTAAGAAATAATGGAAAAAGATGAATTTTTAAATGAAATGATTTTTTTGAAAACAAAGGAGTTTGGCACACTCCATATAAATGTTTTTCTTGAAAGTTAAAAGATTTGAATCCCACTCACTGAGTAGTTGTACTCACCCCCTCCCTTATACCTCTTTCAGGAAGTCCCGGAAAGCCGAACCTTAAAGGACTTGCGCAATTAAACGCCTGCAAGATTGGTACAACTAATTTAAATTACTATGCAATTTTGATTTATGATATTTCTGGAAAAAGGTGCAGGTTAACGCCTTACTCTTTACGATTTATAATATAAGGGAAAACCCTTTAGTAAATCGGGAGAGTGACGGGTTGATCACGGGGATCCGACCAAACCGGGTTGGGGCGTGACAAGGGAAGTTAGTCATACCAGAAGTCTTGTGAAGCTCGATATAACTTCAAGTGCATGAGACGGGGCTAGGGACAGGATGAGGTCTCTGTCCTCATACAGGCACAAAGTTTTGTTACAGGAATGAGGGTTGGATGTTGCGAACATCCACTCATTCTCAGCGTAGAAGTGGACGTGCTTTTATCTTGGTGGTCGGTAAAGTTGCTCAGACACCATAAGTGGGTTTAGCGAATTGACTGGCCTGCTATTGTAGGTTTTACCTTCATGATGAAGGATGTGTGTTGGGTGATGATACACCATGGTAATAAGAAATGGTTATAAAAACCAAAATTGAGAATGAAAGGTTTTTAAAAGAAAATAATTAATCTGGCACAATCCGAATCAAACATTTTTCCTAGAAGTTACATTTTAAAAACCCATTCACTGAGTTGTTGTACTCACCCCCTCCCTTATATCACTTTTAGGTAACCCCAGAAAGCTTACCCCAAAGACCACCAGCTAACACACCTATAAGGCAAGTATGATAAGTTTAAAATTCTATTTAGTTTTGATTTATGTTATTCCATGATTGTCGCAGGTTTAAAGGACGCCTTAGTCCTCACGATTTATAAACAAGGGGCAACCCTTAGTAAACTGGGAGAGTGGCAAGTTGATCACGGGGATCCAACCATACTGAGTCGGGGTGTGACACGCTCTAACCCGAGCTATTGACATCCTTAATAATATCACGCCTATCGTCCATAATCAACATTGAAAGAATAAAGTAAAAAGTAAAAAAAAAATACAGAGCTCGATTCATACCAATAGAGTGGAATCCAAACCACCATCTTAATTTGACACTCTAAGTGGGATTGTCTCTTCTCATATCATTCTCCATTTGGAGATAGAGCACATGAAGGGGGCAAGGAGAAAAAATAGAGCCCTTAATACCATATTCTTTTTCTTAACACTAAAAAATTGGAACTTAATCAATTTATAATTTTTGCAAGATTTATATTTAAAATATTTTTAGTTGATGGAATTAGACATATTTTTATTTTTAAAGTTACTTATGTAAATAAATAAAAAATTTTAAAAGTACAGTTTCAAAATTAATTCAATCAACTCCACCTACAAGATTAACTCAAATCTATAATCTTAATCTTTTAGAAAAATAACATATGATTTATCTCATGTTTTTTTATTATTAGAACATGAATTGGGAATGTGTTGATAAATTGAGAGTAATTAATCGGGTTTTCACTATCTAGAATGTTGGGAATTGTTACCCACATCTTTCAATTCAACTTCCAACCACTCTAAACCCCAATTTATTTCCCAAAATACCTCTAACATAGCAGCTATAAAACCCATCCTTTGGGATCAAAGAAAACCAGAAAAAAAACTGGTATTGGTTTACACATGAAGAACGAGCCATTTAATAAATGAAAAATAGTTAACGTGGGAGAACCGAGAAGTGCAATAGAGGATAAAACCAAATCGGTTCAGGGTGAATCGGAACCGAACCAAAACGGCATGAACCATAGTGAATCAGTTCACAAATTTATTTTTCTAAGTGGCTTAAAAACTTCAATTTGGGTAATTGAGGCCACCATTAGATAGAAAATGAATTTAGAAATTTTTAAATTTCAAAAAAATGGTCTAACCGGGTCTAAACTGGTCGATTTACAAATTTTGGGCAATGAACCCGGTTTGACCGGTCAACGGACAGGTCAGCGAAAAAGAAACTGCGTTGTCAATGGTCAATGGTTAGCTGACACCCATCAACTTGCCATGTGGACATGAGTAGCTAATGAGAGGCTAAAATGTGTCCCATCAACGGGTCAACGGTTGACGCGTGGCCGAGCTAACACTCCATGTTAGAAAAACTGACCAATCACAGCGCGCCACATGGCATGGGCACCACGTTATCGTCTTCAACCTTCTAATGCTGACAGAGAAGAGGGAGGAGAGAGAGTCTTCAGAAAAGCTGGAGTCTCCGATGACTAAAAAGAAACTCTCTATCAGGTCGCCGGCAGCCGAGTCTTATGTCAGCGGGTTGCCTGAATAGTTGCCAAGCTCCCTATATAAAGAACACGCCCTCATTCATTCTCAGCATCCCACAATCGAGCGAAGAAGAAGAGTAAACTTTTCAGTGAGCTGCGAACTAGAGCTCAAATAGTCCTGTCACTCCTCGGCTAGAAAATAACCAGCCTCCTGCCACCTACTTCGATCCCTCCCCTATCCAATTGCGGCCAAGCCAAACCCCCTACACCCCTCCTGGAGGTGTCCCGACCTTCCTCTGAGCTAAGAAGGTAAGCTTCCTCCACTGCCATTCGCTGGATAACACTGTTCATTATCGAATTCTACAAAAATTTTAACACTAAATATCGCATTGCTTAGGTCATCAATTGAAGCATGGCTTGAGCCAGGGAGAATCCACACGATGAAGACAACACGGTGGTAACCAAATCTCCGATCATCGGTCCCTCACTGGTAAGATATCAAAACTTTCTCTCTCTAGACTGTATTTTCTCATGAAGCTTCGTTTGAGCTCATTTTCAAACCAAATTGAGCGATTTAAAGCTTGTCCCTAACAAAGAGATGATGGACACAACGAACCCAGAGAAAGCAATTTAACCCGCGTCTAAAAAATGGATAGGAATAAGAAGACCCAATAACCATAAATTCCTCGCATAAGGGATGAAGGACAAAAGGAGAAATTTGAGGATAACAAAGGATTTAAGGGTTGACAACCAGGCAGTAGGGAGGAGAGGAAGGGAAGACCTTCATGAAATGTGGAGGAGTGGGACTCGAGATTTTTAAGATGAAAATATCTACATAGACAAATAAAAGTAGGAAGTAAGATTCAGTTAAGGAACAGGTAGTGGAACCCTAAGAGGCTTTATCCGACACAAGGAACCTTAAAAGGGGCATAATGGTTTAAGATGTACTAGAAGGAAGGAAATCCTTGTACAAGGATACCACTAGAAATAAAGAAAGAAAGGAATGTGAAAAAGGATCACAATAAGTTAGTAAGTCCAGAATTGGATAGAAAACATAGAGAACGAAATTAGGAAATCTAATGAAAGAGGACCAAACGCATCCCAAAGGAAGACATGATGTCAAGGAGAAAGGATGACTAGATAACACCAAGAATGGTCAAGAGACACTATTAGGTGACAAGAAGGAAACATCTTAGTAGTAGTCCCTAAGAGATTGGATAGGCGTGAACCACCATAAAAAGGCCACCTAGGATTGTAAGGGAAGGAATGACCATGGGACATTTAACTCAAAGATATGGATCAAAACCTTCAAGAGGAAGGACCTTACCATAAGTAGAATAGAGAGTGAGCTAAAAGGAATACTTTCAGAATAGTAAGTGAGACCCATCAAATGAATTTACCCTCCGTAGAGTGAGTGATTAACACAATAGAAGAGAAGTCCCATTAATGCGTGGACTAACAAGGTTTGAGTAAAGCAACAACCAAAAGATGGCGTGTCAAGTAAACCAAAGTTGACACCAAGGGATATTAACTAAGGAGAAAGGAAGCGAAATTTGTTTTGGGGACAAAAATCTTAAAAGGAGGGGAAAGTTGTAAATCTCATTCCTTCAAAGATAAGAAAATCGAAAAAGGATCGGTCGATTCAAAAGAGAAAACCGAGCCGGTTAACGAACCCAAACTAAAAAAGAAAGGGTCAAATGGGAAATTGGCACATCCCAAGTGACTCAAAGAGTCATAAAAATGTTGGAAAAAAACTTGGAAATATGGGAAGAGAAAAACGGACTAGTTTAGGGTGAACTAGACCTGAACCAGATTCAACTGGTTTGAATTATATATGAACTAGTTTGTAAATTCATTTTTCGTAGTGTCTTAAAGTGATCAAATTGGAAAATTGAAGCCGCAATTAGATAGTAAATGAATTTAGGTGAATTTTGAAATTTTTAGATTTGAGAAAATTGGTCGAATCGAGCCTGAACTGGCCGATTTTTGCCATTAAACCCTGTCGGACCGGATCGGTCCATTTTGGAATAGTGTCATCTTCTTACTCAGGATGATAGCACTGTTCATCATTTCATAAACTTTCATTCTCCACCGAAGGAATATTTTCTCTGATCAGGGCATTGTCAGGCGAGGATAAGCTCGACTAAAATCAAAAGTGGTCGGGCAGAGGGTCCCCAAGCTCCATATATAAAGAGCTACTCTCCATTCATCCTCCACACAACTCAAATCACCATTCTCTCCCAGGTGCTCCATTTTTTGATGAAGCTTGAACCAAAGCTCCAACTTGGACACTTTCTTAGCCTTAGAAGGCAAGGTCATGGCCTACAAACTTCGGAGAAGGTTAGCTACCTGACAGTAACCTCCTTTCGACTCGAAGACCGCAGGAGAAGCGCCGGCGGAATCAAACTGTGAAGTAGCTCCGACAGACTAAAGCTGCCCTATTTTAGTCGAGCTGAATTCAGCCAAAATCAGACCTTCTCCAGCCAAACCAAGCCTCCCCGATGACCCCACGACCCTCACTTAGCCTCAACAGAGCTAAAAGGTAAGCCAATTTGGCCCTCCTCCGTCGTTGTAGATCGGGGTTAGAGAGAAAATGTGCTGAATTTCACTGATAAAATTTACCCTCATTTGGACTTCAATTGTAGAAATTCTTGATCGTAGAAGGAACCTTGGGATGAGAGCTACCTCCCAAGATCGAGAGCTCGTATCGCTGCCCCACCGATGGTAAGCTTTCAAAGGTTTCTCTCTCTACGAATAGTTTTCCGGCAAATCTTCGTTTGAGCTCATTTCAGACCCAAATGTTGTGATTCAAAGCTCAATTGAATCATATGGAAGTGTAGAAACTGATCCATATAATCAATTGGAGCAATTAACACCAATTGAATGGCCAATTTGAAGAAATCAAAGCAATCAGTGTGAAGGGGAGAAATTAGGGGAAAATTGGTGATTTTGAAAATTCAAGGGACCTCCAAGAAATTTCTCAAAATTGAAGGTCAATTGGCAATGAGAAGGATGTTGGGTTGACCAATTGGTTAATTTTCGAAATATTGGGGCCAAATATCTATTTTTGGAAAGTCGGGGCAAAACGATAATTTTTAGAAAATTGGTGACCAAATTGGAAATTTGGAAAATTTGAGCTCCTTACATAGTTTTGAGTAAATTGAGGATCCAAAGAAGATATTGCAAACCTTGGGACTCAATTTGGGGAAAAAGTTAGCATTAGGGACCTAAAGTTAAGAAAAATGAATTTTTGGGATTTAAGTGCAATAAACCAACAATTTTGAGCCTAGTCGCACATACGTGAGAAAACGATGGCTGCCATGCAAAACCTTAATTGATAAGGATACCAAAATCGTGTAGGGACACGAGTGACTAGAAAACCAACTAGGAAAAGCTAGCCTAGACTTGGAAGCTAACTTGGGACGAACGCGTCACAGTCACTGGGTGAGTGGGAATTTTATGCCTAATACCAATTGGGATGATGAGCACTATTTTTTAATGGATAAAACCTACTTACTAGTTGTAAGTCGGATTAAATGAACATCATACCCGGTTGGTATGATGAGTTTCCTTGAGAAATAAGAAACCCACTTACAAGTTGTAAGTAGAGTTATCATCACACTTGGTTGTGTGATGTGTTAAAAAGTGAATTTTGTTAGAAGTGTTCTTCCCTTACTCTGTGCCAATGCTTAAAACATTTGGAAAACCTTCTTGATAGGAGCTAGAACAGCTCAGATAGGCCAGGGGCCTCGATTTTGAACTCATAGGGCTAAATGCCCAATTTTGGAAGATACATGTAGTGGGTCCAAGGCTAGTAGGCACGGGCAGCTTGCAAACTAATTTGACTAAGAAGAGCCATGAAAATTTCTAATGAAATTTATTATGTGTTGTGCTACAGTACCAAGTCAGGACCGATAGTGCTCGATGGACTTGTGGTAGTGCGTTAGGGCTAGGTCGACGGACCGGCCTAGACAAACAGCTGCAAGTCGGGTTGAGCATTGGGGCCATTGGACCGTTGGCACCAAAGATGATTGCTATTATGTGAAAACTCTTGTTTGTGCATGCACTTGTGGTACTAGACCATCAAGATGCCCTAGGAGGTAGTGATGGGTTCTAAGGGCTGCTGGATGACTTGGTGGAGATAAGGGCAGTTCGTCATGCCAGTCAATCTCGAACCTCTGGGAGCTTCTTGTGCATGAGACCGGGGTGAGGTCGGGATGAGGTCTCCATTCTCATACAGACACGAAGTGGCATTCGAGTATAAGAGTCAGACATTTGAGATGTCCACTCAGACCCATGGTAGAAATGGACAGGCTTCTATCTTGGTGGACGGTAAAGATGCTCTGATCCACAAGTGGGTGCAGTGGATAGGCTACACCTGCAAATGTGCATACCCTTCCTGATGAAGGATGTGTGTTTGTTTGATAAATGCCTCCCAAGGCAAGGGGATGAGCTAAGAGAGCTAAACACACATAATATGGAAATGGGAAAGGTTTTGGAAACATCAATGTGAGGAAAAATCCATTTAAAGAGAAAATGATAACCTTGGCACAGTTTTCTTACAAACCAATGGTGTTTTGAAAACTCACTCCCAACAACCGCTCATTGAGTGGTAGAACTCACCCCCTCTCTTTACCCTCTTTTTCAGGAGAAAGGAGATAAAATGAAAAAGAGCATGAAGATGTACCCTCCGTCAGGTATGCTTAAAGTTCCTTTTAAGCTTGCTGAGATTGATTTATGCTATTCTAGGTAACATGGTTTGAATTTACGCCTAGCTCCTCTTGAATAAAGAAGGGGAAGCCCCCTCTTAAAACCAAGAGAGCGGTGGGTTGATCACGGGGATCCAACCAAAATGGGTTAGGGCATGACACCTTATCTTTACCATGCTGTCCAGCATCCCTTAAGACCC
Source organism: Trapa incisa (assembly GCA_030064435.1). NCBI lineage: Eukaryota > Viridiplantae > Streptophyta > Magnoliopsida > Myrtales > Lythraceae > Trapa > Trapa incisa. Next base: position 9,906,536 of record CM057777.1, on the reverse strand, counting down.
ATCACTACCCCATGTACAAACAAGAGTTTTCACATAATAGCCATCATATTTGGTGTCAATGGTCCAATGACCCCGATACTCAACCCGACCTACAACTGTTTGTCTAGGTCGTTCCGTTGACTAGGCCTTGAGGCATTGCTGCCAGTCCATCGAGCACTATCAGTCCCGACTCAGTACCGTGATGCAATACACAATCAATTTCATTAGGAATTTTTCATAGCTCTTCCTAATTAAATTTGTTTACGAGCTTATGCCCATGCTCACTAGCCTTGGGCCTACTGCACATGTTTTCTAAAATTGGGCATTTAGCCCTATGAGTTTAAAATCGAAGCCCTTGTCCTATCTAAACTATTCTAGCTTCTATCAAGAAGGTCTCCCAAATATTTTAAGCTTTGGCACATAATCAAGGGAGAACACTTCTGACAAAATTCACTTTTCACTCATGACACCAACTAGGTGTGATGTAATCTGCGTACAACCGGTAGGTGGGTTTCTCCTTTCTTAAGGAAACTCATCATACTAACTGGGTATGATGTTCATTTATTCCTACTTACAACTTGTAAGTAGGTTTTATACATTAAAAATAGTGTTCATCATCCCAATCGGGTATGATGTTAAATAATCCCACTCATTGTGGCTTCCAATTTAAAAAAGGTGCTCATCATCCCAATCAAGTATGAAGTTTATACTAGCCCACTCACCCAATGATCTTGACATGCTCATCCCAAGTCATCTTCCAAGTCCACGTTAGCTTTTCCTTGTTGGCGTTCTAGTCTCTCGTGTCCCAACACAATTTGGGTATCCTTATCAATTATGGTTTGGCATGACAACAATCGTTTTTTCATATATGAATGACTAGGCTCAAAATTGTTGGTTTATTGCACTTAGGTCCCTAAAGTACATTTTCTTAACTTTAGGTCCATAATGCTAACTTTTCCCCAAATTGAGTCCCATGGTTTTGAATATCCTCTTTGGATCCTCAATTTATTCAAATTTGTGTAAGGGGCTCAATTTTTCCAAATTTCCAATTTGGTCCCCAATTTTTCAAAAATTATGGTTTTGACCCTATTTTCCAAAAATAGTAATATGGCCCCCAAATATTTTGAAAATTGACCAATCGGCCCCTCATCATCTTTCTCATTGCCAATTGGCTTTCAATTTTGAGAAATTGCTTGGAGGTCCCTCAATTTTTCAAAATCTCCAATTTCCCCCAATTTTCCCCAAAATTTTCCCCAATTTCTCTCATTTACACTGACCAAATTTGATTTCTACAAATTGGCCATTCAATCAGGATTAATTGCTCCAATTGATGGTATGGATCAGTTTCTACACTTCCATATGATTCAATTGAGCTTTGAATCACAACATTTGGGTTTGAAATGAGCTCAAGTGGAGCTTCGCCAAAAAATTGTTCGTAGAGAGAGAAAGTTTTGGAAGCTTACCGTTGGAGGTGCGACGGTCCGAGCTCTCTATCTAGGGAGGTAGCTCTCGTCTTGGGGTTTTTTCTAGAATCAAGAATTGCTACAATTGAAGTCCAAATGAGGGTAAATTTTATCAGTGGAATTCGATACTTTCTTTCTCTAAAACCAATCTACATCGATGGAGTAGGGTCGAATTGGCTTACCTTTCACCTCTGTGGAGGTTTTGTAAGAGCCATGGGGGCATAGGGGAGGCTCGGTTTGGCCGATGGGGATCTGAATTTCGCTAAATTCAGCTCATCCAAAATAAGGCAGCTTCGGTCCGTTGGAGCTGCTTTACTGTTTGATTCTGCCAACACTTCTCCAGCGATGCTCGTGTCGAAGGGAGGTTTTTGTCAGGTAGCTGACTTCCCCCAGAGTCTGTAGGACTCGACCTTGGCTTCTGAGGCAAAGAAAAATGCCCAAGTTGGAGCTGTGGTAGCTGCTTCACTAGAAAATGGGGCAGTTGAGAGAGAATGGTGATTTGAGTTGTGTGGAGGATGAATGGAGAGAAGCTCTTTATATAGGGAGCTCGGGGACCCTCTGCCTGAACACTTTCCATTTTGGTCGAGCTTATTCTCGCCTAAAAATGCCCTAATTGGAGAGAATATTCCTTCGTTGGAGAAGGAAAGTTTCTAAACCGATGAAGAGTGTTGTCATCCTGAGGAAGAAGACGACACTGTTCCAAACCGGACTTGACCTATCCAACCTAGTTCAAAGGAAAAAATTGACCGATTCAGGTTTGATTTGACTAGTTTTCTCAAAATTAAAAATTTATAAATTAATCTAAATTTATTTTCTAGCTACTAGTTTCTTCAACTTTCCAATTTGATCATTTTAAGCCACCAAGAAAAATGAATTTAGAAACAGATTCATATATGGTTCAAACTAGATCAATCCAGTTTAATCTGGTTCAGGTCTGGTTCAATCTTGGACCGATCCGATTTCCTCTTCCAATTTACACCATGGTTCCTTTCCATGATTTTTATGACTCTTTGAGTCACTTTGGATTTTCAAGTTTCCCATTTTGCCCTTTCTTTATCGGTTTTGGTTCATTAACCGGCTCAGCTTTCTCATTTGAATAGACCAGTTCTTTTCTTGGTTTTTCTTATCTTTAAAGGAATGGGGTTTACACTTTGACCTCTTGTGGTATCACGCCTGACCGAATTTCTTGTGATGGGGTCCAATAACAACTTGCCAGGTCCTCCTAATGCTATAATGGTGAGTACCTTTACCAAAGTTGTAGCATTAGGACCTATGTTCAAAATAAAAACACATACAATTTTATGTGGAAAGTAAAACTTTTCATAAAGTTACTTAACATGTTCGTATACATTTAGAACATTGGGGAAAGAATATTATATCAAATGGAATGTCTTCATACACTTCTCTTTGAGGATCTCTATATCGATATCAACCTCGGTCGGAGATGCTTCTCGACACATTGGATCGTCCTCTCCTCCTTTGTTCCTCTCTAATACATTGAAATGTGTTGTGGGTAGGGGTGAGCAATGCATAGTGAGTACGAGGACCGATCATCGAGTCGTTCATGGTTCGATGTTGTCTCTTCTCAAAATGGAAAATACAAAATGTTATAATGTTTTCTTTTTCTCGATTCCTTTTCAAAACTATTTAAGAGCCCCATACCCTACAATGGGGTATCTTTCAAAAGTCTATATATATGGTGGTTCATCATATAACCCACCATCAAAGGATAAATTCAAGATATTATTATGTATTTTTAAGAACTTTTGTATGGGAACTCTTTTCCCATACCAAATAATCAAGTGGCATCCACAAATGCCCACTCATTATCCATTTCTATTTTGAGTGGATATCATATCCATATCGAGTTCATTTATAGAGAATTTTACAATCCTCTTCTATAACATACAATGTGACCAAATACCCTTATGAGGAGAGGATCATATATATATTCGTCAAACTAGTCAATTGATGTTCAAATCAAGCCAAATTCCCAAGTAGAGGCATGGCTTTTACAAGAATTCAATCAAACAACATGATGTAATGCATCCCGGTCCTCATAAGTGCCACCCTTATTTCACGTTCCTGAATACAACATGATTCACCCCTTATTACTATCCTTAGTGTGCAGTTATAATCTCGCCCTTATTTTTGTCCTTGTATGCAACATGATTATCCCAATGTTACCATCATCAATGCAAGTGTCATGCACATGATATTATGCAATATATAGAGCTCATTTAATGACTCGCTTACTATCTGGCCAATCCTTCTATCAGGTAATGTGTCACATAATAGGCTTTCAAGCCCTATTTCATTATGCATAGAAAATACTTGCACATGCCATATGTCACAAAGTGTTTAATTTCTATTCCTCTTTAAAATATTTTCAAGACATATCCCAATATTTCATGAATTTCATGGACGACCATCCATTCTCATATTTAGACCTTATCCTAAATCATCGATCAAAGGTCTTAACTTATTTCACGTAGGTTACTTTGGGTCTTCGCTCTATCTCTTGAATAGGTGGCCCCAATTTAATTTCCAGCTTTTGGTACCCTAGTGCATTTTCTACATTGGAGCCTTTGCCCTTTCCAAAAATAGTGTCATCTTTCATTCTATAAAACATAACAAATCATCAAAGAGGTTGATTTCTCCATCTGAGGTCAAAGTGCTTAGTGGTAGCAACCGAGGATGATTTTGTTCCAAATTCACTTCTCATCCTTTCATGTTAACATGCATAAGGTGGACACTTTGGGGTTGGTGAAAATGGTTCGTGAGGATTGGGGCTCATTTTGGTGTGAAGGAGGGTGTTGTTATCTGGATTTTCTTGAAGAAATTATGGAGATAGGGAGGGAATTATCAGTAGTCATAAAGGGGAAGGATTTTTATATGAACTTAGGGATTCTCTATCAGGCCCTAGCCCAATTTTCCGGGTCAGAGAGCCGATGGAAACCCACCACACCCTCTCAATCCTACTAAGGTACGTACCAACACACGAGTAGAGTTGAAAAAAATATAAGGCTCAAAATTAAAATACACCTAATTATGGGTAAATTTAAACTTTTATAATTACTTAGTGAGACCCCAAAAATTAAACCTTTATTTTCCCTCGAGAATTACAACATATGATAATTAATTTAACCTTTGTGCATGCCCAACAAGTATCGTAACTTAGCTGCATAGCAATAGGATTCGAGCTTGTAGAAAGTGTTCGAGCTCTGCATATATTCCTTAAAATAGTTAAGGGTGAGGGTGAGCTCACAACTTATTGGATAGATCTAAAGACATCGAGCCATGACATGGCTTGCGAGACGATCCCTAACCTATTCTTTTATTGACTTATTCTCTTTGATTTGGTTCATAGTTTTTATTTATTTTATTCGTTAAAAACTTGGGTGTTTAGCTTTCCTTTTTCATAACTTCACAAGTTGGGTGTATAAATAAAATCTCGGAGGTATATGCATTAATTGCACTCCCACGAAACATCTAGAGATGTTTGTCCCACTCATATGAATGTTAGTGATATATCATCTAACATAATGCATTCTTTTATTCAATCAACCTATTCTAGGATCACAAGTAATGCCTTGGACCATATTGTAAACCTCCTTAGGTCCTGGGAATTGTTGGAAGTCGACTCTACCCTTGTATCCGCACTTTAAGTTTCCCTATATGCGTGGCACCACCTCTGTCATTAGGTGCCACGCCGGTGCCCACATAATCAATTCAATGCATATGATAGGATAAATAATAAAGATCTTTCATTCTTAATTTTGGTGTGTGGTATACTATCTTACCAATTCGGTATTCATATTTTTAAAGCAAGGAAATAAACTTCTTGAGAAGTATGTATTCTTTATTAACATTCTCGGGGATTGCGAGTTAACCAAATGCCCATAAATCTCAATTATTTCCACTTATGTGGTTTGTTTTTATTTTAGATTTAAGAATATGTTCTCGACTTTTCATGTTGTGTGTCTTGATTATTGATCCTTAATTGGGTATCCTGATGCTCTTTAATATCTGGTGAGATCTCTAGTTCTCCTTACATACTTCTCTAACCATGCTTGGATTTAGTTAAAGGAATTACTAAATAGGAATCTCGACTGATCCAATAGGACTCGTCGTTTATAAGCCCACTCATCCAAGAAGCCAAGCATGCATTTGTTCTGGTTTAGTTCCTATAGTCTCTAACCGGTGTTCCCTCACATGACTAATGTGTAGAGGTAAAAGAAGAGAGGAAGTGGTGAGGATCAAGGGTAGTAGGGTCATGTAGTTGACTCTCCCACAAGTCTGTGGACATATGTATCTTGACCTGCGATGGTCGGATTTGTTTGAAATGTCTGTTTTTCAAAGAAGTGATAACAGTGAAGGCTCACCAGAGGTTCTCCAATTTTTCACAAGTAGGAGGCTCATGTATAGCTTAAAAGACCATTGGGTTTGTAAGAGGGGATTGAGAGGGTTTTCAAGAAAAATATTTGGTCGTAGTTGTCCATCTAATAGGTGGGGAGGGCCCCCGAAAGCTCTTGCTCTATTTTTGGCCAACAAAGTAGGGTTAATATTTCTTTGGATTGTGGTCGGGAGAGGAAATGTTGATTGCCGAGAGGTGTAGGATTCGAAAGCTGACTCTCACTCAATTATAAGAACACCTTGATCACTAAGCTTGGTGGCCAGAAGTTAAAATGGGAATATCTAGTTTAAAGGTTCCCAGAAACTTGAGGTGTTTGGCTTTTAGAGATAATTTTGATAATACTCCACTGAGGGGAGGGTCGACCCTTATATAAGGAGGTTAGGGACTAAGTCAAGACACCCTTCACGATTCGATCACAAAGTCAAATTGTTGCTTAGGAGGAAGCTCAATCACTTCTTCTAGAAATATGTTAGGGTATTCTTTTATCATGTTTTTGTCCATTTAGGGTTGTTGTCACGCCTTGACCCGGTTTGGCCAGATCCCCGTGAGTAATCCACCACTCCCTTTGGTCCATGAAGGGTTTCATCCTTTTTTAAACCATGAGGAGTAAACACATGCCCTTCATTAGGAAGGGTACACACATTTGCAGGTGTAGCCCGCCTACTACACCTACTTGTGGATCAGAGCGTCTTTACCATTCACCAAGATAGAAGCCCATCCACTTCTACCATGGGTCTGAGTGGAACATCCTAGACGTCCGACCCTCATACCCGAATGCCACTTTCTGTTAGTATGAGGATGGAGATCTCATCCTGACCCCACCCCAGTCTCATGGGCAAGAAGCTCCCAGAGTTTCATGACTAACTAGCACGATAAACTGCCCTTATCGCCCCCCATGTCATCCAACAGCCCTTGAGACCCATCACTACCCCCTAGGGTGTCTTGATGGTCCCGTACCATAAGTGCATGCACAAACAAGAGTTTTCCACATAATGCCATTATCTTTGGTGCCAACGGACCAACGACCCCAACGCTCAACTTGACCTACAGCTGTTTGTCTAGGTCAGTCCATTGACCTAGCCCTGACCCACTGCTGCCAGTCCATTGAGCACTCTCGGTCCTAACTTGGTACCAAGGCAAAATCACACAATCAATTTCATTAGAAATTTCAATCGCTCTTTATAATCAATTTGTTTACGAACTCCTGTTTGTGCTCACTGGCCTTGGGCCCACTACACCCATTTTTCTAAAAACTCGAGCATTTAGCCTCATGAGTTCAAAAACTGAGGCCCATGACCTATATAAGCTATTTTAGCTCCCGTTAAGAAAGTCTCCAAAATATTTTAAGCATTGGCACACAGTTAGGGGAGAACTTTTGACAAAAATTCAATTTCCATCTCATCACACCAACGGGTGTGATGGTATCTCTGCTTACAACCGGTAAGCAGGTTTCTCCTTTCCTCATCATACCAACCAGATATGATGTGAAATAATCCCAATCACAAGTTGGTTTTCATTTCTAAAGTGCTTACGATCCCAATTGGGTATTATGTATAATTAAGCCCACTCACCCGATGTCTATGACGTGTTCGTCCCTAGACGATTTTCCAAGTTTACGCGAGATTTCTCTTGCTGGCGTTCCGATCACACGCGTTCCTACATGATTTGGGCATCCTTATCAATTAAGGTTTGGCATGTCAACCATCGTTTTCTCACGTACGAGCAACTAGGCTCAAAATTGTTGGTTAACTTCACTTAGGCCCTAAAGTTCATTTTTCTTAACTTTTAGGTCCCTAATGCCAACTTTTCCCCAAATTGAGTCCCACGGCTTCCAAAATTCCCTTTGGGTCCTCAATTTACTCAAAATTGTGTAAGGGGCTTAAGTTTTCCAATTTGGTCCCTAACTTTTCAAAAATTACAATTTTACCCCTACTTTCCAAAAATGGCAATATGACTCCAAATGTTTTCAAAATTAACCAATTGGTCCCTCAACATCTTTCTTATGGCCAATTAGCCTTCAATTTCGAAAAATTGCAAAGAGGTCCCTCAATTTTTTGAAATCCCCAATTTCTCCCCCTTCAAACTAACCGAAATTGATTTCTTCAAATTGTCCATTCAATCGGGTTTAATTGCTCCAATTTAAGGTATGGATTAGTTTTTACACTTCCATACAATTCAATTGAGCATTGAATTGCATGATTTGGGTCCAATACGAGCTCAAACGGAGCTTCGCCGAAAAACTATTTGTAGAGAGAAAGCTTCGAAAGTTTATTGTTAAGGGTGCGGCGATCTGAGCTCTTGATTGGGGAGGTAGCTCTTGTCTTAAGGTTCCTTCTTGAATCAAGAATCGCTACAATTGAAGTCGAATTGAGAGTGAATTTGGTTAGTGAAATTTGACACTTTCTCTCCAACCCCGATTTGCAATGACTAAGGAGGACCAAATTGGCTTACCTTTTTGCTCTATTGAGGACGTATGATGGCCGTGGGGATGTCGTGGATGCTTGGTTTGGCCGAAGGATGGCTGAATTTAGTCGAATTGAGCTCGGCCAAAATATGGCAGCTTTGGTCCGTTAGAGCTGCTTCATTGTTTGATTCTGCTAGTGCTTCTCTGGTGGTCCTTGGGTCGAAAGGAGGTTGCTATCAGGTAGCTGACTTCCCCAGAGTCTATAGAACCTAGCCTTGCCTTCTAAGGCGGAGAAAAAGTCCTAAGTCAGATCTTTGGTTCAATCTTCACCAAAAAATGGAGCAGTTGAGAGAGAATGGCCATTTGAGGTGTGTGGAGGATTAATGGAGAGGAGCTCTTTATATAGGGAGCTCGGGGACCCTTTGCCCAACCACTTTCCATTTTGGTCATGCTTATCCTCGCTTGAAAATAGCCTAATTGGAGTGGTTACATTTTTGTTGGAGATATACCTTTTTTGCATTAATGAGCAATGTTGTCATCCCGAGGAAGAAGATGACATTGTTCTGAATCGGACCAGTCCGGTTCGACCGGGTTAAATGATGAAAATCGGCCGGTTCAAGACCGATTCAACCAGTTTTCTCAAATTGAAAAATTTATAAATTCATTTCCTATCCAATGGTGGTTTAAATTTCCCAATTTAATCACTTTAAGCCACCATGAAAAATTAATTTAGAATCTGGTTCATGTATGGTTCAATTCAATTCAATTTGGTTCACCCCGAACCAGTTTGGTTTTCTCTTCCCATTTGTTCCAAGGTTCTTTTCCATGATTTTTATGAATCTTTGGGTCACTTGGGATTTTCCAATTTCTTATTTTACACTTTCTTTAATAGTTTGGGTTCATTAACCAGCTCGATTTTCTCTTTTAAATTGACCAGTTCTTTTCCCTATTTTTCTTATCTTTAAAGGATGGGGTTTACAACTCTCCCCTCATTTTAGAGGTTTTGTCCCCAAAACTAAGTCGACAATCCTTTGCATTCGGAGTGACTTCCATTTCTGTCCTCTTTGGGCTTGCTTGACATGCTATCACTTTGGTTGTTTCCTTCACTTAGTCCTTTAGCTACGCACTTAAGGGTATCTCTCTCCCTTTCCATTTTCCACTCACTCCATGGAGTGTATCACGATCAGTTATGTCCTAACCACCAATCCCAAGGTACATCCTTAGGTCCACTTCTTATTCTATTGAGGGTAAGACTTTTCCTCTTGGGGTTCTTATCGAGTTGGATATTCCATAAAAGTCTGATCTTCCCCATTTCCATTTATTTCCTTGATCATTGATGCTTTTTAGCTTAGCATCCTTTCGGATTCTTCATCCTTAACCCCGTGAGTTTTGATGTGATTCCCTTTTTACCTTATTTGGTCCTTCCTCCATCCTTTGTTTATTACAACTCTAGTTCTAGTTCTTAGGTTTGACTTCATCATGTTTGATTAACGGACTCTTTCTTACTTGAGTCACATTTTCCTAAGGTTGTTGGACCTACATGTCCCTTACAACATGACATGTTCTAGAAATTTCTTTGTCCATTATAGTTCTAGAACATTTTCTCGATAACGGTTCATGCCTTTTTGACCATTAGGAGTCGTGTGGATTCATTCCTTCTTGTTATTCATGCCTTTCTGACCATTAGGAGTCGTGTGGATTCATTCCTTCTTGTTACCTAGTAGTGTTCCTCGACTACATTCAGCGTTATCCAATTATCCCTTTACATTTTGACTTTATGATCTTGTTGGTTTTGCTTTATCTACTCGTCTCTTACCAACTTCCTTATTGGTTTTTCCCTGGTTCCATTCCATCGGGTTTCCCGATGACTTACCGACATGTTTGGATGTTTTCCCTCTTATTTCCTTCCTCATTTCCAATGTCGTCCTTTACTTAAGGACTTTTCCTTTCTTCAGTCCACTCTTATTCGCTCGTGACCTTTTCATGATTTATTATTCCAAGTTGATCCCTTTTAGTCTACGTGTCAATTCCTTTGTTTAGGGAGTTCCCTTTTGATGGTTTCATTCTCCACTATATCCTTCAAAGTAGGGACTTCCACCTTAGGAGTTACACGTTCAACCTTCTTACCATTCCTTGAAGGTTTCCTTTCTTCATCTCCTTATACCCTTTTTATAGTAGGATATTTGTCCGCTTTTAATCTTTATTATCTTAAAATTCCCATTTTGTCCCTTATTCCCTATCCAAAGAACTTCCAACTATCGGATCTTATTTCCTGTACTCCACACTATGTCCAACCTTCCAATCTTTAGGGTCCATTAAGTGAGTGCGAACCACGACCAGTCTTGATGTCAGTGGTCATTTCCTTTAATCACTCCTTAACTGGAGGGCTCACTTCTCCAAGGTTTCTTAGATGTGCTTTCCTCTATTTCCTTATTATAGATAGTCCACCCCTCTCATACTTGTACGACATCTTTTGATGCTATCTTCCTACTTACCCGTTCCTTGGGTTTAACTTACTCTTTGTGCCCTCATAAGTACTTTTCCTTTGTACTTGATCTTCCCAGCTCAACTATCATTGCATTTGTGAGCTTACCTTATCTTCCCATTTTAATTTGTTCCATCACTTCTTCGTTGGGGCATGTACTTCCCCAGGACTTCTTTCCTAGGTTGGTTTCTTCCTTCTTTGCCATTACAGGTATCTGACCTTAGAGCAACTTTATGACACCCTTTGTTATCATCCTTCTGATGTGCCCTTCCTCAGAAATCTTGAGGTACATTCTTATACCCTTTCCTTAATCCTACTTGTATCATGTACAACATTTCTTCTTTGGGAAGGGTTCAGGCACTATTTGTTCCAAGGCCTCTTTGTGCGAGGCTTACTAAATCCTCTTTATGGCTTGAGTGTGGTCACCATTTCGTTTTTGGCCATTTATTTCTTTAAGGATTTTCTTCATCCTTCTTTTTCCAATATTTTGGCCTTTACACCTTTCCCTTCCTTGCTGGTGTTTAAATTTATGGTCTTCTCGAGGGTTAGTTCATTAACTTCCTTGTCCCCACTATTCTCTTGGTTCACATGTCTTGGAATACTTGTCCTTTGAGTTTACTCATCCTTGATGCCTATTCCATCATTCTTTTTAGGGTGTAGTCCTTACTATTTTTCGGTCCTTCCTAGGGTGTCGTTTATTATCCTTGATCATTCCATTATTACTAGTTGCTTCCTACTTGACTACTCTCCTTTTTCCAAAGCAGGTCACACTTGCCATCCCAAGATATCCTTAACCACTTATGCCCCTTTTGAGGTGCCTTATTTTGGGTTAAGCCTCTAATGATCCACCTGTCAGTTCCTTAGCTTGGGAAATTCCCTTTTTTGATCTCACTTGCTACCTTTATCCTTCTACCTAAGTACTTTCATCCTAGGAGTTTAACGTTCAACCTTCCTAATGCTCCTTGAAGGCTTTTCCTTCTTTCCTTTCTTATAACCTTCTAATATCAGTATGGTTATCCGCCCTTAATTCTTCATTGTTCTCCAATTCCCTTTTTGTTCCTTATCCTCCCTTCGAGGAGCTCCTGATTATGGGTTGGTTCCTTGCACTCCATGTTATGTCCAGCCGCCCATCAATGGTCCCTTCGAGGGGTCCTTAGTCGTATACATCCTTCTAGAGTTCCCTTTCCTAGCACATTTCTTCTCCTATTCACTCTTACCATGTCCTACTCTAGAGTTGCCGAAGGACGTTTTCTATGTTTGCCCTTTCTGAGGGGGTTCTAGGTGTACTTCTCATGTACCTTACCTCTATTCTTGTGGTATTCCTCTCTAGTTGAACTTCTTAAGAAGGAGTTCAAATTTTTCTTACCTCGCTATTTCTTGACCTCTTTGTGAACAACTTACTTAACCCGCTCCACAGTTTTGGTCACTAGTCCTTCCTTGATCCTTGCATTTCTCATTCAAGACATTCCTCTTACTTACCTTTTCCTTTTATATATACTTTGCTTCATTTGTGTTTTCTTCCTTTGGTCCTTCTTATCTTTCGTGACCCCTCCTCATGAGAACACAACTTTGTTTGAAGGACAAAGCTTTTAGAAAAAATTAGAATTTTTATTAATAAGAGGTACAATATGTTTTGGGCGTTTAACCCTATTACAAGAAGTAGTTTCCCCTTGTGGCGCTACTATACAAGGTCCTTAGTAAGCGTCTTTCTTGGTTATAAGCCCCTTGCGGTGTCTTTGGCGTTAGGTTGGCTCTCCTCCTACTCATGGACGTGATCTCAACAGGCGCTAGCACCACATTTCTTGGTGGCATTGGATGCTTCCCCATAATGTCTCTTGGTCCTTTGTGACTTCTACTATACCTCAGGCATTAGAGAGATTTTTGGGTTGTCTTCCTACGGGGACAAAGTGTTGGGTAGTGTTGGTGACGTTAGTCCTAGTTTTCTTAGTTTCTCTTTTAGGAGCCATCTATAAATTTTGAAACTTATTTATCTTAGTTTCTATCATATATAGTCTGGATAATGCATTTGAGGACACAGGCTCTGATACCAGTCAAGTGATCACGTCCCGACCCAGTTTGGTCGGATCCCCATGAACAACCTGCCACTCCCTTTAGAACATGAAGGGTTTCACTCTTTTTTAAACCGCGAGGAGTAAGGCATCATTTTTTTCTATGTTTCTTGGAATAGCATTATACAAAACTGAATATCTTAAAACAGACATACTTGTCTTACAGTTCACGTACATGGAGATCTTTAAGTTCAGTTTTTCCTTGATTACCTAAAAGGGGTAAAAGGGAGGGGGTGAGTTCTACAACTATGTGAGCAGGTGTTGGGAGTGAGTTTTCAAAATAGCTTTATCAAAACCGTGCCAAGGTTAACATTTTCTTTTCAAAGGGTTTTCCTCAAATTCAATTTCTTTTCTAAAACCTTTTTCCAAGGTTTACCATTTCTTTTTCCAAGGATTTTCAACCTTAAATCTCAAAACCTTTTTCCCATTTCCATATTAGGTGTATTTAGCTTTCTTAGCCCATCCCCTTGCTTCAAGAGGCATTTAGCAAATAAACACACACCCTTCATCAGGATGGGTACACACATTCATAGGTGTAGCCCGCCCACTGCACCCACTTGTGGATCAGAGCATCTTTACCATCCACCAAGATAGAAGCCCATCCACTTCTACCCTGGGTCTGAGAGGAATGTCCTAGATGTCCGACCCTCAGACCCTAATGCCACTCCGTGTCCATATGAGGATGGAGATATTATCCTGACCCCACCTTAGTCTCATGTGCAAGAAGCTCCCAGAGCTTCATGACTGACTGGCACGACAAACTGCCCTCATCACCCCCAACATCGTCCAACAAACCTTGGGACCCATCACTGTCCCCTAGGGCATCTTGATGGTTCAGTACCATAAGTGCATCCAAAAACAATAGTTTTCCACAAAAATATATTATCTTTGGTACCAATGGTCCAACAACCCCGACACTCAGCCCGACTTGCAAATGTTTGTCTAGGCCGGTCCGTCGACCTGGCCCTAACACACTACTGCCAGTCCATCAAGCAATGTGGGTCCTGACTTGGCACCGTGGCAAAATCACACAATCAATTTCATTAGAAAATTTCATGGCTCTTTATAATCAGTTTGTTTATAAGCTCTTGCTCGTGCCCATTGGCCTTGGGCCCACTCCATGCGTTTTTCAAAAAAATCGAGCATTTAGCCTAATGAGTTCAAAAACCAAGGCCCCTGGCCTATATGAGATGTTTTAGCTCCCATCAAAGTCTTCCAAATATTTTAAGCATTGGCACACAGTCAGGGGAGAACACTTCTGACAAAAATTCATTTTCCTTCTCATCACACCAACTAGGTGTGATGATATCTCCGCTTACAACCGGAAAGCGGGTTTCTCCTTTTCTCATCATACCAACTGGGTATGATGTAAAATAATCCCACTCACAAGTGATTTTTCATTTCTAAAGTGCTCACAATCCCAACTGAGTATGATGTATAATTAAGCCCACTCACACTCGATGACTATGACGTGTTCGGCCCTAGTCAATTTTCCATGTTTACGCGAGCTTTTTCTTATTGGTGTTCCGGTCACACGTGTCCCTACATGATCTGGGCATCCTTATCCATTAAGTTTTGGTATGTCATCCATCGTTTTCTCATGTATGAGCAACTAGGCTCAAAATTGTTGGTTTACTATACTTAGGGCCCTAAAGTTCATTTTCCTTAACTTTTAGGTTCCTAATGCCAACGTTTCCCCAAATTGAGTCCCAAGGCTTCCAAAATTCCCTTTGGATCCTCAATTTACTCAAAATTGTGTAAGGGGCATAAGTTTTCCAAATTTCCAATTTGGTCCCCAACTTTTCAAAAATTACAATTTTGCAAATACTTTCCAAAAATGGCAATTTGACCCAAAATGTTCCGAAAATTGACCAATTGGTCTCTCAACATCTTTCACATTGCCAATTGACCTTCAATTTTGGAAAATTGCATAGAGGTCCTCCAAGTTTTAAAAATCCCTAATTTCTCCCCTTCAAACTAACCGAATTTGATTTCTTCAAATTGGCAATTCAATCGGGGTTGATTACTCAATTTAAGGTATGGATTTGTTCATACACTTTCATATGATTCAATTGAGCATTGAATTGCATGATTTGGGTCTGAAATGAGTCAAATGGAGCTTCGTCGGAAAACTCTTCATTGTGAGAGAAAGCATTAAAAGCTTACCTTTGGAGGTACAACGGTCCAAGCTCTCGATCAAGGGAGGTAGCTTTTGTCCGAAGGTTCCTTCTGAGATCAAGAATCGATGCAATTGAAGTCAAATTGAGGGTGAATTTGGTTAGTAAAATTTGGACTTTCTCTCTCTAACCCTGATCTGCAACGACTAAGTAAGGCCAAATTGGGTTACCTTTCAGCTCTGTTGGGGCCGTGTAAGGTCATGGGGGTGTTGGGGAGGCTTGGTTTGGATGGAGGAGGGCTGAATTTGGTTGAATTTAGCTCAGCCAAAAGAGGGCAGCTTCGGTCCATCGGAGCTACTTCACTATTTGATTTCGTCGGTGCTTCTCTAGTGCTTCTTGGGTCGAAAGGAGGTTGTTGTCAGGTAGCTAACTTCCCCAAGGGTCTATTGGACCAGACCTTACCTTCTAAGGCTGAGAAAAAGGCCTCAGTCGGAGCGCTGGTTTGAGCTTCACTGGAAAATGGAGGAATTGAGAGAGAATGGCAATTTGAGGTGTGTGGAGGATGAATGGAGAGGAGCTCTTTGTATAGGGAGCTCGGGGACCCTTTGTTCGACCACTTTTAATTTTGGTCAAGCATATCCTCGCCCAAAAATGGCTTGATCAGAGTGGTTACATCTTTGCTAGAGATATACATTTTCTGCATTAATTAACAGTGATGTCATCCTAAAGAAGAAGATGACATTGTTCCAAATCGGAACGGTCCAGTTCGACTAGGTTCAATGGTGAAAATTGGCATGTTCAGGCCCGATTCGACAGTTTTTCTCAAATCTAAAAATTTCTAAATTCATTTCCTATCGAACAGTGACTTAAATTTCCCAATTTGATCACTTTAAGCTACCATGAAAAATGAATTTATAATATGATTCATGTATGGTTAAAATTGGTTCAATCTGGTTTAGGTCCAGTTCACCCTAAACCGGTTTTGTTTTTTCTTCCCATTTGTTCCAAGGTTCTTTTGCATGATTTTTAAGACTCTTTGGGTCACTTAGGATTTGTCAATTTCCCATTTTACCCTTTCTTTACTGGTTTGGGTTCGTTAACCTGCTCAATTTTCTTTTTTGAATTGATCGGTTCTTTTCTCGATTTTACATATCTTTAAAGGATGAGATTTATAGTTGTCCTTGCCTCTTTTCGCTTGTGATGTGAGCTAGAAATGTGGCATGCCCTTTCTTGATCATCCTCTATGCCTTAAGGCTTTAGATTAAATGGGGTTTGCTTCTACCCTTTTCTCCTTGAAATACGATCCCTACTGTATCAGGAGTGTGGAGCATTACTATCATGTCCTGACCTAGTTTCCTTGATCAGACCTGTAGACATTCCACCGTGTCCTCTAAGTTTTATAATAACGGGTGCCTAATCATTATAAGCCTGACAAGATGTAAGGCTATGAATAAAACATAACAAGTTATTTCCTAAAAATATTCAATTTCAATTGGAAAATAAACTTTACAAATCATACCGGGACTAGGTATTGAATGTAAGACGTACTATCGATTTAGGGTGAATTCTCATATTATTAAAATGTCTCTTAGTTCCCTAAATGGGGTATTTGGAGGGTAATAAGTTCACAACTCAGTGAGTAAGTAGGTTAGCTAATATCGTGACCTCATGTCCAAGATTTAGTACATACTCTAAATAATAAGCAATATTTCAAGAAAATAAGATTTAAACCATTTAGGGCTTCAAAGTTTTTAATAAACAGATCTTATATTTGACAAGCATCACACACAACTTTTCCCTCATGTAAAAGAGCACATATTTGCATAACAGACTTCTGGTCTATTCCACTTGTGGTTTTGAACAACTTTTCCAACCACATTGTTATGGGGCTACAACCTCTATAACACAGGTATGAGGCTACAACCTCTACCACATTGGAATGAGGCTATGACATCGACCAATCATTTGTGTGAGCGTCGTTGCCTAACACCCAAACATACTTATTAATTTGTTCACTATTAGAAGGACAAGACCTTCTCCTTCACCAGGTCTATTGCACATGACACTCCCAAATCCTAGTGACATGCTAGCTCAACCATACCTTCCCTTGTATCGACATTATTGACCAGCAGTCTTTAGAACCATTACTACCCCATAAGAGGTGTCTTATGGTCCCGTCATAAACCATACACAAACAAGTGTTTTTCTCTTAAAATAAGTTTTTTGGTAATATCAACCCTACAAGATGAGATTTACCTCAAATTCGATAGTATTTAATATGTGTGGCCCATTTCACACAAAATCGCATGATTTAATATTTTAACATACTCAATTTATAATCACACTTATTTATGGGATAAGGCCTATTTTCATTGGTGTTGGACCTAATTTCACTAATTTTTAAAGTATGGCATTAGACCCACTATTTTTAAAAATGATAGCCTTAGGCCCACTTAAAAAATTATAGTTTAAATATATTCATTTGACCATGGGCTTGACCCATTTCATATATTAGAGAATTGATCAATATATCATTATTTTAAATAAAATACATGATAATTTTCCTCAGCGAATAGGCTCACATAAAAAATATATTCCCTAACATATTTTTTATTAGGGGATATATATTCTGAAAATATTTTAATTATTTCAAAATATTAAACATACAAGCAATATCATATCATCAATCTAATTAGAATCGATTAAAAAAATCCTAGTTACTATTATCTAGGTACATGATCATCCCAAAGGGATTCTCGAGTCTTCGTACTCATTTTGCACGATCATATATGTTTTGTTCCCTTACTATCATATATTGTTTTTTTAGCTATTCTTCGATCAGTAATCCAGACATTTATTGTAAATTTTCCAAAATTACATTTTTTTTCTTATACCCTATTTTTCATAGTTACATCTAAGTTATTAAAATATAAATTTTCTACAATAATAATTCTTAAATTTGTATGTTCTACATGTTATATCATTCTCTTTGATCTTGGTATCGATTATTACGAACATCCAATTAACTTTATCGGGTGGGGGACATTTTCATAAATAAATTCCCTTTATTTCACCGGACCCAAACATGTACTTAATCATCAACAATCAAACATCTTTTAATGGAACTTATGCAATTTTGTCCAACTTTTTGGGGTATTTTCATCTTTCTAATATGAGGGCAATTGGGTAATTTTAACCCAATTTACCCTCAGCTACATCTAAAGCTCGGGTCTCAACTTCCCTTATTCACTTGCGAATTTAGATTTTCTTAGATAATGTTCATTCAGCGCCTCTAGGTCCCCGATGATCATTCGTCATCACGCTTCCAATGATTTCCGCCATCCATTCCATCCCCGCACACCCCCTCCCCCCTTCATTTTGAGTCTTAGGTTCTTTATGTGTTAAGTTCATTTGCGTGTAAAATCCTCTCAATATGTGCAGGCGTTCTATGTCCGCTTCTGTATGTTTCGAGCTTCTTAGTATCCTCGATGCTGGCAATTGGCGACACTCGACGGAGCTTGAGGTGATGTTTCCCATCCTTCCCTTCTTCTTCTATCAGATTCTTCCTATGACAGGGTCTCCATTCACTATGATGTCCAGGATCGGGAGGTCTTCAATTTGCTCAATGCAGGTTAGGCTCTCAACTATTAGTTCTTCTTTCAATTTCACAATCTTCAATTTTGAGAATCTAAAGCTTTTCATTTGGTCAGAGTTTCTTTCTCACTTCCTGCATCTCAAGTTGCCATCCATTCTAGGTCGCCCTCCCAAGCTCGACACCTACCTTTGACTCCCCGGATGAGTCTCGATTTCTTCCAGCTTGAGTGATTTAGACCTACAAGTTACTCCATTCTTCCAAGTTTGCTCGACTGAGCTTTCCACACCAATAAAAAACCAAATTACTCATGCAGTTCATCCATGTTGCATTCCCTAGTGGATTTCCTAATCTAAGCTTATTCCTTTTTACTTTATATTTGCCTCCTGACCCTTGGATGAAGGTCATTAGCTCCAATTGTGATTTACATTACTTCTGATGCCTTCATAGGAGTGACTCTGGATGGTGGGTTCCCTTTTGTATCTTTAGAAGGTAGGTCTTGCATTCTCTCATAGCTTCTCTATTTGTTTTGTGCAAGAACAAATGTAGTTCAATTTACATAGGAAAAAGAATCTTGGCTTAGCCCCCTTCTCAGGATAGTTGCTCAATTTCTTAGGTAACTCCTCATCACTCTCTCACTTTTTGTTTCCCTTGTTTTTTTATAATGTTAGTGTGCTTCTTCTAAGACTAAGGACAACCTTTTTATAGGACCATGGATTTTCATTTCTTCTAGTAAGTTTCACCTGATCTTATATGTTTCATTTAATGTCACCCTTTAAATGGTACCTCATTGAATTTTGTTCATTAGTTTACAGAAGGAAACTGATAATTAATGATCCCTATTTAATAGTTAACTCTTGATGTCGTATGAAAGTGATTATACACATGATTTTTTGTTAATATTTTTGGATAGCCTAAAGTTTTTTCAGTGGTTGAGCTTAATACATGAAATGGAGTTGGTTATGGACAATGTGGCTGATCATCCATTGGTATCTTCCAAGTCCATTAGTATCTAGTTAGAGGCATGAAAGTATGGTCCAGTAGGTTAGTCTATGTCCAATCCAATTTTCATTTTGGTTATATGTTTTCAAATGGTAATATCATTCCTTATGTATAAGTACATGCGATGGGCTCTCCATGGAGTTAGCTTTGGGATCGGTCCACTTATTACCTAAGTACTGGGGTTGGGTTGCTTTCTCCTATTCATAAGAAGACGTAAGTCCTCTAGTCTATGCCAACCCTTCATTCCTTTGCTAAGTAATTAGTTTGTTGTGTATTTTTCTAGCACAATTCATGCAAACTTGAGTTCATATTGGTGTCTTGGGGGATGCCTTCCTTAACTGCTTGTTGGATGAAGGTAATATTGTATCTATACATTTTCTTAGTACTTGGAGTCTATTGTTCTTTTAGTAATTGATTAGTTATTTCTTCTTGGTAGTTATTCATTATGCAACTTAAGTGTAGGGCACTCGGACTAACTCTTGCAAATTTAAGGCTCAACTGATATCAGCTAAAATGTTGGATTTGGGTTCCTATGGGGTGAGTCTCTTTCATTGTAGAGATATTGACTCTACTTTAGTTAGTAAGCATACTTATATACGAATTACCCCTAGCCCTATAAGAAATTTAGATTCCTTAACAACTAATAATAAAAACCTAATTGTTTAGCATTGGTTTGTAGGTGTGTCCCTCAACTCTTTATGGTTGGATCCCTATTTAGTCCCTAACCAGCTTTAGCTCCTGCACAACCCTTTTATCTACCTAGTAATGAGTAAGTTTATCTGATGTTCACTGTAGGTTCATCATCTATATGTTTATTGTATCCTGCTAGTTTTTTCTTTTGTCATGTATTGCCTTTTAGATCGTTTCCAAGGGATTTATCTCATGTTTCTAGTTATTTGGAATTAACGGTATTGAAACGATAAAATTAGTTGGGTTAATGTTCAATGCATGTTCTCCTTTTTGTGTCTCTGACTTCTAGAGTGTCTTATTATTGATTTTATTCATTTGAAAATTTTCACTCTTATTATTCTAAATTGTAGGTTCTAGTTAGTGAGGAGAATCCCCCTACTTTAGAATATTGGTTCAACCTCTTGTAGCTAAATACATTTTAGGTAATAACCCTCATAGTCATTCCTAAAATTAATAGATTTCACTTGATGAACAACAAAACTTATTTTGCTGCTATTGGTTTTTGTCTTGTAGAATTTCGTAAAGATAAATCTCATGTTGCGATGAGATTAGGTTATGATGTCTTTATTAATAAACTCGATAAGGGTTGATTTATCAATTGTTTATTGTGGGTTAATTCGTTGATTACAATAGTATGTGCATTGCACTATTTTAATATTAGTCTATTTTCTTAACTACATTCTTGCTTATTTTGCTCATTGTCGAATTGTATTTCCATGTAGAGGTGGGTGGTGCTTCACCTTCAGATTTCCTTCCCATCCATTCATTTGGGCGCCAGATAGTACAATCAATTCGTTCATTTTTGGATGAAGAGCTGATGACTGATGCCAAGTTTAAAAGGATGCCTCCCAAGGAAGATAAGACGCCTCCCCCAGAACTACAAATGTCAGGCTTAAGCTCAAGAAGAAGCCGAAAGAAACTATTAGGAGGCTTACGTCAAATATGTGAGGGTATTTCATAAGTTCCGAAAGAAACTACTAGGAGGCTTACGTCAAATATGTGAGGGTATTCCATAAGTTCCCACCAGTTCAGATCAGCCCTGAGCCAGCCAATCTTAAGTGGCAAGCCTACAATCATGAAATTGTAGTACGAGAAAGATATGGGATCTTTGTGACTCATGAAGTTAAGAGCCCGGGGAGCATCAGGCAAGGCATCCCTATTCCGGTACAAGGAGCCCAGTCTGAACCCATATAAGGGATGTGAGAAGCATTATGTCAACCCGAGCTCACCCTAAAAGTGGGTGTCAACCTTCGAGACATCAGATGAGGAGTCCTGCAACCCACTGAAGGTGGACTCTCATCGATTAATATGTGGGATTAGAGATGGAGTTGAGTAATTTCAACCCATTTAATAAGCCAATTATGGTAACTCTTTATAAATAAATGAAAAGTTCTCTTTACACCAAATTTTGAACCCTATAAGGATAAGAACATGAAAAGCAAAGAGAAACCCTCTGCAATAAGGTGGAAACTTAGGGATAAGATAAGGAGGGATGAAGGGTGGACCCTAAATCCTTATAAGGACTATAGGAAAGGGACGGACCCCCTCCCGAAAATGATAATTGAGTAGAGTGAATCAAGGACCCCGAACACTAAGGTAAAAAGCCTCGAGACTTGTCAAACCGAAACCGACGAATGAAAATAAGAAATAAATACCAAAGGTATTCTCTGAGGGAGCATACACCAAGGGAATGGGTAACCTAGAGGGGATGTTGGCCAAGGATGTCACAAGACTCATAATGGATCAAACTTATAGGATCGCCCGGAGGAAAGAACGAAAGTCCAGGAAAAATACGCCCCAAAGGGTGGTGATGAGCACGATGACGAAAGTAGGTGCAACCGGGAAAATAAAATGATAGATTGTAGTTATAAGGCGGCAAACGCTGCTACACCGTAAGGTATAAATTGTATTACGGACAAATAAGAGGGATTTAGGCTTAGTAACAACAAAAGGGGAAGGGGCATTGCTAAGGAATCACTATTGCCAAGGGGAAGTAACCAGGAAAGATCACATTCAAGGACGAATAATGAAACCGACTGTAAGGGCCATTGTATGCCTACTTGGAGGAATAGGACAAATCAAACGCTAGTGGATGTCTAGGCATGCCTCGGGCAGCGAACCAGAAGGAGAAAACATCAAGGAGAAATTAAGAGATGCCGAAGGTTGGGCATCGTCTATCACACTCAGGCGACAAGACTAAGACCTAGTCAAAAATAAAGTGATGAATCAATTACCAGCGACATAAACGGGAATGGAGACAAGTAATGCACCAAGGCAAAGTAGACAATGAGGAATAAATTGCCCAACATTACCAAGCAAGGATGAAGGAAGGAAGGTGTGAAGTAGGCATCGCCTAGGGAAATTGAATGGGTCATCATGGTACAATGACAAGAAATTATCAAGGAGAAAGGAAGACAAAAAGGAAACATTGGTGAATAAGGGTGACACGATAAAAAATGAACTCTCATGGAAGCTCGAGTAGTGGGGCTTTAGAAGTGAGAAAGGACAGTCGACAATCGGTAGAGGACATGGGTGACTATGGATAGGAATTGGCCTAAGACGAGGATGTATACAAGTCAAAAACGTGAAGATGAGTGATGTGATGAAATAACCATAGAGCTTGAATGTTAAGCCAATCACTTGTAGTTATTGAAATATATTCTAGTGTAGGGAAATAGCAAATAGAATGAAGGCTCGAGACCTCGATGGTCCGAAAAGAGACCTAGTACCATAGGGAGGAAACCGATAACTATACGTCATTGATGACCCATTCGGGATAAGGTAACATCCCTCAATGTGTTCTACCCATGAGATGGGAGTGGGACGTGTCCCAATTGAAATTAGAAAGGGGTGTAAGGAGGGTCAAATGCCCCATAAATCCAAAAGAGGCTAGGTCGACTCATGGCGACGATGATGGATCGACATCCCTAAGGATAGAAGGGGAAGTAGGCATTGTCATAGAAATCAAGGAACCCTAAGAAGCCTTGACGAAGTTGGATGTGAAACTATGGAGGATGATTTCTTACTCCATTGAAGGGGGCTAACGCTCCTAGTTGCATAGCCTGGGTGGGAACTGTGCGGTAACGAATAAGCCAAGGCACAAGAATCATGGAACGAATGGGTGAGTCCAAGGAATCAATAAGTAGACCGTGACAAATCACATCAGAATGAAGAATCATAAAATGGTCATGAGCAAATAAGGATGGATTAGAGAATGGAAACCCTTAGGTAGGGAAGCTGTAAACCACATCCTTTTAGAATGAGAAAATCGAGGAAAGAACCGGTAAGTTTCAAATTTAAAATCGAGTCGGTGTACAAGCTCAATTATTAGGAAACGGGCAAATTTGAGAATTTATAACTACCATGTGACTCAAAATAGTTCATAAACCTTGGAAAAGAACCTTCGGAAGAATTGGGGCAGTAAAATCAGACCAGTTCGAGTGAACCGGGTCCGAACCGGATAGAAATAGTTTATGACTGTCATTAAGGTGCCAATCGGACGACCAATAAATCCCCGAGCTTCCTATATAAAGACCACCTCCTCATTCATCCTCTCCACACCTAGAAAGCTCACTCTCCCTCAGTTGCTTAGTTTTTCGACGAGGCTCCAATCAAAGCTCTGATATAAGGTCATTTCTGAGCTAAAGAAGGTGAGGTCAGGCTCCTTAGAATCGGGAAGAAGTCAGTTACATGCTTGTGGTTTCTGTTTGCACCGAGAGTCACCGGAGAAACGCTGGCATGATAGAACAGTGAAGCAGCTCCAGCGGACCGAAGCTGCCCTGTTTCATCCAAACTGAAATCAACCAATTCGAGCCACCCTTAAGCTAAACCAAGCTCTCCCAACACTCTTTATCTGCCCTCCCATGATCGAATTAGGGCCTAAAGGTAAGCCAATTCAGCTCCCCTCAACAATTTCAGATTGGTGTTAGAGAGAAAGTCGGCTGAATTTCAATGACAGAATTCTAATCCAATTTGACATCAATTGATGCCATTCTTGATCCTAGTAGGAAACCTTAAGAGAAGAGCTATCTACCCAGATAGAAAGCTCAGACTGTCGCGTCCTCACCGGTGAGTAATTGAAGCTTTCTCTCTCTATAGTCTGTTTTCTAGTGAAGCTTCGTTTAAGTTCATTCCGATATTAAAACTTACAATTTAAAGTGCTATGGAATCGTATGAACATGTAGAAACTCAATTTCAACTTCAATTTCAACAATTAGAAGTGTTTGATTGGTCAATTTGATAAAATCAAATTCAACTGTGTTAGTGAGTTGAAATTGGGGAAATTTTGGGAAAATTGGGGATTTTCGAAAATTTGAAGGACCAAAATGTAATTTTCTAAAATTGAGGGTCAATTGGGTATGATAAGAATGTTAGAGGGCCAATTGAGCAATTTAAAAATTTTTGGAGTAAAACTTACCATTTTTGTAAAGGAAGGGGCAAATGGTAATTCTAGAAAATTTAGGGGCTAAATTGGGAATTTGGAAAACTTGAAACCCTTTTTATGAAATTGGGTAAATTAAAGTCCCAAGAGGATTTTTAAAGGTTTAGGGACTCAATTTGAGGAAAAACGGGCATTAGGGACTTAAAGAAAAGTAACTTTAGGGACCTAATTGTAAATAAAGGAATAGTTTGATTTTCTCATTCAATTGGGATGAATGAGGGTTGTTAGGCCAAAGAATATTGAACAAGAACATTCATATCGTGTAGGAATATGAAGTACTAGGAACGCTAGCTGAGACAAGTTCAAGTAAGGACAACAAAGCCGTCTAAGAGGAATTTCACTACACAATCAGGTGAGTGGGATTTTATATCATACCTGGTTGGGGATGATAAGTACCTCGAAATGAAAACCCACTACTTAGTGGTGTTTTAAACATCGCGACATAGAGGAGTGATGTCAAAATGATGTAGAAAAACTACTTACAGGTTATGAGTAGATCATACCTAGTTGGTATGATAAAATTTCCTCGGAGGAAGTGGAAAACCTGTTCATCGGTTATAAGCGGTGATATACTCATACTCGGTTGGTATGATAGATAATTGAAAATTTATTTTATTAGAAGTGCTCTCCCCTGACTATGTGTCACTACTTAAACGATTTGGAAGACCTTCTTGATGGGAGCTCGAATAGCTCTTATAGTCTGGGGGCGTCGATTTTGGAACTTGGGGGCTAATATGCCTGATTTTAAAAATCTCGAAGAGTGAGCCATAAGCCAGTTGGCACAAGCAGATGTTCGTAAACAAACATGAGATATGTGCAATAAATCTTTGAATAAATGAATTGTTTGGCCATGGTACCAAAATAGGATCGACAAACTCAGTCAACTAGCAGTAGTGTGACATGACTGATCTACGGACTAGTCAAGACAAACAGTTGTTGAGTTGAATGTCGGGGCCATTGGACCGATGGCACCACATATTATATGGCATGATGTAAAAATACTGATTGTGCATGCACTTTGTTTATGGGTAGTGATGTGTCCTAGGGCCTTGGACGACCTAGTGGATATAAGTGCAGTTAGTCATACCAAGCGACCTTGCGAAACTCAACATAGCTTCAAGCGCATGAGACCGGAGTGGGGACGGGATGAGGTCTCTATCTTCATATGTCATGAACATCCACTCATGAGACCGAAGATTTGTTACGGGATTGAGGGTCGGATGTCATGAAAATCCACTCATTCTCAAGGTAGAACTGGACGTACTTCTATCTAGGTGGTCGGTAAAGTCACCCCGATGCCACAAGTGGGTTCAGTGGACGTACTGACCTATGATTGTGTGATTGACCTTCATGATGAAGGATGTGTGTTGGGTGATGACACATTGTGATTAATATGAAATGGTGAAAAAATAGAGATTTGAAATGAAATAATTTTTGAAAGAAAATAAGTAGTCTGGCACACTTCTATACAAATCTTTTTCCTAAAAATTTAATTTAAAGAAAAAACTATTCACTGAATAGTTGTACTCACCCCCTCCCTTATATCCCTTTTCAAGTAGAACAAGGAAAACCTACCCAAGATTTCTTGCTAGTTACACCTGCATGATAGGTATTGTCACACCCCAACCCTGTTTGGTCGGATCCCCGTGATCAACCCGCCACTGTCCTGATTTATTAAAGGGTTTCCCCTTATCATAAACTGTAAAGAGTAAGGCGTCCTTTAAACATGTACCTTTTCTAGGAATAACATAAACAAAACTGCATAAAGATTTATCATACATGTATCACAAGTGTCTTAGTTGATGGTTTTTAAAGGTAGGCTTTTCGAAATTTCCTAAAATGGATATAAGGGAGAGGGTGAGTACGACTACTCAGTGAATAGGTTTTCAAAAGTTTAGACTTTTAAGAAAACATTTATTATTGGAGTTGCCAGACTCCTTTCTTTTCAAAAATCATTTCATTGAAATTCTTGTGTTTATCACCATTTCTTTTTAACCATGGTGTGTTATCACCCAACACACATCCTTCATCATGAAGGTTACACACATTCGTAGGTCAGCACGACTACTGAACCCACTAGTGGCTTCAAGCAACTTTACCGGCTACCCGGATAGAAGTATGTCCACTTCTACCCTAAGAATGAGTGGATGTTCACGACATCCGACCCTCATTCCCAGAATAAATTCTTCGTGTCCATTATGAGGACAGAGACCTCATCCCATCCCCACCCCGGTCTCATGCGCTTGGTGCTACTACAAATTTCGCACAGACACCTGGATCAATGAACTGCCCTTATACTCACTAGGTCGTCCAAAACCCATAGGACACATCACTACCCTTCTTGGGCATCTTGATGGTCTCATACTCACAGTGCATGCACAATCAAAATTTTCTCATCATGCCATGTAATCAGTGATGCCACTGGTCCAATGGCCCTGACTCTTAACTCAACCCACAGTTGTTTGTCTTGACTGATCCATCGACCGGTTAGTTGACTGAGCATGTCGATCCTATCTTGGTACCATGGCCAAAAAATTCACTTATTAAGTTTTATGGCACATATATCATGTTCATTTATGAGCTCCTGCTCGTGCTAACTAGCCTTGGGCCCACTGTACGAGATTTTAAAAAATCGGGCATTTAGCCCCCCAAGTTCCAAAACCGAGGCCCCCGACCTATCAGAGCTATTTGAGCTCCCGTTAAGGTCTCCCAAATTGTTTAAGCATTGGCACACAGTCAAGGGAGAGCACTTTTGACAAAACATATGTTTTCTCTATCCATTATATTGTCTGGGTATAAAGACACCTCCATTCATAATCGATGAACTAGTTTCCAACTTTCTTCAAGTAAGTCTCATCATACCAACCGGGTATGATCTACTTACAACCAATAAGTAGTTTTTCTGCATGATTTTCACATCACTTCCTCTAAGTTGTTATGTTTAAAATACCACTTAATAGTTGGTTTTTATACCGAGGTACTTATCATCCCCAACCGAGTATGATATAAAATTCCCACTCACAACTGATAAGTGGTTTTTAATTTTAAGTTGTGCTTATTATCCCAACCAGGTATGATGTTAGTAAACCCACTCACCCATTAATGCTGTGAATTCCACTAGACCGGTTCTTTGTATTCACGCGAGCTTGTCCTTGCCGGCATTCCCGGTACTTCGTGTTCCTATACGATATGAACATCTCGGTTCATTATCCTTTGGTCTAATAGCCTTCATTCATTCCAAATGAACAAGAAAGTCACACTTTCTATTTATTTGCAATTAGGTCCCTAAAGTTATTTCTCTTTAACTTTAAGTCCCAAATGCCAGTTTTCTCTCAAATTGACTCCTGAAACTCTTAAAATTTATCATAGGACCTCAATTTATTCCATTTCACAAAAAGGGGTTAAATTCCTAGATTTCCAATTTGGTCCCCTAACTTTTCCAAAATTAGCATTTTGCCCTTCCTTTACAAAAATGGTAAGTTTCACCCCAAAAATTCTAAAATTCCTCAATTAGCCCTCTAACATTTTTATCATGCCTAATTGACCCTCAATTTTAGGAAATTGCATTTCGGTCCCTCGAATTTTCGAAAATCCCCAATTTCCCCTAATTCTAACTCTTTAACACAGCCGAATTTGATTTCATCAAATTGACTGATCAAACACATCTAATTGTTGAAATTGAGTTCCTCCATGTTCATACAATTCCATATAACTTTAAATCATGAGTTTTAACGTTGGAATGAGCTCAAATGGAGTTTCACCAGAAAACAGACTATAGAGAGAGAAAGCTTCGATTACTCACCGGTGAGGGGCTTTCGATCTGGGCAGATAGCTATCGTCCTAAGATTCATCCTAGAATCAAGAATCACATCAATTGATGTCAAATCGAGTTAGAATTTCATCATTGAAATTTTGTCGATTCTCTCTCTAGCATCGGCTACAAATTGCATAGGTGAGCCGAATTGGCTTACCTTTTAGTCCTAATTCGGCTGTGGGAGGACTGAGGAAGTGTTGGGAAGGTTTGGTTTGGCCTGAGGAGGGCTCAAAATGGTTGATTTCCACTCGGCCGAAACAGGGCAGCTTCGGTCCGCCGGAGCTGCTTCACTGTTTCATCACGCCGGCATTTCTCCAGCGACCCTCGGAGCAAACGGAGACTATAGGCGTGTAGCTGAATTCTCCCTGGTTCTAAAGAACCTGACCTCACCTTGTTTGGCTTAGAAAAGACCCCATATCGGAGCTCTGATTCGAGCTTCACCGAAAGATGGAGCAGTTGAGAGAGAATGGAGTTTTCAGGTGTGGAGAGGATGAATGGGCAGGGGCTCTTTATATAGGGAGCTTGGGGACTCGTTCGCCATCCGTTTCGCATCTTTATGACAGGCATTGAAGATCTAAAATGCACCGAATGGAAACATTTCTTTTTCGCCAGCGCTACTTTGATTTTCCGGCGAGTGAATGGTGTTGTCATCCTAAGGAAGAAGATGACACTGTTCCGAACCGAACCGGAGCAGTCTAAACCAGGTTCAAAGTTTAAATCGGTTAGTTCACCTCTCATTCGACCGAGTTTTTCAAATCTAAAAATTTCAAAATTCATTCTCTATCCAATGGTGGCCTCAAATCTCCAATTTGAATTATTTAAGCCACCTAGAAAAATGAATTTAGGATTCAGTTCAATAGTGGTTCAAACCGGTTTGAATCCAGTTCACCTGAACCGGTTTGGTTTTCATCCCCAATTCCTTCACAAGTCCATTCCCTTGGATTTTGTGACTCCTTAGCTCACTTAGGGTCCATAAAATTCCCGATTTACCATTCCTTTATCGATTCTGATTCATAAATCGACTCGGTCCTTAAACCGGTTCAATCCAGTTCGGGTCTGGTTCACACGAACCAATCTGGTAATCTGGTTTTTCTCTCCCACTTTATTCAAAGCTTCCTTCCCAAGGTTTATGAATTTCTTTGAAGTATAATGGAGTTGAATTTCTTTATTTTGCCCAGTCTCTATCGGTTCCGATTCATGAACAGACTCGGTTCAGAAACCGGTTCAATCCTATTGGACCTAGTTCATCCAAACCGGTCTAATTTTCCTCTTCCAATTCGTCCTAAGGTTATTTTCCATAGTATCATGAACCCTTTGGATCACCTAGGAGTTGTAAATTCTTAAATTGTTCATTCACAATTGATCAGGTTTGTGAACCGGTTCGGTTTTCTCACTCGGTTTGACCGGTTCCCTTTCCCGATTTTCCTTAGCTCAAAAGAGCGGGGTTTACAGGTATGAAAAGTTAAAATTATTTGCAAGTTTTGATTTATGTTATTCCAGGAAATGTGCAAGTTTAAAGGATGTCTTATTCTTTAGGGTTTGTAACAAGGGGAAACCCTAAAATAAATCGAAAGAGTGGCCGGTTGATCTTGGGGATCCGACCAAACCGAGTCGGGGCGTGATAACTAGAGTGGTATCAAAACCTGTTTCCTTGAATAAATAATCAAGACTAGAAAATATAGTAACTAATATGAATTATTTAAAATTTTCAGAAATGGCTCCAAGGAAAGGAACCGAGAGAACTGGGGTTGTCGTCACCAACACTGCCCAACCACCCTCACCCGTAGAAACTTCCAAAGTAGCCCAGACAACTCCTCCTAGACTCAATAGGGAGCATCAAAGATTGTACGAGGAGTTCACACGTGTATTTGGGCAACCTACTCTCGTTCCTGAGGCAGACACCAACTCTTGGGTTGAACCAGAGGAAGTGCAATCCCACCCTCCCCCTACTAATCCACCCACTCCAACGGATGTTCCTAGAAACCTCAAAACTCTTCGACAACTAGGATGTAAACATTTCCTTGGAGAAAAGGATGCTAGAGCCGCTATGGATTGGCTAGCCAATATCAAGAAGTTGATGGGAATTGTCAGGATACCACCAGAGGATATGGTGATCCTGATGGAATTCTTCTTGGAAGGAAGTGCTAGACAGTGGTGGGACAATGTCCAAAACCTACATACCACCATCCCCACTTGGGAACAATTTGAAGAGAGGTACTCGGAGGAGTACTTGGCACCCCATCTAATAAATGAGAAGAAGCAAGAATTTATCCAGCTTCGGCAAGGGCTTAACTCCATATCGGAGTATGAAACAAAATTCAACGAGTTAAGACCCTTTGCTCCCAACCTAGCTGGGCCAGTAGACAGCTGGTGCAGACTCGACATTGTCGAATGGAGCAGACGACTAGAAAGGAGAATAAAGGTCCAAACCATTAGGGAGGACATAAAGAACATAACGGCCCAAGAGGAGGAAATAGAATGGCATTTCAAAGGAGAATGGACATGCCACCACCTCCTCCCAGAATAGTCCCTACCTTACCCTAGGGAAACCCTCGCTACCTGAAGTGTCAAAGGAACCACGAGGGAGCATGCCTTACCTATTTTGCATGCGGACAAATGGGACACTTCGTAAAGGATTGTCCCACCCTTAGGGAGAACAGGTAGAGGAATACTCTTGGACCACCTCAAGGGAATCCCAAAAACCCTAGGCCAGATGCTACAGCAAGGGTACCAGCTAGAGTATATAAACTCACTTAGGAGGAGGCTAGAGGAGATCCTAGCACTATAGTGGGTACATCCTAGAACCCTACAAATTAGTTCAAGGGAGTCATGTAAACTAAACATCTTTTGATCTAATAAAGGGAATTCCTTCTAAACCATACGTTTCTTAAATCAGGGTATATACAGCTATGGGGACAACAAGTCTATGCCCTCTTTGACTTCGGAGCAGAGAGATCATTTATCAAGAGTTGGTTTCAAAAATACCCCTAGAGCTCACTCCACTAGTACAAAGCCTTAATATCCATACACTTTTAGGAGAAGGTTTAAACATGAATAAACAATTAAAGGGATGTGGGATAAAAATTGGAGGAATCCAACTTGAAGCTGACCAGATCCCATTACCCCTAAAGGAGGTTGAAGTAATTCTGGGAATGGACTAGCTAAGTAACCATCAGGCAAAGATGGACTGTAGGAAGAAGACGATAACCATCCATACTTCCAAGACGAAAGGACTAGAACTCCAGGGAGATAGAAGGAAAAGTGATGTACAATCAATGACCCACCTAAAAGCTCAAAAGATGATACGGAAAGGTTGTACAACATTTCTAGCCATGGTTGTGGATGAAAGGTCTGAAGAAAAGAAACTAGAAGATATTCCAGTAGCCAAACATTATCCAGAGGTTTTTCCAAAAGAGCTACCTGGACTACCTCCATGTCGACAAGTGGAGTTCACCATAGAAATAACCTTAGGAACAAATCCCATATCCCAAGCCCCATATCGCATGGCTCCAGCAAAGCTAAAAGAATTAAAGGAACAACTGAACGAATTATTAGAAAAGAATTTCATACGTCCAAGTCAGTCTCCATGGGGTGCTCCTTTTCTATGCATAAAGAAAAAGGACGGAAGCATAAGACTGTGCATCGACTACAGAAAGCTAAACTAGGTCACCATCAAGAATCGATACCCACTCCCAATGATAAATGATTTGTTTGACCAATTAAAGGGAGCAACTTACTTCTCTAACATAGACCTTCGGTCGGGCTATCACCAACTCGGGATTAGAGAAGAGGACATCCCTAAGATGGCATTTCGTTCTAGATATGGACACTATGAGTTTAGAGTGATGCTATTTGGATTGATGAATGCCCTTGCAGCCTTCATGGACTTAATGAACCACATGTTCCAACCTCATTTGGATAGGTTCGTGATAGTGTTCATAGATGACATCCTTATATACTCACGAACCAGGTCAGAACATGAAGAGAATTTGGCAATTACATTGGAAATATTGAAGGAAAACCAATTATATACAAAATTTTCCAAGTGTGAGTTTTGGCTGCAGGAGGTAGGATTCTTAGGGATCATATCTAAGAATGGAGTTAAAGTAGATCCAGCTAAGGTGGATGCCATATCAAATTGGAAGGCTCCAAGGAATCCTACAGAAATAAGAAGTTTCTTAGGATTGACAGGATATAATAGATGGTTTGTGCAAGACTTTTATAAAATAACAGCTCCGCTAACTCAACTCATGAGTATAAATGGGATGAGAGTTGTGAGAAGTCTTTTCAAGAGATAAAAACTTGACTAACAACAGCACCGGTACTCTCCTTACCTGATCCTAATGTATGAGAGTACACAGTCTATAGTGATGCCTCTAGATAAGGGCTTGGATGTGTCTTAATGTAACAAGGGAAGGTTATCGCGTATGCCTCGCGACAACTGAAGGTACATGAAAGAAATTACCTGACTCATGACTTGGAATTAGCTGCAATAGTGTTTGCCCTAAAGATATGGTGGCACTACCTTTACGGGGTTAAGTGCAGGATATACACAGATCACAAGTGTCTTAAGTACTTCCTAACTCAAAAGGAGTTAAATCTCCGTTAGAGGAGATGGCTAGAATTGGTGAAGGATTATGATATTATGATAGAATATCACCCTAGAAAGGCAAATGTGGTAGCAAATGCCTTAAGTTGCAAGTATCAAACTGAGGCGGCACAAGTAAAGACAAGTTACCTACCCTTGTTGCAACAATTGGAAAGGATGGAGGTGGACCTGAGGATAGACAAGCAGGAAAAATGCTTGGTGGCAAATGTGGCGATAAGGCCCAGTCTAACCAAGCATATTAAGGCTCAACAAATGACTGATAAAGAACTCCAATCTTATTTGGACCTAGTAAACAGAGAAAGGAAACTGGACTACGACGTGTGAGGTGATGGAGTACTAACTTATAAGGATAGGCTATGTGTGCCTCAAGATAAAGTGTTGAAAAGATTAATTCTGGAAGAGGCACAAGATTCGGTGTATGCAATGCATCCGGGCAGTACTAAGATGTACCGCACCCTCAAACAAGGATACTGGTGGAAGGGTATGAAGAGGGACATTGCGAAATATGTAGTCCGATGTTTGTCCTGTCAACAAATAAAAGTAGAGTATTAGAAACCGTCAAGACTGCTACAACCCTTACCAATTCTAGAGTGGAAATGGGAGCACATCACCATGGACTTCGTCACAGGTCTACCGGTGACCAAAAAGGGTCGAGATGCGATTTGGTTCATAGTGGATAGATTGACCAAGTAAGCTCATTTCCTTCCTATAAAAGTGACGAACATGGTAGAACAGCTGGCCGTCTTATACATGAAGGAAATCATAAGACTCCATGGTGTCCCGGTGAGTATAGTATCAAATAGAGATCCGAGATTTACTTCCAGGTTTTGGCCAAGTTTATAAAATGCAATGGGGACCAAGCTTCATATGAGCACGACATTTCACCCTCACACAAATGGTCAGTCTAAGCAAAGCATCAAAACCTTGGAAGACATGCTGAGAGTGTGCGTACTTACCATGAATAAAAACTAGTAGGAATACTTATAGGTGATGGAATTTGCTTACAATAATAGTTATCAAGCCAGTATTCGGATGGCTCCCTATGAAGCCCTTTATGGATGACCATGTTGTACCCCTCTATTTTGGGAAGAACTGGGTGAAAGGAAGTTAGAAAGGGCAGAACTAATTGAGGATGCCACTTAGAAGACAAAATTAATAAGGAGTAGTCTTAAGAACGCACATGACATGCAAAAGAGTTACGGGGACAATTGAAGGAAAGATCTAGAGTTCAAGGTTGGAGATCAAGTATTCCTCGAAGTATCCCCATGTAGGGGAATACTTAGGTTTCAACAAAGAGGAAAGTTGAAACCAAGATATATCGCTTCATATCCCATCATTCAAAGGATAGGACTGGTAGCTTATAAATTGGATCTATCTCCTGATCTGTAAAGAATACATGATGTATTCCACATCTCAATGCTTCGGAAATATCAGCCTGATCCTAGTCATGTATTGAACAGACCTCCAGTAAAAC
The DNA here is from genome assembly GCA_030064435.1 of Trapa incisa. Taxonomy (NCBI): domain Eukaryota; kingdom Viridiplantae; phylum Streptophyta; class Magnoliopsida; order Myrtales; family Lythraceae; genus Trapa; species Trapa incisa. Next base: position 9,871,980 of record CM057777.1, on the reverse strand, counting down.
TAGAAGAGAACCTGACCTATTAGACAGAACCAGTATGAATCATCAACTGGAGAGACAAGAATTTGAGGAACAAGAAAATTCCTATGGTCAAGGTTTTGTGGCAGAACAGACCCGTGCAGGAAGAGACATGGGAAACTGAGAGTATGATGAGGGATAGTTAACCTCAATTATTTAACATGTAACTGTTTTGGGGACAAAACTCCTAAAAGGAGGGGAGAGTTGTAAACCTCATCCTTTGATACTGAGAAAACCAGGGAAAGAATCGGTTAGTTTCAAATTTAAATCGAGTCGGTCTACAAGCCCAATTATCAGGAAACAACAAATTTAAGAATTTACAACTCTCATGTGACTCAAAATGGTTCATAAACCTTGGAAAATAACCTTAGGGTGAATTGGGGGAGAAAAATTGGACCAGTTCGAGTGAACCGGATCCAAACCAGATAGAACTGGTTTATGAACAGAGCGATTTATGAACCGGAACCGATAGAGAAATGGCAAACTGGAAAATTTATGGATCCCAAGTGACCCAAAGAGTCCCAAAAGTCATGCAAAAGGACTTGAGAAGGAATTGGAGATGAAAACCAAACCAGTTCAAGTGAACTGAATCCGAACCGGATTGAACTGGTTTGAATCACTATTGAACTAGATTCTAAATTCCTTTTTCTAGATAGCTTAAAAAATTCAAAATTGAGATTTGAGGCCACCATTGAATAGAAAATGAATTTAGATGAATTTAAAAATTTTTAGATTTAAAAAATTCGATTGATTGGGTGTTGAACTGGCTTGTTTAAGCTTTGAACCTGGTTCGGACTGGTCTGGTTGGGTTCGGTACAGTGTCATTTTCTTCCTTCAAATGACAACACTGTTCACTCGCCGAAAAATTGCGCAGCATAAGCGAAGCTGAAAAGTATCTGGCCAAGGAGTTTCAGGCAATGAATGACTGCCATTAAGGTGCCAATAGGACAGCCAAGAAGTCCCCGAGCTTCCTATATAAAGACTAACTCCTCATTCATCCTCACCACACTTGAAAAGCTCACTCTTTCTCAGTTGCTTACTTTTCCAGCGAAGCTCGAACTAGAGCTCCGATATAGGGTCATTTCTGAGCCAAAGAAGAAGAGGTCAGGTTCCTTAGAACCAAGAAGAAGTCAGCTACTTGTATGTGGTCTCCATTTACTCCGAGAGTTGCCGGAGAAGCTCTAGCGTGATAAAAGAGTGAAGCAGCTCCGGTGGACCGAAGCTACCCTATTTCGGCCAAACTGAAATTGGCCAATTTGAGCCTCCCTTAGGCCAAACCAAGCTCTTCCAACACTCTCTCAACCCTCCCACTGCATAATTAGGGCCGAAAGGTTAGCCAATTCGGCTCCACTCTTCAATTTCCAACCGATGTTAGAGAGAGAGTCAGTCAAATTTTAATGATAGAATTCTAATCCAATTCGATATCAATTGAAGTCATTCTTAATCCTAGGAGAAACTTAGGAGGAGAGCTATCTGCCTAGATAGAAAGCTTAGACTGTCGCGCCGTCCCCAATGAGCAATTGAAGCTTAATCTCTCTACAGTCTATTTTTGGGCGAAGCTCCATTTGAGCTCATTCTGACGTTAAAACTTATGATTCAAAGTGCTATGGAATCGTATTAACATGAAAAAACTCAATTTCAACTTCAATTTCAATAATTAGAAGTGTTTGATCGGTCAATTTGATGAAATCAAATTTGGTTGTGTTAGTGAGTTGAAATTGGGGGAAATTTTGGGGAAATTGAGGATTTTCAAAAATTCGAAGGAGCAAACTGCAATTTTCTAAAATTGAGGGTCAATTGGGCATGATAAGAATGTTAGAGGGTCGATTAAGCAATTTTATAATTTTTGGAGTAAAACTTACCATTTTTGTATAGGAAGGACAAAATGGTAATTTTGGAAAATTTGGGGGTGAAATTGGGAATTTGGAAAACTTGAAACCATTTTTATGAAATTGGGTAAATTGAAGTTCCAAGAGGAATTTTAAAGGTTTAGGGACTCAATTTGAGGGAAAATCGTCATTAGGTACTTAAAGTTAAAGAAAAGTAACTTTAGGGACCTAATTGCAAATAAAGGAATAGTTTGATTTTGTCATTCAATTGGGATGAATGAGGGCTGTTAGGCCAAAGAATATTGAGTGGGATTAGGAATATGAAGAACCAGGAACGCTAGCTGAGACGAGTTCAAGTAAGGACAACAAAGCCGGTTAAGAGGAATTTCACTATACAATCGGATGAGTGGGATTTTATATCATACCCGGTTGGGGATGATAAGTACCTCGAAATGAAAACCCACTACTTAGTGGTATTTTAAAAACTACAAAATAGAGGAGTGATGTGAAAAGGACGTGAAAAAACTACTTACAGGTTGTGAGTAGATCATACCTAGTTGGTATGATGAAACTTCCTCGGAGGAAGTGGAAAACCCATTCATCGGTTATGAGCAGAGATATCCTCATACTTAGTTGGTATGATGGATAGTTGAAAATTTATTTTGTTAGAAGTGCTCTCCCTTGACTGTGTGCCACTGCTTAAACGATTTGGGAGACCTTCTTGACAGTAGCTCGAATAGCTCTTATAGGCCAAGGGCCTCGGTTTTGGAACTTGGGGGCTAATATTGCCCGGTTTTGAAAATCTTGAACAAGGGGCCATATGCCAGTTGGCACGAGCAAAAGCTCGTAAACAAACATGAGATATGTGCCATAAAAATTTAAATAAATGAATTGTTTGGCCATGGTACCAAAACAGGACCGGCAAACTCAGTCAACTAGCGACAATGCGACATGACTGGTCTACAGACTAGACATGACAAACAACTACAGGTTCAGTTAAGGATGGGAGCCGTTGGACTAGTGGCACCACAGATTATATGACATGATGTGAAAATACTGATTTGTTCATGCACTGTATTATGAGACCTTCAAGACGACCAATAAGGGTAGTGATGTGTCCTAGGACCCTAGACGACCTGGTGGGTATAAGGGCAGTTCGTCGGATGAGGTGACCTTGCGAAGCTTGGAGTAGCTTTAAGCGCATGAGACTGGGGTGGGGATACGGTGAGGTCTTTGTCTTCATATAGACAAGGTGAATTGTTATGGGATTGAGGGTCAGATGTTGCGAACAGCCACTCATTCTCAAGGTAGAAGTGGACGTACTTCTATCTAGGTAACCAGTAAAGTCACTCCGACACAACAAGTGGATTTAGTGAACGTACTGACCTGCGATTGTGTGATTGACATTCATGATGAAGGATGTGTGTTGGGTGATCACACACCGTGATTAATATGAAATGGTGATAAAAACATAGATTTGAAATGAAAGGATTTTTGAAAGAAAATAAGGAGTTTGGCACACTTCTATACAAATCTTTTTCCTAAAAGTTAAATTTCAAAAAAAAAACTCACTCACTGAGTAGTTGTACTCACCCCCTTCCTTATATCCCTATTCAGGTAGATCAAGGAAAACCTACCCAAGTCTTCCTGTTAGTTACACCTGCAGGACAGGTATGAAAAGTTAAAATCATTTGCAAGTTTCGGTTTATGTTATTCCAAGAAAGGTGTAGGTTTAAAGGATGCCTTACTCTTTAAGATTTTTAACAAGGAGAAACCCTTAAATAAACTGGGAGATTGGAGTTGTAAACCCCGTCCTTTGATAATGAGAAAACCAGGGAAAGAACCGGTTAGTTTCAAATTTAAAACTGAGTCAGTCTACAAGCTCGATTATCGGGAAACGGGCAAATTTGAGAATTTACAACTCCCCTATGACTCAAAATGGTTCATAAACCTTGGGAAATAACCTTAGGATGAATTAGGGACGAAAAATCAGACCGATTTGAGTGAACCGGGTCTGAACCGTATAGAACCGTTTTATGAACCGAGCTGATTCATGAACCGGAACCGATAGAGAAAGGGCAAACCGGGAAATTTATGGATCCCAAGTGACCCAAAGAGTCCCAAATGTCATGGAAATGGACTTGAGAAGGAATTGGAGATGAAAACCAAACCGGTTCAGGTGAATTGAATCCGAACTGAATTAAACCGGTTTGAACCACTATTGAACTGTATTCTAAATTCATTTTCTAGGTGGCTTAAAAAAATTCAAATTTGAGATTTTAGGCCACCATTGGATAGAAAATAAATTTAGATAAATTTAGAAATTTTTATATTTGAAAAATTCGGTCGAATGGGGGGTGAATCGACCAGTTTAAGCTTTGAACCCGGTTTGGACTTGTCTAGTCCGGTTCGAAACAATGTCGTCTTCTTCCTTCAAATAACAACACTGTTCACTCGCCGAAAAATTGCACAGTACCGGAGAAGTTGAAAAGTCTCTAGCCAGGGAGTTTCAGGCAATGAATTTCCACCATTAAGGTGCCAATCGGACATCCAAGAAGTCCCCAAGCTTTCTACATAAAAATCCCCTCCTCATTCATCTTCTCAACACCTGAAAAGCTCATTGTCTCTCAGTTGCTTATTTTTCTGATGAAGCTCGAACCAAAGCTTTAATATAGGGTCATTTCTGAGCCAAAGAAGGTGAAGTTGGGTTCCTTAGAATCGGGAAGAAGTCAGCTACATGACTATGATCTTCGTTTGCTCAAAGAGTCATCGGAGAAACACTGGCGTGATAGAAAAATGAAGCAGCTCTGACAGATTAAAGCTGCTCTATTTTGGCCGTATCGAAATCAGCCAATTTGAGCCTCCCTCAGGCCAAAAAAAGCTCTCCCAACACTCCCTTAGCCCTCCCACGGCCGAATTAGGGCCAAAAGGTAAGCCAATTCGGCTCCCCTCTACAATTTCTAAACAGTGTTAGAGAGAGAGTCAGCCGAAATTCAATGACAGAATTCTAATCCAATTCGACATCAATTGATGTCATTCTTGTTCCAAGGAGGAACCTTAGAAGGAGAGCTATCTACCCAAATGAAAGCTTAAACTGTCGCGCTCTCACCGGTGAGCAATTGAAGCTCTCTCTCTCTATAGTCTGCTTTCTAGCGAAGCTATATTTGAGCTCGTTCCAATTTTAAAACTTACGATTCAAAGTGCTATGGAATCATATGAACATGTAGATACTCAATTTAAACTGAAATTTCAACAATTAGAAGTGTTTGATCGGTCAATTTGATGAAATCAAATTCGGTTTTGTTAGTGAGTTGAAATTGAGGGAAATTTTTGGGATTTTTGAAAATTCAAAGCACCAAAATGCAATTTTCTAAAATTGAGGGTCAATTGGGCATGATAAGAAAGTTAGAGGGCCAATTGAGTAATTTTAGAATTTTTTGAGTAAAACTTACCGTTTTTATAAAGGAAGGGCAAAATGGTAATTTTGGATAATTTGGGGGCCAAATTGAGAATTTGGAAAAGTTGAACCCCTTTTTATGAAATTGGGTAAATTGAAATCTCAAGAGGAATTTTAATAAGGGACTCAATTTGAGGAAAAACCAATATTAGGTACTTAAAGTTAAAGATAAGTAACTTTAGGGACCTAATTGCAAATAAAGGAATAGTTTGATTTTCTCATTCGTAGGATGAATGAGGGCTATTAGGCCAAAGAATATTGAACAAGAATGTTCATATCGTGTAGGAATACGAAGTACCAGGAACGCTAGCTGAGAAAAGTTCAAGTAAGGACAACAAAGTCGGCTAAGAGGAATTTCACTACACAATCGGGTGAGTAGGATTTTATATCATACCTGATTGGGTAGGTATGATAAGTACCTCGAAATGAAAACTCACTACTTAGTGGTATTTTAAACATCACAACATAAAGGACTGTTATTAAAATGACGCGAAGAAACTACTTATAGGTTGTGAGTTGATCATACCTGGTTAGTATGATGAAACTTACTCGTAGGAAGTGGAAAACTCATTCATCGGTTATGACAGAAGATATCCTCATACTCAGTTGGTATGATGGATAGTTGAAAATTTATTTTGTCACCCTGACTGTGTGCCACTGCTTAAATGATTTGGGAAACCTTGACGGGAGCTCGAATAGCTCTTATAGGCTGGGGGCCTCGGTTTTGGAACTTGCGGGCTAATATGCCCTGTTTTAAAAAATCTTGAACAATGGGCCATAGGCTAGTTGGCACAAGCAGAAGCTCATAAAAAATATGAGATATGTGTCATAAAAATTTAAATAAATGAATTGTTAGCCATGGTAACAAAACAGGGTAACAAAACATGACCAAAAAACTAAGTCAACTAGCGATAGTGTGACATGGCCGGTCTATGGACTAGTCAAGATAAGCAATTGCAAGTTAAGTTGAGGGTTGGAGCCATTAGACCAGTGGCACCACAAATTATATGGCATGATGTGAAAATATTGATTTGTGCATGCACTGTGTTACGGGACCTTCAAGACGCCCAAGAGGGGTAGTGATGTGTCTTAGGGCCCTGAATGACCTGGTGGGTATAATGGCAGTTCGTTAGACCAAGTGACCTTACGAAGCTCGGAGTAGCTTTAAGCGCATGAGATAGGGTGGGGACGGGATGTGGTCTCTGTCCTCATACGGACACGAAGAATTGTTACGGGATCAAGGGTCGAATGTCGCGAACATCCACTTATTCTCAAGGTAGAAGTGGACGTACTTCTATCTAGGTGGCCGGTAAAGTTGCTCTGATGCCATAAGTGGGTTTAGTGAACGTACTGGCCTACAATTGTGTGAATGACCTTCATGATGAAGGATGTTTTTTGGGTGACACACCATGATTAATATGAAATGGTGATAAAAATAGAGATTTGAAATTAAAGGATTTTTTAAAAAAAAATAAGGAGTCTGACACACTTCTATACAAATCTTTTTCCTAAAAGTTAAATTAAAAAAAAACATTCACTGAGTAGTTGTACTCATCCCCTCCCTTATATCCCTTTTCAGGTAGACCAAGGAAAACCTACCCAAGACTTCCTGTTAGTTACACCTGCATGACAGGTATGAAAAGTTAAAATTGTTTGCAAGTTTTGATTTATGTTATTCCAAGAAAGGTGTAGGTTTAAAGGACACCTTAGTCTTTACGGTTTGTAACAAGGGGAAACCCTTAAATAAACTGGGAGAGTGGCGGGTTGATCATGGGGATCCGACCAAACCAGGTAGGGGGCATGACAGAAGCTATCAAGCATAAGGAAGTGCATGAGGTCTAAGTGAAGAAGAGAGATGTAAGGGTGACAATGTAAATGTATTGACAAGTAAGACGAGTCAAACACACTAAATTTCAAGGAGTGGTAGCAAAAGAGAGGGGGATGGGACTAGAGTAGTGCAAGTTGAGAATGGCATGAAGGAAGAGTCCATAAGAATAAATCCCATGACATGAGTGGGTGATGCAGAAAGGAGTGGAACCCCTGGTGATTTTGTTAAAAAGGCAAAAGAGAAGAGTTGCAAAGAACGAGCATGAAGCCCCCGATGGAGCTTTATAGGAATATCAAATAAGAAAGGAAATGGTAAGGATTCGATACTGGGAAAATCTGAACTTCAAGGTATAGAGGATTACGAGATTAGTGAAAAATAAATAGACAAGGGGTTATGTACATGGGATGGTTGGACCGCATTCAAGATAGTTGGGGAACACTACCAAATGGTCAAGATAGACGGAGTTCTATGACCCCTGCATGAGTAAAATTTTGAAAAAGATTTGAATAGTATGAAAGAGAAATACATTTTCTATTTAAGCTACATACATCAAGTTTTCGGGACAAAACTCACTAAAATGAGTGGAGTAGTTGTAAACCCCGTTATCTCAAATTAAGGAACTAGAGATGGGGAATGAAAAATTTCGAAAGAAAACTAAGGATCAAAGCGAACTCAAATTGGTAAATAAGAGTCAAAATGGGAAATCTGGAAATCCCAAGTGGTCAATGAAAAACCAAAACCCATGTAAAGGAACCATGAATGAAATTGGGCATGAGAACCAGACCGATTTAGGGTGAACCTAACCTAAACTAGATTAAATTAGGATGAATCATATGGAAATGGTTTAAAGATTCATCTTTTAGGTGGCTTAAATACATCAATTTGGGAAATTGAAGTCACCATTGGATAGAAAATAAATTTACATGAATTTATAAATTTTTAAATTTAAAAAAACCTGTCGAATCAGGTTTAAACCGACCGATTTTTGAATTCGAATCACCGAACCAGGTTTGACCGGACCAGTCAATGGTCCAGTCGGTTAACGGACTATCTATCAAGTCAGCACCCAGTCAACAGATATGACCAATCAGCGTGTGACGCATGGCGAAGCGCACCCCGTCAGCCGCTCCCTTATCGCCTAGAAGTGATGGCCAATCAGAGAGCGACACGTGTTCTCAGTCACCAGTCAGAGTAGGAAAATTCAGTCAGCGATGATCGACCAATAGAAGAGTGACATGTGTCCCTGATCAATGGTCAATGTTGGAGAAGCCCAATCAGTTGGACTAACCAATGGAAAGCAGACATGTGGCAAAGGTTTAACGTCAGTGTCCTACTAGGATATCACTGAAACGATGGACCAATTAGAGGTCAACAGGTGGCAGAGCCATGTCGGATGTCCTCAGCCAACCAGAGGTTGTCACGTTGTAGTGGAATTATGCGTTATGAGAGAAATCTAACGTATTTAAATTAGCCAATCAAAGCATGCCACGTATCATGGTCAAACGACTGACATAATACGATCAGCAGCCACGCTAGAACGAGTGGCCAATGGGAGGCCATTACATGTTCGATCAGCGAATCAAAGGCTGACTAGGATGTTGAGTTGAAAGTTGCGTCAGCAAAGCCAGCCAATCACAGTGTGCCATGTGGCAAGCTTGCACACACGGTACATCATCATCTTCCTCCTTAGGATAGTTGGCATAAAATGGATAAGAAGGAGAGCTTGGTCTCCAATGAATCGAAAAGCTCTCTAATCTAACCACCAATGAGCGAGACAGGGGTCGAGTCCTATGTCGGCCGGTAGCTCTATCAATTGTTGAGCTTCCTATATAAAGAGCACCCCTCCCCTTGATTTCCTCATCCCACAAATGAGCAAAGAAGAAGAGGTGCTCCATTTTTTAGTTAGACATAAACTAGAGCTCTAACATCGACACTTTCCTCAACCTCTGAAGTTGCAATTGGTGTCTTTGGAATCATTAGGAAGTTCACCACCCAGCTGCACATTCCGTTCGATATGAAGATCACTGGAGGAGCATCGGCAAGCCTGCACAGTGTTGTTGATCCCATTGATCCGAAGTGGCAAAATCATGTCGAACCCAATTCCGGCCACCCTAGACCTCCTACAGCAAAAACGATCATCCCACAACTCCTCTTGGCTGACCCTCGACCTCCCTGAAACTCCGCCTCCACTTGTTGAAGTAATAAAATTCTAGAGAGAGAAAGTGGTAGAAAAATACTAATCAAATTCTCTTTGTTGAGCACGTTAATTGGGGCGAATTCCAATCCCTGAAAGACCCTTCCGATGAGTGTTAGCTTCCCAAATCTAGAGCTCCGGTAACTGCACCCCCGCCGGTAAGATTTCGAAGTTCTCTCTCTCTCTCTCTCTCTCTAAGTTTAGTTTTCCAACAAAACTTCGTTTAAGCTTATTTTGGGACCAATTAAGATGATTCAAAGAACGAACAAGTTGTAGGAAGGTGGGGAAGATGATTAGTATCGTTCTAGGGATCAATTAATTGAATTTGAGGGATCAATTTGATGAAACAAGATTTCAGGAACAAAATGAACAAATTGGGGAAGTTAGGTGAAAATTGGGAGAATTTTGTGAAATTAACTTCCAATTGAGGACTAATTGGTGATTTTTGGGAAAATTTGGGGATCAATTTTTTTTAATTCTGAAGAAATTAAGGGCCAATTGGTAATTGTGGAGAAATTAAGGACTTAACTGCAATTAAGTATAAACTTGGGGTCTTAATTGTGATTAAGGCATAATTAATAACCTTCATGCCAATTGTGTTTATGTGAACACTTGGATCATGTATGATGGGCGATTCAAGGACTTGTGTGTAGGGGCACGTAGATGGCCGATATACAGCCGGGAACAAGTTGTGATGTATAGGTTGAGTAGGTTTTGGCAACACGTCCATTTGGGCTTAAAATTTTTGGTAGAATTTTCCTCTAAGAGTATGAATCATGCAATAAGTAGAGCTAGTATTGCTCAAGTTGGTCTAAGGCCAATGGGCCCGGACTTAGGCTCGTAGATAAATAGATGATTAACAAACCTATGAAAACTCATACAATGAGTAATTTGTGTGTAATAGCTACCAAGCCATGACTAGGGTTGTCAAACTCATTGGGCTAGTGATTACCGAGCCGAAGTCGGGTGGTCGAACCCGTTGGGCTGGTAGTACCAAGCAAAAGCCTAGTCAACAAGCTCATGGGGGTCGATAACACCAAAGATAAAAGACCTTAGCTTAAAAGACTTATTGTTTGTGCACGCATGAGATACGAAATTATCAAGGCACCTGGTCTAGGGTAGTGGTGGTTCTAAGGGCTGTTAAATGACCCAGGCAACATAAGGGAAGCTTTATCGTTCAGTATGTTGGGAAGCTCGAGGGGCTTCATGCGCATTGAGAGCGAGATTGGAGGGGGAGAGGTCTTATAAACCCCGTCCACTCGGACTAAGAAATTAGAAAAGGGAACCATAAATTTTCAAGAGAAAATCGATGATATAAGTGAACTGGAAGTGCTAATGAATGGTGAGAATTGGAATTTGGAAAATTCCAAGTAGCCAAGAAATACCTAAACATCATGGAAAAGAACCATTAAGTGAATTGGATGTGAAAACTAGATTGGTTTAGGGTGAAACGGAGCTTAACCGAATTGAACTAGATTGAACCGTGAAGAACCGGTTCAAATATTCATTTTTCTAGGTGGCTTAAAAAAACCAAATTAGAATATTGAAGCCACCATTAGATAGAAAATAAATTTAGAAGAATTTATAAATTATTTTTTCAAAATCAGTCAAATTGGGCATGAACCGGCCGATCTTCGATTTCGGGTAAGCGAACTCGATCGGACCGGACCAGTCAATGGTCCAGCTAGTAAATGGACCACTACCATGTCAGTGCCTAGTCAGCAGGCACAACCAATCAGCACACGACACCTAGTGAAGCATCCCCAGTGTGACGCTTAGTCAACACCTGAAAGCGCTGGCCAATTAGAAGGTAACCTGTGTCATCGGTCAACGGTCAGAGAAGGAAAATCCACCTTAGTGACGACCGACCAATAGGGGAGCAACACGTCTCCCCGGTCAACGATCAATGTCGAAAATGAATTTAGGTGAATTTAAAATTTTTTAATTTTTAGAAAACCAGTCGAATCGAACCTCAACTGGTAGATTTATGATTTTGGGTCACCTGACCCAGATAAATCGGACTAGTCAATGGTCCAACCGGTCAATGGACCGTTGCTAGGTCAGTGCCAGTCAGCAGGCGCTCAGTCAGCTGCTCAATCAATGCATGAAAGCACTGACCAAATAGAGCATGACATGTGTCCCTTGTTAATGGTTAGAGGAGGAAAATTCACCTCAGCGACGATTGGCCAATAGGAGAGTGACATGTGTCTCATTCAATGGTCAATGTATAAAAGGCCTTGTTAGCAAAGACCGACCAATGAGGAACTAATATGTGGCAAATGTGCCATGTCAACATCCGACAAGGATGTCAGAGGAACGACCGGCCAATCAAAGGCCCACACGTGGTAGCACCACGTTAGATGACCCTAGCCAATCAGTGGCCGACACGTGGCAGTGGCACTATGCATCAGGAGGGAAATCCAATTCATATAAAATAGTTAATCAGAGGATGCCACATGTCACGATCAGCGGTCAAGGGAATTCGGTCAGCAACCATGTGGGTGAGAGCAGCCAATGGGAGGCTACCATGTGTCTAGTCAACGAGTCAGAGGTTGACTAGGCTACTGAGTGCGACGCCGCATTAGCCAAACCAGCCAATCACTAGGTGCCACATGGCACTTCCACATGTGCAAAGCTCACACGCGCGGAATAGTGTTGTCTTCAACCTTTGGCTAATAAACTATCGGCAACTGCCAAAGGAAGACCGGATCTTTCTCCTCCAGAATATTGGTTGCCGCTGACGGAATCAGGCAAGTCAGATGCCGAGAACTGAAATGATTAGATTGGCTCTCAGTAGAGAAATTCAAGTCAGATGCCAAGAACTGAAATGATAGATGGTATCATGCGCTCTTAAGTCTGAAAGAGTCTCACTCCACTAACTCGCAAGCTTAGTTATTGGCTCTCAGTTATTCCCCTTTCCCAGTACTCTAGTTCGTCCTTTTGTATTTTAGTCCCCCTTTTATCAGGTCGTTGGGCCTACATGCCCCTAGCAGTACAAGTCTCGCATCAAATTGTTTCTCCTTGGGCCTAAAGCCTAGCTTGCCTTGCGGTTGGGACCACGTCCCTCCACTCCTTTCCTTAGAGCGTACTCCCTTTGCCCTTACTTTTGCATTATCTAAGTTACCTCATTAGTTGATTAGATTTACCCATAGGCTCTGATTTCATATTTCCCTTCCATGTTATGATGTCCCTGGAATGTAGGGGTTAGGCTCCTTGTGAGAGTTTGGGTTTCTCACGTTTATTAGTCTCTTTTCAGTCTCATTGGCCTACCGGGGTTCTCCTTCCTTAGTCTGTTCTCATGTTCGCTGGCGTTCTTTGACTAGTGAAGGGTTCTTCCTTCTTCCTTTCTTCTCTCTTTGCTTTAGGGCCATTTCGCCTATTGACCCGTAGCAATTGGGCTTCCTTGGGTTTAGCACTTTCCCTTGATCCAGATGGTGAGGTTTGGTGTTTATCCCTATGATTGTCTCCTAAAAGATTTTATAGTCTCCATGCTTATCCGCCCATCCTATTTGCTATTTTACTTTTCCTGATCCCTAGTGTCGGGGTTTCCTATCCCTTCATTACTGGCTTATCTCTCACTTTTCCATTAATGAAATTCTTTGTCTCTATCCCCCAATCATCTTGGCTGTTACTCACTAGGGTCCTCTAGGGCGAGTAAGCCTTTTCTCGATTCATCCTCAAGAGGTACTTGACCTTCCGTTTGTTTGTTCATGTCACTAGTCCTGGACTTTCCCCTTCATATTCGGCTTTCGCCCTAATGCCATTCCTGGCCATTGTCCATCCTCATGTGGGGTCGCCTTCCTAGTCCTTGATACGACATTTCGATCTCCCTTTGGTTCGTCGAACTTGACTTGCCCTCATTAGGGTCCTTGTCTATTAATATATTATTGGCTCATTTATGGTGCCTTATCCTAGCTCGTTCTGTATGGTTCACCGTTTTGCCTTTCTATGCTCACTATGGTTTACTCCATTAGGTCCTGACTTTCCTTGTCCCTTAGGGTTCCTTTTAGGACTCTCCAACTTTTAGCATCATTATTCTAGTCTCGACGTCTTTTCTTGGGGGTATTGGATACAGATGTAGGATAGTATTGCAACTGGTCCACCCTGAGTTTGGCTAGCTTTGTTACTTTTTCCCATTCTCCTAAGGTTCCTTGTCACCCCATGCCTTCTTTGTATAGGAGTTGTATTTCCCCTTCTTGCAAGTACCTTCTCTGGGTGTCCTTGTAGTTCTAGGGTTTCTCGGTCTACGGGGGTAAGGTTAGGAATGTTCTTTCTTGGGGACTCTAGAGTTCTACTCGGGTTTTCTATGATGGGGTTATTTTTCTCCTTCACCTTTGGCGTTTTGCGAGAATAATCAAAATCTTTTATTCATTAACCGGAAAAACCTTGGTTATGGTATATAATGGCGACCAATCTCGAGAATTTATTACCACTTTTCTAACCCCTACGGTTAGCTGACCTAGAGTTAAACATAAGCGGGTTGCGAGATTCAGCATCGAGTGTCCTAGCATGTCTCCTCCTTCTAGGCAGGCAATCGTCTCATTGGTATCTCTCGCAATGGGGGCAAGGGTTCAGGTTGGGTTCTTCTAACTCCATGGATGTTGATAAGCTAGGAGCCCTTCTGGCTTGTACTACTGGCACGATATCTACACCATACCGATTTAAGACAGCAACATCGTGGGCATGTTGCATGGGACCGGCAGTACACACACTGTTGTGTATTGGAGGGAGTTAGCGGAAAACCCTCACAAAATTAGTATAGGCCTCCCAAAAATTTCTCTCGACCTCTTCTTGAATCTAGGCTAGATCTGGTTCCTTGGGTGGGGAAGTTTCGTCCTCCATCGAGTAGGGAGGGGTTCTCTCTCAAGGTGCATCCCATGGGATAGGCTCTTCCAGCACCTCTAGCCTTTGCTCCATGGCATGTATCCACGGGATATATTCTTTAAGGGCATTTCTGTTCATATTTTTTACAAGGGTTATCAAGAATCATGGAGTAGGATGGGTGGGGAAACCTATTAGAAAGGTTATGCTCTTATGCCACACAAGTTGTCACGCCCTGATCCGGTTGAGGTTTCATGATCAACCCGCCACCCTTCTGTTCATCATCTAGGTATCTCTACCCTAATGATACAGGGAAGGTAAAGGCATGCCTACGTTCAAACCCTTACTATTAGTGGGGGTAGGGAACATACCTTGAGGGCCTAAGCTTGTCCAAAAACTGTCCGTCCTTGTTCTGGACCTAAAAGGGGTGAGAGGAAGGGAATGAGTATATAGATACATATACTTAGTGAGGGAAACTACTATCATGAGTAATTTATTATTTCTCCCATTAGTTATTCATTTGTCATTTTTCACACTATCAATTGCCCTCCTATCATAGGAGGGATCACATGTTCACAAAATGGTCCCCGAACATTCCACTTGTGGACCAAAACACCTTTATCGTCCACCCTAATAGAGGTTAACTGCATCTACCCTGAGTTTGAGTGCACATAAGTATTTCGACCCCCAAACCCTGATCACTTCACGATGTTTGCTTTGTTGGACGAGACCTCCTCTCCCCTACTACCTCGGACTTAGTGCATAGGAAGTTCCCCGAGCTTCTCAACCTACTGGACGCCATACCACCCTTATTCACCCCGGGTCATCCCGCAGTCCTTGGGATCCATCACTACCTAATGTCAACTGTCCTAATGGCCCAAATCTCACATTGCATGCACAATCAAGAGTCATTTTAAGTTCCATTATCTTTGGCCTTCAAGCGCAATAGTTTGTTGACTTGGCTTTGGCCCATGCATACTAGCCCAACAAGTTCGACGACCTGCTTCGACTGAGGAGCGGTTTGGCCCAACAAGCCCAACACCCCATACTCCGCTCGGTAGTTATCACACATAATTTCCTATTAATTTAATCTTTTAACATTACTCATCACATACTAGTTCTGGATAGGTCCATACCCGTGTCCATCAGCCTTAGGCCCACTTGCATACCGAGCCTAAGCCCTAGATTTAGCTCCCAAATATTTTAAGTAGAGTCATTCAGTCAAGGGAGGTTAATTCCAAGAAAATCATTTTCAGAATAGAAATGTCATTCTAACCGAAATGGACGTTATAACATTCTCACTCATCCGGTTATTTTGACGGGGTCATCTAGGCGGGGTCTAGCTTTCAGAAGCTAGCGCTCGAGCAGTCTACTCCTACATGGCACAAACATTCATATTAGGGCACATCGACTAAGATGTCGCATATTTTCTAGTATTTGCACATATGGCCCCGTATTTTGCCTTAATTGCATTTAGGTCCTTCATTGTCCCTTAGTCTCAATTAAGCCCCCGTGATTTCCAATCATCCTTCTTGGGTCCTAATCTCTTTTAAATTCACCCATTGGCCCTTAATTTTCTAAAATTGCCATTTAGTCCGTAAATTTCTAAAATTTGAAATTTGGTCCTCAACTGTTCAAAATTTCCAATTTACCCCATATCTTGCCCAATTGACCCTCAATTGGGAGTGAATTTCATGAAAACACCCTAAATTTCGTCAAATTGCCATTCCACCCTCCAATTTTTGAAAATTGAACAAAACCCCCAAAAAATCCCCAAATTTGCCTTCTTCTTCATCCCCAAGTTGAACATATGAACATTCCAATCTTACCTCGTACAATTGATAGCATGTAAGTCCTTGATTTCTTTGTTTCTTGTTATAATTCGCATCTTTCAGCTCCTCCTGATCATCCTACACTTTAAATTTCCCATTTTGGTTGAGTTTTAAGCCTCGTTGGAGCTTCATTGGAAAATTTAAACTAGAGAGAGAAAGCTTTCTTGGCTTACCGATGGAGGGGTGGTGGTCAGAGCTTGAGGTGGGGGCAGCGAGTGCTCATCAAGGAGAACCTACCAAGATTCAATCACGCTACAATTCGTTGCTACACTACGGTGACTTTAAGAGAGAAGTTTTGGGGTTGCAGTTCTAAAACATAGAAATTTCAACGAGTAGTGGCAAAATTGAGCTTCCCGGGGGTCTATGAGGGGCTGTGGAGGGCCTTAGACGGTCAAAGGTGGCCAATGCTAGCGGCGGAAGGGCTGAGGGAGCCAGGCTTGGGTCAATCAGGAGCTCGCTGTTTCAAGCTCCAGAGTAGCTTCACTATGCTATCGCTCGATACTTCTCCAGTCGTCCTCTGGTCGCTTTGAGAGTGTCTCGAGCGAGAGCACTCTTCCCTAGTTCCAATGCCACCCTTCAGAGCTTCTTTGGTTGTGAAATTGCCCGCTATCGGAGCACTATTCATTCAATGCAAAAAATGAACAGCACTGGCGAAGGAAAATCATCTCCATTCATGATGTTACAGGGCGAGGATAAGCTTGACCAAGACGTGCAACAGTTGGCAGAGAGTCCCCAAGCTCCCTATATAAAGACCACATCTCTATTCATGCTCGTCACACCTGAAATCTCCATTCTCTCTCAAGTGCTCCATTTTTCAATGAAGCTCAAACTAGAGCTTCGGTGTGGGCAGTTTTCTTAGCCTTAGAAGGCAAGGTTGGGTTCTTTAGACTACAGGGGAAGTCAGCTACCTTATAGCAACCTCCGTTCAATTCAAGGACTGTTGGAGAAGTGTCGGCGGAATCAAATAATGAAGCAACTCCGAAGGACCGAATCTACCCTATTTCGGACAAGATGAAATCAGTCAAATTCAGCCCTTCTCCGGCCAAGCCAAGCCTTCTCGACACTCCCACGGTCCTCACATAACCGTAATAGAGCTGAAATTGATGCAATTAACCACGATTGAATGGTCAATTTGAAGAAATAAAATTCAATTAGTTTGAAGGGGAGAAGTTGGGGGAAACTTTTGGGGAAAATTGGGGATTTCGTAAAATTGAGAGACCTCTTTGCAATTTCCCAAAATTGAGGGCCAATTGGCCGTGAAAAAGATGTTGGAGGAACAATGGGTCAATTTTTGGAACATTTGGGGCCAAATTTCCATTTTTGGAAAGTTGGGGCAAAATGGTAATTTTTGAAAAGTTTGGGACCAAATTAGAAATTTGAAAAACTTGAGCCTCTTATCCAATTTTGAGTATAATGAGGACTCAAAGGGATTTTTGAAAACTTTGGGACTCAAATTGGACAAAAGTTGGCATTAGGGACCTAAAGTTAAGAGAAATGAACTTTAGTGACATAAATGTAATTAACTAGTAATTTTGAGTCTAATCGCTCATATGTGAGAAATGAAGGTTGTTATGCCAAACTTTAATAAATAAGGGTGCCCAAATCATGTAGGAACACGAGAGACCAGAATGCCAGCAAGGATAAAATAAGGTAGAGTCAAAAAACCAGCTGGAGAAGAATACGCCACAGTTATCGAGTGAGTGGGCTTATTTACATCATACCCGATTGGGATGATGAGCATTTTAGAAACCAAAAGTTGGTATGATGGACTTCCTTGAAGGAAGGAGAAACTCGCTTGTCAGTTGTAGGCAGAGGTATCACCCAGTTGGTGAGATGAAGTGAAAATTATATTTTGTCAGAAGTGTTATCCCCTAAATGTGTGCCAATGCTTAAACTCTTTGGGAGACCTTTTTCATGGGAGCTAGAATAACTCAGACAGGCCAAAGGCCTCAGTTTTTTAACTTGTGGGTCTAAATGCCCAATTTTGGAAAATCACATGCAGTGGGCTCAAGGCCAATGGGCACGAGTAGGAGCTCGTAAGTAAACTTGAATTAAGAACGCCATGAAAACTCTAATGAAACTGATGTGTGATCTTGTCATGGTACCAAATCAAGACCGACAGTACTCAATGGATTAGTGGTAGTGCGTCAAGGCCAGGTTAACGGACCGGCCTAAATAAACAGCTGTAGGTCGGGGCCATTGGACCAGTGGCACCAAAGATAAATGGCTATGTGAAAACTATTGTTTTGTGCATGCACTTAAGGTACAAGACCATCAAGACACCCAAGAGGGGTAGTAATGCATCCTAAGGGCTACTA
Source organism: Trapa incisa (assembly GCA_030064435.1). Lineage (NCBI taxonomy): Eukaryota > Viridiplantae > Streptophyta > Magnoliopsida > Myrtales > Lythraceae > Trapa > Trapa incisa. The sequence goes on along the minus strand of CM057777.1, from coordinate 9,853,686 downwards.
GACGACATTGTGGAGATAAGGGTAGTTTGTCATGCCAGCAATCGGAAAGCTCGAAGTAACTTCTTGCGCAGGAAACTGGGGTAGGGTCAAGATGATGTATCTGTCCTCATACAGACACGAGTTGCATTCAGGTTTGAGGGTCGAATGTCGCAAACATCCACTCAGACCAAGGGTAGAAGTGGACAGACTTCCTTGGTGGCTAGTAAAGACCCTCCGAGCCACAAGTGGGTGCAGTGGATGGACTGCACCTACGAATGTGTGTTCCCTTCCTAATGAAGGGCGTGTGTTATTTGTTAAACACACCTAATGTGGAAATGAGGAAAAAGGTTTTGAAAATCAGAACATGAGAAAAACTTTCATTAAAAGAAAACAACAACCCTGGCATAAATTAGTTAAAACTATTTATATTAAAAATTTATTTCCAACCCCCCCCCCCCCCCCCCCCACTCATTGAGTTGTAGAACTCGCCCCATCTTTTATATCTTTTTCCATGAGTAGGGGAGAACATGACTAAGGAAAACATTAGGATCTAACCTCTGTCAAGTATACTTAAAAGTTCTTTTAAGCTTACATTTTCTTGATTTATGCTATTCTAAGGAACAAGGTTTAAATTATGTCTGGCTGCTCTTGATTAAAGGGGGACACCCTTCTTAAATTAAGGAAGCGGCGGGTTGATCATAGGGATCCGACCAAACTAGGTCGGGGTGTGACAAGGGAGCTTGGCAACTGTTCAAGCTACCGGCCGGCGTGAGACTCGGCCTCTGATTAAGCCACTGGTGACCTGATCAGAGAGATTTTTTAGTCACTAGAGACTCCAACTTTTCCAGCCTCTCTATCTTCTCTATCAGCAGATTGAGGTTGAAGATGATGACATGGCGGGCGTGCCATGTGGTGTGTGGTGATTGGCCAATTTTTCTAACATGGAGGTCCAACTCACCCCGCATCAGTCGTTGACCAGTTGAATAGACACGTGGCAGCCTCTCATTGGCTGCTTGTGTCTGCGTGGCAGGCTGATGAGTCATCTGCTAACATTGACTGGACATGTGGCAGCCTCTCATTGGCTACACGTGTCTACGTGGCTGCTGACTGTGCATCGTTGACCATTGACTGGTCTGGTCTATTAACCGACTAGACCATTGACTGATCTGATTCATTGATTGGTCAAACTGTTGACCGGTTCGGTCCGACCGGGTTCGCTGTCCCAAATTCAAAAATCGCGCGGTTCGAACCCGATTTGACTGGTTTTTTTAAATTAAAAATTTTGTAAATTTATCTAAATTCATTTTTTATCAAATGGTGGCCTAAATTTACCAAATTGACATTTTTAAGTCACCTAGAAAAATGAATTATTGAACTGGTTTGCTATGGTTCATCCTTGTTCAGTCTAGTTCGGGTCAGGTTCACCCTGAACTGGTCCGCTTCTCTCATCAAATTTACTTCCCGATTCTTCCTCACAATTTTTGTGATTTTTTTATCATTTGGGATTTTCCAATTTTCCTTGTTAACACTTTTTTACTATTTTCTATTGATTAAATTGGCCCGATTTTCAAAAATCGTATCGGTTCTCCTCTCGATTTCCTTGGTCCGAGGGGACGGGTTCCACAAAGAGGGTCCTCGAGCTCCCTATATAAAGTGCTCCCCTCTATTCATCCTCTACACACCTCAATTCCCTCATCTCTCTCAAGTACTCTATTCTCAGGTGAAGCTCGCACCAAAGCTCTTATGTGGGCACTTCCAATAGCCATAGAAGCAAAATTTAGATCCTATAGACTTAGGAGAAGTCAGCTATCTGATGCCTACCTCAAACCGACCTCAGGATCGCCTAAGAAGCGCCAGCGAGCTCAAACACTAGAATAGCTCTAGTGGACCGAAGCTGCTCTATTTCGGCAGATCGGAATTCGACAAATTCTGACCTACTACGACCAAATTGAGTCCTCCTATACCTCCCTCGGCCACCACATGACCTCCCTGAAGGTGAGGTAAGCCAATTCAGCCCTCGTCCATCATTATAGTTCAGTTCTAGAGAGAGAAAGTGACATAGTTCTTTGATCGAATTCTCACTGATCCTTACATCAATTGCTTCGATTCTTGATACTAGCAACACCCTAAGGACAAGAGTTGACTTCTCAAATAAGAACTCGGATCGTTGTCCCTCCAATAGAAAGCTTTCGAAGCTTTCTCTCTCTACGTCCAGTTTTTCGGCAAAACTCTATTTGATCTTGTTTCAGACCCAAATCCTACAATTCAAAGTCCAATTGAATTGTGTGGGAGTGTAGAAATGGTTTCATATCATCAATTTGATGAAATAACCCCAATTGAATGGTCAATTTGAATAAATCAAATTCGGTAAGTAGAGTGGGTAGAAATTGGGGGAAATTGGGGATTTCAAAAAATTGAGGGACCACCATGCAATTTCTCAAAATTGAAGGTCAATTAGCAATAAGAAAGATGTTGGAGGACAAATTGGTCAATTTTTGAAAGATTTGGGGCTATATGGCTATTTTTGAAAAGTAGGGGCAAAACGGTAATTTTAGAAAAATTGGGGACCAAATTGGGGATTTGGAAAACTTGAGCCCCTTACACAATTTTAAGAAAATTAAGGACCCAAGGAGGGTATTGGAAGTCCTTGGGACTTGATTTGGGAAAAATTTAATACTAGGGATCTAAAGTCAAGAAGTATGAACTTTAGGGATCTAAGTGCAATAAATTGAGAATTTGGGCATAGTAGCCAATACTGAAAAGCTATAAAGCTTTTACACCAACCCTAATGTATAAGAGTGGTCAAACCATGTAGGAACTCTTGAAACTAGAGCGCTGACAAGGGAGATAGACTCAGACTTGGAGAACTGGCTAGGGACAAACGCATTAGAGTCCCCGGGTGAGTGGGACTTTTATACATCATAACGGTTGGGATGATGAGCTTACTTTTATGAATTGAAAACCTACTTATTGGATTGTAAGTAGAATTAAATAAAACATCATACCCAGTTGGTATGGTGAGTTTCTGAAAGGAAAAGCCGCATATTGGTCGTAAACGGACCTATCATCACAACTGGTTGGTGTGATGAGTTAAAAAGAAAGATTTTGTTGGAAGTGCTCTCTCCTGACTATGTTCCACTACTTAAACTATTTGGGAGACCTTCTTAACAAGAGCTAGAATAGCTCTAATAGGCCAGGGGCCTCAGTTTTGAACTCATAGGGCTCAAGGCCTAGTTTTGAAAAAAACACCTGTAGTGGGCCCAAGGCCAGTGGACACAGGCTGAAGCCAGTAAACAAACATGAATAGGAAGAGCCATGAAAACTTTTATTTAAAATGGAATCAATTGTGTGATTCACCATGGTACCAATTTAGGACCGACAATGCTCGATGGGCTAGTGGTAGTACGTCAGGAACAAGTCGACGAACCGGCCTAGACAAATAGTTGTAGGCCAAGTTGAGTGTCGAGATCATTGGACCGTCTGCACCAAAGAAAATGGCTAAATGATGAAAAATTATTGTTTGTGCATGCACTCGTGGATTCATGACCATCAAGATGCCATAGGGGGTAGTGATATGTTCCAAGGGCTAGTAGACGACATGGTGGAGATAAGGGTAGTTTGTCGTGCCAGTTAGTCATGAAGCTCTGGTAGCTTCTTGCACATGACACCAGGCTAGTATTAGGATGAGGTCTCCATCCTCATACGGACACGAAGTGGATTTCGTGTTTGAGGGTTAGACATCTAGGACATCCACTCAGACTCAGGGTAAAAGTCTTGGACTTCTATCAGGGTGGACAGCAAAGTCGCGCTAATCCCCAAGTGGGTGCAGTCTGGGACTGCCCCATGAATGTTTGTACCCTTCATGATGAAGGGCATGTGTTTGTTTGAAAAATGCCTCCCAACGCAAGGGGATAAGTTAGTAGAGCTAGACACACCAGGGATTCAAGAAAGATTATAAAAAGGGTTTTTAATAAACTAAGTGTCGTTTAACTCCATCCCAACACCTGCTCAATGAGTTGTAGAAATGCACCCACTCCTTTTATTCCTTTTTCAGGAAAAAGGAGATCAACTAGAGAGCTTGAGAAGATGAATCCTAAGTCAGGTATGTTTAAAATTCTTTTAATCTTACTTTAGTTTGAATAATGCTATTCTAGTGAATAAGATTTGAAAATTCACTTGGCTTCTATTGTCTAAAAGAAGGGAAAACCCCTCTTAAACCAAGGGAGTGGCGGGTTGCTCATGGGGATCTGACCGAACCGGGTCGAGGCGTGACAACTTGAGTGGTATCAGAGCTGTGTTCCCTTGAAAGCATTATCAAGGCTATGACCTGACACTAATAAGGATTAAATTACACTGTAGGAAGAAGAGTTCCTAGGAAATTCGTCGTATGAACCAATCTCGCTCATGGACCCTTGAAAAAGGATCCTACCTCAGGCAAGATAAATGTCCAAAAACTTACTGAATTTGAAAAGTGGGCACCAAATGACATGGTTGAGTACTATAGGAAACTTCTTGGGGAGATATTGAAACTAGCCAACATACCATATCCCTCACTGAGGCAGGAAGAACCCATACCTCCTCCAAGGGACCTGACACCACCTCCCGCACCATGACGGTCGAAAAGGGCCCCAACTCGAAGGGAGGGGAACAACTATTGGGATTCTCACGCAACCTTCATGAAAGTTTTCCAAGAGCCCCCACCAGCTCAATACAGCTTAGACCCCCCTACCCCCCCCCCCCCCTCCCCCACCAAATGGATAAAGTGAACCTACAAATGTGAAACTGAGATGCTGGGAAGGTACGGGCTCGAGGTATTCTGTAGGGTCCATCCTAGTAGGGAGGTCCGTCAAGAATATGGATGGACATCTACCAGCCCTTCAAAGCCCTCGGATCACGAATGCCGACACAATTCGGAGACTAACTCTTGGCCTATGACCATGAGGAATTAGAAGGAAAAGTAGTGAGAATTATCTGTAATAAGCCGAGTACGGCAAGAATTATATCCAAAATGAATAAAGATTAATAAAGTTTTTTTATATATGCTAGTCTCCCCATTAACAATGAGTTGCCACAAAACAACAAAGGGATGGGAATATACCCAAGTATATCGATAAGGACCAACGTAGAGCATAGAGGGACCACGTGAGGAGAAAAACTGTAGTAAAAAAAACCTTCATGGAAGGGTTGAAAGAACTCAAAAAGGAGCTTGTACTAAGATGGCTTAACTTAAACTCGAATAGTCTCTAATGAGAGCAAGGAACTTCAAGCCCAAAGGGACAAAGGTGACAAGTTGAGTTGAAGACTAGGAAACCTCAAGCAGGAATTCTAGGGAAGAACAAGAAGCCTACAGAGAAAGGGAATCGTAGGAAGGGACATGATCTAACAAAGAGGCGAAGGACCCAACTGAACGGGAAAAGAAAAGGATATTCTCATAGATGAAAAAGGGGTCGAGTGCAAGGGAAGCACTTTCTTCTGCAGGTCCAAAGAATGAGACAAACTCGAGGGAAGGGAAAAGGGAAGGTAGCATCAAATGATGTAGTGACATGTAGGAGTGGAAGGACTAGTATAAGAAAGGAATCTGATGACCAACAGGGATTAAGCAAACCTTCATACAAGAGTCAAGAAATTCTGAAACAAAGAGGAACTGAACTTTCCCTTAAGAAGGACAACTTGAAGGAAGGACAACAAAGAATAAGATACATAAGACATACCCACGGGATTTTCCCAAGAAGAAGTAAACATGGGAAACAGCATCAAGAGGTTCTAAGGTCGAAATCTGTAGGAGCAAAGAAGGGGAGAAAAGTATTGAGGGAAGGAAGCCCAGAAGGATGTGTACAACTCAAGGGAATCATGATTAGACGGTTGGACATAGTATGGAGCACACAAAAAGAACCCGACACTTAGGAGTCCCTCGAATGAGGAAAGAAGGACAGAGAAGTAGTTATTACTGTACCCTAAAAAGGGCGATAGGATGGGCATCAAGGACAAGTGAATTCGAGAGACGATTGTCTCAAAACAGTGGAACGAGTAGAATAGAAGGGACAAGATGTTAACAAACTAACCTTCGGGAGAATTATGGATGTAAACCCGACTAAGAGGGGATAGATAGAAAGGCCAAACGTTGGGGAAGAAGGATGAAGAATATCCTTAATGAATCAATGGCCAAAAAATCAATTGGCGACCACATGTAGGCCATGAGAAGAATTAAATAAGCCTTACACAAGGAGGTCAAGAAGCCTTGAAGCAAACAGTACCTGAACTCTTCCTAAGGAAGTGGACTTGTGTGGGATGCAAGTAAGATAAATAAAAAGGGTACAAAGATGTACCGCAAGATTTTCAAGGAAGGGTCAACAAGGAGGACAACGGCAAAGGATGACATAAAGTTACACTAAGGTCGGATACTCGTAAAGGCGAAGAAAGGAAGGATCCTAGAAAAGGAAGGAGTCCTGGAGAAGTGCATGCCCCAACAAAGAGACAATGGACCCGACGGAACTGGGGACAGCAAATAAACCGCACCTAAAAAATGGGTAGAAGTGAAAAAAACCTAATGACCGAAAATCCCTCGCATAGGGGATAAGGGACAAAAAGGGGAATAGGAAGACAATGAAGGATTAAAAGCTGACAACCATACCGATAACAGAAGGGTGTAAGAAAAGGTGGGAGGAATAGCCTTTAATGAACGTTAGAGAGGTTGAACATGAAACTCCCAGAGCAAAAGTCCCTATGTAGAAGGGTAAAGGTAGGATGTCATGCCCCGACCCGATTTCATTGGATCCCCATGCACAACCCATCACTCTCACTATTTATCAAGAGTTTCCCCTTTTTTAAACTACAAGGAGTAAGATGTCCTTTAAACTGTATCTTTCCTAGAATAGCAATAAACAAAACTGAATATATTAAATCTTACATACCTGTCTTAAGGGTTTGGCTACAAAAAGGTCTTTAGGGTAGATTTCCCTTGGTTACCTAAAAAGGGGTAAAGGGAGGGGTGAGTTCTACAACTCAGTGAATGGGTGTTGGGATTGAGTTTTCAATAACAAAATAGTTTTAATAAAAGTGTGCCAAAATCATTAGTTCCTTTAAGAATGATCTTTCCTCAAAATCCAGTTTTCAAAACTTTTGTCCTCATTTCCACATTGGCTATGTTTAATAGTCAACACACACCCTTCATCAGGAAGGGAACACACATTCATAGGTGTAGTCCGTCCACTGCACCCACTTATGGCTCAGAGCATCTTTATCAACCACCAAGAGAGAAGCTCGTCCACTTCTATCCTAGGTCTGAGTGGATGTTCGCGACATCTGACCCTCAGACCCAAAATCAACTCTGTGTCTGTATGAGGATAGAGAGCTCATCCCGACCCCACCTCGATCTCATGCAAAAGAAGCTACATCGAGCTTCTCGACTGCTAGCATGACAAATTGCCCTTATCTCCACCATGTCGTCTAGTAGCCCTTAGGATGCATAACTACCCATCTTGGGCATCTTGATGGTCATGTACCTCAAGTGCATGCACAAACAAAGTTTTAACATTGGTCCAACGACCTCGACCCTCAACTCGACTTGCAGCTGTTTGTTTAGGTCGGTCCATCGACCTAGCATTAACGCACTACTGCCAGTCCATCGAGTAATAGTCTGTCCTGTCTTGGTACCATGGCTAAATCATACATTCATTTCATTAGAAATTTCATGGGTTTTTATATCTCATGTTTGTTTATGAGCTCCTGCTCGTGCCCACTGGCCTTGGACCTACTGCACGTGATTTTCCAAACTGGGTATCTAGCCCCACAAGTTCCAAAAACTAAAGCCTCTAGTTTATATGAGTTGTTATAGCTCCCGTCAAGAAGGTCTCCCAAAGAGTTTAAGCATTGGCACACACTCAGAGGAGAACACTTCTGATAAAACACATTTTCACTTCATCACACCAACCGGGTGTGATGATATCTCCACTTACAAACGGCAAGCGGGTTTCTCTTTCCTTCAAGAAAGTCCATCATACCAACTGTGTATGATTTCCTCTACTTACAATTGGTAAATAGGCTTTAACTTCGTTTGCCCATCACCCAAATCCGGTATGATGTCAAAATTTCACTTACAAGTGGTTTTTCTTTTCTAAAGTGCTCATCATCCCAACCGGGTATGATGTGAATAAGTCCACTCACCCGCTAACCATGACATGTTCGTCCTCAGTTGGTTTTCCAAGTCGACGCGAGCTTTCTCTTGCTAGCATTCTAGTCACACTTGTTCCTACATGATTTGGGTTTCCTTTTCACTTAAGGTTTGGCATAAATGCCTAAGCTTACAAATTATCAATATATTGCATTTAGGTTCCTAAAGTTTATATTTCTTAACTTTAGGTCCCTAATGCCAACTTTTGTCCAATTTGCATCCCAAAGTTTCCAAAATTCCCTTTGAGTCCTCATTTTACTCAAAATTGTATAAGGGATGAGAGTTTACCAAATTTCCAATTTGGTCCCCAACTTTTCAAAAATTACCATTTTGCCCCTACTCTCCAAAAATGGCAATTTGGCCCAAATTGTTCCAAAAATTGACCAATTGGTCCTCCAACATCTTTTTCATAGCCAATTGGCCTTCAATTTTGGGAAATTGAAAAGTGGTTCCTCAATTTTGTGAAATCCCCAATTTTCCCCAAATTTTCCCCCTAATTTCCCCATTTCAAACAAGCCGAATTTGATTTCTTCAAATTGACCATTCAATCAGAGTTAATTGCTTCAATTCGAGGTGTAAATTATTTCCTACACTTCCATATGATTCAATTGACCTTTGAATCATATGAATTGAGGCTGAAACGAGCTCAAATAGAGCTTCACCGGAAAATTGTACGTAGAGAGAGAAAGCTTTAAAAGCTTACTGTCGGGGGTGCGGTGATCCGAACTCTCTATCGAAGAAGGTAGCTCACTTCCTAAGGTACCTTCTAGGATCAAGAATTCCTACAATTGACCTCGAATTGAGGGAGAATTTTTTCAGTGAAATTTTGTAGTTTCTCTCTCTAACTTCGCCCTACAACAACTGAGGAGGGCCGAATTGGCTTACCTTTCATCTCAGTTGAGATCGTATAAGGGTTTTGAGGATGTTGGGAGGGCTTTGTTTGGCTGAAGGATGGCTAAATTTGGTTAATTTCAGCTCAACCGAAACAGGGCAACTTCAGTCCTTCAGACCTATTTCACTATTTGATTCTTCTAGCGCTTCTCTAGCAGTCCTCGGATCGAATAGAGGTTGCTATCTAATAGCTACAATTTGGGAGACCTTCTCGATGGGAGCTCAAATAGCTCTAATAGGTCGGGGGCCTCGGTTTTGGAACTTGGGGGCTAAATGCCCGATTTTGAAAAATCTCGTACAGTGGGCCCAAGGCCAGTTGGCACGAGCAGGAGCTTGTAAACAAACATGATATATATGCCATAAAACTTAATAAGTGAATTGTTTGGCCATGGTACCAAGATAGGACCGACATGCTCAGTCAACTAGTAGTAGTGCGACATGACAGGTTGAGTGACTAGTTAAGACAAACAACTGCGGGTTGAGTTGAGAGTCGGGGCCATTGGACTAGTGGCACCACAGATTACATGGCAATATGAGAAAACATTGTTTGTGCATGCACTATGAGTACGGGATCATCAAGACGCCCATGAGGGGTAGTGATGCGTTCTAATAGACGACCAGGTGGCTATAAGGGCAGTTCGTCGTTCTAGGTGTCTGTGCAAAATTTGGAGTAGCACCAAGCACATGAGACTGGGGTGGGGACAGGATGAGGTCTCTGTCCTCATACAAGATTTTGGGATTGTGGGTCGGATGTCGCGAACATCCACTCATTCTCAGGGTAGAAGTGGTCGTACTTCTATCCGGGTGGTAGGAAAAGTCACTCCAAAGCTACTAGCGGGTTCAGTAGTGATACTGACTTGCGAATGTGTGTAATCTTCATGATAAAGGATGTGTGTTGGGTGATGACACACTGGTAACTATGAAATAATGGAAAAACCTAAGAGAATTTTTAAATGAAGAGATTTTTGAAAAGAAAGGAGTCTAACACACTCCATATAAATGTTTTCTTGAAAGTCAAAAAGATTTGAAACTCATTCACTGAGTAGTCGTACTCACCCCCTCCCTTATATCCCTTTCAGGAAATCCTGAAAAGCCTGCCCTTAAAGACCATCAACTAAGATGCCTGTAAGACAGGTATGTAAAGTTTAAAATTTTATGTAGTTGTGATTATGCTATTCTAGGAAAAGGTGCAGGTTAAAAGATGCCTTACTCTTTACGATTTATAATAAGGGGAAACCCTTTGATAAACCGGGAGAGTGGCGAGTTGATCACGGGGATCCGACCAAACCAGGTTAGGGCATGACATGACCGGACTTTTATCTTGGTGGTCGGTAAAGACGTTCTGATCCACAAGTGGGTGTAGTGGATGGGCTGCACCTGCGAATGTGTGTACCGTTCCTAATGAAGGGCGTTTGTTTGATTGCTAAACGCCTCCCGAGGCAAGGGGATGGGCTAAAAGAGCTCAACACACCTAATGGTAATGGAAAAGGTTTTGAAAAATGAAATTTAAGGAAAATCCTTCTTAAAGGAAATGATTAATCACGACACAATTTGAATAAAGCTATTTTCTTGAAAACTCACTCCCAACATTCGCTCAACGAGTTGTAGAACTCACCCGCTCCCTTTTTACTCCTTTTAGGTAACTTGGAAACACCATTCTTAAATTGAAAATACTCAATTTTTTATGATGCTATTCCAGGAAATATAGGTAAAAGGATGCCTTACTACTCGCGGTTTTGAAAAGGGTAAAACCCTTAATGGACCAAAGGGAGTGGCGGGTTGCTCACAGGGATCCGACCAAACTGGGTTGGGGTGTGACATAATTCCTTGGGGTTATAGGCTTGGAGTTAGTCTCCAAATTGTTTCGGGATTCACGATCTGAGGGCTTTGAAGAGCTAGTAGATGTCTGTCCATACTCTTGGTGTACCTCCCTACTGGGACAGACTCTATGGAATACCTCAATTTTGTACCTTCCCAATATCTCATTTTCGCATTTGTAGGTCTACTTTATCCATTGGGTGGGGTCTAAGTTGCACTAAGCCAGTGGGGGTGCTTGGAAAACCTTCATGAAGGTTGTGTGAGCATTCCAATAGTTGTTCCAAGGCCTCCCTTCGAGTTGGGGTCCTTTACGATGGTCATGGTGCCAGAGGTGGTGTCAGGTTCCTTGGAGGAGGTATGGGTTCTTCATGCCTTGGGGAGGGATATGTTATGTTGGTCGACTTCAATATCTCCCCAAGAAGCTTTCTATAGTCCTCAACTATGTCCTTTGGCACCCTCTTTTCGAATTCAGCAAGTTTTTGGACATCTATCTTGCTGAAGGTAGTAGCCTTTTTCAAGGGTACGTGAGTGGGGTTGGTTCGCACAATGAACTTCCTAGGGACTCCTCTTCCTACAAGATAATTTAATCTTTATTAGTGTCAAGTCATAGTCTTGAAAATTCTTTCAAGGGAACACAGCTCCGATACTACTCAAGTTGTCATGCCCCGACCCGGTTTGGTCAAATCCTCGTGAGCAACCTGTTGCTCCCTTGGTTCAAGAGAGTTTCCCCTTCTTTTAGTCATGAGAAGTTAGGCGAAATTTTAAATCTTGTTCCTTGGAATAGCATCAATCAACTAAGGCATGTTTAAAAGAATTTTAAGCATACCTGATGGAGGATACATCTTTCCGAGTCTCTTAATTGATCTCCTTACTCCTTAAAAGGGATAAAGTGAGGGGATGAGTTTCTACAACTCAGTGAACAAGTGTTGGAAGTGGGTTTTCGAACGCTTAGGTTATCAAAACCATGCCAAGGTTTAACATTTATTTTTCAAGGATTTTCTCAAATTTTGGGACTTTTCTCATATTCTTATTAGGTTTGTTTAGCTCTCTTAGCACATCCCCGTGCCTCGGGGGGCATTTAGCAAAAAAATACATGCCCTTCATCAAGAATGGTACAAACATTCGTAGGGCAGTCCTAGACTGCACCCACTTAGGGATCAGTGCGACTTTGATGTCCACCCTAATAGAAGTCCCTAACTTCTATCCTAAGTTTGAGTGGATGTCCCAAACATCATACCCGAATTCCACTTCGTGTCCGTATGAGGACATAGACCTCATCCTGACCCCACCCCGGTCTCATGTACAGGAAGCTCCCAGAGCTTCATGACTAACTTGCACGACAAACTGCCATTATCTCCACCATGTCATCCAGTAGTCCTTAGAACCCATCACTACCCCCTAGGGCATCTTGATGGTCCTGTATCCATGAGTGCATGCACAAACAAGAAATTTTCACGATAAAGCCATTCTCTTTGGTGCCAACAGTCCAACGGCCCCGACACTCAACCCAACATGCAGTTGTTTGTCTAGGTCGGTCTGTCGACCTGGCCCTAATGCACTGTCGCTAGTCCATTGAGCATTTTCCATCCTGACTTGATACCTTGGTGAATCACACAATCATTTTCCATTTTAAATAGGAGTTTTCATAGCTCTTTCTAATCATGTTTGTTTACGAGCTCCAGCCTATGCCCACTGGCCTTGGGACTAGTGCACGTGTTTTTCCAAAAATTGGACCTTGAGCCTTATGAGTTCAAAAGTTGAGGCCTCTGACCTGTTAGAGATGTTCTAACTCCCATCAAGAAGTTCTCCCAAATGGTTTAAGCAATTATCACACAATCAAGGGAGAACACTTCTCAAAAAATCTCTTTTAATTTATCACACCAACCGGGTGTGATGATGGATCTGCTTATAACCGGTATGCGAGTTTTTCCTTTCCTTAAGTAAGCTCATCATACCAACTGATTATGATGTTTATTTAATCATACTCACAACCAGTAAGTAGGTTTTTAGCTTTTAAAAAGTGTTTATCATCCCAACCGGGTATGAAGTATAAAATTCCCACTCACTCGACGACTCTGACGCGTACGTCCCTAGCTAGTTCTCCAAGTCTGATTCTGGCTCCCTCGTTAGTGTTCCAGTCTCAAGAGTCCCTATAGGGTTTGACCATTCTTATACGTTAGGGTTTGGTGTAAAATCTTCTTATATTTTTAGTATTGGTTGCTAGGCCCAACTTTCTGGTTTAATTCACTTAGCTCCCTAAAGTTCATACTTTTTTACTTTAGGTCCCTTTTGTTAAATTTCCCCCAAATTAAGTCCCATGTACATCCAATATCCTCCTTGGGTCCTTAATTTACTAAAAATTGTCTAAGGGGCTCAAGTTTTCCAAATTCCCAATTTGGTCCCCAATTTTTCAAAAATTACAGTTTTTCCCCTGCTTACCAAAAATAGCCATTTAGCCCCAAATATTTCAAAAATTAACCAATTGGTCCTCCAACATCTTTCACATGGCCAATTGACCTTCAATTTCAAGAAATTGCATAGAGGTCCCTCAATTTTTTGAAATTCCCAAATTCCCCCAAATTTCTACTCCCTTTACTGGCCGAATATGATTTCTTTAAATTGGTCGTTCGATTGGGGTTAATTCTTCAAATTGACGATATGAATCAGTATCAACACCTCCATACAATTCAATTGCACTTTGAATTGTAGGATTTGGGTCTGAAACGAGGTCAAATGGAGCTTTGTTGAAAAATTGGTCGTGGAGAGAGAAAGCTTCAAAAGCTTACTGTTGGATGCGCGACAACACGAGTTTGATCGGGGTAGATAGCTCTTGTCCTCAAGGTCCTCCTAGGATAAAGAATTGGGGCAATTGCTATCAAGATTAGTGGACTTCAATCAAATAATTCCTTCACTTTCTCTCTAGAACCGAATTGTAACAACGGAGGAGGGCTGAATTGACTTACCTTTTGCCTCTTTAGAGGTCGTGTGGTGGTCGAGGGGGCTATAAAAGGGCTCGATTCAGCCATAGGAGGTCAGAATTGGCCAAATTCCAATCGATCGAAACAGAGCAAATTCAGTCTGTTGGAGCTACTTCACTATTTGAGCTCGCTGACACTTCTCTGGCAATCCTCAGGTCGGTTGGAGGTAGGCGTCAGGTAGCCAACTTCATCCTGAGTCTGTAGAACCTAAATTCGGCTTCTGAGACTAGAGGAAGTGCCCAAATTGGAGCTCTAGTTCAAATTTCATCGGAGAATAGAGCACTTCAAAGAAAAGAGTGAATTGAGGTATGTGGAGGATGAACGAAGGGGAGCTCTTTATATAGGGAGCTCGAGGACCCTTTGCCCGACCAGTTTCCATACTGGTCATGCTCATCCTGATCAGAAATTTCCCAAATCGGAGCAAATTTCCAATCGCCGGAAAAGGAAAGAATTTATTTCCTTGATGAGCAATGTTATTGAATGGAGGAGGAAGATTACACTCTTCCGCACGTGTAAGCTTCGCACATGCGAGTCGACCACATGGTAGCATGTGATTGATTGGTTCTACTGACATGGCAATCTAACTCAACCGCCACATCAGCCGTTGACCAAATACGTGGCAACCTGTGATTGGTCGGTCTTACTGACATGGTGATCCGACTTAGCCACCACATCATCTATTAACCATTGATCGGACATGTGGCAGCCTCTCATTGGTTGGTCGTGTTTGCATCGCTGCTGACTGGGCACCCGTTAAATGATGATCGACTGATAGAGCACACCTTGCCATGCGTCACGCTCTGATTGGTCGCACGCATGTTGACTGGGTGCTACCGGTCAGCGGTCTGTTGACTGGTCCAATCTGACCGGGTTTAGTGACCAGAAAGTGAAAATCGATCGGTTCAGGCCTAATTCGACCGGTTCTCTCGAAATTAAAAAATTCTAAATTTATCTAAATTCATTTTCTATTCAATGGTGACCTCAATTTCCCAAATTGATCATATTAAGCCACCAAGAAAAATTAATTTAGTGGCCGGTTCATGTATAATTCTAACCAGTTCAATCCAGTTCAGGTTCGGTTCACCCTGAACCGTTCCAGTTTTCTTATCCAATTCTCTTCATAATCCTTCCCCATGATTTATGTGACATCTTGGTCACTATGGATTTCTAATTTCTCATTTTAACCCTTCTTTATTGTTCTCGATTCATTAAGGGGTTCGATTTTCTCCTCAATTTGACCGGTTCTTTCCCGATTTTCCATGACTCGTGGTGATGGGTTTTATAGCTAGACATATTGGAACTTCCAATTCCGAACAAAACCTTTGAGAGGAAAAGTCTGACCCCAAATGGTAGGAAGTACTAGACCTAAGGAATTTCATGGACACAGGGGGTAAGACAAATCAAAATAACTAAGTCCAAGGGAGCAAGGGATTTAGTCAAAAAGATGCAACCAAAGCGATAGGATATCAAATCATACCCTAATTTGACCTATCATGCCCCAACCCGATTTGGTCGGATCCCCATGATTAACCTGCCACTCTCCCGGTTTACTAAAGTGTTTCCCCCTTATTATAAACCGTAAAGAGTAAGGTGTCCTTTAAACCTACACTTTTCCTGGAATAACATAAATCAAAACTACATAAAATTTTAAATTTATCATACCTATCTCGCAGGCGTCTTAGTTAAAGGGTATACTTTCCGAAATTTCTTGAAAGGGAATTAAGGGAGGGGTGAGTACGACTACTCAGTGAATGGGTTTTTAAAAATTAACTTTTAGGAAAAGGATTTATATTGGAGTATGCTAGACTCCCTATTTTCTTTAAAGAAATCCTTTCATTTCAAATCTCTATTTTTATCATCACTTCTTATTAGTCACAGTGTGTCATCACCCAACACACATCCTTCATCATGAAGGTAAAAAACACACAATCGTAGGCCAGCCTATCCACTGAACCTACTTGTGGCGTCGGAGCGACTTTACCAGCCACCTAGATAGAAGTACATCCACTTCTACCCTAAGAATGAGTGGATGTATGCGACATCCGACCCTTAATCTCGAAATCAATTCTTCATGTTTGTATGAGGACAGAGACCTCATCCCGACCCCACCCCCGTCTCGTGCGCTTGAAGCTATGTCGAGCTTCGCAAGGTCACCTGGTCCGACGAACTGCCCTTATATCCACCAGGCCGTCTAGGGCCCTAGGAGACATCATACCCCTCTTGGGCATCTTGAAGTCATTATTTTCATATCATGCCATATAATTTGTGGTGCCACTGGTCCAATGGACCTGACCTTCAACTTAATCTGCAGTTGTTTGTCTTGATTAGTTCGGAAACCTATCATGTCGCACTGCCACTAGTTGATTGATTATGTTGATCCTGTCTTGGTACCATGGCCAAATAATTCATTTATTTAAATTTTTATGGCATATAACTTATGTTTGTTTACAAGCTCCTACTCGTGCCAACTAGCCTTGGGCTCACTTGTACGAGATTTTCAAAATTGGGTATATTAGCCGCCAATTTCCAAACCAAGGCTCCCGGCCTATCATAGCTATTCGAGCTCCCGTCAAGAAGGTCTCCCAAATTGTTTAAGGAGTGGCACATAGTCAAGGGAAAGCACTTCTGACAAAATATATTTTCATCTATCCATCATACCAATCGGGTATAAGGATATCTCCGCTCATAACTAATAAACGGGTTTTCCACTTCCTTCGAGGAAGTTTTATCATAACAACCGGATATGATCTACTTACAATCGATAAGTAGTTTTTCCATGTCATTTTCACATCACTCTTCTAAGTTGTGACGTTTAAAAATACTACTTAATAGTGGGTTTTCATTACGAGGTACTTATCACCCCCAACCGATTATGATATAAAATCCCACTTACCCGTTAATGTAGTGAATTCCACTCGACCGGTTCTTTGTATTCACGCGAGCTTATCCTTGTTGGCGTTCTCGGTACTTCATATTCCTACATGATATGAACATAATTGTTCATTATTCCTCAACCTAATAGCCTTCATTCATTCCAAATGAATGAGAAAACTAAACTTTCTATTTATTTACAATTAGGTCCCTAAAGTTATTTTTATTTAATTTTAAGTCCCTAATACTAGTTTTTCCCGAAATTAAGTCCCGAAACTTTTAAAATTTATCTTAGGACCTCAATATATTCAAATTCACAAAAAGGGGTTTAATTTCCCAAATTTCCAACTGGGTCCCCCAAAATTTCCAAAATTACCATTTTTCCCTTCCTTTACAAAAATGGTAAGTTTCACCCCAAAAATTCTAAAATTCCTTAATTGGCCCTCTAACATTTTTATCATACCCAATTGACCCTCAATTGGCCCTGAATTTTTGAAAATCCACAATTTTTCCCAATTTTCCCCCCAATTTCAACTTCCTAACACAAATGAATTTGATTTTATCAAATTGACCAATTAAACACTTCTAATTGTTGAAATTGAAGTTAAAATTGAGTTACTACATCTTCATACGATTCAATGGCACTTTGAATCACAAGTTTTGATGCTGGAACGAGTTCAAACGGAGCTTCGCCGGAAAATAGACTCTAGAGAGAGAAAGCTTCAATTACTCACCGTCGGGGGCATAGCGGTCCGAGCTTTCGATTTGGGAAGATAGCTCTCATCTGGAGGTTCGTCCTATAATCAAGAATTGCATCAATTGATACCGAATTGAGTTAGAATTTCATCATCGAAATTCTGTCGGTTCTCTCTCTAGCACCGGTCTGAAATTGTAGAGGTTAGCTGAATTGGCTTGCCTTTCAATCCTAATTTGGCCGTGGGAGGGCTAAGGAAGTGTTGGGAGGGCTTGGTTTGGCCTGAAGAGGGCTCGAATTGGCCAATTTCAGCTTGGCCGAAATAGGGCAGCTTTGGTCCATCGGAGCTGCTTCGGTGTTCCATCATGTCAATGCTTCTCCGGCAACCCTCGGAGCAAATAGAGACTACAGGTGTGTAGCTGACTTCTCTCCGATTCTAAAGAACGTGACCTCTCCTTTCGAGGTTAAGAAAAATGCTCAAGTTGAAGCTCTAGTTTGAGCTTCACCGGGAAATGGAGCAGTAGGGAGAGAGAGAGAAGTGTTCATGTGTGATGAGGATGAGGGGAGAAGTTGTAAAACTTGTCCTCTCAGACCAAGGAAAACTAGGAAAAGAACCGACAAATTTTCATATGAAAAACCAAGTCAATAAATGAACCAAAAATAATAAAGAAGGGTTAACATGGGAGATCGAAAAATCCCAAGTGACCAAAAATTCACAAAAATAATGGAGAAAAACCATGAAGTGAATTGGATGGGAGAACTGAACCGATTTGGGGTGAACCAAATTAAACTAGTTCAATGATTCATTTTTCTTGGTGGATTAAAAATATCAATTTAGAAAATTAAGGCCACCATTAGATAGAAAATGAATTTAGATAAATTTAGAAATTTTTTAAATTTTAAAAACCAAGCAAATCGAGCCTGAATTGGCCAATTTTTGAATTGAGGACACCAAACTCGATCGGCCTGGACTAGTCAATGGTCCAGCCATTCAACTAACTGAACTAGTCAACAGTCCAGTCGGTCAACAGACCGGACCAGTCAATGGTCAACGACACCCAACCAGTAGCCACGCAGACACGGACAACCAATGGAAGGTTGCCACATGTCTGGTCAATGGTCAGTTGACGATCGATCAGCTTGTCACATAGACACGAGCAACCAATGTGAGGCTACCATGTGTTCAGTTAACCGGTCAATGGCTAACGTGGCAACTGAGTTGGAATGCCACGTTAAAAAAAATCAGCCTACGACACCTAGTCTAGCCGGTCAATAGATCGGACACGTCAATGGTCAACGACACCAACTCAGCAACCACGCAAATACGACCAGCCAATAGGAGGCTGCCGCGTGTTTGGTCAACGGTCAATGGACGATCGGTCAGCTTGCCACGCAAACATGAGCACCCAATGTGAGGCTGCCATGTGTCTGGTTAACTAGTCAATGGCTACTGTGGTGGCTGAGTCGAAACGCCACATTAAAAAAATCAGCCAATCATAGCGCGCCACACGGCATGTCCGCTACATCTTCGTCTTCAAACTCAATCAGTTGACAAAAAGGAGACAGAGGAGGAAGGGCGCTTCCTCTGGCAACCCAGGAAGAGCTCTAGTATGACTGTCGGTGGCTAAGTCGGAGGTCGAGTCCTACACCAGCCAGTAGCACAATCAGTTCTTAAGCTCCCTATACAAAGAGTACCCCTCCATTCATTCTCAACATCCCAAAATCGAGCGAAGAAGGTGAAGTGTCCTAGTTCCCAGTGAATAGCAGTCTAAAGCTCTGACAGTGGGCTTTTTCTCAACCTCTGAAGCCACATTCGGTACCCCTGGAACTGGAAGGAAGTCCTCTACCTAGTTGCACCCTCCCTTTAGCCCGAGAGCTACTAGAGAAGAGCGGAGGAGCTTGTACAGTGCCTTTGCTCCTTGGCCGTCAGCAACTTGAGCTGCTTGAGCTCAAGTCGAGCCCTCCCTAGGCCAATTTTGACCAAATCGAGCCCCTTATATCATACATAGAAGTGTCTTAACCTCCTTGAGTGTTGTCGGTAAGCCCCCTCCGTCGCCCCTCGCCGAAAAATACTGTTCACAATACATATCTACAAAATTTTAAATTGTAAAATTTGCACTGCTCAGGCCAACAATTGAGGCGAGGTTTAATCCAAGGAGGATCCATGAGAGGAGAGCAACCCAGAGAAAGTAAGAGCTTCGGCCGTCGGAGCCTCACTGGTAAGATATCGAAGCTTTCTCTCTCTAAACTCAATTTTCCAGTGGAGCTTCATTTGAGCTCATTTTTTAGCCAAATGAAGCGGTTTAAGGCTTAAAATGACGAGGGAGACATAGGAGAGATGATTCAGATCATGAATGAGAGCAATTAACTAATTTTTGGGGGTTAATTAAATGAAATCATGATTCGGGGACCAAATTGTGATTTTTAAAAAGTTGGGCAATTTGGGGATTTTTGGAAAATTAGGGGTTGAATTGAAATTTGAGAAAATTAGGGGCATTTTCATGAAATTAACTCCCAATTTAGTTCCAATTGGGCAAATTGAATGAAATGGAAGACCAATTGGCAAATTTTGAGGAATTAAGGGCCAATTGGCAATTTTGGGAAATTAGGGACCAAATGACAATTTTTTGAAAAATTGAGGGCCAATTGGTGGTTTTGAAAAAATTAAGGACCCAAGAAGGATAATCAGAAATCCTAAGGGCTTGATTGAAATTAAGGGATGAATATGAGCTTAAATGTAAAATTTTAAACCTTAGGGATCTAAACATAATTAAGGCATAATGTGATGGCCTATATGCAAAATACTAGAAAGTATGCGGTCTCTTATACCAATCCTCCTGATATGGATATTTCGTACCGTGTAGGAGCAGACTGCCCAGGTACTAGCACGAGGAAGCGCATCACGGAGTGAGGTCTCAACGGGATGACCAATCGCTATTACCGGGTGAGTGGGAATTTTACTGCATTGATTCCGATTGAAACGATGACTATGCCTCAAAAATAATTTTCTCGGAATTAGCCTCCCTTAACTAGGTGACTCCGCTTAAAATATTTGGGAGCTAATTCTGGGGCTTAGGCTCGATAATACAAGCGGGTACAAGGCCGATGGACACAGATATGAACCTATTCAGAATCAGTATTTTAAAAACTGCTAAAAGTCCTAATAATGGGTAATTGTGTGTGATATCCACCGAGCCAAGGCTGGGATGTTGGGCAAAATAGCTGCTAAGCCGAAGCCAAGTCGTCGAACTTGTATGGGCTGGTGCATATGGGTCAAAGCCAAGCCAACTAACCCTTGAGCTAGAGGGCCAAAGATGATGGCTATAAATGAAAAAACTATTCAATGTGCATACAAAATGTGATGTGGGACCATTATGACACTTGGTATGAGGTAGTGGAGGATATTAAGGACTGTTGGATAACCTAGAGAGCATAAGGGCAGTCTATCATCCAATATATCGAGAAGCTCTAGGAGCTTCCTGCGCATTAAGACCGATGCAATAGAGGGAATAAGGTCTCGTCCCACAAAACAGACATGAAGTGTGATTAAGGTTTGAGGGTTGGATGAGCAAAGTCTACTCAAACTTGGGGTAGAGGATGTTAACCTCTATCAAGGTAGATAGTAAAAGCGCTCTGATCCACAAGTGGAACAAACGGGGACTATTCTGCGAACATGTGATCCATTCTATGATAGGAGGACAATTGATGTGTGAATATTATGCTAATGATGAATAATGGATTAAGTAACAAATTAAATCGATTATTGTATAAATTTCCCCTCACTAAGTATATATGTATATACCCATTCCCCTACTCTCACCATTTCATAAACCTCGAAAAGGATAAGGACCAAGTAGACATAAAGCTCCAAGAAAAAGCTCGGAGTTACGTTCCCTATCCCAAACTAATAGTGAGTGAATGAACGTAGGCACCCATTTATCTTTCATGTATCATCAAAGGTAGGAATGCTAAAATAATGCATGAAATGGTGGCGGGTTGATCATAGGATTCTAACCAAATTGGGCCGGGGCATAATACGAAACGAGCTCGAATTGATACATGCTTGCATATCGGTCAAGTATCTTGGCACGACAAACATGGAGTATGAGATATCGTTGTCGAACCGTCTTCCACCAAATGCTAATCGATCTTCATTGGCATGGAAGTTGATGAACACGAAAACATTTTCAAGCATAAGAAGCATTGGATGACAAGACAATACAAGCTTGAATTGTCGCATGTTCGCATGTTAGTCAAGCACATTGTCACGACAAATAGGGAGCACGAAATGACATTGCAGAATAAACTCCTACTAAATACTAGTTGATTTTTGTATGTACAAAAGTTGATGAACACGTAAGGGTCCTTAGGCACAACAAAAAGTTGATAGTGAGACAACCTTCGCTTGAATCGACGCATACCTGTGTAATGACCAAGCATATTGGCATGACAAACTAAAAATACGAGATGGTACTACAAATAGGTTTTTACCAAATATTAGTACATTTTTATGTCACCAAAGTTGATGAGCGTGAAATGCTCTTGAAATGACACTTAAATGATGGTTGAACTATAAAATAACCTCAACAAAAAAAATAAGTATATAATACATATCTCGCAAGGGTCGAGAATACATTTGTTGAAGTCCCAAACAATGACAAGAAAGCAACTGTAATGGCTGTAACAAAAAATAAAATGTCTTCAAGAAATCTAAAAAATAACCATTAACTCAAGATTATAATTATGGTTAAAAACAATAATAATAAAGTCAACTAAAAAATTAAATTAATAATAATACAATAATAAATAAAAATTAAAACAAACCAAAAAATAAAATAAACTAAATATGGATAAGAAAATAAATATAAAATATAATATAATGACAATAATAAAAAAAAAGTATTGATATTACACAATAATAAGGATAAAAAAAGAGAAAAAATTAATAAATAATAACAATGTTAAGATAATAAAATAATAACACCATCGTAATAATAAATAATTTCAATTTTTTGTATGCTAACAATAACGATAAAATATAAAATTAATTAAAAATAATAATAAATAAAAATATATTATTATAATAACAAAATTATATAATAAAAAATAATACATAAATTATAATAAAATAAAAAAGATATAACTTAATATATAATAACAACAAATAAGATGATAGTAAAAAAATTTAATTATGGAAAGTAATAATAATAAACAAATAACATAATACTCGAATTAAATGATAAAATAATAATAATATATAAAAGTAATAAAAGAATAAAGATTATGTGATGAATAATAACCGTATATAAAATGTACACTAATTAAAATTAGACAACATAATAATAATAATAATAATAATAATAATAATAATAATAATAATAATAATAATAATAATAATAATAATATATTTTTTAGTGTGCTGGTAATGTTAAGTGGCACGATTTCCGATTTCACCTTGCACAATTCCGTACATTGGGATTTTCTGGAGAGTGTGAAGAATGGGTTGCTTCTTACCTTCACTAAAGTATCATCTGTCTTTGCTCCCTTAAAATCCTTTATTTATGAGTGTGATGGTCATTGTATAGATATTATCTTAGCCTTATTTTAGTTATTATTTTATCCTATATAAATAATATGTTTACATAAGATTCGTTAATATTAAGCGTCCCCAATCGCACTCGTACACCGATAAATGAAGAGAGAGAACATTATATGTATCAAGAAAGATGAAGTATACAATTAAATATAAGGGAGATAAAACCTCAAATGGAAACTCATATATGATTTCAATACGCCTGCCCCCATAAGGCGGTAAACAATAAAATCCTGCAAAAAAAAAACAACAATGAGCAATGTCATTGTTCATGAAATGTTTTCTTGCTTTCATCTTGTCACATATGTTAATGAAATATTTGACATATTTGAGGGACATTGTGACATTGTTCATTGTTGTGAAATAATGAGCAATGTCATTGTATCATTGTTCATGAAATATTTGAGGGACATTGTGACATTGCTCATTGTTGTGAAATAATGGATCATATTAACAAAGAAAGATGCATAAAGACGTTTTTTTTTTTTTGCATGAAAGCAAGAATGCTCGGAAGAAAGTGATATTTGAGGGAGCACAATATCGAACAAGATGTCAATAGAGGGATTTTACGTCCACAATAGTGAGGCTAATTTCATGAACTATTCTTATATTAAAATAATAAATAAATAAAATTAACTACAATAACTAATATTGGTTAAAAACGTAAAGGGGAATAAAAAATAAAATTAAAAAGTAATAATATTAAAAAATCAGTAAATTTATATTTAAAGGTTAATACAAGAATTAACTAATGAAAAAAATGGATAAGATATTTAAAAAAAATAACGCAAATTTATATAAAAAATAATTAATGAAAAAGACGTATAAACGCCTAAAAAAATTAATATCCATACATTACTTACTATTAATTCGATAAATGAAAATTTGTAATATTAAAAATTTTTGGAAATAAATACAAAATTTTATATGAATTTATTTAATTATATTTATTAAATATAATATTAATATTTTTAAATAAATAAATAATAAAAAGATAATATTAATAAAATCATAAAATATTATTTAAAATTAATTATTATTTCGGATAATAAAATAAGAAAACATTATATAAATATATTATAAGAATATATTAATATCTACTAAAAATACTACATTTTCTCAATAAATAGCTATTCTAGTAGCCAAAAAAATATAAAATTTGAGTAAAATCAATCAAATTAAATATTATTTTAAAATTTAGTGGACGAATTCATAAAATAAATAATAAAAAAAATTAATAAAAATATATAATTCGATAAAATTTTACCTGATACGAGAATTATCAATTTTTTTATGTTTCCGCCCATAAAAGTCTAAAAGTCACGTTATTATTTAATTGAAAAACGTGACGGTACACTTGCTCTCGTACATATTATCAAGTTGATACGAACTAATTCATCAACTTATCTTGATGGGATACTAAATAATAAATGATTTATTTTAATAAAAGAAAAAAAGTATAATTAGATAAATATCTACATACTACGAGATTTATACAGTTAGTGGACATTGTTAAAACCTTAAAATTCCGTACTAATATACTACTTCAATCAATAAATATTAAGTTAATCACTCAATTGGCACGTACAAACAATTAAATTAAATTGTGTTGATCAAATATATTGTTTCGATAATAATAATAAATTTTAATATTAAATAAAATATAAATTATTCATAAAAATCTCCAGAGAATAATCGAAAATTTCTTGAAAATAATCTAGTAAATTGGTGAAATTCTAAAAGTTCCAACTACTTTAAATATAACATTAATAATTAATTTGTAGTGTACTTAGATAAAGTTAATTCAAACGGAAATGTTAACTTGTTTTGATAGAATATACTATACTTATTTGACACTATTGAATTTAGTATAAGAAAAACAATAAATTTAATTATATTAAATTTTTTATATCATATCAATTAATAAATAAAAAATTAATTTTGTTATATTGCGTATTTTACCCAATTACGCGTACATATTAAAAATATTTACGAAGTGTTACGTACCACTTTTGTAACCTCTACAAGTACATTTTATTTAATTTGTTACTTAATGGTAAAACAAAATATTGTTTGATGATCTTTTTTTATTTATTACTTGTATAATTATTTTAAAAATAGTGTATAATATTATTTATTTATTATCCATAATTTTTGCAAAATATGTTAATATGATCCATTATTTCACCAATATTTTAAATTATTACATTTATCTTGACAAACTAAATAAAGATTTTCATTCCATATCATATAAAATATGATGTTTATGTAAAGATAATATATAATTATTTAATAAGTAGCTTTTTTATTAATAAAGATAATTAAAAATTTAATGGATTATATATTTTACTATTTTTATTCTTCTAGATATAATATGCCCATTTGTAAAAACAGTTGTATTATTAAGATGTTAAAGAAAAGAATGTATCATTATAAAATATTATTAAATATAATTTACCAAAGAACAAAAAGAAATATGCACTAAATGCTATTTTATACAAGTTTTGTAATAATACTAAGGTAAGTTTGAAAAGTTAACAAACTTCAAGTTGTAATTAATTTGGCTGAAGTTAAATTGGCAACTAATCCTAAAATTAATGTATAATTATAATAAATGTACTGTGAATAAACTATAAAAGAAAGGCTAAAGTTCGTAATACGGGAAACTGTTGCTCCACAAGAAAACCCTACACGTTCACTGCAAGTCTCTGCCGCGGATAACCTCCCCTGATCTCCCTGCATTGATCGTCGCCTCCAAATTATCATCTGTGAGTACTTTACTCCGTTGTCTGTTTGACGTTACTTAATTTTCATGATTTTTTTTCCGGCTGCTAGAGAAATGTGTGAAGGAATCCGCTGTTCTACTAGTCAATAGGTCGCAATGGCGAAGAAGCGGAAGCAGTCCACTGCAGCAACCGCGGGACCCGCCAAGAAACAGCAAGTAGAAGGAGCGGTGGTGGGTCAAAAACCCAAAGAGGAGGAATACGAATACATGCCACTGGAGGCTGATGTGGAAGAGGAAGAGATCGAGGAAGAGGAAGAGGAAGAGGATGACGAGGACGATGATGATGGACAAGGAGGTGGAGATGAAGACGAAGACGAAGACGAAGAACCTATTCAGAAGCTTCTTGAACCTTTCACCAAGGACCAGCTGGTCGCGATCATCCTTGAAGCTGCTAATAAACACCGAGATGTTTCGAATCGCATTCGGAAGATGGCCGATGAAGATCCTGTACATCGCAAGATATTTGTTCATGGCCTGGGCTGGGACACCAACACAGAAACCCTAGTAAGCGCCTTCAAGCAGTACGGAGATATTGAAGATTGCAAGGCTGTGTGTGACAAGGTCTCTGGGAAATCAAAAGGTTACGGCTTTATCCTTTTCAAGAGTCGCCGTGGTGCGCGGAATGCTCTAAAAGAGCCACAGAAGAAGATCGGTAACAGGATGACGGCTTGTCAGTTGGCATCTATTGGGCCCGTGCCCTCCAATCAGCAGGCTGCAGCCCCTACTCCACCCGTGTCAGAGTACACATTGAGGAAGATCTATGTGAGCAATGTTGGTGCTGATTTGGACCCAAAGAAGCTCACTGAGTTCTTCTCCAAGTACGGTGAGATTGAGGAAGGGCCTCTGGGGCTTGACAAGGTGACGGGTAAGCCAAAAGGTTTCTGTTTGTTTGTGTACAAGACACCTGAGAGTGCAAAGAAATCTCTGGAGGAGCCACACAAGAACTTTGAGGGTCATATCTTACACTGTCAGAAGGCTATTGATGGGCCAAAGCCGGGGAAGTCTCAGCACAGTCGGCAACAACAAAATGCACAGACTTTGCAGTTTCAGAGTGTTGATAGTTCGGGATACGGTGGTGGTGCTATGGGGCAATTTGGTGCTCCAATTGGGATTGGACCGGGAGCTGCATCTGCTGCACCTGCTTTGAACCCTGCCTTAGGACAGGCAATTGCTCTGCTGGCAACTCAGGGGGCTGGGTTGGGCATTGGTAATTTGCTTGGTAGCTTTGGTGCAGCCTCAGCCGTGAACTCAGCCATGCCTGCTACAGGACATGGACTCCAGGCAGCATATGGAAGCCAGGTAAGCCCTGGAGTGGTTGGAGGCTATGGAACTCAAGGTGCATACCCAACCCAGCAGCAGATAGGGCAAACTGCTTCGAGAGGACAACATTCAGGTCAATACCCTGGCGCTGGACCATCATATATGGGTCATTAGGTATTGCTAAGGTACACTCTTCATCTGCTCTCGATTTATGAAACTGGAGGATGATTTGGATTCCATTCCATCAATCGATTTGCAGAATATTGTTTCTAAACTTGCACAACCTGTGATTTGAACCACAAATTTTACTTACTCAAAATTAAAAATGAATGTCTATTTCTTTAGGTTTGGTTTCTCCCTCTGGAAAGGTGCATAGTGAAATTTTTGGGTGCTATAAATTTTCAGTTGTTAAAAAAGCATTGTTTTGTTTTTGCCCCTTTTGTGTTTAACCGCATGATGGCTTCTCAATAATGCACCAGAATTATAGTTTAATTGTTAGTAAACTGAAAAATGTTATATCTTGCTTCCTACTTTTGTTATTTATTTTGGTAAGTGTCTGATGGGTTGAGAGTGGAGTCAAGAACAAAGTGGATTCTTGCTTTACTTCAATCATAACTTTTCTTGTGTTCTAAATTTTTATATAAGAATGCATACAATTTCCATGACATATTTTGCTAGTTCTTTTTAGAATCTAACACTGTATAATGTTGATTGTTTCTTCTGTTTTTTCTTTTGTAACTATTATGTTATATAATTTGAGTTATTTGTAGGTATACTAAAGAAGAATGTTTTATCTTTTTTTTTCGTTTCAAAACTTTTGACTGCTTATTTCATGGAAACATTTATACAATTCAGGAGCTATATGGAAATCCAAGCTCATTAGTTATGCTTTTAGTTTATTTTGCCTACTAAGTTCTTGTTCCAGCTATATTTTTCTGGCATAAAACCATTTCTAGTATGTATTTTTCTTGTATTTTAACATATAGCAAGGAAAAGGTTTTTATAAAAAAAATTGAGGCAATGTCAAATTGCTGATTTCTCTACTTTTACATGTAGATAGATTCTCACACTATATATGGATTGCTTCAAGTGATGCATAATTACATGCATAGATACTCCCAGGCGTTAGATGGTTCAGTTTGTGAATTATTTAAACTATTATTTGCTTGCTTTTAATTTCTCTTCCTACTGTGCACATCTTTTATCATTTACTGTAATGGCTAATCATTTTGAAATTTTATTACTACACGGGGAGAGATTAAGTTATTCTGTTTGATGCCATACAAGTAAATGCTTTGTTTGAAAAGCTTCAATTGTATTTCTATATTGTTTTTTAGTTGACAATCTCTTTGATGATTTTTACACTAGTTTTTCAATCAGACAATTCAGATATGCCATCTATTTGACATCTAATTATTGAAACAGTTATCTTGCTATGATGGTAAATTCTGGATCATTGAGGTGCAAATTGTTTTAATATTTAACTGGCAATATTTTTCTTTTGAAACTATTTGACTTCTTTGGAAAACATTTTGACGATTGAAAAATGTTTTTATCTGTGACATTGTGCAGATCTGAACAT
Source organism: Trapa incisa (assembly GCA_030064435.1). Classification (NCBI taxonomy): domain Eukaryota; kingdom Viridiplantae; phylum Streptophyta; class Magnoliopsida; order Myrtales; family Lythraceae; genus Trapa; species Trapa incisa. Next base: position 9,825,065 of record CM057777.1, on the reverse strand, counting down.
AGAAGGATCAGTTCAGTACTGCCTTGGTGATTGTTCTGAAGTTTCGAGACCTCATGCAAATGCAGTATTTGTGATTGCTTACAAAGGCCTGAATGTTTAAAATAGTTCAACTGAGCTTATGTTTTTAGCTACTGCTTTTGCCAAGAACTTCATTATGAATATTACCAAAGTATTTTCATTTTAAGCTTTGTTTCCTTTTAAGTGATGAACATAGTTGTGACATTTTAATTATAAAACCATCTGCAGCTTGCATTGCCCATCAATGAACAAAGACTTTGAAATCCATTCTGCTTACATTAACATTCACGTGCCTGATCGTCTGAAACATGTCTTACCCTGCAATAATTCAAGTTTGGATTTCTGGACTGGTAGTGTTTCCTATCAAGGGGTCTTAATGCACGTCCTGGAGGAAAGAACTTGTGTTGTGGTTGTGATATAGTAATGGGATGCAATCCATGGAAATCCACTATCAAGTGTTGGTTTTTTTATGCCATTTTGCTAAAAAATGAATTTATCAAGTAGGTTGGTTGGCATTTCTTATGTTTAGGGTTTTCTATTTTCAGAAGTTCGTCTTTTGAATCTGAGCCTGTTTTCTGTTATGAAAGTACTGAGGAGACTGCTTGTTTGTCTTTACTTATATTATTGAAGTTGGTTTAATGCATTAACCCCAATCAAATTGAAACTTTTGTTCATTCATTTACGTAGAACATTAAATTTACCTTTCTTTAGCAATCCTTCCTGTAGAACACATGCAGATCTTGACTATGATTCTGCTAAGTTGTAGGGTTATCTTTTGATGTATGAAAAGTTGAACATTTGCGTGGGTGTTTGTAACTGTGATCATGGACATCATGGGTTAACCATATGTATGTATGTGTGTATATATGACTAACTGCTGTCATGAACATATTTGGGGTTGCCTGAGGCCCCAACTTTAGAAAAAGATAAGCAGCAGTAGCATCCGACTGAAGAGGGCTCAGGTTGGTGCCCCAATTCTTGGGATCACTTGAGGACAAGTTTTCAACAGAGCTTGTTTGGCTGACCCTGGAAACTGTATTGTAGCCACTGTGGGATATATGTTTTCATTGGCATCATTGGGCTGTTTGAATACATTGGATTGGGAGGGAAAACAAGTAGACCATGGTTCCCCCTTGTTTGAATTTTCATTTGTGCCATACTGTTACTGATTCATAGCATTTGATTTTGAGTTGATTGATGTCTGCAACTGTTTGGTGCTAATGTGGCTGATTAATGCTCAGATCTGTCTTCTAGCACTATGCAGATCAGTCTTCTAACACTATGCAGATCAGTCTTCTAACACTATGGTTCATGGGGCAGGTTAAATATGAAGTACTCCTCTAACACTTTGAGCTGTAATTTATATGCTATACTAATACTTAGGTTCTTGAATTTAAATGAATCAACAATTTAATAAAGACTTTAATTTTGTTTAAGATATGAATAATTTAATCCGGCTTTTAAATATAAAGATTGATGCAATGTTGATGTGGTGATTCTCAAGTGCTTATGTGAGGATGATGCATGGTTGTATCATCAAACCATATCAATCATGTTCACGTTGAAACAGCTAAAATATTTGGATTAAATTATTAAAATTTGAATTTCCATATTACACGTGTTTCTGGGTTATAAATGCCATGATCATTTCATTCTATTTTAAATATGAATTTTCTCGGACGGAATATTTCGATATATTTTTATAATAAAGATAATTTTTTTTCTTAATTTTGTCTGTAAATTTTGAATTTGATTTTCTTCCAATTTGATCATAATTCCCTAACTATTAAAGTTAGAAAATGAAAGCTGAAACTTTCTTGATAAAAAATAAAGAAAAGAGACGAAATGTTAAATTAATTAAAAAAAAAAAAGAAACAGTTCAGATGGGGTCGGTAGGTTTAATTGAATACTCTCCTTCTTTTGGTTTTTAATTCAATTATTATTTGTGTGCAAAAAAAATCAATGATTATATACATGGAAGGACAGATTGGACCGGATCGTTGCCACGCATAACGCACTCGGACCTGTCCGCTCGATCTCCCATCTAATTCAGTGGTACCATGCCTATTTTGTTTTTAATTTTTTTTCCAAACCTCTACTTACAATTGATGCTATTTAACCTATCCGTATACCTAAACGGACGACTAAGGCTATTTTTAAAAAATAGCTGGGAAAATTTGTATATGTACAGTTTGAGGTATGAGAAATAAAAAAAATTAAAAAATGCAGAAAAATACCGACATAGTAATTTGGAAAATAAAAAAATGGAAAAAATCGTTGGCCATCCACCAATCCTAAAAATAAAAAAACGAAGAAAATCTCGGAACCGTCTAATAATGGAACATTTAGGGGATTAGATAAATAAGCTAAGGGAACGTGTAAATAGTTCATGCGATGGAGGAAATTTGTAGGTCTACATTAATTTTAATCGATAAATAAGCTTAATTTGGGTATGACAAGAACAACAAAGCATAACTTAATGAGTGATTATTCATTTCCTCTATCTATATCCCATAACCCTTCTATTTAATAAATAAAATTTACAAATTAATTGTTTGTACTGATCCATTTATTCTTATCCAATTAACTTTTATGAAAAAGTTTAATAAATCATACAAAATATTAATTTGGAAAATTTCACATAATTTGATCAATTCTCCTAAATCAATAAGAAGGCAATATTATTTTGGTAAAGATTTAGAAGGCAATATTCACTTATGTAGTGTATAAAGGTAGTGATTGTGTTAGAGCTTGGCTTTGGTGATGTAGCCATTGTGATGTTAACAACCCACCATCAGCAATTTGAAATTCTTATAATTCACTTTCATTTTGATCATGCATAAATATACAATATAAAAATTAACAAGTTCATTGCTATCATATTATTGAATACTTAACAGATTTTGAATATCAAATAAATCTAAAATTGTATATTAATTATTACTAATAAATCATATTAATTAAGTGAATAATCAAATTAATCAAAATTTAAAAATGATCAAATAGGTTTTATAGTACTTTTTTTTTCCTTTTTCGTATAACTTTACATTTTAAAATAAAACTAATTAACAATTTGTTTTGACTATACAATAAAAAATAATTAAAAATAAAAAAATATTTAAGGCACCCCTTTTGGGAGGGGTTCCAAAGACACCTATACAAAGTTTCAAATAAGTATTATATATATCAATTAGAATGATTGTAGAAAATTAAATTGGAATCTCATGGTAAGACTTCACAAAGACGAAATAGTGATATAACTTCATTTCTATAAGGAATATTTATTAATTTAATAGATTTTTTAAATATTAAAAGGTAAAGTTATATTAATAAACATAAAAAATCATAATATTTGTTAAAATATATAACAAAAATTACATTACTTTAAATATTTCTTATAAATTAGATATAAATGACCAATTTTCAACCAAAATATATTATTTTATTTGTTGTATAATTAGTATTTCAAAATTAGTAGCCATGCATGACTAACTATAAAGTAGAAAACTAATTATAAAGTAATGTAGGACAAATTTTATACATTTTAACCTTAAATTTGGTTTTTTCTTGGTTACTTGAAATGGGTAAGAGGGAGGGGATGAGTTTTACAACTCAGTGAGCGGGTGTTAGGAGTGAGTTTTTAAAATAATTTTAATTTACCCAGTTAAGGGTAACATTTTCTTTTCAAAAGGATTTCGTTTTCTCAAATTCAATTTCTTTTCCAAAACCTTTTTCCAAGGTTTACCATTTATTTTTTCAAGAATTCTCAAATCTCACCATGTCAAGGTTATCATTTTCTCAAATTTCAAATTTTAAAACCTTTTCCCATTTACCATATTAGGTGTGTTTAGCTTTCTTAGACCATCCCCTTGCCTCGGGAGGCGTTTAGCAAACAACACACGCCCTTCATCAATAAGGGTACACACATTCGCAGGTGCAGCCCGTCCACTGCCCCCACTTGTGGATCGGCGCATTTTTACTGTCAACCAAGATAGAAGCTCGTCCACTTCTACCTTCGGTTTGAGTGAATGTTCTCGACATCCGACCCTTAGACCCGAATGCCACTCCGTGTGCATATTTGGATAGTGACCCCATCCCAACCCCACCCCGATCTCATGCACAAGAAGCTACTCCAAGATTCCAAACTAACTGGTACGACGAACTGCCCTTATCTCCACCATGTCGTCTAGTAGCCCTTAGGACTCATCACTACCCCTCTTGGGCGTCCTGATGGTAGGTACCTCAAGTGTATGCATAAACAACAATTTTCACATATGACCATTATCTTTAGTGCCAATGGTCCAACGGCCCCGACACTCAACCCGACGTACAACTGTTTGTCTAGGCTGGTCCATTGACATGGCCCTGACGCACTACTACCAGTCCATCGAGTACTGTCGGTCCTAACTTAGTACCATGGCGAAATCACACAACAATTTTGTTATAAATTTTCATGGCTTTCTTTACTCAAATTTGTTTATGAGCTCCTGCTTGTACCCACTGGCCTTGGGCCCACTGTACGTGATTTTTCAAAATTGGGTATTTAGCCCCATGAGTTCAAAAACCGAGGCCTCTAGCCTATCTGAGCTGTTTTAGCTCCCGTCAATAAGGTCTCCCAAATCTTTTAAGCATTGGCACATAGTCAAGGGAGAACACTTCTCACAAAAAGATTATTTTCAACTTCATCACACCAATCGGATGTGATGATATCTTCGCTTACAACCAGTAAGCGGGTTTCTCGTTCCCTCAAGGAAGTTCATCATACCAACCGGGTATGAGGTTAGGTAATTCCACTTATAATCGGTAATTAGGTTTTTAACTTTAAATTTGCTCATCACCCCAACTGGGTATGATGTTAAATATGCCCACTCACCCGATGACCATGACGTGTTCGTCCCTAGTCGATTTCCCAAGTCCATGCTAGCTTTTCCCTACTGGTGTTCTGGTCTCTCGTGTCCCTACATGATTTGGGAATCTTTATCAATTAAGGTTTGACATGACAACCATCAATTTCTCACGTATGAGCGACTAGGTTCAAAATGGTTGGTTTATTGCACTTAGGTCCCAAGTTCATTTTCCTTAACTTTAGATCCCTAATGCCAATTTTCCCCAAATTGAGTCCCAATACTTTCAAAATTCTCTTTCGGTCATCAATTTACTCAAAATTGTATAAGGGGTTCAAGTTTTCCAAATTTCTAATTTGGTCCCCAACTTTTCAAAAATCACAAATTTTCCCATACATTCGAAAAGTGGTAATTTGGCCCCAAATATTCCAAAAATTGACCAATTGGTCCTCCAACATCTTTTTCATAGCCAATTGGCCTTCAATTTTTGGAAATTGCAAAGAGGTCCCTCAATTTTTTGAAATCCCCCATTTCCCCCAATTTCTCCCCTTCAAACTGACGGAATTTGATTTAATCAAATTGGCCATTCAAGTGGGGTTAATTGCTCCAATTGAAGGTATGGATAAGTTCCTACACTTCCATATGATTCAATTGAGCTTTAAACTGCAACATTTGGGTCTGAATTGAACTTAAATGGAGCTTCACTAGATAACTGCTCGTAAAGAGAGAAAGCTTCAAAAGCTTACCATCAGAGGTGTGGCGGTTCGAGCTCTCTATCTGGAGAGGTAGCTCTCATTGTGAGGTTCCTTCTAGGATTAAGAAGTGCTACAATTGATATCCAATCGATGGAGAATTTTATCAGTAAAGTTTAACACTTTCTCTCTCTAACTTCGACCGACAATGACAGAGTAGGGCCAAATTGGCTTACCTTTCAGCTTTGTTGAGGCCATGTGAGGGCCATGGGGGTGTCGGGAGGCTTGGTTTGGCCGGGGGAGGGCTGAATTTGGCCGAATTCAGCTCATCCAAAATAGGGTAGCCTCGGTCCTTCAGAGCTGCTTCACTGTTTGATTCCTCTGACACTTCTTCGACGGTCCTTGGGTCAAAAGTAGGTTGCTGTGAGGTAGCTGACTTCCCCCAGAGTCTATAGGACCCGACCTTGCCTTCTAAGACTGAGAAAAAGGCATATATCGAAGCTCTGGTTCGAGCTTCACTGAAAAATGAAGCAGTTGAGAGAGAATGGAGATTTGGGGTGTGTGGAGCATGAATAGAGAAGAGCTCTTTATATAAGGAGCTCAGGGACCCTCTGCCTAACAGTTTTTCATTTTGATCAAACTTATCCTCACCTTGAAATGGCCTGAACAGAGCAATTTTAGCTTTACCGGTGTTGTATGTTTTCTACATTAATGAACAGTGCTGTCATCCTGAGGAAGAAGATGACACTGTTCTGAACTAAACTAGACCGGTCCGAACGGGTTCATGGCGTAAATCAGCTCGTTCAGGCCCGATTCGATCGATTTTCTCAAAATTAAAAATTTCTAAATTAATCTAAATTCATTGTGTCACGCCCCGACCCGGTTTGGTCGGATCCCCGTGAACAACCCGCCACTCTCCCGGTTTATTAAAGGGTTTCCCCTTATTATAATCCGTAAAGAGTAAGGCATCCTTTAAACCTGCACTATTTCCTGGAATAGCATAATCAAAACTGCATGAAATTTTAAACTTTCCATACCTGTCTTACAGGCATCTTAGTTGATGGTCTTTCAAGGTAGGCTTTCCGGGATTTCCTGAAAGGGATATAAGGGAGGGGATGAGTACGACTACTCAGTGAATGAGTTTTCAAAGGTCTACTTTTAAATTTTAAGAAAAATATTTATATGGAGTGTGCCAGACTCCTTTCTTTTCAAAAATCCCTTCATTTAAAAATTTGGGTTTTTCCATTATTTCTTAGTTACCGGTGTGTCATCACCCAACACACATCCTTCATCATGAAAGTTACACACATTCGCAAGTCAGTATCACTACTGAACCCGCTAGTGGCTTCGGAACGACTTTTCCTGCCACCCGGATAGAAGTACAACTACTTCTACCCTGGGAATGAGTGGATGTACGTGACATCCGACCCACAATCCCGAAATCACTTCTTCGTGTCCGTATAAGGATAGAGACCTTATCCTGTCCCCATCCCGGTCTCATACGCTTGGTGCTACTCCAAATTTCGCACAGACACCTGTAACGACGAATTGCCCTTATAGCCACCAGGTCGTCCAGTGCCCTTAGGACACATCACTACCCCTCATGGGAATCTTGATGATCCCGTACTCACAGTGCATACACAAACAATGTTTTCTTATATTGCCATATAATCTGTGGTGCCACTAGTCCAACAGCCCCGACTCTCAACTCAACCCGCAGTTGTTTGTCTTGACTAGTCCGTCGACCTGTCATGTCGCACTGCCGCTAGTTGACTGAGCATGTCGGTCCTATCTTGGTACCATGGCCAAACAATTTACTTATTAAGTTTTATGGCACATATATCATGTTCGTTTATGAGCTTCAGCTCGTGCCAACTGGCCTTGGGCCCACTGTACGAGATTTTCAAAATCGGGCATTTAACCCCCAAGTTCCAAAACCGAGGCCCCTAGCCTATCAAAGTTATTCAAGCTCCCGTCGAGAAGGTCTCCCAAATAGTTTAAGCATTGACACACAGTCAGGGGAGAACACTTCCGACAAAATAGGTTTTCACTATCCATTATACCAACCGGTATAAGGACATCTCTGTTCATAACCGATGAACGGGTTTTCAACTTCCTTTGAGAAAGTCTCATCATACCAACCGGGTATGATCTACTTACAATCGGTAAGTATTTTTTTCGCATAATTTTCACATCACTTTATCTAAGTGGTGATGATTAAAATACCACTAAACAGTGGATTTTTATACCGAGGTACTTATCATCCCCTACCAGGTATGATATAAAATTTTCACTCACAACCGCTAAGTGGTTTTTATCTTTAAGTTGTGCTCATCATCCCAACTGGGTATGATGTTAGTAAACCCACTCACCCGTTAATGTCGTGAATTCCACTAGACTGGTTCTTTGTATTCACGCGAGCTTGTCCTTACTGGCGTTCCCGGTATTTCGCATTCCTACATAATATGAACATCTTGGTTCATTATCCTTCAGCCTAATTGCCTTCATTCATTCCAAATGAATGAGAAAGTCAAACTTTCATTTATTTGCAATTAGGTCCCTAAAGTTATTTCTCTTTAACTTTAAGTCCCTAATGTCCGTTTTTCCTCAAATTGAGTCCCGTAACTTTTAAAATTTATCCTGGCACCTCAATTTATTCAATTTCACCAAAAAGGGGTTTAATTTCCCAAATTTCCAATTTGGTCCCCCAATTTTCCCAAAATTACCATTTTGCCCTTCTTTTACAAAAATGGTAAGTTTTGCCCCAAAAAGTCCAAAATTCCTCAATTGGTCCTCCAACATTATTTTCATGCCCAATTGACCCTCAATTTCATAAAATTGTATTTTGGCCCTTTGAATTTCGAAAATCCCAAAATTTTTCCCCCAATTTCAACTCTTCAACACTACCGAATTTGATTTCATCAAATTGATCGATCAAACACTTCTAATTATTGAAATTGGAGTTAAAATTGAGTTCCTGCATATTCAGACAATTCTAAGAAACTTTGAATCACAGATTTTGTCACCGGAACGAGCTCAAACGGAGCTTCGCCGGAAAATAGACTATAGAGAGAGAAAGCTTCGATTACTCACAAGTGAAGGCACGACAGTCCGAGCTTTCGATCTGGGCAGATAGGTCTCGTCCTGAGGTTCATCTTTGAATCAAGAATTGCATCAATTGATGCAGAATTGGATTAGAATTTTGTCATTGAAATTCGGTTGACTCTCTCTCTAGCACCGATTGAAAATTGTAAAGGGGAGCTGAATTGGCTTACCTTTCGGTCCTAATTCAGCCGTGGAAAGGTTGAGGAAGTGTTGGGAGGGCTTGGTTTGGCCTAAGGAGGGCTTGAAATCGCTGATTTCAGCTTGGCCGAAATAGGGCAACTTCGGTCCGCCGGAGTTGCTTCACTATTCCATCATGTCAGCGCTTCTCCAACAATTCTCGGATTTACTGGAGTTTGCTATCAGATAGCTGTCTTCTCCCTGGTTCTAAAGAGCCCGACCTTTGTTCAAGTCGAAGCCCTGGTTCGAGTTTTACTGGGAAATGGAGCAGTAGAGAGAGAGAAGTGTTAAGGTGTGAGGAGAATGAAATGGGGATGACCTCTTTATATAGGCGTAAAACCCGTGTATTAAAGGGAGAGATTTATTACTAGTATTAATATTGCCATAAATTATTGGTATTAATTATAATAATTTAATTTCGGTATTAAATTATTTGTATTAATTCCAATAATTTAATTTAGGTATTAAATTATTGGTATTAATTACAATAATTAAATATATATTAATTTATGGCTATTTATGATAAGCCGTACGTTTCGCATAAAAATTTTTGACTGAAATTTCGGGTTACAGAAAAATCATACTTCCACCTAACCTCACACTACTCTCAAACAAGCACGCTTAACTTTGAAGTTCTTATGGAATCTAGTTCACTTGAACCAATTTGATTTTTATTTTCTAGTTTGTCTTAAGTTTCTTTTCCAAGGTTTAATGAACCCTTTGGATCACCCGAAAGTTGTAAATTTTCATATTGCTTATTCCCAAATGTAAACCGGCTTGGTTTTTTTTATTCGGTTTGACCGGTTCTTTTCTCGATTTTCCTTAACTCAAATGTGCGGGGTTTACCCACTTAAAAACTTTATGATAGCTGAACCTGCAAAACAGGTATGTAAGGTTAATGTATTCACTTTGATTAATGTTATTCCATGAAAGATACAAGTGAAAGGGACATCTTACTCCTCACGGTTTAGAGAAGGGGAAAACCTTTAATAAACCGTGAGAGTAGTGGGTTGTTAACAGGGATCTGACCAAACCGGGTCGTGGTCCTAAGGGCTATTGGACGACATGGTGGAGATAAGGGCAGTTCATCGTGCAAGTTAGTTTGGAAGTTCAGAGTAGCTTCTTACACATGAGACCGGGGTGGGGTCGGGATGAGGTCTTTGTCCTCATACAGACACGGAGTGGCATTCGGGTCTAAGGGTTGGATGTCGAGAATATCCACTCATACCCAAGGTAGAAGTGGACGGGCTTCTATCTTGGTGGATGGTAAAGATACTTCGATTCACAAGTGGGTGTAGTGGACGGGTTGCACCTGCGAATGCGTGTACCCTTCCTGATGAAGAGCGTATGTTTGTTTGCTAAATGCCTCCTAAGGCAAGGGGATGGGCTAAAATAGCTAAACACACCTAATATAGTCATGGGAAAAAGTTTTGAAAACCAAAGTTTGAGGAAACATTTCTTTTTAAAGGAAATGATAACCTTGGCATGGTTTGATAAACAAAAGCTATTTTGAAAACTCACTCCCAGCACCCGCTCACTGAGTTTTAGAACTCACCCCTTCTCTTTTACCCCATTAAGGAGTAAGGAGATATAACAAAAGAAAACGTGAAGATGTACCCTCCGTCAGGTATGCTTAAAATTTCTTTTAAGCTTGCATTTGATTGATTTATGCTATTCCAGGAAACAAGGTTTGAATTTACGTCTGGTTACTCTTGATTAAAAGAAGGGGAAACCCCTCTTAAACCAAGGGAGCGGCAGGTTGATTATGGGGATCCCACCAACCTGGGTCAAGGTGTGACAACTTGAGTGGTATCAGAGCCATGTTCCCTTGAAAGCATTATCAATACTATGTCTTGACACTAATGAAAACTTAACTACCTTGTAGGAAGTTCGTTGTGCGAACCAAACTCACTCACGAGATTGTGAAAAAAACTCCTACCTCTAGAGAGATAGCCATTTAGAGGTTCATAGAGGTCGAGAAGAGAGTGCCTAAAGATATGTTTGAGGACTATAGGAAACTGGTTGGAGCATTGTTAGAACTAGAAGGCATAACATATCCTCCTCCAAGGCAGAAAGAACCTACCCCTCCTCCATGGAGCCTGACATCCCCTCCAGCCTCGCAATAATTGAAAAGGACTCCAACTAGAAAGGAGGCTTGGGACAACTACTGGGATGCCCACACAACCTTCATGAAAGTTCACCAGGCACCTCCATTGAATCAATACAACTTTAACTCTTCCCAATGGATTAAGCGAACCTATGAGTGTGAAGCAGAAGTGTTAAGGAGGTACAGACTTGAGGTAATCCATGAAGTTCGTCCTAGCATGGAAGCCCGAAAGGAGTATGGATGAATGTCAACCAGTTCATCAGAGCCCTCAGACCACGAATCTTGAAAGCATTCAGAGGCTAACTCCTAGCCTATGACTCCAAGGGACTAGGAAGTAGTGAGAATGTCATGCCCCAACCTGGTTTGGTTGGATCGCCGTGAACAACCTGCCACTCTGATGGTTAATTAAGATCTTTCCCCTTCTCTAAACCGCGAGAAGGCGTCCTTTTCACCTGTATCTTTCCTAGAATAACATTAATCAATACTAAATATATTAAACCTTACATACCTGTCACGGAGGTTCTACTACATTAAAGTCTTTAAGTGGGTTTTCCCTTGGTTACCTGAAAAGGGGTAAAGGGAGGAGGTGATTTCAACAACTTAGTGAATGGGTGTTGGGAGAGAGTTTTCATAATCAAAACATCTTTAATCGAAGTGTGCCAAACTCCTTATTTTCTTTAAGAATATTCTTTTCTCAAATTCTGGATTTTCAAACCTTTTTCCTCATTTCCACATTAAGCGTGTTTAACAATCAACATATTCCATTCATCAAGAAGGGAATCACACATTCGCAGGGCAGCTCGTCGACTGCACCCACTTGTGGCATAGGAGCGACTTTACTGACGACCTAGATAGAAGCCCGTCCACTTCTACCCTGGGTATGAGTGGATGTTCGTGACATCTAATCCTCAATCCCGAAATCAACTTTGTGTCCATATTAGGATAGAGACCTCATCCCGACCTCACCCCAGCCTCATGTGCATGAAGGTACATCGAGCTTCCCTGACTGTTTGCACGACAAACTGCCCTTATCTCTACCATGTTGTCCAATAGCCCCTAGGATGCATCACTAGCCCTCTTGGGCAACTTGATGGTCATGAAACTCAAGTGCATGCACAAACAATAGTTTTCCATAAAGCCATTTATCATTGGTGCCATTAGTCCAATGGCCCTAACCCTTAACTCGACATGCAACTGTTTGTCTAAGTATGTTCGTTGACATGGCCCTAACGCACTGTCGCCACTCCATTGAGTATGTCAGTCCTATCTTGGTACCATGGCAAAATCACATAATTAATTCATTAAGAATTTTCATGGCTTTAACATATCATGTTTGTTTACGAGCTCTTGCCCGTGCCAACTAGCCTTGGGCCCACTGTACGTGATTTTTCAAAATCAGGCATTTAGCCCACAAGTTCCAAAATTTAGGCCTCTGGCCTATCTAAATTGTTCTAGCTCTCGTCAAGATCTCCCAAAAATTTTAAGCATTGACACACAATCAGGAGAGAACACTTTTGACAAAAATAATCTTTTAATTCATCACACGAACCAGGTGTGATGAACTCTTCGCTTACAACCAACAAGTGGGTTTTCTCCTTCCTTATAGGAAGTCCATCATACCAATCGGGTATGATCTCTCTACTTACAACTGGTAAGTAACTTTTCCACTTAGTTCTCACATCACTCCAATCGGGTGTGATATTAAAATCCCACATAGAAGTGGTTTTTCATTTCGTAAGTGCTCATCATCCCAACCGGGTATGATGTGAATAGACCCACTCACCCGATAACTGAAGTGTACTCTTCTTCAGTTGGTTTCCGCGTCCACGCAAACGTTTCCTTGCTCGCATTCTAGTCACTCGTGTTCCTACACAATATGGATATCGTTATCTATTAATATTTTGCATGATAGCCTTCGTTTCCTCATGTATGAACGACTAGGCTCAAAATTTCCAATTAATTGCACTTAGTTCCCTAAAGTTCATTTTCCTTGACTTTTGGTCCCTAATGATAATGTTTTCCCAAATTGAGTCGCGAAACTTCCAAAAATTTACTTTGGGTCCTCAATTTACTCGAAATTGTTTAAGGGGCTCAAGTTTTCCAAATTTCCAATTTGGTCCCCAACTTTTCAAAAATTACCATTTTACCCCTACTTTACAAAAATGCCAATTTGACCCCCAATTATTTTCAAAAATCGACCAATTAGTCCTCCAACATCTTTTCCATGGCCAATTGGCCCTTAATTTTGGGAAATTGAAATTTAGTCCTTCAATTTTACGAAATCCTCAAATTTTCCCAAAATTTTCCCTAATTTCCCCTTTTCAAACTGACTGAATTTAATTTCATCAAATTGACCATTCAATCGAGGTTAATTGCTCCAATTGAAGGTTTGGATTAGTTACTACACTTCCATATGATTCAATTGAGCTTTGAACAGCAACATTTGGGTTTGAATTGAGATCAAACGGAGCTTCGCTGGAAAACTAAGTATAGAGAGAGAAAACTTTGAAAGTTTACCGTTGAAGGAGCGGTGGTCCGATCTCTCTATCGAGAAAGATAGCTCTCTTCCTGAGATATCTTCTAGGATCAAGAATTCATATAATTGACATAGAATAAAGGGAGAATTTTGTTAGTGAAATTCAGCAGTTTCTCTCTTTAACTCCGACCTACAATGACTAAGGAGGGCCAAATTGGCTTACCTTTCAGCTCCGTTGAGGTCATCTAAGGGTTGTAGGGTTGTTGGGAGAGCTTGGTTTGGCTTGAGGAATGTTGAATTCGGCCGATTTTAGCTTGGCCAAAATAGGACAGCTTTGGTCCGCCAAAGCTGCTTGACTATTTGATTACCTTCGCACTTCTCCGACGGTTCTTAGATTGAACGAAGGTTGCTATTAGATAGTCCAGAGTCTAAAGAACCCAACCTCACCTTTTGAGGTTGAGAAAAATGTCCAAGTCAGACTTATGGTTCGAGCTTCACCGAAAATTGGAGTAGTTGAGAGAGAATGGAGTATTTAGGTGTGAGCAGGATGTATGGGGAGGAGCTCTTTATATAGGGAGCTTGTGGACTCTCTAGCAGTCTGTTTGCCCCCTTTATGGCACTGATTAATAGCCTGAAACACCCTGAACGGAAGCGATTCAATTTCACTAGGGCTATCTATTCTTTCAGTGAGTGAATAGTGTTGTCATTTGAAGGAAGAAGACGACACTGTTTTGAATTGGACCGAACCGATCTGAGCCAGGCTCAATGTTTAAACCGGTAGGTTTAGACCCAATTCGATCGAGTTTTTCAAAATTAAAAATTTCTACATTCATTCTCTAACCAATTGTGGCTTCAATTCCCCAATTTGAATATTTTAAGCCACCTAGAAAAATGAATTTAGAAACTGATTCAATGATGGTTCAAACTAGTTCAATCCGGTTCTGGTCCGGTTCACCTGAATCGGTCTGGTTTTCTTTCCAAATTGTCCCAAAGTCCTTTTCTATGACTTTTTAGGTCACTCAGGATTTATAAATTTTCCCAATTTGCCCATTCTCTATCAGTTATCGTTCATGAATCGACTCGATTTTCTATTTGGAAATGACCAATTCTTTTCCTAGTTTTTCTTATTATAAAAGGAAGGGGTTTATAACTCTCCCCTTCTTTTGGGGTTTTATCCCCAAAACAATTACACGTCAAATAAGTGAGGGTACCCATCCCTCATAATGCTCTCGGTTTCCCATGTCTCCTCTTGCACGGGTCCGTTCTGTCAAAGAACCTTGACCATAGGAATTCTCTTGTTCCTTATGTTCTTGTCCCTCCGGTCAATGATTCACACTGGTTCTACTTGATAGGTTAGGTTCTCTTCTACCTCTAGTGGAGATTGGTCCAATATGTAACCCCCATCCCTCAAAGATAAGGAAATCAGGGAAAGAACCGGTCAACCCAGTTGAGAAAACTGAACCGGTTCATGAATCCCAACTGTTAGAGAAGGGGAAAATTGGGAAATTTATAAATTTTGTGTGACCTAAAAAGTCACAAAAGTCATTAGAAAGGACTTTAGGATGAATTGGAAGTGAAAACCAAACCGGTTCAGGTGAACCAGACCTAAACTAGATTGAACCTGTTTGAACCACCATTGAACCAATTTCTAAATTAATTTTTTTAGATGACTTAGAAAATTAAATTGGAGAATTAAGGCCACCATTGGATAGAGAATGAATTTAGATGAATTTAAAAAATTTTAATTATGAAAAACTCGGTCGAATCAAGCTTGAATTGGCCAGTTTAAGCATTGAACCCAATTTGGATTGGTCCGGCCTAGTTCGGAACAGTGTCATCTTCTTCCTTTATATGACAACAATATTCACTTGCCGAAAAACTAAGCATCGCCGGAGAAGATGAAAATTCTTTGGACAGGGAGTTTCAAGCAATGAATGACCGCCATACAGGCGTCAATAAGACGGCCAAGAAATCCCCGAGCTTCCTATATAAAGAGCCCCTCATTCATCCTTCTCACACCTGAAAACTCCTCTCACTCTCCCTACTACTCCATTTTTCGGTGAAACTCAAACCAGAGCTCTGACTTAGACATTTTTCAGAGCCAAATAATGAGAGTTTGGGTTCTTTAGATTTAGGGAGAAGTCAGCTACCCGACGGTAGTCTCCATTTGCTCCAAGGATCGCGTGAGAAATGCTGGCATGATCGAACAGTGAGGCGTCTCTAGTGGACAGAAGCTACCCTATTCCGGTCGAGCTGAAAATAGCCAATTTGAGCCCTTCTCAGTTCAAACTATGCTCTCCCAACACTTTCACAGCCCTCATATAACTAAATTAGAGCTGAAAGGTAAGTTAATTTGGCTCCACTCTATAATTTCCTATCAGTATTAAAGAGAGAAGCGTCGAAACTTCACTAACCAAATTCTCCCTCAATTCGACATGAATTGATGTGATTCTTGATCTTAGGAGAAACCTCAGGATGAGAGCTATCTGTCCAAATCAAAAGCTCAGACCGATGCACCCTTGATGATAAGCTTCCGAAGCTTTCTCTCTCTAATTCCAGTTTTCCAACGAAGCTCCGTTTGAGCTCTATTCGGATCCAAATGACATGATTCAAAGTTACATTAAATCATGTGTAAGTGTAGGAATCAATTTTACCTTTAATTTCACCAATTAACCTCGATTGATCGGTCAATTTGGAAGAGGGAAATTGGGGGAAATTTGGGATTTCAAAAATCAGAGGGACTAAAGTGCAATTTCCCAAAATTAAGGGCCAATTGGCCACGAAAAAGATGTTGGAGGACCAATTGGTCGATTTTTGGAATTATTGGTGTCAAATTTGCCATTTTTGTAAAGTAGGGCAAAATGGAAAATTTTGAAAAGTTATGGACCAAATTGGAAATTTGGGAAACTTTAACCCCTTTTATAATTATGGATAAATTGAGGTCCCAAGGTGAATTTTAGAAGTTTTGGGAGTCAATTTGGGGTGAAAATTGGCATTAGGGACCTAAAGTTAAAGAAAAAGAACTTTAGGGACCTCAATACAAATAACTAAAAGTTTGGGCATTTTATTCATTCGTGATGAATGAAGGCTATTAGGCCAAAGGATAATGAATGAGGATGTTTATATTGTGTAAGAACATGAAGTACTGGGAACGCTAGCAAAGACAAGCTCGCATGGAAGAATTCACTACATTATCGGGTTAGTGGGATTTTTCACATCATACCCGGCTGAGATGATGAGTACTTCGAAATGAAAAACCACTTCTACAGGGCATTTTAACATCACACCTGGATGGGGTGATGTGAGAAAACACCCAGAAAAACTGATTGTAAGTAGATTATACTCGGTTAGTACGATGGACTTCCTAGAAGGAAGTGGAAAACTCATTTACCGATTGTAAGCAGAGATGTCATCACACCCGACTGGTGTGAAAGATGATTGAAAATATTATTTTTGTTAGAAGTGTTCTTCCCTGATTGTGTGCCACTACTTAAAGATTTTGGGAGATCTTCTTGATGAGAGCTCGAATAGCTCAGATAAGCTGGAGGGCTCGGTTTTGAAACTTGGGGCTAAAATGCCCGATTTTTCAAATATTGTACAGTGGGCCTAAGAACAGTTGGCATGAGTAGGAGATCGTAAAAAAAACATTTTGTTAAGCTGTGAAAACTTTAATGAATGATGTGTTTGGACATGGTACCAAGATAGAACCAACATACTCGATGGACTGGCGACAGTGTGACAAGACAGGTCGACGGACTAGTCGAGACAAATAGCTGCGGGTCATGTTGAGGGTCGGGGTTGTTGGACCAGTGGCACCAAAGAGTAAATGGCTTATGTGAAAAATTATTGTTTCGTGCATGCACTAATGTTTGGGACCATCAAGATGCCTAAGAGGGTTAGTAATGCGCCCTTGGGGCTACTAGACGACATGGTGGAGATAAGGGCAGTTTATCATGCCAGCAGTAAGGGAAGCTCGACATAGCTTCATGCGCATGAGACCAGAGTGGGGTCGGGATGAGGTCCCCATCCTCATATGGACAAGAAGTATTTTAGGTTTAGGGTTGAACATTAGAGTTGTTCACTCAGACTTCGGGTAGAAGTCAAAGACTTTTATTAGGGTGGATGGTAAAGATGCTCCGATCCACAAGTGGGTGCAGTCGGCATAACTACACCTCGTGAATATGTGTGAACCCTTCCTGATGAAGGGTGTGTGTTGTTTGTGAGACACACCTAATATGGAAATGGGAAAAAGGTTATGAAAGCCTTGGAAAGGATTTGAGAAATCCTTGGAAAAGAATTGGTAAACCTTGGAAAAAGGTTTTGAAAACTAGGACTTGAGGAAATAATGTTTTTAAAGAAAATAAGGAGTTTGTCACTCTCCAATTCAAACTATTTTTCAAAAACTTGGATTTCAAACACCCATTCACTAAGTTGTTGAACTCACCCCCTCCCTTTACCCCTTTTCATGTAACCAAGGGAAAACCTACCCAAAGACCCTCAGTTAGCTAAACCTGCAAAACAGGTATGTAAGTTTAAATTTCATGCAGTTTTGATTAATGTTATTCCAAGAAAGGTACATGTATAAAGGACGTCTTACTCCTTGTGGTTTAAGGAAGGGGAAAACCCTTAATAAATTGGGAGAGTGGCAGGTTGCTCGTGGAGATCCGAACAAATCGGGTCGGGGCATAACAACTTGAGTGGTATTAGAGCATGTTTCCTCGAATACATTATAAAGACTATATAACATAGTAACTAAGAGTAAGTTTCAAAATTTTCAGATGGCTCCCAGGAAAGGAACCAAGAAAACTAGGACTGACTCTACTCAACGCTCAGTCCTCATAAGAAGACAACCCTAGAAGCTTCCTAATGTTCAAGGCATAGTAGAAGTCTCAAAAGACTAAATGGGGAAGTATCTAGAAGGATGATGCTAGAACCTATTGAGGTCACAACTCTAAGTATGAAGGAAGCCAAGCCTGAAGCTAGAAACGCCAGCAAAGGGTGTATAACCTTACCTAGGAGGATGCTTATCAAGAATCCCATAGCTCCCTATTTATTTTGCAACCACTTTTTGTAATAGGGCTAAAACCCCTAACATATTGTACTACTCTATTAATGAAGTACTCCAAAATCTTAAAAACCCTGTCTCTCAAAGGATATGATCTTGCTAGGAAGATGGCCCAAGGAAAGAAACCAAACAAACTTGTGCTACCATAGAAACTAAGGAGAATCCCATCCCAGTTAAGAAACTAAATTAGGGAATCAATAAATCTAGAAGGACTCTTAGAGTGATCCTTTGGCAAAGAAGACTCCACAAGAGAACTCTCAAGGTATCCATACTCGAGGACAACAAAGCACCAAAATCTGTAATTCCCTAGAAAGATGCGAGGAACCACTTTGGTCTACGTAATTACAAGTATGAATGATAAGGATACTGTGTGGAGAAGTGCCCAACCCTACTAAGGACAGGAATCAAGTTAACATAGAGGGGGATAGGACATGTAATGGAGGAATGTCCCAAACTCCATGGATTTAGGGCAATATTTCCCAAGAAAACACGTCAACTAAAAAAAAAATCCAAAGCCACGAAGGGCAGGAAGGACCGAAGGTAGGACCTTGAGAAATCACAAACAAGAATATAATATAGATGAAGGGAATCTTCCCTTACAAGAGAGATACAGGCCATCTAGGAGCAAAGAAGGAAGCACCTCCATTAGAGAAGACGAACCCCGAATGTTGAGAAACAAATAGGATGTCTCGGGATAGCAAGGTGTAACCTACTAGGGAAAAGCAAAGGAGCCAAGAAGAATCTAGCAAATAGATGTAACTAGTAACTGTGGGAGGAGATGCTTCCAAAAGATGAATGAAAAAGGAATTTCAGGAGAAAGGGAAATAATCCTACCAAGGAAGGAAGCCACAGAAAGACATACTTATCCCAACTAAGAGGTAAGGGAACTGATCGAAGTGAAAAGAAAGATAAGCTCACCAATGAAATGCTAGTTGAGGTGGAAAGATCAAGTACAAAGGAAAAGTACTCATGAAGGCCCAAGAAGTAAGCCCTCAATTAAGAAGTGAAATAGGGAAATATATAACCACTGACATTAGGACGAGTCGTGGTCCAGACTCACTTAATGGAACCTAATGAGTGGACGAATGAGCATAGTGTGGAGTACACGGAATAAGACTAATAATCAGAAGTACCTCAAGTAAGGAATAAGGGATTAAACATAAGTTGTAGATAGAGAAGGATCTAAAGCGGACAAATGCCCTAACATAGAAAGGGGTGTGAAGAAAGGAAGAAAAAAATCCTTCAAGGAATTATAAGAAGGTTAACCAAGTAGCTCCTAAGATGGAAGTCTCTACTCTAAGGGACATAGTAGGGAACAAAGCTAGAAGAATGGAACCTTCCCAAGCAAAGGAATCGGAACATAGACTGAAAGTGATTAACTTGGAATAAAGAATTGTGAAATGGTCACGAGCGAGTAGGAGTGGATTAAGAAAAGGGAAAGTACTTGAGGAAAGGATGCCACTGAGAATGAGGGAGGACATAAGAAGGGAAGAATTCCAACGTGTCGGTAAATCATCAAGAAACTCAATGGTTTGAAACTGGAAAGATCCAATAAGGAAGTTAGAATAAGATGAGTAGGTAAGGAAAATAGATACAGCTAGGTAAGGTATGACGTCAAAAGCAAGATGGATGATGGGATAATAGTAAAGGTAGTCGAGAAATACTACCAGACGAAAAGAGGGACGAAGTTATACTATTCCTGATAGGTTGGAAGGTTGAGAACAACCATTATGGGAAGTGTTCTAAAATTTTAAATGGTTAATGACATGTTCTAGAGTATGTCGTGCTGTAAGGGACATGTAAGCCCAATAGTCCAAGGGAAATATGACTCAAGTAAGGAAGAGTCAGATAGTTAAACATGACAAGGTCAAGCATTATATTTGGACCGAAGTTGTAATAAACAACAAATGAGGGAAATGTTAATATAGGACAAAAAGGTGATAACACCGAAACCTGTGGAAGCAGGTACGTAGCACTTGAAAGGACACAAAGCTAAGGGTTTCAATGATAAAGAGAAAAACTGGATAGAGGAATGATTGGACATTTTGGAGCTCGCAATCTTGAAATATTGAACAAGAACTTTCAAGAGGATGAATCTTGCCCTAAGCAAAGGAAGATGTGAACCAAAGGATATACCTTTGGACTCATGGGAAAGACATACTAGTTATGATAAACTCCGCGAAGGGAGTAAATAATATAACGGAAAGGAAATTCCTTAAGTGAATAATATAAAAAGGGATAACTTAAATAACAAGCGAAGAGTTAGCATGTTAAGCAAACACCAAATTGACATCAAAGGAAATTGTTCCTAATGCAAAGGTTGCTAATTAAGTTTTAGGGACAAAACTCCTAAAAGGAGGGGAGAGTTGTAATCCCCGTCCCTCAAAGATAAGGAAACCGAGGAAAGAATTGGTCAACCCGGGTGAGAAAACTGAACCGGTTCACGAACCCCAACCATTAGAGAAAGGGAAAACCAGAAAATTTATAAATTTTAAGTGACCTAAAGAGTCACAAAAGTCATGAGAAAGAATATTCATGTGCATGAAGCTACGTCGAGCTTCCCTAACTACCAGCATGGCAAACTACCCTTATCTCCACCATGTCGTCCAATAGCCCATATGATGCATCACTACCCCTCTTGGGTGTCATAATGGTCTCAAACCTCAAGTGCATGCACAAACAACAGTTTTCCACAAAGCCATTTATCTTTGGTGCCACTGGTCCAATGGCCCCGACCCTCAACTCGACCTGCAACTGTTTGTCTAGACCAGTCCGTCGACCTAGTCCTAACGCACTGCCGCCAGCCCATCGAGTATGTTTGTCCTGTCTTGGTACCATTGAGAAATCACATAATCCATTTATTAGTAATTTTCATGGCTTATACATCATGTTTATTTATAAGCTCCTCCTCGTGCCAACTAGCCTTGTGCCCACTGTACGTGATTTTTCCAAAACCAGGTATTATAGCCCTCAAGTTCCAAACTGAGGCCTCTAATCTATCTGAGTTGTTCTAGCTCTTGTCAAGGTCTCCCAAAATTTTTAAGCATTGGCACACAGTCAAGGGAGAACACTTCTAACAAAATAAAATTTTCTTCTATCACACCAACCGAGTGTGTTGACATCTTTGCTTACAACCGACGGATGGGTTTTCTTCTTCCTTTCAGGAAGTTTATCATACCAAATGAGTATGATCTCTCTACTTACAATCGGTAGGTAGTTTTTCCGCATAGTTCTCACATCACTCCAATCGGGTGTGATGTTAAAATTCCACATAGAAGTGGTTTTCATTTCTGAAGTGCTCATCATCCCAACTGTGTATGATGTGAATAAACCCACTCACCCATTAACCGTGACGTGTTCATCCTCGGTTGATTTTCTCATGTCAATGCAAGCTTCTCTTGCTGGCATTTTGGTACATCATATTCCTACATGATTCAGACATCATTATATATTAATATTTGGTATAACAGCCTTCGTTAGTCATGTATGCACGTCTATACTAAAAATTTCTAGTTAACTGCATTTAGATCCCTAAAGTTTATTTTCCTAGACTTTAGATCCCTAATGCAAACTTTTCCCCAAATTGAGTCCCAAAACTTCCAAAATTCACTTTAGGTTCTTAATTTCCTTAAAATTGTTTAAGTGGCTCAAGTTTTTCAAATTTCCAATTTGGTCCCCAAATTTTATAAAATTACCATTTTTCCCCTACTTTACAAAAATGGTAATTTGACCCCAATAAATTTAAAAAATTGACCAATTGGTCCTCTAATATCTTTTCAATGGTCAATTGGCCCTCTATTTTGGGAAATTGCAATTTATACCCTCAATTTTATGAAATCCCTGAAATTTTCCGCAATTTCCCCCCTTTTAAATTGGTTGAATTTGATTTCATCAAATTGACCATTCAATCGAGGATAACTGCTTCAATTGAAGGTATGGATCAATTCCTATACTTCCATATGATTCAATTGAGCTTTGAACCGCCTCATTTGGTTCTGAATTGATCTCAAAAGGAGCTTTGTTAGAAAATTGAATGTAGAGAGAGAAAGCTTCGAAAGCTTAGTGCGGCGGTCCAATCTCTCTATCGGGGAATATAGATCTCATCCTAAGGTATCTTCTAGGATCAAGAGTTTCTACAATTGATCTTGAATTGAGGGAGAATTTCGTCAGTTAATTTTGGTAGTTTTTGTCTCTAACTCTGACCTACAACGACTAAGGAGGGCTGAATTGGCTTACCTTTCAGCTCAGTTGAGGTCGTCTAAGGGTTGTGGGGGTGTTGAGAGAGCTTGGTTTGGCCTAAGGAGGGCTGAATTTGGTCGATATCAGCTCGGCCAAAATAGGGCAGCTTCGGTCTGCTAGAGCTGCTTCACTGTTTGTTTCTACCGACGTTTCTCTAGCCGTCCTTGGATCGAATGGAGGTTGCTATCAGATAGCTTACTTCCCCTAGAGTCCAAAGAACTTGACCTTGCCTTCTAAGGTTGAGAATAATGCCCAAGTCAGAGCTCTGGTTCGAGCTTCACGAGAAATTAGAGCAATTGAGAGAGAATGGAGTTTTCAGGTGTGAGATGAATGAATAAAGAGGAGCTCTTTATATGAGGAGCTCAGGGACTCAATGGCTGTCCATTTGGCACCTTTATGGTGCTCATTCATGGCTTGAAACACCCTAAATGGAGACAATTCAGCTTCATAGGTGCTGTCTGTTCTTTCGGCGACTGAACAGTGCTGTCATATGAAGGAAGGAGGCGACACTGTTCCAAACAAGATTGGACCGGTATGAATCAGGTTCAATGCTTAAACCTGCTGGTCCAAGCCCGATTCAACCGAGTTTTTCAAAATTAAAATTTTCTAAATTCATTCCCTATCCAATGATGGCTTCAATTCACCAATTTGAATATTTTAAGCCACCTAGAAAAATGAATTTAGAAACTGGTTTAATGTTGGTTCAAACTGTTTCAATCTAGTTTAGGTCTGGTTCACCTGAACCGGTTTGGTTTTCTCTTCCAATTTATTTCAAAGTCCTTTTCCATAACTTTTATGACTTTTTGAGTCACTCGGGATTTTTAAATTTCCCATATTACTCTTTCTTTATTGGTTAAGGTTTATGAACCGACTTAGTTTTCTGTTTGGAGATGACCGGTTCTTTTCCCAGTTTTCTTATTATAAAAGGACAGGGTTTACAACTCTCCCCTCCTTTTAGGGGTTTTATCCCCAAAACAATTACATGTCAAACAAATGAGGGTACCCATCCCTTATCACACTATCTATCTCCCATGTCTCTTCTTGCACGGGCCCATTTTTTCAAAGAACTTTGACCATAGGAATTTTCTTGTTCCTCAAGTTCTTGTCCCTCCGATCCATGATTTGCACCGATTCTACTTGATAGGTCAAGTTCTCTTCTAACTCTGGTGGATGTCGGTCCAGTACATGGCTAGGATTAGGCTGGTACTTCCGGAGTACCAAGATATGGAATACATCGTGTATTCTCTATAACTCTGGAGGTAATTCCAATTTATATGCCAATGGTCATATCCTTTGGATGATGGGATAGAGATCAATATACCTTGGTTTCAACTTTCCCCGTTGTTGAAATCTAAGTATTCCCCTTCATGGGGATACCTTTAGGAACACATGGTCCCCCACATCAAATTCCATATCCTTTCTCCTTTTGTCAGCATAGCTCTTCTACCTATCTTGAACGGCCTTGATTCGACTCTTGATTATTTTGATCTTTTCTGTGGCATCTTCGATTAATTCGAACCTTTCCTACTTTCTTTCCCCCACTTCTTCCCAAAATAAGGGGTTAGGGTATGGGTGTCCATAAATGGCCTCATAAGGAGCCATTTGAATACAGGCCTGATAACTACTATTGTACGCAAGTTCCATCAGACACAAGTATTCCTCCCAACCTTTATCCATAGTGAGTATGCATGCCCTCAGCATATCTTCCAGGGTTTGAATCGTTCACTTAAACTGTCCATCGGTTCGAGGATGAAATGTTGTACTCATGTGGAGCTTAGTTCCCAAGGCACTTTGCATACTTGGCTAGAACCTTGAGGTAAATCTAGGGTCTCTATCCGACACTGTAAACCCCGCACATTTGAGTTAAGGAAAACCGGGAAAAGAACCGATCAAACCGAATAAGAAAACCAAACCGGTTTACATTTGGAAATAAGCAATATGAAAATTTACAAATTTCGGTTGATCCAAAGGATTTATTAAACATTGCAAAAGAAACTTAAGACAAACTAAAAAATAAAAAACAAATTGGTTTAGGTGAACTAGATTCCATAAGAACTTCAAAGTTAAGCGTGCTTACCTAAGAGTAGTGTGAGGATTTGAGGATGGGTGACCTCCTGGAAAGTATGATTTTTTTGTAACCTGAAATTTCGATCAAAAATTTTTATGCGATACGACTTATCATAAATAGCTATCACTTAATATATATTTAATTATTGAAATTAATACCAATAATTTAATACCTAAATTAAATTATTGAAATTAATACCAATAATTTATGGTAATATTAATACTAGTAATAAATCTCGCCCATTTAATACACGGGTTTTACGACTATATAAAGAGGTCATCCCCATTTCATTCTCCTCACACCTGAACAC
Organism: Trapa incisa; assembly: GCA_030064435.1. Lineage (NCBI taxonomy): Eukaryota > Viridiplantae > Streptophyta > Magnoliopsida > Myrtales > Lythraceae > Trapa > Trapa incisa. The sequence goes on along the minus strand of CM057777.1, from coordinate 9,799,964 downwards.
CTCTCTCTCTCTACTGTTCCATTTCCCGGTAAAGCTCGAACCAGAGCTTCAACTTGAACAAAGGTCAGGCTCTTTAGAACTAGGGAGAAGACAGCTATCTGATAGCAAACTCCAGTCAATCCGAGAATCGTTGGAGAAGCGCCGACATGATGGAATAGTAAAGCAACTCCGACGGACCGAAGCTGCCCTATTGCGGCCAAGCTGAAATCGGCCATTTCAATCCCTCCTCAGGCCAAACCAAGCCCTCCCAACACTTCCTCAGCCTTTCCACGGCTGAATTAGGACCTAAAGGTAAGCCAATTTGGCTCCCCTTTATAATTTTCGATCGGTGCTAGAGAGAGAGTCGACCGAATTTCAATGACGAAATTCTAATCCAATTCCGCATCAATTGATACAATACTTGATTTTAGGATGAACCTCAGAACGAGACCTATCTGCCCAGATCAAAAGCTTGGACTGTCGTGCCTTCACCCGTGAGTAATCGAAGCTCTCTCTCTACAATCTATTTTCCGGCAAAGCTCCATTTGAGCTCGTTTCGACGTTAAAATTTGCGATTCAAAGTTTCTTAGAATCGTATGAACATACAGGAACTCAATTTCAACTCCAATTTCAATAATTAGAAGTGTTTGATCGGTTAATTTGATGAAATCAAATTTGGTAGTGTTGAAGAGTTGAAATTGGGGGAAAATTTGGGGATTTTCAAAATTCAAAGGGGCCAAAATACAATTTTATGAAATTGAGGGTCAATTGGGCATGAAAATAATGTTGGAGGACCAATTGAGGAATTTTGGAAATTTTGGGGAAAAACTTACCATTTTTGTGAAAGAAGGGCAAAATGGTAATTTTGGAAAAATTGGGGAACCAAATTGGAAATTTGGAAAATTAAACCCCTTTTTGGTGAAATTGAATAAATTGAGGTCCCACGATAAATTTTAAAAGTTACGGGACTCAATTTGAGGAAAAACTGACATTAGGGACTTAAAGTTAAAGAGAAATTACTTTAGGAACCTAATTGCAAATAACTAAAAGTTTGAGTTTTCTCATTCATTAATGAATGAAGGCTGTTATGCCGAGTAATAATGAACAAGGTGGTTCACATCATGTAGGAACGTTAAATACCAGGAACGCCAACAAGGATAAGCTCGCGTGAATACAAAGAACCAGTCTAGTGGAATTCACGGCATTAACGGGTGAGTGGGTTTACTGACATCATACCCGGTTAGGAATGATAAGTGCCTCTATATAAAAACCCATTGTTTAGTGGTATTTTAATCATCACTACTTAGAGAAAGTGATGTGAAAGTTATGCGAAAAAAAAAACTACTTAGGGGTTGTAAGTAGATCATACCCGGTTGGTATGATAAGACTTTCTCGAAGGAAGTTGAAAACCCGTTCATTGGTTATGAATGGAGATGTCCTTATACCGGTCAGTATGATGGACAGTAAAAACCTATTTTTGTCAGAAGTGCTCTCCCCTGACTGTGTGCCAATGCTTAAACAATTTGGGAGACCTTCTCAACGGGAGCTCGAATAGCTCTTATAGGCCAGGGGCCTCGATTTTGGAACTTGAGGGCTAGAATGCCCAGTTTTTTGAAAATCTCGTACAGTTGGCACGAGCTGGAGCTCGTAAATGAACATGATATATGTGCTATAAAACTTAATAAGTGAATTGTTTGGCCATGGTACCAAGATAGGACTGACATGCTCAATCAACTAGCGGCAATGCGACATGACAGGTCGACGGACTAGTCAAGACAAACAGCTGCGGGTTGAGTTGAGAGTCGGGGCTGTTGGACTAGTGGCACCATAGATTACATGGCAATATAAGAAAACATTGTTTGTGCATGCACTGTGAGTACGGGATCATTAAGATGCCCATGAGGGGTAGTGATGCGTCCTAAGGGCACTGGACGACCTGGTGGCTATAAGGGCAGTTCGTCGTTCCAGGTGTCTGTGCAAAATCTGGAGTAGCACGAAGCGCATGAGACTGGGGTGGGGACAGGATGAGGTCTCTGTCCTCATACAGACATGAAGATGTGATTTCAGGATTGTGGGTAGGATATCATGTACATCCACTCATTCCCAGGGTAGAAGTGGTCGTACTTATATCCGGGTGGTAGGAAAAGTCACTCTGAAGCCACTAGTGGGTTCAGTAGTGATACTGACTTGCAAATGTGTGTAACCTTCATGATGAAGGATGTGTGTTGGGTAATGACACATCGTGGTAACTAAGAAATAATAGAAAATTCTAAAATTTTAAATGATGAGATTTTTTAAAACAAAGGAGTCTGGCACACTCCATATAAATGTTTTTCTTAAAAGTCAAAAGCTTTTAAAAACCCATTCATTGAGTAGTCGTACTCACCCCCTCCCTTATATCCCTTTCAGGAAGTCCCGGAAAGCCTCCCCTTAAAAATCGTCAACTAAGATGCCTGTAACACAGGTATGTAAAGTTTTAAATTTCATACAGTTTTAATTATGTTATTCCAGGAAAAAGGTGCAAGTTAAAGGACGCCTTACTCTTTACGGTTTACGATCAGGGGAAACCCTTTAATAAACTAGGGGAGTGGCGGGTTAATCATGGGGATCCGACCAAATCGGGTCGGGGCGTGACAGACACTATGCTCACAAGGATACCATGGAGTCTTACTATCTCCCTCATTTACAAGATGGCCAGTTGTTCTACTGAATCTATCACTCTTATCGATAGGAAATGGGCGTACTTGGTCAATATGTCCACAATAACCCAAATTAGATATCATCCCTTCCTTGTCACAGATAATCTTGTGACATAGTCCATAGTGATGTGCTCCCATTTCCATTCCGGGATTGGCAAGGGTTGTAGCAGTTCCGACGATTTCTAATGCTCAGTTTTAATCTATTGACAAGACAAGCATCGGGCTACGTATTCCACAATATCCCTCTTCATTCCTTTCCACCAATATCCATGTTTGAGGATGTGGTACATCTTAGTACTACCCAGATGCATCGCATAAACAGAGTTGTGTGCCTCTTCCAAAATTAACCTCTTCAATTCCTTATCTTGAGGTGCACACACTCTACCCTTGTAGGTTAGTACTCTATTGCCTCAAAGGTCATAGTCTGGTTTTGTCCCTCTGTTAACTGGGTCAAAATAGGGTTGGAGCTCCTTGTCCGCTTTTTGATGGACCTTAATTTACTCTATTAGGTTAGGTCTCACCACCACGTCAGCCAGTAAGCATCTCTTCCTTTTGTCCCTCCTAAGGTCCACCTCCATTCTTTCCAACTATTGCAACAAAGGTAAGTAGCTTGTCTTTATCTACGCTGCCTCAGTTTGGTACTTACGACTTAGAGCATTTGCCACTATATTTGCCTTCCTCGGGTGATACTTTATCACAAGGCATGTCCTTTAGCGGAGGTTCAACTCCTGAGTTAAGAAATAATTAAGACTCTTATGATTAGTGTATATTCTCCACTTAACCCTATAGGGCGAACACTATTGTAGCTAATTCTAAGTCATGAGTAGGGTAATTCCGCTCATGTACCTTAAGTTGTCTCGAGGCATAGGTGATAACATTTCCTTGTTACATCACTACACATCCGAGTCCTTGTCCGGATGCATCACTATAGTCGATGTACTCTCCCGCACTTAGGTCAGGAAGAGAGAGTATAGGTGCGGTTGTCAAACAAGTCTTCAATTCCAACAAAGATTTCTCATAGCTTTCATCCCATTTATACTCTACTCCTTTCTTGGTGAGACAAGTTAAAGGGGCGGCTATTTTAGAGAAATCCACCACAAACCATCTGTAGTATCCCGCCAAGCTTAAGAAACTTTGTATTTCCGAGGGATTCCTGGGCGCCTTCCAATCAGACATGTCTTCCACCTTTGTCGAGTCTACTTTGACTTCATCTTTGGATACTATGTATCCTAAGAACCCTACCTCCTACAACCAGAACTCACACTTGGAGAATTTTGCATATAAGTGGTTTTCCCATAGTATCTCCAAGGCGATTGCCAGATGTTCTTCATGCTTCAGCCTAGTTCGTGAGTTTATAAGAATGTCATTTATAAATACTATCACGAACCTATCCAAGAGTGGCTGGAACAGCTAGTTCATTAAATCCATAAAGGCTGCAGGGGCATTTGTCAATCCAAATGGCATCCCCCTAAACTTGTAATGTCCATATCGAGACCAAAATGAGGTCTCAGGAATATCTTGCTCTCAGATTCTGAGTTGCTAATAGCCTGACCAAAGGTCTATCTTGGAGAAGTAGGCTGCTCCTTTTAGTTGGTCGAACAGGTTATCAATCCGTGGAAGTGGATACTTGTTCTTGATGGTGAACTGGTTCAACTTCCTATAGTTTATGTACAGTCTCAAGCTTCCATCCTTTTTCTTTACGAATATGATTGGCGCACCCCATGGAGACTGCTAGGACGTATGAAGTCCTCCAACAGCTCATCTAGCTGCTCCTTCAATTCATTTAGCTCTGCTGGATCCATGCAGTAAGGGGCTTGGGATATGAGGTTTGTTCCTGGGATAATCTCTATGGTGAACTCCAATTGTCGGCTTGGGGGTAATTTAGGTAATTCTTCCAGGAATACATCTAGGTAGTGTTCAACTACCGGAATATCTTTGGGTTCCTTCTCTTTAAACTTCTTGTTGATGATCATTACCAGAAAAGCCTTACAACCTTTCTGTTTCATCTTTTGAGCTTTTATATGAGACACCATATGTACTTTACTCTTCTTCAGTCTCCTTGGAATTTTAGTCCAATTATCTTGGAAGGGTGGAAGGTTACTATCTTCTTTCCACAGTCCATCCTAGCATGATGGGTACTTAACCAATCCATTTCAAGGATTATTTCTACCTCCCTCAGAGGTAATGGAATCAAATCTGCTTCTAATTTGATTCCCTAATCTTTATCTCACATCCCTTCAGCTGTTTGTCCCTGTTTAACCCTTCTCCTTAGAGTGTGAGGATGTTGAGACTTTGTCCTAAAGAGGTGAGTTCTAGGGGTAGACTTGGGATTAGATCCTCTTTGGTGAAAGATCTTTCTGCTTCCAAATTGAAGAGGGCGTGGACCTTTCATCCCCACAATTGTACGTACACTGATTGAAGAAACACATGTTTAGAGAAAAAGATTTTTTTATTGACTAAAATTTCAAATTACATGTTTTTCTTAATCTAGTTGGGAGGGTTTTGTGAAGCACCCGCTATGGTACTATGGTCTTTCCTAGACTCTTATTTGGTGAGGTTGTATACCCTACCTGGTACTCTGGCTATGGTGTCCTACTGAGGAGTCCTTGGGTTCACTTGGGGTGGTCCAAGCGTATTCCTTTGCTTGTTCTCCCTAAGAGTGGGGCATTCCTTTGCAAAATGCCCTACTTGTCCACATGGTACCTTTGGCACCAAGGACAACGAGGGTTTCCTTGTGGTAGGGTGGGAATCATTCTTGGTGATGGTACATCCTTTTTTCTTTTAGAAACCCACCCTATTTCCCCATCTTGGGTCATTTGGCTCCTTCCGTCCCCCATGACGGCTTTAGCCCTTGTCCTCCTTCTGGGTCAACTGCTCCATTCGACAGTGTCAGGTTTGCACCAATCGCTCACATTTGTGAGCCATACTGATCACCACCGCTAGACCCGTGGGGTGTCCTAGTACCCCCATACGGTCTCGTATGTCCATATTGAGACCATCCATGAACCGTGGGGTGTCCTTCTTGATGTTAGCCAGCCAGTCCATGGTGGCTCATGCATCATTTTCTCCGAGAAAAGGCTTACACCCAGTTGACAAAGAGTCTTTAGATAGTTGGGAATGTCAACTAGAGGGGGATGGTTAACAGGAGGAGGATGAGATTGTACTTCCTCTAGTTCAGCCCGAGAGTTGGTGCCTACCTTTGGGACAAGGTTAGGTTGCCCAAATACTCGAGTGAACTCCTCGTGTAACCTCTGGTGTTTCAAGCTTAGTTTAGGTGGGGTTGTTTGGGCTCCTCGGGGAGTTTCCACAAGAAGAGGTGGTTGGGTAGTGTCAGAGACTACAACTCTTGTTCTCTTGGTTCCTCTCTTGGGAGCCATATGAAAATTTAAAATTATCCCTATTAGTTACTATGTTATATAATCTTGATAATGTATTCAAGGAAACAGGCTATGATGCCACTCAAGTTGTCAGCCCCGACTCGATTTGGTCAGATACCCGTGAACAACCCGCCAATCTCCTTGTTTATTAAGGGTTTTCCCCTTTAAACCGCGAGAAGTAAGACATCCTTTTCACCTATATCTTTCATGGAATAACATTAATCAAAACTGAATACATTAACCTTACATACCTGTTTTGCTGGTTTAGCTATCAGAAAGTCTTTAAGTGGGCTTTTCCTTGGTTACCTAAAAAGGGGTAAAGGGAGGGGATGAGTTTGACAACTCAGTAAATGGGTAATGAGAGAGCGTTATAATTAAAACATCTTTAATCGGAGTGTGTCAAACTACTCATTTCTTTTTTAAAAATATTCTTTCTTCAAATTCCCAGTTTGTCAAACCATTTTCCTCATTTCCACATTAGGTGCATTTAACAATCAACACACACTTTCATCAGGAAGGGAATCACACATTCGTAGGGCAACCCGTCCACTGCACCCACTTGTGGAGTCGAAGCGACTTTATCGGCCACCTAGATAAAAGCCCGTTTACTTCTACCCTAGGAATGAGTAGATGTTTGCAACATCCAACCCTCAAACACAAAATCAACTCCATGTTCATATGAGGACAAAGACCTCATCCCGACCCCACCCGAGCCTCATGCGCATGAAGCTATGTCGAATTTCTCTAATTGCTGGCATAATAAACTACCCTTATCTCTACCATATTTTCCCGTAGCCCGAGGATGCATCACTACCCCTCTTTGGCATCTTGATGGTCCTGGACCTCAAGTGCATGCAAAAATAATAGTTTTCCACAAATCCGTTTATGTTTAGTGCCACTGGTCCAATGGCCCCGACCCTCAACTCGACCTATAGCTGTTTGTCCAGATCGATCCGTTGACCTGGTCTTGTCACACTGCTGCCAGCCCATCGTGTATGTCAGTCTTGTCTTGGTACCCTCGTGAAATCACATAATCCGCTTATTAGGAATTTTCATGGCTTATACATCATGTTTGTTTACGAGCTCCTGCTCGTGCCAACTGACCTTGGGCCCACTGTACGTGATTTTCCAAAACTGGTCATTATAGCTCTCAAGTTCCAAACCTGAGGCCTCTGGCCTATTTGAGCTATTCTAGCTCTTGTTAAGAAGGTCTCCTAAAATTTTTAAGCATTGGCACACAGTTAAGGGAGAACACTTCTCACAAAATAAACTTTCCTTCCATCACACTAACCGAGTTGATAACATCTCCGCTTACAACCGACAAACGGGTTTTCTTCTTCCTTTCAAGAAGTTTATCATAACAACCAGGTATGATCTCTCTACTTACAACCGGTAACTAGTTTTTCCGCATAGTTCTCACATCACTCCAACTAGGTGTGATGTTAAAATTCCACATATAAGTGGTTTTTCATTTTCCAAAGTGCTCATCATCCCAATCGCGTAAGATGTGAATAAATCTACTCACTCGTTAATCGTGACGTATTCGTCCTCGGTTGGTTTTCCCAATCGACGTGAGCTTCCCTTGTTAGCGTTCCAGTCCTTCGTGCTCCTACACGATTTATACATCCTTATTTATTAATATTTGGCATAACAGGCTTCATTCCTCATGCATAAACGACTATACTCAAAATTTCTAGTTAATTGCATTTATGTCCCTAAAGTTAATCTTCCTTGACTTTAGACCCCTAATGCAAAATTTTCCCTAAATTGAGTCCCAAAACTTCCAAAATTCACTTTAGGTCCTCAATTTACTCAAAATTGTTTAAGGGGCTCAACTTTTCCAAATTTCCAATTTGGTCCCCAACTTTTCAAAAATTACCATTTTCCCCTACTTTACAAAAATGGCAATTTGATCTTAATAAATTTAAAAAATCAACCAATTGGTCCTCCAATATCTTTTTCATGGCCAATTGGCCCTCAATTTTGGAAAATTATAATTTAGTCCCTCAATTTTACGAAAACACCAAAATTTCCCTATAATTTTCCTCAATTTTCCCCTTTCAAACTGACCAAATTTGATTTTATCAAATTGACCATTCAATTAGAGTTAATTGCTCCAATTGAAGGTATGGATCAATTCCTATACTTCCATATGATTCAATTGAGCTTTGAACCGCGTTATTTGGGTCTGAATTTAGCTTAAATGGAGCTTTGCCGAAAAATTGAACGTAGTGAGAGAAAGCTTCGAAAGCTTATCGTCGAGGTTGCCACGGTCCAATTGATCTATTGGGGAAGATAACTCTTCCTAAGATATCATCTAGGATCAAGAATTCCTACAATTGACCTAGAATTGTGGGAGAATTTTGTCAGTGAAATTTTATAGTTTCTCCCTCTAACTCCAACCTACAACGATTGAGAAGGGTTGAATTGGCTTACCTTTTAGCTTAGTTGAGGTCGTCTAAGGGCTGTGGAGGTGTTGGGAAAGCTTCATTTGGCTTAAGGAGGGCTGAATTCGGCAAATTTCAGCTTGGCCAAAATAAGGCAGCTTTGGTTCGCCAGAACTGCTTCATTGTTTGATCCCACCGACGTTTCTCCGACAATACTTAGATCGAATGGAGGTTTCTATTAGATAGATGACTTCCCCTAGAGTCCACAGAACCCAATCTCTCCTTCTGAGGTTGAGAAAAATTCCCTAGTTGGAGCTTTGGTTTGAGCTTCATCAAAAATTAGAGCAGTTGAGAGATAATTGAGTTTTTAAGTGTGAGGAGAATGAATGGAGAGAAGCTATTTATATAGGGAGCTTGGGGACTGACTGGTCGTCCATTTGGCACCTTTATGGTGCTCATTAATGGCTTGAAACATCCTGAATGGAGATGATTCAGCTTCGTCGGTACTGTCCGTTCTTCCGGTGAGTGAACGGTGTTGTCATCTAAAGGGAGAAGATGACGTTGTTTCGATCCTCGTTCAATGCTTAAACCAGCTGGTTCAGGCCCAATTCGACTGAGTTTTTCAATATTAAAAATTTCTAAATTCATTCTCTAACCAATGGTGGCCTCAATTCCCCAATTCGAATATTTTAAGTCGGCTAGAAAAATTAATTTAGAAACCAGTTCAATGTTGGTTCAAATCAATTTAAGTCCGGTTCACCTGAACCGGTTTGGTTTTCTCTTCTAATTCATCCCAAAGTCCTTTTCCATGACTTTTCTCACTTTTTGAGTCACTCGGGATTTGTAAATTTCCCATATTGCTCTTTATTTATCCGTTAAGGTTTATGAACCGACTCAGTTTTCTCTTTAGAAACGATTGATTCTTTTCCCGATTTTCTTATTATAAAAGGAAGGGATTTACACATCACTACCCCCTAGGACGTCTTGATGGTCCTGTACCACAAGTGCACGCTCAAACAACATTTTTTCACATATGACCATTATCTTTGGTGCCAATGATCCAATGGTTCAATGTTCCTGACCCTCAACCCAACCTACAGCTGTATGTCTAGGTAGGTCCCTCGACCTGGCCCTGACGCACTACTGCTAGTCCATCGAGTACTATCGATCCTGACTTGGTACCATGGTGAAATCATACAACCAATTTCATTGGAAATTTTCATGGCTTTCATTAATCAAGTTTGTTTACAAGCTCCTGCTCATGCCCACTGGCCTTAGGCCCACAACATGTGTTTTTCCAAAACTGGGCATTTAGCCCCATGAGTTCAAAAATCGAGGCCTCTAGCCTATCTGAGCTGTTCTTGCTCTCGTTAAGAAGGTCTCCCAAATATTTTAAGCATTGGCACACAGTGAGGCGAGAACACTTCTAACAAAATTCGTTTTCAACTTCATCACACCAACTAGGTGTGATGATATCTCTACTTACAACCGGTAAACAGGTTTCTCCTTTCCACAAGGAAGTTCATCATACCAATCGGGTATGATTATCTCTACTTATGACCATTAAGTAGGTTTTATCAGTTAAAGATGATACTTCTCATCCCAACTAGGTTTGAAGTTAGATAATCCCACTCATCCAATGATCATGACGTGTTCGTCTCTAGTTGGTTTCTGAATCCACGCTAGCTTTTCCTTGTTGGCGTTCCGATCTCTTGTGTCCCTACATGATTTGGACATCCTTATCAATTAAGATTTGGCATAACAGCCACTATTTTCTCACATATGAGCGAATAGTCTAAAAAAATGTTGATTAATTGCATCTAGGTCCCTAAAGTTCATTTTTCTTAACTTTAGGTCCCTAATGCCAACTTTTCCTCAAATTGAGTCCCAAGGCTTCCAAAATTCCCTTTGAATCCTCAATTTTACTCAAAATTGTATAAGAGGCTCAACTTCTCCAAATTTCCAATTTGGTCCCCAACTTTTCAAAAAAGGTAATTTTACACCAAATGTTCCAAAAATTGACCAATTGATCCTCCAGCATCTTTATCATGGCCAATTGGCCATCAATTTTGGGAAATTGCAAAGAGGTCCCTCAATTTTCCAAAATCCCCAATTTTCCCCAAAATCCCCAAAATTTTCCCCAATTTCTCCCCTTCAAACTTACCAAATTTATTTTTTTTCAAATTGGCCATTCAATCGGGATTAATTGTTTCAATTGAAGGTATGAATCAGTTCCTACACTTCCATACAATTCAATTAAGCTTTAAATCACATGATTTGAGTCCGAAACGAGCTCAAATAGAGCTTTGTTGAAAAATCGTTTGTAGAGAGAGAAAGTTTTGAAAGCTTACTGTTGGAGGTGCAGCGGTCCGAGCTCTCGATCTAGGCAGGTAGCTCTCGTCTTTAGGTTACTTCTAGGATCAAGAATTTGGACAATTGCTGTCAGGATCAATGAGAATTTGATCAATGAAATATGTTACTTTCTCTCTCTAAGGGCAATCTGAATCTAGCTCAGCCAAAATAGGGAAACTTCGACCCGTCGGAGCTGCTTCACTATTTGATTCTGCCAATGCTTCTCCGGTGGTCCTCGGGATGAAAGGAAGTTGCTGTCAGGTAGCTGACTTCCCCTGAAGTCTATAGGACCCGACCTTTCCTTCTGAGACTAAGAAAAAGGCCTATGTCAGAGCTCGGAAAATGGAGCCGTTGAGAGTGAATGGCAATTTGAGGTGTGTGGATGATGTGTGGAGAGGAGCTCTTTATATAAGGAGTTTGGGGACCCCCTGCCCAAACACTTTCCATTTTGGTCGAGCTTATCCTTGCCCTGAAATGGCCTGAATGGAGCGGTTTCATCTTCGTTGGAGTTATACGGTTTCATCTTCATTGCAGTTGTTTGTCTAGGTCGATCTGTCGACCTGACCCTGACGCACTACCGCCAGTCCATCGAGCACTATCGATCTTGACTCGGTACCATGGCACAACAAACAATCAATTCCATGTTAATTAGGAGTTTTCATGGCTCTTTCTAATTAAGTTTGTTTACGAGCTTCTGTACGAGCCCACTAGCCTTGGGCCCACTACACGTGTTTTCCAAAATTGGGCATTGAGCCCTATGAGTTCAAAAAAGACCAAGGCCCCTGGCCTATCTGAGCTGTTCTAGCTCCCGTCAAGAAGGTCTCCCAAATATTTTAAGTAGTTGTCACATAGTCAAGGGAGAACACTTCTGTAAACCCCGTCCTATGATAATAAGAAAAATCGGGAAAAGAACCAGTCATTTTCAAAGAGAGAATCGAGTCGGTTTATAGATAGTAACTGATAGAGAAAGGGCAAACTAAGAAATTTATAAATCCCAAGTGACCTAAAGATGTCACAAAATTCATGAGAAAGGACTTTAGTGTGAATTGAAGGTGAAAACCAAACCGGTTCAGGTGAACCGGACCTGAACTGTATTGAACCTGTTTGAACCACTATTGAACAAGTTTCTAAATTCATTTTTCTAGGTGGCTTAGAAAATTCAAATTTGAGAATTTAACCCACCATTGGATAGAGAATGAACGTGTGTAACCTTTATGATGAATGATGTGTGTTGGGTGATTACACACCGGTAACTAAGAAATAATAGAAAACCCCAAATTTTTAAATAAAGGGATTTTTTTAAAAGAAAAGAGTTTGGCACACTCCATATAAATATATTTCTTGAAAGTCAAAAGATTTGAATTCCATTCACTGAGTAGTTATACTCACCCCCTCCCTTATACCTCTTTTAGGAAGTCCTAGAAAGTCGAACCATAAAAGACAAGCACAATTAAATGCTTGCAAGACAGGTACGATTAAATTAAATTACTATACAGTTTTGATTTATGATATTCCTGAAAAAAAGGTGCAGGTCTAAAGAACGCCTTACTCTTTATGGTTTATAATATAAGGGGAAACCCTTTTGTAAATCAGGAGAGTGGCGGGTTGATCATGGGGATCCGACCAGACTGGGTCGGGGTGTGAAATAAGAAGTCCCCAAGCTTACTATATAAAGAGCCACTCTTCATTCATCCTCCTCACACCTGAAAACTCCACTCTCTCCCAACTGCTCCATTTTTCGGTGAAGCTCAAACCAGAGCTATGACTTGGGCATTTTTCTGAGACAAAGAAGGCGAGGTCAGGTTCATTGGATTTGGGGAGAAGTCAGCTACGTAACGGTAGTCTCCATTTGCTCCGAGGGTCGTTGGAGCAATGCCAGCGTGATAGAACAGTGAAGCAGCTCAAGCAGACCGAAGTTGCCATATTTCGGTCGAGCTGAAAAGGGCCAATTTGAGCCCTTCTCAGGCCAAACCATGCCCTCACAACACTTCCACAGCCCTCATACACCTGAATTATAGTAGAAAGGTAAGCTAATTTGGCCCACCTCTATAAACTCCGATCAATGCTAGAGAGAGAACCAGTCGATCTTTACTGACGAAATTCTCCATCAATTTGACATGAATTGATGTGATTCTTGATCCTAGGAGGAACCTTAAGACAAGAGCTATTTGTCTAGATCGAAAGCTCAAATTGCCGCACCCCCGACGGTAAGTTTTTTAAACTTTCTCTCTCTACATTCAGTTTTCCAACGAAGCTCCGTTCGAGCTTGTTCAGGCATCAACTCATGCAATTCAAAGTACAATTAAATCGTATGGATGTGTAGGAACTCAATTTCACCTTCAATTTCATCAATGAACCTCGCTTGATCGATCAATTTAATGAAATCAAATTCGGCTAGTTTGAAAGGAGAAACTGGGAATTTTGAAAATTCGAGAGACTAAAGTGGAATTTCCCAAAATTGAGGGCCAATTGGACAAGGAAAAGATGTTGGAGGACCAATTTGTCAATTTTTGGAATTTTTGGGGTGGTGTTTACCATTTTTGTAAAGTCGGGGCAAAATGGTAATTTTGAAAAAGCTGGGGACCAAATTGGGAATTTGGCAAACTTGAACCCCTTTTTGTAATTTTGAATAAATTGAGGTCCCAAAGTGAATTTTAGAAGTTTCACGACTCAATTTGGGGAAAATTGGCATTAAGGACAAAGTTAAAGAAAAAGAACTTTAGGGACCTAATTACAAATATTTAAAAAGTTTGGGTACTTTATTCATTTGTGCTGAATGAAGGCTATTAGGCCAAATAATAATGAACAAGAATGTCCATATTGTGTAGGAACACGAAATACCAGGAACACCAGCCAAAATAAGCACGTGGAGGCAAAAAGCCAGTTTAAGAGAAAATTCACTACACTATCGGGTGAGAGGGATTTTTATATCATACCCGATTTGGATGATAAGCACCTCAGAAATTAAAACCTGCTACAATGTGGGATTTTCACATCACACCTCGATGGGAAGATGTGAGAAAACACATGAAAAAACTACTTATCGGTTGTAAGTAGATCATACACGGTTGGTATGATGAACTTCCTCGAAGGAAGTAGAAAACACGTTCATCGATTTTGAGCGGAGATGTCCTCACACCCGGTTGGTGTGATTGCCGGCTGAAAGATTATTTTTGTCAGAAGTGCGCTTCCATGAATGTGTCTGTCATGCCCTGACCTAGTTTGGTCGGATCCCCGTGATCAACCCGCCACTCTCCCGGTTTATTAAAGGGTTTCCCCTTATTGTAAACCATAAAGAGTATGGCATCCTTTAACTTGCACCTTTTTCATAGAATAACATAATAAAAACTGCATGAAATTTAAAACTTTACATACTTGTCTTACAGGCATCTTAGTTGACGGTATTTAAGGGGAGGCTTTCCGGGATTTCCTAAAAGGGATATAAGGGAGGGGGTGAGAACGACTACTTAGTGAATGGGTTTTTAAAAGCTTTTAACTTTTAAGAAAAATATTTATATGGAGTGTGCCAGACTACTTTATTTTCAAAAATCCCTTCATTTAAAAATTTGGGTTTTTCTATTATTTCTTAGTTACCACGGTGTGTCATCACCCAACACACATCCTTCATCATGAAGGTTACACACATTCGCAAGTCAGTATCACTACTGAACCCGCTAATGGCTTCGGAGCGACTTTTCCTGCCACCCGGATAGAAGTACGACCACTTCTACCCTGGGAATGAGTGGATGTACGTGACATCCGACCCACAATCCCGAAATCACTTCTTCGTGTCCGTATGAGGACAGAGACCTCATCCTATCCCCACCCCGGTATCATGCGCTTGGTGCTACTCCAGATTTCGCACAGACACCTGGAATGACAAATTGCCCTTATAGCCACCAGGTCGTCCAGTGCCCTTAGGACGCATCACTACCCCTCATGGGCGTCTTGATGATCTCGTATTCATAGTGCATGCACAAACAATGTTTTCTTATATTGCCATGTCATCTGTGGTGCCACTAGTCTAACGGCCCCGACTCTCAACTCAACCCGCAGCTGTTTGTCTTGACTAGTCCGTCGACCTGTCATGTCGCATTGCCGCTAGTTGACTGAGCATGTCAGTCCTATCTTGGTACCATGGCCAAACAATTCACTTATTAAGTTTTATAGCACATATATCATGTTCATTTACGAGCTCCTACTCGTGCCAACTGTACGAGATTTTCAAAAAATTGGGCATTCTAGCCCTCAAGTTCCAAAATCGAGGCCCCCGGCCTATAAGAGCTATTCGAGCTCCCGTTAAGAAGGTCTCCCAAATTGTTTAAGCATTGACACACAGTCAGGGGAGAGCACTTCTGACAAAAATAGGTTTTTACTGTTCATCATACTGACCGGTATAAGGACATCTCCATTCATAACCAATGAACGGGTTTTCAACTTCCTTCGAGAAAGTCTCATCATACCAACCGGGTATGATCTACTTACAACCCGTAAGTAGTTTTTTTTTTCGCATAACTTTCACATCACTTTCTCTAAGTAGTGATGATTAAAATACCACTAAACAATGGGTTTTTATATAGAGGCACTTATCATTCCTAACCGGGTATGATGTTAGTAAACCCACTCAATTTATTCCATTTCACAAAAAGGGGTACCCTAACATTATTGGTCCCAAAAATTTATCCCAAAAATTTCAAAATTCCTCAATTGGTCCTCTAACATTATTTTCATGCCTAATTGACCCTCAATTTCATAAAATTTCATTTTGGTCCTTTGAATTTCGAAAATCCCCAATTTTCCCCCAATTCCAACTTCTTAACACAGCCGAATTTTATTTCATCAAATTAACCCATCAAACGTTTCTAATTGTTGAAATTAAAGTTGAAATTGAGTTTCTACATGTTCATACGATTCTTCAGAAATGTGAATCGCAAGTTTTAATGCCGGGACAAACTCAAACGGAGCTTTGCCGGAAAATGAACCATAGAGAGAGAAAGCTTCGATTACTCATCGGTGAAGGCACGACTGTTCGAGCTTTCGATCTGGACAGATAGCTCTCATCCTGAGGTTCATCCTAGAATCAAGAATCGCATCAATTGATGCGGAATTGGATTAGAATTTTGTCATTGAAATTCGGTCGACTCTCTCTCTAGCACCAATCGAAAATTATAAAGGGAAGCTGAATTGGCTTACCTTTCGGTCCTAATTCGGCCGTGGAAAAGCTGAGGAAGTGATGGGAGGGCTTGGATTGGCCTGAGCAGGGCTTGAAATGGCTGATTTCAGCTTGGCCAAAATAGGGCAACTTCGGTCCGCCGGAGCTGCTTCACTATTCTACCATGCCGGCGCTTCTCCAACGATTCTCGTATTGACTGGAGTTTGCTATCAGATAGTTGTCTTCTCCCCGATTCTAAAGAGCCCGACCTTTGTTCAAGTCGAAGCTCTGGTTTGAGCTTTACCGGGAAATGGAGCAGTAGTGAGAGAGAGAGAAGTGTTCAGGTGTGAGGAGAATGGAATGGGGATGACCTCTTTATATAGTCGTAAAACCCGTGTATTAAATGGGCGAGATTTATTACTAGTATTAATATTGCCATAAATTATTGGTATTAATTCCAATAATTTAATTTAGGTATTTAATTATTGGTATTAATTTCAATAATTAAATATATATTAATTTATGGCTATTTATCATAAGTCGTACGCTTCGCATAAAAAATTTTGACCGAAATTTCGGGTTACAAAAAATCATACTTCCCAGGAGGTCATCCATCCTCACACTACTATCAAGTAAGCACACACAACTTTGAAGTTCTTATGGAATCTAGTTCACCTGAACCAATTTAGTTTTTATTTTCTATTTTGTTTTAAGTTTCTTTTCCAATGTTTAATGAACCCTTTGGATCACCTGAAAGTTATAAATTTCAATATTGCTTATTACCAAATGTAAACCAGTTTGGTTTTCTTTTTCCCGGTTTTCCTTAACTCAAATGTGCGGGGTTTACAGTGTCCACTACTTAAACTTTTTCGAAGACCTTCTTGACGGGAGCTCAAATAGCTCAAATTGGCTGGAGGCCTCAATTTTGGAACTTGGGGGCTAATATGCCCGATTTTGAAAATCTCATATAGTTGGCCCAAGGCTAGTTGGCACGAGTAGGAGCCCGTAAACAAACATTAGTTTAAGCCATGAAAGCTTTAAATGAATGATATGTTTAGCCATGGTACCAAGATAGGACTGACATACTCGATGAACTAGTGGCAATGTGACGAGATAGGTCAACGGACCGATCTAAATAAACAATTGCAGGTCAAGTTGAGGGTCAGGGTCATTGGACCAATGGCACAAAAGATTAAATGGCTTATGAGGAAAACTATTATTTTGTGTTTAAACTGAGTTTCGAGACCTTCAAGATGCCCAAGAGGGGCTACTGGACGACATGGTGGAGAGAATGGCAGTCTTTACGGGATTGAGGGTCAGATGTCGTGTACATCCTCTCATTCTCAGGGTAGAAGTGGACAGGCCTCTATCTAGGTGGCTCATAAAGTCACTTCGACACCACAAGTGGGTGTAATGGACGTACTGCCCTATGAATGTGTGATCCCTTCCTAATGAAGTAAGTGTGTTGATTATTAAACACACCAAAGGTGGTTAATGAGGAATAATGTTTTTGAAAACTGAGATTTTGAGAATGAAATGTCTTAAAGAAAATAAGGAGTCTAGCACACTCCAATTCAAACTATTTTTCTGAAAGTCAAGATTTAAACACCCATTCACTAAGTTGTTGAACTCACCCCCACCCTTATACCCCTTTTCGGGTAACCAAAGGAAAAACTACATAAAGACCTCAAGTTAGCTACACCTACAAGACATGTATGTAAGTTAAAATTTCATACATTTTTTATTAATGTTATTCCCAAAAAGGTACATGTTTAAAGGACGCCTTACTCCTCACGATTTAAAGAAAGAGAAAACTCTTAATAAGCCGGGAGAGTGGCGGGTTGCTCATAGGGATCCAACCAAATTGGGTCGGGCCGTGACAGGGAGAGTAGGCAAAATGAAGCCAATGGCCAGACAACTTATTATGTGGTGGTGGTTGTCCATGTGGTCGATGGAGTTGGGAAAAGTTTGGCCTTGAATGGTCATAGAAAGAAGTTACAAAACATATACTTTGTAAAAAAAAATGGTTCATAGCGGCTAAAAGTCGCCTTGCCAGATGTTGGCCAAGGATTTTTGGAGGTTGAGAAGAGGTAGAATGTTCTTTTTGCACCGGTGCTAGCTGAAGGAGGTGCCCTTCTTGGGCCATTTGAATATTCACCTAATAACTATTGTTGTAGGTGAATTTCATTAAGAATAAGTATTCCTCTCATGACATGTCAAAATTTATTAGGCACGCTTGAAGCATGTCATCTATAGTTTGTATTGTCTATATGGACTGCTCGTCTATCTAAGTATGGAAGGTAGTGCTCATATGCAAACTTGTTCCTAGAGAGCTTTGTAGGCTGAGCCAAAATCTAGACCTGAACTGGGGATCTCGACCGGATACTATCGATACGGGTACCCCATGTAACCATATGATCTTTACTATGTATAATTTGACCAACTTTTCCACCAGGTTCATCAAATTGATGGACAAGAAATGAGTCGCCTTGGTGATTCTATCTACAATCACCCATATCGCATCATTTCCCTTAGACGAATGGTGTAGACCAATCATGAAATTTATTATGATCCTTTCCCGCTTCCATTCAGGAATGGGAAGAGGTTGTAACAATCTTATCAACTTCTAGTGTTCGACTTTAATATTCTAACCAGTCAAGCACCTGACTACATATTCACCAATTTATCACTTCATTCCTGACCATCAATAGCCTTCTTTTAGGGTTCTATACATTTTGGTGCTACTAGGGTACATTGCATAGACTAAGTTGTGTGATTCTTCCAAGATAACACTTTTCAATAAAGCATCGTCTAATATTATTACTCGACCATTAAAAACAAAAAGATCATCCTTCCTTATGGAAAGATCAAATGTCTCTTCTTTCATGATTATGTCAACATATTTCTTAAGTCTAGGATTGGTCTTATGCTTTTCTTGTGTATGTTCCACTAATGCGGGGCATACTATAACATTTACCAATAGGTATGTTGACTCAATGTTTATGCCAAAAGATATAAACGTAGTTAACCCATTTGTTTAGAATTGGTAAATAAGTTGATCGGATGTGAGAAAGGCTTGCTTGATCTGATATGCCACCATGTTTGCCTTCCCCATGTTGTAGTCGATTATTAAATTGTAATCCATGATTAACTCCAACTATCGTCTCTAGCTTAGATTCACCTCCTTCTTGCTCGTGATGTATTTTAGTCTCTTTTGATTAGTAAAAACTCTACAGGTGACTCCTTATAGATGGTGCCACCAAATATTTAGTGTGAACACGATCATTGCTAATTTGAGATCGTGCATAGGGTACTTAAGCTCATGCTTCTTCAACTGTCTAGAAGCATAGGCAATCACTTTCCTGCTTTTTATTAGTGTGTATCCTAGTCCATGCCCAAATGTATCACTATATACGGTTTATTCACCACTGTTTGAGTTTAGGAGTGTGAGGATTAGGCAATCATGAGTCACTTTCTTAGTTCCTTAAAAGTGTTATCACATTTCTCATTCAATTTATACTTTATGCTTTTTGCATTAATTGTATCATTAGGGCAACTATGATGGAGAAATATTTCATAAACTTCTGATAGTACCCGATCAACCCTAAGAAGCTTCACACCTTGGTGGGGTTCTTTGGAGGTTCTGAGTTTGACACTACCTCATCTTTGAGGAGTCACTTTTATGTCGGCTCTTGACAAAATGTGTCCCAAGAAACCTACATTTAACTAAAACTCACACTTAGAGAATTTTGCGTAAAGTTGATTATCTTTCAAAATATGTAACAATGTGTGGATATAGAATTCATGTTCTTTTTGGGACTAGGAATAGATGAGTGTGTTGTTTACAAAGAAGATAAAAGATTTATTCAAATAGGGTTGGAATACCCTATTCATAAGGCCATGTTTTAGGGGAGTTGGTTAACCCAAATGACATGGCTTGAAACCCATAGTGTAAACCCCATACTCTCGGAATAAAAAACTATAAAGGGGAATTGAAAATTTTTTAGAGAAAACTGAGGATATAAGTTAATCAAATTGGTAAAAAATGGTCAAAACGGGAATTTGAAAAATCCAAAGTGGCCAATAAAGACCTACAAATCATGGAAAATAACCATTAAATGAATTGGATATGAAAACTATGCTAGTTCAAGGTGAACCGGACCTAAACAAAATTAAACTGTAAAGAACCAGTTCAAAAATTCACTTTTCTAGGTGTTCTAAAAATATTAATTTGGAAAATTGAAACCACCATTAGATAGAAAATGAATTTAGACAAATTTAGAAATATAATTTTTTTTTATAAAATCGGTCAAATCGGGCCTGAACTAGCCAATTTTTTATTTTAGGTCACCGAACCGGTCAACGGTCCAACCGATAAACGGATTGCCTGCTAGGTCAGCGCCCAGTCAGTTGGCACAACCAATTAGTAAGCGATATGTCATGCCCCCACCCAATTTGGTCAAAACCCCGTGAACAACCTGTTACTCCCTTAGGTCTAAGAATAGTCACCACTCCCCATGACTGCAAGAGTCAGGCGAAATTTTTGACCTTATTCTCTGGAATAGCATTATAAAATCTCAATATCTTTAAAAGAATTTTAACATACCTAACTTAAGACTTATTCTCATAATTTCTTTATGGGGTGTTCTCTTTTCTTGAAAAAGGGTTAAAGGGAGGGGGTGAGCTTCTACAACACAGTGAGTGGGTGTTAGGGTGAGTTTTAAAACACAACTTTCACATGGCCATTTTAGTTCACTATTATGTGAGTTCTACTCTTTTAACACATCCCCTTGCTCGAGAGGTTTTTAGCAAACAATCACACCCCTTTTATAAAAAAGGGTACAAATATTCGTAGGTGCAGTACTCCAACTGCACCCACATGGGAATCGGAGCATCTTTACCGTCCACCCTGATAGAAATCCTCGACTTCAATAGTTTTGGGATTAATAAGCCATTATATTTGGTGCTAACAGCCTCGACACTCAACTTAGGCTCCGTAGTTGTTTGTCTGACTGGTCCGTCGACCTCATCTTGGCACACAGCCACTAGCCCATCGAGTCTTGTCAGTCCAGGTTCAGCACCATGGTGATTCACACAAAATTTTCCATCTATGAGAGTTTTCATGTCTCTTATAATCATGTTTGTCTACGGGCTCCCGCTCGTGCCCACTAGCCTTAGGCCCACTTCACAAGTTTTTTAAAACTGGGCCTTAATCCCTATAAGTTCAAAAACTAAGGCCTCCGGTCTATTGGAGCTGTCCCACCTCTCATTAGAAAAGTCTCCCAAAGTTTTTAAGCATTTACACATAGTTAGGAGAGATCATTTCTTTAGAAACGGTTTCAAACTTTAAATGTATTCATCATCCCAACCAGGCATGGTGATGGAAAATCCCACTCATTGTGGCTTTTTATTTTAAAAATGTACTTATCACCCTAACTGAGTATGACGTTAGTAAGCCCACTCACCCAATAATTGTGACGTGTTTGTCTCTAGTTAGATTCTCAAATCTTGATCGTGCTCTCCTGCTCACGTTCTTGCCCAATTCGTCCCTACACGATTTGAGTATTCTCACCCCGACCCGGTTTGGTCGGATCTTTGTGATCAACCTGCCGCTCCCTTGGTTTAAGAGGGGTTTCCGCTTCTTTTATTCAAGAGGAGCCAAGTGTAAATTCAAACCTTGTTCTCTATAATAGCATAAGTCAATCTATAACAAGCTTAAAAGGAACTTTAAGCATATTTGGCGGATGGTACATCTTCACCCCCTTACTCCTGAAAAGGGGGTAAAGAGAGGGGTGAGTTCTACAACTCAGTGAGTGGGTGTTGGGAGTGATTTTTCAAAATAGCTTTATCCAAATCATGCCAAGGGGTGAGTACCATGGCTAAATCACACAACCAATTTTATGAGAAATTTTCATGGCTCTTCTTAATCAAGTTTGTTTACGAGCTTCTGCTCGTGCCCACTAGCCTTGGGCCCACTACACGTGTTTTTCCAAAATTGGACATTTAGCCCCATGAGTTAAAAAACTAAGGCCCCTAGCCTATCTGAACTGTTCTAGCTCCCATTAAGAAGGTCTCCCAAATGTTTTAAGCATTGGCACACAGTCAAGGGAGAACACTTCTGATAAAAATTTATTTTTAATTCATCACACCAACCGAGTGTGATGATATTTCCTCTTACAACCGGTAGGCGGGTTTCACCTTTCCTCAAGGAAACTCATCATACCAACTGGGTATGATTTGAAATAATCCCACTCATAAGTGATTTTTCATTTCTAAAGTACTCATCATTTCAACCGGGTATGATGTATAATTAAGCCCACTCACAAATTGATCATGATGCGTTCGTCCCTAGTCGGCTTCCAAGTCCACGCTATCCTTTCCTTGCTAGCATTCCGGTCTCTCATGTCCTTACACAATTTGGGTATCCTTATCAATTAAGGTTTGGCATAACAGACATCGTTTCTCACGTATGAGCGATTAGGCTTAAAATTGTTGGTTTATTGTACTTAGGTCCCTAAAGTTCATTTTTTTTAACTTTAGGTCCCTAATGATAACTTTTCCCCAAATTGAATCCCAGGGTATCCAATATTCCCTTTCAATCCTCAATTTACTCAAAATTGTGTAAGGGGCTCAAGTTTTCCAAATTTCCAATTTGGTCCCAAATTTTTCCAAAATTACGGTTTTCCCCTACTTTCCAAAAATAGCAATTTGGCCCCAAATGTTTCAAAAATTGACCAATTGGTCCCCATCACCTTTCTCATTGCCAAATGGTCCTCAATTTTGATAAATTGCATGTAGGTCCCTCAATTTTTTGAGAATTTGATTTCTTCAAATTGGCCATTCAATCAATGTTAATTACTCCAATTGATGGTATGGATCAGTTCCTACACTTCCATACAATTCAATCGAACATTGAATTGCATGATTTGAGTATGAAACAAGCTCAAACGGAGCTTCACCGAAAATTTGTTCATAGAGAGAGAAAGCTTTGAAAGCTTATCGTCGGAGGTGCGGTGGTCCGAGCTCTCAATCGGGGGAGGTAGCTCTCGTCCTGAGGTTCCTTCTAGGATCAAAAATCACTACAATTGAAGTCCAAATGAGGGTGAATTTTATCAGTGAAATTCAGCACTTTCTCTCTCTAACACCAATCAGCAATGACGGAGGAGGGTCGGCTTACCTTTCAGCCATATTGAGGTTGTGTGAGGGCCGTAGGGTGTCGGAGAGGCTTGCTTTGGCCGGGGGAGGTCTGAATTTGGTCAAATTCAGCTCCACCAAAATAGGGCAGCTCTAGTCTGTCGAAGCGGCTTCACTGTTTGATTCCGTTGGAGCTTCTCAGGCGGTCCTCGGGTCGAAAGGAGGTTGCTGTTAGGTAGCTGACTTCCCCCAGAGTCTATAGGATGCAACCTTACATTCTAAGGCTAAGAAAAATGCCTAAATCAAAGCTCTAGTTCATGCTTCACCGGAAAATGGAGAAATTGAGAGAGAATGGCTATTTGAGGTGTGTCATTCGGAGGAAGAAGACAACACTATTTCGAACCAGAACGGTCCGGTCCGACCGGGTTCAATGGAGAAAATCGGCTAGTTCAGGCCTGATTCAACAGGTTTTCTCAAATCTAAAAATTTCTAAATTAATTTCATATCCAATGTTGGCTTCAATTTCCCAATTTGATCACTTTAAACCACTACGAAAAATGAATTTAAAATATGGTTCATGTATGGTTCAAACCTGTTCAATCTAGTTCAATCTGATTCACCCTGAACCGGTCTGGTTTTCACTTCTCATTTGTTCCAAGGTTCTTTTCCATTATTTTTTATAACTCTTTCAATTACTTGGAATTTGCCAACATCCCATTTTATTCTTTTTTTATCGGTTTGGGTTCGTTAACCCACTTGGTTTTCTCTTTTGAATTGATCAGTTTTTTTCCCGATTTTTTTATATATAAAGGACGGGGTTTTAAAAAGGCCTCATATTTCCATGTAATTGCAATTAGGCCACAATTTTTGCCTTGTTGCAATTAGGTTCCAAAATTTCATAATCTTTTACTTTAGGTCCCTAATGCTTCGTTATTTTCAATTACGTCCCTAGGGTTTCCAATATCCTCCTTGAGTCCTTAATTTTCAAAAATCACCAATTGGGACTTAACTTTTCCAAAATTTTCCAATTTGTCCCTTAACTTTTCAAAATTACCGATCGGCACCAAATTTTACCAAAAATGACCAATTAGCCCCAATTTTTCTAAAAATGACCAATTGGCTCTCGAGGTTGCTCTACTTTTCCAATTGACCTTCAATTTTAGAAAAATTGCACAAAGGTCCCAAAATTTTTTAAATCCCCAAAATTTTCCCCCAATTCATCCTTTCCATATACCCGAATTTGATTTTATCAAATTGACCTTTCAAATTGTGTTAATTGATCAATATCATGGTGCTAATTAGTTTCATCACTTCCTTGCAATCTAATCGAGCATTGAATCGTCATTTTTTGGTCTAAAACGAGCTCAAACGGAACTTCACTAGAAAATTGAACATAGAGAGAGAAAGCTACAATAACTTACCATCAGAGTTGCGGCTATCACGCCCTGACCCGGTTTGGTCAGATCCCCGTGAACAACTCGTCGCTCCCTTGGTTCAAGAGAGGTAGCCCCCTTCTTTAATTCAAGAGGAGCCAGACGTAATTTCAAACTCGTTCCCTGTAATAACATATATCAATAATAATATAAGCTTAAGAGAAGATTAAGCATACCTCACAGAGGGTAAATCCTAGTGTTATCCCTAGTCATTCTCTATTACTGGAAAGGGATAAAAAAGGGTGGGTGAGTTTCTACAACTCAATGAATGGAAGATTGAAAAAGAGTTTCAATAAAATAATTTGGAGTGTGTCAGACTCCTTAATTTCCTTTCTAAATTATTTCTTTCTCAAATTCTCGATTTTTTGAAAACCTTTTCACATTTTCCACATTCAGTGTGTTTAGCAATTAACACACGCCCTTCATCATGAAGGGATCACACATTCGCAGGGCAGCCTGTCCACTGCACCCACTTGTGGCATTAGAGCGACTTTATCGACCACCTAGATAGAAGCCCATCCACTTCTACCTTGAGAATGAGTGGATGTACGCAACATCCTACCCTCATTCCCGAAAGGAAACTCCGTGTCCGTATGAGGACAGAGACCTCATCCTGACCCCAACCCAATCTCGTGGGCATGAAGTTACGTCGAGCTTCCCTGATTGATGGCACGACAAACTGCCCTTATCTCCACCATGTCGTCCAGTAGCCCCTAGTATGCATCACTACCCCTCTTGGGCATCTTGATGGTCTTGAACCTCAATGCATGCACAAAAAATAATTTTTCATATAAGCCATTAATCTTTGGTGCCACTGGTCTAACAGCCCCGACTCTCAACTCGACCTACAGTTGTTTGTCTAGACTAGTCCATTGACCTGTCTCATCGCACTATCACCAGTCCATCGAGTATGTCAATCATGTCTTGATACCATGGTCAAATCACATCATTCATTAAAATTTTCATGGCTTAATTTCATGTTTGTTTACGAGCTCCTGCTTGTGCAACCTAGCCTTGGGCCCACTGTACGAGATTTTAAAAAACCGGGCATTTTAGCCCTAAGTTCCAAAACCGAGGCCTTCGGCCTATCTGAGCTATTTGAGCTCTCGTCAAAAAGATCTCCCAAAATGTTTAAGCAGTGGCACATAGTTACGGGAGAGCACTTCTGACAAAAATAACTTTTCACCTGTCTATTACACCAATCAGGTGTAAGGACATCTCCGCTCATAACTGAAAAGCGGGTTTTCTACTTCCTTCCAAGAAGTTCATCATACCAACCGGGTATGATCTACTTACAATTGATAAGTAGTTTTTCCGCGTGTTTTTTCACATCATCCCAACCAGGTGTGATGTTAAAATTACATATAATAGTGGGTTTTTATTTCCGAGTTACTCATCATCCCAACCGAGTATGATGTGAAGATTCCCACTCACCCGATAGTGTAGTGAATTTCTCTTATTTGGCTCTTTGCATCCACACGAGCTTCACTTTGCTGGCGTTCCCGGTCCCTTGTGTTCCTACATGATTTGAACATCTTTGTTCATTATCATTTTTCATAATAGCCTTCATTCCTCACGAAAGACAAAATGCCCAAACTGTTAATAATTTGCATTTAGGTCCCTAAGTTATTTTCCTTTAACTTTAGGTCCCTAAATGCCAAATTTTCCCAAATTGAGTCCCAAAACTTTCAAAATTTCACTTTGGATCCTCAATTTATCCAAAATCCCAAAAAGGATTCAATTTTCCCAAATTTCCAATTTGGTCCCTAACTTTTCAAAAATTACCATTTTCCCCTATTTTTACAAAAATGGCAATTTGACCCCCAAAAATTCCAAATTTTTACCCATTGGTCCTCCAACATCTTTTTCATGGCCAATTGGCTCTCAATTTTGGGAAATTGTACTTTAGTCCCTGGAATTTTCAAAATCCCCAATTTCCCCCAAAATTTTCCCCTAATTTCCCCCCTTTCAAACTAGCCGAATTTGATTTCTTCAAATTGACTGATCAATCAAGGTTCATTGTTGAAATTGAAGGTAAATTTGAGTTCCTACGCTTCTATACGATTCAATTGAACTTTGAATCGCATGAATTGGCACCGGAATGAGCACAAACGGAGCTTCACCGGAAAACTGAACATAAAAAGAGAAAGCTTCAAAAGCTTACCGTTGGGGGTGCGGTGGTTCGAGCTTTCAATCTGGGCAGATAGCTCTCGTCGTGAGATTCCTCCTAGAATAAAAAAATCACTTCAATTCATATCGAATTGAGGGAGAATTTGGTTAGTAAAGTTTAGTCAGTTCTCTCTCTAACATCGATCGGAATTTATATAGGGGAGCCAAATTGGCTTACCTTTTCACTCTAATTTGTTTGTATGAGGGCTGAGGGAGTGTTGGGAGAGCTTGGTTTGGCCTGAGGAGGGCTCAAATCGGCCAATTTTAGCTTGACAGAAATAGGGCAGCTTCGGTCTGTCAGAACTGCTTCACTGTTCGACCACGTCAACACTTCTTCGGCGATCCTCGGAGCAATTGGAGACTACTGTTGGGTAGCTAACTTCTCCCCGAGTCTAAGGAACCTGACCACACCTTCTTTGGCTCCAAAAAACCCCTATGTCGGAGCTCTGGTTCGAGCTTCATCGAAAAACTGAGTAGTTGAGGGAGAGTGAAGTTTTCATGTGTGTGGAGGATGAATGGAGAGGGTCTCTTTATATAGAGAGCTCGGGGACTCTTCGGCCATCCATTTGTCACCTTAATAACAGCCATTGATGGCCTAAAATGTCATGAATGGAAACGTTTCCTCTCTATTGGTGTTGTTCAATTTTTTGGCGAGTGAACAGTGATGTTATCTCAAGGAAAAAGACGACATTGTTTCAAACTAGGTTCAACACTTAAATTGGCCTGTTCGGGCCCAATTCAACTGAGTCTTTTAAAATTAAAATTTTCTAAATTCATTCTCTATCCAATGGTGGCCTCAATTCTCCAATTTGAATTTTCTAAGCCACCTAGAAAAATAAATTTAGCATCCGGTTCAATAGTGGTTCAAATCGGACCCAACTGATTCAATCCGGTTCGGATCTGGTTCACCTGAACCAGTCTAGTTTTCTTTTCTAAATTATCTTAAAGTCCCTTTCCAAGGTTTTTATGACTCTTTGGATCACTCGAGAGTTGTAAATTTCCCAATTTGCATGTTCTCTAGTGGTCGGGATTTGTGAACCGATTTGGTTTTCTCACTTGGATTGATCGGTTCTTTCTCAGTTTTCCTTAACTCCAAAGGGTGGGGTTTACAGCGGCAGTCTAAGCTCTCAATTTAGGGTAAAAGCTCTTATCCACAAGGTCATTCGAGAATCAAGAGCAGCTACACTTCGTGTACTGAGTAGTGAGAATTTGGTTAGTGAAAATCGTGCACATTCTCTCTCTAGATATAAGTTATTCTAATGAGGGAGTACCGAATTAACTTACACGATTGCTTCGGGAAGTCGAGTGCAGGTTGGAGAGACTATAGTAGGGCTTGGTTTGGTCGTGGGAGGTTGGGGATGGCCAAATTTGGACTGGATATAATATGGTAGCTTTGAGTCCTATGGAGCAATCTCACTCTTTGGACCCGTCGGTGCTTCTCCCGTGGTCCTCAGGTCGAATGGAGGGTGTCGTTAGGTAGCTGACTTTCTCTGGAATCTATAGGACCTAAATTCACCTCATGAGGTGGAAAGAAGTGCCCAAGTCAAAGCTCTTGTTCGAGATTTGTTGGGAAATCGAGCACTTCTTCTTTTTCGGATGTGTGAGGTGTAAGGAGGATGAATGAAGGGGAGCTCTTTATATAGGGAGCTCGGGGACCCTCGGCTCTACTGGTTTTCATATCAGTCGAGCTTATCTCATCAAGAAATGCCATAATAAGAGGGAATATTCCCTCGCTGGAAATGGAAGGAAGAATTCCTTCCATGAACAGTGACATCGGCTGAAGGAAGGAGATGATATTGTTCCGCACGTGCGGACTTGCCACGTGGCAGTCTGTGATTGGCTGGTTCTGTTGATACGGCTTCCAACTTAGCTACCTAGTTAGCTATTGATCCGTTGACTGGACACGTAGCTACCTCCCATTAGCTATCCGTGTCTACGTGGCTGCTGACCGGTTTCTGCTAACCGTTGATCAGGACACGTGTCGCTCTCCTATTGGTCAATCGTTGCCAATGTGGATTTTCCTCCTCTGACCGTTGACCAAGAAAACGTATCATCTTTTGATTGGACAGTGCTTTTTGGCGCTAACTAGACGTGCTTCACCATGTGTCGCACGCTGATTGGTCATGCCTGCTGATTGGGCGATGGCCTAGCAGCGGTCCGTTGACCGGTCTCGTCCGATCGGGTTCATAGACCCGAAAATGAAAATCGGCTAGTTTAGGCCCGATTCAACCAGTTTTTCAAAAATTAAAAATTTCTATATCATTTTCTATCTAATGGTGGACTCAATTTTCCAAATTGACATTTTTAAGCCACCTAGAAAAATGAATTATTAAATTAGTTTTTCATGGTTCAATCTGGTTCAGGTCCGATTCATCCTAAATCGATCCGGTTTTCACATCCAATTTACTTCATGGTTCTTCTCCATGATTTTTATAATTTCTTTGTTAATTGGGATTTTCCAAATTCCCATTTTAACCCTTCTTTAACAATTCTAGTTCACTTAGGTTCTTAGTTTATGCTTGAAAATTTTTGGTTTCCTTGATATGAGAGGACGAGTTTCACATGACATGTGTCCTCGATCAACGATTAAAGTCACGTCATCGATGATCGACCAATAGGAGAGCGACACATATCCTCAGTCAACGATCAACTGAGGAGAAGCCTTGTCAGCAAGGCTGACGAATGAGTAATTGACACGTGGCAAAGATGCCACATGAGCAACCGACAAGGATGTTAGAGAAACGATTAACCAATCAGAGGTCGACACATGGTAGAGCCACGTTGGATGGCCCTATCCAATTAGAGGTTGACACGTGGCAGTGGTATAGTGCATTAGAAAGGAAATCCAAATTATTTAAATCAACCATTCAGAGGATGCCACGTGTCACGATCAACCGCTCACTGAGTACGGTCAACCGTCACGCTAGAACGAGCGACCAATGGGAGACTACCACGTGACCGGTCAATAAGTCAAAGGGTGACTCAGACGTTGAGTAGGAAGCCACGTCAGCGAAGCCAACCAATCACAATACACCATGTGGCAGCTTGCACGCGCATGCACAATATCATTTTCAACCTGGAAAAATCTAGCAAAGAGAAAGATGGGCGCACTGCTCGGTCTCCAATGACCCAAAAAACTCTCCGATCAGACCAATGACAGGCGAGATTGGGGCCGAGTATTATGTCAGTCGGTAGCCCTCTCAATAGCCGAGCTCCCTATATAAGGAGCCCTTCCCCATTCTTCCTATTCATACCTCAAACAATCGATGAAAACAAAGTACTCCCTTTCCTCACAAGGCACAAACCAGAGCTCCCACGAGGGCCTTTCCAGCAATCTCAGAAGCCAAATTTGGGTTCTCTAAAATGGGGGAGAAGTCTTCTACCTCACTACAACCTCCTTTCCAATCGAGGATCATCGGAGAAGTACCGACAAGCTCACACAATGAACTTGCTCCCCGGCTATTTGCGACTAGAATAGGTCAAGTTGCATTCGAGCCATCTCCGGAGCAACCATGACCAAACCAAGCACCCCAGACCTCCCCTAGTGTAGCCCTAACCTTCCCTCAGCTACTTTGGTAAGTCCACTCCACCGCTCTTCGTCAGAATTCATTGTACACAGTGTACCTTGCCCGAGAACTAAATGTAGAAATTCTCATTGCTCAGTCGATCAATTGAGCTAAGGTTTGATCTAGGGAGGATCCCCATGTATAAAGGAATCCCATGGAAATGAAATCTCCAATCTCCAATTCCTCACCAATGAGTAATCAATGTTTTCTCTCTCTATAATCGTTTTCTAGCGAATCTCCGTTCGAGTTCATTTCTAAGCTAAAATTGGTGTTTTAAAGCTCGAAATGAACCAGGGAATGTGGGAAAGATCATTAGTACCATGTTATGACTCAATTGGGAGGGATTCATGTCGAATTGTTGAAATTCAAGTTTAAGGACCAAATTGCAATTTTAAAAGTTTGGGGACTTAATTGTAATTTTGAAAAATTAGGGGTTTTCTGTAATTAAGAGAATTATGGTGTCCCAAATGAAAATTTAAAGAAATTAGGGACCCAAGTGAAAGATTTGATAATCTTAGGGACCTAATTAGAAATAAGGTATACTTAAGGACTATAACATAATTATTAGTAAGTTACGGGTCTTAAGTGCAAGTACCTTATTGTTTAGGGCCTAATTGCCCAATTAATTGTAGGAACAGATCACCTACAAGTATGTGCAAAGAAAAGTCACATCAAGTTGTGAAACCCCCGGGACGACCAAGTATCGGGATACAGATGAGTGGGATTTCCGGCATCAGACCCTTGGGGTGATAAACACGTTTTCGAATTGAAAATTGTTCCAAAAATAGTCCTACTCTGACTGTGTGAATTTGCTTAAACTTTTTTGGAATTATTTCTGAGTAGAGCTAGAGTTGCTACAATGGGCCCAAGGCCAATGGGCACGGGTATAATCCCGTTGATAATAAGACGAGTAATGAGCTTATAAAAAACTCTTATAAATGATAAGTTATGTGATAAAGCCACCCAGCTGAAGATGGATCATAAAATTCGTTAGGTTGGTAGCTACTGAGCCGAAATCGGGTCGCTAAACTTGTTGGGCTAGTAGTTACCGAGTTGAAGCCGAGTTATCAAATTCGTTGGGTTGGTGGCACTAAAGATAAAGGTCTAAACTAAAAAACTTTTGTTTGTGCATGTTGAGATACAGAATCATCCAGGTGACCGATATGGGGTAGTGTTGGTTCTAAGAGCCATTAGACAACACAATGAGCATAAGGGAAGTTTTGTTGTAACAATATGTCAAGAAGCTTTGGAAGTTTTATGCCCATTGAGACCAAGGTAGCAGAGGGAGAGGTCTTGTCCCACAATAGCGGACATGAAGGAAATCTAAGTATCGGGACTAGGAAATTAATACTCACTTAGACTTGTGGTATTAGGTGTAATCTTATACCAAGGGTGGACGATAAAGTCACTACGGTCCGTGGAGTAGTTGGGGACTATTTTGCAAATATCCTGATTTTTTCAAACCATACAGAAAAGTCTAGCGAGCTTCATAGGCAAGAAGAAGAGATTTTACGACGTCCATACTCATGGAGTTCGGGGTTACTTATAGCCCCAAGGTAAAAGATTCTCATTCACCGTTAATACCAATTAGCATACAATTTTTATGTTTTTTAGGTGTTTTGGGGTGTACAATTTGAAAAAGATTGGTAGTGAGAAAACGAATGGAAGATAAATAGTGGTGACGGAGTTATCAAATATGTGGTCCGAAAACACTGAACACAAACCACTCAAACAGGGTAGAAACCACTTATGAAAGATAAAAATTAATTGGGATGAAGCTTGATAGGAACACAAATTATATAAGAGTAGGAGGACGGAATATTGAAAGGAGTTTTATAGTAAGGGGAAACGATCACACAACATGTGGACAAGCATTAGAGGCCGAGTATTAATGGGAATATATATATGAATGGAACTACGATCTCAATACTTGATTTTTGAGACTGATTCCGCAGTTCTACGGGGAAGCAATATCTCAAGAACCACACAAGTAACTATGGGTATTATACCTTTATCTTCAGAAAATTTGTTATTACACTTCATTTTTAAAAAAATATTTCATTTGGCTTATAGATAGTTCATTTTTCATCCTAATAATAACAAAATAAGATATACTTATTTGTTATATTAAATGATGTAATAATAACGATTGATAATATAATTATATATTGGATAAAATAGAAAATTGTTATTAATTTATAATATTTTATATGATTGTAAATATTCAACTATTTTTAAATTATAAATTTTAAGTGAAAATGGGTTTTACTTGATAATACATTTTCTTTATATAGTATTAGAGTAACTGAACTTGCACCCGTACTTAATCCAACCTAACACTAGAAATCCAACTTGTGATATATATACGAG
Source organism: Trapa incisa (assembly GCA_030064435.1). Taxonomy (NCBI): domain Eukaryota; kingdom Viridiplantae; phylum Streptophyta; class Magnoliopsida; order Myrtales; family Lythraceae; genus Trapa; species Trapa incisa. The sequence goes on along the minus strand of CM057777.1, from coordinate 9,767,346 downwards.
TATAAAGAAAAAATATTAAACTTAATACAATTGTTCTCAATATAATACCGGAAAAATAATATTTTACTTGTATACAATTATTTAGGATGTGTTTAAAATTAAAAAATAATATTTTACTTGTATATTTAGGGTTCTCAATACAATTATTTAAGGTGAGTTTAAAATTCAACTAGTAATTTAATTAATATGATAAGATCAGCTTAATTTGGCTGACAATAGACAAGTGACGTGGTTTAATTAGACTTGGATCAATTAGTTACAAACCCTAATATACTTAAATTATTTTTTATTTTTAAATTAAACTTTATAGTATTTTAAAAATTTAACCATAAAGTGTTTGAAATTATTTTGAAATATAAAGTGTATACTCTAAATTATTTTAAAAAATAAAATAAAATAAGAAAACATGTATAATACCTTTGTTGACTAAACTAATTTATAAATTTTAAACTTATAAAATAATATATATATATATATATATCCATTTACTTGATTGGATGTACAATATTGATTTTACGTATAAGAATTGATTTTAATTGCACATTATTGAGTAAATAAATAAATAAATCTATATATTAAATTACTTTTATTATATAAAGTACAAAGTTCCTATGAATTAACTAAATACTTGTATTTTATATACAATTTTTATCACCCAAAATGGAAAATATAGAAAGCTTAATTGATCGACATTATTTCACTCTATTTAACTCGAATTTGAGTTTTTATTAAAACTGTTCATGAAAGTTTATTTCAATTCTAACTCAATTCAGCACATTTCCAAGACTGGCCCTTAAATTAGTACAAAATTAGTATTAATATCAAATTTTAATACTAATTAAATCAACCTAAAAAATTAAGAATAAATGAAAAAATTATTAAAATTTTTATAGTTAATAGCCCTTTTATTTTTATTTTTTTGTTTCAACTTCGACAATTGAATAAACCGGTGAATTCAACCCAAAATAAATCTATACAAGTAAATTTCATGGAAAACAGACGTTGACACAACAAAAAAACATGGATTTTCTCATTTTCTATAAGAAACTGATTGAAAACGAATAAAATTCTTCGATATTTAAATCATTTATCCTGCTTAGTAGTTGGATGCATACACTGTATCATCCTTCCTGATTGATATACAGTCACTTTTTATTCTTGTATAAGAATAATGAGTACTGTAACAGCTTACTCATCAAATTTATTGGAACCCGGTACACAATATTTAGAGAACACCCTCTGTCGTTTTAAAAAAAAACGTGTAATGCTGGACTTAAAAGGGCTTTTTTTTACCAAAAGTGTAATCCATCCTGCAAAGTTGTAATAACATTACCAAATGTCCTAAAGCACCCGAAAGAAAATATCTCACTACTCATAAGGTATAGATATCAAAATTATGCGCGACTTCTCCAAGGCGGGCATTGTACCATATATTATAACTCACCCTTTTCCTATAATATAGGAAACCAAGCTATCAAATCAGTTGTTCCACGCCAAAATGTTCAGATTTTTACTGCACTTGTGGGGCCTGCATATGCAAATACTGCAAAAAGGAAAGAAACAATATACTAGATCTCATTATAACTCTATTTGGTTTCAATTCAAAATATTTTGCAACTCTTAAACTTAAAATAGCGGTAGGTGCGTGCTCTGTACCTCGAAGGATTTCCCCAACCTTTCAAACTCCAACATGCTGAGGGCTACTTCGCAGCTTTGAGAGACAATAGGTTCAGGATCCATGGTGAACTTCTCAAGAAGTGCCACGCATTGTTCATCTGTGGAGTTTGTCAAATAGACATTTAATGAGAATATCCGAGACAAAAAAATAGTTATTAGTCTAACGCAGTGAGCACCACAGTGTATTTATGCATCAAGTACACAACCACAATATAAATATATCACTGTTCCACCACTTTCCCTGCCTTCCCAAGGGGGGAAATTATTTAAAAAAAAAAAGAGGGATATCAGAAACAGTCCAAATGATGATCTTGGCAAATCGATGACGTCCTCATCTGGTGACTATCCAATATCACACTTTCCTTTCAATTAAAAAAGTTGGACTCGGGAAGAAAAGGTGGTGCTAGAATTCAGGATAAGCACATTTTTTTTTTGCTCAATAAGGATAAGCACATTGAAGCATGAAAAAACTTTATGCTTATTTTCTTCAAAATATTAAGAAAAAAATATTCATTCCTCATGTTAAAAAACTACAACCATCATGAAAAATGATAGAAAAAGAGAACTGGACTCCTCCCATATGGGTCAGGATCTTTTTACTATCATCCGCAAATATGATGAAATAAGAATTGATGGATCAGTTAATGAACTCCAAAATTTCTAGAAACCACAGATAACTTTAATCCATGTGTTCTTATCATTATAAGATAAAAACAAAAGAAAATACCACATCACTAGCTTCTGAAACATTCAAAGTTATGATAAGAATGATGTTTCTGCTCTAAAACAAAATGCTGTCTGATCTTGAAGAAGTTTGAATGATAGTGCTAAACATATATTATGTGGAAAAAGATCAACATTAATAAAGTGAAACAAAGTTTGGCCTCTTTTGTAGGACAAAAGTGATTTGGTAAGAATGCAGCCCAATGATATGTAGAAGCCCCCTCCCAATGTGCCAACACAAACTAATCCACTAATTTATTGATATGTGTACTCCACCTCATCTCTAATCAAATGCTTGTACAACTTCCCCACTGTATTATTATACTTTACTCTTCCATCAGTCTCTTTATTCCTTAGAGCAAATGTTTGAATTAGCACTAATAACTAAGGCCCACACTTGAATCATCCTCAGGCAATCAAACATGAAAAACATGTGTTCACCAAGATGGGTTGACTTCTTATTCTTTAGCAATATGTTGCTAGAAAACTATTTATGGGCTATTCTCCATCATCAGGAGCTAAGTTAGCAAACGCATTCTCACCTGCAATAGAACCAAGTGCTTCAGCAGCTTCGTGCCTAACCATTGGGTGCTCATTCAAATTCTCGAGGACATCAGACAGAGCAGCCGATGCAACTTTGCTTTGAAGCTGCCCTAAGACATATGCAACCTGAATATTCCATAAACATCTATTATGGCAAACCCAAAACTAATGTAGAAGCTAAATGATCAACCAGACTTCTTTGAGAGATGACTCAAAATGAGAATAGGAAAATCTGATTCAAAGGGAATCCAACATGACAGTAATCAAATATAAATTCTTCATAATATATAATACACTTGTCTCGAATTTCATCCTCGTCTTACCCAGCTTCAGTCCTTTCCTATACCAGTTACCTAGTGTCCTTTTTTTCCCCATGACACCATCTAATTAAAACCTAATATTGTATGAAGTAGTTGATAATGAAATCATAACTGTTCCTATTTCATTTAAGACCAATATTTTTCATATCTAGATCTCAAATATAACATAGGAAAAACATCGACAACAAAAAATGTAAGCAAACAAAGAATGTCTCTCAGTATGAACCTAAGATAACCTACAGATCAGATCATAACCAGAAACCATCAGAAAGATGAATGTGCACAGAATTTATTCTGTATTTATTTCCTTTATTATTGGCTGGCACCTTACAATTAACCATGAAAAATATGCACCACACCTCGTGACGGAGAAGAGCACTTTGAGCACCCAAAGAATCAACTATGGCCATGACAGCCTCATCTCCCCCATGATTTCGAAGTGCAAAAAGAGCTGCGTATCGCTCATACATTCCTTTTCCTTCATCTAGAAGGATTCCCCTTCAAGAAATAGATAACTTAGTCATTAAACTGATAGTTAGGGTGAGAAAGAACCACATTATATGCCTAAGATGTGCTTATACCTGAGATTTTCAACAGAAGAACATGATGCAGCAGGTACAGCTGGATCTACTGACATGAAAGGTGATTTCTCCATTGGAGATAACTCCTGATCATGAATAGTATCTTTTAACTGTTCAATTCTTTTGAGAGCCAATTCACATGTTTCTCGAACCTCTTGAGCAGGATCTTGGACCAAACTATGTTCCAAAGTAGTTATATTTCTCTCAACTCCAATTGCACCAAGAGCCTCCGCAGCCTTTTTGGGAAAGATGGATCAAATTTATATTAGGCTATTTCATGAAAAGTGGAAAAAAACCAATAAAGAGCTGAAAGCATGAACATATTGCAAAATGGTAAAAATAATGGGTGATTAACCCTTCTTCTAAATACAAATCTTTCACAGTTCATATGGTGCATGAACTTATTCCACCCAAAAAATTATAATATTACTAGGCAGTCAAATTTAGGCATTAGATATCAAAAGGAAAATGCCAATGCTGTATAGTAGCAAAATAGGGAGTAAGGAAGAAAATATTACCTCATGGCGCACAATGGGATGCAAGGAGAGGTCGTTCAGGACACCTTCCAGAGCAGGAATAGCATCAATGTCCTGCATTTGACCTAATGCAAATGCTGCCTCGTGTGCCAACAGATTTGATGGATCCCTTGTTGCTAGAAAAAGAAATTTAAGTCAGTAGCAAGTAAAAACAAGTAAAATCAGTAACATAATATTTTAACATTCACTATATTCTTTATCAGTAGATATTAAACTCTATGATTCCGAGGAGATGAAATTTGAATCTCTAGAAAACATGAATCCAGTCTATATAAGCATCACAAACAAACATTCATTAATTAAGTTCCTAGAATTATATGGTAGAATACTTCTCACCAGGAAGATATCATAAAAAAATTGTTATTCTTTGGACAGCAAGTATATGTCACAGGTACAATCAATTCAAACAATTAGAATAGCACCTTAGTTTAACAAGGTAAATTTAATACCATAGCCCTGGCCAACAGGCCAAGAGAACTCCACTCTATCCATTTTTCTCGATCACTCACTTCAGCACACAGTTGCACTTGTCGTCGAGACTAGTAAAGAAGGGACTAACTGAAACTAGACCAAAGGATGCCATTTTTGCTCTAATAGATGGAACACACTCGTGAGAATCACCTTTACCTTAATTTACATGATTCCAACTTCGTTTGTTGCCAGCTATACATGAGAAGAATCAATATATATGTCTATAGTCGAGAGTGATGGTTAACTTTTTAAGGGCAAATAAAACTGGCCCAAAGCAGAGAAATCAAACATACAATATACAGAGACACAAAAGGATGCTTTGGATAAAACCATCATAATGAAATAAGACAAAAATGATCTCTACATCATGGGCTGAAAAGGAGCAGAAAATACAGAACCCATGCCTTATCTGTCAAAAAATACATAGTAAAATACATATTCGGCTAGAAACAGGTCTGAAACACCAATTGCAAGGAAACAATTTAGTTCCATGTGAAACTGACTCGGAAGATAACCAAATTTTAGTAATAAAATTCTGATAATGAGCACACACTTCATAGTCAAGAAAAGCAACCAGATTTAACGATCCATTTGTAACAATGAATATTTTTATAATCCACGTAACAAAATCAGTTCACATTAAAAAGAAAAAAAAGATGGCCTAGATGTTAGAATTGGCTTTATATATAATTCCTTGACATGAAAAATAAAAATCTGTATTGAGAAATTCCCATATGATCATTCATTGAAGACCATAAGAAAAAGATCCGCAACAGAGTATGAAATAACTTGAGCATCCCACAGTTTCTAAGCAAATAGAGATACAGAGAGAGAATAGAGCCAACCGAGAATAAGGGCGTCGCGAGGACCGGAGCCCTTGAGATTGCGAAGAGAGAAGAGTGCCCTGAACCTCTCCGAGATCGTCTGCGTCTTGTCGAGTAACCGGTCGCATAGAAACTTCTCCATCTCCGGGGATGCCACGAAGACGGTGGCCTTGCAGTCCTCCATAGAACCAAAAGCGAGCAGCAGCTACCTCCAACGCTGTTGAAACTAAAGAAAAAGCAAAGTACGTCAAAAGAATTCCGAATCAGTCAACTCTCATTGATTCTCATAGGTCTGCAAAGTCGCAATAAATTGAGACGATGATCTTAACCTCTATCACTTGCCGGTATGCAGAGACACGGGAGCTAAGTTGCGTTATCAGTAAGAGAATCGAGAAGGACGATGCAAGGTGCGCGAGCAAGCGACGATAAAGGAAGCCATTAGTATTTACAATCAGCAGACAAGTACAATGGTTTTTGGGCAAAAAAAGGCCATTACAATGGGTTTGGGGCAAAAAAAGACAATTACAATGGGCTGAAATCTAACATTCCTAAAACAAATAAGGTCTTATCTTTTATTTCACAAAATAAGTATCTAATATTTATATAATAATCTAAATAAAATATTATTTATATAATATCTTAAAAAATATATGTTATAAATTTAATTTTAAAATATTATACATGTAAAATAATAGAGAATTTTTTTAACTATATGTAAGTTAATTCGAAAATATTAGAGTATTATTTAAGTATAATTGAAAAGTTTAATATCTAATATAAGTAAAAGAATATCACATTATTTGAGTTATTATTTAAAAATTAATTCTTTAATTAATATTTTTATAAGTGAGTATAAATTAATAATCATATATTTTAAACAATATTTTCATTAAAAAGCACACACTTCATAATAAGTTAACAACTTTTAAGAATTACTTCAAATAAATATAATTGTACTATATATCAATAAATATATTTACATTATGTAATATTTCAATCTAATTAAGTTGATGGATCATCACTCGTTTGAAAATTTTATCTCGGGTTTGGGTTTTTTCAAGATTTTAATATTACATGTTCGATCATTCCAAAGGCCTTAGTCATATGTACGCATGAGATGGCCAAATTACTATATATGGTACATACTCTACCCATCTTTTTACAAATTTATTTTTAGTATTATTTATTTTAATATATTTTTCCATAGATATTTTAAAAATATTCTTATAAGTTACACAAAAATATTATGGAAATTAGTGTTGTAGAAACTATTATAGTGAATGTAACCCTCGGGAGGCATTACGAGTTATTAATAGGTTTGGAAGATATAGATCACTTCGGTACATGATAAAAGAATTTATTTTGTTCTTAATTAAATGGGTGATTATTTTTCAAATTAATTTAGGTTTTGAGAAGATGGTATTAAAGAATTAATCTAGAATGAGAGTATATTAGGAGATTAGAACTTATCTTACAATTTTTATCCATTATTTTATATTTTTTTATTTAGTTTGATTTATCAAAAAAAATCATGTTCCTTATATTCAACGTGAGAGAGTATAGAACTAGTTTGAGAACCTGAATAGTTTTAGAAATTTATTTATTTTAGCCATTTACTCTTCAAGAATTAATTTAGTATTAAATACAATTTAATTTCAATATTCAAATGTATCTGAACTATTGGTATACGGTATTTGTAAATTTTGATTAAACACTATCACAAATTTCTTATCAGAAAATCAACATAATTTCTAAAATTATAAAGAACCAAGAGAATCTTCCTAAGGGAGAGAAGAAAAAAGTGAGAATAATTCTCTTATATTCCATTACACTTTTGTAGGAGTAGTTCTTTTATTTATACTATGTTCTCTTAATTTCTATACAATTATAATTGTAATGAATTTAACAAAATATTAAAAAATTATAAAATACCCATCATACAATATTTCAACTATTTATAATGCAAAATATTATTTGGTATATTAGGATCTTTATTATTTTGATGGTATATCGTCTATAAAATAGTTTTCTCTATAAATTTATTTTAGTAAAATATGATATTTATTAATATAGTTTATATAATATAGAATATGTATGAATATTTATTTTATGAGATCGATAAAAAATTTTAAAAATATATATATATATTATAATTTTGTAGCCAATTTATCAAATTCTTCTTGTAATATTTGATGCTCTTTAAATTAATTTAATACTACAATAAGATACTATTATCTAGATAATGGTACGTGTCTCCATGCTATACTGCTCAACTTTGAACTATGTTATAATTTATTAGTTTGTTGATTTTCAAGGTCATTATTTTAGTTCCCCTATTGTTGTGACATCCTATCAGTACTTGTGAGGATAATTTCTAGATGTGTATATTATGAATGTAAGGCATGGGAAGATTGTTGGTTGATTATATATGCGGGTAATTATTATCTCAAAACTAAAATTTGTGTGATTTTTTAAGTATATTTATCACTAGCTTTAATTATCCAAAAATAAACCTATGATTAAATATAGATTTATTTTTATTTTCGTAATATCTAAAATATAGGAATAATTTATAGAGTAATGTATTATATAATATGTAATCTACCATTAAACTTCATATATTGAGTAATGTATTATATAATATGTAATCTACCATTAACTTCATATATTGACCAATATTATTTAACATATAGCATCTAATATTATTAATATTTACATTATTGTGTAATATAAATAAGATAAAAAATTGTTAAGAGTATATAAAAAATAAAATTTATAATTACTTAAAACTACAAATTGATAAATAATAATATTTAATTTTTATAAAATAATAATTTTCTATTTTATTTAATATACAATTATTTTTCAACCTTAACTCTCAATATATTAAATCGAGTATAATACTTCAAATGTTGGAAAATTAGTGAACAATGATCACAAGTTACCTAATTTTATTCCATAATAATCCTTACTACTAATCAAATTTTAATCATTGGTCTCATAACATAATAAAATATGAGAAAAAATAAATTATTTTCACATTTTATTCATAAATTTTAAATACATTTATATTAGAAAAATATTATAATAATATTTAGGTTTTGTTGAGAATATTAATCAACAAACTATAAAATAAAAAATTATTGTAAATTAATAATATTTTAAAATTTTTATTATTAGTAATAACTTTTAAATAAGTATAAATATAATAATTTATTAATCTATAATACCTTATAAAAGTGTATAAAATTCAGTGTCCTATTATATTTATCCAACCCAATAGTTGAAACATAATTTATATACTGTATAAGTATTTAAAAAAATATTAAACTTTACTATCCATTATTAAAAATATATTACTAATTAAAGATTAACACCGTTAAAGTAAATTGAAATTAAAGAGTAAATTCAAGTTTAGAAGAAGTTAAAAAAGAATTATACGTGCAAATGCGAGAGGAGAGAAGGTAAGTGAAGAATAACAAGTCATATACACTGATAGAAATATTAAAAATAAAATAGATAATATATTAGAAAATAAAATTATTTTATTATATAGTTGTTATCATCAATATTTATAAAGTATAATTATAGCAGTTAATTACAATTTTGATATAAGTATTAAATAAGATCATAGTTAAAATTTCATACTCCATTATATTGCACTTTAGAAATAGGTAGGAGGTTATCTCCACCATTTTTTAGTTTAATATGCAATTGATTTATTGTACCAATAAAATAAACTTGTAATAAGTTGCGATTGATACATTTACGGACAAAATGATAATTAACCTCAATATGCTTAGTACGTAAATGAAAAATCGGATTGCATGTTAGGTAGATTGCAGATAGATTGTCACACCGGAGAACTGGTTTCTGAATAGTGTTAATACACAAATCAGATAGTAAAGATTCAATCCAAATAAGCTCGGCAGTTGCATTTCCCAAACTTTTATATTTCACCTCCGTACTTGAACGGGCCATAGTATGTTACTTTTTCGAGCTCCAAGAAATAAGATTAGGACCAAGAAAAATAGGATAACCACTTATGGAGAGTCGATCATCCGGATTTCCTATCCAATTTGTGCCGGAAAAATAATGAAGATGCATGGAGGAGTAACGACAAATATTTAACCCTATGGAGGGAGTGCCACACAAATAACGAAGAATCCATTTCACAACTATCCAATGGGCATCGATAGGACGATGTAGAAACTGACAATCCTGATTGACGACATAAGTAATATCAGGTTGTGTTAATGTCAAATATTGGAGTGAGCCAACTACTTGACGATATACTTTTGACGTCGCTAGCGGAGTATCACTAGTTGAGGACAAACGACGACCAAAAGCGACTAGAGTTGGTAGAGCTTTACATGTAAGCATATTAGTCATATGGAGTAAGTTATGAACATATTTTGATTGAGTTAAAGTAAGACCTTGATCATGTCTATTGACCTCAAGACCCAAAAAGTTTTGAAGGAGATCGAGGTCACAGATAGAGAATTCCTCCTTAAGTGCCCAAATAACACGTTCAATTGGGGCTGATGGAGATCTTGTAATAATGATGTCATCAACATAAACCAAAAAATGACATGCTCATGTCATCGGTAGAGAAACAAAGAGGTATTGACAATAGAAGCCTGAAAATCCAGTCCTCGAAGAAAATTGCTCAAACGAAGAAACCATACGCGTGGTGCTTGCTTAAGTCCATATAGTGACCGACGTAGAAGACAAACATGATCTGGAGTTGTCTGGCTGATAAATCCTAAAAGTTGTTCCATGTAAATCTCTTCATTAAGATGACCATGAAGAAATGTGTTGTTAACATCCAACTGACGTAAGGGCCACCCATAGTTGATAGGGATAGAAAGAATAAGGCGAATAGTGACCGGTTTAATAACCGAACTGAAAGTAGCATCATAATTTGGCAACCAGGCATGCTTTGTAACGGGAAATACTACTATCAGAATTTTGCTTGATCTTAAATATTCATTTGCACCCGATGATCTTCCGACCAGGTGGTGGGGACACTAATCCCCATGTGTAATTTTTCATAAGAGCATAATACTCCAAGAACATAGCATCCCACCAATGAGCATGATGACTTACCTGTAAAAAGGTGCAAGGTGTTTGTGGAGATGATACCTAATAAGCCGAATGTTTGTCAGAGATATTGAACCGACGTGGAGGTAAGGTGCCATCTCGTGAACAGGTCGTCATCCGATGTTGTGAAGGAGATAATGTAGGTGGAACCGAAGTACCATCAATGGAGTTTCCAAGGTTAGCTCCAAATTGATGCCCTTCTTGACCTACAAAATGAAGCAAAACATCTTAACTAGAGTCTTGAGATGGATTTGGAAGTGGTAGTGGGAGGTTAGCCGGGGTAGGTGGTGATGGAGATGGTTCAGACAAAGCTACTGAATGACGCATAGAAAATGGAAATGTGCACTCATCGAAATGAACTGTAGGACAAATGAAAATTTGATTAGTCACAGGATCAAAATAATGATAACCTTGATATTGTGGTGGGTAACCGAGGAAAATACATGTCGTGGATCGATTTTGTAACTTTGACGTCCGATAGGGTCTGAGATAAGGATAACAAAGACAACTAAAGACATGCAATGAAGAGTAATCGACAATTTTTCATGAATAATAAAATAAGGACTATTATAATTAAGGGAACGTGTTGGCAATCGATTTATGAGAAAATAGTTGTTTCAAAAGCAAAGTCCCAGAACTTGAATGGTAAATGATTTTGAGTAAGAAGAGTAATATCCATGTCAACGATGTGACGATGCTTACGTTCAATGGACCTGTTTTGTTGATGAGTGTGAGGGCAAGAGATTCAATGACGAATGCCATGAAGTTGAAGCTCATTTTGAAATTCCAAGGACAAGAACTCTTTGGCCCCATTAGTCTAAATACTTTTGATGCGCCATCAAATTGATTCTCCACTTGACGTTGAAATGAGTGAAAAACACGAATAACATCAGAACGGATACGCATGACGTAGTACCAAGAATATTTAATGTGATTATCTAAAAAATGTATATAGTATAGATGAATAGTATGCGATGTGACAGATGCGGGACCCCATATATTTATATGAATAAGGTCCAATGGGGAAAGACTCTTATGAGAAGTGGGACGAAATTATTTTTATTGAATTTTTTCAAAAGAGCATGCATCACAAAAAGTGAAATCATTTTTGCATTGTATAGATCATTAATGTTAGGACGTGGACGACAAAGCTTGAGGAAGTAGAGTCCGCCGTTATGGTGCCCTCGAAGAAGTTCCCGATGAGTGTCCAATTCCTTAACAATAAAAAAATTAGGATGAAATTCGAAGTAGCAAGCATTGTCCTTAGTGAAGCGAGACACAGATAAAAGATTGAGGGAAATAGTGGGCACAAAGAAGACATGACATAAATGAAATGTATGGGTATGAGTTGAGATACTAGTATGACCATAATTGAGTATTGGTAAACCTGATCCATCACCGAGAAGTAACTGGTTGGGAGTATTTGGCCCATCCTGCAAAGTCAAGTTAGTCATTGAATTTGTAACATGATTAGTAGCACTAGAGTCGATGTACCAATCGACTCCATATCCATTAGACAAATCACCCATTCCAATGTTGATTTGGTGCACTTGATAGTTTGGAGGCAAGGTTGGACATGTTGGAGCAGAATGAACAATATCTCACCATAATTGGCAAGTGGAGTTTGGACCATGAAGTGTTGTTGGGTGGCATTGGGTCACAAAGCTCGAACTAAAATTATCTGGAGTGGGTTGTTGCACTTGGCGAATGGGTGGTCGTCTTCGTCCTTGGAAAGGCCATCTGTCCAACATGAGTGGAAAGGCCACACCCATTATCTGACCAATGTTTGACGAAGGAACCTCGACGTGTAGTGCTTCGACCATGAAGAAATCGCGTGGAGCTTTCTCGTCCATAGAAGCGATGAGGGGGTTGTGTGTGTTCAGAAGGATGACGACGAGGGACCTGCGGAGTGGTGGACCGAATTCTGCAAAGTCTCGGCGCCACGGTAAAGAGGCTATGCAAGTAGTGACATTTGAAGGTCCTGCTCCAAGTATCCCAGAAAGAAGTGCAGTAGTGGAGGCACCCAATAGAGATCTCTTGTAGGTGCGTTTAGCCTCCTGTGTGAGTAAGAGGCTGCGGAGCTCATCAATCGGTGTGACGGGCAAGATTGGGGCCAGTGCCAAATATAGAGGATCCCAATCTTCACTCAGTCCTGACAAGATTCGATCATTCACGTCGGAGTCAGACTTCGGATGACCAATTGGTCCGAATTCAATTGCAATGGTGGTGACTTTAGTTAGGTACTCGTTCATGGAATTGTTGTCATTTCTGATATCTCTCAATTTTTGTTATAATAGATCTTTTCTTACATGAATTTGTGTGGTGAAGGTTGTTTTAAGTCGTTGCCATGCCTCAGCAGTAGATTAGACTACGATAATCTGCAAATTAATAGAGGTAGATAGTGTAGCTAGAATTGTAGTCAAGATAAACCTATCATATATTTTCTAGTTCTTGTATTTTGGATTGGATTTCATGCAAAGAGTCATGTCTTCATGATCAGTGTTGTTTACATCAGTTTTTGTCGAGATAATGAGAGGTGGAGCAGGAATTGAATCATCTACATAGCCTAGTAGCTTGTATGCATCAAGGAGAGGAATAATATTATTCATTTAGAGGTAGTAATTCCCTTCATCTAACTTGATTGGCAATGTAGAGAGACTAACAACAATTGAGAAATATTGTTTATTACTATATGATATTAGGAGAGAGAGAAGTAACTTGTAGGAAAAAGAAATAGGATTGAATTATGTTGTTGAGAAAAGATAAATACATAAGAGATTAAAGAATAAAATGATTTTATTATATCTTGTACTATTGTTACAATCAATATTTATAGGTTACAATTGTAACAGTTAATTACAATTTTAATATAAGTACTAAATAAGATTATGGCTAGAATTTCATGCTCAATTATATTATAATTGAGAAATAGGTGGCAGGTTATATATTTAATAACTTGCCGTTGAGAAATAGAATAATATTTGTGTTAAATTATACTATACTAATAATTACTTATACCACATATTATTATAAAAGTCTAAACTAATAATTACTTATACCACATATTCTTATAAATTCAAACATTTTGAAATTTATTTTATTTTATTTAATATTAAATTATTCTATCACTCTAATTATTTTTAAGGGAAAAATCCTAACAAAAAAATAGAAAATTTACACTATTTACATGGAATATTTTATAAAAATTATAACCCGTATAATTTAAAAATAAAATATTTTGTAGTATGAAAGTTTTTGAAAACACTTCACTTTACTATAAAGAGTGAATCTCATGTAAATATGTGATTATTTAGGTGAACAAAAAAATTTGACATAACATTATATAATTAATAAATTTTAAGAAAGTGGAAATAGTTAGGAAGAGGTGGTAACTGGGCGTGTCAATTCCTCCTTTTCCTGTCTTTTAAAAAAATTAAAAATTATTATTTCACCTGAAAAGTCCATACGAATATCACATGGTAAAAATTAGATTATCATCTCGTGCAAAAAAAATTGGACACTAAGAAAAAAAGTAAAAGGAAATTATTTTATATGTATTGTAATATTAAATAAATTTTAATAATATATAAAAATTATTTTTTATAAAAAGTTTGATACTACTCATAATTTTTTAAAAAAATTATATTTAAGAGTAATAACAATATTAAATAAGGTATAGTAATATAAAAGAAGTTATTATCTATTAATAAGTGTTACACATTTTTAATTAAAATATCTTTTCAATTTTATAAATTTGTAATATTTCTCCATATTATATAATATAAGATTTTTATTCTCAATTTTACTATCTCAAATCAACACCCATATATATATATATATCTATCACTAGATAAATTTACAATCTCTACTTAAATATACGTGTAAATTTTATTAACTTTGATAATTAATCATACTCATATCTAATTAAAAATAATTAATTGTAAATATTAATATATTTTTTAAATTTTAAAATTAAAATAAATCTCTATATTAAAATATTTATACTCAATAAAAAATGTCTCTAACCATCTCAACTTTTGTAATAGAAGAAATGGATAGAATCTCTTTTATACTTTAACCTAAAAGTAAAAGGTAATGTACTCCAATATAGTTTTTACATAAATAATAAAAAATACTTTTCAAATATCAATTTTATTCCATTTACATTCCTTTTATACCGTATTTCTTCCATCATTCTGACTTTTTAATTATTTTTTAATATATATATATATAATTATAAACCTAAAAGTAAAAGGTAATGTACTCCAATATAGTTTTTATATAAATAATAAAAAATACTTTTCAAATATCAATTTTATTCCATTTACATTCCTTTTATACCGTATTTCTTCCATCATCCTAACTTTTTAATTATTTTTTAATATATATATATATATATATATATATATCATCCTCTTGATTGAGCTTTATTCGCTTTAGAATTTGTTACTTGGATTTATTTCTAGACATCTCTGAGTGTGGAGTGTCTTGAGTAGTATTCGGTCTTCTTCTCGGGTGCGATCTCATCACCTCGCCTTTTCCTGGATGAATCTCAACACTGTATCCCTGAAATCCCCTGTCCCCTCTCTGCCCTACCTCCGCTCCCCTGTCTCCGGACTTCTGCTAAACCCTCCCGTTTCTTCCCCAAACAGGTCCCTCTGGTTCTCCATCTTTATCGGCAGCAATGCCGGTGCTTTTGTCTCTTTATCCAAACACAATCACCGCCGCGATTCTTGTTGCTTCTGCTCTTCCAGCAGCAGAAATGGTTACAACGGCGCTGTCGTCAAGGACATTGATATTGCCACTCTTGGTAACCTCTGCGTTGATATTGTTCTCGGTGTTCCTCAATTGCCTCCCGCGGCTCCTGAAGATAGGAAGTCTTACATGGAGCAGCTATCATCTTGTCCGCCTGATAAGGTTTTATTTTGACATTTACCCTCATTTGCTGTATATGTTGATTTGTTTCTAACTAAGGAATTCTGGCTGGACACTTTTTTTATCCGCGAGCTATCCTTCACCCGTTGGGGGGGGGGGGGGGGGGGGGGGGGGGGGAGTGTAATCTGCAATTGTTTGATCATCATTTCTGTCAATCTTTTGAAAATTTATATGAAGTCGTATCCTCTTATGAAAGGGATTTTCCTTCCGTGTAATTCCGCGGTTCTCTCTTAATGCCAATTAGATTAACGAAAGTCTATTTGTTAAATTAGACTGTTTGCAGCTATAAACTTGTGATATCTGAAGAAGATTTAAGACCATCCACATAATAATAAATATCCTGAAATGCCTCTAGAGCCCAGTTGGACTCTAATATTTCATCATATTTATGTTATCTTTTGTCCTATCTATATAAACATGGAAACCTAATTGTATGATCAACGGTCACTCATGATTGGAATCATATATTTGATGTGTTGCCAACTATTTGGGCACTTCACTTTTATCTCTTGAACCTCATCTAATGTAGAAATTCTGGGAAGCTGGTGGTAACTGCAATACAGCAATCGCAGCTGCAAGATTGGGCCTGCACTGTGCTGCAATTGGTCACGTTGGTGATGAAATCTATGGTCAGTTTCTCTTAGATGTGCTGAACACTGAGGGTATTTCCATGATTGGGATGAATGAAGATGGTGATAAAGGTGGTTCTGAGGCCTCTTATGAGACCCTTCTTTGCTGGGTTCTAGTGGACCCAATGCAGAGGCATGGTTTCTGCAGGTAACATGTTCAATGAGCAGCATGATTGGCATTGTTTTTGGAATTGAAGTAATATTTAGTGGTTTCTGCAATTAATTTATTATATTGTGTTATGTGTAAGGAAAGCTGAGAATATGTTGTGTACTTTGTATTAGAACCATTTTTATTAGTTTCGTTTGATAAAGAATGCCTGAGCTTAACTATTTTTTAATCAATCAGCCCAGCTGACTTCATGAAGGAACCTGCATTCAGTTGGATGACTGGACTATCCGGGGATGTAAAGATGGCAATTAAACAGTCAAAAATTCTCTTCTGCAATGGTTATGGCTTTGATGATCTTTCCCCTGCTCTAATAATGGCAGCAATTGATTATGCTGTTGAGGCTGGGACATCAATATTTTTTGATCCGGGTCCACGAGGAAAGAGTCTTTCCAGAGGTTCTCCAGAAGAACGCCTAGCCCTTGACAAGTTCTTGCAACAGAGTGATGTTCTTCTTTTAACTGCTGATGAGGTTTGACCCTTAACCTTTCAATGGATTTGTGTTGCTTCAACTAATTTTAGATTTGAATTTATTTTAATCTTCACACATGACAATGTTGAGCAATTTGAAGTTTGTTCATCTTGTTTTGCACTATTCAGATGCTGTTGGTTGAGGATCTCTTTACCTTTATATGTCCCTAATGCGGTTTCAGCACCTTGATAAACCATATTGTTCTGTTCCTTGCAGTAGAAACTGGCATGGATATGAATGGATCTCCCAACCTTTTATTGATAATGAGATGCACTAATGCTACATATCATGTCATAAGATATTTCTTTTTAGATTTTCTATTGTTTTCTTCCTTATTTTACTTTTATACCGAATGCATCAACTAAACTTATTTAACTGCCCGGTAGTTTGCCTATGAGCAGATATCCACCTTTCAGCATAAAAGAAGCTAGCCTTGTTTTCTCAAGTACGCTTGTTATTTCCATGTTTCTTCATCCACTGGATTTTAGATGATAAATTTTAAACAAAGTATTCATTGATTAGATTGTTGATAGTTGATACATTTGGAAATCTTATATATATCTGAAACATAAAAAATGTGTTAACTTGCATATTAAATGCCTTTACTTTTCTCCATAGGAAGAGGAAAATTGTGAAAAATAAGATTGCAGGTTCATATTTGATATTTGTTTTAAATTATCATTATGTTCAATGCATACAGGGTAAAAGTTAATCATTTACTCATAGGAGAATTAAGGGCTTGGATTTCTTTGATGATTAGATTTTATTGTCAGCTTTCAATAATAACATAGTTAAATTTGCATGAAAAAGAAATCAAATTGGCTCAGTATTGCCTCAGGTTTTTTCTTTATGATCACCCTATATTTAGGGTCACTTTCGTGTCATGGAGGCACTTTTTTTCTTGATAGATGTGTTGGAACTTATTCAGTTTCTCAGTATGGTGCTCTTCTTTATCACCTCAGGAATTTAGTCCATTAGTTAGAGGACATCCATCATTTCTGCTAATTAGAAAGTCATTGGTCTAGGAAAAATACAATGGATAATTTTTTATTGATCATTCACACTTATATGTGAAGGTTAATGTGGCTCCTAGACACTAGAATGATCAGTCATGACTTGTGGTAATCAAGTGAGAGTAGCTGTTGCAACTTTTATGATTTGTTTTCTATATAATACATGTTTGCATCATGACATGCAAATAGTTGAATCCCCTGTTTCATCTTCAACGTCTATTTTTCTTTTGTATTTTTGTATAGTAAAATATTAGCTACAAGTTATCACTTCATTTCTAATTTTTCTTTCAGCATCTCTTAAATTATTTTCTTCTTGGAAATATTAATCTTTGAGAAAGATTGCTTGCACTGTTGCTACATTTTAGGATTCAGGATCAGCCCTACCAATTTCTAAGGAAATAAATGTAATTTAAACCATTTTCCTTAGTTGTATATTATCTCTGCTGAAATCTGTGTGATTCTGAGGTTCAACTATGTTTTATTACGTATTTCTAAATGATTAGGGCTAATGGTTTAATCAGTTCTTTTAATTGCTTATATTCCTAGGCTGAGTCTCTGACTGGTATGGATGATCCAGTCATAGGAGGTCAGACATTGTTGAGGCAAGGGGCACGGACAAAGTGGGTTGTTGTTAAAATGGGTTCTAAGGGCTCTATTATCATTACCAGATCAACTATAGCATGTGCACCGGCATTCAAGGTATGAAGATATTTGAGCCACTTCAATGTGTTGACAAGTTAAACATTTGCCATATTTTGCATGTATATTAGCAATATTTATGATTCTGTCAATGGTCCTGCACTATCAATGGACTGATTTTCTCTATGCTGCTTAGAGCTAGTTCTATCCGTGTGACACATTAGTTGCACTTACAGAGAACCTCTGACTAGAATCCAAAGGACACCTCTATAACTGCCTCCTGAAATATGTTCCGATAGTTCACTTGTTTTGTATGAAATAAGTAAATCATCTGTCTGCTAACATGGACTATCAAAGCACTCATTTTTCAATGTTGCTTACAGCTAGTTTACAATGCTTGCACTTGTGGAGAAAATCCTAACAGAAGCACAAGGAAGCCTCTAAAAATGGCTCCTCAAATATGTTTTGATAGTTCACTTGTTTCTTATTTATCATAAAAAGATAACCTGTTTCTTATATATAAAAAAAAAGATGGTTAACTTGTTTCTTATTAATCAAAAAAGATAGTTAACTTGTTTCTTATTTATCAAAAAAAAGACAGTTCACTTGTTTCTTAAGAAATTATATGCTTGGGATTGATAAAGGTAGACTTTGTCTCCTGATACTGTGTTAATATTTAAACTTCAGTATAATTGTTTGATGATTGCAATTCAGCTGAGACGCATGCTAAATATGAACTTATTATACACTTGTTGAATCAACAAGTTGTATAGTGACATAGCAAGGGTGACTCCTTTATTGCAAATGATCTTTTGATCATTTTAATCCTTGGCGATAGATGCCTTAAATCTTGATGGAAACATCTGAAATCATTGGTTTCATAGATTGCCCTCATATTCAACTTCCTTGTGGGGAAAACCAGATAAGTTACAGTGAAGATCTTCCAGACATCAATCCAAAGTTATGTTAGGATCTTCCACTCTTTATATTGTTATTGTGGTTCTGATAGAAAATATATATTTTAGTTTATATGCTCTGCAGTAAATATTTATGGGGGAACTCCTGCCTTTTAGGTGAATATTGTAGACACTGTTGGCTGTGGGGACAGCTTTGTAGCAGCCATTGCTTTCGGTTTCATCCACAAATTTCCCTTAGTCAGCACCTTAACAATTGCCAATGCGGTGGGAGCTGCTACAGCAATGGGTTCTGGAGCTGGGAGAAATGTGGCAACATTGGATGAAGTCCTAAAAATAATGAGGGCAGCAGACATCAATGAGGATGAAAAATTCTGGGCCTCGCTTCTCAGGGGAAAATTGGACTCTGTTGAGATTAATCTCCTATCAAAGATGCCCATCAATGGAAGCAGTGGTGGTTCTACCCTTGTATCCCTGCACAAGGTGGTCCCTGAGCTCCTGCCTAAGCTGGAACCTCCTCCAAGGTTAAAGGATGCCGTTCCTTCTTGATCTAATACTGCATTCCATGGCTTTGCTGTTGAGCTTGATTTGACTTGCAAGATGCTGGTTACATATTTTTATGATCTCACTGGCATATAAAATGCTTCTCAGGCTTCATTGCATAGGATTTTGTTTCCAGTTTGAAGTTTCTTGGGTGTTGCATAGCTGTGTAGAATATTATAGTTGGGTATGTGTAGCTAAAATAATCGATTTCTAATCTTGAGAAAATATTTACTTATTTGACACATTCCCCTGTTCATGGTATTCATTCGTCCAGCATTCCTCAAGCCAAGTCCTTTCATCCCCCAACCATAAATGAGGGATTAATAACTCTCTCATATGACACAACAAGGAATTTTTTTTAAGGAAGGGTTATTGTCTTCAAGAGCTCACATTCCATTTTTTCTTCTTCACCCACGCCTAATTGATACCACAACTTGAGCTCCATCAGATTAGAGTAACCTGCCAACCTCGCCTTTCTTAGTTAGATCTTTTGATGCCCAATTGACTTGACTCCATATGTTTCTGACTATTATAGTACCTGGCAACCAACCACATTTCCTGCTCTCTTAGGAATTGTTTATGCTTATCTCCTTTGGATTTCTAATTTCCTCTTTCCTCAGTATGGTAGCAGTCTGCGTCTCACACTCGGCCTTTGTGATTAGTATTGGTTTTCACCCAGACAAGGTACAAATTTATATGTTTTCCTAGTTATCTTGTATGGTTAGGAAAGTTTTAAAAATATTTTTTTAGGGCACCCTGTCTAAAAAATATTTTATAAAATAAAAACGTGGCATAGTCAAATCTACTAATCAATAGTAGAACTGCAAATTTTAGTTTTGCACAACAAATCCATCAATGACTTTTGAATGATGAAATATGCTAGAAATCCACCATAAACAGATGGTGAGTGAACATGATACTAATTAGCCAATTTGGCTTAGTAAAAATATTTTGTGAAAGCTAAAGTAGTTGTCGAGTAGGGAGAGCTAAAAAAATATTTGATAACAAATTAAATAAAATATATAAATTTTATGAGCAATATTAAAATTATTTTTATAATTGGTCGCAATACATGAGAAATAAATCAATCCATGTGATACCAAGTTAATGATAGTGATGCTTCTGTACTTTAATTTACCTGTGGAGACCAAAAACAAAGTATAGAAGATTTCAAAATTGAAAAAGCATTGCAATGCCATTTTTAAATGAAGTAACTGTGGCCCAACTAGGAATAGGAGGAGGGGGTAATTATGGATAATTATTTGGTGGAATAATAAGAAGGTAGGGTTGATGGAAAATCATCCATCACATGACAGATAGAAGATATGGGCTCTCACTAATCAGTAATGCATTCATATAACATGAGAACATAGTCATTGTGAAAGTGTAATAAGAGAATAGCAATGAATAAAACTACACATGCTCTCAAATATCTTGTAAGAGCGATGATTAGTCATTGGGGACTTTTAATGCGGTCTTATCACAAGGGGAGAAGTAAGGAGAGGATACTAAAAGATTCGAAATGCATTCATAAGAGAACATCCTCACATAGTAAGTTTGGAGGAGCTAGAACATGCTCAGATCGAGCAAGACTAATCTCTATTCCGGTCCAAATCTGGAATGAAAAAGAGATTTTATGGAAACAAAGATTTATGAATGAGCGGTTGGTGGAAGGTGATAAAAATACTTGGGCAAAAAAAAATAGTTGAGTTAAATCTTCTAACAAGGTCTACCATGCGAGTATCAAGCTTGCATGCAAGGTCCAGAGGGTCGGGGCAATCATGGTCATCACCTTTTTTATGCCAAATGGTCTTCTTTGCATTGACAGCAAGTACGTGTAATCTTGTATATGGGCCAGCTATAATTAATAAGTTAATATTTGGCAAAAAAAGGGTCTCAGCTTGAGACGCATTGTTACAGTGGTCCAGGCTATAAATTTTGAGTGAGAAAAGGAGCAAACATTTCCCATTGTTCCATTAAAGGTCTACCATCCAAAAAGCAGCATTCAGACACCTAACAGATCTCTCCCTAGAGCCCCCAAAATGAGATCAAAAGCTAACATCCAAAATGCTCGTTTACCGAAAAAGGAGTTCAAGTATTGCCCAAAAATACAAGTTTAGACAACCCCATCTGGACTTGATAAGCACATGAGGAAACCATAGTTATGTACACCGAACAAAAGCAGCAACTGATCATCTATTTGAGGCATTTCTTCGGGCCTTGTGATGAAACCTAACCTTCAACAAGAACTGCATCTTAACCTGTCCAAATCACCAAAAAAAATTATGAAAACGGATGGCAAGAATGCTTGAGAGTTCGATACCCACTCATTGTTCTTTTTATTTAATAGAATCAAACATTTATTTAGTCATAGAGTGCACATTGCCGTAAAAAAAGTTAAGCATGCAATTTTTATCTTTTCAATGCCATCATGACCTAATGTCTCAACCGATTAGATAGACTTATAAAAAGGAGTCAATTACATCATCAAGATAGGAACGCATTTTCATTTAGTTGCTGTGCCAATTGTACCTACTAGATTAGTCCCTTATGAGTCACATATGACAAAGATGGTACCAATTAATGACAACTTTTAGTAAATCATGTATGCCTTGTTACAACAATTCCAAGAGATTATAAATTCAAATAAAAAATAAACTCTAATTGAACGCAGAAATCTTACCTGAGCTGTATTATAGACGATGTACTCATTGTATAAAAGATCTGAAACTTTGACGCTGGCAGACACAGGTTTACCGCAAGGTACAATCACTTCATCCTTCCACGTCACATATTCCGATGTGTCAGGTATAATCTTGCCCAGACCTTTGGTTGAATGCTTTCCCTCAGGAGGCTTATTCATACTCTAAAAGGTGAACAGAAGTCAGAATATTGCCTTGCAACAACACAAATTCAACCATTGATACAGCAAAATGTGAGGACATCATAAGCTCTTCAAAACCCAAGGTACAGTATCTAACATAAAAGAGAGATTCCGTTAAAATTATCTTAGGATTCGCCAGGATATCCCACCATATATTATTTGGATGCCAGCAAAAAATGAAGTCACTTACCTCTGCTTTCTTGACCTCATAAATCTCTCCAAGAGCAACTTCACTCAAGATCATTAGGCCAACAGGATGCTTTGGATCAGTATAGCAATACTGAGCACTTTTGCTGACCATGTCAGCAAAATAAAGTCCTTTTCCAAACTAGAAAAGCAAATAATATTGTTAGTTTTGCAGGGGTAACAAAAAATAACTACAGAAAATCACATGAGATATCCTTTGTTTCCTTTTTCCTTTTTTTGAATAAATGCCATATGAGATGAATGTGACAGTATCAGGAAAAGAAGGTAAGGGAAGTAGTACCATGTAACCAGTTGCAGGAGCTTCAGGAGGAGCAATTCTAAGTCCTTGACTAAGTATACCAACAAAATTTGTCAGGCGAGAACCTGTTTAATAGTAACTTTTAGCATTCCATTTATATGTTTAACATCTTAATTTCTTTATGCAAAGACATCAGGAAATCTCCACATACCATGCCATAAAAGCATTCTGTTTTTGAGCTTCTGTCGGTAGGGAGCAAATTTATGAAATTCTCCCTTCCTTTCAAGTGAAAAGGCTTCCTCCAGTTCAAGAGTCCAATCCTGTTAGACAACTCAAATTTGCAATTAAAACTTACTTAAACAAACAATTCAACAAGTGCTTACTATAATGCCCAATTTAATAGAAAATAGAATTCAATATCCAAATGAAAACTACAGAAGTTAAGGAGCAACAGGCTTTTTGAGGGGAATTACAAGATATTATTTGCGTGGAGATAAATGCAAGATGCATATTTTCTTGGTGCATCATTAATGAAAAGCTTTATTTATTATTCCCCAATAAGCACATAGTTACAGCCAAGGCAAGAGCAGATGCTATTTATGTATGTGTCTATGAAGCAGAAGCAGAAGCAGAAGCAGAAGCAGAAGCCTACCGTATGAGTGTGACCATGCGTCTTAAGAAGATACTTCTCGATCAATTGATATTCTTCACTATCACGAGCAAGAGGATTGATGCAGCAGCAAAGCTTCTTATACTTATCATCAATAGAATCTTCACTGTCAACGTCAAACCCTACCAGTCTAGAAGCAACTTCAATATCCTGAAGAGCTTCTAACATTTTCACCTGCCAAGACAGTGAGGCAACAAAACAAATTATTCCACTGGCATTCTCAAAACATATAATTTCCATGGTTCACCATTCAAATGAATTGTTTCCAAAGAACTATAGTATGAAAACTTTAAAGAAACAGATAATTTAGTGATGGATCATAGTTACAGCATCAAGAATAACAATAAAACATATTGTGCTACAAGACTGTTGAACATGGACAAAGATAAATATTATAAACTAAATTTAAATCAATGCCCTTCATAAGAGTTTCCATTGTTTGCAGTTTTCAAATACTATGTTAAAAGGCTAGTTTAAAGTAAAAATAGGAAATAAGGATGACTTCCAAAACAGAATGAATATTAAGATAATAATTAAGACAATTGAACCTAGTCATTTAATCTTCTGAAAATTTTAGTTGCTGAAAAATTAACTAGTACATCATCTACAAGGAAAACTCTTTAGTTGCTGCAGGTCAATTGCAGGATGTTACTGAGTATCTTATGAAGGATTATTATAACTGCAAATACAGTAGATGAAAGAGTTCGAAACAAATAATAGATTGATGGATATGAAGAGAAAAGTTTAAGAGGAAATAATTGTCACTCTGAGTAGGCAGAAATTAGGTGCAGTGCAGAACTTCCAGAATTACTTTATCTAAACTTTAGTTTGCATTGACAACCTTTTGGAAATGGGGAGTCAAGGGAGTTCTCCGGGAGTCCAAATATCCCAACAGATCTGGGTCAATGCATATACACACTTGATATAAAAGAAAAAGGCTTAGGCACAGCCACGAAGATTGAACCACATGGTGAGGGGCTTCTTGCATCATTTCATATGAACTTTAATGTGGCATTAACGTTTTCATAATTGTGGATTGGTATCTACTAGGTTTTTAACAAGATCTCAGCTGACCATTTTCCCCTTGCAAATCTGGGTCAATGCACATGTTTTTTATTTAAAAGAAAAGGCATAGACACTACTGATAAGCCACACTTACATTCCTGGGTAGTCTTTTCAATGATTTTAATCATAGGAGGGTAATCAAACAAATAACAGGAACTCCAGTGATTTCATATCCCTAGAAAATAGAGCCACCAAAAACTATGAAAATGATCCTTTCAAGAAGGATAATATCTTTCCAAAGGTGTTCCAGATAATATAGAGAGTAACAAGTCTATTACAACTTAGAGCACAAAAAGAAAAAAAGAGATACCAAACTATGAAATAACAAGACATTCTAGTTGTCAAATAATGCTGATGATTATTGGAAAAGACTTTAATTTAGCAAAATATGGACAATTTTGTACCTTAGACTGGAAATCAACTTCATCTCTGATTACATGTGGATGTATAGAAGGGATCATAGTGAAAAATCTGTTGCTCGCATCGACAAGCAAACTTTCTTTCATGGAAGGATCACGATTTCTATCATTCAGTAGATTCTGTATGTCTGTTAATGCTTCAAATCCTGTTGTAGAATATACAATGGAGAAGAAGATAAGTGAAAATTGCAAATCTACATAAAAACCATCAGCACTTACACTTGTAAGAGAATAGACCTTGCTGAGTTTAATTTGCAATCTACATTGATGCACAGCAGAATCTACTAAGGAACCATAGACTACCTCTTTCCCTTTCAGATTTATCTACTACACTATTTTATAAAAGAATGATAAGTTCCAATAAGCACCTTGACAGATGTTACTCTTGCTCAATTTCCCAAGTGGCATTTCTGACATATTAATTTTGAATTCCATCATAGCAGCTCTGCAGCAGGCATGCATCATTTAGAAGAAGAGCATTATAGATAAGAAGAGAAGTTCTTTTGCAGTTCAGTTTATGACCTATATGTCTCTACATTAAACAGTATCTTGATCAACTCTTTAACTGGAGGAGGCAGTTTGCTATCCTCATCATTCAAAATTTTCCTTGTAACCTGCTTGCCGACCCCATAATCCTGCGTAAACCAAGAATAGGCGAGTAATGAGAATATTCTAACAGAAAAAGCAATGCTGAACGGAAACCAAAAAGGAAAAAGCATAAGAGAAATACAATATCAAGTGGAAAGTAACTTCCAGGCTGCTTCTGAAAATTCTCTTTTGATTCCCATGCTTCCCAAGTATTCCCAGTCTTCTCAAGGAATAATCTCTTGAATTCATGGATTGCATCTGACTTTGACATACCTTCCAACATGTTTCCTCCAATTCTCTCATTACCAACTCGACCCCATTTACGGAAAAGATAACAGTTTGAACTTTTATCATCTTGGATTATTTGAAGAACATAATAGCTTTAAATAGAAGAACCAAACAGTTAGAATCCATTAGAAGAGTGGTTAAACTCAGAAAGGGTGCAACATATCCAGATCAGCATATTTCAGTCACATATCATTCATGCCCATGTAAACAAATATATATCCTTCAAAATCTAATGCATATATTAATATGAGGGCAGTTACGTTTTGAATTTTATAAAATTGTAGAAGTTCAGGTGAAAAAGCACCCACATAACTAAATCAATCAGAACCATGCTATAGATAGTGGAGCTGAGCAAAAGCTTTAATAGAAAATGCCACAAGCACAGAGTACAAACCTAAATATCAAAATTATTTAGATAAAAGCTACTTCCTAAAACAAGAAATGTCCAATGAGAAGATGGGGGAAAAGAAAGAACAAACCTGTTTACACCTGTTGATATGTCGGACATATTCAATGTTGTGTTATATATGCTTTTCCCATCATCAAGAATATGGCCTGAATCTTGCAATCCCGAAACTTCATGTACAGCACTTCGCCCTTTTACCTTCACAGTAACCATTCCCATGGCTCCACCAACTGTTTCAACTTTGTATTGATCAAAAGGAAGCCTTTTGCCCCTTTTGAAACAATCAACCAAGTAGACCTCCCTAACAATAGGTATTTTCAATCTCCTGAAACCATAAATTCATTTCTGATTAGATGAAATATTTATGTTCTGGAAACCTGGGCAATTGAATCAGCTACCTAGCCTTCCTCATATCAGCATCTTCCTCACCCAACTCTCCACCAACTACTAAGCAATTGGTTTCTGCAAATTGATATAACTTGTTCATCATGATGATCAAGATAGATGCAGTGCATGAAAACACAGTACATATCTAATTGTTAATAGGAATATACCTTTCTTAATCCTAGGATGTACCAGACCACCTGCCCCTTCAATTTTAGCCTTCCAATCATTCTGCACATACACAGGCATCAAATACCTTTAGCCTATTCTCTCCAAAGTTTATACTTTAGGATCACTCAGATTGCAGAAATTTTAAATAAATTTCATAAATGTGACAAGGAAATTATACCATAGATTGACTGGCAAGTCCAGAAAATGCAACACTTAAATTTTCCAAGTCTTCACTTTTTATTGATTGAACCTGACTATCTCTAAGTTGACTGCCAGATGGCACATTAGGAGTAGATGGCATAAGAACCCGTATAGGCTTCTTAACTTTTTGAGATTTGAACCACTACAAAGCACGGAAAATTAAGGGAATAAAAGGGTTAGCTCAAGTAGAGATTGTAATGTAGGATAAATGGCAATTAAAATACACAACCTGCAGAAGGAAATCGTTGCTCGTTCCTTCTGGAATTTTCCACTTCCCTTTGAAGCGAGCTGGTTCTCGAGTAGAGTATGTGCATTTGCTCCATGCAGATTGATAACCATAACATCTATACATGCTTCCAGTGTATCGAAGAGAACCAGAACAAATAGGGCAGCACACAAGTGCTCCAAATAGCATTCCATCAACACTACACAAGAAAGATAAAATACAATTTAAGGATCATTAGTTAAAACATATGTTGGAGTCAGAGAAAATTGTGCCTATGCTCTACAATGTTGGTAGCAGTAATCACAATTTTAAGAAAGAAAAAAAAAAAGAGAAGGAGCAAAAACAACATCTTAAAACAGAACAACATGCAAGTCATAACTTTGCGTAGGAAAAACAAAGGATTGCAGCTAAAAATTTCTACCATCTCCGCCCTCTCCAAAAACTAGCATGCCCATGAAGCAAAAGACAGAAACTAGTGTTTCAAACAAGTTGTCAATTTTTTAACACCAGTAGCCTGAAAACTAAAACAAAATACAGAAACAAATATTGTACCAACGGTCTCGTAAGTCAAGTTCTGATCCTGCTGAATCTTGCCCATTTGCATTAAGCATTTCACGAAGCTCAGCTGTGACAACATGCTTCTTCAGATCATCTTTGAGATTCCATATTTCTTTGCTTTGGGACTCCATTTTACTTTCCAAATCTGCCAATTCAGAATCTTCACGAACAGAATTGTCAGCATTCTCTGATGCTACAAGCTTAATTGTAGACACATCTGTATCAGCCTTTGCAATCTTTGACTTCTGACCTCCAGCACTAGCTTTACGTTTTAGTCCTGTTTCCATGGAAGATTCTAGCACCAATTCCTTATCCTGTTGCAAGCCATGCTTTCTTCCTGAAAAGCCATCCATGATAATGAAAATCATAAATGGCATTGAAGAAAACTGTGCATTCCTTGTATAGAACCACTACAAAAATGTATTCCTACCATTCTTTACTGACAGAGAAACCTTTTCAATCATAGAATGAACAATAGATTGATCTGCAACTGAAAGGCTTTCCCATCCTTGCAATTTAACCACATCAATGGAAGGAATCAACTTGATAAAGCAATTAGCATGATTCCATGCTACACCTGTAGCTTTTGAGCCATTGGGCTTTGTGGATATGCGCACCTAAAAGAAAATAATCAATTAAACTGGCTCAAGAAAACAATAGATGTCCATGCACCGTTTTTCCGTGCACTCCTGTAGGTCTTTCTAGTTTTACTTATGGAGATTCTATATTCAATAAAAAATATAATAGAACATTACTTTCGTGATAGTAGAAACCTAAAAGAAGTATACCTCCCCTTTCATAATCTTTTGACTGCAGTTTCGGCATGTGGCACGAGAAGTTTGAGATACTTCAATAGCAGTCCCTGATGGAGAAGATGAGGCTCTATCTGATGATAATCTTCCATCATCACTGCCAACAACACTGCCTACATATTTCCTTAACTTCTGTTGGTCTTCCCAGCGAAGTAACTCTATTCCCTCAACATCATCGATCCTATCAAAAGAAAATTGACAAAGTTTAATCAATGTCTCTTGAACAGCTCATAAAATAAAAAAAGAAAAGTATAATGGAAAGAGCACATACGATTTGATCTGCTTTGTTTTATTCATAATGCAGGTTGCGTGGTTCCACATCTGATTCATAAAATATACAAGGTAGACTATCAGTGTAGAACTAAAGCTTGATAGAAGACCACAGAATCAAAACAAAAAGATTTATTTATAAAATTTGCAACAGAAAACATATAATAGAAGAGTTTATTGATGACAAGAGGAAACACATTAGAGTTCAGTCAATGAATACAAAGATTCAGCCCAGGTACAACATTCTAGAGTTAAAATTAGCTAAACAAACATATGCAACTGAAATGATGGGATAATCTGCCTATAATTTAAAGAGTTATAGGATAATCCTGCAGCATTCATCTTCCTGATTTTCCACCAAGGCAGCATCTTTTCATCCTTGTTTCCCAATGCAAATATCCCCGTTACAATGACAATGATCTCATAAAAAAAATAAGAAACAAATTATTAAAATTCGATGTTCCACAAAAGAAGTGATTTTAAGTTTTAACAATTTGAGGCAAACTGCATGACAAAAAAATGAAGTAAAAAAGCCGTGGCATATCACATCATAGCCATGCTGAGTAAAAAAATCATTGGTCAGCAACTGGGTTTAATGGCAGAAATGTATAATAGTATATGGACACTAACTATATCCAAAGAAAAAACAGAAATGAATAGAGAAAAATTCCTCCAAAAAGTCGATCGCCTGACAAGATAGGGCCCAGGGCTACTGAAAGAAGATGTTTACAGGAATGACTCCATCGAACTGAGCGGATTGGACCATCTTGCCGAGACGGAGATCCTCTTTATCAATGGGAGATTTGCAGGTCCTGCAGGAGGACCTGGATGACTTGGCGTACTCGACCTTCCATGGCTTCCCTGACACAGTCGCCATTACTGGTACCTCCTTGAAGATGAAGAAGAAGAAAAAAAAGACTCCTATTCAGTGGATGGGCAATGAGCCTATGTAGCTGAGGAGAAACTGAACAATCTGAGCTCAGGTGGGCAAAGTTAGAAACCTATCGAATTCACTGTGCACTGCGTATAAATCTGTCTCCAAATATAGGCTGTAATTCTGCATATAATTATTTTGCATCATTTACCGTATATAAAAGTTAAATTTTTTATGTTATTTAAGATTTTAGTCAATAAACTATTTAAATACAAAGTTTAGCCATTAAATCAAATAAAAATTCATGTAAAAATTAATTAAAATATTAAAATTTATATCTAATATTCTATTTAAGGAAAAATTTCAATAATTTTTTTCAAATTAGTCCATTTTTTTATAAATAATAGAAATAAATTGACTTTATTTATCAAATTTAGTAAAATATTATTTTTTAATCAAAGTTGGATGATGTTAAAAACTCTATTATGATAAATGATAGGATACATACTTAATAAAATATATAATCAATTTTGTACACATTAATATCAAACTTTTAATATTTTATTTAACTCATAATTTTATATGTGGCACATAGGCACTATTAATAGAAAAATTATATGGTGCTAAATTAGATAAAAAAAATAAAATTTACCAAAAAATGTGGTAGATTTAATAAGATGGTCCAAGTATGTGTTGAAATGAAATATTCACCATTTTTATTATTAACTTGTCTTAATTTTTTCATAATTTTTACATGTAATCTATTACTCTAACATGGTTAGCGTGTTTTATTAGATTTGGTTGGTATTACATTATAAGAAAAGTAAAATACGAGTTAGGTTATAATTCTGTAATTTTCCAAACTCTATTTAAATTCTTTTAAACCGAAAATTAAAATCAAAATTGTAATAGAATCATAAATTAGGAATAAAAATTTAAATTGGTAATAAAACCCTAAAAATGAGATTAAGAGTTGAATCATATCATAAATTGAAGTTGAAAAAATGAACTAAAACGGAAATAAAAATTTAATTGAGTTATAGATCGATTTAATGAGCAAGAAATTGAGAATGAGAAAAAATTAATTTTTGACGGGTATCAAGATTTTAGATTAAATTATAAGTGAATCAGAAATAGTAAAATTTAATTTTGAAAAAATGTGAGATTAAAATAAATAAAAAAATGAGAAAGAAAAGGGCACCAAATCGGGTCCACAAATCGGACTCGACTCCCTAACCTGACAGATCGACTGCTAGCAACCTCCCCCTTCTCTTGTTAGAAAATCTACAGTACCAAGCTCAAAGATTTTGATCAAATTGACCCAATATTTAGCTAAATTTCACTTCACAAAACCTATGACCAACTTGACAACCTCCATAGCGGTCTACCTACAAACTTAATTGATATATCTACTCCCAATTATATCAAATTTTATTTCCAAAGTTGGAAAACCCATTCCCATATATACTTCCAATACTTAGTGGTCGACCTCAAGATTTTTCCCCACCAGATCATCAAATGAAGTGATCTTGGTGTCAAAATGCTGCTAAGTGACTATTGAGTTTTGTGGTTGGGTCCCGACTTATTAGTGGTTGGAAAATATCGCACAAATGTTGTTTTGACCGACTCCAATTTAGGACAGAATGTCATCGTCAACCTATTAGTGGCAGAAAAATGTCATCACCGCACTGTCGCCCTTTCGAGGCCAAATTTGGCTAACTCCGACCAACACCAATGCCAAAGTGAGCTGACCGATTAACGAGCACTGAGGAATGTCAGCAAGCATGACAATCAAAATGTGTCGCGTGTCAAATGACATTGTGGGTGTCATAACATGTCAGATTGAAATGACCAATCAGAGTGCGTCACATGTCAAAGGACATTATAGGCGGACATGTTAGATAAGGTTAGCTAATCATAGAGTGTCACATGGCGGTAGTTACACAGTCAACCTTGTATATAGTCCAATTAGTTGGGTGCAACCAATAATAGGATGCCGTGTGGTGAACTAAATACGATAAGATTGTTTTAATCCAATCAACATCAATAACTAATCATTGTGTCCCATGTCATGATGCGCATGCATAGTGTTGTCTTCTTCGATGAACATTCACCCTAATCGCCCGACGAGATTCATTTGCTCTAACATTGTGGCAATCCGACTCTAAATCACCCAATCCCACATTGGTTAGTTTCCAAGGATGTCGGAGAGGTTTGCCTATAAATAGAGTCATCCTCTTCCACTCTATTTATCAGAAATCTCATCTGAAAGTCACTTGCTCTATTTTTCAGTGAGCAGACTTTCGAGCTCAAGCTGGAGCTAGCCAAGGCATGGGAGAAGACCCGATTTTGTCTTGAGACCCATGCCCCCTCTATCCTTCCTCGTCGATAGCTACTATGGTGGACATCTTCACCATAGTGAGAATTAGAGTGACCATGGCTTTTGAATAAAACACTTATAAAATTCAAAAATTTTCTTTCAAATTTTCATGTGGAAGCCCACAAAATAATTTATCACTTATCCTGAGAATCATAGCAATATTGTAAACCCTGTCTTCGCAGCACAGGAAAATTGGATTAGGGAACCAGAAATTTTGAAGGAAAATCGAGAGGTAAAATGAGTAAAAATCAATAAATGTAGGCCATTAGAAGATTGTGAGTGGTCGATAAATACCCAAACACCATGGGAATGTAGGCCATTAGAAGATTGCAAGTGGTCGATAAATACCCAAACACCATGGGAAGTAACCGTGAGTGGAAGGGGGAGTGAGAACCGGACCGGTTCAGACCAAACCGGACCCGAACCAAATTGAACGAGGATGAACCATAAGAAATAGTGGTAAAAATTGAGATTTGAAATGAAAGAATTTTTGCAAGAAAGGAGTCTAGCACACTCTAATACAAATCTTTTTCCTAAATGTTAAAATTTTTGAAAACTTATTCATTGAGTCATTATACTCACCCCTCCCTTATATCCCTTTCAGGAAATCTCGAAAATTTTACCCTTAAGGACCACTAACTAATTCCTCTCCGAGATAGGTATGATAAATTCAAAATTTTATGTAGTTTTAATTTATGTTATTCTAGGAAATGTGCAGGTTTAAAAGACGTCTTGCTCTTTACGGTTTATAATAAGGGGAAACCCTTAAATAAATCGGGAGAGTGGTGGGTTGTTCATGGGAATCTGACCAAAACGGGTTGGTGTGTGACAACTATAGTTGTCAAACCGAATAAGAAAACCAAACCGATTTACATTTGGGAATAAGCAATATGAAAATTTACAACTTTCGGTTGATCCAAATGATTTATTAAACATTGGAAAAGAAACTTAAAACAAACTAGAAATTAAAAACCAAATTGGTTTAGGTGAACTAGATACCATAAAAACTTCAAACTTAAGCGTGCTTACCTGGGTGACCTCCTAGGAAGTATGATTTTTTGCAACCCGAAATTTCGGTCAAAAATTTTTATGCGAACGTACGGCTTATCATAAATAGCCATCAATTAATATATATTTAATTATTGAAATTAATACTAATAATTTAATACCTAAATTAAATTATTAGAATTAATACTGAAATTAAATTATTGGAATTAATACCAATAATTTATGGCAATATTAATACTAGTAATAAATGGTTTTACGACTATATAAAGAGGTGATCCCCATTTCATTCTCCTCACACCTGAACACTTCTCTCTCTCTACTGCTCAATTTCCCGATAAAGCTCGAACCAGAGCTTTGACTTGAACAAAGGTCACGCTCTTTAGAACTGGGGAGAAGACAACTATCTGATAGCAAACTTCAGTCAATCCGAGAATCGTTGGAGAAGCGCCGACATGATGGAATAGTGAAGCAACTCCGGCGGACCGAAGTTGCCCTATTTCGGCCAAGCTAAAATCGGCTATTTCAAGCCCTCCTCAGACCAAACCGAACCCTCCCACTTCCTCAGCCTTTCCACGACCGAATTAGGACCGAAAGGTAAGCCAACTCGGCTCCCCTTTATAATTTTTGATCGGTGCTAGAGAGAGAGTCGACCGAATTTCAATGACGAAATTCTAATCCAATTCCGCATCAATTGATACAATACTTGATTTTAGGATGAACCTTAGGATGAGACCTATCTGCCCAGATCGAAAGCTTGGACTGTCGTGCCTTCACCGATGAGTAATCGAAGCTTTCTCTCTCTACAGTCTATTTTCCGGCAAAGCTCCGTTTGAGCTCGTTCCGACGTTAAAATCTGCGATTCAAAGTTTCTTAGAATCGTATGAACATACAGTAACTCAATTTCAACTTCAATTTCAACAATTAGAAATGTTTGATGGGTCAATTTGATAAAATAAAATTCGACTGTGTTAAGAAGTTGGAATTGGGGAAAAATTGGGGATTTTTTAAATTCAAAGGGGCCAAAATACAATTTTATGAAATTGAGGGTCAATTGGGCATGAAAATAATGTTGGAGGACCAATTGAGGAATTTTGGAAATTTTGGGGAAAAACTTACCATTTTTGTGAAAGAAGGGCAAAATGGTAATTTTGGAAAAATTGGGGAACCAAATTGGAAATTTGGAAAATTAAACCTCTTTTTGGTGAAATTGAATAAATTGAGGTCCCACGATAAATTTTAAAAGTTACGGGACTCAATTTGAGGAAAAACTGACATCAGGGACATAAAGTTAAAGAGAAATAACTTTAGGGACCTAATTGCAAATAACTAAAAGTTTGGGTTTTCTCATTCATTAATGAATAAAGGCTGTTATGCCGAGTAATAGTTGTTCATATCGTGTAGGAACATTAAATACCTGGAACGCCAACAAGGACCAGCTCGCGTGAATACAAAGAACTAGTCTAGTGGAATTCATGGCATTAACGAGTGAGTGGGTTTACTAACATCATACCCGGTTGGGATGATGAACACAACATAAAGATAAAAACTACTTACCAGTTGTGAGTGGAAATTTTATATCATACCCTGTAGGGGATGATAAGTACCTCGGTATAAAAACCCACTATTTAGTGGTATTTTAATAATCACCACTTAGAGAAAGTGATGTGAAAATTATGCGAAAAAAAACTACCTACCGGTTGTAAGTAGATCATACCCGGTTAGTATGATGTGACTTCCTCGAAGGAAGTTGAAAACCCGTTCATCGGTTATGAACGGAGATGTCCTTATACCGGTTGGTATAATGGACAGTGAAAACCTATTTTGTCAGAAGTGTTCTCCCCTGACTGTGTGCCAATGCTTAAACTATTTGGGAGACCTTCTCGACAGGAGCTCGAATAGCTCTGATAGGCCCAGGGCCTCGGTTTTGGAACTTGGGGGCTAAGTGCCCGATTTTTAAAATCTCGTACAGTGGGCCCAAGGCCAATTGGCACGAGCAGGAGCTTGTAAACGAACATGATATATGTGCCATAAAACTTAATAAGTGAATTGTTTGGCCATGGTACCAAGATAGGACTGACATGCTCAGTCAACTAGCGGCAGTGCGACGTGACAGGTCGACGGACTAGTCAAGACAAACAGCTGCGGGTTGAGTTGAGAGTCGGGGCCGTTGGACTAGTGGCACCACAGATGACATGGCAATATAAGAAAACATTGTTTGTGCATGCACTGTGAATACGAGATCATCAAGACGCCCATGAGGGGTAGTGATGCGTCCTAAGGGCACTGGACGACCTGGTGGCTATAAGGGCAGTTCGTCGTTCCAGGTGTTTGTGTGAAATCTGGAGTAGCACGAAGCGCATGAGAGCGGGGTGGGGACAGGATGAGGTCTTTGTCCTCATATGAACATGAAGAAGTGATTTCGGGATTGTGGGTAGGATGTCACGTACATTCACTCATTCCCAAGGTAGAAGTGGCCGTACTTCTATCCGAGTGGTAGGAAAAGTCGCTCCGAAGCCACTAGCGGGTTCAATAGTGATACTGACTTGCGAATGTGTGTAACGTTCATGATGAAGGATGTGTGTTGGGTGATGACACACCATGGTAACTAAGAAATAATGGAAAAATCCAAAATTTTAAATGATGGGATTTTTTTAAAACAAAGGAGTTTGGCACACTCCATATAAATGTTTTTCTTAAAAGTCAAAAGCTTTTAAAAACCCATTCACTGAGTAGTCGTACTCACCCCCTCCCTTATATCCCTTTAAGGAAATCCCGGAAAGCCTCCCCTTAAAGACCGTCAACTAAGATGTCTGTAAGACAGGTATGTAAAGTTTTAAATTTCATACAGTTTTGATTATGCTATTCTAGGAAAAAGGTGCAAGTTAAAGGACGCCTTACTCTTTTCGGTTTACGATAAGGGGAAACCCTTTAATAAACTGGGAGAGTGGCGGGTTGATCACGGGGATTCGACCAAACCGGGTCGGGGCGTGACAATAGTGGTATCAGAGCCTGTTTACTTGAATACATAATTAAGACTAGAAAATATAATAACTAATAGAAATTATTTTAAAATTTTCAGAAATGGCTCCAAAGAATGGAACCAAGAGAACTAGGGTTGTCGTCTCTAACACCGCCCAACCACCCTTACCTGTAGAAACCCCCAGAGCTACCTAGAAAACTCCTCCTAGACTCAGCAGGGAGCATCAAAGATTGTTCGAGGAGTTCACCCGTGTATTTGGACAAGCTAACCTCGTTTGTGAGGCAAACACCAATTCTTGGTTTGAACTAGAGGAAGTGCAATCCCACCCTCCCCTTGCTAATCCACCTGCTCCAACGGACATTCCTAGAAATCTCAAAACTCTCTGACAACTAGGATATAAACCTTTCCTCAGAGAAAAGGATGCTGGGGCCACCATGGATTTGCTAGCCAATATCAAGAAGTTGATGGGAATCGTTAGGATACCACTAGAGGACAGGGTGATCTTAATGGAATTCTTCCTGGAAGGAAGCGCTAGAATGTCATGCCCCGACCCAGTTTGGTCGGATCCCCGTGAACAACCCACCACTCTCACGGTTTATTAAAGGGTTTCCCCTTATTATAATCCGTAAAGAGTAAGGCGTCCTTTAAAGCTGCACCATTTCCTGGAATAGCATAATCAAAACTGCATGAAATTTTAAACTTTACATACCTGTTTTACAGGCATCTTAGTTGATGGTCTTTCAAGGTAGGCTTTCCGGGATTTCCTGAAAGAGATATAAGGGAGGGGATGAGTACAACTACTCAGTGAATGGGTTTTCAAAGGTCTACTTTTAATTTTTAAGAAAAACATTTATATGAAGTGTGTCGGACTACTTTCTTTTAAAAAAAATCTCTTTATTTAAAAATTTGGGTTTTTCCATTATTTCTTAGTTACTGGTGTGTCATCACCTAACACACATCCTTCATCATGAAGGTTACACACATTCGTAAGTCAGTATCACTACTGAACCCGCTAGTGGCTTCGGAACGACTTTTCCTGCCAACCGGATAGAAGTACAACCACTTCTACCCTAGGAATGAGTGGATGTACGTGACATTTGACCCACAATCCCGAAATCACTTCTTCATGTTTGTATGAGGACAGAGACCTCATCTTGTCCCCACCCCGGTCTCATGCGCTTGGTGGTACTCCAGATTTCGCACAAACACCTGGAACGACAAACTGCCCTTATAGCCACCAGGTCGTCCAGTGCCCTTAGGACGCATCACTACCCCTCATGGGCGTCATGATGATCCCGTACTCACAGTGCATGCACAAACAATGTTTTCTTATATTGCCATGTAATCTGTGGTGCCACTAGTCCAACAGCCCCGACTCTCAACTCAACCCGCAGTTGTTTGTCTTGACTAGTCCGTCGACCTGTCATGTCGCACTACCGCTAGTTGACTGAGCATGTCGGTCCTATCTTGGTACCATGGCCAAATAATTCACTTATTAAGTTTTATGGCACATATATCATGTTCGTTTACGAGCTACTACTTGTGCCAACTGGCCTTGGGCCCACTTTACAAGATTTTCAAAATCGGGCATTTAATCCCCAAGTTCCAAAACTGAGGCCCCTTGCCTATCAGAGCTATTCGAGCTCCCGTCGAGAAGGTCTACCAAACAGTCAGGGGAGAACACTTCCGACAAAATAGGTTTTCACTATCCATTATACCAACCGGTATAAGGACATCTCCGTTCATAACCGATGAACGGGTTTTCAACTTCCTTAGAGGAAGTCTCATCATACCAACCGGGTATGATCTACTTACAATCGGTAATTAGTTTTATTTCGTATAATTTTCACATCACTTTCTCTAAGTGGTGATGATTAAAATACCACTAAATAGTGGGTTTTTATACCGAGGTACTTATCATCCCCTATCGGGTATGATATAAAATTTTCACTCACAACAGGTAAGTGGTTTTTATCTTTAAGTTGTGCTCATCATCCCAACCAGGTATGATGTTAGTAAACCCACTCACGTGTTAATGCCGTGAATTCCACTAGATTGGTTCTTTGTATTCACGCGAGCTTGTCCTTGCTGGCGTTCCCGGTATTTCACGTTCCTACACGATATGAACATCTTGGTTCATTATCCTTCGGCCTAATCGCCTTCATTTATTCCAAATGAATGAGAAAGTCAAACTTTCATTTATTTGCAATTAGAACCCTAAAGTTATTTCTCTTTAACTTTAAGTCCCAAATGCCGATTTTTCCTTAAATTGAGTCCCGAAACTTCTAAAATTTATCATTGGACCTCAATTTATTCCATTTCACAAAAAGGGGTTTAATTTCCCAAATTTCCATTTTGGTCCCTCAACTTTTCCAAAATTACCATTTTGCCCTTCCTTTACGAAAAATGGTAAATTTTGCACCAAAAATTTCAAAATTCCTCAATTGGTCCTCCAACATTATTTTCATGCCCAATTGACCCTCAATTTCATAAAATTTCATTTTGGTCCTTTGAATTTCGAAAATCCCCAATTTTCCCCCGTTCCAACTTCTTACCTTTTGGTCCTAATTCAGTCATGGAAAGGCTGAGGAAGTGTTGGGAGGGCTTGGATTGGCCTGAGCAGGGCTTGAAATGACTAATTTCAGCTTGGCCAAAATAGGGCAGCTTTGTTCTGCTGGAGCTGCTTCACTATTCTATCACGTCGGCGCTTCTCCAACGATTCTCGGATTGACTGGAGTTTGCTATGAGATAGCTGTCTTCTCCCCGGTTCTAAAGAGCCCGACCTTTGTTTAAGTCGAAGCTCTGGTTCGAGCTTTACCGGGAAATGGAGCAGTAGTGAGAGAGAGAGAGAAGTGTTCAGGTGTGTAGGAGAATGAAATGGGGATGAAATGTTTATATAGGCGTAAAACCCGTATATTAAATTGATGAGATTTATTAATAGTATTAATATTACCATAAATTATTGAAAAAATTCATACTTCCCAAGAGGTCACCCATCCTCACACTACTCTCGGGCTAGCACGCTTAACTTTAAAGTTTTTATGGAATCTAGTTCAATTAAACCACTTTGGTTTTTGTTTTCTAATTTGTCTTAAGTTTCTTTTCCAAGGTTTAATGAACCCTTTGGATCACCCGAGAGTTGTAAATTCCCAACTTGCCCGTTCAGAAATAATCGGGTTTGTGAACCAGTTCTGAATACTCACTTGGTTTGATCGGTTATTTTCCTGGTTTTTATTAGCTCAAAAGGGCGGGTTTTACATAGAAGGTGGTGGGACAATGTCCAAAACCTACACACCTCATGCCCACTTGGGAACAATTTGAGAAGAGGTACTCGGAAGAGTACCTGGCACCCCATCTAATAAATGAGAAAGAGCAAGAGTTCATCCGACTTCGGCAAGGGCTTAACTCCATATTAGAGTATGAAACAAAATTCAACGAGTTAAGACCCTTTGCTCCTGATCTAGCTAGGCCAGCTGACATATGCTAGAGGTTTGTGGATGGTCTCAATATGGACATTCGAGACCATATGGGGGTATTGGGATGCCCCACAGACATGGCAATTGTAATCAGTATGGCTCATGAATGTGAGCGACTGGTACAAAACAAACGTCGTCAAATGAAGCAGACGACCAGAAAGGGGGATAAGGGTCCAAACCATCAGGGAGGATGAAAAGAATATAACGACCCAAAAGGAGGAAATAAAATGGTATTCCAATGGAGAAGGGACATGCCACCACCTCCTTCTAGAATAGTCCCTACCTTACCCCAAAGAAACTCTCACTGCCCGAAGTGACAAAGGAACCACGAGGAAGCATGCCATACTTGTTTCACATGTGGACAAGTGGTACACTTCGTAAAGGATTGTCCCACCCTTAGGGAGAACAGACAGAGGAATACTCTTGGACCAACTCAAGGGAATCCCAGAAACCTCAGGCTAGACGCTATAGCAAGAGTACTAGCTAGAGCATACATCTTTACTCAGAAGGAGGCTAGAGGAGACCCTAGCATTATAGCAAGTACATCCCAGAACCCTACAAATTAGTTCAAGGGAGTCATGTAAATTAAACATCTTTTGATCTAATAAAGGAAATTCCTTCTAAACCATACATTTCTTAAATTAGGGTATATACAACTATGGGGACAACAAGTTTGTGCACTCTTTGACTTCAGAGTAGAGAGATCATTTATCAAGGAAGAGTTAGTTTTGAAAGTACCCCTAGAACTCACTCCACTAGTACAAAGCCTTAACATCCTTACACCTTTAGGAGAAGGTTTAAACAAGAATAAACAATTAAAGGGATGTTAGATAAAAATTGGAGGAATCCAACTTGAAGCTGACTTGATCCCATTACCCCTAAATGAGGTTGAAGTAATTATGGGAATGGATTGGCTGAGTAACCATTAGGCAAAGATGGACTATAGAAGGAAGACAGTAACTCTCCATACTTCCAAGATGAAAGGACTAAAGTTTTAGGGAGATAGAAGGAAAAGTGAAGTACAATTGGTGTTCCACCTGAAAGCTCAAAAGATGATACAAAAAGAATATACCATTTTTTTTGGACATGATTGTGGACGAGAAGTCTGAAGAAAAGGAAATGGAAGACATTCTGGTAGTCAGACATTATCAAGAGGTTTTTCTAGAAGAACTACCTGGACTACCTCCAAGTCGACAAGTGGAGTTCACCATAGAAATAACCGAAGGAACAAACCCCATATCCCAAGCCCCATATTGCATGGCTCTAGTAGAGCTGAAAGAATTAAAGGAACAACTAGACAAATTATTGGAAAAGAATTTCATACGTCCAAGTCAGTCTCCGTGGGGTGCTCCTGTTCTATTCGTAAAGAAAAATGATGGAAGTATAAGACTGTGCATCGACTACAGAAAGCTGAACCAGGTCACCATCAAGAATTGATACCCACTCCCAAGGATAGATGATTTGTTTGATCATTAAAAGGAGCAGCATACTTCTCAAAAATAGACCTTTGGTTGGGCTATTACCAACTTAGGATTAGAGAAGAGAACATCCCTAAGACGACATTTCGATCCAGATATGGACACTATGAGTTTAGAGTGATGCTGTTTGGATTGACGAATGTCCCTACAGCTTTTATGGACTTAATGAATCGCATGTTCCAACCTCATTTGGACAGGTTCGTGAATAGTATTCATAGATGACATCCTGATATACTCACAAAATAGGTTGGAACATGAAGAACATTTGGCAACTACATTGGAGATATTAAAGGAAAATCAATTATATGAAAAATTTTCCAAGTGTGAGTTTTGGCTGTAGGAGGTAGGATTCTTAGGGCACATCGTATCTAAGGACGGAGTTAAAGTAGATCTAGCTAAGGTGGAAGCCATATTGAATTGGAAGGCTCCAAGGAATCCTACAGAAATAAGAAACTTCTTAGGATTGGTTGGATACTATAGATAGTTTGTGCAAGACTTTTCTAACATAGCAACCCCTCTAACTAGAGTCACCAGAAACGGAGTTGAGTATATATGGGATGAGAGTTGTGAGAAGTCTTTTCAAGAGTTAAAGACTCGACTAACAACTACACCAGTACTCTCCTTACCTGATCCTAATGCAGGAGAGTACACAGTGTATGGTGATGCCTCTGGACAAGGGCTTGGATGTGTCTTAATGCAACAAGGGAAGGTCATCGCATATGCCTCGTGACAATTGAAGGTACATGAAAGAAATTACCCGACTCATGATTTGGAATTAACTGCAATAGTGTTTGCCGTAAAGATATGGTGACACTACCTTTACGGGGTTAAGTGCAGGATATACATAGATTACAAGAGTTTTAAGTACTTCCTAACTCAGAAGGAGTTAAATCTTCGTCAAAGGAGATAGTTGGGATTGGTGAAGGATTATGATCTTGTGATAGAATACCACCCCAAAAAGGCAAATATGGTAGAAGATGCCTTAAGTTATAAGTATCAAACTGAGGCCTTACAAATAAAGACAAGTTACCTATCCTTGTTGCAATAATTAGGAAGGATGGAGGTGGACCTAAGGATGGACAAGTAGAAAAAATGCTTTGTGGCTAATATGGCGGTGAGGCCTAGTCTAACCGAGCATATTAAGGCTCAACAAAAGACTAATAAAGAACTTCAATCTTATTTGAACCCATTTAACAGGGAAAGGAAACTAGACTATGACGTGTGAGGTGACGAAGTACTAACCTATAAGGGTAGGGTATGTATGCCTCAAGATAAGGAGCTAAAGAGATTAATTCTGGAAGAGGCACATGACTCGGTGTATACTATGCATCCGAGTAGTACTAAGATGTACCACACCCTCAAACAAGGATATTGGTGAAAGGGCATGAAGAGGGACATTGTGGGATATGTAACCCGATATTTGTCCTGTCAATAGATAAAAGCAGAGTATCAGAAACCGTCAAAACTGCTATAACCCTTACCAATTCCGAAGTGGAAATGGGAGCACATCACCATGGACTTCGTCACGAGTATGCCAGTGACAAAAAAGGGTCGAGATGCAATTTGGGTCATAGTGGATAGATTAACCAAATCAACTTATTTCCTTCCTATAAAGGTAACAGACATAGTAGAACAACTGGTTGTCTTATACATGAAGGAAATTATAAGACTCCATGGTGTCCCAGTAAGTATAGTATCGGATAAAGTTCCAAGATTTACTTCTAGGTTTCGACCAAGTTTACAAAATACTATGGGGACCAAACTTCATATGAGCACCGCATTTCACCCTTAGACAGATGGGCGGTCTGAGCAAACCATCCAAACCTTGGAAGACATGCTGAGAGCGTCCGTACTCACCATGAACAAAATTTGGGAGGAATACTTATGCCTGATGGAGTTTGCTTACAACAATAGTTATCAGGCCAATATTCAGATGGCTCCCTATGAAGTCCTTTATGGACGACCATGTCATAACCCTCTATTTTTGGAAGAAGTGGGAAAAAGGAAAATAGAAAGGGCAGAATTAATTGAGGATGCCACAGAAAAGATAAAATTAATAAGGAGTCGTCTTAAGACCGCTCAGGACATGCAAAAGAGTTATGCAGACAATCGAAGGAAAGATTTGGAGTTCGAGGTAGGAGATCAAGTGTTCCTCAAAGTGTCTCCCTGGAGGGGATACTTAGGTTCTAGCAAAGAGGCAAGTTGAAACCAAGGTATATCGGTCCATATCTTATCATTCAAAGGATAGGTCCAGTAGCTTATAAATTGGAACTATCTCCTAACCTACAGA
This sequence comes from Trapa incisa, assembly GCA_030064435.1. Classification (NCBI taxonomy): domain Eukaryota; kingdom Viridiplantae; phylum Streptophyta; class Magnoliopsida; order Myrtales; family Lythraceae; genus Trapa; species Trapa incisa. Next base: position 9,723,384 of record CM057777.1, on the reverse strand, counting down.
GAATACATGATGTATTCCATATCTCAGTACTTCAGAAATATTAACCTCATCCTAGTCATGTATTGGACCGACCTCCAATGGAACTAGAAGAGAATCTGACCTATTAAACAGAGCTGGTAAGAATCATTAACTAGAGAGAAAAGAATTTGAGGAACAAGAAAATTCCTATGGTCAAGGTGTTGTGGCAGAACAGACCCGTGTAGGAAGAGACATGGGAAACCAAGTCTATGATGAGAGATAGTTACCCTCAATTATTTAACGTGTAACTGTTTTGGGGACAAAACCCTTAATAGGAGGGGAGAATTGTAAACCCTGTCCTTTGATAATGAGAAAACCGGGGAAAGAAACGATCAGTTTTGAATTCTAAACCGAATCGGTCTACAAGCTCGATTATTAGGAAACAAGCAAATTGAGAATTTACAACTTCCATGTGACTCAAAATGGTTCATAAATCTTAGAAAAGAACATTAGGATGAATTGGGGAAGAAAAACTAGACCGGTTTAAATGAACCAGATCTGAACCGGATAGAACCAATTTATGAACTTAGCCGCTTTATGAGCCAGAACCCATAGAGAGAGGACAAACCGAAAAATATAAGGAAGTGACCTAAGGAGTCATAAAAGTCATGAAAAAGAACTTTATGATGAATTGGAGATTAAAACCAAATCGGTTCAGGTGAAACAGATCTAATTTGGATTGAACCGGTTTGAACCACTATTGAACCATATTCTAAATTTATTTTTCTAGGTGGCTTAAATAATTCAAATTTGATATTTGAGGTCACCATTGGATAGAAAATAAATTTAGAAATTTTTAGGTTTGAAAAATTCGGTCGAATAAGGGGTGGACCTGCCGGTTTAAGCTTTGAACCTGGTTCGGACCGGTCTGGACCAATTCAGAATAGTGTCGTCTTCTTCCTTCAAATGACAACACTGTTCACTCACTGGAAAATCGAAGCAGCACCAGTGAAGAAGAAACGTTTTCATCCTCGAGCTCCCTATATAAAGAGCCCCTCTCCGTTCATCCTCTCCACACCTGAAAAGCTCACTCTCTCATAGCAGCTTAGTTTTTCGGTGAAGCTCGAACTAGAGCTCTGATATAGGGTCATTTTTTAGCCAAAGAAGGTGAGGTTGGGTTCCTTAGAACTGGGGAGAAGTCAGCTATACCGTGGTGACATCCATTCACTCTGAGAGTTGCCGGTGAAGCATTGGCATGATCGAATAGTAAAGTAGCTCTGGCGGACCGAAGCTGCCATGTTTTGGCCAAGCTAAAATTAGCCAATTTGAGCCTCCCTCAGGCCAAACCAAGCTCTCCCAACACTTTCTCAGCCCTCCCACGGCCGAATTAGTACTAAAAGGTAAGCTAATTCGGCTCCCCTTTGAAATTCTCGACCGGTGTTAGAGAGAGAGTCGGTAGAATTTCAATGACAGTATTCTAATCCAATTCGACATCAATTGATATCTTTCTTGATCCTAGGAGAAACCTCAGGATGAGAGCTACCTGCCCATATAGAAAGCTCAGACCGTCACGCCCTCACCGGTGAGCAATCGAAACTTTCTCTCTCTATAGTCTATTTTCTGGCGAAGCTCCTTTTGAGCTCATTCCGGCGTTAAAACTTACTATTCAAAGTGCTATGGAATCTTATGAACATGTAGAAACTCAATTTCAACAATTAGAAGTGTTTGATCTATCAATTTGATAAAATCAAATTCGGTTGTGTTAATGAGTTAGAATTGGGGAAAATTGGGGATTTATAAAAATTCGAAGGACCAAAATACAATTTTCTAAAATTGAAGGACAATTGGGCATGATAAGAATGTTAGAGGTCTAATTGAGGAATTTTAGAATTTTTGGGGTAAAACTTACAATTTTTGTAAAGGAAGGGCAAAATGGTGGAACTAAATTGGTCCTAGTTACTCTTTGGGACAGAGTGGAAGAAGGGAGGAGATTCTCGAACGAGGAAAAGGACCCAATGACTTCGAAAGAATTGAACGAGGAGCCGTATGAGGTGAAAATCTCTTGCACGGTTCTGTAGAGTGGCAGTAAGGGTGACTTATATGTCAACTTTTCCACTATCACCCCCAAAAAAACCAAACTCTACCTTACATAAAGTTGCCAGAGTACAATTAACCTCTAGATTTGAAATCACTGCTTATATACCTAGTATTGACCATAATTCACAAGAACATTTTGTAATCTTAGTAAGAGGGGGAAGGGTTAAGGATTTACCCGATATGAGATATCACATTGTTCGAGGAACCCTAGATGCTGTTGGAGTAAAGGATCGTCAACAAGGGCACTTGGCTACATTCGCCCCTTACTTTCTTCCATTTTTTTATTAAAAAAATGCAAAATAATGTAATTAAATACAAAATAAATAAATAATCAATAAAAAGAAAAAACTAAAATTTGATATTCGTCCTAATCAAAATGAAGAATATATTTTTTTTATATTCTATTTATTGAAAAAAAATCAAATAATTCAAATTTATGTAATAAAAGAGGATATAATAAAAGAACACTAAAAAAAGGAGTAATAATTAACAACATGGGGGACCTAATTGGTAAATTGGAAATTTAACCCCTTTTTGTGAAATTAAATAAATTGAGGTCCTAAGATAAATTTTAAAAATTTTAGGACTCAATTTGAGGAAAAATCGACATTAGGGACTTAAAGTTAAAGAAAAATAACTTTAGGGACCTAATTACAAATAAATTAATTTTTTGGTTTTCTCATTCATTTGGAATGAATGAAGGCTATTAGACCAAGGGATAATAAACAATGATGTTCATATCGTGTAGGAATACGAAGTACCAGGAACGCCAGCAAGGACAAGCTCGCGTGAATACAAAGAACTGGTCGAGTGGAATTCACTGCATTAATGTGTGAGTGAGATTTTATATCATACCCGTTTGAGGATGGTAAGTATCTCGAAATGAAAATCCACTACTTAGTGGTATTTTAAAGATCACAATATAGAGGAGTAATGTGAAAATGACACGGAAAAACTACTTAAAAGTCGTGAGTAGATCATACCTGGTTGATAGGATAAAGCTTACTCGGAGGAAGTGGAAAATCCGTTCATCTGTTATGAGCAGAGATATCCTCATACCCGGTTGGTATGATGTATAGTTGAAAATTTATTTTTGTCAGAAGTGCTCTCCCCTGATTGTGTGCCATTGCTTAAACAATTTGGGAGACCTTCTTGACGAGAGCTCGAGGCCTCAAGTTTTGGAACTTGAGGGCTATTATGCCTAGTTTTAAAAATCTCAAACAGTGGGCCATAGGCCAGTGGGTACGTGTAGGAGCTCGTAAACAAAAATGAGATATGTGCCATAAAACTTTAATAAATGATTTGTTTGGCTATGGTACCAAGACAAGACTAACATATTTAGTCAACTAGTGGCAGTGCGACATGACAGGTCGATGGACCAGTCAAGACAAACAACTGTAGGATGACTAAGTATGTTGTTCACGAGGATCCGACCAAACCGGGTCGGGGCCAGTCACGGAATCCATAAATTTTCCGGTTTGCCCTTTCTCTATCGGTTCTGATCCATAAATTGGTTCGGTTCATAAACCAGTTCAATCTAGTTGGATCTGTTTGCTGATGATCGGTTTGTGAACCGGTTCGATGTTTATCACTTGGTTTGACTATTTCTTTTCCTGATTTTTCCTTAATTCCAAAGGGCAGGGTTTACAACTCTCCCCTCCTTTTAGGAGTTTTGTCTCCAAAACTAAATTTCTCTCTAGGAGAACTTCCCTTAATGTCAACTAAGTTAATATTTTGGTCGTTCTTTCACCCAGTCCACCTTAATTCACACATTTATGAATTTCTTTGCCTTTATGTTGTTTACTCCTTCCATGGAGTTTTATCATAACTAGTAGATCTTGCATGTGAGTCCAAAGGTATATCCCTAGGTTCGCATCTTTCTTTACTTAGGGCAAGATTCTTCCCCTTTAGGGTTCTTACTCATGATTTCAAGATTGGAAGTTCCAAGGTGCCCAATCGTTTATTTGTCTAGTTATTCTCTTCATCGTTGAAACCCTTAGCTTGGTGTTCTTTTGATCATTACGTACTTGATTTCACAGGTTTCAGTATTATTACCCCTTTGTCCTATTTTGATCCTTCCTTCCTCCATCATTGATTACAACTTCGGTCAAAATTTTGTTTGACCTTGTTATGCTTACTAGCTGGCTCTTTCTCACTCGAGTCACATTTTACTCTTGACTGTTGGTAATTATATGTCCCTTACGACATGACATAGTCCAGAACTCGTCTTTGTCCCTCAAACTTCTACAACACCTCCTTTAGGGTTACTTACAACTTTCCTACCTTTAAAGAATTGTATAATTCCATCCCTCCTTTTATCAGGTAGTATTCTTCGACTACCTTTACTGTTATCTCCTTATCCTTCATACCTTGACAACGTGGATTACATAACTATGTCTATTTTCCTTACCCACTCATCCTTTCCCAACTTTTTTGTTGGGTCTTTCTAGTGCCAATTATTGAATTTCCCGATGACTTACCGACATGCTAGGATTCTTCCCTACTTATGACTTTCTTCATTTCTGGTGATGTCCTTTACTCAAGAATTTCTTTTTCCCTAAATTCATTCTCATTTACTTTTGACCATTTCACGATTCCATTGTTTTTAAGGTGTTCTCCTTTAATGATTTTCATCCTCTACTATGTCCTTCAAAGTAGAGATTTACCTTTAGGTGCTATATGCTCGAATTTCTTACTACTCCGTAAAGGTTTCCTTCCTTCGCATTCTTACACCCATTTTGGATTTGGGCTTTTGTCCACCTTTAATCATTTTTTGATCGACGGGTCTTATTTCGTGTACTTGATACTATGCCAACTCTATTACCCTTCTTTAGAGTGTAGTCTCCACTACTCTCTGGTCCTTCTTATGGTCTCATTTATTCTCCTTGACCATCCTGTTGTTACTAGTTGCTTCCTTCTTTTCTAGGTTCACCAGAAATCTCTAATTGGCTTTTTTGTTCTTCTAAATCAGGTAATACTTTGGCCATCCCAACATACCCTTAACCACTTATGGTTCTTTATGAGGTTTTTTATGCCAGTTTAAGCCTCTTAGGATCTATTTGGTGGTTCCTTAGCTTTGGGTCTTCCCTTTTTGAGGTCTCACTTCCTACATGTATCCTCTAGCTAAGGATTCTCATCCTGGTTCAACTTCTTAACGCTTCTTGAAGGCTTTTCCATGTTCCCTTCTTACACCCTTCTAAGGTTAGTATTATTTCCCGCTCTTTATCCTTCACTGTCCTCCATTTCCTTTTTGTTCCCTATCCTCTTTTCGATGAGCTCTTGATGATAGATCAGTTCCTAGCACCCTTTACATCCAGTCTTACACTTCTTGGGCTCTATTAAGTGAGTATGGACCATGACCAATCTTGATATCATTGGTTATTTTCTCCTTACCCTCTTCCGAATTGAAGGGCTTACTTTTCCAAAGTTTTTCGGATGTTCTTTCCTCTATTTCTTATGATGGGTAGCCCACCTATTTTCACTCGTCATTGCGTCATTTGATGCTATTTCCTACTTACCCGTTCCTTAGGTTTAACTTTCCCCTTGGGTCCTCTTAATGTGCTTCCCTTGATTCCTTCACCTCGGCATGCACTTTACCTCCTCATCCTTCATCACTTGGTCCATTATTTCTTAGTTGGAACATGTATCCCTTCCTAGGGTCTCCTTCCTTGGGAAAGGCTCAAGCACTTATTTGCTCCAAGACCTCTTTATGTGGGACTTACTAAATCCTCCTTATGGCTTGAGTGTAATTTTGTTTTCGGCCATTTATTTCTTCAAGGGTTCTCTTCATCTTTCCGTTCCATTGTTCTGACCTTTCTACTTCTCACTTCCTCGCTAGGTTAGTCTACAACCCTTCTTGGCTCCTCTATTTTTCCAAAGTAGATCATAATTTATTGTCTCGAAGCTTCCTAGTTATTTGTCATCATTCTGCTTGTCTTCTATGGAGGAGGTGTTTTCTTCTTTGATCCTAGGTGGTTTGTAGTGCTCCTTAAGGGAAAATTCCCTTTATCTATATTCTATTATCTTTGGGTTTTCTTAAGGTCCTACCCTTGATCTTCTTTCCGTGATTCTTTTTCGGGCAATTGAGACATGCTTTCAAAGAAATTTTCAGAAGTTCAGAATCTTATTTATTAGTAAGAATACAGTTTTAGGGTTTTAACATCTCTTGAAGGAGATTGTTACAATGATGGGTTGGGGAGTACTCACTACTAAACTATGGTTTAGAGTGATTTATTCCTTGGTGAAATGGGTTACTTTTTCGCAATTGTGGTTTTTGTAATGATATCCCTTCAAACTTCTATAGGGGTGGAGGTGTTCTTCTTAGGAGGTATCACTTGGATTCTTCACAGTGTGGGACAATTCCTTGCTATGTGTCCCACCTTCTTACACTCATAACAGATCCTCTCGGGTCTTGTCCTCCAAAATGTCGTGCATCTTCTACTGTAGTGTCCTCATTGCCCACATTTATAATAGGTCATCTCTTTGTGTGGATCTTTATGGTTCCTCCAACACTTTGAACATTGTGGGGGATTTCTAAGGGGTTGTTGATGGTTTGATGCCTTGCGTCCTTGAGCCTGAACACCTTGAAGCTTTCTTATTGAGTCCTCTTTGACACATGGTTACTCCAAGGGTCCTTCTATACTCTTGGTTCATTTTCTCTCCCGAGATGGGATTCTCCCTAGTTTTGGGGGTAGCTAAGGAAGCGTGGGTTTGTTTGGCTACTTTTCTTGGGGCCATATGAAAATTTTAAAAGTATTCCTATCAGTCATTATGTTATCTAGTCTTGATAATGTATCGGAGGAAACAGGCTCTGATACCACTCAAGTTGTTACGCCCCGACCCGATTTGGTCAGATCCCCATGATCAACCCGCCACTCTCTCGGCTTACTAAGGGTTACCCCTTCTTTTTAAATCGTGAGAAGTAAGACGTCTTTAAAACTGTATCTTTCCTCGAATAACATAAATCAAAACTGCATAAAATTTTAAACTTTTCATACCTGCCTTACAGGTGTATTAGCTGGTAGTCTTTGGATAAACTTTTTGAGGTTACCTGAAAGAGATACAAGGGAGGGGTGAATACAACGCTTCAATGAATGGGTTTTCAAATTTTAACTTTTAGGAAAAATGTTTGAATCGGAGTGTGTCAAACTCCTTATTTTCTTTTAAAAACATTTCATTCTCAATTTTAGTTTTTATAACCATTTCTAATTACAACGGTATGTTATCACCCAACACACATCCTTCATAATAAAGGTAAAATACACAATCATAGGCCATCTTGTCCACTCTACTCACTTGTGGCGTCGGAGTGACTTTACCGGCCACCTAGATAGAAGTACGTCCACTTCTACCCTAAGAATGAGTGGATGTTCGCGACATCCAACCCTCAATCCCATAACAAAACTCCGTTTACGTATGAGGATAGAGACCTCATCCTATCCCCACCCCAGTCTCACGTGCTTGAAGCTACGTCGAGCTTCACAAGATTTGTGGTACGACTAACTGCCCTTATATCCACCAGGTCGTCTAAAGCCCTGTGACGCATCACTACCCCCTCTTGGGCTTCTTAAAGGTCCCGTAACATAGTGCATGTACAACAACAATTTTTCACATAATGCCATATAATCTTTGGTGCCTCAGGTCCGACAGCCCCGACCCTCAACTCGACCTACAACTGTTTGTCTTGACTAGTCTCAAGACTTGTCATGTCGCACTACCACTAGTTCATCAAATATGTCGGTCCTGTCTCGGTACCATGTCCAAACAACTCATTTAATTAAGTTTTCATGGCATATTAATAATGTTTGTTTACGAGCTCCTGCTCGTGCCAATTGGCATAGGACCCACTATTCGAGATTTACAAAATCGGACATATTAGCCCCTAGTTCCAAAACCAAGGCCTCTGGCCTATATGAGCTATTCGAGCTCCCATCAACAAAGTCTTCCAAAAATTTTAAGCAGTGTCACACAGTCAGAGGAGAGCATTTCCAACAAAATAAACTTTTCAACTATCCATCATACCAACTGGGCATGAGGACATCTCCGCTTATAACCGACAAGCAGGTTTTCCACTTCCTTCCAAGAAGTTTTATCATACCAATTGGGTATGATCTACTTACAACCGATAATTAGTTATTCCGTGAGATTTTCACATCACCCTTCTTAGATATGATGATTAAAATACCATTTTGTAGTGGGTTTTCTTTTTTCGAGGTGCTTATCATCCCAACCGGATATGATATTAAGTTCCCATTCACCTAATAGTGTAGTGAATTTCCTCTTAGCTAGCTTGTTGCCTTGACGCAAACTTGTCTTAGCTAGCATTCCTGGTACTTCGTGTTTCTACACGATATGAACATAATTGTTCATTATCTTAAGGCCTAATAACCTTCATTCATCCCAAATAAATGAGAAAACCAAACTTTTCACTTATTTGCAATTAGATCCATAAATTTATTTTTCTTTAACTTTAAGTCCCTAATGTCGGGTTTTCCTCAAATTGAGCCCCAAAACTTTCAAAATTCACCTTGGAACCTCAATTTATTCAAATTCACAAAGAGGAGTTTAATTTCTCAAATTTCAAGTTTGGTTCCCAATTTTTTCAAAATTACCATTTTGCCCCTACTTTACAAAAATGGTAAGTTTAGCCCCAAAAATTCCAAAATTTTCCCAATTGGTCCTCCAACATCTTTATCATGCCCAATTGGCACTCAATTTTATGAAATTGCACTTTACTCCCTCAAATTTTTGAAATTCCAAAATTTCCACCAATTTTCCCCCAATTTCAACCTTCTAACTAATCCAAATTTGATTTCATCAAATTAGTTTAATTGTTGAAATTGAAGTTAGATTGAAGTTTCTACCCCTTCATATGATTCAATTACACTTCGAATCGTACGATTTGATTCCAGAACGAGCTCAAACGGAGGTTTGCTAGAAAACTCAACTTCGAGAGAGAAAGCTTCGAAAGCTTACTATCAAGGGTGCAATGGTCCGAGCATTCGATCTGGACAGATAGCTGTCGTCCAAAGGTTCCTCCTAGGATCAAAAATTGCATCATTTGATGTCGAGTTGAATGAAAATTTAGTCATCGAAGTTCTATCGGTTCTCTCACTAGCAAAGATCGGAATTTATAGAGTGAAGCCAAATTGACTTACCTTTTTGCTCTAATTCAGCTATAGGAGGGTGGTGGAGGTGTTGGGAGGGCTTGGGTTGGACTAAGAAGTGCTTGAAATTGGCTGATTTCAGCTCGACCGAAATAGGGCAGCTTCGATCCGTCGTAGCTGCTTCATTGTTCGATCACGCCAGAGCCAATTCGGCTCCCCTCTCTTTTCTGGTGAGCTTAGTGAGTTGAAATTGGGGAAAATTTTGGGGAAATTGGGGGTTTTTGAAAATTCGAAAGACCAAAATATAATTTTCTAAAATTGAGGGTTGATTGGGCATGATAAAAATGCTATAGGGCTAATTGAGAAATTTTAGATTTTTTTGGGTAAAACTTACCATTTTTGTAAAGGAAGGGCAAAATGGTAATTTTGGAAAAGTTGGGGTGCCAAATTGGGAATTTAGAAAACTGGATTTTTTTTTATGAAATTGAGTAAATTGAGATCCCAAGAAGAATTTTAAAAGTTTCGGGACTCGATTTGAGGAAAAATTGGTATTTTTGGACTTAAAGTTAAAGAAAAATAACTTTAGGTACCTAAATGCAAATAAATGAAAAATTAGTTTTTCTCATTCATTTGGAACGAATGAGGGTTTTTAGGCCAAAAGAATAATGAATAACTATGTTCATTTCGTGTAGGAAAATGAGACATCGGGAACAACAACTCAAGTTAAGCTTGCTAGGGAAGGAAACCGACTAAGTGGAATTTCACAGCATGATCGAGTGAGTGGGATATTATATCATACCAGGTTGGGAATGATAAATATCTCGAAATGAAAACCCACTATTTAGTGGTATTTTAAACATCACAACTTAGAGAAGTGATGTGAAAATCACACGGAAAAACTATTTGCCGGTTGTAAGTAGATCATACTCGGTTGGTATGATAAAACTTCCTCAAAGGAAGTGGAAAACCCGTTCATCGGTTATGAGCGGAGATGTACTCATACTCGGTTGGTATGATGGACAATTGAAAACATATTTTTGTAGGAAGTACTCTCCCCTGACTGTGTGCCAATGCTTAAACTATTTGGGAGTCCTTCTTGACGAGAGCTCGAATAGCTTTTATAGGTCGAGGGCCTCGGTTTTGGAACTTGCTAATATGCCCGGTTTTGAAAATCTCGAAGAGTGGGCCATAGGCCAGTAGGCACAAGTAGGAGCTCGTAAACAAACATGTGATATGTGCCATAAAACTTTAATAAATGAATTATTTTGCCATGGTACTAACACAGGAATGACATATATAATCAACTAGCAGCAGTGCAACATGATAGGTCGATGGACCAGTCAAGACAAACAGCTGCAGGTTGTGTTGAGGGTCAGGGCCATTGGACTAGTGGCACCACAGATTATAAGGCATGGTGTAAAAATACTGATTGTGCATTCACTGTGATTTTGGGTCCTTCAAGATACCCAATACGGATAGTGATGTGTCCTAAGGGTCCTGAACGACCTAGTGGATATAAGGGCAGTTCATCGAACTAGGTGACCATGCGAAATTTGAAGTAACATCAAGCGCATGAGACCGGGGTGAGGACAGGATGAGCTCTTTATCCTCATATGGACACAGAGAATCGTTATGGGATTGAGGGTCGGATGTTGCGATCATTCACTCATTTTAAGGGTAGAAGTGGACGTGCTTTTATCGAGGTGGCCGGTAAAGTCGCTCTGATGCCACAAGTGGGTTCAGTGGACGTAACTAGCCTACGAATGTGCATTTGACCTTCATGATGAAGGATGTGTGTTGGGTGATGACACACTGTGATTAATAAAAAAAATGGTGATAAAAACAAAGATTTGAAATAAAAGGATTTTTGCAAGAAAATAAGGAGTCTAACATACTCCAACACAAATTTTTTTCTTAAAAACTAATTTTTGAAAACCAATTCATTGAATTGCAGAAACTCACCCATCTTTTCTTTCCCTTTTTCAAGAAAAGATAAAATGACTATTAATAACACCGAGCCTTACCCTTTGTCAGGTATGCTTAATTTTCCTTCATCTTACATTTTATTTGATATATATCTTTCTAGGGAACAAGGTCGAAATTACGCCTGGCTCATCTCGAGTCAATGAAGGAGGAAACTCCTCTTGAACTGAGAGAGCAGTGGGTTATTTACAGGGATCCAACCAAACTGGGTTCGGGGGTGACAACTAGAGTGGTATCAGAGCCTAGTTCCCTTGAAACATTATCAATATTATGCACTGATATTAAACCAACTCTAAACTATTGTGTAGGAAGGAGAGTCCCTAGGAAATTCGTGGAAAAATCCAGTCCTCCCCCTATAATAGTGAAAAAGACATCCAACCCAAGGGAGGAAGCCGCCCAAAGGTTTTTAAGGGGCGAAAAAAGAGTGCCCAAGGACATGGTGGATGTCACGCCCCGACCCTGTTTGCTCGAATCCCGATGATCAACCCACCACTCTCCCAATTTATTAAAGGGTTTCCCCTTATAATAGACCGTAAATAATAAGGCGTCCTTTAAACCTGCACCTTTTCTAGGAATAATAAAAACAAAACTACATAATAATTTAGATTTATCATATCTGTATCACAGACATCTTAGTTGATGGTATTTAAGGGTAGACTTTCTGAAATCTCCTGAAAGGGATATAAGGGAGGGGGTGAGTATTTATTATTGGAGTGTGTCAGACTCCTTTCTTTCAAAACCATTTCATTTGAAATCTTGGGTTTATCACCATTTCTTTTTAACGACGGTGTGTTATCACCTAACACACATCCTTCATCATGAAGGTTACACACATTCATAGGTCAGCACGACTACTAAGCCCACTGGTGGCTTCGGAGCGACTTTACCAGCCACTCGGATAGAAGTACGTTCACTTCTACCCTAAGAATGAGTGGATGTTCGCAACATCTTACCCTCAATTCCGGAATAAATTCTTCATATCCATTATGAGGATAGAGACCTTATCTTGTCCCCACCCGGTCTCATGCGCTTGGTGCTACTCCAAAATTCACATAGACACCTAGAACGATGATCTGCCCTTATGCTCACCCGATCGTCCAAGGCCCTTAAGATACATCACTACCCCTCATGGGCGTCTTGATGATCTCGTACTTAGAGTGCATGCACAAACAAAGTTTTCTTAAATTGCCATGTAATATGTGGTGCCATTTGTCCCAACAGTCCCGACCTTCAACTCAACCTATAGCTGTTTGTCTTGACTGGTCTAGAGACCGATCATGTCATACTGCTACTAGTTTACTGAGTATGTTGGACCTGCCTTAGTACCATTACCAAACAAGTCACTTATTAAGGTTTAATTGCACATATATATATCATGTTCTTTTACGAGCTCCTGATCTTGTCCATTGACCTATGGCCCACTGTTCGAGTTTTTTAAAAATAGGGCATATTAGCCTTCAACTTCCAAAACCGAGACCTCCGACCTATAAGAGCTATTCGAGCTCCCGTCAAGAAGGTCTCCCAAATAGTTTAAGTATTGACTCACAGTCAGAAGGAGAACACTTTCGACAAAATAGGTTTTCACTGTCCATTATACCAACCGATATAAGGACATCTCCGTTCATAACCGATGAATGGGTTTTCAACTTCTTTCGAGGAAGTCTCATCATACCAATCAGATATGGTCTACTTACAACCAGTAAGTAGTTTTTCCGCATAATTTTCACATCACTTTCTTTAAGTTTTGATGATTAAAATACCATTAAACAGTGGGTTTTTATATTGGGGTACTTATCATCCCCAACCGGGTATGATATATAATCTCACTCACCCATTAACGCAATAAATTCCAATTGACCGGTTCTTTGTATTCACGCGAGTTCGTCCATGCTGGCATTCCCGGTACTTCGTGTTCCTACACGATATGAACATCCTTGTTCATTATTACTTGACTTAACAACCTTCATTCATTTCAAACAAATGAGAAAACCCAAACTTTTTAGTTATTTGCTATAAGGTTCCTAAACTTATTTCTCTTTAACTTTAAGTCCCCAAGTGCCGGTTTTTCCTCAAATTGAGTCCCGAAAATTTTAAAATTTATCTTGGGACCACAATTTATTCAATTTCACAAAAAGGGATTTAATTTCCCAAATTTCCAATTTGGTCCCCCAACTTTTCCAAAATTACCATTTTGCCCTTCATTTACAAAAATGGTAAGTTTTGCCCCAAAAACTCCAAAATTCCTCAATTGGTCCTCCAATATTATTTTCATGCCCAATTGACCATAAATTTCATAAAATTGTATTTTGGTCGTTTGAATTTTGAAAATCCCCAATTTTCCCCCAATTTCAACTCCTTAGCACAACAGAATTTGATTTCATCAAATTGACCAATCAAACACCTCCAATTGTTGAAATTGAAGTTAAAATTGAGTTCCTCCATCCTCTTACAATTCAATAGCACTTTGAATCGCACGTTTTGATGTCGGAATGAGCTCTAACGGAGCTTCGCCGAAAAACGGACTGTAGAGAGAGAAAGCTTCGATTACTCACCGGTGAGGGCACGACGGTCTGAGCTTTCAATCTGGGCAAATACTCTCATACTGAGGTTTATCCTAGAATCAAGAATCACATCAATTGATGTCGAATTGAGTTAGAATTTCATCATTGAAATTGTATCGGTTCTCTCTCTAGCACCAGCCGGAAATAGTAGAGGGGAGCCGAATTGGCTTACCTTTCATTCCTAATTCGGCCATGGGAGGGTTGAGGAAGTGTTGGGAAGGCTTGGTTTGGCCTGAGGAGGGCTTGAAATGGCCGATTTCAACTCAGTCGAAATAGGGCAGCTTCGGTCCGCTGGAGCTGTTTCACTATTTCATCAAGCCGACATCTTGTCGGTGACCCTCGGAGTGAACGGAGACTACAGATGTGTAGCTGACTTCTCCCCGATTCTAAAGAACCCGACCTCACCTTGTTTTGCTCAAAAAAGACCCCATGTCAGAGCTTTGGTTCGAGCTTCGCTGAAAAATTGAGCAGTTAAGAGAGAATGGAGTTTTCAGGTGTGGAGAGGATAAATGGGGAGGGGCTGTTTATATAGGGAGCTCTAGGATCCGTTGGCCGTCCATTTGGCACCATTATGACTAACATTGAAGACCTAAAACTCAAATAAAAAAAAAGTGTTTCTTCTTCACTGGTGTTTCTTCAGTTTTTCGGTGAGTGAATAGTGTTGTCATCCTGAGGAAGAAGATGACACTGTTCCGAACCAGGTTCAAAGAATAAACCGGACGGTGCACCCGCCATTCGATTGAGTTTTTCAAATCTAAAAATTTCTAAATTCATTCTCTATCCAATGGTGGCCTCAAATCTCCAATTTGAGTTATATAAGCAACCTAGAAAAATGAATTTAGGATTCAGTTCAATAGTGGTTCAAATCGGTCTGAACTGGTTCAAATCCGGTTCACCTAAACCAGTTTGGTTTTCATCCCCAATTCCCTCACAAGTCCATTTCCATGTCTTTTGTGACTCCTTGGGTCACTTAGGGTCCATAAAATGTCCGGTTTACCATCTCTTTATCGATTTTGGTTCTTAAACCGACTCAGTCCTTGAACCGGTTCAATTTGGTTTGGGTTCGGTTCAATTTGGTTGGGTTCGGTTCACTTGAACCGATCTGGTTTTTCTCTCCCACTTTGTTCTAAGTTTCCTTCCCATGGTTTATATATCTCTTCGGGTCACAAGGGATCCATAAATTTCCTATTTACCCTTTCTCTATCAGTTCCGATTCATGAACCGACTCGGTTCATAAACCGGTTGAATCATGTTGGACCCGGTTCATCCAAATCAATCTGGTTTTTTTCCAATTTGTCCTAAGGTTATTTTCCATAGTATTATGAACCCTTTGGATCACTTGGGAGTTGTAAATTCTTAAATTTCCCATTCACAATTGATCGGGTTTGTGAACCGGTTCGGTTTTCTCACTCGGTTTGACCAGTTCCCTTCCTAGTTTTCCTTAGCTCAAAAAGGCGAGGTTTACAGTGGAAGACTATCAAAACTAATCGAAGCGTTACTAGAACCAAAAGGTATCATATACCCTCCTCCCAGACAAGAGGAACCAACATCACCTCCTAGAAGTCCAACCCCTCCTCCTCCAATGCCACAACAATCAAAAGGGAATCCCACCAAGAAGGAGGCCTAGGATAACTATTGAGATGCATATGCCACCTTCATGAAGGTCCACCAAGTTCTTCCACCCACTCAACCTGGCTTCAATCCATCTTAATGGATGAGGTGGACTTATGAGTGCGAGGAGGAAGTACTAAGGCAGTACAGATTGGAGGCCATACATGAAATTCGTCCTATTAAGAAGCACGAATAGACCCTAATCAGGCCATACATGATCAAGAGTCTCATTATCATTCTAGGGTTAACTCTAGTTCTATGACCCAAAGGGATTAGAGGGTAGAGAATTCATGTAATAAGCCAAATTATGGTAAGAAAATATTTCCTAAATAAATGAAAGTATAAGTTTGTTAAAGCTCCTAAGTTCTTTGATAAAATTTAAGAGTATGATAAGAAAAAGGGTAGAAATTCCCCTAAGGAAGAACGTGTTATTGATAGTTAAACTCAACCCTTAATACTTACCATTAGAAACACAATATGAAGAAATTCATCAGAAGGAAATCCTAAGAAGAGGAAAAGGGTGTGGAGGTGCAACCATTCAAGAGTACAAAATTTTTTTTTGAGAGACCAAGAAGTTAAAACTAAACTCGAAGAATTTAGGATAAGGAAAAACCCGGGAGGAAGTATAACATCTCAAAAGAACCACAAGAATAGAAGTTGATCGAGAAGAAAAAGAAATTAAGTATAGAGTCCATCAGGGAAGGATGGAGAGAAAGTACAACAACAGGAAGTCCCAGGTGTAACAAATTACTATTAAAGAACTAAGATACAAATTACTTAGGAATTCCAAAGGATAAGAGACATGTGGAAGGTAAAGTATGGAAAAAAACGAGAGTAGATGAATCGTACCAGGTCCTTCAATTTAGGAGAAAACTTAAAAGGAAATTTTCCAAAAGATAGGGTGATCAAACATAAGAAACCCAAATTGGAAGACACCATAAGGAGGATGGAAAATTGGAAGTTGAATTGGGGAAGGAGAAATCTTTAGGTAAAAAATGGTTGATCGAAGGAGGGTTGCAACACCAAGGTCGTGATGAGGTCCTCGGTAAGAAGTACGAGCGGTTAAGTGAGAGCATTGGGAGGGTGAGCATGATCTACTACATGAAGGCCCGAAAAATTCAAAATAGGAATTGTAGAAGAATCCTATATAAGAAAATAACTTATTTGGACCAAATTATTTGGAGGAGTAAACAAAGTTTAACCAGAGATAAGGAATAGAGGAAGAATACACCCTAACCAAGGCAAAAAGGGAAATACTAAGGATATGAAGGTATGAAAGGTTTAGACACGATGAGGATAAGAGATCCACCTCAAAGGAATAAACGAATATTGAAGTGAGTGGAAATGAAGAAAGATCAATAGAAGGTACTCATGGATTCAATATTGAGGGGGCAAACCAGGAAATTTAGGGACCCCGAATGACCTAAGGAGTCATAAAAGTCATGAAAAAGGACTTTAAAATGAGTTGGAGATGAAAACCAAACCGGTTCAGGTGAATCGGATCCAAACTGGATTGAACCGGTTTGGACCGATTTGAACCACTATTGAACCGGATGCTAAATTCATTTTTTTAGGTGGCTTAAAAAAATTCAAATTTGAGATTTGAGGCCACCACTGGATAAAAAATAAATTTAGATGAATTTAAAAAATTTTAGAATTGAAAAATTCGGTCAAATCGTGGGTGAACCGGCCGGTTTGAGCTTTGAACCTGGTTCGGAATAGTGTCATCTTCTTCCTTCAGATGACAGCACTGTTCACTCGCCAAAAAATCAAAGCAGCGTCGGCGAAGAAGAAACATTTTTGTTCAGTACATTTCAAGCCATCAATGTCTGTCATAAAGGTGCCAAACAGATGGCAGACGAGTCCTTAAGCTCCCTATATAAAGAACCCCTCTCCATTCATCCTCTCCACACCTGAAAAGCTCACTCTCTCTCAGCTGCTTAGTTTTTCAGTGAAGCTCAAACCAAAGCTCCGATATAGGGTCTTTTCTGAGCCAAAGAAGGCAAGGTAGAGTTCGGTTCCTTAGAGCCGGGGAGAAGTCATGCTAGCGTCTCGCCGGCGACCCTCAGAGTGAACAGAGACTATAGACGTGTAGCTGACTTCTCTCCGGTTCTAAAGAACTCGACCTCGCCTTGTTTGGCTCAGAAAAGACCCCATGTCAGAGCTCTGGTTTGAGCTTCACTGAAAAATAGAGTAGTTGAGAGAGAATGGAGTTTTCATGTATGGAGAGAATGAATGGGGAAGGGGCTCTTTTTATAGGGAGCTTGGGACCTATTGGATGTTCGTTTAGCACCATTATGATTGACATTGAAGACCTGAAACACCCCAAATAGAAGCATTTCTTCTTCATCGGCGTTTCTTTAGTTTCCCAATGAGTGAACAGTGTTGTCAACCTGAGGAAGAAGATGACACTGTTCCAAACCGGGTTCAAAGCTTAAACCGGTCGGTTCACCCCCCCCCCCCCATTCGATCGAGTTTTTCGAATCTAAAAATTTCTAAATTTATCTAAATTCATTCTCTATCCAATGGTGGCCTTAAATCTCTAATTTAAGTTTATTTAAGCCACCTAGGAAAATGAATTTAGGATTTCGTTCAATAGTGGTTCAAATCGGTCCGAACCGGTTCGAATTCGGTTCACCTGAACCGGTTTGGTTTTCATCCCCAATTCCTTCACAAGTCCATTTCCATGTCTTTTGTGACTCCTTGGGTCACTTAGGGTCCATAAAATTCCTGGTTTACCATCTCTTTATCGATTTCGGTTCATAAACTGACTCGGTCCTTAAATCGATTCAATCTGGTTTAGGTCCTATTCACTCGAACCGGTTTAGTTTTTCTCTCCCACTTTATTCTAAGGTTCCTTTCCAAGGTTTATGAATTTCTTTAGAGTACAATGGAGTTAAATTCCTCTATTTTGTCTGATCTCTATCAGTTCCGGTTCATGAACCAACTCGGTTCATAAATCGCTTCAATCCTATTGGACCCGGTTCATCCCAACCGGTCTGGTTTTCCTCTTCTAATTCATCCTAAGGTTCTTTTCCATAGTATTATGAACCCTTTGGATCACTTGGGAGTTGTAAATTCTTAAATTGCCCATTCAAAATTGATCAAGTTTGTGAACCGGTTCGGTTTTCTTACTTGGTTTGACCGGTTCCCTTCCCATTTTTTCTTAGCTCAAAAGGGTGGGGTTTACAATGTGTCTTAAGGGCCTTGGAAGACCTAGTGGATATAAGGGCAGTTTGTCGGACCAGGTGACCATGCAAAATTTGGAGTAGCATCAAGCGCATGAGACCACAGTGGGGAGGGGATGAGGTCTTTGTCCTTATAAGGACACGGAGAATCGTTATGGGATTGAGGGTCAGATGTCACAAACAATCACTCATTCTTAGGGTAGAAGTGGACGTGCTTCTATCTAGGTGGCCGATAAAGTCGCTCCGATGCCACAAGTGGGTTCAGTGGACATATTGACATGCAAATGTGTGTTTGACCTTTATGATGTAGGATGTGTGTTGGGTGATCACACACCGTGATTAATAAGAAATTGTGATAAAAATAGTGATTTGAAATAAAAGAATTTTTGCAAGAAAATGAGTAGTCTAGCACACTCCAATACAAATCTTTTTCTTAAAAATTAATTTTTGAAAACCCATTCACTGAGTTGTAAAAACTCATCCCTCTTTTCTATCTCTTTTTCAGGAAAAGTGAAAATGACTAGGAAT
This sequence comes from Trapa incisa, assembly GCA_030064435.1. Taxonomy (NCBI): domain Eukaryota; kingdom Viridiplantae; phylum Streptophyta; class Magnoliopsida; order Myrtales; family Lythraceae; genus Trapa; species Trapa incisa. The sequence continues at coordinate 9,704,352 of CM057777.1, read as the reverse complement.
AACACTAATCCTTACCCTTTGTCAGGTATGATTAATTTTCCTTAAGCTTGTATTTTATTTGATATGTCTTTCCAGGGAATAAGATCGAAATTACATCTGGCTCATCTCAAGTTAAAGAAGGAAAAAACTTCTATTGAACTAAGAGAGCGGCGAGTTATTCACGGGAATCCAACCAAACCGGGTTGGGGCATGACAACAGTGCTATTATCTGAAGGAAGAAGATGAATTGAACCGGACTGGTCCGAATTGGGTTCAAAGCTTAAACCGACCGATTTAGGCCCGATTTGACTGAATTTTTCAAAATTAAAAATTTTAAAATTCATCTAAATTTATTTTCTATTCAATGGTGGCCTCAAATATCAAATATTAATTTTCTAAGCCATCTAGAAAAATGAATTTAGCATCTCATTCAATAGTGGTTCAATTCAGTTCAAATCCAGTTCACTTAAACCGGTTTGGTTTTCATCTCCAATTCATCCTAAAGTCATTTTTTATGACTTTTGTAACTTTTTAGTTCATTCGGGATCCATAAATTTCCTGGTTTGCCCTTTCTCTATCGGTTCCGGTTCATAAACCGGCTCGGTTCATAAACAAGCTTGATTAATAAACCAGTTCAATCCATTTGGATTCGGTTCATCTGAACCGGTCTAGTTTTTCTCTTCCAATTTGTACTAAGGTTCTTTTTCAAGATTTTATGAATCATTTGGGTCACTCGTAAGTTCTAATTTTCCAAATTTCTTATTCTCTAATGATCGGTTTATAAACCGGTTTAATATTTCTCACTTAGTTTAACCGGTTATTTTTTCAATTTTTCTTTAATTACAAAGGGCAGGTTTACATATATAATTATAAATATGAATCTAGATACATTACATTCATATTTATAACTATATATATATATATATGAATCTAAATGCATATATAATAATAAATATGAATGTCCATGGTGTACATTCATATTTGTAATTATATATATGAATCTACATAAATATATAATCACAAATATGAATGTAAATGTACATTCATATTTAAGATTATATATATAATTACAAATATAAATCTACATGCATATATAATCACAAATATAAATATACATTTACATTCATATTTGTGATTATATATATATATTATATATATATAATCACAAATATTAACAAGAAGATGAATAAATGAAATAGAGATAAAAAAACTTTTCATTTAGGTAAAAAAAAAATAATCCACATAAGAGATAAAAGAGGTGTAATATATTATTTGTATAAGAATTATATGTAATAAAAACTTTTCACTTAGGTAAAAAAAATAATCCACATAAGAGATAAAAGAGGTGTAATATGTTATTTGTATAAGAATTATATGTAATAAAACTTTATCCTAGAAAACTCGTAGGAAAACATTTAAAGAAAAATCCAAAATTAATTGACATTCCATCGTACTTATTTGAGTAGCTATATGTACTTATTTAAGTAGCTATATGTACTAAAATTATATGTAATAAAATTTAATATAACACAGTGACCATTTAATAGAAAACGCAATACGAACGGATATATTTATTTATTAGGATTTATTTGAGTAGTAGTTATATGTCTGGATTAGATGATGCTCTAAAAGTTAATCTTGATAATTTACTTTTTATTATTATGTATTTTATCTTCTGAAATATCATAGGCATTGTTACTTTAAACATTTGTACAATTTTATTTTTCTATAAAAGTTGATGATTAGCTACAAAGTGTACTAATTAAAAACACGGTAAAGGGAAATGAAAGCACTAAATTGATCCAAATAATGGAAAGCAAGCCAAATGTACAGAAAAAACAAATAGCAAACAACATTATAGTAGGGAAAAGTATATCCCATCACTAATATGATCTTATTTGTCAAGTATAGTGTAAATAAGCAATATGTACTAACTCTCCTCAATAAGTTTTCACACTTCATTTATATAAATCTGGGAAAATGACCAAATCATAGACCAACATGGGAAATTTGTGAAATAGCATATAATAAAAGAATAAAAATAAATGAGATAACTTTGAGCAGCTATTTTATATTTAACAATTACACTAATAAATTCCATTAAAGCCATGTGTTCTACGGCAACATCCAAGCATGTATTTTTTTACATGATATAAGAAAATAAATAACTATCAAAAGTAAAATAATATAAAGAAAAAACGAAGAGAGACAAAAATCTATCAAAAAAATAAAGAGACGAAGAGAGATCAAAACTTGCTACTTTTCAAAGGCATTTGCTTGCGAGAGGTTTTCTCGGTGAAGAGAGAAACGACACTAAAAGAATGATAAAAAGTTAGTAAGAGAGTGGTAAGAAAGTGATAACAAAGTAAGGGTAGTAACATAGTTAGAGAGGATTGTGCAAAAGAAAAAAAATATTTAGAGAGGTAAGATTCATTATATTAAAACTCAATTCTATATATTATATTTAATAAAAAATTGACATAGAATTTTATAAATGTATTTAGATTCATATTTGTGATTATATATATATCTAAATACATATATAATCACAAATATGAATCTAAATGTAAATTTATATTTGTGATTATATATATATATATATGAATCAGCATACATATATAATTAAAAATATAAATCTACATGCATATATAATCACAAATATGAATCTACATGTACAATAATATTTGTAATTATATATATAATCACAAATATAAATCTATATACATATATGATTACAAATATAAATGTATATATAGATATAATCACAAATATGAATCTATATGGACATTCATATTTGTGACTATATATATGAATTTACATGCATATATAATTACAAATATGAATCTACATACATTACATTCATAACTATATATATGAATCTAAATACATATATAATAATAAATATGAATCTATATCCATGTACATTCATATTTGTAATTATATATTTGACTCTACATGTATATATAATCACAAATATGAATCAACATTTATATATAATGACAAATATGAATCAACTATATATATATATATGAATCAATATGCATATATAATCACAAATATTAACCTATTAAAAGCAAATTAGAGGAGAGAAGAAGATAAATACATGAAAGAGATAAAAAAAACATTCCACCTAGGCAAACAAAACAATCCACGTAAGAGATAATGAGGTGTAATATGTCATTTGTATAACAATTACATGCAATAAGACTTTATCTTAGAAAGCTCACATAGGAAAATCATTTAAAGAAAAAACCCAAAATTAATTGACATTTCACCCTACTTATTTGAGTAGATGTACTAAAATTATGTGTAATAAAATTTAATATAACATAGTAACCATTTAGTAGGAAACACTACTAGCTGATATATTTATTATAATTTATTTATTTGAGTAGCTATATGTCTTGATTGTATAATACCATAACAGTTATTTTGATGATCCACTTTTTATTGTTCTATACTTTATTACTTTGAACATTAATACAATTTTATTTTTTATTAGCTACAAAGTGTACTAATTAAAAACACGGTAAAATAAAGGGAAATAAAAGCACTAACGTGCTCTTATTTGTCAATTATAGTATAAATAAGCAATATGTAGGAACTCTCAATAATTTTCTACACTTCATTTGTATAAACCTAAAAGGACCAAATCATGTAACAATATGGAAAATTTGTTAAATAACATATAATAAGAGAATAAAAATAAATGAGATAACCTTGAGCAGCTATTTTATATTTAACAATTGCCCTAAGAAATCTCATTAAAGCCATGTGTTCTACAACAACATTCAAGCATGAATTTTTTTTACATGAAATAAGAAAATAAATAAATATCAAAAGTAAATTATTGTAAATAAGAAAATGAAGAGAAACAAAAATCTATCAAAAAAATTAAGAGATAAAGAGTAATCAAAACCTTCCGCTTTTCAAAGGCATGTTATTGCTAGCGTTTTTCTTGGTTTTTCTTGGTGATGAGAGAAAGGACACTTACAAATAATAAAAAGTTTGTGAGGGGTAAGAAAGTGATAAGAAAGCGAGGGTTGTAAGATAGTTAGAGAAGTAATATTCTTCATCATTAAAACTCAATTCAATATATTATATTTAATAAAAAAAATTGATATATAATTTATTAAATACATGTGCATTCATATTTGTAATTATATATATATATATGAATCTACATGCATATATAATCACAAGTATGAATCTTTATGTAAATTTATATTTGTGATTATATATATAATAATAAATATGAATTTACATGTATATATAATCATAAATATGAATCTAGTAGATTAATATTTGTAATTATATATATATATATATGAATCTACATTCATATATAATCACAAATATAAAATCTACATGTATATTAATATTTGTGATTATATATATATATGAATTTACATACATATATTAACCTATCAAAAGCAAATTAGAGGAGAGAAGAAGATGAATACATGAAAGAGAGATAAAAAACTTTCCACTTACTCAAACAAAATCATGGACTTAAGAGATAATGAGGTGTAATATGTCATTTGCATAAGAATTATATGTAATAAGACTTTAGTCCAGAAAGCTTACCATAAGAAAACCATTTAAAGAAAAACCCAAAATTAATTAACATTTTACCATACTTATTTAAGTATTTATGTATACTAAAATTATATGTAATAAAATTTGATATAACATTGTGGCCATTTCATAAGAAACGCAAATTGAATGATACTCTAAAAGTTGATCGTGATAATTCAATCTTTATTGTTCTTTACTTTATTTTCTGAAATATTAAAGGCATTGTTATTTTGAACATTTGTAAAATTTTATTTTTTTATATAAATTACTGATTAGCTACAAAGTGTACTAATTAAAAACACACTAAAATAAAGGGAAATGAAAGCACTAAATTGATCCGAATAATGGAAAGCAAGCTAAATAAACATAAAAAATAAATAGCAAACAACATTATAGTAGGAAAAAAATATATCCGACCACTAACATGATCTTCTTTGTCAAGTATAGTGTCAATGAGCAATATGTAGGAACTCTCCTCAATAATTTTCCACACTTCATTTATATAAATATGAAAAAAGATTAAATCATGAACTAACATGAAAATTTTGTGAAATAGCATATAATAAGAGAATAAAAATAAATGAGATAATCTTGAGCAGCTATTTTATATTTAACAATTGCACTAAGAAATCTCATTAAAGTAATGTATTCTACTTCAATATCCAAGCATGTATTTTTTTTACATAAAACAATAAAATAAATAACTATCAAAAGTAAATTACTGTAAAGAAGAAAACGAAGAGAGACAAAAAAAACCTATAAAAAATGAAGTAATGAAGAGAGATCAAAACCTTGAAAAGCCATGTTTTTGCGAGCGCTTTTCTTGTTGAAGAGAGAAACTACATTGAGAGAATGATAAAAGTTAGTGAGAGAGTGGTAAGAAAGTGATAAAAAAGTGAGGGTTGATAGTAAAGGCAAGAGACTAAATTCTATATATTACATTATAATATTTTTAAAATGTATGTACATTAATATTTGTGATTATATATATGAATTTATATGTATATATAATTATACATATAAATCTAAATGCATATATAATCACAAATATAAATATATATGTACATTCATATTTGTAACTATATATATATAAATATATACTCACAAATATTAATCTACATGCACTTACATTCATATTTGTAGTTTTATATATATATATATATATATATATAATCTCAAATATAAATCTATTAGTTCATATTTGTGATTATATATTTAGTTAATCCTTATAACACCCTTTAATTGAAGGTTCCATTATAGGATAATACATAATTATTTAAATTTATTTAATTTAAATAAATTAATTTACTCCACTAAAATAACTATTTTATATAGAATCAAAAAATTAATTGTAGTAAATTATTTCTAATACATATATTAATATTGTTGTATATAAATAAATACAATTATAATTTTATATTTATATTGTAAATTGATACATTTTAAATAATTATACTAATTATTTAATTTATATAAATTAATTTTATTACATATAAAATAACTAATAGACAAAATTAAAAAAATAATTATAATAAATTATTACATATACATAAATACGTAATATTATTATACATAAAATAGATTATATATAAATTTCATAATTATTAATTATATAAAATATTTGTAATATATAATGATATATAAAATTACTATTTAATTATAAATGATTATACTAAATTATTTAATTTACATAAATTACTTTTTTTGAATGAATATTTATTTAATTACATAAAAAATTATAATGTTATAAAATTAGTAAATATTTATTATAAATAAAAAAATTAATTATAAATTTTACTAATTATATAATTTGTAAAATTACATATATAAAAATAAATATGCAGTTATAAAGTTATATATGTGTAATAAAATTATAAAAATAATTATTATAAGTTTTATATATTCATGTAATTTTAAAATAAATATGTACAATTGAGTGAAAAAATAACACAAATTTTAAAAAAATTTAATTTAATTTTAATCAGATTCTAGTAGCAATAACCGAAATTAAGTATAATTTTAGTCTAATTTGAATGAAAATAACTCAAATTAAATCCACCATTACTACTAAAATCGAATCGAAACAAAATAATAAGATTTGATTTTGGTCGGTAATTGGTTGACTCGAATCCAACCAGTATTTTGCCACCCTATTTCTACAATTAAAGGGTGGGGAACTATAATTAAGAATAATGATGGAGATCACTAAACCATAACATTGATCTTCCTCTTCTCCCTACCTTGTGTATGTAGGTCTATTTGTGAATTTGAGAAATTAATTGTTTTAAACTCCAATTAGGAAGAAAGAAATTTTAAATTATAGATAAAATATTTTTTTAATTAATTATAAATAATTATATTTAAGTTAAAGAATAAGTACCAAATCATGGACTAACATAAAAATTTTCTGAAATAGAATTAGAGTAAACATCAAATTAGATAATATTAAATAGCTATTTATAAATTTAACAATTGCACTAGGAAATTTCCAAATTTTTACAACCATTTGTCAATGGTAGCATCAATTCATATATTTTTCTTAACAAAAAAATAAAAATGAAGAGAGATAAAAACATATCAAAAGTAAATTAAATTAGAAAAGAAAATAAATAGAGACATCAAAAGTAAATGATAGAAGAGAAGAAAATGAATACATGAAAGAGATATAAAAAACTTTCACTTAGGCAAACAAAACAATCCACTTAAGAGATAATGAGATGTAATATAAGAATTATATGAAATAAAACTTTAGCCCAGAAAGCTCAACCTAGGAAACTGACCATTTAAAGAAAAAATCCAACATTAATTGATATTTCACTAAGTAGCTATATTTACTAAAATTATATATAATAAAATTTAGGCAATACAACGGACATATTTATTAGAATTTATTTGATTAACTATATGTTTTGATTGGATAATACTCAGAGTTAATCTTTATAATTCACTTTTTATTGTTTTGTACTTTATATTGCTAGTATCATAGGCATTGTTACTTTGAACATTTGTACAATTTTATTTTTCTACACAAATTGCTGATTAGCTACAAAGTGTACTAATTAAAAACATATTAAAATAAATGGAAATGAAGGCACTAAATTGATCAAACTAATGGAAACCAAGTGAAATAAACAAAAAAAATAAATAGCAAACATTATAGTAGGGAAAAGTATATGTGATCACTAAGGTGCTCTTATTTGTTAAATACAGTGTTAATAAGCACTATGTAGAAACTTTACTTAATAATTTTTTAAGTTTCATTTGTATAAACTTGGATAAAGGATCCGAAACAAAAAAAAATTTATGAAATAACATATAATAAGAGAATAATTATAAATAAGATAACATTGAGCAAATATTTTAAATTTAATAATTGCACTAGAAAATTCCATTAAAATCATGTGTTCTAAGGCAACATCTAAGCCTGTATTTTTTTTTTTACCGGAAATAAGAAATTGAAGAGTTATCAAAAGTAAATTACAGTAAAAAAGAAAAGAGACAAAAATTTATTAAAAAAATGAAGAGATAAAGAGAGATCAAAATCTTGCAGCTTTTCTAATGCATGTTCTTGCTAGCGCTTTTAGTGGTGAGTAGTGAAACCACCATGAAAGAAGGGTAAAACAATAGTGAGAGAGTGGTAAGAAAGTTAGGGTTGTAAGATAATTAGAGAGGTAAGATTTTTCATCAACTCAATTCTATATATTATATTTAATAAAAAAAATTAACATAGAATTTTTTAAATAATTTATATATAATTATTATTTTATAATTATTTAATATAATCTAGGTTTAATCTACATTATTTTATAAAATGATAAATTTTAAAATAAATTATTATCTTTACTAATATTTTATATTATTAAAATATTTTAGTCTAAAATAAATAAAATTTTAATAAAGTATAAAATTTATTTTTACTACAAATTACTATTTGATTTTTTTCTTCTTATTTTGAGTTGAGTGATTTGCATATATAATTCTTTATACTCTATAAGTTTTTTAAATATAAAAATATACAAATTTATATTATTTTATCAAATTTAATCGATGTACTAAATAAAAAAAATAACCTCAAGTGGTTCGGATGTGATATCGCCAACAGTAATGTCATTATCGTTCCTGTAGGCTACTTCTAGATTCGAAAACCACCATTCCTTCTCCCAGGTCTCTCGACAGTAGGCAGTTGGCCTTTTTTTTCCTTACTTCTTCGCGAAATTAATCTTGCATGTTGATTTATATTTATGATTATCAATATTCATATTTGTGATCAAATATGAATTAAAATGCATGTACATATATTTGTAATTATATATATATATATATATATATTAATTTATATATATATAATTATAAAATATGAATTTACATGTGTTATTTCTTAATCCAATTTGATCAAATACTGTGATTAATTCGCTAGTTTTCCGGTTTATTAATAGTTGTCACTTGTTTATAAACCGTGAATAGTAGTACATATTTTAAATATGCACATTTTATAAAATAATATAAATTAAAACTATATAAAATTTGAAATTAATCATACCTGTCTTATAAACGTATTAGCTATTGGTTTTTAGGATAGGTTTTCCAGGTTACCTAAAATGGATATAAAGGATAGGATGACTACAACGACTCAGTAAATAAGTTTTCAAAATTTATGTTTTAGGAAAAATGCTTAATTTGTAGTGTGTCAAACTTCTTATTCTCTTTTAAAAACTTTTCATTTCAAATTTCGGTTTTTAACACCATTTCTTATTAATCACAGTCTGTCATCACCCAACACACATCTTTTATCATAAAAGAGGCTAGCCTGTCCACTGAACCCACTTGTGCTATCAGAGCGACTTTACCGGCCATCTATATAAAAGTACGTCCACTTTTACCCTGAGAATGAGTGGATGTTCGCGACATCCGATCCTCAATCCCATAACAAATCTCCGTGTCCATATGAGGACAGAGACCTCATCCTGACCCCACCGTGGTCTCATGCGCTTGAAGTTAGTCGAGCTTTGCAAGACTTCTAGTACGACTAACTACCCTTATATCCATTAGGTCGTCCAAGGCCCTGGGATGCATCACTACCCCTCTTGGGCATCTTAAAGGTCCTGTAAACACAGTGCATGCACAATCAACATTTTTCACATGATACCGTATAATATATGGTGCCACTGGTCCAATGGCCTCCATCCTAAACTCGACCTGCAGGTATTTGTCTTGACTAGTCTAGAGACCTATCATGTCGCACTGCCGCTAGTTGACAGAGTATGTCGATCCTATCTTGGTACCATGGCCAAACAATTTGTTTACTTAAGTTTTCATGGCATATAAATCATGTTTGTTTATAAGCTCCCGCTCGTGCCATCTGGCCTAGGGACCACTATTCGAGATTTTCAAAATTTGGGCATATTAGCCCTAAGTTCCAAAATCGAGGACTCCGGCCTAATAGAGCTATTTGAGTTCCCATCAAGAAAATCTCTCAAATTGTTTAAGCAATGACACATAGATAGGGGAGAGTACTTTCGACAAAAAATATATTTTTCAACTATCCATCATACCAACCGAGTATGAGAACATTTACGCTCATAACTGATTAACGGATTTTTCACTTCCTTCGAGAAAGTTTCATCATAACAACTGGTTATCTACTTACAACTATTAAATAGTTTTTCCACATGATTTTCACATTATCCTCTCAAGTGTGATGTTTAAAATACCACTTAATAGTGATTTTTCATTTTTGAGGTGCTTATCATCCCAACCGGACATGATATAAAAATTCCACTCAACCGATAGTGTAGTGAATATTCTCTTAGCCGGTTTGTTGTCCTTACTCAAACTTGTCTTAGCTGGCGTTCTCGGTATTTCGTGTCTTGTTCATTATCATTTGGTCTAATAGCCCTCATTTATCCCAAATGAATGAGAAAACTAACTTTTCATTTATTTGCAATTAGGTACCTAAAGCTATTTTTCTTTAACTTTAAGTCCCTAATGCCGGTTTTTCCTCAAATTGAGTCCCAAAACTTTTAAAATTCACCTTGGAACCTCAATTTATTCAATTTCACAAAAACGGGTTCAATTTCCCAAATTTCTAATTTGGTCCCCAAACTTTTCCAAAATTACCATTTTGCCCCAAAATTTTCAAAATTGCCCAATTGGTCCTCCAACATCTTTATCATGCCCAATTGGTCCTCAATTTTATGAAATTGCACATTAGTCCCTCGAATTTTCAAAATTCCCAAATTTCCCCCAATTTCAACCTTCTAACTCAGCCGAATTTGATTTTCTCAAATTGACCGATCAAAAGAGTTTAATTGTTGAAATTGAAGTTAGATTAGAGTTCCTACACCTTCATATGGTTCAATTGCACTTTGAATCGCACGATTTGGTGCCGAATGAGCTTGAATGAAGCTTCGCTGGAAAACTAGACTTAGAGAGAGAAAGGTTCAAAACTTATCGTCGGGGCTGTGACGGTCCGAGCTTTCGATCTGGGTAGATAGCTCTCATCCTAAGGTTGCTCCTATGATCAAGAATTGCATCAATTGATACCGACTTGAATGAGAATTTTATCATCAAAGTTTTGTTGGTTATCTCTCTAGCACCGATCGAAATTTACAGAGTGTAGCCAAATTGGCTTACCTTTTCACTCTAATTCAGTTGTAGGAGGGTTGTGGAGGTGTTGGAAAGGCTTGGTTTGGCCTAAGTAGGGCTTGAATTGGCCAATTTTAGCTTTGCCGAAATAGGGCAGCTTTGGTCTGTCGGAGGTGCTTCACTATTCGATCAAGCCGGCATTTCTCCGGCGACCCTTAGAGCAAATGGAGACTATAAGCGTGTAGCTGACTTCTCTCTGGTTCTAAATAACCCAACCTCACCTTGTTTGACTTAGAAAAGTGTCCAAGTCAAAGCTCTGGTTTTGAGCTTCACCGAAAAATGGAGTGTTGAGAGAGAATGGAGTTTTCAAGTGTGGAGAGGATGAATGAGGGTCTCTTTATATAGGAAGCTCGGGGACTTCTTGTTCGTCCAATTATTGCCTTAATGGTGGTCATTCATTGCCTAAAACTTCCTAGCGGGAGACTTTTCATCTTCGCCGATGCTGCGCAATTTTTCAGCGAATCAATAGTGCTGTCATTTGAAGGAAGAAGACGACATCGTTCTAAATTGGACCGGGTCAGTCCGAACTGGGTTCAAAGCATAAACCGGCCTGTTCACCCCTGATTCGACCGAATTTTTTAAATCTAAAAATTTCTAGATTTATCTAAATTTATTCTCTATCCAATGGTGGCCTCAAATCTAAAATTAGAATTTTCTAATCCATTAGAAAAATGAATTTAGCATATGATTCCATAGTGGTTCAAACTGGTTCATTCTAGTTCGGATCCAGTTCTCATAAATCGGTTTGGTTTTCATCTCCAATTTATCATAAAGCCCTTTTTCTTAACTTTGGTGATTATTTAGGTCACTGGAGATCTATAAATTTTTCGGTTTGCCCTTTCTCTATCGGTTTCGGTTCATGAACTGACTCGGTTCATAAACCAGTTCAATTTAGTTGGATCTGATTCATCTGAATCGATCTGGTTTTTATCTTCCAATTTGTCCTAAGGTTCTTTTCCAAGACTGTATGAACCCTTTGGATCACTCGAGAGTTGTAAATTTTCCAAATTTCCCATTCTCTAATGATCGAGTTTGTAAACCGGTTCATTTTTTCTCACTCGCTTTAACCGTTTCTTTTCCCAATTGTCCTTAACTCAAAAGGGCGGGGTTTACAACTCTCCCCTCCTTTTAGGAGTTTTGTCCCCAAAACTTAATTAGCAACATTTGCATGAGGAACAATTTCCTTTGATGTCAACTTAGTATTTTCTTAACATGCAAACTCTTACCTTGTTCTTTCGATTAGCCCTTTTTACATCATTCACTTAAGGAATTGCCTTTTCTTTATATTATTTACTCCCACCATGGAGTTTATTATAACTAGACGTACCTTACTTATGGGTATATCCTTAGATTCACATTTTTCTTTGCTTATAGCAACATTTTTTTCCTTTGAGGTCTTGTACTTAGGATTGGGAGTTCCAAGATACCTAATCATTCATGTGTTTATTTAACCTCTTGATCGTCAAAACCCTTAGCTCGATGTTCTTTAGAGCATTACATACTTGTTTTCACGAGTTTCCTTGTTATCACCTTTTCGTCTTATTTCAACTCTTCCTTCATCCGTTGTTCATTACAATTTTAGTCCAAATTTTATGTTTGACCTTGTCATGCTTACTAACTGACTCTTCCTTATTTTGAGTCATGTTTTCCTTAGGACTGTTGGGTTTACATGCCCCTTACAACATGACATTTTCTAGATCTTGTCTCTATGTCGATAAGATTTCTAGAACACATCCTTTAGGGTTATTCCCAACTTTCTCACATCTCAGGAATTGTATAACTTCATCCCTCTTTTCTTTTGGTAGTATTCCTCAACTACCTTTACCGTTATCCAATCAACTTACAAAACTGTGTCGGTTCTCCTTACCCACTCGTCCTTTCTCAACTTCCTTATTGAGTATTTTCGGTTCCAATGATTTGGTTTCCCAATAGTTTACTGACAAGTTGGGATTCTTTCCTTCTTAAGTCTTTAGCATTCTTTATCTAAGGATTTTTCCTTATTCCTTAATCCACTTTTACTTATTCGTAATCATTTCATGATTTTTTGTTCTAAAATAATCACTTTCGATCTATGTGTCGATTCCTTTGCTTGGGAAGGTTCCCTTCTTTCGGTTTCGTTCTCTACTATGTCCCTCACAATATAGATTTCCATCTTAGGAGCTACATGCTCAACCTTCTTATCATTCCTTATAGGGTTCTTTCTTCCTTTCTACGCACCCTTATCTATGTTAGGGCATTTTTCCGCTTTGGATCCTTCTCTATCCATAACTTTTATTTCATTCCTTATTCCTTACGTGAGATACTTCTGATTATCAATTTTATTTCGTGCATTCCACACTATGCTCAGTCGTCCACTCTTTAGGCTTCATATGCGCGTGTGGACTATGACCCTTCTTACCAATTGTGGTTATTCCTCCTTAACCACATCTTATTTGGAGGGCTCACTTTCCTAACATTTCTCGAACATTCTTTTCTTTATTACCTTATTATGGATAGTCCACTCATTCTTACTTGTTATAGTATATTTTGATGCTAACTTCCTATCTACTCGTTAACTTATTTCCTTGGGTCCTCCTAGTATGCTTTCTTGGTTCTTTCACCTAAGTTTGCATTTCATTTGCAAGTTTATTTCTTTGTCCCTTTCACTTGGTTTCATTATCTCTTAATTGGGATAAATATGCCCTTTTCGGGGCTTCCTTCCTTGGATGGATTATTTCCCTTTCTCCCGAAATTCCTTTTTCATTCGTTCTTTGGAAGTATCAAATCATTAAATGACATCATTTGATGTTGTCCTTCTCATGCACCCCTCTATGGGAAATCTTGCGGTACGTTTTTGTACCATTTCTTAATTCTACTTGTATTATGCATAAGTTTTCTTACTTGGGAAAAGTTCAGACATGATTTGTTTCAAGACCTTTTTGTGTGGGGCTTAATCTTTTTCTGGCTTTGAGTTTGGTCGTCAATTTGGTCTTGGCTATTGATCTCCTTAAAGATTTCCTCTATCCTTCTTTTTCCAAATGTTTGGCCTTTCTATCTTTCTTTTCTTTACTAGAGCTTAATCTATGACCCTCATGAGTGTTAGTTCGTTACCTGTCTCACCTCTACTATTCACCTTATCTAATTCTCTTGAGGCAGTTGTCTCTCAAGTCTTCTTGTCCTTAATGACCCTTCCATTGCCTTTTTAGGGTGTATTCCTTACTACTTCCTGGTCCTCCTTAGGGCGTCGTTCATTCTCCTTAACTATCTTGTTGTTACGGTTTACTTACTTCTGCTATGTTGGTTCGAAACTCCAATTTGACTTCTCTGCTTTTTCCAAAGAAAGTTGTACTTGCAATTTCAAGACATCTCATTTGTCGTCAAATGCTCGGCTTGTCTCCTCTTGTAGATGCACTCCCTTCTTTGCTCTTAAATTGTTGGAAATTTCTTCTTTAAGGAAGAATTCTCTTCAGCTACCTATTGTTCTTTTTGTGATTTTATTGAGATCCTACCTTTAGCCCTTTTTCCTTCCTGCCACTTTGCTAAGATCTTGAAGAGCTTCCTCCTATCTGTGGTTAAAATTACGAGTTGGAGTCGTGTTTCTTATGATGGTATCCTTTCGAATTTCCTATAGCTGTGAGGGCATCATTATTGGAAAGTATTGTTATAAATCCTAGTGGTGTAGGATAGTTCTTCACTTCATATCCTATTTTCTTTGTACCATGTAATAGGTTGTTTCCTTGCCCACTTGTTACTCCAAGAGTTCTTCTAGATCATGACAATTTTCTTGTCATGCCTTCTTTGCCTAATAATCTCCTTGATTCATTCCTTTATCCTTGATCTCCGTGGTGTCTAGGGAATCGTGGTTTTGTTTGGTTACTTTTATTGGGGCCATCTTCCTAGCAAGATTACATCCTTTGATAGATAGGGTTTTTAGAAATTTTGTGTACTTCATTAATAGAGGAGTACAATTTGTTGGGGTTTTAACCCTATTACAGAAAGTGGTCACAAAATAAATAGGGAGCTACGAGATTCTTGATAAACATCCTCCTAGGTAAGGTTATACACCCTTTGTTGGCGTTTATAGCTTTATGCTTGGCTTCCTTTGTACTTAGAGTTGTGCCCTCAATAGGTCCTGGCACCATCCTCCTGGACACTTCCCCATTTGGTCTTTTGAGATTTCTACCATGCCTCAGGCATTGGGAAGCTTTTAGGGTTGTCTTCCTACGAGTACAGGGTATTGAGTAGAGCTATTCCTAGTTTTCTTGGTTACTCTCCTAGGAGCCATCTGAAAATTTTAAGATCAATCTTATTAGTTACTATATTTTCTAGTCTTGATTATGTATTTGAGGAAACAAGCTCTGATACCGCTCAAGTTGTCACGCCCCAACCCGGTTAGGTCGGATTCCCGTAATCAACCCGTCACTTTCTCGATTTACTAAGGGTTGCCCCTTGTTTATAAACCGTTAAGAGTAAGGCGTCCTTTAAACCTGCACCTTTCCTAGAATAACATAAATCAAAACTACATAAAATTTTAAATTGATCATACCTATCTTACAAGCGTATTAGTTGGTGGTCTTTAGGGTAGGCTTTCTGGGGTTACCTGAAAGGGATATAAGGGAGGGTTGAGTACAACGACTCAATGAATGGGCTTTCAAAATTTATCTTTTAAGAAAAATGCTTAATTTGGAGTGTGTCAGACTCCTTATTCTCTTTTAAAAACTTCTCATTTCAAATTTCAATTTTAATCACCATTTCTTATTAACCACGGTGTGTCATCACCCAACACACATCCTTCATCATTAAGGTAAAACACACAATCGCAGGCTAGCTCATCCACTGAACCCACTTGTGGCGTCGAAGCGACTTTACCGGCCACCTAGATAAAAGTACGTCCACTTCTACCCTAAGAATGAGTGGATGTTCACGACATCCGACCATCAATCCTGTAACAAATCTCTATATGAGGGGGGGGGGGGGGGGGGGGGGGGGGGGGGGGGGGGGGGGGGGGACTGAGTATGACTACTCCGTGAATAGGTTTTCAAAGGTCTACTTTTAACTTTTAATAAAACATTTATATGGAGTGTGTCAGACTCCTTTCTTTCAAAACCCTTTCATTTGAAATCTCGGGTTTATCACCATTTCTTTTTAACCACGGTGTGTCATCACCTAACACACATCCTTCATCATGAAGGTTACACACATTTGCAGGTTAGCACAACCACTGAACCCACTTGTGGCTTCGGAGCGACTTTACCGGCCATCCGGATAGAAGTACGCCCACTTCTACCCTGAGAATGAGTGGATGCTCGTGACATCCGACCCTCATTCCCGGAATAAATTCTTTGTGTCCGTTATGAGGACAGAGACCTCATCATGTCCCCACCCCAGTCTCATGTGCTTGGAGCTACTCCAAATTTCGCATGGTCACCTGGAACAACGAACTGCCCTTATACTCACCAGGTCGTCCAGGGCCCTTAGGATGCATCACTACCCCTCTTGGGCTTATTGATGGTTTCATACTCACAGTGCATGCACAAACAATGTTTTCTTATCAAGCCATGTAATATGTGGTGCCACTGGTCCAACGGCCCCAACTCTCAACTCAACCCGCAGTTGTTTGTCTTTACTGGTCCGTCGACCTATCATGTCACATTGCTCCTAGTTGACTGAGTATGTCGGTCCTATCTTGGAACCATGGCCAAACAATTCCTTTATTTAAAGTTTTATGGCATATAATTCATGTTTGTTTACGAGCTCCTGTAGGTGCCAACTAGCCTTGGGCCCACTGTACGAGATTTTGAAAATCGGGCATATTAGCCCTCAAGTTCAAAAACCGATGCCCCCGACCTATAAGAGCTATTCGAGCTCCTGTTAAGAAGGTCTCCTAAATAGTTTAAGCATTGGCACACAGTCAGGGGAGAATACTTCTGACAAAATGGGTTTTAACTGTCCATTATACCGACCGATATAAGGACATCTCCGTTCATGATCGATGAACGGGTTTTCAACTTCCTTCGAGGAAGTCTCATCATACCAACTGGGTATGATCTACTTACAACCGATAATTAATTTTTACACATGGTTTTCACATCACTTTCTCTAAGTTGTTATGATTAAAATTCCACTAAATAGTGGGTTTTTATACCGAGGTACTTATCATCCCCAACCGGGTATGATATATAATCCCACTCACAACCAGTAAGTGGTTTTTAATTTTAAGTTGTGCTTATCATCCCAACCGGGTATGATGTTAGTAAACCTACTCACCCGTTAACGCAGTGAATTCCACTAGACAGGTTCTTTGTATTCATGCGAGCTCGTCCATGCTGGCATTCCCAATACTCCGCGTTCCTATACGATATGAATATGCTAGTTCATTATTACTCGGCATAACAGCCTTCATTCATTTCAAATAAATGAAAAAACCCAAACTTTTTAGTTATTTGCAATTAGGTACCTAAAGTTATTTCTCTTTAACTTTAAGTCACTAATGTCGGTTTTTCCTCAAATCGAGTCCCAAAACTTTTTTAAAATTTATCTTGGGACCTCAATATATTCAATTTCACCAAAAAGAGGTTTAATTTCCTAAATTTCCAATTTGTTCCCCCAACTTTTCCAAAATTACTATTTTGCCCTTCCTTTACAAAAATGGTAAGTTTTGCCCCCAAAAATTCCAAAATTCCTCAATTGGTTCTCCAACATTATTTTCATGCCCAATTGACCCTTAATTTTATAAAATTGCATTTGGGTCCTTTGAATTTTAAAAATCCCCAATTTCCCCTAATTTATTCCCCCAATTTCAACTCTTCAACACTATCGAATTTGATTTCATCAAATTGACCAATCAAACACCTCTAATTGTTTAAATTGGAGTTAAAATTGAGTTCCTACATATTCATACGATTCTAAGGAACTTTGAATAATAGATTTTAACGCCGGAACGAGCTCAAATGGAGCTTCGCCAGAAAATCGACTGTTGAGAGAGAATGCTTTGATTTCTCACCGATGAGAGCATGCTGATCCGAGTTTTCAATCTGGGCAGATAGCTCTCATCTTAAGGTTTATCCTAGAATCAAGAATTGCATCAATTGATGTTGAATTGAGTTATAATTTCATCATTGAAATTCTGTAGGTTCTCTCTCTAGCAACAGTCGGAAATTGCAAAAGGGAACTGAATTGGCTTACCTTTCAGTTTTAATTCAGTTGTGGGAGGGCTAAGGAAGTGTTGGGAAGGCTTGGTTTGGCCTGAGGAGGGCTCGAAATGGTCGATTTCAACTCGGCCGAAATAGGGCAGCTTTGGTCCGCCGAAGCTGCTTCAATATTTTATTACGCCAGCGTCTCACCGGCGACCCTCGAAGTGAACGAAGACTACAGACGTGTAGTTGACTTCTGCCCAGTTCTAAAGAACCTAACATCATCATGTTTGGCTCAGAAAAGACCCCATGTCGGAGCTCTAGTTCGAGCTTCACCGGAAAATGGAGCTGTTGAGAGAGAATGGAGTTTTCAGGTGTGGAGAGGATGAATTGGGAGGGGCTCTTCATATAGGGAGCTTGGAGACCCGTTAGCCATCTGTTTGGCACCATTATAACTGACATTGAAGACCTAAAATGCCTCGAATAGAAGCATTTCTTCTTCGCCAGTGTTTCTTCAGTTTCCCATCAAGTGAACAATGTTGTCATCCTCAGGAAGAAGATGACACTGTTCCGAACCGGACCGCACTGGTCCAAACCGGGTTCAAAGCTTAAACCAATTGGTTCACCCCCCATTCGATCGAGTTTTTCAAATCTAAAAATTTCTAAATTTATCTAAATTCATTATCTATCCAATGGTGGCCTCAAATCTCCAATTTGAATTATTTAAGCCACCTAGAAAAATGAATTTAGGATTCGGTTCAATAGTGGTTCAAACTGGTCCAAACCGATTTAGATCTGGTTCACCTAAACCGGTTTAGTTTTCATACCCAATTCCTTTAGAAGTCCATTTCTATGTCTTTTATGACTCCTTGGGTCACTTAGGGTCCATAAAATTCTCGGTTTACCATCTCTTTATCAATTCCAGTTCATAAACCGACTCGGTCCTTAAACTGGTTCATTCTGATTTAGGTTCGGTTCACCCGAACCGATCGGGTTTTTCTCTCCCACTTTGTTCTAAGGTTCCTTCCCATGGTTTATAAATCTCTTCGGGTCACAAGGGATCCATAAATTTCATGTTTACCCTTTCTCTATCAATTTTGATCATGAACCGACTCGGTTCATAAATCGGTTCAATCATGTTGGACCCGGTTCATCCAAACCGGTCTAGTTTCCTCTTTCAATTCATTCTAAGGTTCTTTTCCATGTTATTATGAACCCTTTGGATCACTTGGGAGTTGTAAATTCTTAAATTTCCCATTCACAATTGATCAGGTTTGTGAACCGGTTCGGTTTTCTCACTCGGTTTGACCGGTTCCCTTCTCGGTTTTCCTTAGCTCAGAAGGGCGGAATGAGCTTCATATGATTTAATTGTACTTTGAATCGCACAATTTGGTGTTGGAATGAGCTCGAACGGAGCTTCACCCGAAAATTGGACTTAGATAGAGAAAGTTTCGGGAGCTTACCATCGGAGGCACGACGGTCCGAGCTTTCGATCTGCATAGATAGCTCTTGTCTTGAGGTTCCTCCTATGATAAAAAATTGCATCAATTGATACCAAATTGAATGAGAATTTTATTTTTGAAGTTCTACCGATTCTCTCTAGCACCAATCGAAATTTATAAAGTGGAGCCAAATTGGCTTATCTTTTCGCTCTAATTCAGCTGTAGAAGGGTTGTGGAGGTGTTGGGAAGGCTTGGTTTGGCATGAGGAGGGCTCAAATTGGCCAATTTCAGCTCAGCCAAAATAGGGCAGCTTCAGTCTGTCGAAGCTGTTTTACTGTTCAATCATGCCGACACTTCTCCGGTAACCCTTGGAGCAAATGAAGACTACAGGCGTGTAGCTGAATTCTCCCCAATTCTAAAGAACCCAACCTCACCTTGTTTGGCTCAGAAAAGTACCCAAGTTAGAGCTTTGGTTCGAGCTTCATCGGAAAATGAGCAGTTGAGAGAGAATGAAGTGTTCAGGTGAGTAGAGGATGAATGAGTAGGGGCTCTTTATATAGGAAGCTCGGGAACTTCTTGGTCATCCGATTGGCGCATTAATGGCGATTATTCATTTCCTAAAATTCCATGGCCGGAGACTTTTCAGCTTCGCTAGCACTACGCAGTTTTTTGGCATGTAAACAATGTTGTCATCTGAAGGAAGAAAACGACACTGTTCTGAACCGGACCGGATCGGTCTGAACTAAGTTCAAAGTTTAAACCGGCCGGTTCACCCCCAATTCAACCAAAATTTTCAAATCTAAAAATTTCTAAATTCATTCTCTATCCAATGGTGGCATAAAATATAAAATTTGAATTTTATAAACCACTTAGAAAAATGAATTTAGCATTTGGTTCAATAGTGGCTCAAACTGGTCTAAATCGGTTCAATTTGGTTTGAATCCGATTCACCTGAACCGGTTTGGTTTTCATCTCCAATTCATTATAAAGCCCTTTTTCTTGACTTTGGTGACTCTTTAGGTCACTCGGGATCTATAAATTTCTAGGTTTGCCATTTATCTATTGGTTCCAGTTCATGAATCGACTCGGTTCATAAACTGGTTCAATATAGTTGGATTCGGTTAATTTGAATCGGTTTAGTTTTTCTCTTCCAATTTGTCCTAAGGTTCTTTTCCAAGACTTTATGAACCCTTTGGGTTACTCGGGAGTTGTAAATTTACCAAATTACTTGTTATCTGATAATCGGATTTGTGAACCGGTTCATTTTTTACTCACTCAATTTGACCGGTTCTTTTCCTTATTATCCTTAACTGAAAAGGGTAGGATTTACAAAGTATATGTAGATTTATATTTATGATAATATATATAAGTCTACATGCATATATAAACACAAATATAAATCTAAATGCATGTATATTCATATTTTGTGATTATAATGAATCAATTTACATTCATAATTGTAATTATATATATATCTACATGCATATATATATGAATCTAAATGTACATTCATATTTGTGATTATATATATATAATCACAAATATAAACCTATATGCATATAATCACAATAGTGTTAATAACTAGTATGTAGGAACTCTACTCAATAATTTTCCAAGTAAAGGACCAAATTACTTACTAACATAGAAAATTGTGAAATAGCATATAATAAGAGAATAAATATAAATCAAATAACATTGATTAGCTATTTTAGATTTAACAATTGTACTAGGAAATTACATTAAAGTTATGTGTTCTACAACAACATTTAATATGTATTTTTTTATAGGAAATAAGAAAATGAAGAGTATAGTAAACAATAAATGAGGCAAAAATATATTAAAGAAAGAAAAGATGAAGAGAGATCAAAACCTTGCTTTTCTAAGACATGTTCTGGCTAGCCCTTTTCGTGGTGAATAGAAAAATCACAGTGACAGAATGATAAAAGGTTAGTGAGATAGATAAGAAAGTGAGGGTTGTAAGATTGTTATCGTTAAGACTCAATTCTATATATTAGATTTGATAAAAAATTGATCGATTTTTTTTAAAATAATTTATATATAATTATTATTTTTATAATTATTTAATATAAATGAGGTTTAATTTACATTATTTTATAAAATGATAAATTTTAAAATAAATTATTATTTTTACTAATATTTTATATTATTAATATATTTTACTCTAAAATAAATAAAATTTTAATAAAGTATAAAATTTATTTTTACTACAAATTACTATTTGATTTTTTTCTTCTTATTTTGAGTTGGGTGATTTGTATATATAATTTTTTATACTCTATAAGTTTTTTAAATATAAATATATACAAATTTATATTATTTTATCAAATTTAATCAATGTACTAAATAAAAAAATAAACTCAAGTGGTTGGATGTGCTATGGCCAACCGTGATGTCATTATCGTTCTTGTAGTTGGCTTACAGATTCGAAAACCATTATAACTTCTCCCCTAGGTCTGTCGACAAGTAGGTAGCCTCCTTACTTCTTCACGAAATCAATATTGCATGTTAATTTATATTTGTAATTATCAATATTGCTAATTCATATTTGTGATTATATAATTATAAATATCAATTAAATATTCATATTTGTGATTATATATATATATATATATATTAATTTATATGTATATATAATCACAAAATATTAACATATCTACACTCATATTTACATTTGTGATTATATATATGAATCTATATACATATATAATTACAAATATAAATCTAAATATATTATATTTATGCATATATAATCATAAATATTAATATACGTGAATATATAATTACAAATATAAATCTATATACATATATAATCACAAATATAAATTTACATATAGATATAATCATAAATATAAATCTTAATATACATTTATATTTGTGATTATATATGTATTAAATATATATCATAAATATAAATCTATATACATATATAATCACAAATATCAATCCGAATGTATATAAATATGACTATATATATATATAAATCTACATACATATATAATTATAAACATAAATCTACATTCATTATATTAAATCTACATACATATAAAATCATAAGTATGAATATACATGCTATTCATAAGATGAATATAAATGATTATATATCTAGTCCATCCTTATAACATCCATTAATTAAACGTTCCATTATAGGATAATACATAATTATTTAAATTTATTTTACTCCATTAAAATAACTATTTTATATAGAATGAAAAAAAATTAATTGTAGTAAATTATTTCTAATACATATATTAATATTGTTGTATATAAATAAATAAAAATATAATTTTATATTTATATTGTAAATTAATACATCTTAAATAATTATACTAATTATTTAATTTACATAAATTAATTTTATTACATATAAAATAACTAATAGACATAAAATTTAAAAAATAATTATAATAAATTATTGCATATACATAAATCGTAATATTATTATACATAAAATAGATTATATATAAATTTCATAATTATTAATTATATAAAATATTTGTCATATATAATGATATATAAAATTACTATTTAACTATACATAATTATACTAAATTATTTTATTTACAGAAATTACTTCTTTCCAATGAATATTTATTTAATTACTTAAATAAAATTATAATGTTATAAAATTAGTAAATATTTGTTATAAATTAAAAAATTAATTATAAATTTTACTAATTGTATAATTTGTAAAATTATATATACAAAAATAAATATGCAATTATAAATTTATATAATGTGTAATAAAATTATAAAAATAATTATTATAAATTTTATATATCCATATAATTTTAAAATAAGTATATAAAACTAATTAGTTTTATACTCGTACAAAAATAACTCGAATTTTGGAGAATTCAAATTTAATTTTAAATAGATTCTAATCGTATTAATCATAATTAAATATAATTCGAGTTAAATTTAAATAAAAAATAACTTGAATCAAATTCGCAATTACTATTAAAATTAGATTAGTACAAAATAAAAATATTTAATTTATATTTGTGATTATCAATTTTGCATGTTAATTAATATTTGTGATTATATATAATCACGAAATATAAATATACATGAATATGATTGTAAATGTTTATATAATTATAAATATAAATTTATATTTAGATATAATCACAACTATAAATCTATATGTACATTAATATTTTGTATTATATATATAATCACAAATATATAATCACATGGATATATTTTGTATTATACATGGTTATATAATCACAAATATTAATCTAAATGTATGTACATTCATATTTGTGATTATATATATATATATATTAATCTACATTTATATATAATTATAAATATTAATCTAAATATATGTATATTCATATTTGTAATTATATACATATATAATTATAAATATAAATTTATTAGTTTATATTTGTGATTATATATCTACTCCATCTTTATAACACTCTTTAATCATAATTTTATTTTATAGAGAATGAAAAAATTATTTATAGTAAATTATTTCTAATACATATATTAATATTATTGTATATAAATAAATACAATTATAATTTTATATTTATATTGTAAATTGATACATCTTAAATAATTATACTAATTATTTAATTTACATAAATTAATTTTATTACATATAAAATAACTACTATCATAAAATTAAAAAAATAATTATAATAAATGATTGTATATACATAAATACGTAATGTTATTATACATAAAATAGATTATATATAAATTTTATAATTATTAATTATATAAAATATTTTTCATATAAAATTACTATTTAACTATAAATAATTATACTAAATTATTTAATTTACATAAATTACGTTTCTCCAATGAATATTTATTTAATTGCGTAAATAAAATTATAATGTTATAAAATTAGTAAATATTTGTTATAAATAAAAAATTAATTATAAATTTTACTAATTATATAATTTGTAAAATTACATATATAAAAATAAATATACAGTTATAAAGTTATATATGTGTAATAAAATTATAAAAAAATATTATAAATTTTATATATCTATATAATTTTAAAATAAGTATATAGAATTAATTAGTTTTATACTCGTATAAAAATAATACGAATTTCTGAAAATTTAAATTTAATTAGATTCTAAGAGTAATAATCGAAATTAAGTATTATTTAAATTGAATTCAAATAAAATAATTTAAATTAAACCCATATCAGATATTAAAATCAGATCAGTACAAAATAATAATATTTGATTTTTTTTAGTGTGCTCACCCAACCAATATTTTGCCACCATATTTCTACAATTAAAGGGCGGGGAACTATAATTAGGAATAATGATGGATCTTCCACTTCTCCATTGGTCCATTGGTCGGTGGAAAATTATTTTTGAAATTAAGAAATTAATAGTTTTAAATTTCAAACTCTAATTAGGAATAAATAAACTTTAAATTATAGATAACATATTTTTTAATGGACTATAGATAATTATATTTAATTTATGGAATAAGTACTAAATTATGGACTAATTTCTGAAATAAAATTAGAGTAAACATCAAATTAAATAATATTAAATAGCTATTTCTAGATTTAACAATTGTACTATCAAATTTACAAATTCCATTACAACCATCTGTCGTCCTAGTATCAATTCATATATTTTTCTTAACAAAAAAAATGAAAAGAGATAAAAATCTATCAAAATGAAAATGAAGATATGAAATAGAGATAAAAAACTTTTCACTTAGGCATACAAAACAATCCAGGAAATAGATAACGAGGTATCATTATACCATACTTATTTGAGTAGTTATATGTATTAAAATTATATGTATTAAAATTATATGTAATAAAATTTGATTTGACAGAGTGATCATTTAATAGAAAAAGCAATATCAACATATATATTTATTAGGATTTATTTGAATATATTGGATTCTATTCTAACTGTTAATTTTGATGATCCACTATTTATTGTTCTATTATTTAACTCCTTAAATATTATAGGTATTGTTACTTTGAACATTTATACAATTTTATTTTTCTACACAAATTGTTGATTAATTATAAAGTGTACTACTTAAAAATACAGTAAAATAAAGGAAAATAAAAGTAATAAATTGATCAAACTAATGGAAAGCAAGCCAAATGAACAGAAAAAATAAATGGTAACCAACATTCTAGTAAGGCAAAGTATATCGTGCTCTTGTTTGTTATAATGTCAATAAGCAATATATAGGAACTCTCCTCAATAATTTTCCACACTTCATTTGTATAAACCTAGAAAAAGAATTAAATTATGGATCAATATAAAAATTTTGTGAAATAGCGTATAATAAGAGAATAAAAGTTTATCTATTTTAGATTTAACAATTGTATTAAGAAATTATATTAAAGCCATGTGCTCTACCACAACTTTTAAGCATGTAGCCATTTAAAGTAAATTATAATAGAGAAAAAAAATGAAGAGAGACAAAAATCTATCAAAGAAAATGAAGAGATAAAAGAGAGATTAAAACCTTGTAAAAGAATGGTAAGACCTAGTAAGGGAGTGATAAGAAAGGGAGGGTTGTAAAATATTTAATAAATTCTAAAAATTCTTCATTACTTATACTTAATTCTATATATTATATTTAATAAAAAAATTGATATAGAATTTTTTAAATAATTTATATATAATTATTTAATATAAACAGATTTAATTTACATTATTTTATAAAATAATAAATTTTAAAATAAATAATTATTTTTACTAATATTTTATATTATTAAAATATTTTACTCTTATATAAATAAAATTTTAATAAAATATAAAAATTATTTCTACTAAGTATTTTGGTGATTTAAAATTTTATATTCTTAGCGATTTTTATTGTATTAATTATTTAAGCATTTTGGAGTGTTGGTACTAATGAAATACTTATTATATACCACCAAAAGTATAAGGTACTGGCAATTAAATCCAAAATATTAGATTGGAGCATGAGACCTAATTTGAATAATCAGATTTAGTTGTGACGGGCTAAGTGAACTTGTATACTAACAAGTTGGCTCCCATTGTACACAATAAATAAATCGAGAAATTCAAATCCATATGAGTAAATAAAAAACTTGCGTACCAAAAGGGTGACTTTCTTCGCACAGCAAGAGTTGAACGGTTAAAGTCGATATGAAGTCACGAGCTAAAATAAGATAAAATTTTAATTAGCAATAAATCATGATAATCATAACAACGATATAATAATAGTTAGTAATAACAATAATTAAACATGATAATAACAAAATTACACAAATAAATAAAACGTAAATTTTACATAAAAATAATAATTAAATAATAGTAAAAATCATGATACCAAAAAAAAATGAAGGAAAGTAATAATAAATAGTATAGAATAATAATAGTAAATGAATAAATAAATAAATATAAAACAATAATAAAATCAATAGAAAATAAAAAAAATAATTTGCATTAAAAAAGAGAATTATTAAATAATAATAATAACTATTATAGATAAAATAACAAACAAAATTAATAATTAATAATATAAATGATATAATAAATAATTAATCTTAATAACTAAACAAATGCAAAAAAATAAAATTGCATAAAATAATAACACTAATGAGAGAATAACAAAAAATACATACTAATAAAGTAATAATGATAAGTAATTAAAAATGATGATTAATAAGAAGAAGTGGAATCAGCCATAAACGGACGAATAATTCACCAAAATAAAGCATTGGTTATTTGGTTGTCGCCAAGTAGTTGTAAACTCTATTAAGCGAGCAAACTATACAAAATATGTAGAAGATGACGGATATACGATTTCTCCCTATATCAAAATGAGTAGCATAAGCTAAATTTACCTTATAAAAGTTTTAATTATCCATATTAAAATATAATTTTTTCTAAAAATATCATAAAATAAAAAATTGAAAATTTTATAAAAAATATATTTATATTAAAGTATTTATACCATAAGCGAAATTTAATTTACTCTATAAAAGTTAAATCTTATGTATCAATTAGGTTTATATGCCCTTAATTTTATCATTTATGAATAATAATAATAATAACCTAATTAATGTGCAGAAGGATAATTCCCCTCTTGAAATTATAAATTAGGCAAAAATTTTTAGGAATTAAATTATTAATAGAAATATCAAGAACGGCTGCGAGCTCCAAAATATGTCATGTCGGAAGCCATTTGAGATAAACCCACAGAAAAACCCCTCGGAGTAGTCTCTCAGGCGAAAAAGGGTTTCATCTCCATTTCCATATCCAGAGAGCATCGTATTTCGCAGGCAAATCACGATGAACTTTCGGAATATCGGAATCCCCGAAGGCCTCTTCGTCTTTCCTCCACGAAACCAAGATCAATCCAACCTTCACAGCCTGCAGGAGGCCTTTTCCACCCTCCAGACCCACTGTTCTGCTTTCCTCCGTCCTATACATCCCGGTTCCCTCGTCTCCCACCTTCGATCTTCTTTCTCCAATCTCCACCGGCCTTCTCCTCCAGCGGTAACCAGCCCAGCCTGGGCTTCTACGACGGCTCTTGACGGGGCCAGATTGGCGCAAACTGGTTCGTCCGGTGCTCGCAAGGCCCCCATGTTAGTGGAGGACATCGAAGAGCGCTTGGCCGGTGTTCCCGTCTATGCGCTGAGCAATTCAGCGGAAGAATTCGTGTTGGTCTCAGGGGCCGCTACGAAGAAGTCATTGGGGCTGTTTTGCTTCAGAGAAGAGGACGCAGAGGCTCTGCTCGAGCAGATGAAGAGCATGGACCCTGGAATGAGGGGTGGTTCTAGGGTTGTCCCTGTGGCACTTAACAAGGTTTCTGTTCTTCTCTCACCTCCTCTTCTGTATTTTTTACACAAATTTCTCCTCGCCTCTTCTAATATTCATGATCCACCATCCATCTTTAATTCCCGAGCCACTGTATGATTATCAATGACTACGCATAGGTTGCGCTGTCCCTCTCTTCCTCTCACAGATTTTTTTTGGATTCGGTATTTTATCTCGAATATGTGAATTATTTATTTATTTCATAGTTGTTCATTTGGATGTACAGGTATTTCAGCTCAAGGTTGATGGAGTGGCGTTCAGATTGATTCCTGAGTGCTCTCAAATTAAAAATGCCATCAAGGTGCGTGTTCTCTCTGGGGCCGACAACCATGAGCATGCATTACATTCTATAGACACAAATATTACTCTGTATTTTGTTTGCATAATTCTTTAGTATATGTTGGATATCTCATCTCCTTTTGTCACGGTATGCTTCTAGCTTGTATATAGTTACTGCTCTTATGGTTGTTGATCTTCTATTGTTCTAAACCTTCAAAGAAATTAATCAACATAATAAATCTTACTAAAATTTATGCATGCTTTTCTTGCGTATGGAACATGTTAGGATTGTTTAATAGAAGAAAAATATCTATCTTCCAGACCACTTATTTTCATATTTTTTGGAGGATTTGTATTTGTTTGCTCTTTAGCCTTTTTCCTTGGTGACATGGATGACCAAAGGATAATGGTTTTAATATCAATTATTCTTAGAGTCGCCATGATGTCTTCACCAGGTTAAATACATCAAGAAAGTTTTTACTCGAGGTCATCCAATTTGAGTTTTGACTAATTCCTGGCAATCATTTTCATTGTGAAACTTTTTCATGCCATTTAGTTTGTCTCTGAATTCTAGAAAGTCGTGGTTATGCTGATAAAATATCTTGTATCATTATTTTTCAAGGCTATAAACTTGAGCTCTATGTAACATTAAAGTAAAATAAGGTCTGCTTGACAATATAATGGGATTGACTCATCATGTTACTTGGATTGAATTTGATCATCTGCTTGCATTTAGTGTTTCAACTGGTGAAACTTTATCAGTGTCACCTCTTTAGGTTAGGCAAATGGATGGTTTCAGTGATGAAGCATTCTATGGGGTTCCAGTCTTCCAGGTACATATTTCAATTATTTTAAGATCTCAAAGTACTGCTAACTATCAGGTTGTGCTGATACTTGATATTATAAAGTGGAAGATACTTTGGCCAGATATTGTTTAAGGAAGAATCTTTGAGGCAACTTTAGAGCATATACCAGGTCCCTACAAATGAGAGATATCTCTTTTGTGAATCCTTTTGTTTAAATATATGAATAATTCATACATAAGATAGAATAATTGAATCTTTGGTCATTCTTTTATATTATTGTTTCCTTTTTGATTATTTATGTCTTTATGATCCACTTCTTGGTCATTTCTGTCATGTGTAGTAGCTGATTAATTAAGGGAAAAAATCAAATTGTATTTTTTATATATAAATATCATCTTTGTATTCCCATGTCCAGGAAATGGATTGTGCTTATTTATTCTTAAAAAGCATGGCACTTACATCTTACGAAGTTGCAATATCCCTGATTTTTTACTCTTGCCTTACTCTTTTTCTTTGGGCTTAGTTATAGTAATAATTTTTTATATGAAAAAATGATTAAATGAAAATAGTTCCTCTTCTGTAGAAGAGTGGATATTCTAAAAGTGAGAGTTGCTGAGTGAGGAATAATGAATGCTCTATGGGTAAGAAATGGGTGGGTTTGTGGTTAAGAACCTCGTCCAAAATCAGTTTTTGCATGTACTACCTATTTGACTTGTTTTTTGTTCATATTTTAATACCTAGATCTGAAGAGTAAGACGATATTGTTCCACTTCTAGGACACACATTTAAGAGTAAGATGACTGTTCATCTTAATGGTGATGAGAAGATGTGGCAGTTTCTGTATCCTTTTTCTGTTCAATGTTTTCCTATATTTGTGTTTAGATTTCACGTCATTGTGTACATAGGAGTTCCATTTGCCTGAAGAAGATATTGAGGGACATTGATTTAGGACCTACAGGTGAGGAGAGAACAAATGTGCAGTTATTTATGAGAAGTTATATGCAAGACATGCAATAACAGGCCAATCTTTTTTTATTTATTTATTTTAGTAATGGCAATGGTGTTTCCAATTGTACTTGTGATGAGAGCAGGAGAGTTGGGTCATATTGAAGGCTTGCTGGTTGGAAGTTGAAAATCATGGATGGAGAACACTTATTATTTGCAGTTGGTACAATAATCATTTACTGAAAAGAAGTGTGCTAAGTAATACATATCCCATGCATATTAATATGGTTCAAAGCTGCCTTGGGCCATCATGTGATTTTAACAAGAAATGGGCTTACTTCAATATGGGGATGACAGAACTGGATTCTGTAATCGAGTGGGTAGCCTTCCTATTTCATATTTAGGGATACAGCTTGGTGTTCCAAACAATGGATGGAGCTTTGGGACCCCATCATTAAAAGATTTCAGAAGAATTTGGCTGGGTGGAAAAGGGGGTATCTGTCAAATACTAACCTGATATAAGTAACTATACTAACTGTTCCACCTTATGACAATGCCACCTTACTAGATGCCCAAAGTGAAGATGAATGGAGATACCATCTTGTAAAATGGGAGATGGAGCAACCATTGAAGTGAGGAGGTTTGGTTTATATTCTCATTTTCACTTTAATGAAACTCTACTTGGGAAATGGTTGCGGAGATTCAACCTTGATTAAGATTGATTTTAGGGATGATTTGTGGCAGCAAGATTCATGTTTTATAGTGTAGAGTGAAATATTTTTCCAAAGCAGAGAACATCTAGGAACAAGGGTGAGGAGGATATTTTGAAATGTGAGGCTGCCAGAATTTATGGGCTAACACAACATGGGCGAGGGAGGATAAACTTGCTTTTGACTGAATCCATGTGCTGACAAGATTATTTGCTATTTTTTTCCCTTTGCTTGACAGGCCCAGACTGTTGGTTCAAGTTGAATAATTTTGTATTTAAATGTAAAACTACTGAAGGGGTCAATTAAGGTGGAAAGGGGAGTAGATCATGACTTTTTGCAGTAAAGTTATATAATGAACGACTCCAATCAGAAAATAGAGTTGGGGACTTAGCCTTAGAGACATTCTGATAAAGTAAGGCACTGACAAGGGCATCCTTTTGCTTGGGATGCATCATGAGGCAGGATAATGAATCTTAGATTGTGGGTGGTAGTTTTTTGGCATGAGGAAAGATTATGATTAACCGGTGCTTCCTATGTAAGGACGAGGAGGAATCAGTCAATTATTTGCTTGGGATGCATCATGAGGTAGGATAATGAATCTTAGATTGTGGGTGGTAGTTTTTTGGTACGAGGAAAGATTATGATTAACCGGTGCTTCCTATGTAAGGACGAGGAAGAATCAGTCAATTATTTGCTTTTTGATTTCAAATTGACTCATAGATTGTTGGATCAAGAACAATTGATCTGTTGTACAATGAAGAGAAGACAATAATTTCACTTGCACGAATCTCTGTCAATTGGAATGTGTGGAAGGAGAGGAATATGTGGGCATTCAAGGGGTTGAATCACAAGGCTTTTTAGTTTTATAGAGTTATGTATATGGGATGTGTATTGTTGCTATAGTCAAAAGTATAGGAGGTTCTCATTTTTAAGTATACTTGAATTATTTTGGAGTAGATTCATCATTTTATATGGGTAAAGCATATTTATATATTATTTTATGCATCTATGTGACGCCAAATTAATGAAATTTCCTTGTTGAATAGGTGTGACCTAAGGGGATGAGAATTTTTTTCTCTAGGAGATGCTAAGTAAGATGTATTTCACTTTTTGCCTTCACCATACATGTAGATGATGGCTTGAATAGGTGTGGAAGACTATGTTACTAAGTTATAATTTTTGAATTGATGGAGCATATTGAGATAAGGATGCTCTGAATAGGTGTAGGATTCAAACTTGTGCTATGTGAGGGAAGAGCTTATTTGCCTCTACTTTGTTTCTTTGACTTGCCATTGATGTGTCAGTTCTTATACTAACATGATTTCTTGTCTGAGCATCTGTAAATGAAAATCCTCCTTTGTACTGTAGTCAAAGAGTTTGATCCTGAAAAGCCTCAACAAGAGCTATCGTCCTGTTTTCTTTAGAAAGGTTAGTTTTTTTTTGCACATTAGAAAGGTTAGTTGATTTGCAAGATAACACAGTACATTTGTTGGCAGTTTAGTTTATTATGTTGGCATACATGATGATCTTATCCTTCTACCTGTCTCTTACCAGGAAGATTTAGAAAATTCTTTGCAAAGGGCTTCTTATCAACAACATAGGTTGAATCCTTTCTTAAGACAAGGAGATATTCAGGTTTGTTGCTCTTGACTTTCCTTTTTTTGTTTTATGTAACTTTTGTTCCTTTTTCTGTTATATTTCCATTGTAGGCATACTCTTATTGTTTGTGATCTTCAGTTCATGTTGTACTGCACTAAGTGCACTTGACAACCAATGTTTATATTCTGCATATCCAATTATATTCAATGTAGTCCATGTGATGCAATACGTGAAGTTGTGAACTATATTATTTCACTGCTTTCTGGAAGACCTCTATAGAATCACAGAGAGCTCTGAATTTCCAAACAGGACCATAGGATGTAGATGGTTTCATATTAAGTTATTGAAACAGCTTGGTTTTAACAATGCAGGTTTCTGTTTTCGAGGAGATTATACATGGAATGAAGGTGAGGAATTTTTCATTTTTTTCGTTACATTTGTTGTCCATTGTTCAAGTTCTCTCTTGGAAGTTAAAAAATATTCATCAGTAAGGGTGGTCAATTAAGCCAGGAGGTGTTTGCAGGAGGGTTCTGATACCAAATGGGATGACATTGTATTTATTCCTCCCGGCTTTGATGTCTCTACCACTCCATCGCAGCAGTCAGGGGGTGGGAGCAGCTATCAAGACTAAAGTTGGTTCTTTTTTTTTTTGAAAGATAGTTACTTGAAGCCAATTCTGTTAGAACAACAATGAAAAGCACTGGAGGGAAAATGTCTTAGGTTCAAGTTTGGTATTTTTGAGAGTAAGCTATGAAAATAGTCTCTTATTGTATCCGTTTAAAAACTTATATGAGGACTCTATATTTATCCAATGGCATCTTGTTATGGATAAAAAATGTGGCATCTTTATAGGTAAACCATGCTCAAATTTGGAACAAATTTACAATGTGTGGTAAAATCTCTCGAGGGACTAAGTTATTGGTATATGCTTTTTGGGCTCAAATTTATGGCTTCTTGTGGCCATACTCAAAACATCATCCAAAATTTCACAAGCTCCAATCCTAAATTATGACGAATCAAAGATAGTAAAGAAAATGGAATGTCCACCTTTGGAGCAACTCTTCTCACCACAATTTTATCATATTCTTGCTATCTCATTGCACTTTCTTTTCACATATCATGCCATTTCTTAGGGTAAACGCTTACAATTTCATTAGTGTAAAAACAAAAAAGTTTTTTCTCAAACCAACATGAAAGATACATATTTTTTATAGGTCCTTAACCAAAGTAGGCAAACTACAGAATTCTAGTCCATTTACACAATAATAATGAATGCTTAGTTGATTTATCCTCTTGGATAAAACAATTATATTTCTTATCTTTAAGCTCGTTTTCAAATTGGTATTTATTGTCATAGAATTATGGAGAATTATCCAAATAAATAACTTCTCGAGTAGCAATCGAGTACGAATTAATTCATTGCTATATTTATCCAATGGAATATTGTTATCGATAAAAAAATAGAATTTTGCCAGTAAATCATGCCAAATTTTGGACTAAATTAATTATAAAACTTTGAAATAGTAGGTGGTAAAACCTCTTCAATGACTAAATTATTTGTAGACTTTTTGGGCTCAAATTTATGACTCAAAACTTCATTTAAAATTTCACATTTCTCCAAAAATCACAAACAAGACGCAATCTCAATTTTTGGAGTAACTTCCTTTTCCTTTTGTGCTATCCAATTTGCATGTGTTTAAGTCTCCGTTGACTCATTAAACTTGCATTTGATCAAAACATGCATGATTTACTCATGCCAATGATATGCTTAGTGCCTCAATTTCTTCTTTTGATCATGCCTTACAAGCAAACCCTATTTCTTCTTTTGGTTTATCCTTAATTTTCATCAAATGTCTTTTTGTCATTCTTGGCTCCCCTTGAAAATTTAACATAAAATTCTTCCATTTCAATTGGCGTGAACTGAATTTTCAAAAAATCTCACTTTTTTGCTTCAGAATTAGATCTCTAATCCAATTGCCAATTCCTGGTTTTGGTAGCTATTCTTGGTACAACCTCAATATTCATTCTAATTCTATTAAAATCTTAGTTTTGAGTTTCCATTCCTATTTTGGGTTTCCATTCCTGTTCAAACTTGATTTCTCGTTCAATTGGGTTCAAATTTTCTCTTACAAAATCTAGATTTTACAACTACTCCACTCTTTTTTAGGAATTGTCTCCAAAACTTAAATTTCATTTCTAGCTACTAGGTTCTAAAAAATACTACATTAGTCAAAATAAATGTGAGTTCTTGCTCCTCATAGCATATTTAGTGTCAATCTTCTTCTTTCTTAGATATTTTTTTTGGATGATACACTGTTCTTAGTAGTTCCACCTCATATATCAATGTCTTTTCCAACTCTAGAGGTGGTTGGTCCAATATGTATCTCGGGTTTGGTTCATATTTTCTAATTAACAATACGTGGAACACATTGTGGAGTCTTTAGTTCTGGTGGTAACTACAACTTATAAGCTATTAGGGCAACTCTTTTCACCTCTTGGTACAAGTCAATATACCTCTTATTTAATTTATCCTTGTGTTATTGTGCAAAAAAAAAAAATTATCCTTGGGTTAAAATCGTAATATGCCTTTCCATGGAAACAATTTCAGAATACCTTATCCCTAATTTCAAAGTTTAATTCTCAGTGACGGTTATGGACGTAACTCTTCTGCCTATTTTAGGCAACCTTTAATCGCTTACATTTAATTTTTATCTTTTATGTGATATATTCGATAAGTTTGACTCTCTTGAGCTTATGTTTGCTTACTTCTTCCTAGTATTATAGTGTTCTACACCTTCTCTCATATAAGGTCATCTTCTAGATAACCTCTTCATTTATTCTCAGCTAGTGGTGCCCCCATTAAAGGTCGATTTTGAAAAATGAGCCTGCTAACAATTGGTAGAACAAATCATCTATCATTGGAGTGGATACTTGTTAGCATGTCGGTCCTATCTTGGAACCATGGCCAAATAATTCCTTTATTTAAAGTTTTATGACATATAATTCATGTTTATTTACGAGCTCCTGCAAGTGCCAACTGGTCTTGGGCCCACTGTATGAGATTTTCAAAATCGGGCATATTAGCTCTCAAGTTCCAAAACCGATGCCCCCGGCCTATAAGAGCTATTCGAGTTCTCGTCAAGAAGGTCTCCCAAATAGTTTAAGTATTGGAACATAGTCAGGGGAGAACACTTCCGACAAAATGGGTTTTAACTGTCCATTATACTGGCCGGTATAAGGACATCTCCGTTCATGATCGATAAACGGGTTTTCAACTTCCTTCGAGAAAGTCTCATCATACCAACCGGGTATGATCTACTTACAACCGGTAAGTAGTTTTTTCGCATAATTTTCACATCACTTTCTCTAAGTGGTGGTAATTAAAATACCACTAAATAGTGGGTTTTTATACCGAGGTACTTATCATCCCCTACCGGGTATGATATAAAATTTTCACTCACAACCGGTAAGTGGTTTTTATCTTTAAGTTGTGCTCATCATCTCAACCGGGCATGATGTTAGTAAACCCACTCACCTGTTATTGCCGTGAATTCCACTAGACTGGTTCTTGGTATTCACACGAGCTTGTCCTTGCTGGCGTTTCTAGTACTTCATGTTCTTACACGATATGAACATCTTGGTTCATTATCCTTCGCCCTAATTACCTTCATTCATTCCAAATGAATGAGAAAGTCAAACTTCCATTTATTTGTAATTAGGTCCCTAAAGTTATTTCTCTTTAACTTTAAGTCCCAAATGCTGGTTTTTTCTCAAATTGAGTCCCGAAACTTCTAAAATTTATCATAGGCCTCAATTTATTCAATTTCACAAAAAGGGGTTTAATTTCCCAAATTTCAAATTGGATCCCCCAACTTTTCCAAAATTGTCATTTTGTCATTCCTTTACAAAAATGGTAAATTTTGCCCCAAAAATTTCAAGATTCCTCAATTGGTCCTCCAACATTATTTTCATGCCCAATTGACCCTCAATTTCATAAAATTTTATTTTGGTCCTTTAAATTTAAAAAATGCCCAATTTTCCCCTAATTCCAACTTCTTAACATAGCTGAATTTGATTTAATCAAATTGACCCATCAAATATTTCCAATTGTTGAATTGAAGTTGAAATTGAGTTTCTACATGTTCATACGATTCTTTAGAAATGTGAATCGCAAGTTTTAACGTCGGGACGAGCTCAAATGGAGCTTCGCCAGAAAATGAACTATAGAGAGAGAAAGCTTCGATTACTCACCGGTGAAGGCACGATGGTCCGAGCTTTCGATCTGGGCAGATAGCTCTCGTCCTGAGGTTCATCCTATAATCAAGAATCGCATCAATTGATGCATAATTGGATTAGAATTTCGTCAGTGAAATTCGGTCGACTCTCTCTCTAGCACCGATCGAAAATTGTAAAGGGGAGCCTAATTGGCTTACCTTTCGGTCCTAATTCAGCCGTGGAAAGGCTGAGGAAGTGTTGAGAGGGCTTGGTTTGGCTTGGGGAGGGCTTGAAATGGTTGATTTCAGCTTGGCCGAAATAGGGCAGCTTTGGTCCACTGGAGTTGCTTCACTATTCCATCATGTCGACGCTTCTCCAACGATTCTCGGATTGACCGGAGTTTGCTATCAGATAGCTGTCTTCTCCCCGGTTCTAAAGAGCCCGCTTCATTATCCTTCGCCCTAATCACCTTCATTCATTCCAAATGAATGAGAAAGTCGAACTTCCATTTATTTGTAATTAGGTCCATAAAGTTATTTCTCTTTAACTTTAAGTCCCAAATGCTGGTTTTTTCTCAAATTGAGTCCCGAAACTTCTAAAATTTATCATAGGACCTCAATTTATTCCATTTCACAAAAAGGGTTTTAATTTCCCAAATTTCAAATTGGATCCCCCAACTTTTCCAAAATTACCATTTTATCATTCCTTTACAAAAATGGTAAATTTTGCCCCAAAAATTTCAAAATTCCTTAATTGGTCCTCCAACATTATTTTCATGCCCAATTGACCCTCAATTTCATAAAATTTTATTTTGGTCCTTTGAATTTCAAAAATGCCCAATTTTTCCTCAATTCCAACTTCTTAACACAGTTGAATTTGATTTCATCAAATTGACCCATCAAACATTTCCAATTGTTGAATTGAAGTTAAAATTGAGTTTCTACATGTTCATACGATTCTTTAGAAATGTGAATCGCAAGTTTTAACGTCGGGACGAGCTCAAACGGAGCTTCGCCGGAAAATGAACTATAGAGAGAGAAAGCTTCGATTACTCACCGGTGAAGGCACAATGGTCCGAGCTTTTGATCTGGGCAGATAGCTCTCGTCCTGAGGTTTATCCTAGAATCAAGAATCGCATCAATTGATGCAGAATTGGATTAGAATTTCGTCATTGAAATTCGGTCGACTCTCTCTCTAGCACCGATCGAAAATTGTAAAGGGGAGCTTAATTGGCTTACCTTTCGGTCCTAATTCAGCCGTGGAAAGGCTGAGGAAGTGTTGGGAGGGCTTGAAATGGTTGATTTCAGCTTGGCCGAAATAGGGCAGCTTCGGTCCGTTGGAGTTGCTTCACTATTCCATCATGTCGACGCTTCTTCAACGATTCTCGGATTGACTGGAGTTTGCTATCAGATAGCTGTCTTCTCCCCGGTTCTAAAGAGCCCGACCTTTGTTAAAGTTGAAGCTCTGGTTTGAGCTTCACCGGGAAATGGAGCAGTAGAGAGAGAAGTGTTCAGGTGTGAGGAGAATGAATGGGGATGTCCTCTTTATATAGGTGTAAAAATTGTGTATTAAATGGGAGAGATTTATTACAAGTATTAATATTGCCATAAATTATTGGTATTAATTCCAATAATTTAATTTTGGTATTAAATTATTTGTATTAATTCTAATAATTTAATTTAGGTATTAAATTATTAGTATTAATTACAATAATTAAATATATATTAATTTATGACTATTTATTATAAGTGTACATTCGCATAAAAAGTTTTGACCAAAATTTCGGGTTACAAAAGAAATCATACTTTCCAGGAGGTCACCCATCCTCACACATCCTCACACTACTCTCGAGCAAGCACGCTTAACTTTAGAATTCTCATGGATTCTCGGTCACTTGAACCAATTTAGTTTAAGTATGATGCAAAAGGGATGCAAGGTGTTCCTTGCTATGATCACAAATGAGAGCTTAGAAAGGAAAGGGCTAGAATATATCCCAGTGGTGGAGCACTACCAGACATATTCCTAGAATAATTATTAGGATTACCTTCGGACTGTCAACTGGAGTTCACCATAAAAGTGATACCCATGACAAACCTATATCGCAAGCCCCTTACCGCATGGCTTTTGTAGAGCTGAAGGAGTTGAAGGAACAACTAGACGAATTACTAGAAAAGGGCTTCATACGCCCTAGTCAATCTCTGTGGGGTGAATCAGTCTTATTTGTGAAGAAGAAGGATGGAAGTATGAGGTTGTGCATGGATTACCGAAAGCTCAACTTGGACCCGATTTGGTCAGATCCCCGTGAACAACCCACCACTCCCTTTGGTCCATGAAGGGTATCACTCTTTTCTAAACCGAGAGAAGTAAGGTGTCCTTTCATGTCTTTCCTGGAATAGCATTATACAAAACTAAATATCTTAAAATTGACATACTTGTCTTATAAGGAGGTCTATAAATTTGGTTTTCTCTTGGTTACTTGAAAGGGGTAAAAGAGAGGGGTGAGTTCTACAACTTAGTGAGCGAGTATTGGCAGTGAGTTTTCAAAATAGCTTTTGTTTATCAAACCATGCCAAGGTTATCATTTCCTTTTAAGAGAGGTTTCCTAAATTTTAGTTTTCAAAACCTTTTTCCAAAAACCTTTTTCCAGGGTTTACCATTTCTTTTTTTTTTTTCAAGGATTCTAAAATCTCAAAATCCTTTTTCTCATTCACATATTAGGTGTTTTTAGCTCTCTTAGCCCATCCCCTTGCCTTGTGAGGCAATTAGCAATCAAACACCCGCCTTTCATCAGGAAGGGTACACACATTCGCAAGTGTAGCACGTCCATTGCACCCACTTATGGATCGGAGCGTCTTTACCGTTCACTAAGATAGAAGCCCACCCACTTTTACCTTGGGTCTGAGTGGATGTTCTCAACATACGACCCTCAGACCCAAATGTCACTCAGTGTCCGTATGAGGACAGAGACTTCATCTCGACCCCACTCTGGTCTCATGCGCAAGAAGCTATTCCGAGCTTCAAGACTAACTGGCACAACAAACTACCCTTATCTCTACCATGTCGTTCAATTGCCCTTAGGACCCATCACTAACCCTCTTGGGCATCTTGAAGGTCCTATACCACAAGTGCATGCACAAACAACAGTTTTCACATATAGCCATTATATTTGGTGCCAATGATCCAACGGCCCCGACCTGTAGCTATTTGTCTAGGCTGGTCCGTCGACCTGGCCCTGACGCACTGCCGCCAGTTCATCGAGTATTGTTAGTCCTAACTCGGTACCATGGTGAAATCACAAAACAATTTCATTAGAAATTTTCATGAAATTCCTTTACTCAAGTTTGTTTACGAGCTCCTGCTCGTGCCCACTATCCTTGGGCCTACTACACGTGATTTTCAAAAACTAAGGCATTTAGCCCTATAAGTTCAAAAATCGAGGCCTCTAGCCTATCTGAGCTGCTCTAGCTCCTGTCAAGATGGTCTTCCAAATCATTTAAGTATTGGCACACAGTAAGGGGAGAACACTTCTGACAACCGAGTGTGATGATACCTTCGCTTACAACCAGTAAGCGGGTTTCTCCTTTCCTCAAGGAAGTTCATCACACCAACCGAGTATGATGTTAGATAATCCCACTAACAAACGGTAAGTAGGTTTTTAACTTTAAATTTGCTCATCACCCTAGTCAAGTATGACATTAAGTATGCCCACTCACAAGTGGCTTTTCATTTCTAAAGTACTCACCATCCCAACCGGGTATGATGTAAATATGACCACTCACCTTTTATCCAAAGAAATGCTCATCCCAGAGGGATTCCTAGGTACCCGTCCCTAATTGGTCTTATTGGTGTTTCTTTGCTCCGATACTTCCCAATTTTCCTTAAATTTGGTTGTTGCATGGTGAATGTCGAGATTGAGAATTTCATAGGTAGGGAGTATTAATCTGGTAGATCTAATTTGATCATAAAAAAAATGATGTTTGAGGTGTGAACAAGGACAAGTGGACTAGGTAGCTCTCTTCTACTCGAATTGCTCTCTTAGCTCAATTGGTGTCGTTCTGATTAATTGTTCTAAGCTCCCTATATAGCTGTAAAATTGTTTGTTAAATGGGGAAGATTTATTACAACATTATTTTTTATTGATATATTATTAGTTGTAGTATGAAATTCCAACATTTATCATCATAAATGAGAAGGAACTCTAGCCATTTCTCATTCTCATTCATGATACCCCAAATCACTACTCTCATTAACTCGACTTTTGATTCCTTATGTGCACATCAAATACCCATCTTATTATATAACATGGATAATTCTTATATAATTTACATTTCCTTAAATGCTTTACATTAAATATCCCATGTTAAATGGGGCACCCAACTTTAGCCTCATTGATCTTTAAGCGTTAAAATTGATAACCAATTACCCATTTGAGTAACTAGGACATTATATAAATTTAGGGTTGGACAAAGGGAAGATATCTAGGAAATTCTATGGTATTTTCCCCTTCATTCCAATAATTGTTATGTGCTTTATGATACTTAAATGTTTGAATGTAGGTATTAATTTATGGGTATTTATGGTAGAGGTGTATGACTAATACTCCAAAGTGCTAATAGTTTTGTATTAAACCAAATTCACATAATTATCTAATTATTTTCACCTAAAGGAATTTACTACGTATTTACCCTATCCATTCCATTTCGATAAGGTAGAATAAAATTGTAAATATGTATGGTTGGATTTTCATAGGGCCTATGCTCTTTAGAACCCTTTTAATTCCACAACTATTATTTTCTATGATTTAACATTATATGAATCTATATTTTATATCGGCATTCACTTATTAGTATGATGTAGTGGAATTATTATTTAAATTTCTCATGTAAACTTGGGTTTAATTTATTTTTGTATAACATAACTATATTGGTACTTTGAGCATCTTAGTAAATTATTTATGTATTTATTTGATAATGGTACAACCTCAACTCTCAAATCCCCTTCTCTTTAATATTTGTTTGAAAATTAATTTTGTATAGGTATATATATACCCTTATATATAAACATCTCTTCAACATTTATATATATACCATTCAAAAGGAAATTGCAATTATATATATATATAATTGTAATAATTTAGTTATTCTCATTAAATTACAATTATATATATAATATTTAATTTTCGCTTAAATTCAACAGACTTAACTCGATTCCATTGAGTTATTTATTTCGATCAAAATAACATTTTTATTTTATTTTAAATTAAATTTATTCCAATTATATCAATTAAATTTTAAACTTATAATATAATTCTGGAAAAATTTCCGACTGAAATTTGAGTTTTGTCCCCAAAACTCATGTAACATTAGTCTCTACTTCTTACCCTTTTTCGTGCACTTATGTGGTTTCATTTTCAATAACTTTCTACATAGATATTTGTTTACTTGTTATCTTTTCTCAAGACTATTTATTTTATCAATTGACAATTTTACTCAGGTTCTCTTATATAATTCATCCAAAGCAAATTAGGTATTCAGCCATACATTCTAATTGGTTAAAAATTCTGATTGGGGCTTCCTTATAAGGTTGAATTGCACACAAAGTTAATGCTATCTTCATATCTTAATCGATCATTTAGTGTTTACATAAAACTTTTGCCCTCTTTAGCGAGTACTCTATATACCATTCAAAAGGAAATATCACTTTCAATGTATTTTTAAATACCTATCTCTCATTAGAGAATTGATGTTTTATGATCACATGATCTTTATATTTACTAATTGTTCATTTGCTTTACGAGGTTCAT
Source organism: Trapa incisa (assembly GCA_030064435.1). Classification (NCBI taxonomy): domain Eukaryota; kingdom Viridiplantae; phylum Streptophyta; class Magnoliopsida; order Myrtales; family Lythraceae; genus Trapa; species Trapa incisa. Next base: position 9,661,411 of record CM057777.1, on the reverse strand, counting down.
TTGACACCTTTTAATCCAACGAAGGTTCTAATGGGAATTCTTTTTTACATTTGAATCTATTGCTTTAGAAAATTTTATCTCAGTCATATGTGACCGCCTTTCCTTTAATGCCCTTCCGAGGAATTTCCCACTTTAGGAACTAATTTCATTGGTATTTGAGGATTTCACTCTTGTTCGAATTTGTCATTGGTTGCATCCATTAATCCAAATCAAGGTACTCTATGTGTATTTCATGAGTGTTTGGTTTATTAAACCTTAGTCTCACATTTCCTAGAACTTCTTATTTTAGACTCATGCTCTAGATCTGTTACATCTCATCAATTGGGTTAGGCTCTTATAAGTTTTCCACAACATCCCTACAGTTATCATTGGTAGTCAAGCAAGTTTCTTATTACTTGCAATAAAATTTCCTTCCATGGGTTTCATTTAGTACAAAATTTTGGTACTTCAAATGAAAGTACTTATATTTATGGAGTTCCATATGTAAAGGTTTAAGGTAAGGAAATTAAATATTCCATTCTATTTCCTTAGACTCCATTCTATTTCCTTCGTGTTTCTACATGATTTTGAACATCCTTGTTAATTAACATTTGGCATAATAGCCTTTGTTCCTCACGTATAAACAAAATGCCCCAAACTTTTCAATTATTTGTATTTAGGTCCTAAAGTACTTTATCCTTGACTTTAGGTCCCTAACTTAAATTTTCCCAAAATTGAGTCCCGAAACTTCTAAAATTTATACAAAAATAGCAATTTGACCCCAATAAATTTAAAAAATTAACCAATTGGTCCTCCAACATTCTTTTCATGGCCAACTTGCCGTTAATTTTACGAAATTCCACTTTGGTCCCTCAATTTTATGAAATCCCCAATTTTCCCCAAAAATTTCCCCCTTTTAAACTTGCCAAATTTTATTTCATCAAATTGACCATTAAATCAGGGTTAAATGATCCAATTGAAGATATGGATCAGTTCCTACACTTCCACATGATTCAATGGAGCTTTGAATCGCGTTATTTGGGTTCGAATTAAGCTTAAACGGAGCTTCATCGGAAAACTGAACTTAGAGAGAGAAAGCTTCACAAACTTACCTTCGGACGTGCGGTGGTCCGAGCTTTTGATCAGGGCAGGTAGCTCTCATCTTGAGGGTTCTCCTAGGATCAGGAATTTCAACAATTCATGTCAAATTGAGTGAGAATTTGGTTAGTGAAGTTTTGTTGTTTCTCTCTCTAATACTAATCAGAATTTATAGAGAGGAGTTGAATTGGCTTACCTTTCATCTCTAATTCAGTCATATGAAAGATGTGAGAGTGTTGGGAGATCTTGGTTTGGCCTGAGTAGGGCTCAATTTGGCTGTTTTCAACTCGGCTGAAATAGGGCAACTTCGGTCTACTGGAGCTGCTTCACTGTTTGATCACACCGGTGCTTCTCTAACGATCCTCGGAACAAATGGAGACTACCATCGGGTCGTTGACTTCTCCCCGAATCTAAGGAACCCGACTTCACCTTCTTTGGCTCAAAAAAACCCCAATGTCGGAGCTCTGGTTCAAGCTTCACCGGAAATTGGAGCAGTAGGGAGAGAGGAGTTTTTAGGTGTGAAGAGGATGAATGAGGAATAGATCTTTATATATGGCGATCAGTCATGGCCAAAAATATCATGAACGGAGACTTTTCATCTTTGTTGGCATTGCTCACTTTTCCGGTGAGTGAACATTGTTGTCATCTCAAGGAAGAAGACGACACTATTCTGAATTGGACCAGACTGGGTCCAATGCTTAAATTGGACGGTTCAAGCCTAATTCGACCGAGTTATTCAAAACTAGAAATTTCTAAATTTATTCTCTATCAAATGCTGGATTTAATTCTCCAATTTGAATATTTTAAGCCACCTAGAAAAATGAATTTAGAAACCAGTTCAATAGTGGTTCAAACCGATTTAAATTGATTCAGGTTCGGTTCACCTAAACCAATTTGGTTTTCTCTTCTAATTCATCCCAAAGTCCTTTTCCATGACTTTTATGACTCTTTAGGTCACTCGAGATTTGGAAATTTCCCATTTTTCTCTTTCTCTAACGGTTGGGTTTTATGAACCGATTCGATTTTCTCACCCGGGTTGATCGGTTCTTTTCCTAGTTTCATTATCTTTAAGGGATGAGGTTTACATTATATATCAAACCTATGGAAAATGACTAAGTGATAACGCCTTTTTTGTAACAAAGCATGATGACACTAGTTCAAATTATGCGTTTTGGAAAGGTTAATGCATGGGTTTCATTTAAAACATGCAAGTAATGAATAGTCTTTGAAAACTAAGCATTTAATGGTATGTGGTATGAAAGGTTTCGCTCTAGTAAATTTCAGGGTAGATCGATTGTATATACAGGAAGAGTTGGTATACAATGTACCATGAGCCCTATCCCCGTTGAGCCTAGAAATTCTAATTCATACACCACTTGGTGAGGAGACACAAAAATACACAATACTTCGGTCTTGTGAAGTGAAAATAGGGGAAAAGTTGCTCGAAGCAGACCTCATACCCATACCCTTGAAGGATGTAGATATCATCTTATGGACGAATTGGTTGTTGAGGTGCCACACCAAAGTGGATTATCAAGATAAGGTGGTAACATTTCACACTCAAGACACTAATGAAACGACCTTCCATGTGGAAAGGAATAAGAGTAGACCCGATGTGTTTAACCTTGTTGGCTTGTATCGTAAATGCACCACCAATAGAGCTAATTTTGGAGGATATATTTGTGGTGTGTGAATTCTTCCAAAAGATTTACCTAAACTCCCACTAGACTGACACTTCGATATTAAAATTGACATTATCCCGATGACACACCCGATATCACAAGCCATGTACAGGATGACCCATGCAAAACTCATGGAGCTAAAGGAGCAACTGGATGAATTGCTAGAGAAGAGTTTTGTAAACCCCGTCCTTTGGAGTTAAGGAAAACTAGGAAAGAACCGGTCAACCCGAGTGAGAAAATCAAACTGGTTGATGAACCCTAACCACTAGAGAATGAGCAAATTGAGAAATTTACAACTCCTGTAACAATTTGGGAGAGCAAACCAGACCGGTTTAAGTGAACCGGATCTGAACCATATTGAACCGGTTTGGACGAGTTTGAACCATCATTGAATCGGATGATAAATTCATTTTTCTAAGTAGCTTAAAATATTCAAATTGGAGAATTGAAGCTATCATTGGATAGAGAATGAATTTACAAACTTTTATTTTTGAAAAACTCGATCGAATCAGGTTTGAACTGGCTAGGTTAAGCATTAAACCTAGTTCGAACCGGTGCGGTCCGGTTCAAAAGAGTGTCGTTTTCTTCCTTCAGATGACAACATTGTTCACTCACCAGAAAATCAAACAGCGCTAGCGGAAAGGAAACATTTCCATTCAGGACATTTCAGACCATCAATGAGTGTCATCAAGGTGCCAAACAGATGGTCGAAGAGTCCTCGAGTTCCCTATATAAAGAGCCCCTCTCCATTCATCCTCCACACACTTGAAAACTTCACTCTCTCTCAACAACTGAGTTTTCTGATGAATCTCAAACCAAAGCTCCGACTTAGGGGTTTTTCTAAGCTAAAGAAGGCGAGGTCGAGTTTCTTGGACTCGGGGACCCAAAAAGGGGAATGATAAGATCGAAGTAATTAAGGAACTGACCCTCGGAGGGATTATAGATTTAAACTCCAGTAAAGAAGGGAGAGAAGGAAAGGCCAAACAAGTGGTGATTATAGGTGAAGGCAAAATCTTTAAGAGATCAACAACCAAGACTAGATTAACAACCAAACTTAGGACCAGAGAAAATTAAGTAAGCCTCTCATAGTATGATTGTGAGATCTTAAAATAAGGCAAATGTGAATCCCACCCAAAAGAAATAGATGGATACAAGAAAGAAAGGAGAATTAAGATGAAGCACATATAAATTCTCAAGAGTAGTGTAAGCAGGAAAGGATAGCATCAGGGAATACCTTTTTAAGTTAAATATTCTAACCGAAAAAATGGGAAGAGAAACCAAGAGAAAGGAATATAAATTGCCAAGGAAGGAACCTTGGAAGGACAAAAGCGTTCCAAATTAAAAGGTAATGGGATCAACAGAAATGGAGATGAGATAAATTCATCCAAGATATGTCGATCAAGATGGAAAGACCAAGTACAAAGGAAAAGTACTCAGGAGAACCCAAGGAGCAAGTGAAGTCCAAGTAATGTGTAAGTAAGAAAACACATTAAAGGATGTCGTGCGAGTAAGGAGGGGGTGGATTGACCATAAAAGAGGAAATAGAGGAAAACACATCTAAGAACCTTGGAAAAATTAATCCCTTAGTTAGGAAGGGATTTAAGTAAAGGATCACTGACATCAGGACTAGTAGTGATCAACGCTCAAATTGATAGAGCCTAAAGGGAGGACAACTAGACATAGTGTGGAGTACACAAAATTAGATTGATAATTGAAAATGTCTCAGGTAAAGAATAAGGGATGAGACCAAAATTTCAGTTAGAGAAGAATTCAAAAGGAAAAATATCCTAATATAGAAAGGGGTATGAAGAAAGGAAGGAACAAAACCTACAAAGAAATGATAAGAAGGATGGGCATGTAGTTCCTAAGATGAACGTCTCTACTATAAGAGACATGATAGAGAGCAAAAACCGGAATGAGGAAGCTATCACAAATAAGCAATCGACACTTAAGATAAAAGGAGATTAACTCTTATAAGAATCTTGAAGTGATCATGAGAGAGTAAGAGTTGACTAAAAGAAAGGAAAGTCCTTGAGAAAAGAATGCCATTGAAAGTAAGGAAGGAAATAAGAAGGGTCAAAACTGGATAAAAAAAAGTTAACACCAAAATCTATGAAGTGAGTAGGTGGTGCTCGAGAGGATCCTGAGCTAAGGGTTTTAATAACAAAGGAAGTAACTACACACAAGAATGAATGAGTATCTTGGAACTCCCAATCCTGAAATCCTGAGTAAAGAACCTCGAGAGAAAGAATTATACTTTAAGGAAAGAGGGACATGAATTTAAGGATATAACCTTAAACTTTCAAGTAAGGTATATTTAGCTAAAGTAAGCTTCATGGAATGAATAATGGGAAGGAAAAGAAATTTTTAAGTGTGTACAAAACTCCTAAAAGGAGAGGAGAGTGGTAAACCCCATACTTTGGAGTTAAGGAAAACCAGGAAAGAACCGGTCAACCCGAGTGAGAAAACCGAACTAGTTCACAAACCCCAACCACTAGAGAACAAGCAAATTGGGAAATTTACAACTACCGAGTAACCCAAAGAGTCATAAAAACCTTTGAAAGGGACTTTATGATAATTTGGGAGAGAAAACCATATCGATTCAGGTGAACCAGATTGAATCGATTTGGACCAATTTGAACAATCATTGAACCAGATGCTAAATTCATTTTTCTATGTGGATTAAAATATTCAAATTGGAGAATTAAAGCCACCATTGGATAGAGAATGAATTTAGATTAATATAAAAAATTTTAAATTTGAAAAACTCAGTCGAATCAAGCCTGAACCGTCTGGTTTAAGCATTGAACCTAGTTTGGACCGGTACAATCTGGTTTGGAACAATGTCGTCTTCTTCCTTTAGATGACAGCACTGTTCACTTGCCGAAAAATCAAACAGCGCCGGCAGAAAGAAAATGTTTCCATTTAGGATGTTTCAAGCCATCCATGAGTGTCATAAAGGTGCCAAACGGACGGTCAGAGAGTCCCCGAGCTCCCTATATAAAGATCCCTTCTCCAGTCATCCTCTACACACCTGGAATCTTCACTCTCTCTCAGCTACTCAGTTTTCCGATGAAGCTCAAACCAAAGATCCAACTTTTGGGTTTTTCCTCTCCACAGAAGGCGAGGTCAGGTTCCTTGGACTCATGGAAAAGTCAGCTACCCGATGGTGGTTAGCATTCAATCCGAGGATTGTCAGAGAAGCGTCGACGTAATCAAACAGTGAAGCAGCTTTGGCGGACCAAAGCTGCCCTATTTTGGCCAAGCTGAAAGTGGCCATATTGAGCCCTCCTCGAGCCAAACCAAGCTCTCCCAACACTCCCTCAACCCTCATACGACCGAATTAGAGCGGAAAGGTAAGCCAATTTGGCTCCCCTCTGTAATTTTTTTATCAATGTTAGAGAGAGAACCGATGAAACTTCACTAACTAAATTCTCTCTCAATTCAATATTAATTGATACGATTCTTGATACCAGGAGAAACCTCAGGACAAGAGCTACCTAGCCCGATTGAAAGCTCAGATTGTCGTACCCCTGACGGTAAGCTTTCAAAGCTTTCTCTCTCTAAATCCAGTTTTCCGGTGAATTTCCATTTAAGCTCGTTCTAGCATCAATTTATGTGATTCAAAGATCAATTGAATCGTATGGATGTGTAGAAACTTAATTTAACCTTCAATTTTAACAATTAACCTTGATTGATCGGTTAATTTGATGAAATCAAATTCGACTAGTTTAAAACGGGGAAATTGGGGATTTCATAAAATTGAGGGACAAAAGTGCAATTTCCCAAAATTGAGGGCCAATTGGCCATGAAAAAGATGTTGAAGGACTAATTGGTCTATTTTTGGAATTATTGGGGTCAAATTGCCATTTTTGTAAAGTACGGGCAAAATGATAATTTTGAAAAGTTGGGGACCAAATTGGAAATTTAGGAAAACTTGAACTCCTTTGGGGATTTTGGATAAATTGAGAACCCAAAGTGAATTTTTGAAAGTTCGAAACTCAATTTGGGGAAAATTAGCATTAGGGACCTAAAGTTAAGGAAAAAGAACTTTAGGGACCTAAATGAAAATAATTAAAAGTTTGGGCATTTTATTCATTCATGAGGAATGAAGGCTATTAGGCCAAATGTTAATGAACAAGGATGTTCAAATCTTGTAAGAACACGAAGGACCGGGAACGCCAACGAGGATAAGCTCGCGTGGACGCAAAAAGTCGATTAAGAGGAAAATACACTACGAATATTGGGTGAGTGGAAATTTTCACATCATACCCGATTGGGATGATGATACCTCGGAAAGGAAAAATCACTACTAAATGAAAATTTTAACATCACGCCTGGTTGGGGTGATGTGAGAAACACGCGAAAAAACTACTTAACGGATGTAAGTAGATCATACCCGGTTGGTATGATGAACTTTCTAGAAGGAAGTAGAAAACCCACTTACCAATTATAAGTAGAGATGTCATCACACTCGATTAGTGTGATGGACAAGTGAAAAAGTTATTTTGTTAGAAGTGCTCTCCCCCAACTGTGTGCCAATGCTTAAAAATTTTAGGAGACCTTGACAAGAGCTCGAATAGCTCAAATAGGCTAGAGGCCTCGGTTTTGGAACTTGGGAACTAAAATGCCCGATTTTAAAAATCTCGTACAGTGGGCCCAAGGCCAGTTGGTACGAGCAGGAGCTCGTAAACAAATATGATGATAAGCCATGAAAACTTTTAATGAATGAATGATGTTATTTGGCCATAGTACAAAGACAGGACTAACATACTCGATGGACTAGTGGTAGTGCGACAAGATCTGGTCGACGGACTGGTCTAGACAAAAAGCTGTAGGTCGAGTTGAGGGTCGGGGCTGTTGGACCAGTGGCACCACTGAGGTTCGGGACCATCAAGATGCCTGTAAACCTCGCACTTTTGAGTTAAGGAAAATCGAGAAAAGAACCAGTCAAACCGAGTAAGAAAACCAAGACGGTTTACAAACTTGATCATTTGGGAACAAGCAATTTGGAAATTTACAACTTCCGAGTGATTCAAAGGGTTTATTAAACATTGGAAAAGAAACTTAACACAAATTAGAATAGAAGAGCTTTTATATATGACACCAGGGGTGCTCCCTCCTTTCTTTTGTCTCCTTCGAATCTTACCCCTAGCGTCCTTGGTGCATTGATGGTTATTACTTTCTTCCCATAGTCTACTATGGTTTGGTGAGCACTCAACTAGTCCATTCCTAGTATTATTTCCACTTCTTTTAAGGGTAATGCAATCAAATTTGTCTCCAAGTTTACGCCATTGATCTTGACTTCACATCCTTTTAAATACTTGTCTAGGTTTAGTCCTTCTTCAATGGGGTGAGGATGCTGAGGTTCGGCTCGAGGGAGGTAAGCTTTTGAGGAAGGTTTGGGACCAAATTTTCCTTGACAAAGGATCACTCAGCCCCTGAGTCAAAAAGGGTGTAGACTTCCCTTCAAAACAATTGTATGTATCCTCAGTACATAATATTTTCAGATTTCCTTAGGGAATAACACTTTTTATTTATTATGATGATAAAAAAAATGCATAGTTTGGGCTACATTTATCCATGGAGGGTTTGGGAGGTACTGGCTATGGTGCTGGGATCCTTTCGGGCTTCTTCCTGCATGAGCTTGTATACTTTGGCAGGTACCCTCGACGTAGTGGCTTTCTTTCGTCCTTCGTTTGGTGCTATTAGGTTCCCTTGGGGTGGTTGGAGGGTATTTCGTTGTGTTTTTCCCCGAAGGGCTGGACAACTCCTCGTAAAGTGCCTGAGCTAACCACATTCGAAGCATGCTTGGCATGTCCCCTCATGGTTCCTCTAGCACTTAGGGCAGTAGGGACTCCTCCTTTGTGGGGCTACACCTGTCTCCTTGTTGGCCCGATAGCCCTCCCTTTTTCCTAGGTAACCCCATCCTCGTGCCCCACCTTGCTCTGCCTTTCTCCCTTTGATCTCCCCAACTACTCAGCCCCTTTCCTCCTTTCGGCCAACCTGTTACGCTCGGCGGCTCCTCATTTGTACTAGGCGCTCGCATTCATGGGCCATGCTGATGATGGTACCCAGGTCCGTGGAGCATCCCAATACCCCCATCTAGTCTCGTATGTCCATGTTGTGATCATCGACGAATAGTTGGTAGATGTCTACCAGTCCTGCCATGTCCGAGGCAATGGGCCTCAGTTCATTAAACACTAGTCTCGTACTCTAAGATGGTGTTGGATCCTTGTCGGAGCCAGAAGAACTCTTGCTTCTTCCCATTGATCAAGTGGGGGCCAAATATTCCTCAAAATACCTCTATTCAAATTCCTCCCACATGGGTATGGCGGTGGATAGACTCCTTCCATTGTCCCACCACCTTTTCGCACTGGCCTCAAAGAAAAACTTGGCCAGGGTCACAATCTCCTCCTAGGGTGTCCTTATTATTCCCATGAACTTTTTTATGCTGGCCAGCTAGTCCATGCTTGTGTCAACGTCCTTCTCTCCTTGGAAGGATTTGCATCCCAATTGACAGAGTGTTTTGAGGAACTTGGGGATGTCAATTTGGGGAGGCATAGGGACGGAGGTGGAGTGGGGACTGTACTTCATTAAGCCCGGCGTGGGAGCTGGTGTCAGCTTTGAGGGTGAGGTTGGGTCTCTTGAACACCCATGTAAACTACTTATACAACCTTTGGTGTTTCAAGCTTAGTCCTAGTGAGGTCATTTGAGCTCCTCTAGACTCTCCTTCTAGGACAATGTTTATGGTATTGTCTATAGCCGCTGCCTTGGTCCTCTTGGTTCCTCATTTGGGAGCCATTTATGGAGGGTTGGAAAGTTTCCATTTAGTTTTAGGTTATATAGTCTTGATAATGAATTTGAGGGAATTAGGGTCTGATACCACTGAAGTTGTCATGCCTTGACCCGGTTTGGTCAGAACCCCGTGAGCAACCTACCACTCTCTTTGGTCTAGAGGAGTCACTTCTCCAAAAATCACGAAGAGTCAGGCGTACCTTCTACCATTGTTCCCTAGAATAACATTATGCAAAACTTAATAGCTTTTAAATAAATGTACCTTGTGTTAAGGGTGTGTTAGTCTTTCAACTTAGTGAGTGGGCAATCTTGAAAATAGGTTTATTTGGATTTTTTTCATGTAATTTTGCTTATAGTGTGCCCATCATTTTCCTATTATCCTTGTATACTATTCATGGAATTGGGTTGACACACAATCATATGCCCTTTTTTCATCAAAATGGATCACACGTTCGTAGAATAGTCCCCGACTGTTACACTCTTGGACCGAAGCACCTTTACCATCCATCCTGATAGAAACTCACGGCTTCTACCTTGGGTCTGAATGAACATCAATTATCCGACCCCCAAACTCGAATAAGACTCCCTGTCTGCAATGTGGAACGAGACCTCTCCCCCTCCGACCTCGGTCACAATGCGCATGAAGCGCCTAGAGCTTCTCGACATACTGGACGACAAGCTTCTCTTATAGTCCATGGGTCGTCCAGTAGCCCTTGGGACCACCACTACACCATACTAGGCACCTCAATGGTTCCAAATTCATAGCATGCACAATTAAGAGTTTTAATAATTATGTTCATCATCTTTGGTGCTATCGGCCCAACGAGCCTGACAACTCGGCTTCGACTCCATAACCGCTGGCCTAATGAGTTAGACGACTCGGCTTCGGTTCAGCGGCTACTAACCCAACAAGTCTGATAGTTCGGCTTCGACATGGTGGCTAGTTCACACAATTTACCATTTATGAGAATGTTTCTTAGCATATAAGCTTATTTTTCTACGGGCTCAAGCCCATGCCCATTGGCCTTGGGCCCACTTGAGCATTTGTGGCTCTACTATTTGACGATTCAGGCTCTTATCAAGTTCATTTCTCAAAATATTTAAGCTTGTCCAATAAGTCAGGGGAGAGCAACCCTGGAAAAGAATTTGTTTTAGATTCGATAAACAAGTGCTAATCAGTCCAATTAGACGTTATATTAAACCCACTCACTCGGGGTGGTGTGACTTGCCTCTAGTGATATCGCGGCCGACCACGCGCTCTCATGCACAAACCTTGGAATTGCTCGTCCTACATGGTTCGAGCATTCATATCAGTATAATTAGCAGGAAGGACCACATAATTGTCCGTATTAGCAATTTGGTCCTTAATTATGTCGTAATTACGGTTAGGTCCCAAAAGTCCAAAATTTTACCCTTAGGTCCCTAATGTCCCATTTATCATTAATTAGATCCCCAAGGTTTTCATTTTTCCCTTTAGGTCCCTAATTTCCCTTTACTCCATTCAAGTCCTCAATTTTTCATTATTTGTAATTTAGTCCCCAAATTTCCAAAATCCCCAATTTCACCCAAATTCCCTCAATTTATTGCATTTTGGTTCCCAAATCTTGGATTCATCAAATTAACCACCCAAAATTGGGCAATTTCCCCTATCATGCTGCTAATCGCTCCCCTCATCTCCCTACGATCAATTTGACATTTGAATCACCTCAATCGATGTCGATTTGAGCTCAAACCGAGCCTCATCGAAAAAATTCTATAGAGAGAGAATGCTTGGTTTCCTTTCTGGTGAGGGGGTGGCAGTTAGAGCTCTTGATGTGGGCCGCTAGTGCTCTTCCAAGGGGTCCTTCTAGGATCAACTTGATGGCCAATTGCCTGTTAGAGCATGACAAATTTGATGAGAGAATTTTAGGCAAGTTGTCTTCTATAACTTCGGAATTCCGACGACATAGGGTAGAATTGGCTTACCTCAAAGGTTGTAGAGGATGGTATGGGTTGAGGAATGCTGGGGAGGTGTCGGTTTAGCTGCATGAGGTCGGGGGTGACCGGGGTGTAGCTCGAAGAGTTTGGCTTCTTGTCGGTTGAAGGAGCAGAAGTTCTATTTGAGCTCACTGGAGCTCTAGTGGTGGTCCTTAGGCCAAACTGAGGTTGCAGTCAGGTAGAAGACTTCTTCTCAATTCCAATGGCACGGAGGGGAGCTTTAGAGGTTGAGAAAAAGCTCGATGTCGGAGCTCTAGTTTAAGCTTCGTCGAAAAATAGACCTCTTGTCCTCATCCCAATGTGAGGGGATGGGTGTTGTTTATATAGGGAGATCGACAACTATCTGGGCTACCAGTCAGTGTAAAACTCGACCCCCAGCTTACTCGCCCGTGGCCAGGCTGGAGCTTTTTCCGAGTCGCCAGAGACTTTCTCTCTCCCTCTTATCCCCTTCTCTCTATCAACCAAGTGAGGAAGATGACACTCTATCGTGCGTGTGAGCTTCGCACGTGTCAACTTGCCACATGGTGTGCTGTGATTGGCTAGCTTTGTTGACGCAACATCCTCCTCAATAGCCTAGTTAGCCTTTGACTCGTTGACTGAACACGTGGTGGCCTCCAATTGGTCGCTCATTCCAACGTGGTCGTTGATCATATCCCTGTCGGTCGTTGACTATGACACATGGCATCCTCTAAATGATCCTTTTTAAATATGTCAGATTTCCCTCCAGATGCACATTGCCACTACAACGTGTTAGCCTATGATTGGTCGTGGCTATCAAATGTGGCTCCACCATGTGTCGACCTCTAATTGGTCGATCGTTCCTCAGACATCCCCATTGGCCGCTGACATGGTGCCCTTGCCACGTGTCCATTTCCCATTAGTCAATTGTCGCTAAGGTGGATTTCCTCCTTTAACCATTGTCCGAGGACACGTATCATGCCCTAATTGGTCAGTGTTGACTGTACGTTGATGGAGCATGCTTTGCTATGCATCGCACATTGATTGGTCATGCATGTTGACTGAGCGCTGACCTGGTAATGGTTCGTTGACCGATTGTATCATTGGCTGGTCTAGTATGACCGGGTTCGGTGACCTGAATTAAAAAATTGTCCGGTTTAGGCCTTATTCGACCGATTTTCCAAAATTTAAAAATTTCTAAATTCTTCTAAAATCATTTTCTATCCAATGGTGGCCTCAATTTCTCAATTTGATATTTTTATGCTACCTAGAAAATATGTCTTTGAATCGGTTCTATACGGTTCAATCCAGTTCGGATCTAGTTCAGTCTGAACAAGTCTGATTCTTACACCCATCTTCCTTTATGATTCCTTCTCAAAATGTTTAGGTCCTTTTTGCCACTTTGGGTTTCTTATTTTCCTGTTTTGACCTGCACTCATCCAGGGTTTACAACTAATGTGGCACCTTTGCCACATGTCAAATCCACACTGGTCAGCCTGGCTGATAAGGCTTTTCCTTAGTTGATTGTCGATTGAGGACACATGTCGCTCTCCTATTGGTCGATCGTCGATGACATGGATTTGACCAGTGACCGGGGACACGTATTACGTTCTGATTGGTCAACACTTCTAGGCACTGATTGGACGGCTGACAAGGCATGCTTCACCATACGTCGCTCATTGATTGGTCGCATCTACTAACTGGGCGCTGACCTGGCAAGCAGACTGTTGACCAGTTCAGTCGGATCGAGTTTGGTGACTTAAAATCGGAAATTGACTGGTTCATGCCCGATTCGACCGGTTTTCTAAAATCTAAAAAATTTTAAATTCTTATAAATTCATTTTCTACCTATTGGTGACTTGAAGTTTCCAATTTGACATTTTTCAGTCATCTAGAAAAATCAATCTTTGAATTGGTTCTTCGCAGCTAAGTCCGATTCGAGTCCAGTTCACCTTGAATCGCTCCAATTTTCACCTCCAATTCACTTCATAGTTCTTTTCCATAAAGTTTGGGTCTTTGTTGGCCCCTTGGGGCTTCCCAATTTTCTGTTTGGACTTTTATTCATTAATTCTGGACCACTTAGATCCTTGGTTTTCTTTTAAAATTTTACAATTTTCCTGTTTCGACTTTCTCATTATGAAGAAGAAAGGCGTACAACTTCTCCCCATCTTTAATGAGCTTTGTCCCCAAAATTCTTTATACATTTAATAAATGGGAGTACTCGTCCCTCATTGCGAACTCGACTTTCTATATTTCTTCCTCGACTTGACTACTCTTGTTTCTTAAGTTTCTTTTGCACATGTCGAGGATTTGGGATGGCTCCACTTCATACGACAAGTTCTCTTCTAGTTCGGGTGGCGACTAGTCCAATACATGGCTAGGGTCGGGCTCATACTTCCTTAGTACTAATATGTGAAACACGACATATATTCATTGCAAGTCTGAGGATAGATCGAATTTTTATGTCACCGATCCAACCCTTTGAATTATGGTGTAAGGGCTGATGTATCTTGGCTTCAACTATCCTCATTGTTTAAACCTTAGCATTCCTCTCCAGGGTGATACCTTGAGGAATACTTTATCTCCCTCGAATTCCAACTCTCTCCTCCTTCGATCGTCATAACTCTTTTGCCGATATTGGGCTGCTTTGAGCTGGTTCCTTATCATTTTAATCCTCTCAGTGGCATCTTCTATGAGCTTGATCCTTTCCAGTTTCTTTTCCCCTACTTCTTCCCAAAATAGGTGTGCATGACATGACCTCCCGTATAGAGCTTCGTATGGTGCCATTTGTATGCTTGCCTTATAGCTATTGTTGTAGGTGAACTCCATGAGGCATAAGTAGTCCTCCCAGCCTTTATTCATCGTCATGACACATGCTCAGAGCATGTCTTCAATGGTTTGGATGGTTCGTTCAGACTGTCCATCAGTTTGGGGGTGGAAGGTTGTACTCATGTGGAGTTTAGTTCCTAGCGCCTCCTATAGTTTGGGCCAAAATTGGGATGTAAATCTCGAATCTCTACCCAACACTATGCTTATTAGGACCCCATGAAGCCTTACAATTTCTCCAACATAGAGATTTGCGATGGAGTCCATCACCTTGATAGGCAAGAAGTGGACTGATTTCGTTAGTCGATCTACTATAACCCATATGGCATCGTTCCCCCTCATCGTTACTAGCAACTCGATTCCATGGTGATGTGTTCCCACTTCCACTTGGGGATAGGTAGGGGTCGCAACAATTCGGAGGGTTTTGTGTTCTGCCTTAATTCATTAAGAGGATAAACATTTGGCCACATACACTGCGATGTCTCTTTTCATCCTCTTCCACTAGTATCCTTGTTTCAGAGTGCGGTATATTTTTGTACTCCCAAGGTACATGGCGTATACTGAGTCGTGGACCTCCTCAAATATTTCCCTTCTTAACTCTCCTTTCTTTGGTTTGCACACCCTTCCCTTAAAAGTCAATAATCTATCACCTCTCACGGTGAAATCTTGTGTACTTTCATTAGCTACTTGATCAAAGAATGGCTTGAGTTCTTTATTCAGCCTTTGTTGAGCCCCGATTTGTTCCATCAAGCTGGGCCTTACAACTATGTTGGTCGTTTAACATTTTCTCTCCTTATCCACACTTAGATCTATACTTAGCTTGCCCATATGTTCCAATAATGGTAAGTAATCCGCCCTCACATAGGCCACCCCACTACAATACTTGCGACTGAGTGCATTTGCTACTATGTTAGCCTTACCGAGATGGTATTCTATCATCACGTTATAGTCTTTCACCAGCTCTATCCACCTTCATTGTCAAAGGATGAGTTCCTTTTGGGCTAGGAAGTACTTTAAACTTTTATGATCGGTGAATATCTTGCACCTGACTCCATACAGATAGTGTCGCCAAATCTTGAGGGTGAACACTATGGCAGCTAGTTCCAGATAATGTGTCACGCCCTGACCCGGTTTGGTCGAGGTCCTATGATCAACCCGCCACTCTCCCAGACCTCGAAGAGGGACTCCTCCAGGAGATCAAAGAGAGTTAGGCGTAATACCGGTCATGTTTTCCCTGAAAAACATTAAACAAAACTAAAATTTTAAATCTTTATACCTGGGGTGCATGTCTTGGGGAGGAAGAGGTTGGCGTAGTCACGTTCCTTCCATAAAAATATTTAGAGGGAGGTGGTGAGTTCGATAACTTAGTGAGTGGAAGAGATCTTTAGGGAAATGTTCATTTAAGAATTCTCAAGATGTTTGACATTTCACAAGTAGTTTCTTCTCAGGTTTTTGCACACGATCATCAACCGCCCTCCTATCATAGGAGGAATCACACATTCGTAGAATGGTCCTTGACTGTTCCACTTGTGGACCGGAGCACTTTATCGTCCACCCTAATAGAGGTTAACTGCCCCTACCCTGAGTTTGAGTGGACATTAATAGTTCGACGCTCAAACCCCAATCACTTCATAATGTCCGCTTTGTAGGACGAGACCTCCTTTCCCCTACTGCCTCGATCTTAGTGCACAAGAAGCTCCCCGAGCTTCTTGACCTACTGGACACCATATCGCCCTTATGCACCCTAGGTCATCCAACAGTCCTTGGGATCCATCACTACCTCATGTTAGGTGTCTTGATGGCCCGAATCTCATAGTGCATGCACTATCAAGAGTCTTTTAAGTTATAGCCATTATCTTTGGCCCTACAGTGCAACGCTCAGTTGGCTTGGCTTTGACCCACAAGTATTGGCCCTATAGGTTTGACGACCTGGCTTCAGCTTAGCAGCGGTTTGGACCAACAAACCCAACATCTCATACTTGGCTCGGTGAGTATCACACAAAATTTCCTGTTACTTGGATCATTTAGCATTACTCATCACATGCTAGTTCTACACGGGTCCATACCCATGTCTATCGGCCTTAGGCCCACTTGCATACCGAGCCTAAACCCCGAAATTAGCTCCTAAATATTTTAAGCAGAGTCACCAAGTCAAGGATGGCTAATTCCCTGAAAATTATTTTTCAAAGCGAACCATCATTCCAATTGGAATGGACGTTATAGCAATTCCCACTCACCTGGTATCCTCGTCGGGGTTGTGCGGACGGAGTCTAACTTTGTGGTGTGCTTCCAAAAGCCGGTGCTCGACCAGTCTGCTCCTTTTTTTTGCACAATTACCAATCTGCTCCTACATGACATAAATATCCATATTAGGATGCTTTGAATAAGAGGCCACACCTTTTTGGGCATTTGCACATAGGCCCTCACATTATTCCTTAATTGCAATTAGGTCCCTAAAGCTCGTACTTTTTCCTTTAGGTCCTTATTTGCCCCTTAGTTTTAATTAAGCCCCTAGGTTTTCCAATTATCCTTCTTAGGTCTTTAGTTTTATCAAAATCACCCATTGGCCCCTAAATTTTACATAATTGCACTTAGTCCTTAATTTTCCCAAAATTACAATTTGACCCTAAACTTCTCAAAATTGCAAATTGGTCCTCCATTTTGTCCAAATTGCCCAATTGTCCCTCAATTTGGAGTGAATTTCATGAAAATTCCCTCAATTTTATCAATTTTCCATTCATCCCCCAATTTTTTAAAAATTCCTAATTTGCCCAAATTTCACAAAAATTGCACTTTGGTCCTCGTATTACAATCTCGTTAAATTGACCATCAAAATTCTATTAATTCCCCCCATTCATGATTTGGATCATCTTCCTTACATTTTCCTCATCATTTTAAGCCTTGAACTGCTTCATTTGGCTTGGAAATGAGCTTAAACGGAGCTTCGCCAAAAAATACAGTATATAGAGAGAAAGCTTTGATATCTTACGAGTGGAGGTCCAATGACCAAAGCTTTGGTTCCACAGCGTTGCTCTCTTCATGGGGATCCTCCTTGGATCAAACCACGCCTCAACTGATGACCTAGGCAGTGTGAGATTTTTAGTTAAAATTTTTGTAGAATTTGGCCATTAATAGTGTTTTTCGATGAAGAGCGACTGAGGGACCTTACCTTCTTAGCTCGGGGGAAGGTCAGGGCACCTTTGAGTGAGGTGTGAGGGGTCTGGCTTGGCCGTAATTGGTTAGGGGAGAGCTTGAAGTGGGTTGCATAAGGTCAGTTGTTTTCTAGCCGAGGAGCGGCATCACTATTTGAGCTCTGTCGTTCCTCCTCAATGGTCCTCAAGCTGAAAGGAGGGTATGAATAGGTAGAGGACTTCTTCCCAGTTCCAAAGACCCAGAATGGCTTCATAGTTTGAGAAAAGTCCTATTGCTGAAGGTCTGGTTCGCTGCTCATTGGAAAATTGTACTCTTCTTCTTCTTCACTCGATTGTGGGATGCTGAAGATGAATTGAGGGGTGCTCTTTATATAGGGAGCTTGACAACCGTTCAGGCTACTGGTCAGCGTGAGACTCAGCCTCTGACTCGATAGTCGGTGACCTGATCAAAGAGATTTCCGAGTCACCGGAGACTCCCCTTCCCTCGCCCTCTCTCTCTTCTCTGTTCTCTCTATGAGCGACCGGAGGTTGAAGACGATGATGTGGCGGTCATGCCACATGGTGCATTGTGACTGGCCAGTTTTTTTAATGTGGAGGTCCAACTCTGCAGCCACATCAACCGTTGACCGGTTGAGCAGACACGTGGCAACCTCTCATTGGCTGCTCGTGTCTACGTGGTAGGCTGACGGTCACCTACTGACCATTGACTGGACATGTGGCAGCCTCCCATTGGTTGCCCATGTCTGCATGTGTCACACTCCAACCCGGTTTGGTTGGATCCCCGCAATCAACCCGCCATCCTCCCGATTTATTAAAGGGTTTCCCCTTATTATAAACCATAAAGAGTAAGGCGTCCTTTAAACCTGCACCTTTTAATAGAATAACATAAATCAAAACTGTATAATATTTTAAATTTGTCATACCTGGCACACAAGTATCTTAGTTGATGGTCTTTAAGAGTAGCCTTTTCAAAATTTCCTGAAAGGGATATAAGAGAGGGGTGAGTACGACTACTTAGTGAATGGGTTTTTCAAAACTTCGACTTTTATGAAAAATATTTGCATCGGAGTGTGTCAGACTCCTTTCTTTCAAAAGTCCTTTCAATTCAAATCTCGATTTTTACCACCATTTCCATATTAATCATGATGTGTCATCACCCAACACACATACTTCATCATGAAGGTCAAACACACATTCGCAGGCCAGTACAACCACTGAACCCACTTGTGGCTTTAAAGTGACTTTATCAACCACCTAGATAGAAGCATGTCCACTTATACCCTGAGAATGAGTGGATGTATGCGACATCCGACCCTCAATCCCGAAATCAATTCTCTATGTCCGTATGAAGACAGAGACCTCATCTTGTCCCCACCTCGGTCTCATGCACTTAGTGCTACTCCAAATTTTGCACAGTCACCTCGTACGACGAACTACCCTTATACTCACCGGGTCGTCCAGGGCCCTTAGGATGCATCACTACCCCTCATGGGCGTCTTGATGATCCCATAGTGCATGTACAAACAGTATTTTCTTATCATGCCATATAATCTGTGGTGCTACTAGTCCAATGGCCCCGACTCTCAACTCAACCTACAACTGTTTGTCTTGACTGGTCTAGAGACCCAGTTGACTAAATATATCGCTAGTTGACTGAATATATCAATCCTATCTTGGTACCATGGCCAAACAATTCATTTATTAAAGTTTTATGGCACATATCTCATGTTTGTTTACGAGCTCCTGCTCGTGCCCACTACCTATGGCCTACTTGTTTGAGATTTTCAAAACTAGGCATAATAGTCCCTAATTTCCAAAACTGAGGCCCCCAACCTATAAGAGTTATTCAAGCTTCTGTCAAGAAGGTCTCCCAAATCGTTTAAGCATTGACACATAGTCAGGGGAGAGCACTTCCAACAAAAATATATTTTCAACTGTCCATTACAACAATCGTGTATAAGGACATCTCCGCTCATAACCGATGAACGGATTTTCAACTTCCTTCGAGGAAGTTTTATCATACCATCCGGGTATGATCTACTTACAATCGGTAAGTAGTTTTTCCGCATGTTGTCACATCACTCCACTAAGTTGTGATGTTTAAAATACCACTTGGTTGTGGATTTTCATTTCAAGGTACTTATCATCCCCAATCGGGTATGATATAAAATCTCACTCACCCGTTAATGTAGTGAATTCCACTAGACCGGTTCTTTGTATTCACGCGAGCTTGTCTTTGTTGGCATTCCCAGTACCTCGTGTTCCTACACGATATGAACATCTCAGTTCATTATCACTCGACCAAATAGCCTTAATTCATTCCAAATTAATGAGAAAACCAAACTTTTATTTATTTGCAATTAGGTCCCTAAAGTTATTTCTCTTTAACTTTAGGTCCCTAATGCCGGTTTTTCCTCAAATTGAGTCCCAAAACTTTTAAAATTTATCATAGGACCTCAATTTATTCCATTTCACAAAAGGGGTTTAATTTCCCAAATTTCCAATTTGGTCCCCCTACTTTTCCAAAATTACCATTTTACCTTTCCTTTACAAAAATGGTAAGTTTCACCCCAAAAATTCTAAAATTCCTCAATTGGCCCTCTAACATATTTATCATGCCCAATTGACACTCAATTTTAGGAAATTGCATTTCGGTCCTTCAAATTTTCAAAAATCCCCAATTTTTCCCAATATTTCCCCAAATTAACTTATTAACACAGCCAAATTTGATTTCATCAAATTGACCGATCAAACACTTCCAATTGTTGAAATTGAAGTTGAAATTGAGTTTCTACATGTTCATACAATTCTCTAGCAATTTGAATCGCAAGTTTCAACACCGGAATGAGCTCAAATGGAGCTTTGCCGGAAAATGGACTATAGAGAGAGAAAGCTTCGATTACTCACCGGTGAGGGCACGGCGGTCCGAGCTTTTGATCTGAGCAGATAGCTCTCATCCTAACGTTCATCCTAGAATCAAGAATCGCATCAATTGATGTCGAATTAAGTTAGAATTTCATCATTGATATTCAACCGGTTCTCTTTCTAGCACCAGCCAGAAATTGCAGAGGGGAGCCGAATTGGCTTTCCTTTCAGTCCTAATTCTGCAGTGGGAGGGCTGAGAAAGTGTTGGGAGGGCTTGGTTTGGCCTGAAGAGGGCTTGAAATGGCCGATTTCAACTCGGCCAAAACAGGGCAGCTTCGGTCTGCCAAAGCTGCTTCACTATTTCATCACGCCGGCATTTCTCCTGCGACCCTCGGAGCAAACGGAGATTACAAGCGTGTAGCTGACTTCTCCCCGGTTCTAAAGAACCCGACCTTGCCTTCTGTGGCTTAGAAAAGACCCTATATCGGAGCTCTGGTTCGAACTTCACTAGAAAACTAAGCAACTGGCTTAGAAAAAGGAGACTCGTTGGTCGTCCGTTTGGCACATTTATGATAGACATTGATGGCCTGAAATGTATTGAACGAAAACGTTTCTTCTCTGCTGGTGCTATTTTGATTTTCCGGCAAGTGAACAATGTTGTCATCTGAAGGAAGAAGATGACACTACTCCGAACCAGACGAGACTGGTCTGAACAGGGTTCGAAGCTTAAACTGGCCGATTCACACCTCATTCGACCGATTTTTTCAAATCTAAAAATTTCTAAATTCATTTTCTATCCAATGGTGGCCTCAAATCTCAAATTTGAATTATTTAAGCCACCTAGAAAATTGAATTTAGGATTTAGTTCAATAGTGGTTTAAGCCGATCCAAACCGGTTCGGATCCAGTTCACCTGAACCGATTTGGTTTTCATCTCCAATTCCTTCACAAGTCCATTTCCATGACTTTTGTGACTCCTTAGGTCACTTAGGGTCCATAAATTTCCCGGTTTACCATCTCTCTCTCGGTTCCAGTTCATAAACCGGTTTAATCTGGTTCACCAAAACCAGTCTAGTTTTTCTCTCCTAATTTGTTCCAAGGTTCCTTTCCAAGGTTTATAAATCTCTTTGGGTCACAAGGGATCCATAAATTTCCCTGTTTTCCCTTTCTCTATCGGTTCCGGTTCATGAACCGACTCGGTTCATAAACCGGTTCAATCCAATTGGATCTGCTTCATCTAAACCAGTCTGGTTTTTCTCTTCTAATTTGTCTTAAAGTTCTTTTCCAAGTTTTATGAACCCTTTGATTCACCGAGAGTTGTAAATTTTCAAATTGCCCATTTCCTAATAATAGGGTTTGTGAACCGGTTCGATTTTCTCACTCGGTTTGACCGGTTCCTTTCCTGGTTTTCCTTAGCTAAAAAGGGCAGGGTTTACAGCATGGCTACTAACTGGGTACCGTTAACCATTGACCGGTCCAGTTCGTTTATTGGTCCGGTCCAACCAAATTCGGTGACCCAAATTCGAACATTGGCTGGTTCAGGCCCGATTCGACCGGTTTTCTGAAATTTAAAAATTTCTAAATTCATTTTTTATCTAATGGTTGCCTTAATTTTCCAAATTGACATTTTTAAACCACCTAGAAAAATGAATTATTGAACTGGTTCACTATGGTTCAGTCCAGTTTGGGTCTAGTTCACCCCGAACCAGTTCGATTCTCTCCTCAATTCCACTTTCCGATTCTTCCTCACATTTTTTGTGAATTTTTTGTTACTTGGGATCTTCCAATTTCCCATGTTAACCCTTCTTTATCATTTTTTGTTCATTAATTGGCTCGGTTCTTCACATGAAAATTTTACCGATTCTTTTTCCGATTTTCCTTGGTACTGGAAGACGGGTTTTAAAACTATCCCTTCCTTTTAGAAGTTTTGTCCTCAAAACTATTACATATTAAACAATTGTGGGTATCTACCATTTACAATCGACCTCCATCATTTCCTCCTCCACTTGACCATTTCACCAGAGGATCTTTACCATGGGTATTATCTTATTCCAGAGGTTTTTCTCATGTCGATCGAGGATTTGTAATGGTGCCACCTCGTAGATCAGGTTTTCCTCAATCTTTGGCGGCGGTTGGTCTAGCACATGGCTTGGGCCGAGCTCATACTTTCACAGTACTAACACGTGGAAGACATCGTGGATTCTTCGCAGGTCTGGGGGTAACTCCAATCGGTATTCTATTGGTCTGACCCTCTAGGTTATGGCATACAGACCTACTTATCTTGGTTTCAACTTTCCCCTCTATTGAAACTTAAGTATTCTCTTCCATGGTGACACCTTGAGGAATATTCGGTCCCTCACCTCGAACGCTAGGTTCTTCCTCTGGTGGTCGACATAACTCTTCTACTGATCCTAAGCCGCCTTAAGTCGGATCCTTACTATCCAAATTTTCTTGGTTGCATCCTCTATCAACTCTAGCTTCTCGAGTCTTCTTTCTCCTACCTCCTCCCAAAATAGGGGCATGTGACAAGGTTTCCTGTAGAGGGCCTCGTAAGGTGCCATTTGGATGTTGGCCTAATAGCTATTATTATATGCGAACTCCATGAGGCATAGGTAATCCTCCCAACCCTTATTCATTGTTTGGATGGTCTGTTCGGATTGTCCATCCGTCTGAGGGTGAAAGGCAGTGCTCATGTGAAGTATAGTCCCAAGGGCAGCTTGTAGGCTGGGCCAAAATTGAGAGGTGAACCTCATGTCCCGATCTGATACTATACTTACGAGGACCCCGTGGAGCCATACAATCTCTCCCACGTACAAAGTGGCTAGTCTTTCTATCGGGTCACCCAGATGGGTAAGAAGTGGTCGAAGTTTATTAGTCGGTCCACGATGACCCATATTGCATCCCTACCCCTTTTGGTCACTAGCAACCCCATTATGAAGTCTATTGTGATATGCTACCATTTCCATTCGGGAATTGGGAGGGGCTGTAGTACTCTAGAGGGTTTATAGTGAACGACCTTAGTCTGTTAGCATGACAAGCACCTAGCCATATACTCTGCGATATCCCTTTTTATTCCCCTCCACTAGTACCCTTGTTTTAGGGTGCAGTACATTTTAGTGCTGTTAGGATGCATGACGTATATTGAGACATGTGCCTCCTCCAATATCCCTCTTTTCAATTTCGGATTGTTTGGAACCCAAACCCTCCCTTTAAAGGTCATTATCCCGTCACTCCTTACCATGAGATCTTGGGTTGGGCCGTCAACAAGCTGGTTCCAATGGGGACGGAGCTCCCCGTCCTCCTTTTGTAGAGCCCGTATTTGGTCTACTAGGTCGGGCCGGATGACTAGGTTAGCCAACAAGTTACCTTGACTCTGCTGAGGTCCACTCTCAAACTATGCAGCTGGCTTAATAGAGGCATGTAGTTGGTCCTTACTGAGGACACTTCAGTGTGGTGTTTGCGGCTTAGCGCGTCAGCTACCATGTTCGCATTACCGGGGTTGTACTCAATCGTTAGGTATTAGTCCTTCACCAACTCTAGTCACCTCTTCTGTCGCAGGTTGAGTTCCTTTTGGGTTAGGAAGTTTTTCAAGCTCTTGTGGTCGGTGTAGATGCGGCACTTTACTCCGTATAAATAGTGATGCCATACCTTGAGGGTGAATACTATTTCTGCCAGTTCAAGGTCATGGGTGGGGTAGTTTTTCTCATGGGGCTTTAGTTGTCACGAGGCATAAGCAATGACTCTCCCCTGTTGCATTAGGACACATCCCAATCCCTATTCAGATGCATCACTATATACGGTGTACTCCCCGATGTCCGAGTCGGGTAAAGCCAACACTAGGGTCATTGTCAATTGAGATTTGAGCTCCTAGAAGGGCTCCTTTCACTTAGCGTCCCACTTATAATCCACCCCCTTCCTCGTGAAGCGAGTTAATGGTGCTGCAATTCTAGAGAATTCTTCCACAAACTTTTGGTAGTATCCAACGAGGTCGAGGAAACTACACACTTCGGTTGGGTTGGTGGGAGCTTTCCAATTTGAGATGGTCTCTATCTTCGTTGGGTCCACCTTCACTCCGTCTTTTGACACTATATACCCTAAGAAACCACCTCTTGTAGCCAAAATTTGCACTTAGAGAATTTGGCGTAAAGCTAATTCTCACGCAAGGTACTCAGGGTGGCTCGGGCGTATGAAGCTCTTCTTTAGGAGTTTGTCCAATTGGTCCTTTAACTCTTTAAGTTCGACGGGTGCCATGCGGTATGGAGCTTGTGATATGGGATGAGACCCTAGTCCCACTTCAATTATGAACTCCAACTATCGATCTGGGGGTAGGTCGGGTAGTTCTTCCGGGAAAACATCGTGGAAACGGTTAACTATTGGGATTCCAACTAACTTCTTCTCAAGTGAATCCTTGCAAGTGATCTGGGCGAGGAATGATTTACACCCTTTCCGTAGTAAGTCATGTGCCTCTATGTAGGATACCAGGTGTATCCTGGTTCTTGCATGTCCCCTTCAAATACGGCATCCTCCTTCCCAGTGGCGCAAAAGGTTATCCTTCTATTTCCGCAGTCTACATGAGCTTGATGTGTGCTCAGCCAGTCCATTCCTAGGATGACTTCTACTTCTCTTAGCGGAAGGGGAATCAAGTTAGTCTCTAAGGTGATTCTTCTTATCTACACTTCACATGCCTTAAGGTATTCGTGCCCCTCCTAGTGGGGTGAGGATGTTGAGGGGTGGTATGAGAGGAGAGAGTTCCTCTGGGACGCCGGGAACTAGGGCTTCCTTAATAAATGATTGCTTCACCCCTGAGTTGAACAGAGCATACCTTTCTTTTCCAAATAATTGTATGAAACCAGTCACCACACTAGGGTCCTTCTGGGCTTCCTCCTGGGTCAGGTTGTAGACTCGGGGCGGAACTCTAGTGGGTGCTTCCCTTCCTCCATTGGGTGCAAGCTAGATTCCAGGCGACGGTTGTGGAGTGTTTTGTAGGTCATTGTCTCGAGGCGTCATGCAATTCCTAATGTAATGCCTGAGCTGCCTGCACCCATAGAATATTGTGCATGCCCCTTCATGGTTTCTCTGGCACCAAGGGCAGTAGAGGCTCCTACTTGGAGAGGGTGCCTTCACCTCCCTGTGGCTGTAGTGGCCTTCTTCCCTTCATGGAAACCTTGGTCGATTCCCCCATCATGGCCTACCCTATTCTCTTGGGCCTCCCCTGCTAATGTGCCCCCTTTCTTCCCTTTGCTCAATCATGTGGTGCCTTGTCTGGACTAGCCACTCACATTTGTGTGCCATGCTGATGATGGCGGCCAAATCTGTGGGGCATCCCAAAACCCCCATTCGATCTCTTATGTCCATAATGAGACCGTCAATGAACTTTTGGCAGATATATGTCGGTCCTGCCAAATCAGGGGCGAAGGTTCTTAATTCATTGAATTTGGTCTCATACTTTGAGACTGTGCTTGCTCCCTGGCAGAGCTAGAAGAATTCCACCTTCTTTTCGTTAATCAGATGCGGTGCCAGGTACTCCTCTGTGTAGCTTCCTTTAAACTCCTCCTAGGTGGGTGTGGTCGGGAAGAGGCTTCTTACGTTATCCCACTATCGCTTCGCGTTGGACTCCAAAAAGAATTATGCCAGCATTACCATCTCTTTTGGGGGTATCCTGAAGATCCCCATGAACTTCTTGAGGCTTGCTAGCCATGGTGGCCCCGACATCCTTCTCTCCATGGAAGGGCTTGCACCCAAGTTGTAAGAGTGTCTTCAGGTACTTGGGGATGTCAAAGAGGGGTGGGAATGGTGTGGAAGAGGGCTGGGATTGGACCTCCTCGGGTTGGGTTTGGAACTCGGAGTCCAGGTGGAGCTTGTTGCTAAGGTGAGGTTCTTCGAACACCCTTGTAAACTCCTCGTACAACCTTTGGTGTTCGAAGCTAAAACCTTGCAGGGTCGGTTGTGCCCCCGAGAATTCTATTTCTGGGAGGGGGTTTCTGGCGGAATCTACAATTGTCGCCCTTGTTCTCTTGGCTCCTTACTTTGGTGCCATAGCTGAGTTAAGATTTTTTTTTATCAATATTTAGGTTGTAAAGTCTTGATAATGTATCTGGGAAAACATAGGCTCTAATACCACCGAAGTTGTCACACCTTGACCTAGTTTAGTCAAGGTACTGTGATCAACCTGCCACTCTCCCAGACCTCGAAGAGGGACTGCTCTAGGAGATCAAAGAGAGTCAGGCGTAATACATGTCATATTTTCCCTGGACAACATTAAACAAAACTGAAATTTTAAATCTTTATCCTTGGGGTGCAGGTTTTGGGGAAGAAGAGGTTGGTGTAGTCACGTTCCTTCCTGAAAAATATTTAGAGGGAGGGGGTGAGCTTGACAACTTAGTGAGTGTGAGATATCTTTTAGGGAAATGATCATTTACCACTCCCATTTGACCCAAAAAGGTTCATAAACATTGGAAAAAGACTTTAGAACCAATTGAGAGAGAAAAATCAGACCAGTTCGGGTGAACCGGATCCGAACCAATTTATGAACTGGAACTGATCGAGAGAGGACAAATCGGGAAAATTATGGATCCCAAGTGACCCAAAAAGTCTCAAAAGTCATGAAATAGGACTTAAGGATGAATTAGAGATGAAAACAAAATCGGTTCAGGTGAACCAGATAAAACCGGTTTGGACCGGTTTAAACTACTATTGAACCAGATGCTAAATTCATTTTTCTAGTGGCTTAGAAATTTCAAATTTGAGATTTAAGGCCACCATTATATAAAAAATGAATTTAGAACATTTTAGATTTAAAAAATTCAGTTGAATTGGCAATTAACCAGCCGTTTTAAGCTTTGAACCCGGTTTGGACTGGTCAAGTCCGATTCGGGACAGTGTTGTCTTCTTCCTTCGATGACAACATTGTTCACTTGCTAAAAAATCAAAACAGCACCGTCGAAGAAGAAATGTTCCCATTCAGTACATTTCAGGTCATCAATGAAGGTGCCAAACGGACGGCCGATGAGTTCCCGAGCTCTCTATATAAAGAGCCCCTCTTCATTCATCCTCCCCACACCTGAAAATATCACTCTCTCTCAATTGCTTAGTTTTCTGGTGAAGCTCGAACCAGAGCTCCAATATAGGGTCATTTCTAAGCCAAAGAAGGCATGGTCGGGTTCCTTAGAACCGGGAGAAGTCAGCTACACGATGGTAACATCCATTCACTTCGAGGGTCATCGGAGAAGCACTGACATGATCGAACAGTGAAGCAGCTCTAGCTAACTGAAGCTTCCATCTTTTGGTCGAGCTGAAATTGGCCAATTTGAGCCCTCCTTAGGCCAAACCAAGCTCTCCCAACACCTCCCCAGCCCTCCCATAGCCGAATAAGAATGGAAAGGTAAGCCAATTCAGCTCCCCTCTGTAATTTCCGATCGATGCTAAAGAGAGAATCAACAGAAGTTTGATGATGCAATTCTAACTTAATTTGGCATCAATTGATGTAATTCTTGATCCTAGGAGGAACCTCAGGATGAGAGCTATCTGCCCAGATTGGATGCTCAGACTGTCGTGCCTCCGACGGTGAGCAATTGAAGTTTTCTCTCTCTATGTTCTATTTTCTGACGAAGCTCTGTTTGAGCTCATTTTGGTGTCAAAATTTGCAATTCAAAGTGCAATTGAATCGTATTAAGATGTAGAAACTCAAATTTAACTTCAATTTCAACAATTAGAAGTGTTTGATCAGTTAATTTGATAAAATCAAATTCAGATATGTTAAGAAGTTGAAATTGAGGGAAATGGGGAAAATTGGGGATTTTCAAAAATTTGAGGGACCAAATGTAATTTAATAAAATTGAGGGTCAATTGAGCATGATAAGGGTGTTAGGGGACCAACTGAGCAAATTTTAGATTTTTTTGGATGAAACTTACCATTTTTGTAAAGAAATGGTAAAATGGTAATTTTAGGAAAATTGGGGGCTAAATTGGGAATTTGGGAAACTTGAACCCCTTTTTATGAAAATGAATAAATTAAGGTCCCAAGGGGAATTTTAAAAGTTTCGGGACTCAATTTGGGAAAAAATCGTCAATTGGGGCCTAAAGTAAAGGGGAAAAATAACTTTAGGGCCTAAAATAAATTACAGATATTTGAAAAGTTGAATATTTAGTCATTCAAAACGAATGAAGATGATCAAGCCAAATGATAATGAACGAAAATGTTCATTTTGTGTAGCAACACGGAACATCAGGAATGTCAATTGAGATTAACCTTGCAAGGGACAGAAACCGACTAAAAGGAATTTCACTACACGATCCAGTGAGTGAGATTTTTATATCATACCCGGTTGGGATGATAAGTACCTTGAAAATAAAAACCCAGTGCCAAGTGGTATTTTAAACATTTCATCTTAGAGGAGTGATGTGAAAATCACGCAAAAAAAAACTACTTACTAGTTGTAAGTAAATTATACCCAGTTGGTATAATGAAACTTTCTCGAAGGAAGTGGAAAACCCGTTCATCGTTTATCAGCGGAGATGTCCTCATACTCGGTTGGTATGATGGATAGTTGAAAATATATTTTGTCGGAAGTTTTCTCCCCTAATTGTGTGCCACTGCTTAAACAATTTGGGAGACCTTTTTAACCGGAGACCTCGGTTTTGGAACTTGGGGGCTAATATGCCCAAATTTTGAAAATCTCGAATAGTGGGCCTTAGGCCGGTTGGCACGAGTAGGAGCTCGTAAACAAATATGATTTATATGCCATGAAAACTTAAGTAATTGAATTGTTTGGCCATGGTACCAAGATAGGACCGACATACTCAGTCAACTAGTAGCAGTGCGACATGATAGATCTCTAGACTAGTTAAGACAAACAACTGTAGGTTGAGTTGAGGGTTGGGGCCGTTAGACCAGTTGCACCACAGATTATATGGCATCATGTGAAAAATGTTGATTGTGCATGCACTGTGTTTATGGGACCAAGAGGGGTAGTGATGTGTCATAGGGCCCTAGACGACCTGGTGGATATAAGGGCAATTAGTCATACCAGAAGTCTTGCAAAGATCGACGTAGCTTCAAGCGCATGAGATCGGGGTGGGTCAGGATGAGGTGTCTATCCTCATACGGACAAGGAGAATTATTATGGGATTGAGGGTCAGTCCCAAACATCCACTCATTCTTAAGGTAGAAGTGGGTGTGCTTATATCTAGGTGGTCGGTAAAGTCGCTCCAACACCACAAGTGGGTTCAATGGACGGGTTGGCCTGCGATTGTGTGTTTGACCTTCATGATGAAGAATGTGTGTTGGGTGATGACACATCGTGGTAATAATAAATGATTTTAAAACTTGAAATTTGAAGATGAGAAAATTTAAAGGAATTAAGGAGTTTGGCACACTCTAACTTGAAAATTATTTTTATTGAAACTTCATTTTGTTTTTTTTTAAAATACCCATTCACTGAGTTGTAGAAACTCACCTCTCTTTTCTATCCCTTTTTAGGAAAAGAGAAAATGACTAGGAATAACATCGAGCTTTACCCTCTGTGAGGTATGCTTAATTTCTCTTAAGCTTGCATTTTATTTGATATATGTCTTTCCAAGGAACAAGGTCGAAAGTACGCCTGGCTCCTCTTGAGTTAAAGAAGGGGGAAACTCCTCTTTAAACCAAGAGAGCGGTGGGTTGTTCATGGGGATCTGACCAAATCAGATCAGGGCGTGACACAATGAGTCATAAAAATATTGGAAAAGGACTTTAGGACAATTTGGGAAGAAAATGAGACCGGTTCAAGTGAATCGGATCCGAACCTCAGGACAAGAGCTATCTGCCCAAATCAAAAGCTCAGATCGTCGCGCCCCCGATGGTAAGCTTTCTCTCTCTTTGTCTAGTTTTCCAACGAAGCTTCGTTTGAGCTCGTTCTAGCATTAATTCATACAGTTTAAAGTGTAATGGAACCGTATGGATGTGTAGAAACTCAATTTTACCTCCAATTTCAACAATTAACCTC
Source organism: Trapa incisa (assembly GCA_030064435.1). NCBI lineage: Eukaryota > Viridiplantae > Streptophyta > Magnoliopsida > Myrtales > Lythraceae > Trapa > Trapa incisa. The sequence continues at coordinate 9,631,094 of CM057777.1, read as the reverse complement.
GATTGATCAGTCAATTTGATGAAATCAAATTCGACCATTTTGAAAGGGGAAAATTGGAGATTTCAAAAATTCGTGGGACCGAAGTGCAATTTCCAAAAATTGAGGGACAATTGGCCATAAAAAAAGATGTTAGAGGACCAATTGGTTAATTTCTGAAATTTATTGGGGTCAATTTGCCATTTTTATAAAGTAGGGGCAAATTGGTAATTTTTGAAAAGTTGGGGACCAAATTGGAAATTTGGGAAACTTGAATCCCTTTTGTGATTTTTAATAAATTGAGGCCCCAAAGTGAATTTTAGAAATTTTGGGACTCAATTTGGGGAATTTGGCATTTGGAACCTAAAGTTAAAGAAAAAGAACTTTAGGGACCTAAATGAAAATAATTAAAAGTTTAGGCATTTTATTCATTCATGATGAATGAAGGCTATTAGGCCAAAGGTTAATGAACAATGATGCTCATATTGTGTAGGAACACGAAGTATTAGGAATGCCAGCAAGGATAAGCTCGCATGAGGCAAAGAGTAGGATAAGAGGAAAGATACACTATGAATATCGGGTAAGTGGGAATTTTCACATCATACCTAATTGGGATGATGAGTACCTCGAAAATGAAAACCCACTATTATGTGAAATTTTAACATCACACCTGGTTGGAGTGGAGTGATGTGAGAAAACATATAAAAAAACTACTTACCGGTTGTAAGTAGATCATACCCGGTTAGTTTGATGAACTTCCTAGAAGGAAGTAGAAAACCCGCTTATCGATTATGAACAGAGATGTCCTCATAACCAGTTGGTGTGATGGACAGGTGAAAAGTTATTTTTGTCAGAAGTGCTCTTCCCTAATTGTGTGCCATTGCTTAAATATTTTGGGAGACCTTCTTGATGAGAGCTTAAATAGCTCAGATAGGCCAGAGGCCTCGGTTTTGGAACTTGAGGGCAAGAATGCCCGATTTTGAAAATCTTATACAGTGGGCCCAAGGCCAATTGGCACTAGCAAGAGCTCGTAAACAAACATGATGTTAAGCCATGAAATTTTTAATGAATGATGTGATTTGGTCACGGTACCAAGACAGGACTGACATACTCGATTGACTGGCAGCAATGCGACAACATAGGTCGACGGACTAGTCAAGACAAACAACTGTAAGTTGAGTTGAGGATCGGGGCCATTGGACTAGTGGTACCAAAGATTAATGGCTTATATGAAAAATTATTGTTTGTGCATGCATTGAGGTTCGGGACCATCAAGACACCCAAGAGGGGTAATGATGCGTCTTGGGAGCTATTAGATGACATGGTAGAGATAAGGGCAGTTTGTCGTTCCACCAAACATGGAAGCTCGACGTAGCTTCATGCACATGAGACCGGGTGGGGTCGAGATGAGGTCTCTATCCTTATACGGACATGAAGTTTCTTTTCATGTTTGAGGAATTGATGTTGCGTACATCCACTCATTCTTAGGGTAGAAGTGGACGGGCTTCTATCTAGGTGGCTGGTAAAGTCGCTCCAACGCCACAGGTGGGTGTAGTGGACAGGCTGCCCTACGAATGTGTGATCCCTTCATGATGAAGGGTGTGTGTTGATTGCTAAACACACCAAATGTGGAAAATGTGAAAAAGTTTTTGAAAACCGAGAATATGAGGAAGAAATAACTTTGAAAGGAAATTAAGGAGTTTGGCACACTCCAAAGTATTTTACTTAAAATTTCTTTTAAAACACATATTCATTGAGTTGTAGAAACTCACCCACCCTTTTTATCCATTTTCAGGAATAGAGAAATGACTAGGGATAACACTAGGATTTACCCTCTGTCAGGTTTGCTTAAATTTCTCTTAAACTTGCATTATTATTAATATATGTTATTCCAAGGAACAAGGTTGAGATTCTCCTAGGACCTCTTGAATTTCAGAAGGGAGAAACCCCTCTTAAACCAAGGGAGCGGCGGGTTGCTTACGAGGATCCGACCAAACCGGGTCGGGGTGTGTCACCTATTATGTGAAAACTCTTGTTTGTGCATGCACTTGTGGTATGGGACCATCAAGACACCCTAGGGCAGTTTGGCGTGCCAGTCAATCATGAAGCTTTGGGAGCTTCTTGCGCATGAGACCGGGGTGGGGTTGGGATGACGTCTTCGTCCTCATACAGACACGAAGTTGTATTCAGTTTTGAGGGTTGGACGTTTGGGACATCCACTCAAATCCAAGGTAGAAGTGGATGGGCTTCTATCTTGGTGGATGGTAAAAATGCTACGATCCACAAGTGGGTGCAGTGGACAAGCTGTACCTGCGAATGTGTATACCCTTCCTGATTAAGGGCGTGTTTTTGTTTGCTAAACATCTCCCCAGATAAGGGGATGGACTAAGAGAGCTAAACATACCTAATATGAAAATGGAAAAAAGGTTTTGCAAACCTGAATTTGAGGAAACCCTCTTGAAAGGAAAATGTTAACCTTAGCATGGTAAATGAAAGATTTTTTGAAAAACTCACTCCCAAGACCTGCTCACTGAATTGTAGAACTCACCCACTCCCAACACCCGCTCAGGAGTAAGGGGATAAAATGAAAGAGAGCATGAAGATGTACCCTCCGTTAGGTATGCTTAAAGTTCCTTTTAAGCTTGTTGATATTGATTTATGCTATTCCAAGGAACAAGGTTTGAATTTACGTCTAGCTCCTCTTGAATAAAAAAGGGGAAACCCCTCTTAAAACCAAGGGAGTGGTAGGTTGATAACGAGGATCCGACCAAACTGGGTCGGGGCGTGACAAGACCACTCGGATCGTTGGTTTTCTTTTAAAATTTTCTGGTTTTCCTATTCCAACTTTCTCATTATGAAGAAATAGGACTAACATAGGGCCTAACATTATCGTTGGATTTTGGTCAATATTTCATAATTTGTTAGGATATGTCTCATATTTTGATAAAGAAAACCTATATATTATTTTCAATACATGGTGTTTATACATTCATTTTACAAGCATCCATCCAAGCATTTTATAAAGCTTATAAAGTACTTCAGTCGATCAAAACATAACCATTGTTGGTAATCCCACTCACTTCAACTTGGATCTTGTTCTATCTAGTAAGTGTTCAATATGCATCTTGATTTCTCGGCCATTTGTCCTTTCGACCAACAAATCATGCGCACTCTAGACAATTTTGTCGTCACATTTGGTCTAATCACTTATGCTTATTTCCTTGACCATGAAATTCATGTTGTCAGGGTCTTATTTCGTATTCTCCATACTATACCTCATTGTCCAATCCTGAGCTTCATTAAGTGGAGGTGAATTGAACCTATTATCCTTGATGTCCACAAGTCCTCATCTTCATTTTTTTTAAGTGGACCGAATTATTCTCTTATTGGTGTAGTTACCTCCCTAGGATTTCCTTCCTTGGTACGTTTCATTCCACACCTTCAGGTATCTCTCCCTTTGACCCGTCTTTATCAGTACTTGTCCCATTGAAAGTTTAACATTTTTTATGTCTCCTTCTCATTCACCAATTCTTTAGGGTTAGTTCCTTTCTTGGAACCTTGCAATTTCATCGATTTTCATCTTCACTTGTATTCCATTTACAAGTTTACTCCTTAAGTAAAGGTTTTGGGTATGCCTTCATTTCTTGACTTCCTTGTCAAGAAACATTTACCAATTCATCCTCGAATCACAAACTTATAGGCCAAGTTTTGATTTAATCTAAAATTTTTGTACTAGCGAGTTCCAAATTTTTCAAAACTTGGTATTATTACTCAGAGTAATTGACTCTTTCCTCATCAATTCTTTTCGACTTTTTATTGCCCCAAGGATCTCTTCATCCTTTTTCTCCTCATGTTTTGACCTTCACTAAAAGGTCTTTTGTTTATTCAAATTTGTATGAAATCATAAAAACTTTTGATGCATTAATTTTTTATTTTATTGATTTCATTAGCCATAATTATGGCTTATTACAAAAAAAAAAAAAAGGAAATTTCACCCAATCCTACAACTCTAGTCACACTTTATTGACTAACTAAGAGTTAACCAACGGTTGCTGGCGAGACTCTTCCTCTAAAAATTTGGAAGTTGACGTTGTTTTCCCTAAGGGACATAGGCCTCCATGGTACTTCTCACACCAATCACAAGTATTCATGTTTGGTTCCTCATGTTTTGAGGAAGAGGCTTGACCTTGAGAATTTGGTAGCTCGGCCTTCCTAGAGATTGATACTCCATATCTCCTCATCACTATAGCTTCACACTCATAGGCTTGCTTGAGGAGAGTTGAGGGTCTGGACTCTTTGTGGGTTTGAATGGTGGAAGTTTCTTAAACACCTTAATGTAGTTTGCATATGCCTCCCAAGACTTGTCATCAGTCTCTTTCCAAGTAATAGTTGGGTTAGTGTTTCCCCTCCCCATGTTCGGTTGGTCCGTAGGTCGTGGAGTTGTTTCATCCTCAACTGACTTGGATGGGGTTCTCCTTCTTTTGGGAATCCTCCAATAGGAATGGTGTTTTCTTTCAGTTTGGAATTTTAAAATATTATGCAACTACCATTTCCAACATCAGTTTAAAAATATTTTTCCCAAGATTCCAAATTTTCAAAAGTAATTTTCACTAAAAAATTTAAGTTTGAAAATCCATCACTCTGATACCACTTAAATTGTCACGCCCCAACCCAGTTTGGTTGGAACCATGTGAATACCCCACAACTCTTCCCAATACTATAATAGATGTTACCTTCATTATCATAGTATTGGCAAGAGAAAGGCATAAAACAATGGAAAATAGTGCATCAAATTATGTTTTCCAAAATATGCTAGAATATATAATGTTGTACATAAACTCCTAAGGATAAATAACGTGCCATTTTGATAATTCATCTTCTAATGTCATTTTTGACATATTTAAGACCTGGAAACGGTAAGGAAGGGGTGAGTTTACAACTCAAGGAGGGTTTTACTGACATTGTGACTTTCTATCCATGATTCAACACGTTACTCAAAAGTACATACGTATCACGCCCCAACCCGGTTTGGTCGGATCCCCGTGAACAACCTGTCACTCTCCTAGTTTATTAAGGGTTTTCCTCTTCCCTAAACCATGAGGAGTAAGGTGTCCTTTTCACCTGTATCTTTTTGGAATAATATTAATCAAATTTGAATATATTAACCTTACATACATGTCTTGCAGGTTCAGCTATCAAAAGACCTTTAAGTGAGTTTTCCCTTGGTTACCTAAAAAGGGGTAAAGGGAGGGGGTGAGTTCGATAACTTAGTGAATGGGTGTTGGGTATGAGTTTCACAAAAAAACAACTTTAATCGAAGTATGCCAAACTCCTTATTTCCTTTAAAAACATTCTTTCTTTAAGTTCTGATTTTTAAAACCTTTATCCAAGGTTTACCAATTATTTTCCAAGGTTTTCAAACCTCTTTCCCGTTTCCATATTAGGTGTGTTTCACAAACAACACATGCCCTTCATCAGGAAGGGTACACACACATTCGCGAGATGTAGTTACATCGACTTCACCCACTTGTGGATTAGAGCGTTTTTACCATCCACCCTAATAGAAGTCCTTGACTTCTACCTGGAGTTTGAGTGAACATCTCCAATGCTCAACCCTCAAACCCAAAAATACTTCGTGTTCATATGAAGACGGAGACCTTATCTTGGTCTTGTGCGCATAAAGCTCAAACACAGAAGCTTCAGGAAGCCCCAAACACAGAAACTCTGTGGAGTCCAAACACAGAAACTCTATGACTAATTGGTACAACGAGAAACCCAAACTTAGTAACTTCTCCTTCCCTTATCACCACCATGTCGTTCAACAGCCCTTAGGACCCATCACTACCCCCCTAGGGCGTCTTAATAGTCCCATACCACAAGTGTATGCACAAACAATAGTTTCATTTTCTTATCCATTCTCTTTGGTGTCAACGGTCCAAAGGTCCTGACACTCAACCCGGCTTGCAGTTGTTTATTTGACTGGTCTGTCAACTTAGTTATGATGCACTACCACTAGCCCATCAAGTCTTGTCGGTCCTATCGAGTCTAGTCGGTCCTGACTTGGTACCATGGCGAATCACACATTTAATTCCACTTTTAATGAGAATTTTCATGGCTCTACCTATTCATGTTTGTTTACAAGTTTCTGCTTGTGTCAACTGGCCTTGGGCCCACTACACGTGATTTTCCAAAATCGGGCATTTAGCCCCACAAGTTCCCAAACTGAGGCCTTTGGCCTATTTGAGCTATTCTAGCTCTCATCAAGAAGGTCTCCCAAATATTTTAAGCATTGACACATAGTTAAGGGAGAGCACTTCCAACAAAATAAACTTTTAGCCGTTCATCACACCAATCGGGTATGAGGACATCTCCGCTTATAACCGATAAGTGGGTTTTCTACTTCCTTCAAAGAAGTTCATCATATCAACCGGGTATGATCTACTTACAATCGGTAAGTAGTTTTTTCGTGTAATTTCCACATCACTCCTCTCAGGTGTGATGGTTAAAATACCACTTAATAATGGGTTTTCATTTTCGAGGTGCTTATCATCCCAACTAGATATGATATTAAATATCTCACTCATGGTGGCTTCCAATTTAGAAAAGGTTCTCATCATCCCAACCAGGTATGAAGTGTAAATTAGCACACTCACCCGTTAACCACAGCGTGTTCGTCCTCGGTTGGTTTTCCAAGTTGATGCAAACTTTCTCTTGCTGGAATTTCGATCACACTTGTCCCTCGGAGGTGCGAAGGTTCGAGCTTTCTATCAAGAAAGGTAGCTCTCTTCCTAAATTACCTTCTAGGATCAAGAATTCTTACAATTGACCTTTCAGCTTCGTTGAGGCTGTATGAGGGTTTTTTGGATGTTGGGAGAGCTTGGTTTGGCTGGAGGAGGGCTGAATTCAGCCGATTTCAGCTCGACTAAAATAGGGCAGCTATGGTATGCTGGAGCTGCTTCACTGTTTAATTACGTCGATGCTTCTTCAGTGATCCTTGGATCGAATGGAGGTTGCTATCAGATAGCTGACTTCCTCTGGAGTCTAAAAAGCTCGAACTTACCTTCTGAGGTTGAAAAAAATGCCCAAGTCGGAACTCTGGTTCGAGCTTCACCAAAAAATGTAGCAGTAGAGAGAGAGGAATTTTAGGAGAATGAATGGGGAGTAGGTTAGGTATAAAAATATTTATTAAATGGGGAAGATTTATTACTACATTATGGGTATTAATGTTGCCAATTATTCTCATTAAATTGAGAAATTTATGGGTATTTATGAGTATTAATTCCAATAATTGAATATAGGTATTAATTTATGTGTATTAATGGGTATTAATTCCAATAATTGAATGTAGGTATTAATTTATGAGTATTAATTCTAATAATTGAATGTAGCTATTAATGTAAACCCCACACAATTGAGTTAAGGAAAACCGGGAAAAGAACCGGTCAAACCGAATAAGAAAACCAAACTGGTTTACATTTGGGAATAAGCAATATGAAAATTTACAACTTTCGGTTGATCCAAAAGGTTTATTAAACATTAGAAATGAAACATAAGACAAATTAGAAAACAAAAACCAAATTGGTTCAGGTGAACTAGATTTCATATGAACTTTAAAGTTAAGCGTACTTACTTGAGAGTAGTGTGAGGATGGGTGACCTCCTGGGAAGTATGATTTTTTTTGTAACCCGAAATTTCGGTCAAAAAAAATTTTTTATGCGAACGTATGGCTTATCATAAATAGCCATCAATTAATATATATTTAATTATTGGAATTAATATCGATAATTTAATACCGAAATTAAATTATTGGAATTAATACCGAAATTAAATTATTGAAATTAATACCAACAATTTATGGCAATATTAATACTAGTAATAAATCTCGCCATTTAATACACGGGTTTTACGACTATATAAAGAGGTCATCCCCATTTCATTCTCCTCACACCTGAACACTTCTCTCTCTCTCTCTCTCTACTACTTCATTTCCCGGTTAAGCTTAAACTAGAGCTTCGACTTCAACATTTTTCTTAACCTCAAAAGGAGAGGTCGGACTCTTTAGAAACGGGGAGCAGACAGCTATCTGATAGCAAACTCCAGTCAATCCGAGAATCGTTGGAGAAGCGCCTACATGATGGAATTGTGAAGCAACTCCGGCGGACCGAAGCTGCCCTATTTCGGCCAAGTTGAAATTGGCCATTTCAAGCCCTCCTCAAGCCAAACCAAGCCCTCCCAACACTTCATCAGCCTTTCCACAGCCAAATTAGGACCGAAAGGATTAACCTCAGGATGAGACCTATCTGCCTAGATTGAAAGCTCGGACCACCGTGCCTTCACCGGAACGTTAAATACCGGGAACGCCAGCAAGGACAAGCTCGCGTGAATACAAAGAACCAGTCTAGTGGAATTCACGGCATTAACGGGTGAGTGGGTTTACTAACATCATACCCGGTTGGGATGATGAGCACAACTTAAAGATAAAAACCACTTACCGGTTGTGAGTGGGATTATATATCATACCCAGTTGGGGATGATAAGTGCCTCGATATAAAAACCCACTGTTTAGTGGTATTTTAATCATCACTACTTAGAGAAAGTGATGTGAAAGTTATGCGGAAAAAAAAACTACTTACTGGTTGTAAGTAGATCATGCCCGGTTGGTATGATGAGACTTCCTCGAAGGAAGTTGAAAACCCGTTCATCGGTTATGAACGAAGATGTCCTTATACCGGTCGGTATGATGGACAGTAAAAACCTATTTTTGTCGGAAGATCTCTCCCCTGACTGTGTGCCAATGCTTAAACAATTTGGGAGAACTTCTCGACGGGAGCTCGAATAGCTCTGATAGGCCAGGGGCCTCGGTTTTGGAACTTGGGGGCTAAATGCCCGATTTTGAAAATCTCGTACAGTGGGCCCAAGGCCAGTTGGCACGAGCAGGAGCTCGTAAATGAACATGATATATGTGCCATAAAACTTAATAAGTGAATTGTTTGGCCATGGTACCAAGATAGGACCGACATGCTCAGTCAACTAGCGGCAGTGCGACATGACAGGTCGACGGACTAGTCAAGACAAACAGCTGCGGGTTGAGTTGAGAGTCGAGGCCGTTGGACTAATGGCACCACAGATTACATGGCAATATAAGAAAACATTGTTTGTGCATGCACTGTGAGTACGGGATCATCAAGATGCCCATGAGGGGTAGTGATGCGTCCTAAGGGCACTGGACGACCTGGTGGCTATAAGGGCAGTTCGTCGTTCCAGGTGTCTGTGCGAAATTTGGAGTAGCACGAAGCGCATGAGACCGGGGTGGGGACAGGATGAGGTCTATGTCCTCATACGAACACGAAGAAGTGATTTCGGGATTGTGGGTCGGATGTCACGCACATCGACTCATTCCCAGGGTAGAAGTGGTCGTACTTCTATCCGGGTGGCAGGAAAAGTCGCTCCGAAGCCACTAGCGGGTTCAGTAGTGATACTGACTTGCGAATGTGTGTAACCTTCATGATGAAGGATGTGTGTTGGGTGATGACACACCGTGGTAACTAAGAAATAATGGAAAAACCCGAATTTTTAAATGATGGGATTTTTTTTAAAACAAAGGTCTGGCACACTCCATATAAATGTTTTTCTTAAAAGTCAAAAGCTTTTAAAAACCCATTCACTGAGTAGTCGTACTCACCCCCTCCCTTATATCCCTTTCAGAAAATCTTGGAAAGCCTCCCCTTAAAGACCGTCAACTAAGATGCCTGTAAGATAGGTATGTAAAGTTTTAAATTTCATGCAGTTTTGATTATTTTATTCCAGGAAAAAGGTACAGGTTAAAGGACGCCTTACTCTTTACGGTTTATAATAAGGGGAAACCCTTTAATAAACTAGGAGAGTGGCGGGTTGATCACGGGGATCCGACCAAACCGGGTCGGGGCGTGACAATTAATTTATGGGTATTTATGGTAGGGGTGTAGGACTAATACTACAAAGTACTAATAGTTTCATACTAAACCAAATTCACATAATTATCTCATTATTTTCACCTAAAAGAATTTACTAGGTATTTACCCTATCCATTCCAACTAGTTATTTATTTCGGTAAAAACAACACTTTCATTTTATTTATTCCAAATATATCAATTGAGTTTTAAACTTATAATATAATTCTAGAAAATTTATTCCAAATATTCCAATAATTGAATATAGGTATTAATTTATGGGTATTTATGGTAGGGGCGTAGGACTAATACTACAAAGTACTAATAGTTTCATACTAAACCAAAGTCATAATTATCTCATTATTTTTACCTAAAAAAATTTACTATGTATTTACCCTATCCATTCCATCGAGTTATTTATTTTGGTAAAAACAACACTTTTATTTTATTTATTCCAAATATATCAATTGAATTTTAAACTTATAATATATTTCTAGAAAAATTTATTCCAAATATTCCAATAATTGAATGTAGGGGTTATTTATGGTAGGGGCGTAGGACTAATACTACAAAGTACTAATAGTTTCGTACTAAACCAAAGTCATATAATTATCTCATTATTTTTACCTAAAAAAATTTACTATGTATTTACCCTATCCATTCCATCGAGTTATTTATTTTGGTAAAAACAACACTTTTATTTTATTTATTCCAAATATATCAATTGAATTTTAAACTTATAATACAATTCTAGAAAAAATTTCGACCGAAATTTCGGGGTACTAAAAACACAATGTGACAATACGACTTTCATTTCCTTAAAGCAAAGGGGTTTGAACAAGCTACAACTTGTATTCTCATTAAAAAAAATTATTGGTTAAATTCATTGCTTGTATCTCACAAGCTTAAATTGTGTTTGATTGACAAATAAACAAGCTAAAACTTGTTTATCATTGAAAAAGGATTCTCCTTTAAATTCACTTGCTTATTCCTACAAGCTTAAGATAGGTTCCTTTATAGTTGGAGGGATTTTAATAATTGGTTATGATAGTCCTACTATGGGTTTGTATCACACAAACAAAAAACAAACACCCTTTCTCAATAAATGGATCAAATAGTCGTAGAATAAACCCTAAAAGGCTACAATCTCGATATGTTCCACTAGTGGTTTGGAGCATTTTTACCATTCACCCTAGTGAGAGGCCACAACCTCCACCACATCGTTTGTGTGAGCACCTTGGCCCAACCCCCCATACTTATCGATACTTCGATCCCCATATAGAGGAGTGAGACCTCACTCTTCTACCCCCTCGGTCTTAGTGCACACGAAGCTCCCAGAGCTTCAAGACATACTAAAAAAACACAACTTCCCTTGTACCAACTTTGATGTCTAGTAGCCCTTAGAACCAACACTACCTTGTACTGGGTGTCTCCTTAGTTCTAAACTATTGAATCACATACGTAAGTCTTTTTATTTAAGATTTTTATCTTTGTGCTACTAGCCCAACATGTTCCAACCTGACTCTAGCTCAGTAGCTTCAGCAAACATTATCCATTTGTCATAATTTTATCATACACTTAAATTTGAACTTATTTACGGGTTGAACCTATTTCCATTGGTCTTGGGCCCACTCATACGAGTTTTCAAAACACGGCCTTAGGCCTATTTCACTTTTCAAAAATTGTGACCTTGGGTCAACTTTCACAGATCTAGATCTAATCAACCTTCTATTGACCATGGGCCTCGCCCATCTCTTGGATCGACGGTCCGAACTAGATCATTCCCCTTTAAGTGTATCTATACACCGTACAATGGTATTCCTATTATTATACTTCATTCTTTCTTCAAAAATATAATCCCAAAATGTTTGAGCGATTTCACACAGTCGGATAATTATATTTTTAAAAATTTTGACTTTCTAAATAAAAAATACTTTCAAGTATGCATCATTGGTCCAATTGAACTTGATGCCTAAAATCCCACTCACCCAAGCTTTGTGACTTGTTTGTACCCGACGGATTTCCGATGACTCGAGTTAGACATGTGGTTGTAGGAAAATGTATTCCTTTAACAACTACTTGATCACGTATAATAAATTTATCAATTATCCAACATTTGCACTTTAGGTACGTGTGTTTTCTTTAATTCACACATAAGTCCCTAATGTTATTTTATTGACAAATAAATTCTCAATTATTTGTCATAATTTCTTCAATTTAATTTATTTGAAATTTTATCTTTCAAATAATTTTATATAAAATAAAATTATCCAAAATTACAAATAAAGTATTATATTCATTTTTAATTATAATTAAACTCCCAAAATTATTTTTAATTTCAATTAAGTTCCCAAACTCTTCTCATTTACCAATTGAACCTTAATTTATGTCAATTACACAAAAATCTTAAATTTTCCAAAAATCCCCAAATCACCCAATTTCTCCAAATTACATTTTGGCCCCCAAAATCTCAATTTATCAAATTGATCTATTAAACTTGGTTAATTGCCTCCTATCATACTACTAATTATCTCCCTTGCCTCTCCACGATCATTTCAAGATTTCAATCATCCAATTTGGCCTAAAATTGAGTTCAAACAAAGATTCACCGAAAAATATTTGTAGGGAGAGAAAGTTTTGATTTTTTATCGGCAAGGCGTGGTTTCCAGAGCTCTTGATATGGGGAGCTATCTCTCATCGAGAGAATCCTCTTAAGATCAAATTTCACCTTCATTGGTGCCCTGAGTAGGGAGAATTCAATCAACAAAATTTTCACAATTTTCTCTCATTAAATTCACTATTTCGGCGAAGGACAACAGTAATTACCAACCTCAAAGGCTTAAAGGGGACGAAGCTCGGTCGTGGAGAGTCGTGAAATGGTCAGCCTAGCCTTAGGAGGTCTAAGGGTGGCCCGAATTCAGCTCGAAAGCTTCTGCTCAAACTCAATCGTTGGAGTGACGATACTGTGTGGCATCATCGACTCTTATCTGTTGATCCTTGAGCTGAAAGGAGTATGCAGTAAGATAGATGACTTCTTCAAGATTCTAGAGAACCCAATTACACATTCGAAGGTGAAGAAATGAGTCGATGTTGGAGTTTTGGTTCAGGAATGGTCAGAAATTAGAGTAGTTCATCATCTTCAAGCTTTCGAGGGATGGAGAGGATGAATGGATGAGAGCTCTTAATATAGGGATCTTGGGGACTTCCATTTCTATCCATCCATCCATCAATCGACCATTAACTCTCCGATTTACTCCCTTGTCAGAGAGGTTTAATGGTTGTCAGAGTTATGGCATCGTTCGGCCTCCTCTTAGTTGGCTAAAGGAAGAAGACGACAATGTGCTCACACGTGCGAGCTTCGCACGTGTGAGCTACCACATGGCACTCTGTGATTAGCTGGCTTCATTGATGTAGCCTCCCACTCAGCGTCTGAGTCATCCGTTAACTCGTTGACTGGCCAAGTGGCGACCTCCCATTGGCTACTCTCTCATACGTGGTCGTTGATCGAATCTAGCCCCAGTTGACAGTGACACATGGTGTGTTCTGATTGGCTTATTTAAATTCATTATTTTTTCCACATGATGCACTATGTCATTGTTATGTATCAGCCTCTAATTGGATGTGTCCATTTGACGTGGCTTTACCACGTGTCAACTTCTGATTGGTCAATAGTTCTCCGACATCTTAGTCGGCTATTGACTTGGCACATTTGCCATATGTTAGTCTCTCATTGGTGAGTCGTGATGACGAAGCTCCTCCCCAGTTGACTGTTGACTAAGGACACTTGTCAAGTTCCCATTGGTTAGTTTCTGATATCCTAGATTTTCTTCATTTGACCGTTGACTACGAATATATGTCATGCTCTAATTGGTCATCGCTTTCAAACACTGACTAAGCGACTAATTGGGTGTGCTTCACCATGTGTCACACATTGATTGATCGCACATGCTGATTGGGCACTAACCTGGTAGGCAATCCATTGACCAGCTGGATTATTGACCGGTTTGGTCAGACCGGGTTCATTGACCCAAAATAAAAAATTGGTCAGTTCAAGCCCGATTCGACCAGTTTCCTAAAAATTAAAAATTTATAATATCATCTAAATTCATTTTCTACACATTAGTGACTTCAATTTTCCAAATTGACATTTTTAAGTCGATTAGAAAAATGAATGTTTAAATCGATTCTTTGTGGTTCAATCTAGTTTACCCTAAATCGGTCTGGATCTCACATCCAATTTGGTTTCATAATTCATTTACATTATTTTTGGATTTTCATTGAACACTTAGTATTGTTCAATTCTCATTTTGGTTTTCTCTTTACCAATTTTGGCTGACTTTAAACTACGATTTTCTCTCAAAATTTTCTAGTTCTCATTTTCGGCTTTCTTATTTTGGGAGAATGGGGTTTACAGGTCATATGGCTTTCCCCTAGGCTATTCCAGTCTCTGTTCGGATGGGCTCGGCAGAAATAGTGACAATCAGGATTATTTTTCAACTATTGATTCACCAAACTAAAATTGGTTCAAGGGTAGGAACTCATTGGAGACGATGCCTCGGTTGTTAGTACTAGTGCGGTTAGAAAGTTGACTCATAGAGGAGTTTGTAGCTACCTAGATCACCTCCAACGGAGGTCTGAGCCACCTACTATTGCCATTTTACTATACTTTGTTATCACAAATGCTAATTCCAACTTCATGGATTTTATTCCACATGTACACTTACCAAAATACTGTAAGGTAAGTGGCAATCGAAAGTTGAGACGACAAGAAGTTTGCTGAATTTTTCTCAGTCGTCGAGGCCACTAGAATTAGCTCGAAGCAAATGCTATGTTTCTGACTAGAGTGGATCTAGTACTATTTGCCCTCACTACAACAATAGAGGGAACACTGGCTGTTAAGATGGGTGGCGATGAAAAGGTGGCTCTCTTAGCTTTCCAAGGACACCAAGAGCACCAAGTTTAGTGGTCGAATGGAAACACAATGCTCTCTGCAAGTAAGCTCATCGTAAACTGGAGTTCTTCAGATTCCATAGAGAATTTTGATCAAAACCCGATAAGAGGACATCCAAGGTTTATATGGATGGATTCTAGACTTGTGTTACTATCTATCCATGTCTCGATTGTATCATTTCATAGTGCGCGACTCTCTAAATGAATTAATTTTCTAGCAGTGAGTTTTGAATTTTCTGTTGGGAGAAATCTAGTGCCTTATTCGGGTTGGATGTCAAGTAAGGAAAACGACACGCATGTGCATTTGTGCGCCTCATGCCCCATGCGTGTGGCATGTGGGTGCACCCGGCATGCCGCGCCGACCAGTTTGCAATGTAGTAAACTGGTTTCTGGTAAATTTTTTGGTCGATTAATCTCTTTTTCGACCAGTTCTTGGGCTAATAAAAATATCAAAAATTGTTTGTCCAATTTTTTATTGAATAGACTAAATAACTGCCCCCATCTAGCTCTAAACCGAGGGTGGGGATTTACCGCTCTGAGTTAGTTCGATCTGTTTCGGCCATCTCGTTGTCGGTTAACCTCCGATTCGACCGATTCTTGGCCCAATCCATTTTTCTAAAAAAATCTTGATTTTCATTCTCTCTTTAGTAGGTTCAATATCTTCCATTTTATGAGTTTTTAGATACTCTTAAAAATCGAATACATTTGTCCTTAAATCAGTTCGATCTCGATTTGGGTCGGTTTTCACTCGTGCATTTTTAGCCATTCGACTCATAGTTGTTAAAGGTGTTTTGAGGGTATTCTAGTGAACTTACCCATTTTCTCATAATTTTTAGTTTGAATAGGTTTACAATCTAATTTACTTTCAACTTTTTGTTATGAGTCTACATTCTTGGTTCAATAATAATTTTTAGTTTAAGTGAGTTTAACCCTATATTTAGAATTTTTGGTGCTAAAATAAATATTTTAGAAATACAAATTTTATTTATGCTAAACATAATTATTAGCCCTTCTCTCATTTAAGTAGCATTCTTGTAGGAAAAAAACTTATCAAGTATAAAGTTGTATGACAAGTGAGAGATGGAGATCCTCACCATGAAGATAGATCTCCAAGTAAGCAACCAAAAGAGAATAACTTGTTCTTTGATTAACAAACAAACATGTGAAAACGGATAACTTTAATATATTTATTTCACTTGTAAAGAATGATGCCAATATAGTTGTGCTATTAATGTCTAATAAGAAGGATATTATGATTTGGTGTAGTAATACTTAAGTAGGCCCTTATGCCTACCTATTCATAGCTCATATACCAGTCAATCATCTTCCGGTTATATTAGCAAGAAATGATAGGCAACAATCAGTAACTTAAAAATTCAATCAAAGATAAAGAAAAATTATGGAGAGTTGATAGGAATGCTATTGCTGTAAACTTAAACTTGCTTAAAAAAGAATGGTAGAAATTCAACTAGTTACATATTTTGTGACGAAACTGAAGTAATAGAGCACACTTTTTAATTGAACTCACATGTTATCCATTCTATACATAACTTTATTGTTTGGTGGGATACATTCTTGGCAAGGATATGACGCCAGAAACTAAGAAGACGGACACGATATGATGGCCAAGATAACAAATACATGATGAGCAATATAGGAGCAGAACGGCCAACATTCGAACTCAGCCAAGGCTGCAAAAACATCGGGAAACTACCCAGCACATAGATAAAAATTGCAATGACTTATTGGGCGAATAGCAAATCCCCATCAGCATGGGCCTACACAAGCGAAGGCCCCATCGGGTCAACAAGATTAATAACGATGGGTCGTACCGGCCTAGAGGATGACTCACGTCCAAGGACTTATTATGCAGGGGAAGGTTGTACACTCTAGCTCATCCCTAAAAGTCGAGTCTATCCGTATTTCATTAGGCCTCCCGCTTGATCTAGACAAAGGATGACATGACAGCTTGATCACATAAACAAAAGTTCATGGCTTTAGTGATAATACGGTGAAAAATACGGAAAATGTTTTAAAATATGTTAAAAGCACAAATAAAGATAGAGTTTAAGAGAAATTTCAAGTAGGGGTGAAATGCTTTTGGAAAGGATAAAAACTTTTTGAGGAACTCAGAGGATCCACAATTAATTAATGGAACGTGCACCAATCACATTGCCATGTAACAAACTTGAAATTGAAAACAGTAGATTTGAACTTATTTGATATTCAACTTGAAGTTTAAGCACTTACTTAATATTTTAGGTAAAAAAAAATAAAAAATTATTTAAGATTTTAGCTAAAAAATAAAAATTAACAATAAAAAATTCTTGCATTTTAACCCTCCTTTCCCCTACCCTTAAATTACAATTCAAAATGAATTATCACAAAATCAATAGATACACTGATGGATATAAGATAATTTATTCCTACACATTTGTATTAGTGAAACAGGAACACGGTATGGGGTTGGATTCTCATCCAGTTAACAAAGAGATACGGCAATGCACAGGTCAGACTTAAGCTCCTAAACACTGACATTACTAACAAATAAATGGCATAACTGAAGCAGAATTTACCTAGGGGAAACATTGTTCTCAACTTAGACTTTGGTGATTTCACAGGTTACAATAAGTTTTCAAATGCGGCCATTCTATTAGTATTAAAGAAAGACTGAATTGAGAAGAGTGATAGAATAAATAGAATTTGCTCAAGACTCCAAACTCATTCTTCATGTCTAGTGTCCTAGCATTTCCAATAATCTCTAAGTTCAAGCCAAAAGGACCCGCAACAAGAAAAATGTTGAGCAGATTCCAGAAGGAAAGAAATAATTGGCAAAGGCAAAAAGCTCAATCAGAAAGCTTCAAAATGGCCCGAGCACATGTCCAACAAGGACGGAATCCTTCTATCAAACAAACTACGATGGTGCCCCAGGCAAGAGGACCATTAACTGCGCTCTGAAAAGATCTCCAAGAGCTCCCCGCACATCCATCTATCCAAAACAGAAACGTTTTCAAGGCAAAATTCATCATCATAAAAAGCAGTCAGGCTCAATCATCTTGCTTTTGAATGTTTATGTTCACATAATAGTTTTAGTAAGTCAGCGAGCAAGAAATTTATTTTTAATTCGAGCAAGAATATCAATATGGATGCTTAGTAAGTGATCCCCCAATTAACATACACTCTATAAGAAGATTACCTGGTCACAACATACAAGTTTTGTGAGAAGAGGATACAATTCTCTAACATGTCTCCGGAAAATTTTGTTATCCATAAAGGACATACCCTTAAGCACCTGATAGATAAAAATCATGTTAGTTCTGTTCCATCAAAACTGATGCTATATTCGGAAATGAAAGACCCAAGGTACCAATAAAGATGGTTAAAACAGAAACAAATGCCAAGTTATTTTTTACTATAAAACAAGAGCATGCCCAACATATGTTAGATAACTTATATCTCGTTTTTTGACAAGTTGCTACAAGTAGGAAAGCAAGGCACAACACAGCTAATGGTAGCACATAGAGTACATTTAATTTCTTCTAAACCTGGCTATTGTCTTTTATTCCTGACCAGTCTAAGGCTGAAAAATTTATAGATATAAGAATAGACATCATTCTATAGGTGTTCTACAGTGCCAGTTACCTCTAAAAATTAACTAGATAAGTAATATTGCATAGGATAGCATACTATCAATAGCCACATCGAGCTATCAAGTCTTACAGAACAAAACTATCAATGAATGATGCTGTACCTTAACTATGACTGGAGACCGTAACTCTAAAACGCGATGAATATCCATGTTAGCAGTCTCCCCGATGCTGGACTGGAGATCAGAAGCATCCTTGAGAACCTGTTCACAGAATGTCACCAGCTTTTCTTCTGCAATACTGAAGAGCTTCACCTCCTCAATGTCAATATTTCCAGAATCTTCCACTGGGGATTCTGAAGTAGTCTTCTGTAAAATGTCCAAATATATGCTAGTGCCAGCTAATTCTTGCCGAAGGAGATTCATAGGCGGCCTATACAAAGAAAGGCTTTTACTGATTACATCAAACTTTTTTGTTATTGCAACACGCTTACATCATGACAATATAACATGACAGGAAGCATAATAAATTAAAACAAATAATAACCCAGTTTGGCTCAATCGGCAATCCAACATCTAAGCAACAAATCATTATGCAAAAGATAAGCATCTTCTGGACTAAACTAATCCATCATGACACAGACAGTTTACCTGTTAGACAGCTAACATTTATAATAATAGATCTTGCACTCTACATACCTTTCAGCAGGTACAAAGCGCATCCTCATACGGAGGTTGGAATACGAATTATATGAAGCAGCAAATTCTAGCAAGGATAATAATATGTCCATTATAGAAATCTTCTGTGATGCTTTCAACCTCTTCCAATATTTCCTCTGCAAATTAAGGGGTAATTAATTGGTGGAAGCAGAGTAAATTTTAGCCTACTTTCCAAGTAAATATAATTTTTACCTGAATGCTATCAATAGCACCTAGAAGTAATAGCTGAGTGATACACTTCCCCCTGACAGCTCCCAATAATGGAGATTCCTCCTCTTTAGTTTCAGGCTCCCCAGCATCAGAACTCTGCCAAAAAGGTAAGCCGGTTCATTAAATACTAAATAAAAATAAGGCAAGTTTATTCATAGAAAAAAAATCAACAGACCACTAATATTCCACTTAAACATGTTTAATACACAAAGATAGAAGAAAAGCATAGGCACCAATCACTAAAATAACATCAGAGCATAAAAGAAAACAGCTCAATATGCAGGAATAAGGTCCATCTCCATTTTAAACTACACATCAATCACTAACAAAAAAATGAAGTGATATATTTCATATTTTAGTGCAAAGGAGAATCCTTCCCAAAACAAGTAAACCATTCAAGAAACCTTAACAAGCTTAAGAGTAAGCTTTTAGTCCCTGTTGTTCATCCTTTTCCCAACATTGTGCTATGACTATAGGCAAACACCACAACATAAGCAGAAAGATGATGAAAATTTTCTGAACAAACCTAAGCTACAAAATATAGAAATAATCATGTTTTTAAGAATTAAAATAATATATAAATCATGCTATATACACATTAGTGGAATGCAACCTTAGCAGGAGAAGATGGAACTGAAGCATCTGAAGGACGACCCTTAGGCTTGGATGTAAGATTTCTGAGGAGGAGATTATCTATGTTTCCCATAATTCGTTGACCCAAAGTTTGACTACGCTGGAGGCCTCCACTTTCAGCCAATTTTTTTGTACTTCCTGATGGGAATAGAAAGTGTACAACAGTACATTAACAAATGTCATATATATAGTATATATATACATATCCTAAGAGTAGCAAACCAATAGAAAATTAAAGACCTACCTTCAGATCCATCAAACTTAGTTTGAGAAGCCAACTCTTGGTTGTCAGCAGTCTCTCCTGGTTGTTGATTTCTATTGTCAGTGGCATCAATCTGTTGAACCTCACCCTTGTCATATGAAGCAATATTGTTTACATTGTACTCTGAAGTACGGGATGAAGCAGTTCGACTCTTCATTTTCTCAAAGCCCACTTCATTGAGGAGCTCAAGAGGTTGTGTTGTGTATGAAGCATCTCTGGAGGTAAAAATATATTGAAGAGAAAAAGGTTAAAGTGATCCAAGACTGTCAGTATGTATTGTTTCAATTTCTTAAATATTTTATATTGGCTCTTTATTCCATGCTATACAATTGATAGTAATAGATATACTGATTTATTCATTAGAGAGATTGTGAGAATACATGGAATTTTTTCCAGAAATGAATAGAGTTGTTGACTAAGCAATAACAATTAAAGCATATATATAGGCAGCGGGAAAGATACACTCCACTGCAAATCAGTTCTACATATCATTCATGAATTGAGTAAAAACTAAAGTGATACATTTAACAAAAAGGAAAGTATATTGATGTCAAGTTTGTATACCCTTCGGAAAATAAGGCATGTTGCAGGAATTTATAGAAAATAATCAACTACAATAATGGAATAAATGAAAGTGAGTTAATCATGCACCTTATGCTTTTTAATAATGTATCCCAGTCACTTCCACTGAATTGGTGTCCGCCAACCTCAATGAGATGCACAAGTGCACCCAAAGATATTGAAACTACTGTTTGGTCTGTTCTTTTAGCACAATCCAATAGTAAGCTCAATAAAGGTGGCAGCATAAAACATACCTCCTGCGGACAAGAATTAATGTGAGAAACATGGGCAAAAATACTCAGTACCAGAATTTTAAAATATAATCCCCCAAAATAATTCCAAACAATCAATAAGGGAGAGAGAAAAGAGTGAATAAGAGAGGCTATTCTAGCAATGAGATAATGCAAAACTTTTAAAATTCTTCATTATTTCAGATGCCGGAAGAATGATTAAACAAATTAATACACCAGTTACAGATAAACATACTTCCTCATACATGAGAAAAGCATCTGAATATACCTTATAGAAAGTATTGAATAGATTGCACAACAACTGAAGTGAATGGATGCTTGTTTCACGAAGCCACTCATCTCCGGAAGAAACCAATCCTTCCTTTCCAGCATGCCTAACATGATCGAAAATAGGGAACAAAACCCGGTGAAAAATGCTCTCCCAAAAAGTGGTCGAGAACTTGCTCCCTCTCTCATTCAGTAAGTCAAACAAAACTTCAAGTGCACAACTTCTAACTTCTGGCCGTGGGTCAGTTGTCAGATCAGACAGACCAGCAAGCATAGGAAACCAGTAATGCTCAGTAACATCAAAATTTCCCTCCACTTCAACATCGACAGGCTTCAACGCACCGCCAGGAATTAGGCCCTATATCCAGGAAAAGGAATCAGGTGGGATTGAAAAGCAGACAGAGGATTTGGCACACAAATTTTCGACTTTCACTTACCAGATATATGATTCAAAATCTTTTAGGCATCTAATCATCTATTACCTCTGACTGGATAACAGTTCATATTTAACAGGAGAATGAAATTAAATTATTTGATTTTGTTGCATCATTAAGAATAGCTATTTAAAATGGCAGTAATCCATAGTAGGTAGGAACACTTCAACATATGTAAAACAATTACCTTAAAACAAACAATAACAGAAGAAATGCTTTGCCCATGTAAAATGGTAATCCCGAACAAAAATATATTCAATAAATGTAATTTACACTTAAATTGAAGAGAAGACTTCAGACAAACCTCAGCCAGGCGATCCTCACATATTCTCAAAAGGGCAATAGCCTTCAAACTGATTCGATGAGAAGTCTTGTTGTTGGCGAATCTAATAAGGCAGTTTACACAATCCATAAAACAGTCGCCAACCACTTGATCAAAGTGCTCCAATATAACTGCAAGATATTCCTCCATATTAGCCATTCAAATCCTATAAAAGGTAAATATGAATAAAAGGGTTGACCCAAAAACCATGAACTATGGGGTAATTATGATTATTGGCCCGCCCTTTTCCATTGACCTAAAAATACCTAAACTTTAGCCATTATACAACATCAGTCCAAACATTAATTTTTCTGTCAGTGAAGCTGATGACGCAAATTAAAATCACAATGTAGAAGACCATGCTGATATGTCATGTACAATAATATTAATATATATTTTATAATTCAAAAGAAAAAAAAGAGTGAAGCTACTCGCTGTGAAAGGAGGGAGGAGGATGGACCAGACATCCCAACCTCCAATTCCCACTTTATCGGTAGGGTGGCTCATCACTGCCTCTCTCCCTCCAGCCAGCCAGAGGTTGCAATGGCCAATCACTAAAGTTTGTGTAAGTTTATATCAATAAAACAGTTCAGGCTAAAATTGAGTCAGACACCTCAAGTTCAGAATCGTTTAGGTTATTAATAAAGAAAATGGTCAATTCTACAAGTACCTTAATAACAGAATAGTTACCTTGCTCAACATTTTCAAAGGCACTTTCCACTATAGACTCTAATTCATCATCTGCAGCAGCGGTGAATATCATAAAAACACTATGCCACCCAGACTTGATGCTTCCAACTTTTGATTTAATCATCTGAAGTAGAAATCAGTAAAATAAGAAATGAGCATAACAGCTGATAGAAAATTATAAACATACAAATGTCCAACTCAGAAAAGAGGGTCAAAATGTCAGCAGTAAAATAGATACCTGAACAATGCAGTCCACAATTAACCTCCTTATGGATTCACTTTGACTATTCCGCATAAGCACAACAAAAGGTTTGAGAATATCATTTTGAAAAGTGAAGTTGGTTAGCTCAGCACGCTCTAAATATTTCATCCCAAGCTGCCTCAGAGAATCTATCGCATACATTGCAATTTTCTCATCATGATGGCTTCCAGCAGTGATAAAATGGTTTGCCAGGACGGACCATATTCTTGCCCAAACCTGCAAAATTATTAACATTGCAAGTTGCAACAGCAGGCATACAAAAGAGTTAGAGAATAAAAGGCGGTCATAATCTTACTTGGGACTACCTGATAACAGGCATAATGAAAGACAAAAAACTAGCCCTAGAAACTACTGAGAGACAGTTGTATCAAAGAAGGAAGTGTGGTTTCCAAGGATTGTACCATCCGAATACGCAAGATATTGTAGTAGCTGATCTCCACAAGCTTTTGGAGGCTGAATACACGAGCAGGAGTTTGCTTCAGCTCTTCGGCTGAAACACCACATAGAGCATTGAAAAATTCCACTACTGTGTCACTGGGAAGTTTAACACTATTAACAAATACTTGTTCAGCAGGTTTCCCTGCAAGCTCCCTTAGTGACTGCAGAACCGCATCCCTGGAGATCTGATTTGAGCCATGCATTACAGTTGCAGAAATAGATGGGGTTGATGTTATAAATTCAAGTCGAGAAACACATTCTAAGACGGCATTCCATGTGTCTTGCAGGGAGTCTACATTTGAATCACAAAGAGAAAGCAGGGTTCGCAGAGCTTCGACATTCTTGCTACGCATGTCCTTTGGTGCATGCAGGAAAGTGAATCTGAAAGACCCCATTGGTAATAGAGGATTCAACTTACAAAAGAAAATAACTTGCTAGGGAAAAATTATAAGCATATTCAACTTTCTGTTGCTCTGGAAAAACTCATATTATTGATGCAATAATCAGTTACTACAGTAAATAAAATTACAATTCAGGGTTGAAAACTGATTTACCACACACAATTGGATCAACAACTCATTACACTAATGTGTAAGTAATATGGCTCAAAGTTCTATCCTCTCTTCAATAATCCAACACCATAATGTCCTTGCTACATGAACAATGTGCAGGTATATTTGCCCAACCCTACTGAAATGCAAATTATATTATTTAAATCTGTAACTCATAAAAAAATGAATTTTGGCTTCAATAAATTTCATTATTCTATCTTTTGAAGATAGTATAAAATAAAGTAATGAAACAAGAGAGTGAATATTACTACTGGTTTTGAACTCCATATAATATACCACAAATAATCAGTTGACAAGAATAAGAAACACCCAATTTGTGACAATGATATAGAGTACTATAAAGAGAGCAACTGAGTTGAAAAACATGGATGTAATGATAATGATAACAATAAAATAAAAGGGAAATGTTCTATGATCTTACCTAACCAGAGAAGTGAGAAAAGCATAGCGCATCGTGTCCATTCCAAGAACATGTGTGATGTGTATTCCGGCTTTAAATCCCTCCATGCAGTTAACAAACATAGGCTTATTCTCTCCCTCCTCCATTGTGACTGAAAAAGTAGCAAGTAAAGGCCACCCTACAGCCTCCACCATTGGTCTGACTAGTTCGATCTGCTTAGCAGAATAAAAGACCCCTCTCTTCACTCCCTGCTCCCGGAAGATAGCCTGTGTTTTCTTAATTATAGCTTCTCTATCTGACTTGGCATCATCTGATGACTTCCTTTTAGGGAGCGCCAAATTCAGAATACTGACAAGGCCACCCCTCTCATTTTCTGGCTTTGCTCTCCCACTTTTACCCATTTCAGTTGTTTCTTCCTTCATTTTTATCTCTTCTTTGACAATGGAATCATAAATTTCTTCAAGGAGCTCTGTTGGGGCATTTAGTTCACTATTATTCATGGCATTGATGCGAATAAAATCTGATTTTGACATCTTAGGCCAAACCATTGGATTATGTGCATCTGTGTTCAACATTATAACTGCATAAGCAAGAACATATGCAGTTTCCGCATTTGCAAAGAGATCAGGATTATCTGCACAATATCTGCCAGAGAAAGCACATGAGATGTTAAACCATGAATTAAAATGGTGGCATATTATAATTATATCCAATCACTATTGGTACGATAGTCAACCTAAATAGACAAATGACAATCAGTTCTCTCAATTAGATAGAGCACCCACATTAATTTTTTGAAAAAGAAACAAGAAGAGCATGCAGTAGGAAGAGTCCAATGTGAATGACTAAGACATTAACAGACTAATTGCTGAAAACATACAGCCAAATGTAGTGACATTTAAAAGAAATTAACAAGCTTCATTTAAAAGAAGTAACAATGAAATGTAGTGCAATTATTAATTTCAATTAAAGTCTATTTGATCATCACATATCTATCACATAACATAGGTATTAGGGAGAACAGAAATGAAGGTGTGTTCAGTATGCACTATAGAGATAATATAAAAAAATTATCCTAAATCAATTGTTTTGAAAAGATCCAGTGACTCTTAACAAGGTATGGGTTAACTGCCTGATAAGCAGTTGCAAAACTAGGATCATGCCCAAGTAAAGTGGGATGAAGAAGGAAAAATATAAAGAAAACAAGAGAATATATATACATATAATATTGGGGTAAATAAACAAAAATATTTTCATGTTTAAACTAAAATTTATAATAAAAGAAAGGTAAGAAAGAAGAAATTATATTTAACAGGCAGACCATTCTAAGATTCTCTCTGCAGAATAGATACAAATGTGAAGGAAATGTTTCAAAGTATAAAAGCTATAAAGAACACTAAAAAAGGAAGAAAATGTCCAGTTCACACAAGCAGGTCAGACATTCAGCTGAAAATGTGGTCCTTTTTTCCACTGAAAAAGTGTCAGAAGAAAACAAGGAATGTGCATTTTTCTCTCTTCCTCATTTTGATAACACAGTAATTTGTCTTGCCTTCATCCAACAAAAAGATGATGTGTACCTCTCTGCAAACTTCTCCATGATGCGGTCAATCTTTTGGGCTTCTCCTGGAAGTCGGAATGCCTTGAGAAACTCCCGAATCGCAATATCAAACTTCATCCCAGAAAACTTCATTGAATCAACGTAGGCATGCATAACAGCAAGTGGAAATTCTTCATGCTGGCCTAAGTAATCACCAATCATAGCCTGCAGAAGCAACATTGTTCATATAATTCTTAATCAAGGAATAGAAAACATGGTTGGGCACATCAGATCGAAGATTTCACCTTATCCAAACTGGCTGTATTTCTCAGAAATTGTGCTACTGAAATAGGAGTGCTTTCAACAAGCTTATTTGATATCAGGCATTCTATGCCCTTAACTGGTTTCCTATTGAACTGCAAAATAATAAATCTAATAGTTAGTCTCTGTATAGAGGAAGAAGTGTCTCTTCCCAGATATCACCAATGAAAAACTTTTGTAGTTTCTCACTTAATAAGCTAAATGATGTATCCCTCTCAACACGTGAAAGCTAAAAACCATCCATTTAGGTCTACATAAAATATGTAAAATCATGACAAAATTTATTCACCATGATGCAAACTGGGAGTTTGAAGGTGCCACAGAGAAAAACATTATAATAAGAAATATTAGCTAGGACACTCACAAGTGTCACACATCATCCTATTCATCTGTGAACAACCAGACATTTTGCTTCAGCAATAGACCATTAATTAGTGAGAATGAAATTATATAAAATGAATGATAAGAGAAATATGACATCTGTCAGGGATCTGCATGAAATTACCTCCATTTTCACAATCACATAATTTCCTCTCCACAGTTTTAGGTTAGTTGCATGGAAAAATAAGACAAATCATTTTGTTGTTGCATGTTTCATAACTAGACATGCTTTAGAAGTATTTCTTGGATGAAGCAAAATATGAAATCCAAAATACTCCTCACAACAGCCCCACAGCCATATGGCTCTTCACTGGATTTACCAGAATAAATACCTCCATTTTATCCTTCAAACTTCACGCGTGCATTTTTTATCAAATAAATCCAGAAAAAAAATTCTTTTTCATCCTTACTCCTAGAGCAATTTTAGAGTAGAAATATATCATAATCCATTTATAAAACTTAATGCACTGGAAACTGTATCCTTGCCCCATCCACTAAGTTCTTCCCATCCCACAGCACTTGCACAATGCAATGGATAGGAAGAGGCAAATTTCTTAGGTTTGCATCAATCTATAAAATCAAAAGTGAGCTACACTAAATTGTTACCTCGGAAATGGCAGCTTCCAGTGTAGATTTATGAGCCTTTGTCTTCTCAAAGTTATTGGACACATCTTCCCGGGTGTTCAACTCTATGGATTGTCCTACCAAGCTTTCTTCTCCAATGAATTCAGAATTTCTGCTCGACCTTTCTGATCCATGATATCTCTTCTCCCAATCAACGAGTGATTTAAGCATATTTACTAGGCACTAAAATTTGCCGATGAGAAGATTAGCCCATCAAAGTTCCAGCAACTCAACAATTATTATAGTAGTAATCATGCCAAATCAATTATATTTTACTAAATATACAAATCTTCTACCTGAAGGGATGAACCTTTAATAGAAGTCATCTGAGAAACTGCAGGAGAATTGGGATCTGTTGTTTGTGTTCCTTGGGCTATTTTCGACAGTGTGGTTACCTAAAATGGTAAACAAGGTGAATTCCTCAGAGATCCAAAAAAATCGAATATGTCATCCACATACACATGAATTTTTAACTACTATGCCATTACCATGCGCTCAAATAAATTTGGTGCCTCCAGATCGCAATCATAGTTCACATAGACATCCACGAGCATTTGTGGATCTTTGCATATCTTTTCAAGCATCCTGAATGATAATAATATACAGAAGATCACAAGGGAAATGTACTGAGAATATTAACACTGAACTGATGCCACATTTAGTGCTTTTACTGGCAGAAACATATACATAATAACTGGAATTTCAGTCAGTCATGAAAAAATAAATTGTACCGAAGGACACATAGTTTTTGGGTGGTAGGAGAGTCAAGGCCATCTAGTGATCGTAGAACAATCAAGGGAAAGAAGATGCCAATTTCACCCTGAAAATTCAAAGATGGTTAAAGAGGGAAATCAATAACTAGTAATTCTATGGCCACCAGATAAGCATGTCTAATTAAACACCTTGAGACTTTCTCTAAACCTCGACAGTAGTACGGAGAAGATCCCAGCTGCATACTGCATCAGAACGTCAGCACAGGTGAAAGCGGGATCGTTCTTCATATACAAAGATGAAGAATGGGGAGAAAGCAGAGCAGACCTGAAATATCACCGAGGATTGAGAAACGGAAGCTCGCAGCAAAGCATATGAAAGGTATGCTTTCACTGAATCAATAAAGTGAAAATTCTTGGTAAATGAATGGCTAACTCCTTCCAGTAATCCCTGTAGAGCAGACAAACACCTTAATACAATTGCTCAACGAGACCTTAAGCAGAATAATTTTGCATACAACCAAAAATTCAGAAGTCACTAACAACTGCAAAGGAATAGTTTGGAGTATGACTTAAACCTGAAGTAGTTCCAGGGACAATATTCGAGTCTTTACTGTGACTTCATCAGCATCTTCTTTCATACCCATCTGCAAGAATTAAATCAGTTAATCTTCAAGAAAGCATGGAAAGCAAGACATAGGCCAGAAATAGACAGCAACCAACCTTGCAAAGGGTACGAAATACCAACAAAGCATCGTGTTGTCCCATGCTCATGCTCCCCAAATCAATCCCTCTATTTGATTATTTAAAAATTAGTTGTTATTATTATTATACAGGAAATAAATACTGATCAAAAGAAAAGGAAATAAAGTAATATTATTAGTTAAGTTTAATGGAAAATTACATCCATACCTTGAAATTTTTTTACCATCCTCGATGTTGACTGCCTTATCTAGAAAAGCTTCTAAGCCCTACCATGTCAAAGCATCCTCCATTCTTTAGAAGTTTTATATAAATGCAAAACATTATAAATTTATATTATTAATTTTGTCATATAATATAAATTTTGGATAGTTTTAAAAGAATTTCTAAATGGTTGTAATAAAAATGAAAAGGTACAATTGGTAAAGCCCACTGCGAGATGACATTCATTATTTTAACCAAGAATGAAGTAGAAAAATGATAGAATTAGAATAACCATTTTGATTGATTTTTGCACAACCAATCATAAAGAATGGAATAGAGGTCAGAATAATGCTTCCAAATCTAATCACCCATTCCATTTCCACAAAGCACAAACATGACCTAACATATTATATGCCGTGTAGTTTCCACAACAATATCAGTAAAAAGAAAACTCACATGTTTCATAGGAAAACAGAATGCCATCAGAAATAGTGAGTCTGTATATTTTTGAAGTTTCTTAACATTCACCCACCCATAAAACAGGCAGGAAATTAAACCTCAGAATAATTTTCCAGAAGAAGTAAAATACATGCACATGCCTATCTATGAAAACAATATGGAGCAAAATAATCTATTTGATATCCCATTGACCAACAAAATATGTCTAGTATAGTAATCTACTCAAAGTTGGTGAAGATTTTCCTCAATTAAATATGTTTTTTCCAGGTCATGCTGAAAGTAGTCAGCCTACAATAAAAAAGAGTAAAAGCAGATGCACAACATAGATCAGCATAAATTACCAGAACATGCCTAACAATTAATTTAGCCAAACTGCAAAGTACTGCATACACAAAAAGGTTAGATTACAATAGAAAACACCAGACATTTATTAAGACTAATATAAGGACAATGACAGCCCACCTTGATGTCAGCACCAACAGCAAGCGTGTGAAGCTCCTCAACGGATGCAACTGATGTCTCTCGGGTTTGAGTTAAGGCATCACCTAGTGTTGGGCCATTTCCATCTGGAGCACTAGAAGAAGTTTCCTCTAGCTTTGGGTTTATGTTTTCTTCTGAAGGAACTTCTGCTTGTCCATCACAAACTGAAGGACCACTAACCTAAGTAATTCACCAGATATTATCTGTGACCAAGATTAACAAAGCTAAAAAATTAATTGCATTATACAAGAGCAAAGAAAATATTCATACCAGATCAGTTTCCATCCTTCGGAACACAATGCTAATGATCTGAGTTAACATTGCTTTTGAAGTTGCTTGGTTAATAGGGTTTTTGCTGCACATGAAAACTTCCATCAACTCATTTCTTATGGCCATCTTATGCTAATTTAGCACAAAGGAAATACCTATTAAGAGCAATATTATAGCACACTCGAATAACTCCGAGCAAAGACTCTCCATGCACTGCATCAAAAAATAGGTCCAAATAAAGTGGAATATTTTGTGACTATGCATGCCAAATAGCTCAGTTAGCAACATGCAGCTTCAGTATATTTTTATTAATATATGTACAAATACCACAAACAGAAATTGTAACAAGGGAAACAAATCTAGATGTCTTGATTCACTTTTAATTTACCAAGCGTAGCTGTTCAAAGAACCACTTAAAGTTGCCTAATAATCAATAATTAAAATATAAAGTATGCCTGTTGACAGAGATCAAGATAATTCCCTGCTGGAAATTATAGAACAAAAGGAAACATGATATTGGGAAGAATAATGAATGCCATCCTTCTTTATATGATGGAACACATGCATCCTTATTCAAATCATAACATGTGCATACTGCATCCATTTATTGCATCGCTGTAGTGCTGATGTAAATGGTGACATGCTAAGTGAAAAAAATATGAAAATAAGAATAGTCTATATGCAAGGATACATACCTCTAAATTTGTTGGATGCTACAGCAGTGAGGAGTACCTTCAGTACAAGCAGTATGGTACTGCAGATTGTTTATCAAAAGTGAACAGGTTGTACAAACAAAAGGTACATGGAAAAAACAACCAATGCAGAGTCACCATACCTATCAGGCGAAAAATTATCAATGCAATTGCACGCCATGTTTAGAATGTCTGTGAATAAAGGGACATTTTTACCACTATCTAAACCAGGATCTCCCTCCAAATGATCATACGCAATGAGTTTCTGGAAGAATATTAGTTCAGATAAAATATTAGCCAATGCTAGACCTCACTTTATTCAAGAAAAGATAGTCATAAAGATTTATAACACAAATTACACTATGCCAGCAGGATGCATGATCATACATGGCTCAAGTAAGACATAACCACACAAAGACAACTGTATCATTCTCAACCTAAAATACTTAGAATGAAAATTTTCAAGTATTTTGAATTTAATATTTAGAATCTTAAATATATGCCTTCAAACATGCAAAAGCTACATATCCATTCTATAAAGCAAGGGAAAGTGAAAAAAAAATTCATTAGAACTAAATATAAAGAGCAGATGTAAATAAAGTGTTTTACTCTCCTAATAAGAGAGTGCAAGAATGACAGTCCAGAACTAAAATCAATTGAAGCCATTAATTACGCACATGAAGACAATCAAGAGCAGGTTCCAGAATTTTTAAGTGCTTCGTCTCAAAAGCTAGTCTGAGCGGATTTAATACAAGCTCCACTTGAGGTCCTTCTAGTGTGTGCCCAGCACTAGATAAGGCGGTGGCAATATCTCTGCGATCTGCCAATGTACCAGTGTGTTTTGCCTCAGCTGTATGTGACTCAGCATTTGATTTGTCCAGTTCTGTTCCCTCTTCCACACTTACACCTTTGTGTTCCATAGTACTAAATGCAAAAACAATAACAGTGAGTATCAAAATTCAATCAAAACAGGTCTCTAAAATAAACACAACCAATAGACAGTAGCACATTTATAAGGACCACTGGCCAGATCAAAGCTCCAAAGAATCAAAGGATATGTATGAGTAGTCAAAACATAAAATGAGAGACTATTATCCAATTATAGTAAGCTTTTCCAGTATATAAAAAATAGGTATAACAAATATTACATAAACAAAGAGAACATATTAGACTCCAATACTACCAAATATTTTAAATAAAAAAAGTGATCCATATCAAAGGGACTGAAGGACTTTATATGTTGGATAGACAAAATTATCTGGAGTACATTAGAAAGTGAAAGACTAGCTATATTGGCTACGCGGTAGACCTAGCAGAATTGTACAGGATGAAAGTCATTTATGGGTTTTATTTCCACCTTAAGCAAAATGTCCTTGGTGAGGCACCCAACAGGTACTAGCACATGGAATTACAAGAATCCAAGGGCTTATGGGTATTTATAAGCCCAGAGAGAATAAAACTCCCATCATCCAAAATAAAAGAATGCAGAATATATAAACATCAATGATTGTCTTGACTGTGTTAATAAAATGAAAATATTTAATTATTTCATAGGGTGAAAATAAAATTGTCATGCACTAAATAAACCAGATGAAGAAATTATTAAAAGAAAATTTCAAAAACAGAAAAGTCTACAGTTACATCAAGAGCAGTTCAGAATGGCACCTACTGAATAGAACATTATGAATCTACTTTGAATTCTTACCTCCCATCTCCAGCCATAGATGTGGCCTGGTTTGTTTCACTGTGGACAGACTGCAGATTGACATCTTTATTATCTGATGAAATGTAACCATGAAAAGCATATTTAGAAAGTACAATTGGTTAGTGGCTGAAACGGTACTGAGTTAATGAGGGAAGACACAGAAAGATTAAGGGATATGAAAATTAAAAAATTTCACCAGTGAAGAACTAGGAATAATTGCAGCACCACCTTCCTAGGAAAGGTCTAGAAATAATTGAACCATATCTAAAAGAAAGAGTAAGATTCTATACATAAGGGAAATGCAATAAATGTGCAAAATGAGTAATAAAATAAGTATTGTGAAAGGGTTCTATACAGTAATAATCTTCTCTTGTAGTGTCCGGCCTTGACAACAGTATTAAAAGTGTTAGAAATAAAGAGGGTGGGGAAAGTTTTAATGAGGCAACTGGAGGTATACTTTTTTCAGAAATGATTTATAAAAATCCCTAAAAAAGTTAAAACCTAAAGTTTAAATATCACAGACATGCCTTTCCGTCAATGGAAGCAACAAATGAAAAGACTGCAGGGGAGGTTCTATATAGTAATAATCCCACCTTGATAAAAGTATTAAGAAGTGTTACAAATAAAAAGGGGTGAGGGGAGATTTAATGAGGTAATGGCCAGATACTTTTTTTCAGAAATGATATGTAACAAGTTAAAACCTAAAGTTTAAATAGCACAAACATGTCTTGACGATAATGGAAGCAACAAATGAGAACATTGAAAGGGAAGTTCATTTAAGCAACAAACAATTGAGAACATCACATAGCAGCAACAATCAATAGTACAAAACCCCCCTGAAAGCTCTTTTCCAATAAACATGGACCTTTCTATTTCCATGATAGATAATTCACAATGTCATATATCCAATTAAAAACAAATTAAGTCGAGAGTTAATATTCCAACAATTTGGTCCCTTAAAGAATTTTTTACACCATTTAGACTAAAATGAACCACATTTGGCCACTACTTTGGTTAAAAATCAGGCATGGGTGACATATCAGCCAACACGCAGCTAGCCTAAAGATCTTAACAACCTAAACTATTCCAGATAGCAGATAGCCTAGATTCACATGATCCACTATGGTTGTGGATCAGAGTCAGCTCTTATACCATGCAACATACAGGACCATCACTGATTGGGTTAGTCTTAGGATCCATGGGATTTACATCCATACCAAGTTCTTCACCTAGCAAAATCCTATATGGGATTTGGGATGTGACAATATCCTTTTCATAGAGAGTAGCATCCTCAAGTAGAATAGTGTTCTAGTCATCCATCAGGAATTATCAAAATGACTCATCATTTCCCAAGTTTTTTGGACCAGATATATCATGATTTAGAGTTTTGCTAAACTTTCCTTGGTTGCAAGATTAATTATACTTGCAAAAAAGAAGTCGTTATGGACAATCACTATAGAGATAACCGTACACATGGTGATAGTCCAAAAAGTTTATAAAACTGAAACAACCAATAAGATAAGTAGAAGAGAAACTATGACCTCGAGATAGAAATTATGGCATGCTATCGTGACATTGACATTGGGCATATGGAGCTACATGGTCGTAGAATCTATGAAGAGAGCATAATTATGGTAACACAGGTGACTAAATACCATTTAAGCACGTTCAAACAACCTAAAGCCAATAATAAGCACCGTGATCCAGAACTTTTTACCATCTTCAAGGAAATGAATGCAAGCAAGATTTCAAACACAGCCATACTGAATGAATTCAATGGGTATAAGTTGAAGCCCGACAAACCTATATAAGAACGAATGGCCTTTTGGAGGTCAGGATACTTCTTGGCACTGGAACATTCTTTGAGCATCGACTCAAATGCCCGGTTCACGAACCCACCTGCCGCTCCGCCCGCCATTTGTAGAACTTCAACCAGTCCTCCCCTGTAAAATGAAGCGTAGATCCCGGTAAGTAGCCTCCACCGCAGAGTATCAACAGCATCACTCAGCGATGTCACCGAATCTACGAATTAAGCCATCTGAAAGCCGCGGAAGCGAAGAAGATAAGAGGTGGAGGGCACCTTTCTCTACGATCTGATGAAAGATCTAAGCACACAAACGCATGATCTGGTGTACTTTCACAGACTCGAACAGCGGATCGAGTCTCCTGCGCATTGGATCGAGGAAAATCCCATTTTAATAATATAGTCAATACCGTAGAATTTTCAAGTTTCCAGCTAACTGTTTTTTTCCTTTGTGGGCCTAGGCCCGGCCTGGCCTTAAGTGTCAATCGAGTTCCGGCCCGAAAAGTTCTGGACTATTCCTGCTAGTCAAATAATGGACTAAGTATATTCACATTAATTAGGTACTCAAAAACTTTGTAAGTCAAATAGGCAGACAAGTCATATATCAAATATATATTATGTACATCAAATGGGTTTATTTATATATATTAAATATGGTTGTCAATATATTAATTAGAACTCTAAAATATGTGTACATTAATAATTAATATTAATTATGTATATTACCAATTATATTATTTTGTATATTTATCACATTATTTTTTGACAAATTCACTTATTTAAAAATTGAGAAAAATTAGTCATCATTTCTCACTCATTCTCACTTTTTTATTTGTAGATAGAAAATATAATTTATCTACATTTTGTCTACTAGGACTAGGGAGAATGTAAATGGAAAATTAAAAGTTTAAAATTTAATAGAAATAGGAATGGAATGAAATTTTTAAAAAGTAAAATTACATATGTAATGGATATTCGATAATTTAGATATATTTGTAATTTTAATTATTTGTATGTATGAAAAATACAAGATATAATATATTTTGAAAAAAAATTAAACATGGTTGATAACAAATAAAAAAAACTCCGAATTTGGTTTCCTTTTAGAAAATGAACTCTCAGTTTTAGTACAAAGTTCTTAATTAGCAGAAAAGTACCTAAATTTGAGAGTTATTTTAGCACGATCACACTTATCCCTACGATAAGTTGATGTGGCATCATATAACATTACAATTTTATTATTTTTATTTTAAGCCAACCCTAATTCCC
Source organism: Trapa incisa (assembly GCA_030064435.1). Classification (NCBI taxonomy): domain Eukaryota; kingdom Viridiplantae; phylum Streptophyta; class Magnoliopsida; order Myrtales; family Lythraceae; genus Trapa; species Trapa incisa. The sequence continues at coordinate 9,595,473 of CM057777.1, read as the reverse complement.
ATCCCCTTTCTTTTCATATTCCTTAATTATATATATATATATATATTTAATATTACTTTTGGTACATTAGCTTAATATTGTGATATTAGATCAATATTAATATAAAAACTAAATTAACAAATAATTTTTTCGAAAGATAAGGATCGGTTAATATTTTCATTTATTTATTATATTTATATATCAAAATATTTTAATTTATAAGATTCAGTAAATTATTTAATCTAGCTCACTACTAATATTTTTATAATTTTTATTAGTTTATTTATAATTAAGTTTATTACCTTATAGCCTATATACCTTTTGTTTTACAAAAAATTTTAACGTATAGTTTGAAAATCACTACTAAATATATAGTCACTGTTTTTCTCATGAGTAATCATGTTTATTAGTTAAATCCATGACTTAGAATGAATATTTCATATTTACATTTATTTTAGGTGAGTTATATAATACTTTTTACATTTTATAATATTTTTATATAAAATATATAAGAATGAATATTTCATATTTACACTTATTTTAGGTGAGTTATATAATACTTTTTACATTTTATAATATTTTTATATAAAATATGTAAATCACTCGATTGATCCTGGTATATAAACCTAATTACTATTAATTTTAAAATTTATTCATTCTCAAATATTTTTCGAATATCTCATACATAAACTTGCAATATTTGAACAATAATTTCACTATAAAAGTTAATTTATATAAAACACTTTCACATTATTTTTGTAACCCTAAATTCGTTCATGCGAATTTTCTATTTGTTCGATATTTCTATATTTTCGCTTTATGTTTGCTTATATTTACTTCAATTTCCCTAATAATCCAAAAAAAATTTCTTTAAATACCCAACTTTTTTTTACATTTGCCTTCTAACTCTTAAAGTTCTTAAAATTACTAAAATACCCTTATTCTTTTAACTTCCTTTTTTTATTAATCTAAATTTCTTAAACATTTCCGTTTGGTCCTTTTACCGCGTCTTAACTTCATTGTGGTCCTTAAATCTTCAAAATTATAATTTGGGCTCACTTTTTATATTATTTACCATTTTACCCCTTAAAATTTTTAAAAATTCATTTAGTTCCTTAACATATTTTAAAATTCTCAACTTATGTCCCCGAGCTTTATAGCATGTTATATCAGGTCCCTACACTTCTATTGACTTTAATCTTTGGTCCCTATACTTTTAAAATTTCAAATTTAACCCTTATACTTTTTAAATATTACATTTTAGTTCCCAACTTTTTATATCCTTAAATAGCCACAATAACCTCAGTAACAAGTCATGGTATCATCTTAAGCATGTTCCCTAGGTCCCCATGGCCATGTTTGTTGTTTTAGTCGCGTTTAGCCTATTGTTGGAAAACGACACAGTTCGGTTTGGGGCTATATCTCGTTAGAGAGAGAGTGACGATTGTCGGCACTAGTGGGATTGGAAAGTTGACTTCTACACGAGTCTAGGGTCACCCAAATCACTCTTGAAGATGGTCTAGATTACATGCAATACCCCATTTAAAGAGGGGTGTTAAAAATAGAGCATGGATGGAGATTCCATGGAGGAGAACAACCACTAGACTTACCTTCGGCTTTAGAGGCCAATATGGTTCAGTAGATTACATCAAGAGGAGGTCATGGAAAGTTTTAGGCAATTTTAGACCGTCAGGTGGAGGATAATTTGCCTCCAAAAGAAGTCGGTCATTTTTCGACGAGTGGAGATATGTTACTGTGCGGGGTTGCTAGCATCGGTAGAGGGGCTATCGATTCGGGAGACCACTGGAGATGGAAAGCCAACCTTCGAGCACACACAAGGACCCTGAACTTACTAACTTGGTGGTTTGAGAAAGGAGAATATTTGCTCGAAAATGTCGGTTTTCAGATGATCACCACTAACTCTCTCTACTTTTAGAGCAAAATTCAAACAAATAAGGGAATGAGAACTTAATTGCTTATATGGGGATGTAGATGGATGAGTTGTCAACTCAATGATAATTTTTATTGTGTGGGATTTGGTTAATATCAGGATTTTTTGAGCAATTTGCTTTCGCATGTTGCAGAGAAAATTTTCGTCAAAAAGTGAGTGGAGGAGTTGCACAATGTCAGATCACGAGTTGTCGGGTCAGGTTTTAGTCGGGTGGAAGGGATGACACGCGTGCGCACGTGGTTGCATGTGTGCACTGTGCACCCCACGCGTGTGGTGTGTGCATGCACTCGATGTGGCGCGTTGACTAATTCACACTATAGAGGACCAGTTTCCGATGAATTAATCGCCTGGTTCAACCAATTTCAGCTTTTGCTTGACTGGTTCACCTCTAGTTCGATTGGTTATTGGCCCAAATTAAATTTCTAAAAGTTATTCATTTAGTTTTCTTTCACTTGGGCTTAAGAACGACCATATTCTAACTTAATTTGCCCCCTTTAAAAATTAGAAGGGGAGGGGTTTACTACTATGAGCCGATTCAACCAGTTTTGGCCATACTTTTGCTAGTTCACCCTAGATTTGTCCGATTCTTGGCTCCAACTAATTTTCTAAAAATACTTGTTTACCTCTCCTATTGATTGGCTCAAGATGCTCCTTTTCTAGACTCATTTATAATTCCTAAAAATTTGGGGGATGTTTCACTTAAATGGTCAGACCTCGATTTGACCCAGTTTCCACATGGAATTTGCCTGATTCTTTATCTTGAATTAGAGACGATCCCTTGGGGTGGTTTTAGGGTGAACTTTCCCATTGTCGAGTTTGGGATATGTATGGCCTTGCCTCACCCACCACCCAGTTTGATGTCAATTTTTTTATTTTACCGGTGTATTCGATTCAAATTCCTAGTTCATATTTTCTGGTGTTATAATAACTCCACTCCTTTTTAGAAGTTTTGTCCCCAAAACTCTAATTCGTTTACCACATTAGCGTAAATATTATAATATTTAGCACATCTTTAGTTAAAACATGTAAGGGTATTTTTTCTCTCATAACCTACTTAGGTTGTGGAACCCATCCCCTCGGACCAAGGAAAGTAGTAGGAGAATCGACATTATTGTTGAAAAACCAGGCTAAATTAATCAATAGAAAATAGTAAAGAAGAGTTAATGTGGGAAATTGGAAAATTCCAAGTAACTAAAAATTCATAGAAATTACGAGGAAGAACCGGGAAGTGGAATGGAGGATAGAACCGGACCGGTTCGGGGTGAATCGGACCAGTACCGTACTGAACCGGGATGAGTCATGGTGAACCGGTTCACAAATTCATTTTTCTAGGTATCTTAACAATGTCAATTTGGAAAATTGAGGCCACCATTAGATAGAAAATGAATTTAAAAATTTTTAAATTTTAGAAAACTGGTCGAATTTGGTCCGAACCAGCTAATTTTCGAATTTAGGATAGCGAACCCGGTCGGATCGAACCGGTCAACGGTCTGACTGGTCAACGGTCAACGACGCCTTATCAGTAGCCACGTAGACACATGCAACCAATAAGAGGTTGCCACATGTCTAGTCAATGGTCAGGTGGTAACCCGTCAGCATGCCAGGCAGACACGAGTAGCCAATGAGAGACTGCCATGTGTCCGATCAACATGTCAACAGTTGACATGGCAGCTGTGCTGGAACTCCACATCAGAAAAACTGGCCAATCACAGCGCACCATGTGACACGATCGCCACATCACCATCTTCAACCTTTAGACGTTGACAAAGAGAACGAAGGAGAGGGAGACGCTGGAAAAGCTGGAGTCTTCAGCAACTTGAGCATCCCACAAACGAGTGAAAAAGAATAAGAGTGCATTTTCCTGTGAGCAATGAACCAGTGCACCGATGACGGGTGAAATCTCCACCGAAGAAGCTCTAGAGGGCAGCATTGGAACCGGGGGAGAACACTCGAGCTCCAGACACTCTCAAAACGAACCAAGACCTACTAGAGAAGTGGGAAGGGGATCGCACAATGAAGTCACTTCAGAGCTTGAAACAATGAGCTCATGACTGACCCAACCTCGACTCTCTCGACCCTTCCACCACTTGCATTGGCCATCTTTGACCATCTAAGACCCTCTACAGCCTCCCTTTAAACCCCAATAAGCTCAATTTTGCCTCCCCTCGTCGGAATTTCTAAGTTTCAGAGTTGCACCCCCTAAAACTTCTCTCTTCAAATTCCCATAGGACACAGGCGAATTGCAGTGAGATTCAATCCTAATAGGTTCCCCTCGACAAGCACTAGTTGTCTCCACCTCAAACTCCAACCACCGTCCCACCGTCGGTAAGATACACAAGTTTTCTCTCTCTATTGTAAATTTTCCAGCGAAGCTTCGACGAGGCTCCAAGCTCCATGAAAATAAAAAATTCAAAGTGTTAGGATAATCGAGGTGAGCTGGAGGAGACAAATTGAGGCAAGAATTAGAGGAATTAAGGACTTATAGGCCACCAATTAAACATGGTAAGATCTAAAGGTTCATATGCCTAAATTGGGGAAGAAGAAGAAGTTCAATTTGGGGATTTTGGGGACTTTTATACAATTTTTAAAAAATTGGAGGAATGAACGATAAATTCATGAAATTGAAGGTGTTTTCATGAAATTCACCCCAATTGAGGGTCAATTGGGAAATTTGGGCAAAATAGGGGGCAAATTGGAAATTTCTAAAAGCGGGGGACCAAATTGTAATTTTTGAAAAATTTTAGGGACTAAAGGGCAATTTTGGTAAATTAAGGGCCAATTGGTGAAATTGAAAGAGTTAAGGACCTAAAAGGAATGATTGGAAACCTAGGGGCTTAATAGAGATAAAAGGGAAATTAGGGACCCATGGGAATTAAAGCAAAGTACGGGGTCCTAGGTGCAAATATGAGAAAGTATGTGGTCTCTTCATCATCGCGTCTTGATACAAACATTCGTACCCTGTAGGAACGGATTACACGAGCGCTGACCCCTAGAAGTACACCGAGGAGGGAGACTCCACCGGCGCGACCCCGTCGAGATCACTAGGTGAGTGGAAACTGCTATGACGTCAATTCCGGTTGAATTGACGGTTCAGCTTTGAAAACCATTTTCTCAAAATTATCCTCCCTTGACCAGGTGACTAATACTTAAAATATTTGGGAGCTAATTTCAGGCTTAGGCTTGGTATGCCAGTGGGCCCAATGCTGATGGATACAGGCATGGACCCGTCTAGAACAATTATATGATAAATGATGCTAAAATATCCAAATAATGGGAACTTTGTGTGATACCCATCAAGCCAAGTATAAGTTGTCGAGCTTGTTGGGCCAACCCGCTACTTTGTTGAAGCCAGGTCGTCTGGGTTAGTACATGTGGGCCAAAGCCAAACTAATAGACCATTGTGCTGGAAGGACAAAGATAAATGCTATAATTAAAAAGACTATTGATTGTGTATGCATTGTGGTGTTCGAGCCATCAGGACACCTGGCATGAGGTAGTGATGGAGCCCAAGGACTGTTGGATGACCCATGGTGCATAAGGGCGATTTGTTGTTCAATAGGTCGTGAAGCTTGAGGAAGCTTTCTGCGCACTAAGACCAAGGCAACAGGGGAAATGAGGTCTCGTCCCACTAAGAGAACATGATGAAGCGATCAATGTTTGAGGGTTGGACTATTGATGTCCACTCAAACTCCAAGTAGAGGTCGTGCACCTCTATCAGGGTGGATACCCTCAAGGTACATTTCCTACCCCCAATCTAAGTAAGGGTTTGAACGTAAACACACCTTCACCTTACTTGTCTCATTCAGGTAAGAATACCCATATGATGTACGAAAGGGTGGCGGGTTGATCACGAACCCCGATCAAACTAGGTTGGGGCGTGACAACTTGAGTGGTATCAAAGCATAACTTTCCCGATGAGTTTTTCCCCAACCCGTCCTAATCCTTGATTCCTGACAACCCTTATAGAAAACATGAACGGCAACGCCCCCGAAGAATATATCCCATCGATACACGCCATGGAACAAAGAGTAGAGGCGCTAGAAGAGCCCATCCCATGTGATGCACCCCAAGATAGGACCCCTCCCTACTCCATGGAGGATGAAGTATCCCTACCTAGGGAACCAAACCTAGCTCAGATTCAAGTGGAGGTTGAAAGAAAATTTTGGGAGGCGTACGCTAATTATGTGAGAGTCTTTCACCGACTCCCCCTAATCTACAACAGTGCGTGTACTGTAGGCCCCACGCAACACACCCACGATGCTACTGTCTTATGGCGATATGGGATAGACATAACACTACTCGTACAGGCCAGGAAGGCCCCTAGCATATCTATCAAGCCCCGACCTGGTTTGGTTGGATCCCTATGAGCAACCTGCCACTCTTCCAATTTATTGAGAGTTTCCCCTTCTCTAAACCATGAGGAGTAAGATGTCCTTTTCACATGTATCTTTCTTGGAATAGAATTAATCAAAACTGAATACATTAAACCTTACATGCTTGTCTTACAAGTTTGGCTATAGGAAGTTCTTTATGTTTGTTTTCCCTTGGTTACCTGAAAAGGGATAAAGGGAGGGGGTGAGTTCGACAACTCAGTGAATGGGTGTTGGGAGAGAGTTTCCAAAAACAAGATATCTTTATTCGGAGTAATTTCTTATTACTTTTAAAAATATTTTTTCCTCAAGTTTTGGTTTTCAAAACTCTTTCTCCTTATTTTCCACATTATGTGTGTTTAATAGTAAACACACACCCTTCATAAGAAAGAGATCATACATTCGCAGGGCAACCTATCCACTGCACTCACTTGTGGTGTCGGAGCAACTTTACCGACCACTTAGATAAAAAGCTCGTCCACTTCTACTCTAGGTCTAAGTGGATGTTCACGACATCTTACCCTTAAACCCAAAATCAACTTTGTGTCCATATGAGGACAGAAACCTCATCCTGACCCCACCCCGAACTCATGTGCATGAAGCTACATCGAGCTTCCCTGACTGCTGGCACAACAAACTACCCTTATCCCCACCATGTCATCCAGTAGCCCTTAGGATGCATCACTACCCCTCTTGGGTGTCTTGATGGTCTTAAACCTCAAGTGCATGCATAAAAATAATTTTTCCACAAAGCCATTTATCCTTGGTGCCAGTGGTCCAACGGCCCCAACCCTCAACTTGACTTGCAGCTGTTTGTCTAAACCGGTCCATCGACCAGGCCTTGATGCACTGCACCAATCCATCGTGTATGTTGGTCATGTCTTGGTACCATGGCGAAATCACATAATTTATTCATTAAGAATTTTCATGGCTTTAATACATAATGTTCGTTTACGAGCTCCTTCTCGTGCCAACTGGCCTTGGGCCTACTGTACGTGATTTTCCAAAATCGGGCATTTAGCCCCACAAGTTCAAAAATCGATGCCTTTGGCCTATCTGAGCTATTCTATCTCTCGTCAAGAAGGTTTCCAAGAACTTTTAAGCATTGGCACACAGTGATGGGAGAACACTTCTAACAAAATAATCTTTCCATTAATCACACCAACCGGGTGTGATGACATCTCCACTTCCAACCGACAAGTGAGTTTTCTCCTTCCTTCTAGGAAGACCATCATATCAACCGGGTATGATCTCTCTACTTACAACTGGTAAGTCATTTTTCCGCTTAGTTCTCACATCACTCCAACCGGGTGTGATGTTAAAATCCCACATATAAGTAGTTTTTCATTTTTGAGGTACTAATCATCCTAATCGGGTATGTTGTGAATAAACTCACTCACCCAATAACTGAAGTGTACTCTTCTCTAGTCGATTTTCGCATCTATGCTAGCTTGTCCTTGCTGGCATTTTGGTCCCTCATATTCCTACACAATTTGGACATCCTTATCTATTAATATTTGGAAAAACAGCCTTCGTTTCTCACGTATGAACAACTAGGCTAAAAATTTCTAGTTAATTGCACTTATGTCCCTAAAGTTCATTTTTCCTTGACTTTAGGTCCCTAATGCTAATTTTTTCCCAATTGAGTCATGAAACTTCCATAAATTCACTTTGGGTCCTCAATTTACTCAAAATTGTTTAATTGGCTCAAGTTTTCCAAATTTCTAATTTGGTCCCCGACTTTTCAAAAATTACCATTTTGCCCATACTTTACAAAAAAATGGCAATTTAACCCTAATTATTTTCAAAAAATTGACCAATTGGTCCTCTAGCATCTTTTCCATTGCCAATTGGCCCTCAATTTTGGGAAATTGTAATTTGGTGCCTCAATTTTACGAAATCCCCAAATTTCCCCAAACTTTTCCCCCAATTTCCCCCTTTCAAATTGGTCGAATTTGATTTCATCAAATTGACCATTCAATTGGGGTTAATTGCTCCAATTGAAGGTATGTATCAGTTCCTACACTTCCATATGATTCAATTGAGCTTTGAACCGCATCATTTGGGTCCGAATTGAGCTCAAATGGAGCTTCACTGGAAAACTAAGTGTAGAGAGAGAAAGCATCGAAAATTTACCATCGGAGGTGCGGCGATCCGATCTCTCTATCGAGTAAGATAGCTCTCTTCCTGAGGTATCTTCTAGGATCAAGAATTCTTACAATTAATCTCGAATAGAGGGAGAATTTCATTAATGAAATTCTACAATTTCTTTCTCTAACTCCAACCTACAACAATTGAGAAGGGCTAAATTGGCTTACCTTTCAGCTTAATTGAGGTCATCTAAGGGCCGTGAGGATATTAGAAGAGCTTGGTTTGGCTTGAGGAGGGCTGAATTTGGCCGATTTCAGCTCGGCCGAAATAGGGCAATTTTGTTTCGCCGGAGCTGCCTCACTATTTAATTACACCGACGCTTCTTCAGCGGTCCTCAGATCAAACGGAGGTTGCTATCAGATAGCTAACTTCCCCTAGAGTTTAAAGAATCTGACCTCACCTTCTAAGTTTGAGAAAACTACCCAAGTTGGAGCTTTGGTTTGAGCTTTACCAAAAAATGGAGCAGTTGAGAGAGAATGGAGTTTTTAGGTGTGAGGAGAATGAATGGAGATGAGCTCTTTATATTGGGTGCTCGGAGTCTCTCTGCCTGTCTGTTTGGTACCTTTATGGTGCTCATTCATGGCTTGAAATACCCTGAATAGAGGAAATTCATCTTCACCAGCGCTGTCCATTCTTCCGGTGAATGAACAGTTTCGTCATCCAAAGGAAGAAGATGACACTGTTCCGAACCGGATTGAATCGGGTTCAATGCTTAAACCAAATAGTTCAAGCCTAATTAGATTGAGTTTTTTAAAATTAAAAAATTATAAATTCATCTGAATTCATTCTCTATCAAATGGCAGCTTAAATTCCCCAATTTGAGTATTTTAAGCCACCTATTAAAATAAATTTAGAAACTGGTCCAATGATAGTTCAAACCGGTCCAAACGAGTTCAATTCGGTTCAGATCTGGTTCACCTGAACCGGTCTAGTTTTCTCTTCCAATTCATCCAAAAGTCCTTTTCAATGGTTTTTATGACTATTTAGGTCACTCAGGATTTGTAAGTTTACCAATTTTCCATTTCTCTAACGGTCGGGGTTCGTGAACCGACTCTGTTTTCTCTTTAGAAATGACTGATTATTTCCCCAGTTTTCTTATTATAAAAGGACGGAGTTTACAACTCTACTCTCCTTTCAGGAGTTTTGTTCCCAAAACTTATTACACATCAAATAACTGGGGATACCCATCCCTCATGATGCTATTAGTTTCCCATGTCCTTGACCATAGGAATTCTCTTGTTCCTCAGGTTCTTGTCCCTCCGGCCGATGATTCATACCGGTTCTACTTGATAGGTAAAGTTCTCTTCTAACTCTCGTAGAGGTTGATCCAACACATGGTTAGGATCAGGCAGGTACTTCCAGAGTACCGAGATATGAAATACATCATGTATTCTTTGTAAGTCAGAAGGTAGTTATAGTTTATATGCCATCGGTCCTATCCTTTGGACTATTGTGTAGGGACCGATGTACCTTGGTTTCAACTTCCCCTGTTGTTGAAACCTAAGTATTCCCCTCCATGGAGATACTTTTAGGAACACTTGGTCTCCCACATTAAACTCCATATCTCTTCTCCAATGATCCGCATAACTCTTTTTCCTATCCTGAGCGGCTTTAAGTTGGCTCCTGATTATCTTGATCTTTTTTGTAGCATCCTCGATTAATTTGACCCTTTCCAGCTTTCTTTCCCCCACTTCTTCCTAAAATAAGGGGATATGACATGGTCGTTCATAGAGGGCCTCATAAAGGGCCATTTGAATACTGATATGATAACTGTTATTGTACGCAAATTCCATCATACACAAGTATTCCTCCCAACCCTTATCCATAGTGAGTGCGCATGCCCTTAGCATGTCTTCCAGTATTTGGATCGTTCGCTCAGACTGTCCATCGGTCTAAGGATGAAATGTTGTACTCATGTAGAGCTCAGTTCCCAAGGAACTTTGCAAACTCGGCTAGAACCTTGAGGTAAATCTAGGGTCTCAATTTGACACTATGCTCACCGGGATGCCATGAAGTCTCACTATCTCCCTCAGATATAGGACAACTAGTTGTTCCACTGAATCCATTACTCTTATAGGTAGGAAATGGACAGACTTGGTCAATCTGTCCATAATGACCCAAATTGCATCTCGTCCTTTCCTGGTTACATATAGTCCTATGACAAAGTCCATAGTGATGTGCTCTCATTTTCATTCCAATATTGGCAAGGGTTGTAGCAGTCTTGATGGTTTCAAATGCTTAGCTTTAATCTGCTGACAAGACAAGCATCGGGCTACATTTTTTGCAATATCACTCTTCATCCTTTTCCACCAATATCCTTGTTTGAAGGTGTAGTACATCTTAGTACTGCCCGGATGCATCACATAAACAGAGTCGTGTGCCTCTTCCAAGATAAACCTCTTTAGTTCCTTATCTTGAGACACACACATTCTACCCTTGTAGGTTAGTACTCTGTCGCCTCGAAGGTCATAGTCTAGTTTTGTCCCTCCATTGACCGAGTCCAAATAGGATTGGAGCTCCTTATCCATTTTTGTTGGACCTTAATTTGCTCTTTTAGGTTGGGTCATACTATTACGTCCGCCAATAAGCATTTCTCTCCCTTGTCCACCTTAAGGTCCACCTCCATTCTTCCCAACTGCTACAACAAGGGCAAGTAACTTGTATTTATTTGTGTCGCCTCAGTTTGGTACTTGCGACTTAGGGCATCCACCACTACATTGGCCTTTCCTGGGTGATACTCTATCACAAGGTCATAGTCCTTAACCAACTCTAGCCATCTCCTCTAACGGGGGTTCAACTTCTTCTGAGTTAAGAAGTACTTAAGACTCTTATAATAAGTATATATTCTACACTTAACCCTGTATAAGTGGTGTCGCCAGATCTTGAGGGCAAACACTATTGCAACTAATTCTAAGTCATTAGTAGGGTAGTTCCTCTCATTTACTTTAAGTTGTCGCGAAGTGTAGTTGATAACCCTTACTTGTTGCAACAATACACATATGAGTCCTTGTCCGGATGCATCACTATAGACGGTGTACTCCCTCGCACTTGGGTCATGAAGGGAGAGTACAAGTGTCGTTGTCAAACGAGTCTTCAACTCCAAGAAACATTTCTCACAGCTCTCATCCCACTTATACTCCACTCCTTTCTTGGTGAGACAAGTCAAAGGGGTAGCTATCTTAGAGAAATCCTGCACAAATCGTTTGTAGTATCCCGCCAAGCCTAAGAAATTTCGTATCTCCAAGGGGTTCCTAGGTGCCTTCCAATCGGACATGGCCTCCACTTTTGCTGGGTCTACCTTGACTCCATCTTTGAACACTATGTATCCTAAGAATCCTACCTCCTGCAGCCAGAACTCACACTTGGAGAATTTTGCATATAAGCGATTTTCCCATAGTATCTCCAAGGTGATTGCTAGATGTTCTTCGTGCTCCAGCCTAGTTTGTGAGTATATAAGAATGTCGTCTATAAATACTATCATGAACCTGTCCAAGTGTGGCTGAAACACTCGGTTCATTAAATCCATGAAGGCTGCATGGGCATTTGTCAAGCCAAAAAGCATCACCCTAAACTCATAATGTCCGTATTGGGACCAAAATGCAGTCTTAGGAATATCTTCCTCTTGGATTCTAAGTTAGTGATAGTCTGACTGAAGGTCTATCTTAGAAAAGTAGGCTGCTCCTTTTAGTTGGTAAAACAGGTCATCAATTCGTGGAAGCAGATACTTGTTATTGATGGTGACCTAGTTCAACTTCCAATAATCTATGCACAGTCTCATGCTCCTGTCCTTTTTCTTTATGAATAGGACTGATGCACCCCATGGAGATAGACTAGGACGCATGAAGTCCTCCTTCTCCAACAGCTCATCGAGCTGCTCCTTCAATTCTTTTAGTTCTACTGGAGCCATGCGATAAGGGGCTTGGGATATAGGATGTGTTCTTGGGATAACTTCTATGGTGAACTCCAACTGTCGGCTTAGGGGTAATCTAGGTAATTCTTCTAGATAATGTTTAACTAACATAATGTCTTCGGGTCCTTTCTCCTTAAACTTCTCGTTGATGATCATCACTAGAAAAGCCTTACAACCTTTCTTTATCATCTTTTGGGCTTTTATATGGGACACAATCTATACTTCACTCTTCCTCCAGTCTCCCTGGAATTTCAGTCTGATTATCTCGGGAGTGTAAAAGGTTACTATCTTTCTTCCACAGTCTATCCTAGCTTGATGGGTGCTTAACCAATCCATTCCAAAGATTATTTCACCTCCTTTAGAGGTAATAGAATCAAATCTACTTCTAGTTTGATTCCTCCAATCTTTATCTCACATTCCTTTAGCTATTTGTCCCTGCTTAACCTTTCTCCTAAGGGTGTGAGGATGTTGAGACTTTATCCTAGAGAGGTGAGTTCTAGGGATAAACTTGGGATTAGGTACTCTTTGATGAAAGATCTTTCTGCTCCTGAGTCAAAGAGGGCGTAAACCTTTCATCCCCACAAATGTACGCATGTTTTTAGAAGGAACTATTTCCTTTATTGAATGAAATTTCAAATTACAAGATTTTCTTAATCTAGTTTGGAGGGTTTTGGGAAGTACCTACTACGGTACTACGATCTTTCCTAGCCTCTTCCTAGGTGAGGTTGTATACCCTAGCTGGTACTCTGGTTGTGGTGTCTTGCCGGGGAGTCCTTGGGTTCCCTTGGGGTGGACTTTGTTCTCCCTAAGAGTGAGGCATTCCTTTGCAAAGCGCCCCACTTGTCCACATGCAAAACAAGACAAGCAAGCTCCCTCGTGGTACCTTTGGCACCTAGGACAATGAGGGTTTCCTTGTGGTAAGGTGGGCATCACTCTTGGTGGTGGTACGCCCTTTCTCTTTTGGAAACCCACCCTGTTTCCCCATCTTGGGCCATTTTGCTCCTTCCATCCTTCATGACGGATTTGGACCTTGTCCTCCTTCTGGGTTGCCTGCTCCATTCAGCGACGTCAGGTCTATACCATTCACTCACATTCGTGAGCCATACTAATCACTACCGCCAGATCCGTGGGGCGTCCTAATACTCCCATCTGGTCTCATATGTCCATATTGAGACCGTACACGAATCTTTGGCATATATTTTCCAGTCCGGCCAAGTCAGGAGTAAAGGGTCTTAACTCATTGAATTTAGTTTCATACTCCGATATAGAGTTAAGCTTTTGTCGGAGTCGGAGGAAATCCTATTTATTCTCATTAATTAGATGAGGAGCCAAATACTCCTCTACGTACCTCTTCTCAAACTGTTCCCAATTGGGTGTGGAAGTATGTAAGCTCCGTACATTATCCCACCATCTTTTGGTGCTACCTTCTAGGAAATATTCTATTAGGATCACCATGTCCTCTGGTGATATCCTGACTATCCCCATTAACTTCTTGATGTTGGCCAGCCTGTCCACGGCGGATCCAACATCCTTCTCTCCAAGGAAAGGCTTACACCCCAGTTGATGGAGAGTTTTGAGATATTTGGGGATGTCAATTGAAAGTGGATGGTTAATAGGAGGAGGATGAGATTGGACTTACTCCGATTCAGCTCGAGAGTTGGTGCCCACCTCAGGGACGAGGTTAGGTCATCCAAATACTCAAGTGAACTCCTCATACAATCTCTGTTGTTCCGAGCTTTGTCTAGGTGGAGTTGTCTAGGTTCCTCGGGGAGTTTCCACAGGAAGGGGTGGTTGGGAAGTGCTGGAGACTACAACTTTTGTTCTCTTGGTTCCTCTCTTGGGAGCCATCTAAAATTTTAAAATTATTCATATTAGTTACTATGTTATATATTCTTGATAATGTATTTGAGGAAACAGGATTTGATACCACTCAAGTTGTCACGCCCCAATCTGGTTTGGTCAGATCTCTGTGAACAACCACAGGGAGTAAGGCGTCCTTTTCACTTGTATCTTTCCTAGAATAGCATTAATCAAAACTGAATACATTATACTTTACATACCTGTCTTGCAGGTTCGACTACAGGAAGTTCTTTAGGTCTATTTTCCCTTAGTTACCTGAAAAGGGATAAAGGGAGGGTGGTGAGTTCGACAACTCAATGAATGGGTGTTGGGAAAGAGTTTCCAAAAACAAAATATATTTATTCAGAGTATGCCTGACTCCTTATTACTTTTAAAAACATTATTTCCTCAAGTTCTGGTTTTCCAAACCCTTTTTTCTCATTTTCTACATTAGGTGTTTTTAACTATCAACACACACCCTTCATCAATAAGGGATCACACATCGAAGAGAAACCCATCCACTGCACCCACTTGTGGTGTCGGAGTGACTTTACTGGCCACTTAGATAGAAGTCCGTCCACTTTTACCCTCGGTCTGAGTGGATTTTCATGACATCCGACCCTCAAACCTAAAATCAACTCTGTGTACATATGAGGGCAATGATCTCAACCCGACCCCACCCCGACCTTATGCGCATGAAGCTACATCGAGCTTCCCTGACTGCTAGCATAACAAACTGCCCTTATCCCCACCATGTTGTCCAGTAGCCCTTAGGATGCATCACTACCCCTCTTGGGCATCTTGATAGTCCTGAACCTCAAGTGCATACACAAACAATAATTTTTCCACAAAGCCATTTATATTTGGTGCCATTGGTCCAATGATCCTAACCCTCAACTCGACTTGCAGCTGTTTGTCTAAGTCGGTCCGTCGACCATGCTCTAACGCACTACCGCCAATCGATTGAGTATGTCGGTCCTATTTTGGTAACATGGCGAAATCACATAATTCATTCATTAAGAATTTTCACGGCTTTAAAACATCATGTTTGTTTATGAGCTCATGCTTGTGCTAATTGGCCTTAGGCCCAGTGTATGTGATTTTCCAAAATTTGGCATTTAGCCCCACAAGTTCCAAAATCAAGGCATCTAGCCTATCTGAGCTATTCTATCTCTTGTTAAGAAGGTCCCAAATATTTTAAGTATTGACACATAGTAAAAGGAGAACAGTTCTGATAAAATAATATTTTCATTCATTACAACAACCGGGTATGTTGACATCTCCGCTTACAATCGACAAGCGAATTTTCTCCTTCATTCAAGAAGTCCACCATACCAACCATATATAATCTCTCTACTTATAACCAGTAATTAGTTTTTCCGCTTAGTTCTCGCATCACTCCAATCAGATGTGATGTTAAAATCCCACGTATTAGTGATTTTTTATTTCTGAGGTGGTAATCATCCCACTCACCCATAACTATCAGAATTTGTTATCCACTTGGACTTTATAATTGTATTTTGAAACCTTGTACTCTTTTGAAAGGAAAAATTTTGAAAATTTATGTATTATATTTTTATATTATAAGTTTTTCATTAAGTCGTTTCTAATTAGGAAGGTCAAATGTTTAAATTATAATCCAATTTTAATTATTAGCGTTTATTAGGATTTATTTGAATAAATGTTTAAACTATTAGAAAGGTCAAATATTTTGTTACAATTGTTTCTACCTCATTGAAATTGGATTATAATTTTTGTTAATTTTTAAATTTTATTCATTTACCTATTTAACATAAAAAATATATATATACTTTTAAAATTATTTTAAAAAATATAAATCTCCACGGCGGTCTATTATGTCATTCGGGTCTTACACCCTTCAAGATGTACACTATCACGGTCTTTTTGATAGATTTGATTATATAGATTTTCTAAAAATTCATGCTCATATTTATATGATTTTAATCAACTCACAGCTAAAAATGTATCCAAAATAAAATAGTTATTTGGCTAAAAAATAATAAATATATTCCAAAAAAGACCTAATGAAAACAATAAAAAGAATCAAATATTTATAATTAAATATTTTAATTTATTTCTAATAAAAATAAGGGAATAAACAGGCAAGAGATATTTTAAAACAATAATAAAATCAACCAACTATTTAGTAGTTATGTACAAAGAAACTAGTAGCATTGCAGCAGTTTTTGGAAATAAGTTGAAATTACAAGTATAACCTAAATGTATCAATTGTAACAAAATGTGGCAATAATGTAGATGATTAGTACAACATAATTCCTTATATTGAGAATTATTGTGTTAGATGTATATATAATTATTTAATTAGTTAATTTATTGTTGTACATATTGAAGTTAATAGTTTCTTTTATTACATCATGTTATGTAAATTAATAAAAAAAATTAACGGACAAAAAACTTTCATGAATGAAACTCTATATTATTTTTTAATCCATTAATCTTTTAGGGTGTAATAATTCTAACGGTTGGTGGAGAACCATCCCTTTTTTTCCTCATGTTTTTGTTGTACTTAACAATGCCAAAAAATAGCACACCCCTTTCCCATCTCCTCTCTTCACCCTACCCTCTATGTCCCTCTTCCACCTCCACCATTCTCTTCCTCCCAACTTTTAATGGATAACGATGGAAGAGGAACCATCCCTTCTTTCCTTGGTCACCTCTTCCTTCTCCTCCTGGCTACCACCACCGCCGCGGACGATTCCGCCACCATGTCGAAGCTCCTCCAGGGCTTCTCCCCGGCTCCACAAGGCTGGTCATCGAGCACGAGCTACTGCAAATGGAGTGGCGTGAGCTGCGACTCATCATCGCATGTCACTACCATCAACCTTGCCTCGATGTCCCTATCTGGAACCCTCCCCTCGGACCTCTCCTCCCTCTCGTACCTCAAAAGCCTCTCCTTATCGACAAACTCCCTCTCCGGCCCTATTCCTTCCTTCGCGAACCTTGCATCCATCGAGGAAATCTCCCTCGACCACAACAACTTCACCGACCTCCCCTCCGGCACATTTCGGGGTCTCACAAGCCTCCAAGCTTTGAGCATCAACTACAATCCTAATCTCAAGCCATGGACCATTACAGAGGTCGACCTTGTTGGCTCACCCAGCCTTGTAAGCTTGTATGCCAGCAACTCTAACATCATAGGGTCTCTTCCTGACTTCTTCAGCTCTTTCCCAAGCCTGCAGCATGTAAGACTATCCTACAACAACATCAATGGGTCCTTGCCTCCTTCCCTTGGAGGGTCCAGCGTCCAAACCCTATGGCTCAATAATCAGGGACAGGGTTTATCGGGTACCCTTGATGTCCTCTCCAAGATGACCCAATTAAACCAAGCTTGGCTGCATAAGAACCAATTCACAGGGCCAATCCCAGATCTATCCAAATGCAAGAGCCTCTTTGATCTGGAGCTCCGCGATAATCTCCTAACTGGCATCGTGCCTACGAGCCTGATGTCCCTACCGAACATACAGAATGTGTCCTTGGACAAAAACAAGCTACAAGGCCCTTTGCCTGAAAATCCCAAGAACATTAAGCTTACTTACGGCGATGTTAATTCATTTTGTAGATCATCGCCCGGCCCTTGTGATCCGCAAGTCATGACAATGCTGGAAGTTGCCGGGGCCTTAGGGTATCCGATGATGCTTGCCGATTCATGGTCTGGAAATGATGCCTGTAAAGGTTGGAGCTTTGTCACATGTTTGGACAAGAATGTGACCTCCGTGGTTTTGTCAAAACAACATCTCGCCGGGTCAATCTCGCCCGCATTTGGGAACTTGACCTCTTTGCGGACGCTGCTCTTGAATGACAACAATATGACTGGTTCCATTCCCGACATATTGGCAAGCTTGCCAAACCTTGAAACCCTAGACGTGTCGAATAACAACCTTAGTGGGTTGGTGCCAACCTTTTCAGAGAAGGTGAAGTTGATAAAATCAGGAAATCCACTTCTAGGAAAGAAGATAAGCGGAAGGGATGGAGGTGTTGCTGGTTCATTCAATGCTTCTTCTCTTTCAGGTGGTGCTATTGCAGTGATCGTCATTGCAATCCTAATCTCTGTCAGTGTTATACTATTCATCATCTTCTGGTGTTTCTGTTCCAAAGAACGCAAGTGGGAGTCGAAGAGAATAACAAGCTCAATGTACAGGATCAAATCATCCAACCATCCAACGAAAGAGCCACTCAATCACAACAATATTGGGAAAAGCAACATTCGAAATTTTGATAATGGGAATGTCATGTTCTCGATTCATTTCCTACGTCAAGTGACAGATAATTTTTGTCCAAGAAACATTATCGGCAAGGGAGGATTCGGCACCGTCTATAAAGGAGTAAATGAAGACGGCCAAGAGATTGCCGTGAAGAGGATGGAATCAACAGCGATGTCCGGAAAAGGTGTCGATGAGTTCCAAGCTGAGATTGCAGTCCTCACGCAGGTTCGACATCGTCACTTGGTCACCCTCTTAGGGTTTTGCGTCAACGGGAACGAGAGGCTTCTGGTGTATGAGTACATGCCTGGAGGAACCCTGTCGCATCACTTGTTTGATCAACAACAAAGAAGAAACTCACCAATCAGTTGGAGGCAAAGGCTCACCATCGCCGTGGATGTAGCTCGAGGAGTTGAGTACTTGCATAGCCTAGCCAAACAGAGCTTTATTCATCGAGATCTAAAGCCTTCAAACATACTCCTTGGCGATGATATGAGGGCTAAAGTTGCAGATTTTGGCCTAGTAAGGAATGCACCCGATGGGAAATATTCAGTTGAAACTCGACTTGCAGGAACTTTTGGCTATCTTGCTCCTGAGTATGCAGGTATTTTGTCTATGAAAATATTACTAATGAGGTCCACTTTGAAAATAAGAAGTGTTCTATCTATGAAAATAAGGATAGGACATTCATAATACAATCAAACTCATACATGTGCATATATATTTTTACACGTTGTGTATTTCCAATAGCTACCGGGAAGGTGACGACCAAGATTGACGTTTTTTCATTTGGGGTCATACTGATGGAGATGATCACCGGCCGGAAAGCTCTTGACGATACCGTTTCCGACGAGATGTCCCATCTGGTGACATGGTTTAGAAGAATCCTCATAGCCAAAGAAGAGCTCTCAAAAGTTATCGACAGGAGCTTAGATCTCGACGAGGAAACGTTGGAGAGCATAGCCAAGGTAGCCAAATTGGCGGGTCACTGCACAGCCAGAGATCCCCAGCAGCGGCCCGACATGGGGCATGTCGTCAATGCCTTAAGCCCACTGGTCGAGCAATGGAGTCCTGAAACCCGCGAGCTAGAAGACGATGTATGGATTAGTGATTTAAGTTTGAATTTACCGCTTAATCAGGTTGTGGCGAGATGGCAGAATGAAGGAACCGCTACCATGTTTGACAACTATACGTCGACAACCACTTCTTATGTCCCGAGTCAAGATGATTCGAGCGTCCCCTCGAGGGCTTAGATTTTCCATGTCTCCCTGCATTCTTCGTCTTGTCGGCGAGGAGTAGTACAAGAAAATTGACAGATTCCATGATCGTTGCAGCTAATCACAACAAATGTATTTCCTGTATACTCCGTATTTATGCTGCACTTTCTAATCACAGATTGATTTAATGCTTTAGGTAACATTCTAGTTGTATGTATAAAAACTAAGGTGATGATAAGTAATCCGAGGAAACTTAATGAATGGTTCAATGAGCACTCTACCTATTTGATTTTCTCCGTCAAAAGGTGACTGTATTTTAGTTCATTAATTTAATTTTTAATAATTTAATCCATTTATCTGAAAATTTTCTAGTAATTTATTCTATTGGCAGTAAATTAGTTTATGATAACTGCTTTATGTGGTAGAGTGGGACTGATAGCAAAATCGAGGGGGCTAATTGAAAATACGGCTTTCACTTGGGAAGGTGCCTGGCACCCTTACCCCTATCCGTCCTACTTTCTACTGGCCCTAGGTGTCCTTCCAAGTTCTAAAGCTGCTCGGTGCAAAGTAGAATGAATCCATCAATGGCGGCGAACTCAACTTTCCGGCTATTCTCGTCTTCCGACTGATAGCAAAATCGAGGGGGCTAATTGAAAATACGGCTTTCACTTGGGAAGGTGCCTGGCACCCTTACCCCTATCCGTCCTACTTTCTACTGGCCCTAGGTGTCCTTCCAAGTTCTAAAGCTGCTCGGTGCAAAGTAGAATGAATCCATCAATGGCGGCGAACTCAACTTTCCGGCTATTCTCGTCTTCCGACGATAATCCTCCCTCGGATTTTTGTTTCGGAGATTCTCCAAAGACACCTCTTCCTCCCCTTCCTCCTTGCGTCGAGGTTCTTTCTTCTGAGGTACCTCCTGTTTATTCTGTTAGACTCTAAGTTATTTTCTGATTCTTGCAGTTCGTAATTTTTATTCTTAACGTGGTTTAGGTATCAACTACGGTGAATTATGCTGTAGAGCCCGTGAATTTCGGTGATCTCACACTGCTTAAGGTGCTTGCCGTGCTCCTATCCCCTGTCTCTTTGTTTTATTGGAATAATCTCGACAGGTTAACATTAGCCACTACCGCTCTAAAAGTTACACGGTTTATGTGCTTATCGTTTTAGTAACGACAAATTCTCCTAGAACAGATTCTAGCAGTTTCCGGAATTTTGATCTCTGAGTTATATAGAAAATAGACAAAGCTTTATAGCATTCTGAAAAATATGGAAGTTTTCATAGCCTTTAAATGATTTATAGATGAAATTTATGGATATATATCTTTGCTTCCCAATGAGTTTGGAGCACATAGCAAATATTCTCGGAAATTCAGCATTTCTGTTTATTTACAACTGAGATTATTTAAATAAAATCAGAAATAAATAAAAACTTCATTTTTTTCAATCTGTGCGTGAGCAAGAAAGAGGAGACATTTCCAACTCTCCATGAGATGTTAAGGTTATTCAATTATTATGGTGTCCTGTGCAGAGTAGATTAACCAAGTGCTCTCCCAGATTGATAACTATTAAGTTTCCAATACCTCGAAATTGCACTATCCAACAGTAAAAGGAGAAAAAAATGTATATTTTGGATTTTGGGATGTTAAAATCAAGAAGCTCAATGGTGTTTTGTTTTAAAATTTAGGGGCGTGTGAGCACTCAAGAAGTTTTTGCCTTATCAAACTTTGATCTTGTGCCTGGGAGATATGAAGGTTTGTAATCTTGCTTCTGTTCTCTCTCAATTTCATGAATGTTTAGTTGGAGAAATCTCATTTCTCCTCCTTGGTCCTGCAATCATGTGGTTCTCTAGCTTTGAATACTTGCTTGCAGGGGGACTAAAGATTTGGGAAGGCTCTATAGATTTGGTTAAAGCTCTTCAATCAGAGATTCAGTGTGGGCACATATCTTTTACTGGAATGAGAGTTCTAGAGGTGGGCTTCTAGATTCCAGGTGATTTTACAGTAAACTACCATAAGGATACAATCTTCGTGCACTGGAAATCTTGCTGTTTATATTATGCCCAACTTTGTTGAGAATTGACATTCGTTCACTCATTTTTTTTAAGGGAAGCAGTTTGTGCCGATGAGTGCTACTGTTTATTCGATTCTTAATTTAAGAGTTGAGTCCTTACCACTTGTGTTGGCTATTAGATGGTGGCAACAGTGTATCACAATATGAATTGTTAAGTTGTTTACTTGATATCTTATCTTTTGAATTGTTATATGGAATATTTCATGCCCAGGTAAGATAACATATTATCTTATGAAGATTAAGCATACCTTTGAAGGTTTCTTTGATTCAAAAATATCTTGATATATATATATGTATCATCTAGTTCTTTTACTTACAATGTAATTACGTTTCTTTTATTTATAAGTTGACCTGCCTAAATAAAAAATTTGCATGCCATGTAATATATATCACAATTCTCCCTAGCTTTAATAGGCACAATCCCTTCTTTCCTTCTACATTCTTTCGTTGCAGTTTATTTTTTCCCTTTTGTCTTCAGTATAAGGTTTAAATAGAATAAGTCATGAATGGGCATAGTACTCCCTCATGTAGAAATTGGTTTACTTTCCTGAATCCTGCTGACCTACATTTTCCCATGTTTTCATTTACTAATCTGGGCAATCATACAAGGAATGAATGATTATCTCATGCTGACTTCTTGCATTTAATTTAATAAATTAGTTCAGTTATTTTTTTACATTTTTTCAGCTTGGATGTGGCCATGGACTTCCCGGCATATTTGCTTGCCTCGAGGTAAAGCACCCATCTTCATCTCCATCTTCAGCTGCTGAGTGACATTTATGATTCTGTAGAAACATTTTAGCCTTTTCACATGACATATGAAAGCAATTATTGGAACTATTCTGAAAAGTTTTGTTCATTACTATTTTGATTTATTTACACTGTACACATGCATGCATGTGGACTTGGATTTATGGGCCCAAGGAGAATAAATTTCTAATTAGAAAAAAAAACAATTGTGTTTGCCTTCCATTTCAAGCACTTTGAACGCCTAGTGCTTGGCAGTCAGTCAGCAACTGATGTTTGAAGGTGCTAGTCGTAGTTTGTTGATTATTGAGGTTCTGATGTTTTGTGGAAACAAAGTTCTTACACGATAAGATACAATTCTATTATATTTTTGTAGACAAGTATCTAAAGGTGTGTGTGTTGTAGAAGTACTAATTTGCTCTTGATTAATTACCTGATAAGACACAGAATTATATTATATTGCTAAGAGAAAAAATCACTTTTGAGGGGGTTCCAAAAGTTAGTTTCATAATCTGATCTCAGTTTTGCATTTACTTTTGTGCATTAATACAATTATTTTGCACTTGACTTTTATAATTGGTCACAGGGTGCTGTTACCATCCATTTTCAAGATTTCAATGCTGAGGTCCTGAAATCTTTGACCATCCCTAACATCAATTCAAATCTAAAGAATTTTCAAGACTCTCATGCTAACAAAAAGGACATGGATATTCGTTTCTTTGCTGGTGACTGGGCCAAAATGCATGAAATTCTTCCCCATGTATGGGATAGCAAAGGCGAGCTGAATTGCAGTGATGAATATGAGTCAAACACGACAGGTTATGATGTTATATTGATGGCGGAAACAGTATACTCAATTCCTACACTTCAATATCTGTACGAGCTTATAAAGAAGGTATTTATTTTGTTTGCAATAGTTCTCTCTTTTAGATTACATTGTCAAGTTCTTGTACTCTGTTCATTAAATGGATTTCTGTGGACAGTGCCTGGTTCCTTCTCGTGGAGTTGTCTATATGGCAGCAAAGAAACATTATTTTGGGGTTGGAGGTGGAACACGACGATTTCTATCTGTTGTAGAGAAAGATGGTAAGTTTAATTAAATGTTGCTAACATGTAGCTGCTACTCTCTTTTTCCTCATTGTTTAATAGCTATAAGATAATTTATTGTACTTGCAAGGACAAATGGTAATTGCTTTCTCTGATCGTTCTAGTTAGAAAATACTTCACTCTTTAATGGAAGAATGTAAAAGTCCTTCAATGTCTGGCTTGACATCATGTATAATGCAAAAACTGTGCCATGCCTCATGTTCCATTTAAAACTTGGTATTACTCGTGTCTCAGCAAGTCCAATGAAAAGGTCAAATTTCTTTAGCCTGCCTAGAACATCACCTCACTGAATTGAGATACATCTATCAATAGTTTAGACCTGAAATTTCAACACTAAGTGCATTTTATTAATTTCTTCATTGCCATTTTTAGTTGGAAAAATTCTACTTTTTTTCAACTGTGCTGTAATTCTAGAATGAAACCACATCTGATGACAACGTTCAGTTTAAACTATGAAATTTATGAGCTAGGATTGGATCATGCTTGCTCTGCCATTTAGTGGCAGTATGGCATGATGACAATTGCTAAAATTATATTGCTGAGTCTCTCTTCAATATTATTTCAATAGCTGGTTGACATTTTGCAGATTGTATGGTGGCTAGCCTGGTTGCTGAGATAGCTGATGGCTCATCAAATGTCCGAGAAGTGTGGAAGTTGTCGTTCAAATAACAGTCAATTTAATCATGGTAATCTGGAGATATGATATCAAGGCACAGCCATCAATATTGTTCTGAGCTACTTCAGTCACCAAACATTTGTATCTTTTGAAACATCTAAAATATGCCAGGTTGGTAATTTAATAGTCCAAAATTTCCACTCTCTTCACTCTCATCAAATTAGTGCTTGTTAAAGTAATATTGCCCTCAATAAAACACCAAAACAATGCAAAAGGGTGTGAATAAAATTAGCCTGGGTACTCTTAAGAGTATAATGGAAAGAAAATACAGCTATATCATAAGTTGGTATATTTATTGTATTGGGTAAGTTGACAGTGATTACTACCAAACAATGAAAAGCTACTCGGTAAAAGCGTAAATAGGTCTATTGGAACTGTATCCTGATATAATTACTAGGATCAGTATGCTTCTTTTTGCAGAAATATTACTTGCAAATGGATTAGTAGGATAGACAACGACACTGCGGGTTGTCATTCTCAAGCGGGCTGGAGTGTCCTTGATAGTGATTACTACCAAACAATGAAAAGCTACGTGTAATTATCATTGACATTTATGGAGTCATATTATTGGCTAAAATCTCAAATAAGGATGACCACACAACATTTCATTCTAACTATATGTCAATATTTCATTGGGAATGGGCTATTAATTAATGAGGAACTCTCAAATTGTGAGTCCCTTGAGATTTCATTATTGGATCTTTTTAGCCAATATTATATTACATATACAAGAAACATATATTCACCAAACCCCAAAGCATCATGTTTGCAGCATGAGCTAGGCCTGCTCCAGCCTTGCTTTCTGAGCTTAGTGTCTGCTCTGTGGTTTAGGTATGATTTGGGAGCTTGGATATGTCAATTTGTGTTGAGTTGATTCACGAGTGTCAATTTGTGTATGTTGACGGCTTCGAAAAGGCATGCCCAGAGTTAAACATAGAGAGAGCATCGTTCTCTTCCATATTGGTGCATCCTCAATGGAACGGTTGGATTGAGATCACCAATCTTACATGGTTGGAGGGCTAGAATGACCGATCTCGGAGGGAGTTGGGCCAAAGAATTGGACTTGTTAGGCATAGAATAACCTCCAGGCTTCCACCCATATATTCCCATATAATTTCAATGGTTTGGAAGCAGGTATGTGTATTGTTGGGAGATAGTTATTGATAAAAGTGTAATAATTTTTAAATAAATATGAATTTGATTTATTATAAATTCACATCATTTTATCAAAATTAATTAACTCACACAAAATTTTAGTAAGCAATAATTAATATTTATTAATTACACATGCACAACCGTATATCATTGGAAGCACTTTATCACATAACTAAAGGTTAAAGCGCAAATATTTGTAGGGTGCTACTTTACTTTAACATGTAGATAAATTTGACCCTAATTAACTATCTCACCTATGCACACTTTACATTTCTGTTCACCTATATATATAAATGTAACTTGTAAGACATTATGTACGGTAAAAACAACATTTACATACCTTTCTCTTCAAAGTTATCTCTACCTAAAGATTTATCATGTATGAGAACTTTAGATATCCTCCACCCCATCTACTTCTTCTAGCATGCTTCTTCCAATAGATTGATCTTCAACAAGCAAGTCATATGTCACCCTCTTCAAATCAGTTTTGTTTTGCTTATTTACCACGTTCACATCCCTTTTGTGTACATTTAATTATGTTCATTTTTAAGTTGCACCCTCCATTCCGCTCACCCACTTAATATGACCACCCACAATACTATAATTACTCTATCCACCAATAACCTCTATATTCCCTTTCTGGTCGGCTTCCTACTATTCATATCAAGTTGGATATATTCAATTTATATATATATATATATATGGTATAACAATATTACATCAATGCTTACAACTTACCATTTGTAGGATTTTGGTCTAGACACCCTCCTTGCTCCACCCAATTATATTCATATTACCGAATGGATAATAAATTGTGTTTTCTCCCTCAATTATGGCAGACAATTATCCTCCAATCCTTCTCTCCACTCAGGCTAATTTGCATGTAATCGGTGTTTACTTCGCAAAAGTATGGGCAAAATTAGAAACTGTTTATACTTTACAAATTAAGACATAAATGGACCTATTGGATCACACCATTTCTACTTACCTTTCATATATTGCTTAGTTGGTCACTCATTTCCAATAGCTCTGATGTACTAAATCTGATTCTGAAGTTAAAGTACGCATCCTGGATAGACTTGGGATGATTGGGAATCTCTATGCTACAGCATTACCTTTTCTCTTAAATCCTTGTTCATAGAAGAACTGAAAGCATACCTTCTTAAGCAGGAAGCAAAATGGGATTACAAATCCCGCTCTAGGACATCCAGCCCTCCACTGTCGGGGTTGCTTGGTAGTGCCCCGTCGATTGCTCTAGCTGCTACCATCACCTACAACTCTCATGGCTCGGGTGCGCCGTTAATTGGATCCTCCCATAGTCGCTGCACTTTCCACAGTTCACGTGCCTCGTTCGCCACAGCCCCTACAACTTCATAGTCTCGAGGCACTCCTTGGGGCTTGCGCTTCACCTTCCTTTTTAATCTGCTGGTCTTCCAACTTTCGGGCATAACTTAAGACCATAGAACGAGTCTACTTGATTGTCATGTCCCGACCTGGTTTGGTTGGAGTTCGTGATCAACTCGCCACCCTTCCCTTTATCATTTAGGTATACCTACTTGAATGAGGTAAGGAAGGTGAAGCCATGTTCTCGTTCGAACCCTTACTTAAGTTGGGAGTAGAAAGCGTATCTTTAGGGCCTGAGCGTGTCCAGAACTTCTTGTCGGGGTGATGTCCTGCAAAGTGGTGAGGGAGGGGTGAGTACAATACTCAGTTAGGGGAACTACTATTACGTTTTACTTAAATTTATCTTTTCTTTCTTTAATTTAATCTCTCATTGTTATTTCACACAATCACGAGATTAACAACAACCCTACTATCATAGGAGTGATCACACATTCCTAGAACGGTATTCGACCGTGCTACTTGTGGACCGGAGCGCTTTTACTGTCCACCCTCACAGAGGAATATTTGTGCGGACATTAATAGTTTGACCTCAAACTCAAGTTTCTTCACCATGTTTGCTCAATAGGACGAGACCTCATTCCCCCTACTGCCTCGTCTCTCTACGTAGGAAGCTCCTCAGCTTCACGACCTACTGAACGACGATAAAAACCCTAAAAAACGATGATACTGCACTTATGCTCCTTGGGTCATCCAGCAGTCCTTGGGTCCCATCACTACCTCATGCCAAGTGTCCTGAGGGCTCGAACATCTCGGTGCATGCACAATCAATAAGTTTTTTAAGTTATAACCATTATCTTTGGCCCTCTCGCACAATGGTCTGTCAGCTTAGCTTCGGCCCCAATAGGTTCAACGATCTGACTTTGGCAGAGCAGCGATTCGTCCCAACAATCTTGACAACTCAACTTGGCTCGATGGGTATCACACAAGTTCCCATTATTCATGTCTTTTAGCCTCATGTATCACATGCCTGTTTTGGATGGGTCCATGCCCGTATCCACCGGCCTTGGGCTCACTGACATCTCGAGTCTAAGCCCGGAATTAGCTCCCAAATATTTTAAGCAGAGTCACCCAATCAGGGGATGCTAATTCTGAGAAAACAATTTTTCAAAGCTTAAACCGTCATTCCAACCGGAATGGACATCATAGCGGTGCCCCCTCACCCGATGATCTCGGCGGATTGTGTTGGCAAAATTTTCTCCTCGGTGCACTTCTAGGGCTGGCGCTCAAGTAATCCGATCTTGTAGGGTGCGAGTGTCGGTATTAGGAGGTGGTGACAAATGGGTCCTATACTTTCTCATATCTATACCTAAGGCCCTGTACATTGCTTAAATTGTACTTGGGTCCCTAATTTCTCTTTAATCTCTATTAAGTCCCCTAGATTCCCAATTATTCTTTTTGGGTCCTTA
The DNA here is from genome assembly GCA_030064435.1 of Trapa incisa. Taxonomy (NCBI): domain Eukaryota; kingdom Viridiplantae; phylum Streptophyta; class Magnoliopsida; order Myrtales; family Lythraceae; genus Trapa; species Trapa incisa. Next base: position 9,567,250 of record CM057777.1, on the reverse strand, counting down.
ACTCTTTTAATTTCACTAATTTTCCCTCGATTTACCAATTTTGCCTCTTAGTTCCAAAATTTCTGAAAATTGTAGTTTGGTCCCCCAACTTTTCAAAATTTCCAATTTGCCCAATTGACCCTCAATTGGGGTGAATTTCATGAAAACACCCTCAATTTTGTGAAAATATCGTTCAACCCTCCAAATTTTGAAAATTGCACAAAAGTCCCCTAAAATCCCCAAATCACCCTTCATCTTCTTCCCCAATTCGAGCATATAACACTTCAAATCTTACCTCATCCAATTGGCAGCCTGTAAGTCCTTGTTTTCTTCAATTCTTGCTTCTAATCACCTCCTACAGCTCTCCTCGATCATCCTACACTTCGAATTTCTGAATTTGACTAAGTTTTGTGCCTTGTCGAAGCTTTGTCGGAAAAGTTACAATAGAGAGAGAAAGCTTGCATTTCTTACTGATGGAGAGGCGATGGTCGGAGCTTGAGGTGGAGGCAGCTAGAGCTAGTCAAGGGGAACCTAGCAGGATCGTGTTCTACTGCAATTCGCTGCCGCCCTATGAGAATTTGAAGAGAGAAGTTCCGGTTTGTGCAACTATGAAATTTGGGAATTTTGACAAGGGGAGTCAAAATCGAGCTTACCAGGGCCTGTAGGGGTGTTGTGGAGGGTGTTAGGCAGTCAGTGGTAGCCAAGGTGGGTGGTGAAAGGGCCAGATGGGTGAGGTGGTGTCGGGTAGGAGCTCGCTGCTTTGAGCTCCGAAGCAGCTTTACTGTGCGATCTCCCTCGTACCTCCCTGAGCACTTTCTGGTTGTTCTGAGAAGGTCTGGAGCTAGAGAATTCTTCCCCGGTTCCAATGCCACCCTTTAGAGCTCCTTTGGTGGAGGTTTCGCCCGTCATCAGAGCTCTGGTTTGCAACTCGCCAAAAAACTCACTTTTCTTCTTCTTCACTCGATTATGGGATGTTGAAAATGAATGAGGGGTGCTCTTCATATAGGAAGTCAATAACTGCTCAAGCTACTAGCCGACATAAGACTCGGCCTCCGACTTAGCCGCCGGAGATCTGACCAGAGCATTTTTCGAGTCGTCGGAGACTCTAGCTTTTTCGACGACTCCCTCTCTCTCTCTCTCTCTTCTCTATCAGCGTCTCAAGGTTGAAGACGATGATGTGGTGGTCATGCCATGTGGCGCATTGTGATTGGTTAGTTTTTCTGATGTGTATCGCTAGCTTGGCCACCGTGTCAAATGTTGACCGGACACGTGACAACCTCTTATTGGCTGTTCATCTCTACGTGGCATGCTCATGGGGCACCAATTGGCCGTTGACCAGACAAGTGGTAGCCTCCCATTGGTTGTCCGTATCTACGTGGCAGCTGACGTGGCGTCAATTGGTCGTTGACCGTTGACCATTTGACCACTGACTGTTGACCGGTCCGGTTCTACCAGGTTTGCGGTCCGAAATTCAAAAATTGGCCGGTTCGGACCCGGTTCAACCGATTTTCTCAAATTTAAAAAATTTTAAATTCATCTAAATTTATTTTTTATCTAATGATGGTCTTAACTTTCCAATTTGACATTTTTAAGCTAACTAGCAAAATAAATTTATGAACCGGTTCACTATGGTTCATGCCGGTTCGGTCCGATTCACCCTGAACCGGTTTAGTTTTCTCTCCAATTCCACCTCCCAGTTCTTACTTGAAGTTTTTGTGAAATTTTGATCACTTGGAACTTTCCAATTTTCCACGTTGGTTATTTTTTGTTTATTAAACGACTCGGTTCTTTATGTATAAACCTACACAGGTTTTTTTTTCTCTCTCTCTCTCTCTCTTTTTTTTTTTTTTTTTCTGGTTTCCTTTGGTTCAATTGGATGGGTTTTACACTAATTCTCTATTTCCAGGCCCAACTATCCAATCTTTTCCATGCATTTCTTCTAGAACCTTCAGTTCACACCCTAACCCGATTTCTCGGGTCAGCCATATGGCAACCCACCATATACTCGCAATGCTACTAAGGTAGGTAATTTAAACCAAATAGAGACGACAATATTTAATACTCAAAATAAAAATATACTAATTTTATAGAATTTTAAACTTTTTTACAAACATATAGTGAGCCCAAAAAATTGAATACAATTTATCATCAAGAATTTAAACATCTGATAAGTAACATAACCTTCGTGCACATATGTCGAGTATCATACCTCGACTACGTGGTAATAGGAGTAGAGGTTACCGTGTGTTCTCCTCGTACGATCCTGAAAAGAGTTAGACCAGAGGCAGTGAGCTCACAACTCAATAAATAAATTTATCGAAATCGAGCCACAACATAGCTTACCACCCGGTCATTACATACTTTTTTCTTTAGGTTATTCATTGATATTATTTTCATTACCTTCTTTATCTCATCGGTATTTTATCATGCATTTACAACCACGAGAATTCATTTACTCATTCCACATCTTCACATATTCGATGCATAAATAATTTTTTGGAGTTCTTTACGCATAAACTCGGGATGTGATGGGTATGTGATTCATGCGCACTCACATGGAACATCTTAAGATGGTCATCCCCCTCACACAAATGTCGATATTATGTTATTTGACATCCACCATCCTTTGATCTAACTCGAATCATCTCATAGATCACAAGTGATTACTGAATTCTCACCATAAGACTCGTTTGAATTTGTGGAAAGATCTAGAAGCTATATCTCTTCCCTTATACTGCCGCTTCCTATCCTTCCTATACACTCGACATCACCTCTATACTAGGTGTCATGTCAACATCATAACACATCTGCCCAAATCATAACGCACATATGATCTTACAATAAATAACCATTCTTTGCTTGGTCGCACATTATACTATCTAACTGACCCCACTACTCATGTTTCTTTAGTAGCATATATCAATGTAAACAACAATAATCTTTCTTAATATTCTTGGGGTTCAATACATTAGCCGACCAACCCTCATTACTTGTTTTCACATTTAGAAAATCATATCATGCAAGTATTCATTTGCAATTCGTGGTTCTAGCATTAGGCCCATGTAAACCCCCATCTCCCTGAAATAAAGAAATAAATTGCGGGGAAACCCCAAATACTTCCAAAAGAAAACTGAGTGTCCATCGAGACAAAAAAAAAGGGGTAAAGTAAAGATTTAAGATAGAGATTTCGACATACCAAGTGGCCAATAAATCACAAAAGTCATGAAGGAGAAACATGAAGTGGATGGGATGTGAGAATCGGAATGGTTTAAGTGAACTGAATCGAACTAGAGTGAATCAGGTTGAACCATGAAGAATCGATTCAAAAATTTATTTTTCTAGGTGGCTTAAAAAAATAGAAAATTGAAGCCACAAACAGATAGAAAATGAATTTAGATAAATTTAGAAATTTTTAATTTTTAGAAAATGGGTCGAAGCAGGCATGAATTGACTGATTTTCAATTTTGGGTGATCAGACCTAGTCGGACCAAACCGAATCGATAAACGGTCCAACCGGTCAACGGACCACTGTCAGGTCAGTGCCTAGTTAGCAGGTGTGACCAATCAACGTGCAACGTGTGGTGAAGCACACCCAGTCAGCCATTCAGTCAGTACTTGGAAGCACTGGCCAATCATTGAGTGACATGTGTCCTTAGTCAATGGTTAGGAGAAAAATCCACCTCAGCAACAATTGACCAATAAGAGAGCAACACGTGTCCCGATCAACAGTCAATGCCAGAAAAGCCCGTTAGCAAAGACCGACCAATGAGGAGCTGAAACATGGCAAAAGTGCCAGAACAATGTTCCACTAGGATGTCGCCCCAACCTAGTTTGGTTGGATCCCCGTGAACAACCCGCCGCTCTCTTGGTTCAAGAGGAGTTTCCTCTGACTTTAACTCGAGATGAGCCATACGTAATTTCGACCTTGTTCCTTGGAATGACATATATCAAATAAAATGCAAGCTTAAGAAAAATTTAAGCATACCTGAAAAAGGGTAAGGCTCGGTATTATTCCTAGTCATTTTCCTTTTCCTAAAAAAGGGACAGAAAGGAGGGGGGTGAGTTCTACCACTCAGTGAGTGAGGGTTTTCAAAAATTAACTTTGAGAAAAAGACTCCTTTCTTTCAAAATCCTTTCATTTAAAATCTCGGGTTATACCACCATTTACTTATTTAATCACGGTGTGTCATCACCCAACACACATCCTTCATCATGAAGGTCAAACACACATTTGCAAGCCAGCACGTCCACTGAACCCACTTGTGGCGTGTGAGCGACTTTACTGGACACCTAGATAGAAGCACGTCCACTTCTACCCTAAGAATGAGTGGATGTATGCGACATACGACCCTCAATCCTAAAATTGATTCTCCGTGTTCGTATGAGGATAGAGACCTCATCCTATCCCCACCCCGCTCTCATGCGCATATTGCTACTCCAAATTTCGCACGGTCACCTAGTATGACGAACTGCCCTTATACTCACTGGGACGTCTAGGGCCCTTAGGATGCATCACTACCCCTCATGGGCATCTTGATGATCATGTAATCATAGTGCATGCATAAACTGTATTTTCTTATCATGCCATATAATCTGTGGTGTCATTGGTCCAATGGCTCCGACTCTCAACTCAACCTGCATCTGTTTGTCTTGACTGGTCTGGAGACTTGTCATGTCGCACTGCCACTAGTTGACTAAATATGTCCATCATGTCTTGGTACCATGGCCAAACAACTCATTTATTAAATTTTTATGACACATATCTCATGTTTGTTTACAAGCTTCCATTCGTGCCCACTGGCCTATGGTCCACTTGTTCGAGATTTTCAAAACTGAGCATAATAGCCCTTAAGTTCCAACATCGAGGCCCCCAGCCTATAAGAGCTATTCGAGATCCCATCAAAATGGTCTCCAAGATTGTTTAAGCATTGGCACACAGTCAGAGTAGAACACTTCCGACAAAAATATTTTCAAGTGTCCATTATACCGACCGGGTATAAGGACATCTCCTCTCATAACCGATAAACGGGTTTTCAACTTCATTCGAGTAAGTTTCATCATACCAAACGAGTATGATCTACTTACAACCGGTAAGTAGTTTTTTCACATGATTTTCACATCACTCCTCTAAGTTGTGATGTTTAAAATACCACTTGGTAGTGGGTTTTCATTCTAATGTACTTATCATCCCCAACTGAATATGATATAAAATCCCACTAACACGTTAATGTAGTGAATTTCCACTAGACTGGTTCCTTGTATTCCCCCGAGCTTGTCCTTCCTAGCATTCCTGGTATTTCATGTTCCTACACGATATGAACATCTCGGTTCATTATCTCTCGGCCTAATAGCCTTCAATTATTCTAAATGAATGAAAAAAAACAAACTTTTATTTATTTGCAATTAGGTCCCCTAAAGTTATTTTTATTTAATTTTAAGTCCCTAATGCCGGTTTTTCCTCAAATTGAGACAAAAAACTTTTAAAATCCCCCCCTGGGGCCTCAATTTATTCAATTTCACAAAAGGGGTTTAATTTCCCAAATTTCTAATTTGGTCCCCCCAACTTTTCCAAAATTACCATTTAACCCTTACTTTACAAAAATGGTCAATTTTACCCCAAAAATTCTAAAATTCCTCAATTGGCTCTCTAACATTTTTATCATGCTCAATTGGCCCTCAATTTTAGAAAATTACATTTTGGTCGTTCGAATTTTCAAAATTCCCCAATATTTCCCCCAATTCCAACTTATTAACACAATCGAATTTGATCTCATCAAATTGACTAATCAAACGCTTCCAATTGTTGAAATTGAAGTTGAAATTGAGTTTTTACATGTTCATATGATTCTTTAGCAATTTGAATCACAAGTTTTAACGCCAGAACGAGCTCAAATGGAGCTTCGCCAGAAAATGGATTGTAGAGAGAGAAAGCTTTGATTACTCATTGGTGAGGACGCGATAGTCTGAGCTTTCTATCTGGGTGGTAGATCTCCTTCTAAGGTTCTTCCTAGGATCAAGAATGACATCAATTGATGTCGAATTGGATTAGAATTTTATCATTGAAATTCGGCCAACTCTTTCTCTCTAACACCGATAAAAAATTATAGAGGGAAGTCAAATTGGCTTACCTTTCCATCCTAATTCGACCGTGGGATGGCTGAAGTGTTGGGAGGGCTTGGTTTGGCCTGAGGAGGGCTCAAATTGGCTGATTTCAACTCGGCCGAAACAGGGCAGCTTCGGTCTGCCAGAGCTGCTTCACTGTTCGATCCCATCGGTGTTTCTCCGACGACTCTCGGAACGAATGGATGTCACCATCGTGTAGCTGGCTTCTCCCCTGTTCTAATGAACCTGACCTCACCTTCTTTGGCTCAGAAATGACCCTATATCGAAGCTCTGGTTTGAGCTTCATCGAAAAACTAAGAAATTGAGAGAGAGTGAGCTTTTCAAGTGTGGAGAGAATGAATGGAGAGGGTCTCTTTATATAGGGAGCTTGGAGACACGTCGTTCGTCCGTTTGGCACCTTTATGACAGGCATTGATGGTCAAAAACGTATTGAATGGAGACATTTCTTCTTTGTCGATGTTGCTTCAATTTTTTGGCGAGTGAACAATGTTGTCATCTAAAGGAAAAAGACGATACTATTCCGAACCGGACCGGACCGGTCCGAACCGGGTTCAAAAGTTAAACCAGCCGGTTCACCCCTCATTTGACAGAATTTTTCAAATCTAAAAACTTCTTAATTCATCTAAATTAATTTTCTACTCAATGGTGGCTTCAAATCTTGAATTTGAATTCTTTAAGCCACCTAGAAAAATGAATTTAGAATACGATTCAATAGTAGTTCAAACCGGTCCAAACCGGTTTGGTTTTCATCTCCAATTCCTTCTCAAGTCCATTTCCATGACTTTTAGGACTCTTTGGGTCACTTGGGATCCATAAATTTTCTAGTCTATCCTCTCTCTTTCAATTTCGATTCATGAGTTGATTCAGTTCATAAACTGGTTCTATCCGGTTCGGACTCGGTTCACTTGAACCGGTCCAATTTTTCTTCCCCAATTCGTCCTAAGGTGTTTTTCCAAGATTTATGAACCGTTTTGAGTCACATGGAAGTTGTAAATTCTCAATTTTCCAGTTTACTCATGATCGAGCATGTAGACCGATTCGGTTTAAAATTCAAAACTAATCGGTTCTTTCCCCAGTTTTCTCATTATCAAAGGACGGGGTTTACATAGAGTGACATGTGTCGATTTTTGATTTTGGATCATCGGACCTGGTCGGACTGGACTGAATCGATAAACAGTCCAACCGGTCAATAGACCGCTGCCAGGTCAGTGTTGAGTTAGTAGGTGTGACTAATCAGCATGCAACGCGTGGTGAAGCACACCCAATCAACCGTTCAGTCAGTGCTTGGAAGCGCTGGCCAATCATAGACTGACATGTGTCCCTAGTCAACGGTTAGGAGAAAAATCCACCTAAGTGACGATTAACCAATAGGAGAGCAACACATGTCCTAATCAACGATCAATGCCGAAAAAGCCCGTCAGCAATGACTGACTAATGAGGAGCTGAAACATGGCAAAAGTGCCACAACAATGTCCCACTAGGATGTCTTAGGAAAAGATCGACCAATCAAAGGTCGACACGTGGTAGTGCCATGTCACGGTCAACCTTAGCCAATCAAAGACTGACACGTGGCAGTGTCACTATGCGTCAAGAGGGAAATCTGACACATTTAAAATAGCCAATTAGAGGATGCCACATGTCACGGTCAACGGTCAATAAAGACTAGTCAATGACCACGTAGGTAGGCATAGCCAATGGGAGGCTGCCACATGTCTAGTTAGCAAGTCGAAGGCTGACTAGGCTACTGACAAGGACACTATGTCAACAACGCCAACAAATCACAATACGCAATGTGGCAAATCGACAGGTGCGAAGCTCGCACGCGTGCCATAGTGTTGTCTTCCTTAGTTGGCTGACAGGGAGAAGAGGATAAGGGAGGGGGAGGAAGTCTCCGGCGACTCAGAAAAAGCTCTGATCCAGTCGCCAGCGAGCAAGGCGGGGGCCGAGTTTTGCACCGGCAGGTAGCTTAGATAGTTGTTGAGCTCCCTATATAAAGAGCACCCCTCCCCTCACATTCCTCATCCCACTAGCCATCGAATAACCTAAAGAGCCCCATTTTCTAGCTAGACATAGACCAGAGCTCCAACAAGGGCCATTTGTCCAATCTTAGAAGGCACATTCGGGTTCTATGGAACTAGGAAGAAGTCCCCTATCTTACCACCATCTCCTTTCAGACCGAGGATCATCGAAAAAGCGTCAAGAAGTCGGTACAGTACCGTCACTCCGGCGACCCTGAATTAACAAAAAAAACTCGACCGGGACAAGTTTTCTAAGCTCCCATGACCAACCCCAGACCCAGGAACCTTCGAGGTAAGCCAATTCTGTCCCATTTTACCGGAACAGTGAAGTTGCAGAAAATGAAACACTGAAATTTCTCTTTGCAAATTCTCCATGCTTTGGCAACCAATTGACCCGAGGTTAATTCTGGGGGACTCCCCTCGAAAAGCACTAGCTACCCCCATTTAGAGCTCGGACAACCGCCCCCTCACTGGTAAGAAAATCAAGCTCTCTCCCTCTAGAAAACTTTTCTGATGAAACTTTGTTTGAGCTCATGTTTGAGCCAAATGAAGTGTTTCAAAGCTTGAAATGATGAGGGGACATGGAGAAGGTGATTCCGATCATGAATGAGAGCAATTGCCCACATTTGAATGGGCAATTGAAAGAAATAAGTTTTTGGGGTCAAATGGTGATTTTGGAGAAAATTGGGAAATTTGAGAATTTTGGGAAAATTGGGGGGTCAAATAGTAATTTAAGGAAAATTGGGGGATTTTTATGAAATTAACTCCCAATTGAAGTCCAATTGGGCAATTGGATGAAATTGATGACCAATTGGCATTTTTTTTAGAAATTTAAGGATCAATTAACAATTTTTATAAATGTAAGGACCAATTGACAATTTTGGAAAAACTGAGTGCTAATTGGTGACTTTGGAAAAATTAAGGATCCATGAGGGATAATTGGCAATCCTAAGGACTTAATTGAGAATCTTGAACTTTTGGTAGACCTTTCATAGCGGAATTTTTCCTCACGAGCATGTCCGAACCCTATAGGGACATATTGGACCAGGCTGTGTGCGAGGAAGCACAACCAAGATTGGAAGTCCGGCTAGGACGAACAAGTCACATTTATTAGGTGAGTGGGTTTAACATCATGCCCGGTTGGGCGGATGAGCCCCGTATTCCTGCATTGAAATTGGTTTTCTAAGACTGCCCTCCCCCAATTGTTTGAACAAGCTTAAAACTTTTGGGAGGTTGTCCTAATACCGCATGGAACATGCAATAGACGGGTAATACCGTTCAAGTGAGCCCAAGGCCAATGGGCACGAGTGTGGACCCGTAGACAAGATAAGGTTGACTTGCTTGAAAACTCTCATAAGAATCAGTGAATTATGTGTGATCTGGTTACAGTGCTAAAGCTAGACTGGCGAACTCATTGGGTTAGTAGCTATTGAGCCAAATCCAGGTCATCGAACTTGTTGGGCTAGTAGTTACGAAGCTGAAGCCGGGTTGTCGGATCTGTTGGGCTAGTAACACCAAAGACAATGGCTATAATAAATGAAAACTGTTGATTTTGCATGCATGTGATGCGGAGCCATCGAGACGCCCGGTATGGTGTAGTGGTGGTTCTAAGGACTGCTAGACAACATAGGGAGTATAAGGGCGGTTCGTCGTCCAGTATATCAAGGAGCTCCGGGAGCTTCTTGCATACTGAGACCGAGGACAGAGGAGGAAGAGGTCTCGTCCCACAAAGCGAACACGGAGTATGGATTGGATTTGAGGGTTGGACAAAAACTCAAAAGGAGTTGGGTGGGGGAGAATTTAAAGTAGGAACAATTAGGTATTGGGAGTGAGTCCAAGAACAGGTTTTTAGACTTTGGGTGTAAAATTCCATCTGATGGGGAAGATGTAGGCTAATTAACTTCATATGTAGGCTGCTAGGGATGTTGTCAAGTCCATCATATGCTTTGTGGCATGCATTTTGACTGAAAATTGGGTCTATTTGATCGAAATCTTCGAGCGACATATTGCATGTTTCTTTCAGAAGGAAGGGGGTCATTGATGTGTTTTGGCTAGGGGAGTCGGGTCAGATTCGACAACTCGACTCAACAACCCTTTTATTTTATTTTTTTCATTTTAAATCCCTAAAAATTCCAAGAATACCTTTTTTCCTTCTTCGGGCCCCCTCGATAACTTAACCTGAAATCTTCACCCTCATCGATTGGAAATTGACTATTTCTCCTAATCCTAGTTTCTTGCTCATGAAATCGATCTCTAACTTGTTTAGATCTCCATTCCTAACCCAAATTCTCATTCCCATTTTCAACCTTAATTTTTCAATCTAGTTTGACTTTCAATCTCGTTTTGAGGTTTCATTCTTGGTTCAAGTTTTCATCCCTAGTTTGAGATTCCACACATAGTTTAAACTAAGTTTACAGCCCAAGTGGCTTAAATTTGGGTTTGGAAAATTTGGGTGTTACATCAAGGCTCTTCAAATCGATGGGGGCAAAATAGTTTATTTTCTCTAATTTTCAACTTGAACTTTAATAGTCTGGAATTACCCATCGAATTTCTTGTCCCCATACGTCTCAGCAAAATGGTTCAACTAAGCAAAACATCATTACATTATTGATATGGGACTTACATTACTTGCCCACTCTAATATTCTCATTAAATTTTGGGACTTTGCCTTTGAAACTACCACTTACCTTATCAACAAGTTATCCACTCTCTCGTTACAGTTCAAATCTCCCTTCGAAGTTCTCCATCACTCTCCTTCTAACTACCACCTTCTTCGTGTGTTTGGTTGTTAGTGTTTTCCTAATCTTCGTCCCTATTAGCCTCACAAGCTTACTTTTCATTCTAATCCTTGTGTTTTCCTTAGCTACCCCTCTAACTATAGTGGTTATCATTACTTTGATATTGTTACCAATCGGATTTTCATATGTTCTACGATTACTTTTAATGAATCCAGCTTTCCCTTTACTCGTCGACTAGTTGCAAGCATCTCGCCTTCATTCCCCCCTCCCCCCCTCTCCTTTTTCCCCTCTCCCTCTCCCTGCCTCTGTTATTCATTCTGATCCCGTTGCTCACACTAATGCCCTCAACACAAACTTCCATCTCTGCTTGATGCTTCTGACAAAGATCCTCAACCTTCACCTCTATGACCCACTCTGCCCTAACACATGACCATCCTCTCTGAGGATGGCTCTCTCCCACCTCACCGCTTTCATATTACTAATAATCTTAGAGCATTTGTTGATTCCTCTATTTTCTACGAACCATGAACTTTTCATCAGACTAGTCGTCAATCTTGTTGGATAAATGACGTGCACCAAGAATACCAATCCTTGGTTGCTACAAATATTTGAGATCTCATTCTTGCACCTCATGATCGTCATATCATTGGATGCAAATAGGTATATAAAGTCAAGCAACATATGGACGATTATCTCTCTCACTATAAGGCTCATCTAGTAGCACAAGGATTTTCTCAACAAGCTAGCATTTACTACAATAAGACTTTCAATTGGATTATTCGCTCATTGGTTGTCTCTCATCATTGGACGCTTTATTAGTTGAATGTTTCTAATGCCTTTTTGAATGGCTATCTTACCAATGAAGTATACATGACTCAACCACCCAGTTATGTTGATCCATCTCACCCCACACATATGTGTAGACTTCGTCAGTCTCTCTATGGGTTAAAGCAATCTCCTTGTACTTGGTTTCTTCGTCTGAGTGCCTTCCTTCTTAAATTGGGCTTTCAAGCATATGTAGTTTATATGTCTCTCTTCATCTATCACACCTCCACCTTTATCACTTTTCTTCTGGTTTATGTGGATGCTATAATCATTATGGGTTCGTCCTTTGCTTCCATCACTTCCATTATCTCTGATCTGTATTGGGAATTCTCTATGAAGGACCTTGTAAACCCTGCACTTTTGAGTTAAGGAAAATCGGAAAAAGAACCGGTCAAATCGAGTAAGAAAACCGATCCGATTTACAAACCCAATCATTTGGGAATAAGCAATTTGGAAATTTACAACTTCCGAGTGATCTAAAGGGTTCATTAAACCTTGGAAAAGAAACTTAAGATAAATTAGAAGAGAAAAATCAAATTAGTTCAGGTGAATGAGATTCCATAAGAACTCTAAAGTTAAGCGTGCTTGCCCGAGAGTAGTGTAAGTATGGGTGACCACTTGGAAAGTATAATTGTTTTGTAACCCGAAATTTCGTTAAAAATTTTTTATGCGAACGTACGCCTTATCATAAATAGCCATAAATTAATATATAGGGTTCATTAAACCTTGGAAAAAAAACTTAAGACAAATTAGAAGAGAAAAATCAAATTGGTTCAGGTGAATAAGATCTCGTAAGAACTCTAAAGTTAAGCATGCTTTCTCGAGAGTAGTGTGAGGATGGGTGACCTCTTGGGAAGTATGATTTTTTTGTAACCTGAAATTTCGGTAAAAAAATTTTATGCGAACGCCTTATCATAAATAGCCATAAATTAATATATATTCAATTATTGTAATTAATACTAATAATTTAATACCTAAATTAAATTATTAGAATTAATACAAATAATTTATGGCAATATTAATACTAGTAATAAATCTCTCCCATTTGACACTTATATAAACAGGTCATCCCCATTCATTCTCCTCACACCCGAACACTTCTCTCTCTCTAATACTCCATTTCCCGGTAAAGCTAGAACCAGAGCTTCGACTTGAACATTTTTCTTAACCTCGGAAGGAGAAGTCGGGCTCTTTAGAACCAGGGAGAAGTCAACTATCAGATAGTAAACTCCAGTCAATCCGAGAATCGCTAGAGAAGCGCCGGCATGATGGAACAGTGATGTAACTCTGGGGAAGTATAATTTTTTTGTAACCCGAAATTTTGGTCAAAAATTTTTATGCGAACGTACGCCTTATCATAAATAGCCATAAATTAATATATATTTAATTATTGTAATTAATACCAATAATTTAATACCTAAATTAAATTATTAGAATTAATACAAATAATTTATGGCAATATTAATACTAGTAATAAATCTCTCCCATTTGACACCTATATAAAGAGGTCATCCCCATTCATTCTCCTCACACCCGAACACCTCTCTCTCTCTCTCTCTACTACTCCATTTCCCGGTGAAGCTAGAATCAGAGCTTCGACTTGAACATTTTTCTTAACCTCGGAAGGAGAGGTCGAGCTCTTTAGAACCGGGGAGAAGTCAACTATCAGATAGTAAACTCCAGTCAATCCAAGAATCGTTGGAGAAGCGCTGGCATGATGGAACAGTGAAGTAACTATGGTGGACCAAAGTTGCCCTATTTCGGCCAAGCTAAAATCGGCCATTTTGAGCCCTCCTCAAGCCAAACCAAGCCATCCCAACACTTTCTTAGCCCTCCCACGGCCGAATTAGGACTGAAAGGTAAGCCAATTCGACTCCCCTCTTTAATTTCGGCCTATGCTAGAGAGAGAACCGATATAATTTCAATGATGAAATTCTAACTCAATTCAGCATCAATTGATGCGATTTTTGATTCTAGGATGATGAACCTCAGGATGAGAGCTATCTGCCCAGATCAAAAGCTCGGACCGCCGTGCCCTCACCGGTGAGTAATTGAAGCATTCTCTCTCTACAGTCTATTTTCCGACGAAGTTCCATTTGAGCTTGTTCCGATGTTAAAACTCGTGATTCAAAGTTCTATGGAATCGTATGAATATGGAGAAACTCAATTTCAACAATTAGAGGTGTTTGATCGGTTAATTTGATGAAATCAAATTCGGCTGTGTTAAAAAGTTGGAATTGGGGGGAAAATTGGGGATTTTCGAAAATTCAAAGGACCGAAATGCAATTTCCTAAAATTGAGGGTCAATTGGGCATGATAAAAATGTTAGAAGGTCAATTGAGGAATTTTAGAATTTTTGGGGTGAAACTTACCATTTTTGTAAAGGAAGGGCAAAATGGTAATTTTGGAAAAGTTGGGGGACCAAATTGGAAATTTGGGAAATTAATCCCCTTTTTGTGAAATGGAATAAATTTAAGTCCTATGATAAATTTTAAAAGTTTTGGGACTCAATTTGAGGAAAAATCGACATTTAGGGACTTAAAGAGAAATAACTTTAGGAACCTAATTGCAAATAAATGAAAGTTTGACTTTTTTATTCATTTGGAATGAATGAAGTTTATTAGGCCGAAAGATAATGAACCGAGATGTTCATATCGTGTAGGAACACGAAGTATCGGGAACGCCAGTAAGGATAAGCTCGCGTGAATACAAAGAACCGGTTTAGTGGAATTCACGGCATTAACGGGTGAGTAGGTTTACTAACATCATACCCGGTTGGGATGATGAGCACAACTTAAAGATAAAAACTATTTACCGGTTGTTAATGAAAATTTTATATCATACCCGGTAGGGGATGATAAGTACCTCGGTATAAAAACTCACTGTTTAATGGTATTTTAATCATCACCACTTAGAGAAAGTGATGTGAAAATTATGCAAAAAAACTACTTATCAGTTGTAAGTAGATCATACCCAGTTGTATGATTAGACTTACTCAAAGAAAGTTGAAACCCTGTTTATCGGTTATGAACGGAGATATCCTTATATTGGTCGGTATAATGGATAGTAAAAACTTATTTTGTCGGAAGTGTTCTCCCCTGACTGTGTGCCAATGCTTAAACTATTTGGGAGACCTTTTTTACGGGAGCTCGAATAGCTCTTATAGGCCGTGGGCCTCGATTTTGGAACTTGAGGGGTAGAATGCTCAGATTTTAAAAATCTCATACAGTGGGCCCAAGGCTAGTTGGTATGAGCAGGAACTCATAAATGAACATGATATATGTGCCATAAAACTTAATAAGTGAATTGTTTGGCAATGGTACCAAGATAGGACTGACATGCTCGGTCAACTAACGGCAGTGCGATATGACAGGTCGACGGACCAATAAAGACAAACAACTGCGGGTTGAGTTGAGAGTCGGAGCCGTTGGACTAGTGGCACTACATATTACATGGCTTGATAAGAAAACATTGTTTGTGCATACACTATGAGTACGGGATCATCAAGAGGCCCATGAGGGGTAGTGATGCATCCTAAGGGCCCTGAATGACCCGATGAGGATAAGGGTAAATCGTCGTTTCAGGCGTCTGTGCAAAATTTGGAGTAGCACCAAGCGCATGAGACCGGGGTGGGGACAGGATGAGGTCTCTGTACTCATATGGACACGAAGAAGCAATTTTGGGATTGAGGGTTGGATGTTGTGAAAATCCACTCATTCTCAGGGTAGAAGTGGTCGTGCTTCTATTCGGGTGGCAAGAAAAGTCGCTACGAAGCCACTAGCAGGTTCAGTAATGATACTGACTTGCAAATGTGTGTAACCTTCATGATTAAATATGTGTGTTGGGTGATGACACACCGGTAACTATGAAATAATGGAAAAACCCAAAAGAAATTTTAAATGAAGGGATTTTTGAAAAAAAAGGCGTTTGACACACTCCTTATAAATATTTTTCTTAAAAGTTAAAAGTAAACCTTTGAAAACCCATTCACTGAGTAGTCGTACTCACCCCCTCCCTTATATCCCTTTCAGGAAATCCCAGAAAGCCTATCCTAAAAGACCATCAACTAAGATGCCTGTAAGATAGGTATGTAAAGTTTAAAATTTCATGCAGTTTTGATTATGCTATTCTAGGAAATGGTGCATGTTTAAATGACACATTACTCTTTACGGCTTATAATAAGGGGAAATTCTTTAATAAACCAAGAGAGTGACAAGTTGTTCACAGGGATCTGACCAAACCGGGTCGGGGCATGACAGACCTTGACCCACTTCATCATTTTCTTGGCCTTGAGGTACATTATATCCCCATGGTTTGATACTTACTGAACAAAAATATATTCATGATTTACTTATTCGAGCTACCATGGATAGTTGCAAGCCTTTATCCACTCAGGTCACGAGTGGTCCTCGCCTCCCACTTGTTGATGGTACTATTCTATCTGATCTCTACCTCTATAGATAGATTGTGGGGCCTTTACAATACCTCATGTTGACTCACCCTAATATTGCTTACGTCGTTCGTGTATGTCAATTTATGCATGCCCCTACCTCTATGCATTGGAGTATTGTCAAACACATTCTTAGGTATATTCAAAGCACCTCTCATCTTATACTCCATTTACTCTCCATTATTTCTCTAATGTAAACTTGTTGAATAACCTTCATGATCTTCTTAGTGATTTTACTATTTTTTCTTAATAAGAATCTCACATGTTGGACTTACAAGAACCAACCAACAATTTATAAGTGTACCAATAAAGTTGAATACAAAAATTTAGCTAATGGTATCACTTAACTCATTTGAATTTAATATCTTATTCAGTGAAGTGAGTCTTTAATTATCATAATACTCATTCGCTCTAATGTGATAATTTATCTATCCTATATTTGGTAGCTAAATTAATTTTTCACATTTACACTAAATATATTGATACGTAAATTAGTCAATAAGAATTAATTATGTAAAATTGTCAATAAATGTCAATTTTGTGTATGTTTTATAGGCACAAATACCCAATTTTCTAATATTATCACTAAAAATCTTCTTACTCTAAGATATAATTTCTTATTTTACAAGCTCAAAGTTCTAGATATTTCTCTTGACCTTGATCGAATAATTACATAACTAACTCTAGTCATCTCTAATACACCTAGGGTACTACATTTATTGTACTCTTCTATTCACCTATACATATACAGATATAACTTGTAAAGCATTATTTGCTGTAAAAACAACATTTACATACATCTTATCTCTATTACAGGGACACTCGAAAATGAACAAGTTATCGGGAAGGGTCCACAGAGTAATGGGGACAATCGAAAATGAATAAGCTATCTCTAAATGGGATGGGTAGATAGAGAGTAATCGCAGCTCCTCATCTAGCATAGGACTAGGAGTGTATGGGGCGGAAGACATCAGGGGCAAATAAGTTTTTTTTTTTTGCTCAATAGGAGCAAATAAGTTACTGCTGTGGTTTTAACGAGGATCTACTTAAAAAATTATTTATCCATCATACCGATGACTTAATATTATTGGTAATAGTGAAAAAATAAAACCAAGCTGTTCATACAAAGAGTTTAAAAGAATCCAATTAGAGGGAAATCATAATAGCCAAGTGTTCATACACAACTAAAATATTTCAATTGAAATAAAAACATAAGATCCAAGTGTTGATACCCAACTGTAATTAAAATGGTACTAGATAAGTATTTTATTTAACTAAATAAAAAATTTTAGATAAACAATTTTATTTTAAATATGGTGAAATGAACATTCCAATTATTGTGGAAATGCTCATTAGATGCAACAACTTTTTTTTCCTCTTCATACTCTAAAATGCATGAACCCCACAATGGGAGCCAGCTTAAGGAGACTAAAAAATTAGTTGCTTTTGTGTAAATGAGTAATATCGTTTCATTGGTAATGTTTGATAAAAACTAATATTCTAGTCTATGGTGTAAAAACCAACTTTAATGATCAAAATGTAAAGAATATACCACGGAATGTGGTTTGAACTTTTTTATTTGCTTGTGAAGAGAAATTTTGATCCTATTTTGTGAGATATAAAATTTTGTTATAAAAATCTAATTTTAGATAGTTATAATAAATTACTATTAAAATATATATTAAATTGCTATTAATATTTTATTCTAATGAAACTATTAAATGGACAAGTGAATCAACTGTGCAAATCCTTCTATATTAAAGTGGCAATTTGTAGTTTTTGAACACAAATTACTACTTATATTTGGTCAATTATTAAATGTCACAACGTTTGACATATCATCAACAAAAAAATTTAAATACTGCTTCCACTTTATAATTCTTTGGCATAATCAAATATTTGATTTAGTCGTACAAGAGACTGAGCCTAAACTTGAATTCCTTACTAATTCAATGGCTGTCAGCATCCACAACAACCATTGGCAAAAAAAAATTCCACAACCACAATGAGACTGGCAAATCCATCAGAGACTTTGTAACAAGAGAGACATAGCAAGCAGTACGAAGAGAATTGAAAAGAACAAAAAAAAATGCCAAAGGAAATAAATATTTCCAACTGCTTGGTTGTAGCTGTTACAAGACATACCCCAACACATCTCTCCCGCTTTATTGCATAAAGAGAGAAAATCCCAGTTTCTTCAATATCTCTCTTCTCCACCAAATGGCATAACCGACCATGTGATCAGATCACTCTCGCCGGGAGTTGACAGACCCTCAGTATCGGTAATGGGCAGGCTTGTACGGACCCTCAACCGGCACACTGATGTAGTCAGCCTGATCCTTGCTGAGCTTGGTGAGTCTGGCCCCAAGCTTGCCAAGGTGAAGGGCAGCCACCTTCTCATCAAGGTGCTTGGGCAGCACGTAAACCTTCTTCTCATACTTGCCAGAGGCCCTCTCCTTCCACAGCTCGAGCTGAGCGATCACCTGGTTTGTGAACGAGCAAGACATCACAAAGCTTGGGTGGCCAGTGGCACAGCCCAAGTTCATCAGCCGCCCCTCAGCCAGCACAATGATGCCAGAGTTGGTGTCTGGGAAGACCCACCTATCAGTTTGGGGCTTGATAGTGATCCTCTTCACGCCTGGGTAGGTCTCCAGTCCGAGCATGTCAATCTCATTGTCAAAGTGGCCAATGTTGCAGACAATGGCATTGTTCTTCATCTTCTTCATGTGATTTACCATGATGATGTCCTTGTTGCCTGTGGTGGTGACGAAGATGTCAGCCTCAGAGACCACATCTTCGAGGGTGAGGACCTGGAAACCCTCCATGAGGGCCTGGAGGGCACAGATAGGGTCAATTTCCGTCACAATGACGCGGGCACCAGCCTGCTTGAGAGCGGCAGCACATCCCTTTCCGACATCTCCATATCCGCAAACCACTCCAACTTTACCAGCAATCATAATATCAGTGGCTCTCATGAGACCATCAGGGAGGGAATGGCGGCACCCATACAAGTTGTCAAACTGTCATTTTAAAAACAAAGTTGAAGAATCAAACTCATGTAAGTACAAACAACCACATTTTAATATCATAAAAAACGGAAAATCATACAAAGACGAATTAGAGCGTACTACAAATTCGTCCTACAATATGCAAGATACCAATAATTTATATTCGAATATTCTAGTTAGACTGATGGTAGTTAGTTCATTTTGTCAAAATTTTCAATTGAAATATGATGTGGCAGAAGCACTGGCCTGCACATCAACACCCTGTCAACACAATGTCATATTTCTGTTGAAAACTGTATCATAAAACTTACATGTTAGAGGAATCCATTGCGGGACTAAATTAAAGCTGTTAGTCTACTCTAAATTAGATAAAGCTTTTGAACAATAAAGTATTGTCAACATGAATTCCGGGGTTATTGTATTTAACTATTAAATAAGGGCCAGGCAAACACTATTTAGATCTGGACTTTTTTCTTCCACTCAGCAAAATTAGCTCAAGAGATGTTTTCAAGTGAAACAGTGAACCAATTTCATCAACAAGAACATCAGAAACAGAAAGACCTTTGATTCGAATTTATTGTTTCTCAAACAATTCTTTTAGAGAGCAATTCATAACATTAAGATACATAGAAACATTAAACATTCGCACATCAGTCACCAACATCACAACCACCGTTGTGATTGGAAGCCTAGAAAAAAAAAGAGTGAATGTATTGATTATAGTGCACAGATCACATCAGATCTAGAGTGGAGACACGATCAAAATAGAAACACTCAAGCAACACCATAAGCTACATTCAGATCCAAAGAGGGAAAGCACAGATCTGATACAGATCTAAACACAGTCAACCGAAAAGAATTACACAAGCTGTAAGTAAGGAGAAATGATACCTTGCTCTTGGTCACAGAGTCGTTGACATTGATGGCGGGGAACAAGAGAGAGCCATTGGCTTGCATCTGGTAAAGCCGCTTGACACCAGTGGTGGTCTCCTCAGAAACGCCGACTAACCTCTCCTTCATCTTGTGGTACCTCTTGGGGTCAGTCTTCAGACCGTCCCTAATGATAGTGAGCACGATCTGGAACTCGGTATTGTCGGTGGATGCTGGATCAGGGACCTGGCCGGTCTTCTCGTAGATCTCCTCAGCCTTAACGCCCTCGTGGATCAGCAGAGTGGCATCACCACCGTCGTCGACGATGAGGTCGGGACCACCGCCAGGGCCCCAGTCGAGGGCACGCTCGGTGCACCACCAGTATTCCTGGAGAGTCTCACCCTTCCAGGCGAAGACGGAGGCGGAATCGCGAGCAATGGCGGCGGCGGCGTGGTCCTGAGTGGAGAAAATATTGCAGGAGCACCAGCGCACCTCTGCTCCGAGGGCGGTAAGAGTCTCGATGAGTACAGCTGTCTGGATAGTCATGTGGAGCGATCCGGTGATCCTGGCGCCCTTGAAAGGCTGGGAAGGGCCGAACTCAGCACGGCAGGCCATGAGGCCAGGCATCTCGACCTCGGCAAGCTCGATCTCGAGACGGCCGAAGTCAGCCTGGGACATATCCTTGACCTTGTACTCGCGGCCACCAGCGGCTTTGTCGACGGAGAGGGCCATGGCGTAGGGTTTGGGTTTTCTGAGATCTAACTCTGTGCAAGAGTGTAGAAGTACAGAAGACGGGCAGAGAGCGAAGAGCAAGGGTTGGGAGGGAGGGGGTTAAATAGATAGGTTGGGAGGAATGGACGGTCAGGATCTGATCTGGTGGGTTGGTGGATCTGGTAAAATTAGTGCTTGCGAGTGGTCGCGGGCCCCGTTTGGCTGATATTTCTGAAGAGAGTCGGTGAGCCGAGCGACTCAATATTAACGAGTATAATATAACTTAATTTTAGTGTAAAATTAACTTATATTTTTAAAAATAATTTAAAATTCCTCAAAAAAGTATATATATTGTTTATCTATTTTTTAATATATATAATTATATTATGTATTATATTTTCTAATTAATTTTTACCTAATGAATTCATGGACTATATAAATTAGAGGTGAGGAAGATTGGAGAGTTTCTAATTTTTTATATTTAAATCATTTACCGTTTAATCTCTACATTAAAAGCTGTGATGCCCATTTTAATTTAATTACTATAATTTGGAGGATTCTCAGCGTTAAATTTACTACCGTTTGAATAGCTTTTGTCAAATTAGTGAGGGAATTAAGGCACCACTTCAGCGGCACTGCTTTCTCTGTTTTTTATGCCAAAAGTAAAACTTGATTATAATCAAGAATGATAGCCAATAAGTAGCTAGTTCATCGCCAACATCAAGAAAAAAGATAGCAATATTAATGAGAAAGAATTAAAAGTACATTTTAAGGAGCTCGTTCTCTTCATGGGTTAGATAGATGAGTGGATATTCTAATGAGGTTCATACCAATTTGGGAGAGAAACGTTCATTTATCTTGAATTCATGACTAGGCACATATGTGGGTTTAGTTATTGTACCCGTACCCATTAGATTACTCAGGCATGAGTACAATAATAGACCCGGATTCTTCTGACTGTACCTGAGGCTAATATCCCGTGGGTGCAGGTCCAATTTTTTGGACCCCAATCTTGGATCCATTTTCTTGGACCGTAGGGTGCATCCAATAAACGACCGGCCTATCTTTTTTTTTTGTCTGTCAAACTACAAAACGAGCTCGTTTTATAGTTTCGCCCACTTAAATAAAACGTAGTATAGCTATAATAAAGAAGGGACGACCAATCGTTCTCGTTGCTTCTCATGGGCCTCGATTAATCACGCATTACAGATCATTTTCCATCCCTCTCTTCTCTCGTATGGACGAGGTGATTACGGCATCCCATGCCTCTTCGGCTCTCCGGACGGCGACGTCAGAGCCTTCAATCATCCGGTCGAACATCCCTTGAAACAATGTTTTCCATGATTTATTATTTTTCTCACATTTTCATTAAAATTTTCTTGTAAAATTATTTTAACAAAGTTTTCTATGATTTTAGTAGATTTTATTCAAATTGTACAGTTTCTAATCATGGAATTTTGTATAAAAATTATTATATTAGCAATAGTGTTCCTACCCCATTATAAACTAAAATTATTCTTTGTTTCCATTATTTATATAATCAATATATTTTTATTTCCATTTTACTATTATATTTAATATAGTATTTCAAAAAAATTTAATTTTAATTATGTTAAATAAATATAATGTATATGTGGGAAATACAATCTAATTTCATACAAATAGTATGTATAATAAAATTATTATCTTATAATACCTTGGAGATAATGATATTATTTTAGTCAAACTTAATTATCTAACTCCAACAATCGCACAAAAACTTTAATTAATTTTGGATTTCCTTTTTGATCAATAACAACTGCAATATTATTATCATAATATCATTGTTAGCTTTTGGTTGTTGTGACATTTGATTTTTCTAATGGTGTGTTTGGTAATACTTCATTGATTATATTAACAATATAAACACATGGGTCATTATTAAATTCGATGATTCAAATACATATTAATTCTCTAGCCAATTGGCTACATTCAAATGGGTTGAGCTTCAATCATATCATTTTTTTAATATCTTCTTTCAATCTAAATAGTGAAGAAAAAAAAGAAATATTATTTGTTAAAAAAATTCACAATTTTTTTTTTATCTCAAGACTTTTTTTAATTTTATATTCCTATTTACCTTGAAATAATGAATTAAGTAGGTATATAAATCTTTGAGTTCACTATTTCAATAGCCTTTCTGACTATATTTTTTGCTACTCCACCCATTTCATAAAGTGTTCTACTTGTTTAATGATGGTTACCCAATATTCAGGAAATACTTTACTCGAACCCATATATATTTCTATAGGAGTTGGGTAACTATCATTATAGTGGACCATGTAACTGTCGTTAGAGAGACTAAAGTATAATTTCATAAAATTGATGAAAAATTGAGCATGACAAAGATGTTGGAGAAGCAATTGTGCAATATTTAGAAATTTTGGGGTAAAACTTACCAATTTTGTAAAGTAGGGGGTAAAATGATAATTTTGGGAAAGTTAGGGGACCAAATTGGTAATTTGAGAAATTAAACCCCATTTTGTGAATTTGAATAAATTGAGGTCCTAAGATAAATTTTAAAATTTTTGGGACTTAATTTGAAGAAAAACCCGCATTAGGGACTTAAAGTTAAAGAAAAATAACTTTAGAAACCTAATTGCAAATAAATGAAAAGTTGGTTTTCTCATTAATTTGGGATGAATGAGGGTTATTATACCAAAGAATAATGAACAAGAATGTTTATATGTGTAGGAACACGAAGTACCGAGAATGCCAGCTAATACGAGTTCGAGTAAGGACAACAAGACGGCTAAGAGGAATTTCACTGCACTATTGGGTGAGTGAGATTTTTATTTCATACCCGGTTGGAATGATAAGCACCTCGAAAATAAAAACCCATTGTTAAGTTGTCACGCCCCGACTCGGTTTGGTCGGATCCCCGTGATCAACTCACCACTCTTCCGGTTTATTAAAAGGTTTCCCCTTATCATAAATCATAAAGAGTAAGGCGTCCTTTAACTTGCACCTTTTTCCTGGAATAGCATAATCAAAACTATATGAAATTTAAAACTTTACATACTTGTCTTACAGGCATCTTAGTTGACAGTCTTTAAGGAGAGACTTTCCGGGATTTCCTGAAAGGGATATAAGGGAGGGGGTGAGTACGACTACTCAGTGAATGGGTTTTTAAAATCTTTTGACTTTTAAGAAAAACATTTATATGGAGTGTGCCAGACTCCTTTGTTTTCAAAAATTTCATCATTTAAAAATTTGGATTTTTCCATTATTTCTTAGTTACCACGGTGTGTCATCACCCAACACACATCCTTCATCATGAAGGTTACACACATTCACAAGTCAGTATCACTACTGAACCCGCTAGTGGCTTCGGAGCGACTTTTCCTACCACCCGGATAGAAGTACGACCACTTCTACCCTGGGAATGAGTGGATGTAAGTGACATCCTACCCACAATCCCGAATCACTTCTTCATGTCCGTATGAGGACAGAGACCTCATCCTATCCCCACCCCGGTCTCATGCGCTTCGTGCTACTCTAGATTTCGCACAGACACCTGGAATGACGAACTGCCCTTATAGCCACCAGGTCGTCCAGTGCCCTTAGGACGCATCATTACCCCTCATGGGCGTCTTAATGATCCCGTACTCATAGTGCATGCACAAACAATGTTTTCTTATATTGCCATGTAATTTGTGGTGCCACTAGTCCAATGGCCCCGACTCTCAACTCAACCTGCAGCTGTTTGTCTTGATTAGTCCGTCGACCTGTCATGTCGCACTGCCGCTAGTTAACTGAGCATGTCGGTCCTATCTTGGTACCATGGCCAAACAATTCACTTATTAAGTTTTATGGCACATATATCTTGTTCATTTACGAGCTCCTGCTTGTGCCAACTGGCCTTGGGCCCACTGTACGAGATTTTCAAAATTGAGCATTTAGCCCCCAAGTTCCAAAATCGAGGCCCCCGGCCTATTAGAGCTATTCGAGCTCCCGTTGAGAAGGTCTCCCAAATTGTTTAAGCATTGGCACACAGTCAGGGGAGAGTACTTCCGACAAAAATAGGTTTTTACTGTCCATCGTACTGACCGATATAAGGACATCTCTGTTCATAACCGATGAACGGGTTTTCAACTTCCTTTGAGGAAGTCTCATCATACCAACTAGGTATGATCTACTTACAACCCGTAAGTAGTTTTTTTGCATAACTTTCACATCACTTTCTCTAAGTAGTGATGATTAAAATACCACTAAACAGTGTGTTTTTATATCGAAGCACTTATCATTCCCAACTGGGTATGATGTTAGTAAACCCACTCACCCGTTAATGCCGTGAATTCCACTAGACTGGTTCTTTGTATTCACACGAGCTTGTCCTTGCTGGCATTCCCGGTATTTAACGTTCCTACACGATATGAACAACCTTGTTTATTATTACTCGGCATAACATCCTTCATTCATTAATGAATGAGAAAACCCAAACTTTTAGTTATTTGCAATTAGGTCCCTAAAGTTATTTCTCTTTAACTTTAAGTACCTAATGTCGGTTTTTCCTCAAATTGAGTCCCGTAACTTTTAAAATTTATTGTGGGACCTTAATTTATTCAATTTTACCAAAAAGGGGTTTAATTTTCCAAATTTCCAATTTGATTCACCAATTTTTTCAAAATTACCATTTTGCCCTTCTTTCACAAAAATGGTAAGTTTTTCCCAAAATTTCCAAAATTCCTCAATTGGTCCTCCAACATTATTTTCATGCCCAATTGACCCTCAATTTCATAAAATTGTATTTTGGCCCCTTTGAATTTCGAAAATCCCCAAAATTTCCCCCAATTTCAACTTTTCAACACTACCAAATTTGATTTCATCAAATTAACCGATTAAACACTTCTAATTATTGAAATTGAGTTCCTGTATGTTCATACGATTCTAAGAAACTTTGAATCGCAGATTTTAACGTCGGAACGAGCTCAAACGGAGTTTTGCCGGAAAATAGATTGTAGAGAGAGAAAGCTTTGATTACTCACCGGAGAAGGCACGACAGTCCGAGCTTTTGATCTGGGCAGATAGGTCTCGTCCTGAGGTTCATCCTAAAATCAAGTATTGTATCAATTGATGCGGAATTGGATTAGAATTTCGTCATTGAAATTCGGTCGACTCTCTCTCTAGCACCGATCGAAAATTATAAAGGGGACCCGAATTGGCTTACCTTTCGGTCCTAATTCGGCCGTGGAAAGGCTGAGGAAGTGTTGGGAGGGCTTGGTTTGGCCTGAGGAGTGCTTGAAATGGCCGATTTCAGCTTGGCCGAAATAGGGCAGCTTCGATCCGCCGGAGTTGCTTCACTATTCCATCATGTCGGCGCTTCTCCAACGATTTTCGGATTGACTAGAGTTTGCTATCAGATAGCTGTATTCTCCTCGGTTCTAAAGAGCCCGACCTAGGTGTAAGGAGAATGAAATGGGGATGACCTCTTTATATAGTTGTAAAACCCGTGTATTAAATGGTCGAGATTTATTACTAGTATTAATATTGCCATAAATTATTGGTATTAATTTCCATAATTTAATTTCGGTATTAATTCCAATAATTTAATTTAGGTATTAAATTATTGGTATTAATTTCAATAATTAAATATATATTAATTGATGGCTATTTATGATAAGCGTACGTTCGCATAAAAATTTTTGACCGAAATTTCGGGTTACAAAAAATCATACTTCCCATGAGGTCACCCATCCTTACACTACTATAAGGTAAGCATACTTAACTTTGAAGATCTTATGGAATCTAGTTCACCTGAACAAATTTAGTTTTTATTTTCTAGTTTGTCTTAAGTTTCTTTTCCAATGTTTAATAAATCCTTTGGATCAACCGAAAATTGTAAATTTTCATATTGCTTATTCCCAAATGTAAACCGGTTTGTTTTTCTTATTCGGTTTGACCGATTCTTTTCCCGATTTTCCTTAACTCAAATGTGCGGGGTTTACATAAGTAGTATTTTAAACATCACACCTGAGAGGAGTGATGTAAAAATCACATAGAAAAACTATTTACTGATTGTAAGTAGATCATACCCAATTGGTATGATAAAACTTTCTCGAAAGAAGTGGAAAACCCATTCATCGGTTATGAGCGGAGATGTCCTCATACTCGATTAGTATGATAGACAGCTAAATATATTTTGTTGGTAGTGCTCTCCCCTGACTGTGTGCCACTACTTAAACAATTTGGGCGACTTTCTTGACGGGAGCTTGAATAGCTCTATTAGGCCAAGGGCCTTAGTTTTGGAACTTGGGGGCTAATATGCCCAATTTTGAAAATCTCGAACAGTAGGCCCTAGGCTAGTTGGCACGGGCAGGAGCTCATAAACAAACATGATTTATATGCCATGAAAACTTAAGAAATTGATTTGTTTGGCCATGGTACCAAGACAAGACCAACATTGTAAAACCTGTCCAATTGGATGAAAGAGAAAATGGAAAAAAAAAGAAGAAGAAAAGAAAGAAGAAGAAAAGAAAGAAGAAGAAGAAAGAAGAAATGGCAGAGAATAGAAAGAGAGAGAAAGTCGCCAGAAAAGCTTGAGTCTCCGGGTTGCCGAAAGTTGCGTCAGAAGCCGAGTTTTATGCCGGCGGGTAGCCCGAGCAGTTGCCGACCTCCCTATATAAAGGGCACCCACTCATTCATTCTCAACATCCCACAATCGATCGAAGAAGAAGAAGAGTGAGTTTTCCGGCGAGCTTCAAACCAGAGCTCCGACGACAGGCAAAACCTCTACCAAAGGAGCTCCGAAGGGTGGCATTGGAACCAAGGAAGAATCCTCTAGCTCCAGACCTCCTCAAAACAACTAGGGAGTGCTCTGGGAGGTGCGAGGGAGATTGCACAGTGAAGCTGCTTCAGAGTTCGAAGCAGCGAGCTCCTGCCCGACACCACCTTGCCCCAACCGTCCCTTCCACTGCCCACCTTGGCCACCACTAACCGCCTAGGGTCCTCCCCAACACCCCTACAGGTCCTAGTAAGCTCAATTTTGCCTCCCTTCATCGGAATTTCAGAATTTCAAAGCTGCACCAACGAAACTTCTCTCTTCAAATTCCCGTAGTACAACAATGAATTGCAGTAGAACTCAATCCTATTAGGTTCCCCTTGACTAGCTCTAGCCGCCCCTACCCCAAGCTCCGGCCACCGCCTCTTTGCCAGTAAGAAATGCAAGCTTTCTCTCTCTACTGTAACTTTTTCGACGGAGCTCCGACAAGGCACAAAACTTAGCCAAATTATGAAATTCGAAGTGCAGGATTATCGAGGGGACTGTAGGAGGTGATTAGAAGCAAGAATTGAAGAAAACAAGGACTTACAGGCTGCCAATTGGACAAGGTAAGATCCGAAGTGTCATATGCTCAAATTGGGGAAGAAGGTGGAGGCCAATTTGAGGATTTTAGGGGACTTTTGTGCAATTTTAAAAAAATTGGAGGGCTGAACCATAATTTCACAAAGTTAAGGGTATTTTCATGAAATTCACCCCCAATTGAGGGTCAATTGGGCAAATTGGAAAAATTTGGGGCAAAATGGAAATTTTGCAAAGTTGGGGGACCAAAATGCAATTTTTGAAAAGTTTGGGCAAATTGAGGATTTTTTGAAAATTGGAGACCAAGTGGCGATTTGACAAAATTAAGGGTCTTTTTATGTAATTCCCTTCCAATTGAGGGTCCGTTGGACAAATTGGATCAAATGGAGGACCAATTTGTAAAATTTGAAAAGTTGGGGTCAAATTGTAATTTTTGAAAATTTGGGGCTAAATGACAGTTTTAGAAAATTTAAGGAAACTAGGGGCAGTGCTGATAAAATTAAGGAGCCGAAGGGATAATTAGAAAATTTGGGGGTCGGATTAAGAAAAAAAATGGTAATTGAGAAGGAAAAGATGAACGCACAAACCTCGGGGACTAAAGTGCAATTAAGGCAAAATATGAAGGTTTATACACAAATATGCCAAGAAGTACAATTCCTTAGTTCAACGCCCTAACAAGGACATCCATGACATGTAGGGACTGACTATTTGAGCACCTACTTCCGTAAGAGGAACTGCGAGGCTATATTCCGCCGGTGCGACCCCACCAAAATCACCGGGTGAGTGGGAACCGCTATAACGTCCATTCCGGTTAGAATGACAGTTTAAGATTTGAAAATTTGTTTTATTGGAATTAGCCTCCTTTGACTGGGTGACTCTGCTTAAAATATTTGGGAGCTAATTCCGGGCTTATGCTCGAGATGCTAGTGGGCCCAAGGCTAGTGGATACGGGCATGGACCCGTCCAAAACAGACATGTGATACATGAGGCTAAAATACTTGAATAATGGGAACTTCTGTGATACCCATTGAGCCAAGCTGAGTTGTCGAGCCTGTTGGGCCGAACCACTGCTCTGCCGAAGTCGGGTCGTCGAACCTGTTGGGCCAGTACACGTGGTAGGGTCGAAGCCAAGCTGACAGACCGTTGTGCAAGAGGGACAAAGATAACGATTATAACTTAAAAAAACTTATTGATTGTGCATGCACCGTGAGGTTCGGGCCATCAGGACACCTAGCATGAGGTAGTGATGGGACCTAAGGACTGTTGGACGACCTAGAGAGTATAAGGGCAGTATCATCGTTTAGTAGGTCGTGAAGCCGAGGGCTTACTGCGCACGGAGACCGAGGTAGTAGGGGTAATGATGTCTCGTCCCTTGAGCGGACATGGTGGAAGAATTCGAGTTTGGGGTTGGACTGCTGATATCCGCACAAACTCCGGGTAGAGATAGCATCCCTCTATCAGGGTGGACGGTAAAGGTGCTCCGGTCCACAAGTGGTATGGTCGAGAATCGTTCTGCGAACGTGTGATCCCTCCTATGATAGGAGGGCGGTTGTTGATTCTGTGAATGTGTGAAACGGAAATAAATATAAGATAAATTCAAGTAAACCGTTATAGTAAGCTTCCCCTCACTGAGTTGTCGAGCTCACCCCCTCCCTCAACCCCTTTCTAGGACATTACCCCAACAGGAAGTTCCAGATATGCTCAAGCCCTCAAGGTACACTTCCTACCCCCAACTTAAGTAAGGGTTCGAATGTGGACACGCCTTCACCTTCCTTGCCTCATTCGAGTAGATGTACCTGAATGGAGCAAGGAAGGGTGGCAGGTTGATCACGGACTCCAACCAAACCGGGTCGGGGCATGACAAACATACTCTGTCAACTAGTGGCAGTGCATCATGACAGGTCTCCAGACTAGTCAAGACAAACAACTACAGGTTGAGTTGAGGGTCGGGGCCGTTGGACCAGTGGCACCACATATTATATGGCATCATATGAAAAATATTGATTGTGCATGCACTGTGTTTGCGGGACCTTCAAGATGCCCAAGAGGGGTAGTGATGCGTCCTAGGGCCTTGAACGACCTGGTGGATATAAGGGTAGTTAGTCATACTAGAAGCCTTGCGAAGCTCGACGTATCTTCAAGCACATGAGAACGGGTTGGGGTTAGGATGGGGTCTCTGTCCTCAATTGAAAAGTTTGGGTATGTTATTCAATCATGATGAATGAAGGCTATCAAGCCAAAGTATAATGAACAAGGATATTCATATCGTGTATGAACACGAAGTACTAGGAACACCAGCCAAGACAAGCTCTCGTAGAGGCAAAAAGCTTGTCGAGAGGAATTCACTACATTTACGGGTGAGTGAGATTTTTATATCATACCCGGTTGGGATGATAACACCTCAGAAATGTAAACCTACTACATTATGGGATTTTAACATCACACCTAGATTGGGTGATGTGATAAAACATAGAAAAACTACTTATCGGTTGTAAGTAGATCATACCCAGTTGGTATGATGAACTTTTTGGAAGGAAGTAGAAAACTCGTTCATCGATTATGAGTGGAGATGTCCTCATACCTGGTTGGTGTGTCGGAAGTGCTCTCCCTAGACTATGTGATCACGGGGATCCGATCAAATCGGGTCGGGACATGACAACTTTAGTGGTATCAGTGCCTGTTTCCTCAAATACATAATCAAGACTAGAAAATATAGTAACTCATCCTTCGTCACTTGGTCCATTATTTATCAGTTGGAACATGTATGCCTTCCCATGGTCTCCTTCCTTGGGAAAGGCTCAGGCACTTATTTGCTCCCAGACATCTTTGTGCGGGACTTACTAAATCCTCCTTATGGCTTGAGTGTATTCATCATTTCTTTTTCGACCATTTATTTCTTCAAGGGTTTTCTTCATTCTTCCTTTCCACCATTCTAGCATTTCCACTTCCCCCTTCCTTACTAGGTTAGTCTACAACCCTACTTGACTCCTCCGTATTTTTCCAAGGTAGATCATACCTTACTATCTTGAGGCATTCTAGTTGTCTTTCAGCATTCAGCTTGTCTTCTATGGAAGAGGTGTTTCCTTCTTTGCTCCTAGGTGGTTTGTAGTGCTCTTTAAGGAAAATTTCATTTATCTATATTCTACTACTTCTGGGTTTTCTTAAGGTACTACCCTTGACCTTCTTTTCATGATCCTTCCTCGAGCTATTGAGGCATGCTACCGTATTATTAAGGAATAGAGAAATTTTTAGAAACTTATAATCTTATTTATTGAAGTAAGTATATAGTTTGGAGTTTTAACATCTCTTGAGGGAGATTATTACAATAATGGGTTGAGGAGTATTCACTACTAAACTATGGTATAGAGGAATTTCTTCCTATGTGAGATTGGGTACCCTAGTCGTAGTAGTGGTTCTTATAATGTCATCCCTTTGAACTTCTGTAGGGGTGAAGGTGTCCTTATTAGAAGGTATCGCTTAGATTCCTTGCAGTGTGGGACAATTCCTTTCTATGTGTCCCACCTTCCTACACTCATAGCAGATCCTCTCGGGTCTTGTCTTCCAAAATGTCGGGCATCTTCTACTGTAGTGTTCTCATTGCCCACATTTATAACATATCATCTCCTTGTGTGGATTTTTATGGTTCCTCTGACACTTTGAGCATTGTGGGGCCTTTCTAAGGGGTTGTTGATGGCACTTGGAACGACGAATTGCCCTTATAGCCACCAGGTCGTCCAGTGCCCTTAGGACGCATCACTACCCCTCATGGGCGTCTTGATGATCCCGTACTCACAGTGCATGCACAAACAATGCTTTCTTATATTACCATGTAATTTGTGGTGCCACTAGTCCAATGGTCCCAACTCTCAACTCAACCCACAGCTGTTTATCTTGGCTAGTCCGTCGACCTATCATGTCGCACTACCGCTAGATGACTAAGCATGTCGGTCCTATCTTGGTACAGATGAAGTGCACGCCGAGGTGAAAGAACATCCGGAAAATCTAGGAAAAGTAAGCCCTTCAATTCAGAAGGATGTAAGGAGAAAACAACCAATGAAACCAAGACTGAACGTGGCCCACACTCACTTAATGGAGCCCAAGGAGTGTATGTCTAGACATAAAGGGTGCTAGAAACCAATATATTAGTAGGAGCTCTTCGAAGGGAACAAAAAGAAAATGGAGGACATTGACGGACAAAGAACGGAAAAATATTACCGATCTAAAAAGGGATCATTGAAGGGCGGACGATCATGACTTGGAATGCAAGGAACCCAACCTTAATTAAAGAATTTTCCAAGGAAGGATTTACTAGGATGACCTAGCATGACCTGCTTGGAGAAAAATAGAAGAGCCACATAACAACTCCAGGAGAACCTAGTAGAAAGGAAATAGTTAACGAACAAGCCTTTGGGAGAACCCTGGATTTAAACCACGACAAGGAAAGGAGAAGTGAAAAGGCCGAAACATTGGAAAAGAAGGACGAAGGAAAATCCTTAAAGAAATCAATGGCCAAGACCGAATTTACTAACCAACCATGGCCAAACATATCATTCATTTAAAATTTTCATAGCTTAAACTCATGTTTGTTTACAAGCTCTTACTCGTGCCAACTGACCTTGGGCCCACTGTACGAGATTTTCAAAATCAGACATATTAACCCCCCAAGTTCCAAAACCGAAGCCTTCAGCCTATTTGAGCTGCTCGAGCTCCTATCAAGAAGGTCACCCAAAAAGTTTAAGTAGTCGCACATAGTCAGGGGAGAGTACTTCTAACAAAATAATATTTTAATCTGTCCATCACACCAATCGGGTGTGAGGACATCTCTACTTATAACCGTTAAGCGGGTTTTTTTTACTTCCTTTTAGGAAGTTTATCATACCAACTGGGTATGATCTACTTACAACCGTCAATTAGTTTTTTCTCATAATTTCCACATCACTCCTCTCAGGTGTTATGGTTAAATTACCACTTAGTAGTGAGTTTTCATTTTTGAGGTTCTTATCATCCCAATTGGGTATGATATAAAAATCTCACTCATCCGATAACGCAATGATTTCCTCTTAACCAGTTTTCGTCTCCTTGTGAGTTTTGTCTTACCTGGCGTTCCTGATATCTCGTGTTCCTACACGGTATGAACATCCTTGTTTAATTGTTGAAATTGAAGTTAGATTAGAGTTCCTACACCTTCATATGATTCATATGCACTTTGAATCACACGATTTGATGTTATAATGAGCTCAAATAGAGCTTCGCCGAAAAACTGAATGTAGAGAGAGAAAGCTTCTAAAGCTTACCGTCGGGGGCACGGTGGTCCATGCTTTTGATCTAGGTAGATAGATCTCGTTCTGAGGTCCTTCCTAGAATCAAGAATCACCTCAATTAATGTCAAATTGAGGGAGAATTTAGTTAATGAAAATCTGTCAGTTCTCTTTCTAGCACTGATCAAAATTCACAGAGGAGAGCCAAATTGGCTTACCTTTCCATACTAATTCGGCCGTAGGAGGGCTGATGAGGTGTTAGGAGGGCTTGGTTTGACCTGAGAAGGGCTCAAATTAGCTAATTTTAGCTCGACAGAAATAGGGTAGCTTTGGTTTGTTTGAGTTGCTTCACTGTTTGATCACGTCGGCGCTTCTCCGGCGACCCTTGGAGCAATTGGGGACTACCATCATGTAGCTGACTTCTCCCCGAGTCTAAGGAACCCGAACACGCCTTCTTTGGCTCAGAAAAGACCCTATTTCAGGGATATGGTTTGAGCTTCACAAGAAAACTGAGTAGTTGAGAGAGAGTGAGGTTTTCATTTGTGGAGAGGATGAATGGAGAGGGACCCTTTATATAGGGAGCTCGGAGACTCGTCGGCCATCCGTTTGGCACCTTTATAATAGTCATTGATGGCTTGAAAAATATTGAATGGAAAAGTTTCCTCTTCGTCAACGCTGGTTCGATTTTCTAGCAAGTGAACAGTGCTGTCATCTGAATGAAGAAGACAACACTATTTTGAATAGGACCGAACCGGTCCAAACTAGGTTCAATATTTAAACCGACTGGTTCAGGCCCAATCAAAACGAGTTTTTCAAAATTAAAAATTTCTAAATTCATTCTCTATCGAATGGTGGCCTCAATTCTCTAATTTGAAATTTTTAAGCCACCTAGAAAAATGAATTTAGCATCCAGTTCAATAGTGGTTCAAACCAGTTCAGGTCTAGTTCACCTGAACTGGTTTGGTTTTCACCTACAATTCATCCTAAAGTCCTTTTTGATGACTTTTGTGAATATTTAGGTCACTCATTATCCATAAATTTCCCGCTTTGCCCTTTCTCTATCTGTTCCGATTTATAAACCGACTCAGTTTTCTCTTTGGAAATGATTGGTTTGAAGTGGACATATGAGTGTGAGGTAGAGGTACTAAGGCGGTATGGATTGGAGGCCATACATGAAATTCATCCCATAAAGGAATATGAATGGACCCCTCAGAGCCTTCTGATCAAGAGTCCCACAGCCGTTCTAAGGCTAACTCTCGACCTTTGACCCTAAGGGATTAGGGGGTAGAAAAATTATGTAATAAGCCAAGTATGGCAAGAAAATATTTTTTCATGTCGCACTGCCGCTAGTTGACTGAGTATGTCGGTCCTGTCTTGGTAACATGGTCAAAAAATTCCTTTATTTAAAGTTTTATGGCATATAACTCATGTTTGTTTACGAGCTCCTGCTCGTGCCAACTAGCCTTGGGCCCACTATACGAGATTTTCAAAATCAGGCATATTAGCCCCCAAGTTCCAAAAACTGAGGCCCCGGCCTATAAGAGCTTTTCGAGCTCCCGTCAAGAAGGTCTCCCA
This sequence comes from Trapa incisa, assembly GCA_030064435.1. Classification (NCBI taxonomy): domain Eukaryota; kingdom Viridiplantae; phylum Streptophyta; class Magnoliopsida; order Myrtales; family Lythraceae; genus Trapa; species Trapa incisa. The sequence goes on along the minus strand of CM057777.1, from coordinate 9,532,356 downwards.
AATCATTTAAGCATTGGCACACAGTCAGGGGTTTTTGGAACTTGCTCATAACCGACCGGGTATAAGGATATGTCAGCTCATAACTAATGAACGGGTTTTCAACTTCCTTTGAGTAAGTTTCATCATACCAACCGGGTATGATCTACTTATAACCAGTAATTAGTTTTTTCGCATGATTTTTACATCACTTCTCTAAGTTGTGATGTTTAAAATACCACTTGGAAGTGGGTTTTCATTTTGAGATAGTTATCATCCCCAACCGGGTATGATATAAAATCCCACTCACCCGTTAACGTAGTGAATTCCACTATACTGGTTCTTTGTATTTCATGCGAGCTTGTCCCTGCTGGCATTCCTGGTACTCCATGTTCCTACATGATATGAATATCTCGGTTCATTATCCTTCAGCGTAATAGCCTTCATTCATTCCAAATGAACGAGAAAACCAAACTTTTATTTATTTGCAATTAGGTACCTAAAGTTATTCCTCTTTAACTTTAAGTCCCCAAATGCTGGTTTTTTTACAAATTGAGTCTCGAAAATTTTTAAAATTTATCTTAGTATCTCAATTTATTCAATTTCACAAAAGGGGTTTAATTTCCCAAATTTCCAATTTGGTCCCCCAACTTTTCCAAAATTACCATTTTGCCCTTCATTTACAAAAATGGTAAGTTTTGCTCCAAAAATTCCAAAATCCCTCAATTGGTCCTCTAACATTATTATCATGCCCAATTGACCCTCAATTTCATAAAATTGCATTTTGGTCTTTCGAATTTCAAAAATTCCCAAATTTCCCCCAATTTCAACTACTTAACACAACCGAATTTGATTTTATCAAATTGACCGATCAACCACTTCTAATTGTTGAAATTGAAGTTAAAATTGAGTTCCTCCATCTTTATACGATTCAATAGCACTTTGAATCGCATATTTTGATGCTGGAACGAGCTCAAATGGAGCTTCGCTGGAAAACAGACTATAAAGAGAGAAAGTTTCGATTTCTCCCTGGTGAGGGCGCGACGGTCTGAGCTTTCTATCTGGGCAGGTAGCTCTACTCTGAAGGTTCTTTCTAGGATTAAGAATGATATCAATTGATGTCGTATTGGATTTGAATTTCGTCATTGAAATTCGACTGACTCTCTCTCTAACACTGATTGGAAATTTCAAAGGGGAGCCGAATTGGCTTACCTTTCGGTCCTAATTCAGTCGTGGAAGGGCTAAGGAAGTGTCAGGAGAGCTTGTTTGGCTTGAGGAGGGCTCAAATTGGCTAATTTCAGCTCGGCTGAAACAGGGCAGCTTTGGTCCGCCGGAGCTGCTTCACTGTTCCATCACGTCGACATTTCTTCGACTACCCTCGGAGCAAACAGAGACTACAGGCGTGTAGCTGACTTCTCCCTAGTTCTAAAGAACCCAACCACACCTTGTTTGGCTTAAAAAAGTACCCAGGTTAGAGCTCTGGTTCTAGCTTCACCGAAAAATGGAGCAGTTGAGAGACAATGGAGTTTTCAGGTGTGGAGAGGATGAATGGGGAGAGGCTCTTTATATAGGGAGCTCGAGGACCCGTTGGCCGTCCATTTGGCACCTTTATGACAGCCATTGATGGCCTGAAATGTACCAAATGGAAATGTTTCTTCTTTGTCGGCATTGCTTCGATTTCCCGATGAGTGAACAGTGCTGTCATTCGAGGAAGAAGATGACACAGTTCCGAAATGGACCGGACCGGTCCGAATCGGTCCGAACTGGGTTCAAAGCTTAAACCGGTCGGTTCACCCCCCATTCGACTGAGTTTTTCAAATCTAAAATTTTCTAAATTAATCTAAATTCATTTTCTATCAAATGGTGGTCTCAAATCTCAAATTTGAAAATTTTAAGCCACCTAGAAAAATGAATTTAGCATTCAGTTCAATAGTGATTCAATCCGGTCCAAACTAGTTCGGATCTGGTTCGCTTGAACCGGTTTGGTTTTCATCTCCAATTCCTCCATAAGTCGATTTCCATGACTTTTGTGACTCCTTAGGACATTTAGGGTACATAAAATTCCGGTTTACCATCTCTTTATCGATTCTGGTTCATAAATCGACTCGGTTCTTAAATTAGTTTAATCTGGTTTGGGTCTGGTTCACCCGAACTGGTCTGGTTTTTCTCTTCCACTTTGTTTTAAGGTTCCTTCTCATGGTTTATGAATTTCTTTTGAGCTCAAGGGAGTTGAATTTCTCTAATTTGACTTATCTCTATCAGTTCTGATTTATCAACCGATTCGGTTCATAAACTAGTTCAATCTAGTTGGATCCGGTTAATCCAAACCGGTCTAGGTTTTCTCTTCCAATTCATCCTAAGGTTCTTTTCCATAGTATTATAAACCCTTTGGATCACCCGAGAGTTGTAAATTCTCAAATTGCCCATTCACAAATGATCGGGTTTGTGAACCTGTTTGGTTTTCTCACTCGGTTTGACTGGTTCTTTTCCCGGTTTTTCCTTCACTCAAAAGGGCTGGGTTTACAATTTCTCTAATGAATAAAAGTTTAATTCTTCTTGCTAAAACTTCTGAATTTTCTTAATAAATTCAAACAATAAGTGTATGCAAATAACAATAACATAAAAGGATAGGAAATCACCCAAAGGAAAAATGGGTTATTTCCAGTAACCTCAGTCTTTAAAATTATCCACGGAAGTACAATAAAAATTTGGCAAGGATGAGACTCTTAGTACCCAAGGAAGATGAATCCTAACTCATGGAAGGAAGGAGAAGTTAGAACAAAAGGAAGTGAGTATTTAAGGAGTAGAGGAATTTGTAAGATCTAAGGAGTTAAGGAAGGGTTCAAACGATCAGAGTAAAGAAAATAAATAAGAATAGACTATTCCAAGGGAAACCAAAGGAATTGAAGTTGATCGAGAAGAAAGAAAGAAGGTTAGGGGGAACACTAAAGATGTTAAGATAAGCAAAACAAGACAAGGAATAGAGAAGGGAAAGAAGTATGATAGAAAGAAACCCCGGGAATAATACTAGTTCTTGAAAAAGAGTTAGGATACACATCCTTAGGAACTCGATAGTAATAAGGTACTTTGTTTGGACATAAGGATGTGAAACAAAAAGAAATAGAAGATAGGGGAGAAAGCCAGAGTGAATCACCATACAAAGGTCGGGAAGTATAAGAAGAGAATGAAGGGAGAACTTTCAAGGAGCGGTAGGGAAAATGAATGTGAAAATCCTAGTATGGGAGTCCCTAGAAGAAGAGTGAAGATATGAAGTGGAATCGTGAAAAGGAGGAAGTTCCAAGCTAAGGTAATCAACAGATGAGATATCATAAACTAGAGCAGGAACCAGGACCTCATTAAAGGACATAAGCAACTAAGTAAATACCTGGAAGGCCAAGCATGATCCACTTACAAGACAATAGGGAACCAAATAAGGATTTTAGATGGATCCAATTGAAGAAAATAACTCATAACAACCAGATCATCCAAGAGAATAAACAATGTCCTAAGATGGAATTGGAAAGTAGTGAGGACTACACCCTCAAAAGGGAATGAGATAGGTATTATGAACCATACCACTCAAGAGACGACAGTCTCAAATCATATGACAAAGATAAATGATAAGAATGAGGTAATTAATGAACTAACCCTCGGGAGAAGTATAATTTGAACTCTAGTAAAGAGGGAGAGATGGAAAGACCAAATATTGGAAATTTAAGATGAAGGCAGAAGGCAAAATCTTAAAGAGATCAACGACCAAAGTTAACATTCAAACTCAAGACATGGGAAGATTAGGTAAGCCTCTCACAAGATAATCGTGGAGTCTTAAAATTGAAGCTGATGTGAATCCCATCTAACAGAAATAGATGGATATAGGAAAGAAAGGAGAATGAGGATGAAATAAATATAAGTTCTCAAGTGTAACATAAGTAGAAAAGGATGACACTAGGGAATATATTCTAAGTTAGATATTCTAAATAGCAAGATGGGAAGAGAACCCGAGAGAAAAGAACATAAACTGCCAAGGAAGGAAACCTTGGAAGGACAAAAATGACCAAATTAAAAAGAAAATGGGATCAATAGAAATGGAGATTTGATAAATATAAAGCCCGCCCTTTTGAGTTAAGGAAAACCAGGAAAAGAACCGATCAAACTGAGTAAAAAAACTGAATTGGTTCACAAACCCGACCATTGGAGGGTTCATAAAACCTTAGAAAAGAACCTTAAGACAAATTATAAAAAAAACATATTGGTTCAGATGAACTGGATCTCATCAAAACACCAAAGTTAAGTGTGCTTGCGTGAGAGTATTGCTAGAATGTGTGACCTCCTAGAAAGTATGTTTGAATTAATACTAATAAGTACCCATTAATTTATGGCAACATTAATACTGGTAATAAATCTACCCCATTTAATACACAATTTTACACCTATATAAAGAGCTCACCCCATTCATCCTCCTCATACTTGAACACTTCTCTCTTTCTACGACTCCATTTCCTGATGGAGCTCGAACCATAGCTTCGACTTGAATATTTTTCTTAACATCAGAAGGAGAGGTCGGGCTCTTTAGACTCTGAGGGAAGTTAGCTATCTGATAGCAAACTCCAGTCAATCCGAGGATCACCAAAGAAGCATCGACATAATCAAACACTGAAATAGCTCTGGCAGACCAAAGCTGCCCTATTTCAGCCAAGCTGAAATTGGCCAATTCGAGCCCTCCTCAGGCCAAACCAAGCCCTACCCCTCCTACAGTTGAATTAGGATCGAAAGTAAGCCAATTCAGCTCCCCTATGCAATTTCCAATCGGTGTTAGAGAGAGAGTCGATAGAATTTCAATGACAGAATTATAATCCAATTCGACATCAATTGATGTCATTCTTGATCCTAGGAGGAACTTAAGAGGAGAGCTACCAACCAGATAGAAAGCTCAGGCTGCTGCAACCTCACCGGTGAGTAATTGAAGCTTTCTCTCCCTATAGTTTGTTTTTCGGCGAAGCTCTGTTTGAGCTCGTTTTAGCATTTAAGCTTGCGATTCAAAGTGCTATGAAAGCATATGAACATGTAGAATCTCCATTTCAACTTCAATTTTAACAATTAGAAGTTTTTAATCAGTTAATTTTATGAAATCAAATTCGGATGTGTTAGGAAGTTGAAATCGGGGAAAATTGGGGATTTTCGAAAATTCGAAGGACTAAGATGCAATTTTATAAAATTGAGGGTGAATTGGGCATGATAAGAATGTTAGAGGGCCAATTGAGAAAATTTTAGAATTTTTGGGGTGAAACTTACCATTTTGTATAGGAAGGGCAAAATGATAATTTTGGAAAAGTTGGGAGACCAAATTGGAAAATTGGGAAATTAAACCCCTTTTTTTGAATTTGAATAAATTGAGGTACTAAGATAAATTTTAAAAGTTTCGAGACTCAATTTGAGGAAAAATCGGCGTTAGGGACTTAAAGTTAAAGAAAATAACTTTAGGGACCTAATTACAAATAAATAGAAAATTTGGTTTTCTCATTCATTTGGAATGAATGAAGGCTATTAGGCCAAGGGATAATGAACAAGGATGTTCATATCGTGTAGGAATACAAAGTACTGGGAACACCGGCAAGGACAAGCTCATGTGAATACACAGAATCGGTTGAGTGGAATTCACTGTATTAATGGGTGAGTGGGCTAAATTACACTTTATACCTGGTTGGGATGATGAGCACTTTTATTTAATGAAAACTTAGTTACCAGTTGTGAGTGGGGTTACTAATGTCATACCCGATTGGGATGATGAGCACAATTTAAAGTTAAAAAATCCCTTACCAGTTGTGAGTGAGATTTTATATCATACCCGGTTGGGAATGATAAGTACCTCAAAATGAAAAACCCACTATTTAGTGGTATTTTAAACATCACAATTTAGAGAAGTGATGTGAAAATCACGCGGAAAAGCTACTTATCGGTCATAAGTAGATCATACTTGGTTGGTATGATGAAACTTCCTCGAAGGAAGTGGAAAACCCGTTCATCGGTTATAAGCAGAGATGTCCTTATACTCGGTTGGTATGATGGACAGTTGAAAACATATTTTGTCAGAAGTGCTCTCCTTTGACTGTGTGCCAATGCTTAATCGATTTGGAAGACCTTCTTGACGGGAGCTCGAATAGCTCTAATAGGTCGGGGCCTCGATTTTGGAACTTGGGGTTATTATGCCTAGTTTTGACAATCTTGAACAAGTGAGCCATATGTCAGTGGGCACGAGCAGGAGCTCGTAAACAAACATGAGATATGTGCCATAAAACTTTAATAAATGAATTATTTGGCCTTGGTACCAAAACAAGATTGACATATTCAGTCTACTAGTGGTAGTGAGATATGACAAGTCTTCGGACCAGTCAAGACAAACAACTGCAGGTTGAGTTGAAGGTCACGGCCGTTGGACTAGTGGAACCACATATTACATGGCATGATAAGAAAATACTGATTATTCATGCACTGTGATTACGGAACCATCAAGATGCTTAAGAGGGGTAGTGATGCGTCCTAAGGTCCCTAGACAACCTGGTGAGTATAAGGGTAGTTCATCATACCAAGTGACTGTGCGAAATTTGGAGTAGCACCAAGCGCATGAGACGGAGGTGGGGACGGGATGAGGTCTCTGTCCTCATATGAACGCAAAGAATTGATTTTAGGATTGAGGGTTGGATGTCGCGAACATCCACTCATTCTTAGGGTAGAAGTGGACGTGCTTCTATCTAGTGGGTTCAGTCGACATATGGGCCTACGAATGTGTGTTTTACCTTCATGATTAAGGATTTGTGTTGGGTGATGACACATCGTGATTAATAAGAAATGGTGGTAAAAATAGAGATTTAAAATGAAAGGACTTTTGAAAGAAAGGAGTCTGACACACTCCAGTACTAATCTTTTTCATAAAAGTTAAAAGTTTTGAAAACCCATTCACTAAGGAGTCGTACTCACCCCCTCCCTTATATCCCTTTAAGGAAATTCTGGAAAGCCTACCCTTAAAGACCATCAACGAAGATTCATGTGAGACAAGTATGATAAATTTAAAATATTATGCAGTTTTGATTTATGTTATTACGGGAAAATGTGTAGGTTTAAAGGACGCCTTACTCTTTACGGTTTATAATAGGGGAAAACCCTTTAATAAACCGGGAGAGTGGCGGGATGATCATGGGGATTCGACCAAACTAGGTCGAGGCGTGACAACTTGAGTGGTATCAGAGCCTGTTTACTCGAATACATAATTAAGACTAGAAAATATAGTAACTAATAGGATTGATCTTAAAATTTTCAGATGGCTCCTAGGAGAGGAACCAAGAAAACTAGGAATGACTCTGCTCAACACTCTATCCTTGTAGGAAGAGAACCCTAGAAGCTTTCCAATGCCTGAGACATGGTAGGAATCTCAAAAGACCAAATGGGGAAGTATCTAGGAAAATGGTGCTAGGACATATTGATGGCACCACTCTAAGTACAAAGGAAGCCAAGCGTAAAGCTATTAACGTAAGCAAATGGCGTATAACCTTACCTGGGAGGATGCTTATCAAGAATCTCGTAGCTCCCTATTTATTATATGACCACATTTTGTAATAGGGAAAAAACCCCCCAACATATTGTACTCTTCTATTAATGAAGTACTCCCAATTCCAAGAAACTTTGTCTTTCAAAGGATGTAATCTTCTTAAGAAGATGGCCCCAAGAAAAGTAACCAAACAAAATCGTGATTCCCTAGACACTACGGAGATTAAGGATAAAGGAATGAATCAAGAAGATTATTAGGCAAAGAAGACATGACAAGAAAACCGTGGTAAGGAGTCTAGGAGAACTCTTGGGGCAACTAAGCCAAGAACATCATATTATAAGGTACAAAGGAAATAGGATATGAAATGAAGAACTGTCCCACACCAATAGGATTTAGAACAATACTTTTCAAGAAAGACGCCCTCATAGCTATAGGAAATCTGAAAGGATACCATCCTAAGAAACGCGACTCCAACTTGTAGTTTCAACTACAGACAAAGTTAAAATTGGAGTCTCTGACTAACATAGCATAAGTAAGCAAACCATAATAACAAGATAGTCAAAGAGAATGAACGATGCCCTAAGGAGGACCTGGAAGTAGTAAGGAATGCACCCTAAAAAGGGCATTGGAAGGATCATTAAGGAAAAGAAGATTTGAGAGACAATTACCTCAAGAGAATTAGTTAAGGGAATAGTTGGGGTGAGGCAAGTAACGAACTACCCTCGTGAAGGTCATAGAGTAAACTCCAACAAAGAAGGAAGAGGTGGAAAGGCCAAATATTGGAGAAAAGAAGGATAAAAGAAATCCTTAAAGGACCAATGACCAAATTAACGACATAATTCAAGCTAAGAAAGGAGTAGGTAAGCCTTTCACATAATGGTTAGGAAATCTTGAAACAAGGAAAATTTAAAGTCTCCCTAAAAGAAATAGACGTGTACTGTGGTATGAGTGGGGATGAGGATATAGTACCAAAGATATACCCGCAAAATTTCAAGAGCAAGGATAAACAGAAGAGGATGACATCAAAGGATGTCATTTAAAGGTAGATATTCCCTTGAACCAAGGAAAAAGGAGAGAGTCCTACCGAGGAAGGAAACCATGGAAAGACGTATGTATCCCAACTAAGAGATAATGGAACCAAGTGAAAGGGACAAAGAGATAAACTTACAAATGAAGCACAATCTATGGTGAAAGAACCAAGAAAGTATACTGGGATGACCCAAGGAAATAGGTTAAAAGGAACGGGGAATAGGAATTTAGCATCAAAAGATGTTGTGAAAAGTAAGAATGTGTGGAATACCCATAATAAGGAAATAAAGAAGAACGTTTGAGAAAACGTTGGAAAAGTAAGCCCTCTAAATAAGATGTGGCTAAGGAGAAATAACCACAATTGGTAAGACGAGTCATAGTCCCCACACGCATATGAAGCCTAAAGAGTGGACGATTGAGCATAGTGTAGAATGCACGGAATAAAACCAATAATCGGAAGTATCCCAAGTAAAGGATAAGGGATGAAACAGAAGTTGTGAATAGAAAAGGATCCAAAGCAGACAAATGCCCTAACATAGATAGGGGTGCAAAGAACCCTACAAGAAATGATAAGAAGATTGAACATGTAACTCCTAAGATGGAAATCTCTATTGTGAGGGATATAGTATAGAACGAAATTGGAAGAAGGGAACCTTACCAAGCAAAGGAATTGACACATAGATCGAAAATGATTATTATAAGAAAAAGAATCATGAAATGATCAAGAGTAAGTAAAAGTGGATTAAGGAAAAAGGAAAAATCCTTGAATAAAGAATGCCAAGGACTTAAGAAGGAAGGAATCTCAGCTTGTCGGTAAATTATTAGAAAACCCATTCACTGGAATTAGAAAGACTCAATAAGGAAGTTGAGAAAGGATGAATGGGTATGGAAAATCGACACAGTTGTGTAAGTTGGTTTAATAACGGTGAAGGTATTCGTGGAATACTACTAGAAGAAAAGAGGGATGAAGTTATACAACCCCTGAGAGGTTGGAAAAAATTGGGAATAAACTTAACGGATGCGTTCTAGAAATATAATGGGCATAGAGACAAGGTCTAGAAAATTTCATGCAGTAAGGGAGCATGTAAACCCAATAGTTCCGAGGAAAACATGACTCAAAAGAAGGAAGAGTTAGTTAGCAAGCATGACAAGGTCAAACATAAGATTTAGACTGAACTTGTAATAAACAACGAACAAAGGAAGAGTCAAAATAGGATGAAAAGGTGATAATAAGGAAACCCATGAAAACATGTATGTAATGTTCTAAAAGACATCGAGCTAAGGGTTTCAACGACCAAGAGGTAAATTAGACACGAGAATGGTTAGGTATCTTGGAATTCCCAATCGTGAGTACAAGACCTCAAAGGAAAAAAATGTTGCTCTTAGCAAAGAATCATGCGAATCTAAGGATATACCCTTAAGTAAGATATGTTTAGGTATGATAAACTCCATGGAGGGAGCAAATAATATAAAGGAAGAGAAATTCCTTCAGTGAATGATGTAAAAAGGGTAAATTGAAAGAACAAGATAAGAGTTTGCATGTTAAGGAAATACCAAATGGACACCAAAGGAATTGGTTCCTCATGCAAGGTTGCTAATTAAGTTTTGGGGACAAAACTCCTAAAAGGAGGGGAGAATTGTAAACCCCGCCCTTTTGAGTTAAGGAAAACCGGGAAAAGAACCAGTCAAACCGAGTAAGAAAATCGAACCGGTTCACAAACCCGACCATTTGAGTGTTCATGAAACCTTAGAAAAGAACTTTAAGACAAATTAGAAAAAAAACCAGACTGGTTCAGATGAACTGGATCTCATAAGAACACCAAAGTTAAGTTTGTTTCTGTGATAGTAGTGCTAGGATGGGTGACCTCCTAGGAAGTATGTTTTTTTTTTTGTAAACCCAAATTTCAGTGTGAATTTGGTTTAATTTGTATTAATCACCATATAATAAATACCTGTAATTTAATACCAAAATTAACTTATTGGTATTAATTTAATTCATAATTTAATACCTAAATTAAATTATTAGAATTAATACTAATAAATACACATTAATTTATGGAAACATTTATACCGATAATACATCTCCCCCATTTAATACAAAATTTTACACCTATATAAAGAGCTCACCCCATTCATCCTCCTCATACTTGAACACTTCTCTTTGTCTCTACGGCTCCTTTTCTCGGTGAAGCTCGTACTAGAGCTTCGACTTGGGCATTTTTCTTAACCTCAGAAGAAGAGGTCCGGGGGAAGTTAGCTATTTGATAGCAAACTTCAGTCGATCCGAGGATCACCGAAGAAGTACCGACATAATCAAACAGTGAAACAACTCTGGCAGACCGAAGCTGCCCTATTTCGGCCGATCTAAAATCGGCCAATTCGAGCCCTCCTCAGGCCAAACCAATCCTTACCAACACCTCCACAACACTCCTATAATTGAATTAGGAATGAAAGTTAAGCCAATTTGGCTTCCCTATGCAATTTCCAACCGGTGTTAGAGAGAGAGTCGGCATATTTTCAATGATAGAATTATAATCCATTTTGACATCAATTGATGTCATTCTTGATCCTAGGAGAAACCTCAAGAGTAGAGCTACCTGCCCAGATAGAAAGCTCAGGCCGTCGCACCTTCACCGGTTAGTAATTGAAGCTTTCTCTCCCTATAGTCTGTTTCCGGTGAAGCTCTGTTTGAGCTCGCTCTTGTATTTAAGCTTGCGATTCAAAGTGCTATGGAATCATATGAACATGTAGAAACTCAATTTCAACTTCAATTTCAACAAATAGAAGTGTTTAATTGGTCAATTTCATGAAATCAAATTCGGTTGTGTTAGGAAGTTGAAATTGGGGAAAATTGGGAATTTTAAAAAATTCGAAGTACTAAGATGCACTTTTATAAAATTGAGGGTTAATTGGACATGATAAGAATGTTAGAGGACCAATTGAGGAATTTTAGAATTTTTGGGGTGAAACTTACCATTTTTATAAAGGAAGGGCACAATTTAAAGTTAAAAATCCATTAACAGTTGTGAGTGGGATTTTATATCATACCCGGTTAAGAATGATAAGTACCTCAAAATGAAAAACCCACTATTTAGTGGTATTTTAAACATCACAATTTAGAGAAGTGATGTCAATATCATGTGGAAAAACTACTTAACAATCGTAAGTAGATCATACCTGATTGGTATGATGAAACTTCCTCGAAGGTAGTGGAAAACTCATTCATCTGTTATGAGTGGATATGTCCTCATACTCGGTTGGTATGATGGACAATTGAAAACATATTTTGTCAAAAGTGCTCTCCCCTGACTGGGTGCCAATGCTTAAACGAATTAGGAGACTTTCTTGACAAGAGCTCGAATAGCTCTTATAGACGGGGGGCCTCAGTTTTGGAACTTGGGTGCTATTATGCCCGGTTTTGAAAATCTTGAACAAGTGGGCCATAGGCCAGTGGGCACGAGCAAGAGCTTGTAAACAAACATGAGATATGTCCCATAAAACTTTAATAAATGAATTGTTTGGCCATGGTATTAAAATAGGATCGACATATTCAGTCAACTAGTGGCAGTGCGACATGACAGGTCTCCGGACCAATCAAGACAAATAGCTGCAGGTTGAGTTGAAGGTCAGGGCCGTTGGACTAGTGGCACCAGAGATTATATGGCATGATAAGAAAATATTGATTGTGCATGCACTGTGAGTATGGGACCATCAAGATGCCTAAGAGGGGTAGTGATGTGTCCTAAGGTAATTAGACGACCTGGTGAGTATAGGGGCAGTTCGTCGTACTAGGTGACCGTGCGAAATTTGAAGTAGCACTAAGCGCATGAGACCGGGGTGGGGACGGGATGAGGTCTCTGTCCTCATATGGACATGAAGAATCGATTTTTGGCATTGAGGGCCGGATGTCATGTACATTCACTCATTCTCAAGGTAGAAGTGGTCGTAGTTCTATATAGGTGACCAGTAAAGTCGCTACGATGCCACAAGTGGGTTTAGTGGTCGTGCTGACCTACAAATGTGTGTAACCATCATGATGAATGATGTGTGTTGGGTGATGACACATCGTGGTTAAAAAAATGGTGATAAACCTGAGATTTGCAACTGAAATGGTTTTGAAATAAAGGAGTTTGACACACTCCAATAATAAATGTTTTCTTAAAAGTCTAAACTTTTGAAAACCCATTCACTAAGTAGTCATACTCACCCCCTCCCTTATATCCCTTTCAGGAGATTTCGGAAAGCCTACCCTTAAAGACCAACAAATAAGACGCTTGTGGCACAGGTATGATAAATCTAAATTATTACACGATTTGGATTTATGTTATTCTAGGAAAAGGTGCAGGTTAAATGACACCTTACTCTTTACGGTTTATAATAAGGAAAAACCCTTTAATAAACCGGGAGAGTGACGAGATGATCATGGGGATCCGACCAAACCAGGTCGGGGCGTGACAACTTGAGTGGTATCAGAGCTTGTTTCCTCGAATACATAATCAAGACTAGAAAATAAGTAACTAATAGGATTGATCTTAAAATTTTTAGATGGCTCATAGGAGAGGAACCAAGAAAACTAGGAATGACTCTGCTCAGCACCCTGTCCTTGTAGGAAAACAACTTTGGAAAGTTCCCGAATGCCTGGGGCATGGTAAAAATCCCCAAGGACCAAATGAAAAAGTATCCAAGAGGATGATGCTTGGACCTGTTGAGATCACACCCCCGAATACAAAGGGAGCCAAGCCTGAAACTAGGAGCACCAGCTAGGGCTTATAACCTTACCATGGAGGATGCTTATGAAACACCCTGTAGCCCTCTATCTATTTCATAACCTCCTCTTTGTAATATGCTTAATACCCTAACATATTGTACTCCTTCTCCATTAATGAAGAATTCCAAGTTCCTGAAACCATGTCTCTAAAAAAAAATGAGCCTACGCTTAACCTGTAAGAAGATTTCCCCAAGAAAAGCAACCAAACAAATCGTGGGGACCGAGGAGAATCCCATCCCAAATAAGGAAATGAACCAAAGGACTAAAAGAGTCTAAGAGAACTCTTAGGGGAAAACTAGTAGGCAGAGAAGACTCAACAAGAAAACTGACAAGGAGACTAAGGAGTGAGAACTCTGGTAGTAACTACTAGGCAAGGAAATGACTTGTTACAAGGTGAGGACAATAGGAACACTACTCGAGAAAGTGCTCAACACTACTAAGGACAAGTATCAAGATAACCTTTTATAGGTGTAAGGGAAATGGGGCATGAAGTGAAGGATTGCCCCACATCGCAAGGATTTAGAACAATACCTTCCAAGAACATTGCCTCTACAGCTACATGAATCAGAAAGTATTCCACCCCATGAAATATGAATCCTGCTCGAAACTTCAACCATACCCAGGAGGAAGCTCTTCAAGATCCTAGCATAGTGGCGGGTACTTCCTGACCCAATCTCATTTAAGAAAAGCTAAAGCCCCAAGTTGGTACTTGTATTTCGAAAGTAAATTTTGAGTTCCTAAAACCTTTTGTCCCTTAATGATGGTGTAATGTTGTGCCTCAATTAGATGAGGGAGGAAAAGGACTGAAGGTAGGACCTCGATCAACCGTAAATAAAACAAAGGGTAGATGAAGAGAATTCTTCCTTAAGAAGAAATTTCCAGCCATCTGGGAGCAAGGAAGGAAGCACCTCTACAAGAGAAGACAAGCTGAGCATTAGACGACAAATGGGATACTTTGGGATGATAAGTACAACTTGCTTTGGAAAAAGCAGAGAAGTCAAGTTTTGGACCAACATAACTGAAGGAAGCAAATTGTAACAACAAGATAGTTAAAGAGAATAAACGACGCCCTAAAGAGGACTGGGAAGTAGTAAGGACTACACCCTAAAAAGTGCAATGGGATGGGCATTGAGGATAAGAAGACTCGAGAGACAACTGTCTCAAGATAATTAGACAAGAAGAATAGTAGGGACAAGTCAGTTAACGAATTAACCTTCGTAAATGTCATAAATTTAATCTCTAGTAAAGAAGGGAGAGGTGGAAAGGCCATATATTTGAAAAAAAAAAAGATGGAGTAAATCCTTAAAGAGATCATTGGCCAAGAACGGATTGATGAAAAAACTCAAAACCAAGAGAAGATTAAGTAAGCCTCTTATAGAATGATTAAGAGATCTAGAAATAAGGAGGATTTGAGCTCTACTTAAATAAAATAGGCATGTACAGGGGTACAAGTTGGAATGAGGATGGGGTACAAAGGATGTACCCGCAAGATTTCAAGAGTAATGGTAAATGGAAGGGGATGGCATCAAAGGATGTCATTCAAGGATATATACATACGAAAACAAATGAAGAAGGAATTTCGAGAGAAAGGGAAAGAATCTCACCAAGGAAGGAAACCCTAAGGAGGGATACATGTCCCAACTAAGAGGCAATGGGACCAAGTGACGAGGGATAAGGAGACAAACTTGTAAATGAAGTGCATGGTGAGGTGAAAGAACCAAGGGAAACATACTAGGAGAACCTAAGGAGTAAGTTAAACCCAAGGAACGAGTAGGTAGAAAGATAGCATCAATAGATGCCGTAACAAGTAAGAATGGGTAGACTACCCATAATAAGAAAATAAAGGAAAGAACGTCCGAGAAACCGTGGGAAAGTAAGCTCCCTAAATAAGAAGTGGTTAAGGGGGAAACAACCACTAATATCAAGATGCATTGTGGTCCACACTCGCATAATAGAGCCTAAAGAGTGGATGTTTGGACATAGGATGGAGCACACGAAATAAGACCGATAATCGGAAGCTACTCAAATAAGAAATATGATTCAAAGTAAGGAAGAGTCGGCTAATAAGCATGACAAGGTCGAATATAAAAAAAAATTGGACCAAAGTTATAATAGACAACGAATGAAGGAAGGGTCAAAATAGGAAGAAAAGGTTATAATAAAGAAAAACCGTGGAAACAAGTATGTAACGCTCGGAAGAACATCGAGCTAAAGGTTACAACTACCAAAAGGATAACTAGACACGGGAATGATTAGTTATCTTGGAATTCCCAATCGAGTACAAAATCTCAAAGGGAATAATGTTGCTCTAAGCAAAGAAAGATATGAATCTAAGGATATATCCTAGAATAAGGTATGTCTAGTTATGATAAACTTTGTGGAGGGAGTAAATGATATAAAGGAAAAGTAATTTCCTTAAGAAAAAAAAGGGGGGGTTAATTGAAAGAACAAGAGAAGAGTTTGCATGTTAAGCAAACACCAAAGGGACATCAAAGGAAATGGTCCCTCATGCAAGATTGATAATTAAGTTTTGGGGACAAAACTCCTAAAAGGAGGGGAGAGTTGTAAATCCCACCCTTTTGAGTCAAGGAAAACCGGGAAAAGAACCGGTCAAACCAAGTAAGAAAACTGAACCAGTTCACGTACCCGATCAATTAGGAATGGGCAAATTGGAAATTTACAACTCTCGTTTGATCCAAAGGATTCATAAAAACCTTGGAAAAGAACCCTATGACAAATTGGACGAGAAAAATCAGACTAGTTTAGATGAATCGGAATCGATAGAGAAAGGGCAAACAAGGAAATTTATAAAACTTGTGACCCGAAGTGATTTATAAACCTTGGGAAGGAACCTTAGAACAAAGTGGGAGAGAACAAAGTGGGATTGAACCGATTTAAGGACCGAGTCGCTTTATGAACCAAAATCGATAAAGAGTTGGTAAACTGGGAATTTTATGGACCCTAAGTGACCCAAGGAGTCACAAAAGACATGGAAATGGACTTGTGAAGGAATTGGAGATGAAAACCAAACTGGTTCAGGTGAACCAGATCCGAACCGATTTGGATCGGTTTGAACAACCATTGAACCGGATCCTAAATTCATTTTTCTAGGTGGCTTAAATAATTCAAATTTGAGATTTGAGGCCACCATTGGATAGAAAATGAATTTAGATGAATTTACAAATATTTAGATTTGAAAAACTCGGTCGAATGAGGGGTGAACCTGCCGGTTTAAGCTTCGAACCCGGTTTGGACTGGTACGGTCCGGTTCGGAACAATGTCATTTTCTTCCTTAGGATGACAGCACTGTTCACTCACCAGAAAATCAAAGCAGCACCAACGAAGAAGAAACGCTTGCGTTCGATATGTTTCAAGTCTTCAATGCCTGTCATAGCTGTGCCAAACGGACGGCCAACAGTTCCTTGAGCTCCCTTTATAAAGAGCCCCTCTCCATTTATCCTCTCCACACCTGAAAAGCTCACTCTCTCTCAGTTGCTTAGTTTTCCGGTGAAGCTCGAACTAGAGCTCTGATATAGGGTCTTTTCTAAGCCAAACAAGGCGATGTCGGGTTCTTTAGAACTGGGGAGAAGTGAGCTACATGCTTGTAGTCTCCGTTTGCTCTAAGGGTCACCGGCATGATGAAACTGTGAAGCAGCTTCGGCGGACTGAAGCTGCCCTGTTTCACCCGAGTTGAAATCGACCATTTTGAGCCCTCCTCAAGCCAAACCAAGACCTCCAACACTTCCTCAGCCCTTCCACAGCCGAATTAGGACCGAAAGGTAAGCCAATTTGGCTCCCCTTTACAATTTCTGATCGGTGTTAGAGAGAGAGTCGCCTGAATAACAATGACAAAATTCTAATCCAATTCGACATCAATTGATGCAATTCTTTATTCTAGGATGAACCTTAGGACGAGAGCTATCTGCCTAGATTGAAAGCTCGGACCGTCGTACCCTTACTGGTGACTAATCGAAGCTTTCTCTCTCTACAGTCTATTTTCCGATGAAGCTCCGTTTGAGCTCGTTCCGGCGTTAAAACTCGCGATTCAAAGTTCTATGGAATCATATGAACATGGAGAAACTAATTTCAACTTCAATTTTAACAATTAGAGGTGTTTGATCGGTCAATTTAATTAAATCAAATTCAGATGTGTTAAAAAGTTGGAATTGGGGGAAATTGGGGATTTTTGAAAATTCGAGGGACCGAAATGCAATTTCCTAAAATTGAGGGTCAATTGGGCATCATAAAATGTTAGAGAGCCAATGGAGAAATTTTAGAATTTTTGGGGTAAAACTTACCATTTTTGTAAAGAAAGAGCAAAATGTAATTTTGGAAAAGTTGGGGGACCAAATTGGAAATTTGGGAAATAAATCCCTTTTTGTGAAATGGAATAAATTGAGGTCTTATGGTAAATTTTAAAAGTTCCAGGACTCAATTTAAGGAAAAATCGGCATTAGGGACTTAAAGTTAAAGAGAAATAGCTTTAGGGACCTAATTGCAAATAAATGAAAGTTGACTTTCTCACTCATTCCACTATAAGGCCAAAGGATAATGAACCAAGATGTTGATATTATGTAGGAATATGAAGTACCAGGAACGCCAGCAAGGACAAGCTCACATGGATACAAAGAACCAGTATAGTGAAATTCTCGGCATTAACGGGTGAGTGCGTTTACTAACATCATAACCGGTTGGGATGATGAGTACAACTTAAAGTTAAAAACCACTTACCGGTTGTGAGTGGGATTTTATATCATACCCAGTTGGGAATGAAAAGCATACCATAATGAAAACCCACTATCAAGTGGTATTTTAAACATCACAACTTAGAGGAGTGATGTGAAAATCATGCGAAAAAACTACTTATCGGTTGTAAGTAGATCATACTTGGTTGGTATGATGAAACTTACTCGAAGGAAGTTGAAAAATCGTTCATCAGTTATGAGTGGAGATGTTCTTATACCCGGTCGGTATAAAGAACAGTTGAAAATATAATTTTATCGGAACTGCTCTCCCCTAACTATGTGCCAATGCTTAAACTATTTGGGAGACCTTACTGATGGGAGCTTGAATAGCTCTTATAGGCCAGGGGGCTCGGTTTTGGAACTTGGGGGCTAATATGCCCAATTTTGAAAATCTCGTATAGTGGGCCCAAGGCCAGTTGGCATGAGCAAGAGCTCATAAACAAACATGATATATGTGCTACAAAACTTTAAATAAATGAATTGTTTGGCCATGGTACCAAGATAGGACCGCCATACTTAGTCAACTAGCGGCAGTGCGACATGACAGGTCGACGGACTAGTCAAGACAAACAACTGCGGGTTGAGTTGAGAGTTGGAGCCGTTGGACCAGTGGCACCACAAATTATATGGAATAATGAGAAAATATTGATTGTGCATCCGCTGTGAGTTCGGGACCATCAAGATGCCCAAGTGGGGTAGTGATGCATCTTAAGGGCACTGGACGACCTAGTGAGTGTAAGGGCAGTTCGTTGTACCAGGTGACCATGCGAAATTTGGAGTAGCACTAAGCGTATAAGACCGGGGTGGGGATGAGATGAGGTCTTTGTCCTCATATGGACACGAAGAATCAATTTTTGGGATTGAGGGCCGCTTATTCTCAGGGTAGAAGTGGTCGTACTTCTATTTAGGTGGCCGGTAAAGTCGCTCCGAAGCCACAAGTGGGTATAGTGGTTGTGCTGACCTGTGAATGTGTGTAACCTTTATGATGAAGGATGTGTGTTGGGTGATGACACACCGTGGTTAAAAAGAAATGGTGATAAACCCGAGATTTGAAAATGAAATGGTTTTGAAAGAAAGGAGGCACACTCCAATAATAAATGTTTTCTTAAAAGTCTAAACTTTTGAAAACTCATTCACTGACTAGTCGTACTCACCTCCTCCCTTATATCCCTTTCAGGAGATTTCAAAAAGGCTACCCTTAAAGACCATCAAATAAGATGCCTTTGAGATAGGTATGATAAATTTTAATTATTACACTGTTTTGATTTATGTTATTCCAGGAAAAGGTGCAGGTTAA
The DNA here is from genome assembly GCA_030064435.1 of Trapa incisa. Classification (NCBI taxonomy): domain Eukaryota; kingdom Viridiplantae; phylum Streptophyta; class Magnoliopsida; order Myrtales; family Lythraceae; genus Trapa; species Trapa incisa. Next base: position 9,512,998 of record CM057777.1, on the reverse strand, counting down.
AGGACGCCTTACTCTTTACGGTTTATAATAAGGGGAAACCCTTTAATAAACTGGGAGAGTGGCGGATTGACCACGGTGATCCGACTAAACTGGGTCAGGGCGTGACAGGTTGTATGTAGCATTATCCAATATCATACTCGGTTGGTATGATAAGACTCCTTGAGGAAAGGAAAAACTCGCTACCGGTTGTAAGAGAAGTTATCATCACACCTGGTTGCTATGATGAATTTAAAAGAGATTTTTCATAAGTGTTATCCCCTTACTGTGTGATAACTGCTTAAATATTTTGGGAGACCTTCTTGATGGGAGCTAGAGTAGCTCTAATAGGCTAGGGTCCTCGATTTTGAACTCATGGAGCTAAATGCCTAGTTTTGGAAAAACACATGCAGTAGACCTAAGGCCAATGGTAATGAGTTGTAGCCCGTAAACAAACATGAATAGGAAGAGCCATGAAAACTCTCATTAAAAGTGGAATTAACTGTGTGATTCATCACTATACCAAGTCAAAACTGACAAGGCTTGATGGGCTGGCAACTGTGCATATGAACAGGTCGATGAACCAGCCAGACAAACAATTGTAGGATGGGTTGAGTGTTGGGCCTGTTGGATTGTTGACACTAAAGAGATTGGCTAAGAAAATGAAAACTATTGTTTGTGTATGCACTTATGGTACAGGACCATCAAGGGCTGTTGGACGACATGGTAGCAATAAGGGAAAGAGAAGCTACTGCGTTTGGGTTTCTCATCATACCGGTTAGTCATAGAGTTACTACTTTTGAACTCCACAGAGTTACTGTATTGGGACTCCACGGAGTTACTGTGATTGGACTCCATGAAGCTACTGTGTTTGGGGCTTCCTAAAGCTACTGTGTTTGATCTTCTTGTGCACGAGACTAGGATAAGGTCTTTGTCCTCATATGAACTTGGAGTAGCATTTGGGTATGAGGGTCGGATGTCTAGGACATCCACTTAAACTCAGGGTAGAAGTGGATGGACTTCTATCTTGGTGGACGATAAAGACGCCCCAATCCACGAGTGGGTGCAGTCGACGAGCTGCATGTGAATGTGTCTACCCTTCTTGATGAGGGGCGTGTGTTTGTTTGCTAAACGCCTCCCAAGGCAAGGGGATGGGCTAAGAAAGCTAAACACACCTAATATGGAAATGGGAAAATGCTTCAAGATTTGAGGTTTGAAAATCCTTGGTAAAAGGAATGTTACTCTTTGTAAAAAGGTTTTGGAAACCAAATTTTAGAAAACTCCTTTTTAAAGGAAATGATGACCTTGGCATTGTTTGGATAAGCTATTTTGAAAACTCACTCCCAACACTCGCTCACTGAGTTTTAGAACTCACCCCCTCCCTTTACCCCTTTCAAGTAACCGAGGGAAAACATTCAACCAAAAGACTCTCCTATGTTGGAATTATAATACAAGTACGACCATTTTAAAATATTCAATTTTTTATAATACTATTCTAGGAATGATAGAAAAACAAGATGCCTTACTCCTCATGGTTCAGGAATGGGTGAAAACCCTTCATGGACCAAGGGAGTGGCGGGTTGCTCACGGGGATCCGACCAAACCGGGTCGGGGCGTGACAACTTGAGTGGTATAAGAGCTTCTTTCCTCAAATACATTTTCAAGACTATATAGCATAGTAATTAAGAGGAATTAATTTTAAATTTTCAGATGGCTCCCAAGAGAGGAACCAAGATAACTAGAGCCGAAGTAACTAACACTACCTAACAACCCCTCCTTGTGGAAACTCCCCAAGAAGCTCAAACAGTTCTACTTAGACTAAGCTTGGAGCACTAGTGACTGTACGAAGAGTTCACCCGAGTGTTTAGATGACCTAACCTCACCCCCTGAGGTGGACACCAACTCTCAAGTTGAGCCCGAGGAAGTATAATCTCATCCCCCTCCTACTAACGTTCCTCATCCAATTAACATCCCTAAATATCTTAAAACTCTCCATCAACTAGGATGTAAGCCTTTCCTAGGAGAGAAGAATGTTGGGGCTACTATGGACTAGTTGGCTAGCATCAAGAAACTTATGAGAATAGTTAGGATTTCACTTGAGGATATGATAATCCTAGCAGAGTTTTTCCTAGAAGCCAGGGTAAAGAGGTGGTGGGATAACATCAGGAGCTTACATGCCACCACCCCCACCTGGGAGAAATTGAAAGAGAGGTATACCGAGGAATACCTAACTCCGCATTTGATCAATGAAAAGAAGCAGGACTTCCTCCAACTCCGACAAGGGCTTAACTCTATCTCGGAGTATGAAACCAAGTTCAACGAATTAAGACCCTTTGTCCCTAACCAAGTTGGACCTACAGATGTTTGCCAACGATTCGTAGACGGTCTTAATGTGGATATACGAAACCGAATGGGAGTACTAGGATACCCCACAGCTTTGGCTACCATCATCAGCATGGCCCATGAGTGTGAGCGTTTGGTACAGATGAGACACCGTCGGATAGAGTAGACCAATAGGAAGGAGGAAGGAAACCAGAACAGTCGAGGAGGACAAAAGGAGACTGGTGGGCAGAAATGGAGAACAATAATGGGGTTCCCTAGGACAATGGATGGTTATCATACCCAAAGAGAGGCAAGTACAACTCCACAAAGGAGCAGCCCCTATTGCCCCAAGTGCCATAAAAGTCATGAAGGACCATGTCCAGTATGCTATGAATGCAGATAGCATGGCCACTTTGTGTAGAGTTGCCCAACCCTTAGGGAATTTATATAATGAATCACCCTACAACCACCTCAAGGAAACCCAAGGGCACTAAACAGAGGACAATACATAGCCACTACATCGAGGGTACCAACCAGAGTATACAACCTCATCCAAGAAGAAGCACGGGATGATCCTAGTACCATTGCTAGTACTTACCATAGCTCCCCTAGACAACTATAACCAAAAACCTATAATTAGTCATCATTATAATGAATAAAAGTTACATTCCTTACAAAAATAAAACTTGTGAAGTGATACAAGTGAAATAAAATCCTAAGGACGTACCCACCAAATGTCCAAAGAAAAGGAAAATAGGAAGGATGGCATTCGATGATGTCAAGAAAGTAAATTTAAGGTTAGATACCCCCGAGGGAAAATAAAAAGGAATTCCATGAAAGAAGGGGAAGGATTCTTCCAAGGAAGGAAACCCTGGGGAGGCATACATGTCCCGATTGATAAGTAATGGACCAAGTGACAAAGGATGAGGAAAGGAAGTGCACGTTGAGGTGAAAGAACCAATGAGAGTGCACTAGGAGGACCAAAGGAGTAAGTTAAACCCAAAGAACAGGTAAGTAGGAAGATAGCATCAGAGGACACCATGACAAGTAGGAAAGGGGTGGACTAACCATAACAAAGGAATAGAGGAAAGAACGCATAAGAAACCTCAGAAAGGTAAGCCCTCTACTTTAGGAGTGATTAAGAGAAACAACCACTGACATCAAGATTGGTCGTGGTCCACGCTCGCCTAATGGAGTCCAAAGAGTGGACGGCTGAGCATAGGGTGGAATACACGAAATAAGACCAATGGTAGGAAGTTCTTGGATAGGGAATAAGGAATGAAATGGAGATTTTAATACAATGGAGGATTGAAAGCGGGCAGATGCCCCAATATAAAGGGTGTAAGGAGATGAGGAAAAGGGAACTTGCAAGTAATGTTAAGAAGGTTGAACGTGTAGCTCCGACGGTGAAAGTCTCTACTTTGAGGTACATAGTAGAGAACGAAATCGTAAGAAGGGAACTTCCCAAATAAATTAATCGACACATAGACCAAAAGGGATCAATTCGAAATAGATAATCGTGAAATGGTCACTAGTGAGTAAGAGTGGATTAAGAAACGTCATTGAGTAAAGGATGTCAATGGGAATGAGGAAGGACCTAAGAAAGGAAGAATCCTAGTGTGTTGGTAAATTATCGGGAAACCCAATAATTGGAACAAAAAAGACCCAATAAGGAAGATGGAAAAGGATGAATGGGTAAGGAAAAATGACATGGTTATGTAAGTTGATTGGATAATGGTAAAGGTAATCGAGGAAAACTACCAAACGAAAAGAGGGATAAAGTTATACAATCTCTAAAAGGTTAGAAAGTGGAGAACAACCCTAAAGGAAGTGTTATAGAAATCTAATGGATAGTGATAGATTCGAGGATGATTGGATATTTTGGACTCCCAATCCTGAAGTCTTGGGCAAGAACCCTAAGAGGAAGAATCTTGCCCTAAGCTGTAGGAGAAGTGAACCTAAGGATATACATTTGAACTCGTAGGCAAGACCAACCTAGTTATGAAAAAATCCATGGAATGAGTAAAGAATGGAAAGGAAAAGAAATTCCTTAAGTGCGTGTTATAAAGGAGCTAAGGGAAAGAGCAATCGAAGTATTAGCATGTCAAGCAAACCCCAAGTAGACATCAAGGGAAATTAATCTCGAGGCAAAGGATGCTAACTTAGATTTGGGGACAAAATTCCAAAAAGGAGGGGAGAGTTGTAAATCCCATCCCTTAAAGATAAGAAAACTAGGGAAAGAATCGGTCAACTCAAGGGAGAAAATCGAACCGGTTCATGAACTGCAACCAAAAGAGAAAGGGCAAATTGGGAAATTTACAAATCCTAAGTGATCCAAAGAGTCATAATAACTATGGAAAGGAACATTGGGACAAATTGGAAGAGAAAACAAAATCGGTTCAAGTAAACCAGATCCAAACCGGATTGAACCAGTTTAAACCATCATTGAACCGATTACTAAATTCATTTTTCTAGTTGGCTTAAAATATTTAAATTGAGGAATTGAAGCCACCATTAGATAGAGAATAATTTAGATGAATTTAAAAATTTTAAATTTTAAAAAACTCAATCGAATCGAGCTTGAACCGACCGGTCTAAGCATTGAACACAGTTCGGACCGGTCTTGTAAACTCCATCCTTTGATAATAAGAAAACCCGGGAAAATAATCGGTCATTTTTAAAGAGAGAATTGGGTTGGTTTATAGATAGTAACTGATAGAGAAAGGGTAAACCGAGAAATTTATAAATCTCGAGTGATCTAAAGATGTCACAAAAGTTATGAGAAAGGACTTTAGGATGAATTGGAGGTGAAAATCAAACCGGTTCAGGTGAACCAAACCTGTACCAAATTGAACCGGTTTGAACCACTATTGAACCGATTTCTAAATTCATTTTTCTTTGTGGCTTAGAAAATTCAAATTTGAGAATTTAAGCAACCATTGGATAGAGAATGAATTTAGACGAATTTACAACTTTTTAATTTTGAAAAACTTGGTCAAATCAGGCTTGAACCGGTCGGTTTAAGCATTGAACCTGGTTCGGACCGGTCCAGTTTGGTTCAAAACAGTGTCGTCTTCTTCCTTTAGATAACAACACTATTCACTTGATGGAAAATCAAGCAGCATTGACAAAGATGAAAAGTTTCCGTTCAAGGAGTTTTAGGCAATGAATGACCGCCATAAAGGCACCAATTGAACAACCAAGGATTCCCCTAGCTTCCTATATAAAGAGCTCCTCCTTATTCATCTTCCTCACACTTGAAAACTCCTCTCTCTCACTACTGCTCCATTTTCTGGCAAAGATCGAACCAGAGCTCCGACATTGGGATTTTTCTGAGCCAAAGAAGGTGAGGTCAAGTTCCTTAGATTCGAGGGGAAGTCAGCTACCTAACGGTAGTCTCCATTTGTTTCGAGGATCACTGTAGAAGCTTCGACGTGATTGAACAGTGAAGCAGCTCCGACAGATTGAAGTTGCCCTATTTCAGCCGTGCTAAGAATGGCCAACTTGAGCCCTTCTCAAGCCAAATCAAGCTCTCCCAACACTTCCACAACCCTCATACGACTAAATTAAAGCAGAAAGGTAAGCCAATTTGGCTCCCCTCTGTAATTTCCAATTAGTGTTGGAGAGAGAACCGACGAAACTTCACTAACCAAATTCTCTCTCAATTCGGCATGAATTAATGCAATTCTTGAACCTAGAAGGAATCTATCATGCCCCAACCTGGTTTGGTCAGATTCCTATGAACAACCCGCTACTCTTCTAGTTCAAGAGGAGTTTCCCCCTTCTTTAACTCAAGAGGAGCCAGACATACTTTCAACCTTGTTCCTTGGAAAAACATACATCAAATAAAATGCAAGCTTAAGATAATTTAAGCATACCTGACAGAGGGGAAGGCTTGGTGTTATCCCTAGTTATTTTCTCTATTTTCTGAAAAGGGATAAAAAAGACGGGTGAGTTTCTAAAACTTAGTGAATGAGTATTTTCAAAAAAATGGAGTTTCGATAAAAATAGTTTTAAAGTTGGAGTGTGTCATACTTCTTAATTTATTTAAATTTTCTCATCTTCAAATTTTGGTTTTCAAAATTATTTCTCATCACAACAGTGTGTTTATCAACAAACACACATCCTTCATCATGAAGGAATACACAATCGTTAGTCAGCCTATCCACTGAACCCACTTGTGGCATCGGAGTAACTTTACCAATCACCTAGATAAAAACACGTCCACTTCTACCGTGAGAATGAGTGAATGTCCGTGACATCCGACCCTTAATCCATTAAGAAAACTCTATGTTCGTATGAGGATGGAGACCTCATCCTATCCTCACCTAGGTCTCATGCGCTTGAAGCTACGTCGAGCTTCGTAGGACTTCTGGTATGACTAACTGCCCTTATACCAACTAGGTCGTCCAGAGCACTAGGATGCATCACTACTCTTCTTGGGCATCTTGAAGGTCCCGTAAGATAGTGCATGCATAATCAACAGTTTTTCACAAAATACCATATAATTTGTGGTGCAACTGGTCCAACGGCTCCAACCCTCAACTCTACCTGTAGTTGTTTGTCTTGACTAGTCTGAAGACCTGTCATTTCACACTGCCACTAGTCCATTGAATATGCCGGTCTTGTCTCAGCACCATAGCCAAACAACTCATTTACTTAAGTTTTCATTGGCATATTAATCAGGTTTGTTTACGAGCTCCTGCTCGTGCTAACTAGCCTAGGGCCCACTGTTCAAGATTTTCAAAATTGGGCATATTAGCCCTCATGTTCCAAAACCGAGGCCTCCAACCTATACGAGCTATTCGAGCTCTCGTCAAGAAAGTCTCCCAAAACTTTTAACTAGTGGTGTCACGCCCCGACCCGGTTTGTTCGGATCCCCGTGATCAACCCGCCACTCTCCCGATTTATTAAAGGGTTTCCCCTTATCGTAAACCATAAAGAGTAAGGTGTCCTTTAACTTGCACCTTTTTCCTGGAATAGCATAATCAAAACTGTATGAAATTTAAAACTTTACATACCTGTCTTACAGGCATCTTAGTTGACGGTCTTTAAGGGGAGGCTTTACGGGATTTCCTGAAAGGGATATAAGGGAGGGGGTGAGTACGACTACTCAGCGAATGGGTTTTTAAAAATTTTTTACTTTTAAGAAAAATATTTATATGGAGTGTGCCAGACTCCTTTGTTTTCAAAAATTCCATCATTTAAAAATTTGGATTTTTCCATTATTTCTTAGTTACCACGGTGTGTCATCACCCAACACACATCCTTCATCATGAAGGTTACACATATTCACAAGTCAGTATCATTACTAAACCCGCTAGTGGCTTCGGAGCGACTTTTCCTGCCACCCGGATAGAAGTACGACCACTTCTACCCTGGGAATGAGTGGATGTACGTGACATCCTACCCACAATCCCGAAATCACTTCTTCATGTCCGTATGAGGACAAAAACCTCATCCTCTCCCCACTCCGGTCTCATGCGCTTCGTGCTACTCCAGATTTCACACAGACACCTGGAACGACGAACTGCCCTTATAGCCACCAGGTCATCCAGTGCCCTTAGGACGCATCACTACCCCTCATGGGCGTCTTGATGATCCCATACTCACAGTGCATACACAAACAATGTTTTCTTATATTACCATGTAATCTGTGGTGCCATTAGTCCAACGGCCCCGACTCTCAACTCAACCCGTAGCTGTTTGTCTTGACTAGTCCGTCGACCTGTATGTCGCACTGCCGCTAGTTGACTGAGCATGTCGGTCCTATCTTGGTACCATGGCCAAACAATTCACTTATTAAGTTATATGGCACATATATCATGTTTGTTTACGAGCTCCTGCTCGTGCCAACTGGCCTTGGGTCCACTGTATGAGATTTTTAAAATCGGGCATTTAGCCCCCAAGTTCCAAAATCGAGGCCCCCGACCTATTAGAGCTATTCGAGCTCCCGTCGAGAAGGTCTCCCAAATTGTTTAAGCATTGGCACACAGTCAGGGGAGAGCACTTCTGACAAAAATAGGTTTTTACTGTCCATCATACTGACCGGTATAAGGACATCTCCGTTCATAACCGATGAACGGGTTTTCAACTTCCTTCGAGGAAGTCTCATCATACCAACCGGGTATGATCTACTTACAACCCGTAAGTAGTTTTTTTTCGCATAACTTTCACATCACTTTCTCTAAGTAGTGATGATTAAAATACCATTAAACAGTGGGTTTTTATATCGAGGCACTTATCATCCCCAACCGGGTATGATGTTAGTAAACCCACTCACAACCGGTAAGTGGTTTTTAAATTATAAGGTGTGCTCATCATCCCAATTGGGTATAATGTTTGTAAACCCACTCACAACCGGTAAGTGGTTTTTATCTTTAAGTTGTGTTCATCATCCCAACCGGGTATGATGTTAGTAAACCCACTCACAATCGGTAAGTGGTTTTTATCTTTAAGTTGTGTTCATCATCCCAACTGGGTATGATGTTAGTAAACCCACTCACAACCGGTAAGTGGTTTTTATCTTTAAGTTGTATTCATCATCCCAACTGGGTATGATGTTAGTAAACCCACTCACAACCGGTAAGTGGTTTTTATCTTTAAGTTGTGTTCATCATCCCAATCGGGTATGATGTTAGTAAACCCACTCACCCGTTAATGTCGTGAATTCCACTAGACTGGTTCTTTGTATTCGCGCGAGCTTGTCCTTGTTGGCGTTCTCGGTATTTAACGTTCCTACACGATATGAACAACCTTGTTCATTATTACTCGGCATAACAGCCTTCATTCATTAATGAATGAGAAAACCCAAACTTTTAGTTATTTGCAATTAGGTTACTAAAGTTATTTCTCTTTAAGTCCCTAATGTCAGTTTTTCCTCAAATTGAGTCCCGTAACTTTTAAAATTTATTATGAGACCTCAATTTATTCAATTTCACCAAAAAGGGGTTTAATTTTCCAAATTTCCAATTTGGTTCCCCAATTTTTCCAAAATTACCATTTCGCCCTTCTTTCACAAAAATGGTAAGTTTTTCCCCAAAATTTCCAAAATTCCTCAATTGGTCCTCCAACATTATTTTCATGCCCAATTGACCCTCAATTTCATAAAATTGTATTTTGGCCCCTTTGAATTTCGAAAATCCCCAAATTTTCCCCCAATTTCAACTCTTCAACACTACCGAATTTGATTTCATCAAATTAACCGATCAAACACTTCTAATTATTGAAATTGGAGTTGAAATTGAGTTCCTGTATGTTAATACGATTCTAAGAAACTTTGAATCGCAGATTTTAACGTCGGAACGAGCTCAAACGGAGCTTTGCCAGAAAACAGACTGTAGAGAGAGAAAGCTTCGATTACTCACCGGTAAATGCACGACAGTCCGAGCTTTCAATCTGGGTAGATAGGTCTCGTCCTGAGGTTCATCCTAAAATCAAGTATTGTATCAATTGATGCGAAATTGGATTAGAATTTCTTCATTTAAATTCGGTCGACTCTCTCTCTAGCACCGATCGAAAATTATAAAGGGGAGTCAAATTGGCTTACCTTTCGGTCCTAATTCGGTCGTGGAAAGGCTAAGTAAGTGTTGGGAGGGCTTGGTTTGGCCTGAGGAGGGCTTGAAATGGCCAATTTCAGCTTGGCCAAAATAGGGCAGCTTCGGTCCGTCGGAGTTGCTTCACTATTCCATCATGTCGGCGCTTCTCCAACGATTCTCAGATTGACTGTAGTTTGCTATCAGATAGATGTCTTCTCCCTGATTCTAAAGAGCCCGGCCTTTGTTCAAGTCGAAGCTCTGGTTCGAGGTTTACCGGGGAATGGAGTAGTAGAGAGAGAGAGAGAGATTTATTACTAGTATTAATATTGCCATAAATTATTGGTATTAATTCCAATAATTTAATTTCGGTATTAATTCCAATAATTTAATTTCGGTATTAAATTATTTATATTAATTCCAATAATTTAATTTAGGAGGTCTCCCATCCTCACACTACTCTCAGGTAAGCACACTTAACTTTGAAGTTCTTATGGAATCTAGTTCACCTGAACCAATTTGGTTTTTGTTTTCTAGTTTATCTTAAGTTTCTTTTCCAATGTTTAATAAATCTTTTGGATCAATCGAAAGTTGTAAATTTTCATATTGCTTATTCCCAAATGTAAACCGGTTTGGTTTTCTTATTTGGTTTGACCGGTTTTTTCCCGGTTTTCCTTAACTCAAATGTGCAGGGTTTACAAGTGGCACATAGTCGGGGGAGAGTATTTCTGACAAAATAAACTTTTCAATTATCCATCACACCAACCGGGCATGAGGACATCTCCGCTTATAACTGACAAGTGGGTTTTCCATTTCCTTCTAGGAAGTTTTATCATACCAACCAGGTATGATCTACTTACAACCAGTAAGTATTTTTTCCATGAGATTTCCACATCACTCTTCTCAAATGTGATGATTAAAATACCACTTATTAGTGGGTTTTCATTTTTGAGGTGCTTGTCATCCCAAACAGGTATGATATTAAATATCTCACTCACCCGATCGTGTAGTGCATTTCCTCTATGTCGGCTTTCGTCCCTTGCAAGCTTAATCTCAATTAGTGTTCCCAATATCTCGTGTTCCTACATGAAATGAACATTTTTGTTCATTATCATCTGGCTTGATAGCCTTCATTCATTATGAATGACTAAAATATCTAACTTTTCAAATATTTGCAATTTGGTCCCTAAATTTATTTTTTTTCTTTTACTTTAGGTCCCAAATGCCGGTTTTTCCCCAAATTGAGTCCCGAAAATTTAAAAATTCTCCTTGTGATCTCAATTTTCAAATTCACAAAAAGGGGTTCAAGTTTCCCAAATTCCCAATGTGGTCCCTAATTTTTCCAAAATTATCATTTTGCCCTTAGGAAGAGTTGATTTCAAGTGTACCCCTAAAACTTACTCCACTAGAACAAAGCCTCAACATTCTCACACCTTTAGGAGAAGGTTTAAATAGGAATAAGCAATTAAAAGGATGTGAGATAAAGATTGGAGGAATCAAACTGAAGCTGACTTGATTCCATTACCCTTAAAAGAGGTTGAGGTAATCCTTGGGATGGATTGGTTAAGTAACCATCAGGCTAGGATGGACTGTGGAAAGAAGACAATGACCTTCCACACTCCCAAGACGCATAGATTAAAGTTCCAAGGAGATTGAAGGAAAAGCGAAGTACAGATGGTGTCTCATTTGAAAGCCCAAAAGATGAATCAAAAAGGTTGTACGGCTTTTCTAGCCATGGTCGTTGATGAAGAGTCTGAAGATAAGAGACTTGAAGACATTCTAGTAGTTAGGCACTACCTAGAAGTATTTCCAAAAGAGCTACCTAGACTACCTCCAAGTCGGCAAGTGGAGTTCACTATAGAAATAATCCCAGGAACAAACCCCATTTCCCAAGCCCAATACCGTATGGCTCCAGCGGAACTGAAGGAATTAAAGGAGCAATTAAACAAATTATTGGAGAAGGATTTCATACATCCTAGCCAATCTCAGTGGGGTGTACCCATCCTATTCGTCAAGAAAAAGGATGGAAGTATGAGATTGTGCATAAACTATAGGAAGCTGAACCAGGTCACCATAAAGAAATGATACCCACTTCCGCGAATAGATGACCTATTCGATATATTAAAAGTAGCAACTTACTTCTCCAAAATAGACCGTCGGTCGGGATATCATCAATATAGGATTCGAGAGGAGGACATTCCCCAAACAGCATTCTGATCTAGATATGGACATTACAAGTTTAGAGTAATGTCGTTTGGATTAACGAATGTCCCTGTAGCCTTCATGGATTTGATGAACCATATGTTCCAACCACATTTGGAGCTCAATCTGGCTTTGGAGGCTGAGAAAAGTCCCGTTGTCGGACCTCTGGTTTGTAGTTTGCCGAAAAATGCATTCTTCTTCTTCTTCGCTCAATTGTGGGATGCTAAGAATGAATAGAGGGGTGCTCTTTATATAGGGAGTTCGACAACTGTTCAAGCTACTTGCCAACGTAAGACTCGACCGCCAGCAACCTGACTGGAGAGTTTTTCAAGTCGTTAGAGGTTCCAGCTTTTTCGGCATCTCTCTCTCCTCCGTTCTCTCTATCAGCATCTAAAGGTTGAAGATGATGACATGGCAGTCATGCCACGTGACACACTATGATTGACCAGTTTTTCTAACATGGAGGTCCAGCTCGACTACCATGTCAGTCGTTGACCCGTTGACCTGACACATATTGGCCTATCATTAGCTGCTCGTGTCTACGTGGCATGTTGACAAGGCGTCGGCTGATCATTGACCGGACATGTGGCAACCTCCCATTGGCTGCCTATGTCTACTGATGGGGTGCTCTTGACCGTTGACCAGATTGGTCCTCTGATAGGTCTAACTATTGACCGATACAGTTCGTTGACCAATTAGATCGTTGATCAATCTGGTTCAACCAGGTTCGTTGTCCCAAATTCAAAAATCGGCCGATTCGGACCCGATTTGACCGGTTTTTTGAAATTTAAACATTTCTAAATTCATTTTCTATATAATGGTGGCCTCAATTTCCCAAATTGATATTTTTAAGCCATCTAAAAAAATGAATTTGTGAATCGGTTCACAATAGTTCATCCCGGTTCAATCCAGTTTGGATCTTGTTCACCCCGAACCAGTCTAGTTCCCTTCCAAATTCCACTTCCTGGTTCTTCCTTGTAATTTTTGTGAACTTTTGTCCACTTGTTAATTTTCAATTTCCCACGATAACTATTTTTTTGTTCATTAATCGAATCATTTCTTAGTATATAAATCTATACTAGTCCTTCTCCTAGTTTTCTTTGGTCCTAAAGGATAGGTTTTACAGCAGCAATCCAAGCTCTCGATCGGGAGAGGTAGCTCTCGCCCTGAGGTTAATTCTAGTATCAAGAACCACTACAATTAAAGTCCAAATGATGGTAAATTAATTAGTGAAATTCAGCACTTTCTCTGTCACGCCACGACCCAATTTGGTCGGATCCCCATGATCAACCTGCCACTCTCTCGGTTTATTAATGGGTTTCCCCTTATTGTAAACCATAAAGAGTAAGGTGTCCCTTAACCTGCACCTTTTCCTGGAATAGTATAATCAAAACTGCATGAAATTTAAAACTTTACATACCTGTCTTACAGGCATCTTAGTTGACGCTCTTTAAGGGTAGGCTTTCCGGGATTTCCTAAAAGGGGTATAAGGGAGGGGGTGAGTACGACTACTCGGTGAATGAGATTCAAATCTTTTTACTAAGAAAACATTTATATGGAGTGTGCCAGACTTCTTTCTTTTCAAAAATCCCTTCATTTCAAAATTTGAGTTTTTCCATTATTTCTTAGTTACCACGGTGTGTCATCACCCAACACACATCCTTTATCATGAAGGTTACACATATTCACAAGTCAGTATCACTACCGAACCCGCTAGTGGCTTCGGAGTGACTTTTCCTGCCACCCAGATAGAAGCACGACCAGTTCTACCATGGGAATGAGTGGATGTATGCGACATCCGACCCACAATCCCGAAATCACTTCTTCGTGTCCGTATGAGGACAGAAACCTCATCCTGTCCCCACATCGGTCTCATGCGCTTGGTGCTACTCCCAATTTTGCACAGACACCTGGAACGACAAACGGCCCTTATGGCCATCAGGTCGTCCAGTGCCATTAGGACGCATCACTACCCCTCACGGGCATCTTGATGATCCCGTACTCACAGTGCATGCACAATCAATGTTTTCTTATCAAGCCATGTAATATGTGGTGCCACTAGTCCAACGGCCCCGACTCTCAACTCAACCCGCAGTTGTTTGTCTTGACTAGTCCGTCAACCTGTCATGTCGCACTACCGCTAGTTGACTGAGCATGTCGGTCCTATATTGGTACCATGGCCAAACAATTCACTTATTAAGTTTTATGGCATATATATCATGTTTCTTTATGAGCTCCTACTCGTGCCAACTGGCCTTGGGCCCACTGTACGAGATTTTCAAAATTGGGCATTTAGCACCCAAGTTCTAAAACCGAGGCCCTCGGCATATCAGAGCTATTCGAGCTCTCATCAAAAAGGTCTCCCAAATAGTTTAAGCATTGGCACACAGTCAGAGGAGAACACTTCCGACAAAATAGGTTTTTACTGTCCATTATAATGACCGGTATAAGGACATCTCCGTTCATAACCGATGAACGGGTTTTCAACTTCCTTCGAGAAAGTCTCATCATACCAACCGGGTATGATCTACTTACAACTGGTAAGTAGTTTTTTTCGCATAATTTTCACATCACTTTCTCTAAGTGGTGATAATTAAAATACCACTAAACAGTGGGTTTTTATACCGAGGTACTTATCATCCCCTACCGGGTATGATATAAAATTTCAACTCACAACCGATAAGTGATTTTTATCTTTAAGTTGTGCTCATCATCCCAATCGGGTATGATGTTAATAAACCCACTCACCCGTTAACGTAGTGAATTCCACTTGACCGGTTCTTTGTATTCATGCGATCTCATCCATGCTGGCGTTCCCGGTATTTCGCGTTCCTACATGATATAAACATTTTTGTTCATTATTACTCGGCATAACAGCCTTCATTCATTTCCAATGAATGAGAAATCCCAAACTTTTAGTTATTTGCAATTAGGTCCCTAAAGTTATTCCTCTTTAACTTTAAGTCCCTAATGTCAAATTTTCCTCAAATTGAGTCTCGTAACTTTTAAAATTTATCTTGGTACCTCAATTTATTCAATTTCACCTAAAAGGGGTTTAATTTTCCAAATGTCCAATTTGGTCCCCCAATTTTTCCAAAATTACCATTTTGCCCTTCCTTTACAAAAATTGTAAGTTTTGCCCCAAAAATTCCAAAATTCCTCAATTGATCCTCCAACATTATTTTCATGCTCAATTGAGCCTCAATTTCATAAAATTGTATTTTGACCCTTTGAATTTTGAAAATTCCCAATTTTCCCCCAATTTCAACTCTTCAACACTACCGAATTTGATTTTATCAAATTGACTGATCAAACACTTCTAATTATTGAAAGGAGTTGAAATTGAGTTCTTGCATGTTCATACGATTCTAAGAAACTTTGAATCGCAGATTTTTACGCCGGAACGAGCTGAAACGGAGCTTCGCCGGAAAACAGACTATAGAGAGAGAATTCCACTTGACCGGTTCTTTGTATGATGTTAATAAACCCACTCACCCGTTAACGTAGTGAATTCCACTTGACCGGTTCTTTGTATTCATGCGATCTCATCCATGTTGGCGTTCCCGGTATTTCGCGTTCCTACATGATATAAACATTTTTGTTCATTATTACTCGGCATAACAGCCTTCATTCATTTCCAATGAATGAGAAATCCCAAACTTTTAGTTATTTGCAATTAGGTCCCTAAAGTTATTTCTCTTTAACTTTAAGTCCCTAATGTCAAATTTTCCTCAAATTGGGTCCCGTAACTTTTAAAATTTATTTTGGGACCTCAATTTATTCAATTTCACCTAAAAGGGGTTTAATTTCCCAAATGTCCAATTTGGTCCCCCAATTTTTCCAAAATTACCATTTTGCCCTTCCTTTACAAAAATTGTAAGTTTTGCCCCAAAAATTCCAAAATTCCTCAATTGATCCTCCAACATTATTTCCATGCTCAATTGACCCTCAATTTCATAAAATTGTATTTTGACCCTTTGAATTTTGAAAATCCCCAATTTTCCCCCAATTTCAACTATTCAACACTACCGAATTTGATTTCATCAAATTGACTTATCAAACACTTCTAATTATTGAAAGGAGTTGAAATTGAGTTCTTGCATGTTCATACAATTCTAAGAAACTTTGAATCGCAGATTTTAACGTCGGAATGAGCTCAAACGGAGCTTCGCTGGAAAACAGACTATAGAGAGAGAAAGCTTCGTTTTCTCACCAGTGAAAGCACAGCGATCCGAGCTTTCGATCGAGGCAGATAGCTCTCATCTTGAGATTCATCCTAGAATCAAGAATCGTATCAATTGATGCCGAATTGAGTTAGAATTTCATTATTGAAATTCTATCGATTCTCTCTCTAGCACCGACCAGAAATTGCAGAGGGGAGCCGAATTAGTTTACCTTTTAGTTGTAATTCGGCCGTGGGAGGGCTGAGGAAGTGTTGGGAAGGCTTGGTTTGGCCTGAGGAGGGCTTGAAATGGTCGATTTCAGCTTGGCCGAAATAGGGCAGCTTTGGTCCGCTGGAGGTGCTTCACTATTCCATCATGTCGGCGCTTCTCCAACGATTCTCGGATTGACTGGAGTTTGCTACCATATAGATTTCTTCTCCCCGGTTCTAAAGAGAACGACCTTTGTCACCCATCCTCACACTACTCTCGAGCAAGCACGCTTAACTTCAAAGTTCTTATGGATTCTTGTTCACCTGAACCAATTTGGTTTTTCTCTTCTAATTTGTCTTAAATTTCTTTTCCAAGGTTTAATTAACCCTTTGGATCACCCGGAAGTTGTAAATTTTCAAATTGCTTGTTCCCAAATGATCAGGTTTGTAAACCAGCTCGGTTTTCTTACTCGGGTTGACCGGTTCTTTCCCGGTTTTCCTTAACTCATAAGTTCAATTTGGTTCACCTTGAACCGGTCTAGTTTTCTCTTCCCATTTGCTCCAAGGTTCTTTTCCATGATTTTTATGACTATTTGAGTCAATTCGGATTTGTCAATTTCCCATTCTACCATTTCTTTATCGGTTTGGGTTCATTAACTGGCTCGGTTTTTCTCACCATGGAATTGGTGAGCCACACGAATTAAGGAGCCAAGGATGAGGACATGCAGTAAACTTTGTGAGTAATGAGGTTTGAAATAAGGAAACCTAAAATTTAAGAATATATCTCAACTATACAAGAAATATAATATATATACATTAAGAGACAGGAAACAATATGTTAATATAGTTAAAACTATCAAAAGTAGATGTTAATAGTACATGCTAACTCTCAAAACTCTCATGTATGGGATCGGGATAGATACAACTTAAATATGTAATGTATCGAGTTAAGTTTGAACTAAGAATCCTTCAGAGAGTAAGAGGATTGAGTCACCGCAATTGATGGTTCGAGAAACCGGAAACAACTATGACTATTATTTAAAGGTCGGTGATCAAGATGGTCAATGTGGTTGAGTTAATATGAGAACTAGGATGAGATTCGAGATAATGGCCTAAAAAATAGTGTATATAAGCCACGCAAACTAATAAAGAGTATAGGAAGAAAGTAAAGATAATATGACTTACTAAAAAGTCAGTCAAAATGCAAAGAAACCATAAGTATTACTCGGGACCTTAACTAAAATTAGTTTTTTTTTAATTAAATAAGGGATGGACACCTGAAAACTATAAGATAGAAACCCTAACAATATGGTAATATATCTTGTAAAAGAATAAAATACATGTTTTATAGAAGATCTAACCGATAGGATTGAATGGTAAAGTTATAAGAAGGAATAGCACAGAAAACATACCAATGTAAGTGTAGATTGTTTAAACCTAGTAGGTAAACAGTGTGAATACATCAAATACTTATTGAGCAAAAAAAAGAATACATCAAATACCACTAGTATGAATTAGGTTAAGGTTGTTTTCATAAGAGGTTTGTTGCCTCATAATCCATAGAGCTAAATGATCAAATTCTCTAACGTGAGAAATAATTTTTGTTTAGAGGAATTGATCGAGAACTACTGTTTTAAAAATACCCTATAATAAGGATTATTTACATTTGAAATTGTCTTAAAAATAGAAAAAAGTAAAGATAATAACTATTTTGAGTGTACACCTTAAATTATGAAAAACTTGATATCTTTTATGGTTGTTTATCCACTTTCTTTATACATTTTTAAGAAATAAAGAAATAATAAGGGAAGAAATTTTTTATTCTCTCGTACAACTAGCTTGAGATGGAAAAGATTTTAAATAGAATTATACGAATAATTTTTATACAGTATTACAAGATTTCACCTGTATTTTAAATATTTTACAAATATTTATATCAAATTTATGAAACGTACAAATTTTAATTATTAATAAATATTTTAATATTTTAAATTTTCTATAATATTAATTTTAGAATACAACTATTATAATATTGAGAGTGTTACCCGAGTTATTATTGGATTTGGCTCATTGAATTAGATTAGACAACTATTTAAGAAAATTAGGTTGATGGGATGCTTATTGAACGGACCATAAACAAGGTCTTTGATTACCCACGGGAGAACTTCAAAGGTGAGGATGACGAGAAATGTCAAAATCTCGAGAGGTGCTTCCATATATGAGATCTAGGGAGGGCTTTTACAATTTATTTGAGGTGTGGCGGACAAGGTTTAGGGTAAAAACCCTCCAACAGAGAGAAAAAAATTGTTTAATAATAACCAAATCAGACCATGAGTGTATGGCACAAGAAATCTCAAACATAACATTATTCCATCATACTTGTATGTCTAAAATTGGTAATTTGGTTCAACGCGTACCAAACTCATTTATGTATAATCACTGATGGGTACTACATTAAGATCCAAATTCAGCTGCAGGAGATCAAATGCAAAGATGCTGCAGGAGAACACTATTACTAGTAGTGGAGCATTTCCACTTCTAGTGTTCTCTTACGTATGCAAGCTGAGGAGCATCCCAAGTTGAGAATGCTACTCTGACATTAAGATCCAAATTCAACAAGAAAGGGATCCAATTCTTCCAAATTTCTTTAAAATATGCAAGTGGAGATTGCCAAGCAGCATGACATTTCAAGTTTCCTCCAAAACCCAGAATGAGACACTACTTGAAATTGAAGAAGGCATGGGGATTTAATGCAAAGATGCTCAGGAGTACACTATTACTAGTAGAGTGGAGCATTGCCACTTTGATGTATTACATATAGAAGCTGAAGAATAACCCAAGTCCAGGATGCTACTCTTACATTAAGATCCAAATTCACTATGCTGCACCAGATACATAAGAGACAGTGTATATGGTCAAAAGATGAATTACATGTGAATTGAAAAGAGAGGAAGTTCAAGATGCCTGACCAGGAGACGATTCATCCTTGTGCAGGTGATAATGCTTCTTTAAATCTTCAACCACATTCCACATAATCTTCATCCCTTTGGGGAATACCACCAGATCCCCTCCCCCAATCTCGAACCATCCCTCTTCCTCATTAGCTTGCTGACTCTCCACCACCCGAACCTTCACCTTGCCCTCCACCAGGTACATTGTCTCGGCACTCTTAAACGACCAAGGGATTTCGATGGGTCCAGATGTGTGCCTATAAGCAGCACCACCATCATCATCATTAGAAATTCGGTTAAGAGCAGAAAAACTGTCATTAGTTTTAAATTCTGAGGTCCAAAACTGTATTTCTTCTGTTGGCTAAAATAATGCATGAACCTTCTTCCTTTTTCACAAATCCCCCATTTTAAATACACATATATAATGAAAAGCGCCTAGAAAATCATGCTTAATTTCGAAATTTCCTACAATGTCATATGGTTCATATATGGCCTATAAAAGTTGTGCAAAATATGAATTTCCCTACAATATCACAGATTCCAGGTTTATATATACACCTAGAAAGGCATGTGGCGTTATTTTTATCTGATAATATAAGGAAAAATCACATACACATGATTTATTGGGATTTTTTTAAAAAATACATATAGACGCTACATATGTTTTGTTTTCGCCCAAATAAGGGCACAAGCAAAGCCAAAAGGCCAATTTTCCAGAAAGAGACCTCAATCTGTTATCGCCCAAATAAATCAGCAATTCAATGTGAGAGAGAGAGAGAGAAGGATACGTTGGCCAGGAAGAAACTTTGAGCTCATCCAGTGTCGACTGTGGGGGCCTGCTTTCTATCCTCACGCCGTGAATCTCCTTCACCATTGGATTCTTCTTTACTGCTTCAGTAGGAGACAGAGATTCACCCTTCTGTTGTCGGAAGTTTATCGCGATCGGTGATAGTAGCAGCGAAACCACTACTATCACTATGACTACGGCAGTGGACTGTGCATGTAACTGCATTTCCTCTAGATGAACGACTCGAGCTGCTCATATTTACGATGCCATCTCCATAGAAAACCTACTTCGTACAGTGAAAAGTTTGATTGTGAGCCCACAGATTCCATAATTCATTCTATTTTTCTTCCTTCCAAAAAGGATAACATAATTTTTAAAATCAAATATATATATACATATATACATATATATTCAGTCCTCCCACTGCAAGGGGGAAGACTTAGATTTCCTGCCTAAAACACAGCAAAAGGGGAACACTTAAATTTCTTCTCATTTTAATGGTTTGTTTGGGTAAGAGAATATTTATTTTATATCAACCATTAATTAATTAATTAATTAAGATTAAATTTCTTCACAAACTATTAAATTTAATTTTAAAAATATAACAATCCTTTTAAATTTGAAAGACTTCATGGCTCTTCCCCTCCCATTCAAGCACACCGTAATAGAATGATTGAGGGATTCTAAGAAAACCACTCCACCTTACTTTTCCCACCAAAGATTATATGGACTTGCAATTGTACTTCTAATGTTTGCATAATCCAGATTCTAAATTCCTGCAACATACAGAAGATGCGCTTAACAAGCGAATACCAACATAAATCCTCTACTACCAAGTTTCATTCAAACTCATTGACCATAGAATAAACAAAAAGTCCGTAACAAAACCATTCCAAGGTTATGGTGAAAAACTGAATGCGGCTTAAAAACTGTCATCCCCAACCGCTCTGCCACCATAGCCACCACCAAATCCACCAGAGTTGAAACTACCAGTCCTTGGTTCTCTCTCATTAGCATAACTTACACGAATGTTTCGCCCTTGAAGCTCCTGACAAATTGGAAAGGCAACAACACATATTTCAGGGTAAAGCCTTAAGCAGCACCAAAATTTTAGCATCATCCAGACAGCTTATTTCCACTAACCTGACCATCCATTGCCTGCAATGCTGAACTGGCAGACTCATCGCTTGAGTAGTTAATAAATCCAAATCCCCTTGATCTTCCAGTATCCCTGTCAAGGATTACTCTTGCTGCATAGAATTACAGGGTAAAATTCTTAGCATGGGTAATAACTAACCATGATATGCCGAAGAAAAACTATTTACAGTGTAGGAACTCAAAAGACAATATATGCTAAATGCAAAAGCTAGATCCAAGAAATTATCCCCCAACTAGTCATGAGAAAAATGGCATACAAGAAAACATTTCAAGACATAAAGAGAGCCCTATAAAGGAAAGAACAGAATCACCATAGCTAACAACAAAGATAAAACACCACGGGAGACTTTCACTCTATTGAAGGTTTTATAGACTAAGAATAAGATAAATATACGTATTTCATGCCCACTAGATAACAATTTCTCACTGCAAATACAGTTAAATCACATGATGAGATATATTATCTAAATCTTATTAGGTTCAAGGAGGTCGTTTAGACATTGCACAGAGAGAAAAAAAAAAAGACATTTCCTAACATCAACCATCATAAATGATGCGGATAATCCATCATAGAGAAGTAAAACTTGTAGAAACCTAAAAGGTCAAAAAGAGAAAAAGAAAGCAAAGTACATAAATTAGCTAATCAAAGGAGCAGCACAAATTTTAAATTTACCTTCAACAACTTCACCAAAGCTGGAAAATGCATCCCTAAGAGAGTGATCATCGGTTCCAAAAGAGAGGCCTGGTATATTGAATTCAACATATTTCAACAATTTTCTTGTAAACTCCATTATGCAACATAATCATATTAGAGTTATTCAAACAAAGTTAAAAATACCTCCAATAAAAAGTTTGGTTGTGGATGCCACACCACGGATAGAGTTAAGCATGGAACCTTGAACATTCACAGAAAGACTGTGCTTCAAGAAGCTTCCAAACTTGTTGCAAAATGCCATATTGAAACTTCTGAAATCTGAGAATCTTCGAGAATGAAATCAATAAAAGTCATTCAAATAACCATATTAATGAGATATGAGATAAAAGAATCTTTTCTAGATAAAACTGCATCTGAACCTCTATTAGAATGCCCTAACATTGTTTCAAGAAGAGGAAAAATCCTGCACAAATGCCATAGCATCTTTGGATGGCAATGAAACAGGGAATCTTGCCAATTTCATTTCAAATTGTAATCAAGAATATAAGTATACCTTAGACAGAGATTTCAATCTCCACCAACTAAAAAGCTTCCATCAAATACGAAAGATAAAATTGTATCACCGCATTATTGACACTTCTCATTTGAGTTCAATCCTCTTACGGATGAAGAAATAGCCAGTGATTCCAATGACATATGAACAAAGAATGTTTAGTATATCTACTTTTTTTCTTTATTCATCGACATTAAAAAAAACAAAGATGAGAAATATGTTCTAAACTGTAGACAATTCCTACAAAGGTCAGAAGTTCTCTTTCTTCAGAAAATTTTTAAGGTAAAAGAAGCTGTAACATACAAATTATTAACCATGAAAAAGGAACTAATGAAAAATAGCTCTAGCCATAATTTTGACTCACTCTTGAAAATGAAACATGCAATTTACTTCCCAAATTTGTACCAGGTTTTCTAGCAGCCAAATCAATGACAAGGAACAGAAGCAGATAAAATGAAATCCATCCCACATTGTAAAAAATCAACATTCAGTTTAGCAAATACTCATGTACAAAGAAACATAACCGAAAAAGTACAAAGATTTTCGTTTACAAGAGATTCAAAGGAAGAGCAACAAAACACAGAAGCAGGAACCGTTGATAGACAGTCCACCAATAAATAATGAGAAATTTATCAACTTGAAATGGAAAGTGAGTGTGTAGTTTCTTCTTTTGTCACCAGTTACCTAGTACTTGGATAGAAGACGAGAAGAAAAGCCAAATGAAAACTCAATCATCTGAAGAAATAAATAGCCAGTGAACCAGCCCGAAAGTCGCAGAGCTTTACACAATGAGAGATAACTCAACCGTCCACATACAGTGTTCACAGACAAAGTATGAGGCAAGGACTCGTAACGAAGGGAAACAATGGTCGCTCTCACCTCAGGTATGGAAGAAGAGAAGAAGAACAGCGAGACTAGGGTATGAGGCGGCTGGGGAGACGAGAAATGATTCTCGAAATCTAAGAATGAGGGACTCCAAAAAAATATCTTCCTATTTATATAGTTTGGTGGAGGACAGAGGCCTGTTGGGGCTTTAAGGAGTTATTATTCACCGTGGAGCCTGAGTTGAGGCTAAAATTATGCAATTGATTACAAATTATTATATTATATTATTTAATTATACTGATTAAATATAAAATTAATATTTATTTTAAATAAATAAATAAATAATCATCATATTATTAAATATTATAAACTTAATTATTATTTCTTGTATTAAAGTAAATATACTATTATTTAAAATATTTATGAGATACATATATATAATTATTCACTAAATTTATATATTAATTCAAAATTAATATTTTATATATAGATAGAGGACTTTTTTCTAACTAAATTTGGGATAAAAAAATCTCTACCATACACACTGTTCACAACAAACACGGGGAATGGGCAAATCCTATTCACAACCTCATAAGCATGGAGGCTGTGTTTGTCCTGATAAAACAAGTCAGCATCCAGGGCCTATTTGCAAGTGATATCTATATATGCATATATATGCACAAGACTACCAAATCCTTTGCATGAATTGATATCTATATATTCATATAAATGATCTTATCCAAATAATTAGGCGGAAAAAACAGATCTTCTTCGGGAAAAAATGGACCAAAATATGCATGCAAGGTATCCCTTTCAGCACGCCTTCTGGTTATGTTCACCCGAGTGTATGGTGGTCGAATTTGGAGGGAAATGATTGGCCGGGGGTGAGTTGTCTGTCTGATCAGCTAGTGGAACCTAGGTTCACTTTTGGAGTGGGACTGGGGGATTTTGAGGTAGAAAACACACTTGCATCAATTGGTGTGTCGTTTCCCATGTCTTTGGTCTTGTGAAGAAGGAAGGTGCCTGAGAGAATCGTGATGAAACCGCACAATTCGGTCACAATCTGAGAGGCATTTTGGGTAGCCCAGTCCTGCATTCATTCACCAAATTAGTGTTTAGTGGAAATGCAAATCAAATGGGATCCACTTTTCTGTTTGGCTGTACTTTTATCCATCACATAGTTACCTTAAACATAATCATGCTAGCAAGTATGGTAAAGGACGTGAACATCACGTAGTAAACAGGAGACACTACAGCAGTATTGAAGGTATCAAGAGCCTGTAGGGGGTCAAATAACAACATTCACACTTAAAGTATATATTTGTCTTAGCTATTAACAAGAAAATTAAAGGACAACAAATTGTGATGAATTAATGCCACATTGAATTGCTGGTACGAAACTTTTAAAAAATTGACAGTTTAGTATTGAACATTTTAAAAATACTCTTTTTGATGGCAAACATTCCCACAGGTTATACACTTTTATTTTTCTAAATATTTGATGCTATCAATATAAATTAAGTCAACTATTTGACTAAAAAATGATTTTATTTTAAATATCTAGTATCAAAGAATGCAAAATTTTAATACCTTATTCAATAAATTAAGAATTCTTTAAGCTCACCTTATTCAAGTAATTTACTTGTGTGAGACTAAAGAAGATGACGATCACCGTGAAAATCCATGTCTGAAAGTAAATGAATTGGTTCATTCCTGAGAATGTTAGCTTGAGTGCAATGCCCACTGCCTTGACACTCATTACCTAACAAGCAAAGTGCATCAGAGACACTGGCTTGGATACTCATGAACATGCCAAAAAGCAACACAATGGTGAAATGAACTAACCGTTAGAGATCCCATAAGAGAGCAAATTCCAATGTACACCATCATATGGCTGTGCCCATAGCGTTTCACGTAACGGAAAATTAGAACAAGGACAGCAATGGCAACCACACAAGTATAGACAATAAATCCTGTTATGTCAAATCCCAAAATAAGTTAATTTCAACTTAATTTATGAAAATTGGTGGATAATGCTAGTTTTATATCTTTATATTTCTTGCCACTTAGATTCTTATACATTCAATCTTATTTGGAATTTGCTTCTTGAACGTTATATGTATTTGAAAATAATTTTTTAAATCTTATATACTTAAAAAATTAACAAATTTAGCCATAAATGAGATCCAAAGCATGTTTTCTTTAAACGTATGAGACTTCAAATATTTTGAATTATATATGATGGTCAATGAGTGGATATAACCAAAAATGATTTTTTTTTTGAAAATTTTCTACTCAATTTACAAAATACTTTCTAATATGAGTTAATTATAACAAAAAAATCAATTTCAAAGATATAAAACCAGTTATAAAAAATATCAAAGATATAGAATCTTGCAACATAAGCCTGGGTTGGAGGATGCGCACAAAAGTAATAAAAAAAGGCCTTTGAAATGTACCAGGTTGAATAGCTAGGCGCCAAACTTGCTTGACAGATTCAATGTCCTTCTCTTTTGGTGCATGTAAAACGATAGTTGTGGAACCCACCAGACAGAGGATGCAGCCAACCACTCCGAAAATGTGCAGTTTCTCCTCTAGGATAAAATGGGCTAATATGGCACTGCATTTATCAACTTTGCTTGATAAACATATATGAGAAGTTTCATTCATTTTTGACACATAACAGTTGCAGTGTATATGTAAGCGTATGCGCTTCTCTTAGTACCTGAAAATGATGCTTAATGCTCCAAGAGGAGTTACAAGAATTGCAGGAGCATAGGCATAAGCTGCAAAATTAGCCACCTCCCCAACAATCACTGAAATTGTGGCATTACTAAGCATCAGAAGGGACTCATTGAAAGTGATTGACAACACCAGTTTTTTCAATCATAGAATCTAAGATAAAGTAAAAACTATCAAAGACCCTTTAAAACTTAATCTCTGCAATAATGATTATCATTTGACAACAAGCATACTTATGCTGATATCCACAGGATCAATAAAATTGAATATTAACATTCACATACTCGTAATCATTCCGGCCCACCAACATGGTTCGTACAAGTAGGAATATCCCCCTGAACCTGTTAATCATTTTAGATGTCAGTCAAATAAAAGCAGAAGGTAATGAGCATTGCAGAGTGGATTTTTTATGGGGCGTAGCTTTTGTGATGGCATTAGATGGGAAATTCTAATTCATAAGGCATTTGACAAAAGAACGGCTTCAACATGAGCTGAAGATAACAATCAAAAGACAAAAATGAAGTATGTCCATTCTCCTCTGTTATGTTGCAAAGATTATGAAGACAAAAATCTGTGAACATTGACAAAATTATAGATAAATGGTACGCAAGAAAGTTGGAGGCAAACAAAAACATAGGACGCGAGTACAATGAATAGTTGTCCATCAAAAAACATATGAAAAATTACAATGTCGGATATAAAGGAGGGAAATAGATCAAGGGGTAAGAACCTGCTCGAGTTCCCGTGGCTCCGGCCTTCTTCAATCCCTTTTTCTTGATAATGAAGCTGGAACCGATAAATATGCTCGAAGATAGGGCCAAGATAAGCCCGTGGATATTATCAGTTGACATAACCATCGTGAATATTATGCGCAGGTTCAAAGAGAACCTGACTTTTGTCTTTGTTTATTTTTTTCTCCTTCCTTCGTTTGCAGGGCCAAGCTCCACAAATAATTATTCAGAGAAACCCTACATACAGCCAGATTGAAAATTGAAAAGAAAGTAAGAATAAGAAAAAAAACACCAGAATGACATTACAATCAATCAATCAACAGAAGCGGATACATTCATCTGATGAAGACGATCATTATGCTCTTACTTTTCCTGGCTCACTGCAAATTGGAGGAGGATTCTAGATGAAGTCCACCTCCCTTTTGATCAAGAACTACAATCCCCCTTCTATCTCGCTGGGATCAAATTGAGAGAATGAGAAGCGGGAGGTTTCTTGCTTGATGGATGCCTCCTGTTCTTTCTTCTCTTGTTTGAGTATTTTCTCTTCGTTCGTTAGAAGGGGAAAAAGTTAAGGTCAGCCCGTTACGTTAGGGAAAGACAGTACGCAGAGAGAATGTGAAAGAATATATAGGTAATAAAAAAAAGTGCACTATTTATGATTGCCTTCTCATCGTGGGCTGTTCTCTACTATCTATTGGTTCTTTCTAGGCAGCTTTTCATTACCCACTTACTGGAAAAAATTAAAAAAAAAGTAAAATTGGTCCTATAAAATATGGTCAAATTGAATCTCTTCTTCACTATAAAGTTGTATTTAGGCCAAATTGAATTTGTGAAAATATTGTTTTAATTAAGAGAAAAAAATTTCCACTAATCAAGGTATAAGGAAATATTATGTTTCAATTGAATTAGTTTTGTTAATTTTATTTTAAAAAATAACAATATAATTGTATTTTGAGTTTTTATACTATCTCATCTAATATAATAAAAAAAATTATTTTAGCACATATAAAGGGGCAAATTGTTCACAAGTACTGATCAATTAAACTGGATCAATGCGTGACACATGCTTATTGAATAAGACCTTTTTTTAGAATTACTAAATAAGATATGGTTGATAGATTGTGAGAAAACCATAGTCGAATCATAGAATTATGTTAATAAGGATTGTGTGCTTAGGATTTATTTACTAATATGGAGTTGGTTGGATTTAGGGCCAAACTACTCATTAATATGAACTAAACATGCTTGATGCTTGCTAAATTTTACCTCTAGGATGTAAATTTGGTCGATTTGAGAATCAAACTCTATGATATTCTAATTAAACATATGTTATATTTATCTAAGTGTACTTGGTATATACCTGTTGTTGTGAATATGAGAATCGTTAGAATGCCTATCGAGGTAGTAACAACACCTAGGGTAAGATTGAAAGTGGTGGATAAAAATGGTGTAAGTTGTGCTTCTAGATCGTTTCAGATTCTATGTATACTCATGTGCTTAGTAGTAGGGGATAATCGGGGTATATATATACTCGAGTGTGCTGTAAGAGGGGACAACCAGAATATACATATAATCAATGACACATTCTTGACATTCATATTAATCATGTGTGTGATTTGGAACATGATGAAATCATGTACGTTCCATTTGGAACTGATTATGTCACGCCCCAACTCAGTTTAGTCGGATCCCCGTGAACAATCCGTCGCTCTCTTGGTCCAAGAGGAGTTTCCCCATTCTTTAATTCAAGAGTAGTCAGGCGTAATTTTAACCTTGTTCCCCTAGAATAACATATATCAAATAAAATACAAGTTTAAAAAAGTTAAACATATTTGACAGAGGGTAAGGTTTAGTGTTATCCCTAGTTATTTTTATATTTTCTAAAAAGGGATAAAAAGGGTGAGTGAGTTTCTACAACTTAGTAAATGGGTATTTAAAAAAAACTTTTAATAAAATGGTTTTTAAATTGGAGTGTGTCAGATTTCTTATTTTCTTTAAAATTCTTTATTCCTTGTTTTTTCCTCAATTTTCAAAGCCATTTCTTCATCATCAACCACAAACAGTGTGTTTAGCAACTAACACACGCCCTTCATCATGAACGGATCACACATTCGCAGGGCAGCACATCCACTGCACCCACTTGTGGTGTCGGAACGACTTTACCGACCACCTAAATAGAAGCATGTCCACTTTTACCCTGAGAATGAGTAGATGTACGCCACATCTGACCCTCAATCCCATAAAGAAAACTTTGTGTCCGTATGAGGACAGAGACCTCATCCCGACCCCATCCCAGTCTCATGCGCATGAAGCTATGTCGAGCTTCCATGACTGCTAGCACGACAATCTGCCATTATCTCCACCATGTCGTCCAGTAGCCCCTAGCATCACTACCCATCTTAGGCGTCTTGAAGGTCTCGTACCTTAGTGTATGCACAAAACAATAGTTTTTTCACATAAGCCATTTAATCTGTAGTGCTAGTGGTCCAACCCCGACCCTCAACTCGACATGTAGTTGTTTGTCTCGACTGGTCCATCGACCTGTCATGTCGCACTGCCACCAGTCCATCGAGTATGTCGGTCCTGTCTTGGTACCATGGCCAAACATATCATTCATTAAAAGTTTTCGTGGCTTAAACTCATATTTATTTACGAGCTCTTGCTCGTGCCAACTGGCCTTGGGTTCACTGCTCGAGATTTTCAAAATCGGGCATATTAGCCTCCAAGTTCCAAAACCGAGGCCTCCGACCTATATGAGCATTTCGAGCTCTTGTTAAAAAGATCTCCCAAAAAGTTTAAGTAGTGGCACACGGTCAGGGGAGAGCACTTCTGACAAAATAAACTTTTCATATGTCCATCACACCAACCGGGTGTGAGGACATCTCTGCTTATAATCAATAAGTGGGTTTTCTACTTCCTTCTAGGAAGTTCATCATACAAATTGAGTATGATCTGCTTACAACCGATAAATAGTTTTTTCGCGTAATTTCCACATCACTCCTCTTAAGTGTGATGGTTAAATAGCACTTTGTAGTGGGTTTTCATTTTAAAGTTGCTTATCATCCCAATCGGGTATGATATAAAAATCTCACTCACTCGATAACGTAGTGATTTCCTCTTAATTGGTTTTCGTCTTCTTGTGATATTTGTCTTAGTTGGCGTTCCTGATACCTCGTGTTCCTATACAGTATGAACATTCTTGTTCATTATCCTTTGGCTTGATATCATTAATTCATTATGAATGAATAAAAACATACAACTTTTTAAATATTTGTAATTTGGTTCCTAAGGTTCCTTTTCTTTTACTTTAAATCCCAAATTGAGTTCCGAAACTTCTAAAATTCACCTTGGGACCTCATTTATTCAAAATCATATAAAGGGGTTCAAGTCTCCCAAATTCCCAATTTGGTCCCCAACTTTTTCAAAATTACCATTTTGCCCCTACTTTATAAAAAGGGTAAGTTTTGCCCAAAATTTTTAAAAATTACCGAATTGGTCCTCCAACATCTTTATCATGCCCAATTGGCCCTCAATTTTATGAAATTGCACTTTAGTCCCTCAAATTTTTGAAATCCCCAAAATTTCCCCAATTTTAACCTTATAACTCAGTCGAATTTGATTTCATCAAATTGACCGATCATATGAGTTTAGTTGTTGAAATTGAAGTTAGATTGGAGTTCTTACACCTTCATAGGATTCAATTGCACTTTGAATCGCACATTTTGACATTGGAACGAGCTCAAATGGAGATTCGCTGAAAAACTAAACGTAGAGAGAGAAAGCTTTGAAAGCTTACCGTCAGGGGTGCAGCCGTCCGAGCTTTCGATATGGGTAGATAGTTCTCGTCTTGGGGTAGGGATGTCAATAGATCAGGTCGGGGTGGGTTTTAGCGGACCCGAGCCTCGGGTCCACTTGGTAGGTCTAGACCCGATCTGATTTTGGGTATGCTAGACTCGAGACTCGCTTGGACCTGAGGCTCGGGTCCAAAAATTGGACTCGAACCTGCTGCTCAGGTCTATCTTATTTTTTTAATATATAATTTTTATTAAATATAAAAATTCAAAATTATTGTAATATATAAATTTTCTAATATTTGTTTGGTAATTTAATTTTTCAAATGTTTATTATCTTTAATTTACCTAATAATTTACTAGTATATTTTTTCATTAACTTTAACTTGTAAATAATAAGAAATGATTAATAAAAAATATGATTAATTTGTAAAATTATGAATGATAGAAAATTAATTGACAAATAATACAGTGTGATATTAATATAATTTTGTATTAAATAATATAGTGTGATATTACAAGTATTTATAAATTTATTATGGTATAAGAAAGAAAAAATAATATATTAGGTTATAAGAAAAGAAAAAAATTAATATACCATGTCGATAATATATTTATAAATCTATTAGAATATATAAAAGGAAAAAATAATATAATATAACGATAATATATTTATAAATTTATTAGGGTATAAGAAAGGAAAAAAATAATTAAGGTTTAAAAAGGAAAAAAAATATAATATAATCACATCATAAATAAAGATATAGTAATTTTTAAATCACTTTTTTATTAAAATTTTTTTTACTACATTTAATGAAACCATGTGGTTACATTAAAAAAGAAAAAAATTTAAAATGACTGTGGGCCCACATTCGGGTCCACTTTTCTAGACTCGAGGCTCGGGTCCAGCCAACGGGCTCGAGCCCGCAAGAATCAAACCAGCGGGACCTGAGGCACGGGTCTCGAGTCCAATCTATGGACCCAAACTCGAGCACGGACCCGAGCAGACCCGAGGCTACTCGGGTCCGCTCGGGTCCCATTGACATGCCTATCTTGGGGTCCTTCCAAAAATCAAGAATCACCTCAATTCATATTGAATTGAGAGAGAATTTAGTCAATGAAAATCTGTCGGTTCTTTCTCTAGCACCGATCAAAATTCATAGATGGGAACCAAATTGGCTTACCTTTCCGCACTAATTTAGCCGTAGGAGGGCTGAGTAGGTGTTTGGAGAGCTTGGTTTGGCCTAAGGAGGGCTCGAACTGGCTGATCTGAGCTCGACAGAAATAGGGCAGCTTCGGTCCATTGAAGCTGCTTCACTGTTCGATCACGAGGACGCTTCTCTGGTTACCCTTGGAGCAATTGGAGACTACCACCATATAGTTGACTTCTTCCTGAGTCTAAGGAACTTGACCACACCTTCTTTATCTTAGAAAAGACCTTATATCAGAGCTCTAGTTCGAGATTCACCGAAAAATTGAGTAGCTGAAAGAGAGTGAGGTTTTCAGGTATGGAGAGAATGAATGGAGAGTGGCTCTTTATATAGGGAGCTCGGGGATTCATCAATCGTTAGTTTGGCACTTTAATGGTAGTCATTGATGGCCTAAAATGTATTGAACGAAATTTTTTCCTCTTTGCCGGCGTTGGTTTGATTTTCCGGCGAGTGAACAGTGCTGTCATCTGAAGGAAGAAGACGATACTATTCCAAATCGAACCGTACCGATCCGAACTGGGTTCAAAGCTTAAACTGGACGGTTCAAGTACGATTCGACCAATTTTTTCAAAATTTAAAATTTCTAAATTCATTATCTATCAAATGGTGGCATGAATTCTCAAATTTGAATTTTCTAAGCCACCTAGAAAAATAAATTTAGCATCCCGTTTAATAGTGGTTCAAACCGGTTCAATCCGGTTTGGATCCGATTCACCTGAACCAGTTTGTTTTTCATTTTCAATTCATTCTAAAGTCCTTTTTCATGACTTTTGTGACTCTTTAGGTCATTTGGGATCCATAAATTTTTCGATTTGTCATTACTCTATCGGTTCCTATTTATGAACCGACTTAGTTTTCTCTTTGGGAATTACCGGTTCGATTTTTCTCACTCGGTTTGACTGGTTCTTTTCCTTGTTTTTCTTAACTCCAAAGGGCAGGGTTTACAACTCTCCCCTCCTTTTAGGAGTTTTGTCCCCAAAACTTATTCAACATTTTTTGCATTGGAAAGAACTTCCCTTGGTGTCAATTTGTAGTTTATTGACCTACAACCTTCTCGATTGTTTCCGTTTAATCCTTATATCACATACTTAAGATTTTCTTTTCATTCACATATCTTTCTCATCCCATGGAACTTACTTTAACTGAGCATATCTCATTGGAAGGCTTAAGGTTATATCCTTAAAATTACATTGTTCATTTTCCCAAAGCACTATTTATCCATTCCAAAATCCTTTACTTAAGATTTTAGGATTAGGAGTTCCAAAATACCCAATTCTTCTTGTATCCGATTAATTTCTTTATTATTGCCCTTCTTAGCTCAATGTCCATTCGAGCACCGTGTACACACTTCCACAAGTATTGGTGTTATCACCTTTTCATCTTACATGGATCCTTCCCTCATTCTTTGGTTATTATTTCTCCGTTCTACATTTTAATGCCTGACCTAGTCATGCTCAAATCATGGACTCTTCCTTACCTAAATCATATTTTTCCTGGGACAGTTGGGCTTACATATCCCTTACTACACGACATTCTTTGGAACTTGTCTTTGACATCATGTCCTTTAGAACCATTTTGATTTCCTTACTTACTCGTCTTTTCCCAACCTCTTTATTGGGTCTTCCAAATTTTTAAGTTTTTGAATTTCTCGATACTTACTGACATGTTATACCCCTTCTTTTCTTATGTCATTCCCAATTCCCAAGGGCGTCCTTTATTTTAAGGACTCTTCTCTTTGGTAACCCACTCTTATTCACTCGTAATCATTTCACGATCCTTTATTCCAAGTTAGTTCCTTCCTTACTCATATGACATCTTTTGATGTTATCTTCCTACTTACCTGTTATTCGTATTTAACTTATCCCTTGGACCTTCACGATTATTTTCTCTTTGCACTTGATCCTTTCATCTCCAACAGCTTGTCTTTGAGGAGCTTATCTTCTTTCCCATTTTCGTTGGTTCCATTTCCTCCTAATTGGTACACATGTATCTTTCCAAGATTTCCTGTAAACCCACACTTTTGAGTTAAGGAAAACCGGGAAAAGAACCAGTCAAACCGAATAAGAAAACCGAGCCGGTTTACATTTGGGAATAAGCAATATGGAAATTTACAACTTTCGGGTGATCCAAAGGGTTCATTAAACCATGGAAAAGAAACTTAAGACAAACAAGAAAATAAAAACCAAATTGGTTCAGGTGAACTAGATTCTATAAGAACTTTAAAGTTAGGCATGCTTGCCCGATAGTAGTGTGAGGATGGGTGACCTCTTGGGAAGTGTGATTTTTTTGTAACCCGAAATTTTAGTAAAAACTTTTTATGCGAATGTACGGCTTATCATAAATAGCCATAAATTAATATATATTTAATTATTGTAATTAATACCAATAATTTAATATCCATTCATTCTCCTTACACCCGAATACTTCTCTCTCTCTACTGCTCCATTTCCTGGTGAAGCTTAAACTAGAGCTTCGACTTGAACATTTTTCTTAACCTCGGAAGGAGAGGTCAGGCTCTTTAGAACCAGAGAGAAGTCAGCTATCGGATAGCAAACTCCAATTAATCCGAGAATCACTAGAGAAGCATCGACATGATGGAACAGTGAAGCAGCTCCGGCGGACCGAAGCTGCCCTATTTTGGCGAAGCTGAAATTGGCCATTTTGAGCCCTCCTCAGACCAAACCAAGCCCTCCCAACACTTCCTCAGCCCTCCCACGACCGAATTAGGACTGAAAAGTAAGCAAATTTGACTCCCCTCTGTAATTTTCGGTTGGTGCTAGAGAGAGAACTGACGGAATTTCAATGATGAAATTATAACTCAATTTGGCATCAATTAATGCGATTCTTGATTCTAGGATGATCCTCAAGATGAGAACTATCTGCCCAGATTGAAAGCTCGGACCGCCATGCCCTCACCAATAAGAAATCAAAGCTTTCTCTCTCTAGAGTCTGTTTTCTGGCGAAGCTCCGTTTGAGCTTGTTCCGGCGTTAAAATCTGCAATTCAAAGTTTCTTAGAATCGTATGAATATGCATGAACTCAATTTCAACTCCAATTTCAATAATTACAAGTGTTTGATCGGTCAATTTGATGAAATCAAATTCAGTAGTGTTGAAGAGTTGAAATTGGGGGAAAATTGGGGCCAAAATACAATTTTATAAAATTGAGGGTCAATTGGGCATGAAAATAATGTTGGAGAACCAATTGAGGAATTTTGGAATTTTTGGGGCAAAACTTACCATTTTTATAAAAGAAGGGCAAAATGGTAATTTTGGAAAAATTGGGGGACCAAATTGGAAATTTGGGAAATTAAACCCCTTTTTGGTGAAATTGAATAAATTGAGGTCCAGGATAAATTTTAAAAGTTACGGGACTCAATTTGAGGAAAAATCGACATTAGGGACTTAAAGTTAAAGAGAAATAACTTTAGGGACCTAATTGCAAATAACTAAAAGTTTGGGTTTTCTCATTCATTGGAAATGAATGAAGGATGTTATGTCAAGTAATAATGAAAAAGGTTGTTCATATCGTGTAGAAACGCGAAATACCGGGAACGCCAGCAAGGATAAGCTCGCGTGAATACAAAGAACCGGTGTAGTGGAATTCACGATATTAACGAGCGAGTGGGTTTACTAACATCATACCCGGTTGGGATGATGAGCACAACTTAAAATTTAAAAACCACTTACCGGTTGTGAGTGGGATTATATATCATACCCGGTTGGGGATGATAAGTGCCTCGGTATAAAAACCCACTATTTAGTGGTATTTTAATCATTACCACTTAGAGGAAGTGATGTGAAAATTTTACGGAAAAACTACTTAACGGTTGTAAGTAGATCATACCTAGTTGGTATGATAAGACTTCCTCGAAAGAAGTTGAAAACCCGTTCATCGGTTATGAACAGAGATGTCCTTATACCGATCAGTATAATGGACAGTGAAAACTTATTTTGTCGGAAGTGTTCTCCCCTGACTGTGTGCCAATGCTTAAACTATTTGGGAGACCTTTTTGACGGGAGCTTGAATAGCTCTTATAGGCCAGGGGCGTCGGTTTTGGAACTTGGGGGCTAAATGCTCGATTTTGAAAATCTCATACAGTGGGCCCAAGGCCAGTTGGCACGAGCAGGAGCTCGTAAATGAACATGATATATGTGCCATAAAATTTAATAAACGAATTGTTTGGCCATGGTACCAAGATAGGACCGACATGCTCAGTCAACTAGCGGCAGTGCGACATGACAGGTCGACGGACTAGTCAAGACAAATAACTGTGGGTTGAGTTGAGAGTCGGGGCCGTTGGACCAGTGGCACCACAAATTACATGGAAATATGAGAAAACATTGTTTGAGCATGCACTGTGAGTACGAGATCATCAAGATGCCCATGAGGGGTAGTGATGCGTCCTAAGGGCACTTGACAACCTAGTGGCTATAAGGGCAGTTTGTCGTTCCAGCTGTCTGTGCAAAATTTGGAGTAGCACCAAGCGAATGAGACTGGGGTGGGGACAGGATGAGGTCTCTGTCCCCATACGGATACGAAGAAGTGATTTTAGGATTGTGGATCGAATGTCACGTATATCCACTCATTCCCAGGGTAGAAGTGGTCGTACTTCTATCCGGGTGGCAGGAAAAGTCGCTCCGAAGCCACTAGCGGGTTTAGTAGTGATACTGACTTGCGAATGTGTGTAACCTTCATGATGAAGGATGTGTGTTTGGGATGACACACCGTGGTAAATAAGAAATGGTGGAAAAACCCAAATTTTTAAATAAAGGGATTTTTGAAAACAAAGGAGTCTGGCACACTCCATATAAATGTTTTTCTTAAAAGTCAAAAGCTTTTAAAAATCCATTCACTGAGTAGTCGTACTCACCCCCTCCCTTATATTCCTTTTAGAAAATCTCGGAAAGCCTCCCCTTAAAGACCGTCAACTAAGATGCCTGTAAAACAAGTATGTAAAGTTTTAAATTTTGTGCAATTTTGATTATTCTATTACAGGAAAAGGTGTAGGTTAAAGGACGCCTTACTCTTTACGGTTTACAATAAGGGGAAATCCTTTAATAAACCGGGAGAGTGGCAGGTTGATCACGGGGATCCGACCAAACCGGGTCGGGGCGTGACATTTCCTCCCTTGGTAAGTTTTACACTTCTTTTTCTCCCGGAATTTCCTTCTAATTTTACCATTATGAATATCCAACCTTGAATGACATTCCTGGATGCCATCTTCTCCTGCTTACCTTTACTCTTGAGATCTTACGAACACTTCTTGTCTATCTCACCTCATTCTCACTTGCTCACAGTACTCATCTATTCCTTTGAGGTGGATTTCACACCCCTCTTTGTGTCAAAATCTCCCGTTCATCCCATAGAAATCTATTTAACATTTTCATAACTTTTGGGTCGTTACTCCGGTCTTGGTCATTGATCTCTTTAAGGCTTTCCTCTGTTCTTATCTCTCAAAGGTTTTGACCTTTCCATCTTTTCCTTCTTCATTGGAACTATGACCTCCACAAGGATCAATTTGTTAATTGTATCACTCATTTTATCCTCTTAGTCATTTATCTTGAGAGGATTATCTCTCGAATCTTCTTGTCTTTGGTATCCATCTCTTTGCCCTATCTTAGGTATGATTTCATATTATTTTCCGACCCTTCTTAGAGTTTATTCCTTGGACGATCTGGTTGTTATGGGTTATTTTCTTAAATCGAATCCATCTAAAATCCCTATTTGGTTTCCATGCTTTATTGCAAGTAGATCATACTTAGTCTCCCCAAACACTCACTTAGCCACTTGTACTTCTTACTGAGGTACTTATTTTGGTTCCAGTTTTTGTGACATTTCTCAGTTGATTTTCTTAACTTGAAGCTTACTCCTTCCACGATCCAACTTCATTTTCTCATCCTTCTTCTAGTATCTCTCGTTGTGGGATTCTTATGTTCGATCTCCCTACTGTTCCTTAGAAGTCCTCCTTTTAGTCTTCACTTATACTTAAAGGATCTTGTATTATTCATTTACTCTAGCTTTTCTCCCTTTTTATTTTCATATCTCTTTCCCACCTCCTTATTTTATGGAGTTCCTAAGAATTTGTGTCCTAGTTCTTTACAAGTAGGTGTTATACCAGGGCTAATCGCACGTTTTGACGCCGGAACGAGCTCAAACGGAGCTTCGCTAGAAAACAGAACATAGAGAGAGAAAGCTTCGAAAGTTTACCGTCGGGGGTGCGCAGGTCTGAGCTTTTGATCTAGGAAGATAGCTCTTATCCTGAGGTCCTTCCTAGAATCAAGAATCACCTCAATTTATGTCGAATTGATAGAGAATTTAGTTAGTGAAAATCTGTCAGTTCTCTCTCTAGCACCGATCGGAATTCACAGAGGGGAGCCAAATTGGCTTACCTTTCCACACTAATTCGGCCGTAGGAGGGCTGAGAAGGTGTTAGGAGAGCTTGGTTTGGCCCGAGAAGGGCTCGAATTGGTTGATTTCAGCTCAACCAAAATAGAGCGGCTTCGGTCTGCTGGAGCTGCTTCATTGTTCGATCACGTCAACACTTCTCTGACGACCCTCAGAGTAATTGAAGACTACCGCCATGTAGCTGACTTCTCCTCGAGTCTAAGAAACCTGACCACACCTTGTTTGGATTAGAAAAGACCCTATATCGGAGCTCTGGTTTGAGCTTCACCAGAAAACTGAGTAGCTAAGAGAGAGTGAGGTTTTCAAGTGTGGAGAGGATGAATGGAAAGGGTTTCTTTATATAGGGAGCTCGAGGACTCGTCGACCGTCCGTTTGGCACCTTAATGACAATCATTGATTGCCTGAAACATATTAAATGGAAACGTTTCCTCTTTGTCGGTGCTGGTTTGATTTTTTGACGAGTGAATAGTGCTTTCATCTGAAGGAAGAAGACAACACTATTTCGAACCGGATCGTACCGGTCCGAACTGGGTTCAAAGCTTAAACCGGCTAGTTCAGGCTCGATCCAACCGAGTTTTTCAAAATTAATTCATTCTCTATCAAATGTGCCCTCAATTCTCAAATTTGAATTTTCTAAGCCACCTAGAAAAATGAATTACTATCTTGTTCAATAGTGGTTCAAACCAATCCAAACTGGTTCAATCTAGTTCGGATCCGGTTCACCTGAACCGGTTGGGTTTTCATCTCCAATTCATCCTAAAGTCTTTTTTCATTACTTTTGTGACTCTTTAGGTCATTCGGGGTCCATAAATTTCCCAGTTTGTCCTCCCTCTATCGGTTCCGGTTTATGAACCAACTCGGTTCTCTTTGTAAATGACCGATTTGATTTTTCTCACTCGATTTGACTAGTGCTTTTCCTGGGTTTCCTTAACTTCAAATGGTGCTGTTTATAGATTATATGATTTATTGTGTGTTATAATAAAATGTGAAACCCAAAATCTAAGTGACAAGGGCTTGGAAAATCTAAATTTTACATAAATATAAAAATCATGAATTGATTATCCATATATAGATTTTTTATATGAATTTTGAGGTTGTAAGACATGTAGTGACCCGACATGACTAACTCATTAACTAAGTTGTGAGTTCACTCATTCTCCCAAATAATTTCAGGTGAAATTTGAGGTTTCGAGAGATTCAAGTCATGACATCACCTAAAGAACAAGCGCGATTTGAGGTAAATCTCGAAGCATGTATATAAAGGTTTTAAATTATTGCTTATTAGTTGCTATATTACTGAGTTATTTTTATGAATTTTTTAGCACACTATTTATTAAATAAAAGTTTAAATTTATGCTAAAAAATCGAGGTAACCTTTTTTATTATAAGCCTTAGTTCTTCTGGTTTTACCCTGGTGAAGATACCTATCATTGTAAAATAGAGGGAATTGACGGGTTGTACGAGACCGCTTGCCGGGAACCGGGCTGAGGTGTGACAAGTCCCCTGAGCCCCATTGACTTAAGTATGTTGAAAATATGATCCTAGATTTGATAAAATAAATAAGTGTTGTGGGTTTATAAGTTTGTAAATGTTATAATACTTACAAATCATGATTTTTAAATAGATATGGGTCCGACTGCTTATCAATATAATACTCTCTCACATGGTATTAGAACTAGTGGTTTCTCACCCGTACCTGACCCAAGACTAGAAATCCGACTCGTGGTCTACCCGAGTATGGAGGAAAAATACCCAATTCAAAGCTATTATTCCCACTCGTTCGAGATCGGAAGAATAATACTCGACTTATAGATAATTGTTGGTGTGAGTTTAAAATTGCAAGTGGCAAGTGTATCCACATTGCACGTGAGAGCGGGTGTTGATAATATGATCACACATTGGATAAAATATAGAAGTGTTGTGGGTTTATAATGTTGGGAAGGTTTCACCACTTACAAATCATGAGTTTTAAGTAGACATGGGCTCAACCCCTTAATGGTTCACAATACCTTCTCACATGGTATTAGAGCTAGTGGCTCACACCTATACCCGACCCAAGTTTGGAAACTCGACTCATGGTCTGCCCCGATTATGGAGGAAAAATACCTAACTCGAGGCCAATTGTTCCCACTCGTCCGAGACCGAAAGAATAATACCCAATTCATAGATAGTTGTTGAGGGTGGGTTTGAAAATGCACATGACAAGTGTATCCACGTTGCACGTGAGTGCAGGTATTGAGAATATGAAAGTAGATTGGATAAAAAAGATAAGTGTTGTGGGTTTATATGGTTGAAAATGTTCCACTATTTAAAGTTACAATTTTTAAGTAGATATGGACAGAAACTATAAACCCCGCCCTTTGGAGTTAAGGAAACTGGAAAAGAACTGGTCAAACCAAGTGAGAAAATAGAACCAGTTCACAAATTTGATCATCAGAGAATGAGCAATTTAGGAAATTTACAACTCCTAAATGACCCAAAGAGATCATTAAAACCTTGGAAGAGGGCCTTAGGACAATCTGGGAAAAAAACCAAACTAACTCAGGTGAACCGGATTTGAATCGGATTGAATCGGTCATTTCCAAAGAGAAAACCGGGTCGGTTTATAAACTGAAACTGATAGAGAAAGGGCAAATCAGGAAATTTATGGATCCCGAATAACCTAAAGAGTCATAAAAGTCTTATAAAAGGAACTTAGAATGAATTGGAGGTGAAAACCAAATCGGTTCAGGTGAATCGGACCCAAATCGGTTTGGTCCGGTTTGAACCACTATTGAATCAGATGCTAAATTTATTTTTCTAGGTGGCTTAGAAAATTCAAATCGGAGAATTGAGGCCACCATTTGATAGAGAATGAATTTAGATGAATTTAAAGATTTTTAATTTTGAAAAAATTGATCAAATCTGTCCTAAACCGATCGATTTAAGCATTGAACCCAGTTCGGACTGGTCTGATCCAGTTCGGAACAATGTCGTCTTCTTCCTTCAGATGACAGCATAGTTCACTCGCCGAAAAATTGAACCAACACCGGCGAAGAGGAAACGTTTCTGTTCAGCACATTTTAGGCCATCAATGATTTTCATGAAGGTGCCAAATGGACGACCAACAAGTCCTCGTGCTCCCTATATAAGGAGCCCCTCTCCATTCATCCTCCACACACCTGATGCCATGCCCCGACCCAGTTTGGTTGGATCCCCATGATCAACCCACTACCCTCTCGATTTACTAAGGGTTGCCCCTTGTTTATAAACCGTGATGAGTATGACGTCCTTTAAACCTGCACCTTTCCTGTAATAACATATATCAAAACTACATACAATTTTAAATAGTCATACCTATCTTACATGCATATTAGCTGGTGGTCTTTGGGGTAAGCTTTATGGGGTTACCTGAAAGGGATATAAGGGAGGGGGTGAGTACAATGACTTAGTGATTGGGTTTTCAACATTTATCTTTTAGGAAAAATATTTGATTCGGCGTGTGTCAGACTCCTCATTCTCTTTTAAAAAGTTTTCATTTCAAAATTTCAGTTTTTATCACCATTTCTTATTAACCACGATGTGTCATCATCCCACACACATCCTTCATCATGAAGGTAAAACACACAATCGCATGCCAGCCCATCCATTGAACCCACTTGTGGCATCGGAGCGACTTTACCGGCCACCTAGATAGAAGTACGTCCACTTCTACCCTAAGAATGAGTGGATGTTCACGGTATCCGACCCTCAATCCCGTAACAAATCTCCTTGTCCGTATGAGGATAGAGACCTCATCCTCACCCCACCCTAGTCTCATGCACTTAAAGCTACTTTGAGATTCGCAAGACTTCTGGTACGACAATCTGCCCTTATATCCACTAGGTCGTCCAGAGCCCTAGGACGCATCACTACCCCTCTCGAGTGTCTTGAAGGTCCCGTAAACACAGTGTATGCACAATCAACATTTTTCACATGATGCCATATAATCTATGATGCCACCGGTCCAATGGCTCCAACCCTCAACTTGACCTGCAACTATTTGTCTTGACTAGTCCGAAGACTTGTTATGTCACTCTGCTGCTAATTGATTGAGTATGTCGGTCCTGTCTTGGTACCATGGAAAAACAATTCATTTACTTAAGTTTTCATGGCATATTAATCATGTTTGTTTATGAGCTCCTGCTCATGCCAACTGGCCTAGGGCCCACTGTTCGAGATTTTCAAAATTGCGCATATTACCCCTAAGTTCCAAAACCAAGGCCTCTGGCCTAACAGAGCTATTCGAGCTCCCATCAATAAGGTCTCCCAAATTGTTTAAGCAATGGCACACAGTCAGGAGAGATCACTTCCAAAAAAATATATTTTTGAACTGTCCATCATACCGACTGAGTATGAGGACATCTCCGCTCATAACCGATGAACGGGTTTTCCACTTCCTTCGAGAAAGTTTCATCATACCAACTGGGTATGATCTACTTACAACCGGTAAGTAGTTTTTCCGCGTGATTTTCACATCACTTTTCTCATGTGTGATGTTTAAGATAACCATTTAGCAGTGGGTTTTCATTTTCGAGGTGCTTATGATCCCAACCACGTATGATATAAAAATTCCACTCACTTAATTGTGTAGTGAAATTCCTCTTAGCCGGCTTGTTATCCTTACTCAAACTCATCTTAGCTGGCGTTCTTGGTACTTCGTGTTCCTACACGATATGAACATTCTTATTCATTATTTTTTGGCCTAATAGTCCAAAATTACCATTTTGCCCCCACTTTACAAAAATAGTAAGTTTATCCCCAAAAATTGTCCAATTGGTTCTTCAACATCTTTATCATTCCCAATTGGTCCTTCATTTTATGATATTGCACTTTAGTCCCTCTACTTTTCAAAATTCCCAAATTTCCCCCAAATTTCAACATTCTAACTCTGTAAAATTTGATTTCATCAAATTGACCGATCAAATGAGTTTATTGTTGAAATTGAAGTTAAATTGGAGTTCCTACACCTTCATACGATTCAATTATACTTTGAATCACAGGATTTGGTGTCGGAATGAGCTCAAATGGAG
This sequence comes from Trapa incisa, assembly GCA_030064435.1. Lineage (NCBI taxonomy): Eukaryota > Viridiplantae > Streptophyta > Magnoliopsida > Myrtales > Lythraceae > Trapa > Trapa incisa. The sequence continues at coordinate 9,469,729 of CM057777.1, read as the reverse complement.
CTTCGTCGAAAAATTGGAATTAGAGAGAGAAAGCTTCAAAAGCTTATCGTCGGAGGCGCGGCAGTCCGAACTTTTGATCTGGCCAGATAGCTCATGTCTTGAGGTTACTCCTAGGATCAAGAATTGCATTAATTGATACCAAATTGAGTGAGAATTTTATCATCGATGTTCTATCGGTTCTCTCTCTAGCACCGGTCGAAAATTAAAGAGGGGAGCCGAATTGGCGTACCTTTCAGCTCTAATTTAGATGTAGGAGGGTTGTGGAGGTGTTGGTAGGGCTCGGTTTGTCTTGATAAAGGCTCAAATTGGCCAATTTCAGCTCGTTTGAAATAAGGCAACTTCGGTTCTTCGGAGTTGCTTCACTGTTCGATTACACCGACGCTTCTCCGGTGACCCTCAGAGAGAATGGAGACTATAGGCGTGCAGCTGATTTCTCCCCAAATCCATAGAACTCGACCTCACCTTGTTTGGCTCAGAAAAGTTCTCAAGTCGAAGCTTTTGTTCAAGCTTCGCCAAAAATTAGAGCAGTTGAGAGGGAATGGAGATTCAGGTGTGGAGAGGATGAATGTGGAGGGGCTCTTTATATAAGAAGCTCGGGGACTTCTTGGACGTCCGATTAGTGCCTTAATGGTGGTCATTCGTTGCTTGAAACTCCCTCACCAGAGACTTTTTAGCTTCGTTGGTGCTGTACGATTTTTCGACGAGTGAACTATGTTGTCATCTGAAGGAAGGAGACAACATTTTTCCAAACCGAATTCAAGGCTTAAATCGGTCGGTTCACCATTAATTCGAACAAAATTTTCAAATCTAAAAATTTGTTAATTCATCAAAATTCATTTTCTATCCAATGGTGGCCACAAATCTCAAATTTGAATTTTTTAAGCCACCTAGAAAAAATGAATTTAGCATGTGGTTCAATAGTGGTTTAAACCGGTCCAAACCGGTTTGGATCTGATTCACCTGAACCAGTTTGGTTTTCATCTCCACTTCATCCATAAGTTCTTTTTCAAGACATATGTGACTCTTTAGGTCACTTGGGATCCATAATTTCCCCAATTTGCCCTTTCTCTATTGGTTTCGTTTCATAAACTAGTTAAATCCAATTGTTTCCAGTTCATCTGAACCGGTTTAGTTTTTCTCTTCCAAATTCATCTAAGGTTCTTTTCCAAGGTTTTATGAATCCTTTGGGACACTCGGGAGTTGAAATTTCCCAAATTGCCCATTCTCTGATGATCGATTTGTGAACCGATTCGGTTTTCTCACTCTTTTTTCTGATTTTCCTTAACTCCAAAGAGCGGGGTTTACACCTGAAAACCTCACTCTCTCTCAACTACTCGGTTTTCCAATGAAGATTAAACCAAAGCTCTGATATATGGTCTTTCCTAAGCGAAAGAAGGCGTGAACAGGTTCTTTAGACTCAGGGAGAAGTCAGTTACACGGTCGTAGTCTCCAATTGCTCTTAGGGTCGTTGGAGAGGCGCCAGCATGATTGAACAATGATCAGCTCTGGCGGACCGAAGCTGCCCTATTTCTATCGAGCTGAAATCAGCCAATTCAAGCTCTCCTTAGGCCAAACTAAGCTCTCCCAACACCTCCTCAGCCCTCCTACGATCGAATTAGTGCGGAAAGGTAAGCCAATTTGGCTCCCCTCTATGAATTTCGATCGGTGCTAGAGAGAACACCCATAGAATTTCACTGACTAAATTCTCCCTTAATTTTACATGAATTGAGATGATTCTTGATTCTAGGAAGGACCTCAGTATTAGAGCTATCTGCCCATATTGAAAGCCCGGACCGCCGCTCCCCCAATGGTAAGCTTTCGAAGCTTTCTCTCTCTATGTTCAATTTTCCTACGAAGCTCCGTTTGAGCCCGTTTCAGCGTCAAATCATGCGATTCAAAGTGCAATTAAATCATATGAAAATGTAGGAACTTAAATCTAACTTCAATTTCAATTATTAAACTTATTTGATTGGTCAATTTGATGAAATTAAATCCGATCAGGTTAAAAGGTTGAAATTGGTAGAAATTTTGAAGATTTCAAAAAATTGATGGACTAAAGTGCAATTTCCTAAAATTGAGGGCCAATTGGGCATTATAAAGATGCTGGATGATCATTTGGTCAATTTTTAGTATTTTTGGGGTAAAACTTACCATTTTTGTAAAGTAGGGGCAAAATGGTAATTTTGGAAAAATTGGGGGCCAAATTGGGAATTTAGGAAACTCAAACCCCTTTATGTAAATTTGAATAAATTGAGGTTTTAAAGTAAAATTTTAAAGTTTTGGGACTCAATTTGGGGGAAAATCAGTATTTGGTACCTAAAGTAAAGGAAAAAGAACTTTATGGACCAAATTTACAAATATTTGAAAAGTTTGATATTTTAATCATTCATAAAGAATGACGACTATTAAGCTGAAGGATATTGAACAAGGATATTCATACCGTGTAGGAACACGAGGGATTGGGAATGCCAGCTAAGACAAAGCTCACGAGGAGATGAAAGTCGATTAAGAAGAATTAACGACATTCATGGGTGAGTGAGATTTTTATATGATACCCGGTTGGGATGATAAGTATCTCGAAAATGAAATCTCGATACTAAGTGGAATTTTAACTATTACACCTGAATGGAGTGATGTGGAAATTACTTGAAAAATACTACTTATCGGTTGTAAGTAGATCATACTTGGTTGGTATGATAAACATCATGGAAGGAAGTAGAAAACCCGCGTATCGGTTATAAGCGGAGATGTCCTCACACCCCGTTAGTGTGATGGATAGATAAAAAGATTATTTTGTCGAAAGTGCTCTCCCTTGACTGTGTGCCACTGCTTAAAATTTTTAGGAGACCTTCTTGACAAGAGCTCGAAATGTTCATATAGGTTGGAGGTCTCAGTTTTTGGAACTTGGGGGCTAATATGCCCGATTTTTAAAATCTCGTATAGTGGGCCTAAGGTCAGTTGGCACGAGCACGAGCTCATAAACAAAAATGAGTTTAGGCCATGAAAACTTTAAATGAATGATATGTTTGGCCATGGTACCAAAACATGACCGACATACTCAATGAACTAGTGGCAGTGCGACATGACATGTCGACAGACCAGTCGAGATAAACAGCTGCAGATCGAGTTGAGGGTCGGGGCTGACCAATGGCACCACAAATTAAATGGCTTATGTGAAAAACTATTGTTTTGTACATGCACTGAGGTACATGACCTTCAAGATGCCCAAGAGGGGTAGTGATGCGTCATAGGGCTATTGAACGACATGATGGAGATAAGGGCAGATTATCGTGCCAGCAGTTAAGGAAACTCGACGTAGCTTCATGTGCATTAGTTCGGGGTGGGGTCAGGATAAGGTATCTGTCCTCATATGGACACAAAGTTTCTTTACTCGATTGAGGGTCGGATGTTGTATACATCAACTCATTCTTAGGGTAGATGTGGACATACTTCTATCTACATGGCTGGTAAAGTAGCTGTAACGCCACAAGTGGGTGCAGTGGACATGTTGCCCTACGAATGGGTGATCCTTTCATGATAAAGGATGTGTGTTGGTTGCTAAAACACACTATTTGTGGTTGATGATGAAGAAATAGCTTTGAAAACCAAGAAAAACAAAGAAGAAAGAATTTTAAAGAAAATAAGGAGTCTCACATACTCCAATTTAAAATTTATTTTATTGAAAATTTATTTTTTAAAAAAACATCCATTCACTAAGTTGTAGAAACGCACCCACCCTTTTTATCCCTTTTCAATAAATAGTGTAATGAATAGGGATAACATCAAGCCTTACCCTCTATCAGGTATGCTTAAACTTGCATTTTATTTGATACATCTTATTTCAAGGAACAAGATTGAGATTACGCCTGGCTCCTCTTAAATTAAAGAAGGGGGAAACCCCTCTTGAACCAAGAGAGCGACGAATTGTTCATAGGGATCCGACCAAACTGGGTTGTGGTATGACAACTTGAGTGATATCAAAGCTAAGTTCCCTTGAAATATTATCAATATTGTGCCCTGACATTAATTAAACTTTAACTATCGTGTAGGATGGAGAATCCCTAGGAAGTTTGCGGTGAAATCCAACCTCTACCCATAACCCTAAAAAAGACACGTAACCCAAGGGAAGAGGCTATTTAAAGATTCTTAAAAGGCAAGAAAAGAGTACCCAATGACATGGTGGAAGACTATTAGAAACTAGTAGGAGCCCTATTGGAACCAAAAGGCAGCACTTACCCTCCTCCAAGAGAAGAGGAATATGTACCTCCTCCTAGGAGCCTAACTCCTCCTCCAGCCCCATAACAACCAGAGAGGAATCCAACCAAGAAGAAGGCTTGGGGACAACTATTAGGATGCGTATGCCACCTTCATGAAAGTCCACCAAGTACTCCCACCTACTTAGCCCAACTTCAATCCCTCTTAATGGATGAAGTGGACGTATGAGTGTGAGGTTGAGGTATTAAGGCGGTACGGATTGGAAGCCATACTTGAAATTCGTCCCATTAGGGAATACAAATGGACCCCAACTTGTTCCTTAGAGCCTTCTAATCAAGAGTCTCACAACCGTTCTAAAGCTAACTCTCGGTCTATGACCCCAAGGGATTAGGGGATAGACAATTCTTGTAATAAGCCAAGTATGGCAAGAAAATATTTCTTGAATGAATGAAAGTGAAACTTTTTATAAAACTTATGAGTTCCTTGATAAATTCAAAGCAAAAAGAGTATGATAATAAAGATTAAATTAAAAAAATAGGAAATAACCTAAGGAAGAAAAAACATGTTATTTATAGTTAACCTCAACCTTTAAATACTTTCCCTCAAAAGTACAATAAATTTGGCAAGGAAGAGTTCATTTAAGGGAGATCTTAACTAAGGAAAGGAAGGAAAAGTTGGAACAAAGGGAAGTAAACATCAAAGAGTATGGAATTATGGAGAGTTCAAAGAGTTAGGAAAAGGCTCAAAGAATAAGAGTAAGGAAAAACAAGAAGGAGTAGATTAGTCCAAAGGAAACCAAATGCATGGAAACTAATCAGGAAGAAAGGAAGTAAGTTATGGGAGGAACACCAAGGATGTCAAGACTACTATAGTAGGACAAGAAGAAAATCTGATAGCAAGAAAGCCCAGGTATAACACCTACTTGTAAAGAACTACGACACAATTTCTTAGGAACTCCATAAAATAAGGAGACTTGTGGGAAGTAGAGATATGGAACCAAAAAGAGAGAAAAGCAAGAGTTAATGAACCATACAAGATCCATAAGTATAAGTGAAGACTAAAAGGAGAACTTCTAAGGAACAGTAGGGAGATCGAATGTAAGAATCTTAGAATGAGAGACACTAGAAGGAGGGTGATAATAAGAAGTTGGATTGTTGAAGGAGAAAGCTCCAAGTTAGGAAAATCAACTGTGGAAATGTCGCAAAATTGGAACTGAAATAAGGACCTCAGTAAGAAGTACAATTGGTTAAGTGAGTGTTTGGGGAGGTTAAGTATGATCTACTTGCAATAAAGCATGGAAACCCAAATAGGGATTTTAGACGGATTCAATTTAAGGAAATAACCCATAACAGCCAGATCATCCAGGAAATAAACAACACTCCAAGAAGGATCGGAAAGTAATAAGAATCATACCTAAAATATGGCAAATGCATGGATACCAAAGATAAGAAGATTCGAGAGACAACACTCTCAAGATAAATGACTAAGAGGATAAAACGAGCGAGACAATTAACAAATTGATCCTTGTGGAGGTCATGGTCCCAATGAAGAAGGAAAAGATGGAAATGGCAAAACCTTTGAGAGATAATGACAGAGGAAAGCCTTAAAGAGATCAATGACTAAGACCGGAGTAACGACCCGAAAGCTATGAAAATATTAAATAGGTTTTTGTGGGATGAACTAGAGATTTTGACACAAAGAGGGATGTGAAATCCACTTCAAAGGAATATATGAGTATTGGGAGTAAATGAGAATGAGGTGAGATAGACAAGAAGTGCTCGTAGGATCTCAAGGGTAAAGGTAAGCAGGAGAGGATGGCATCGAGGAATGTCATCCAAGGTTGAATATTCACAATTGTAAAACTAGAAGGAAATTTCGGGAGAAAAAGAAGTGTAAAACTTACCAAGAAAGGAAACCTTGGAAGCACACATGTGTATCAATTAGGAGGAAATGGAACCAATGTAATTGGGAAAGAAGATAAGCTCCTCAAAGATAAGCTGCTGGAGATGAAAGGATTAAGTACAAAGAGAAAGTAATCGTGAAGGTTCAAGGGATAAATTAAACCCATATAACGGGTAAGTAGGAAGACAACATCAAAAATATGTCATACGAGTAAGAAAGAAAATCAATATAGTTCTAAAGTATGTACGCGGTGCTGGAACAGACATTGAGCTAAGAAGGGCAACAATAAAGAAAGTAATTGGATGCAAGAAGGATTGAGTATTTTGGAACTCCCAATCCAAAAATCTTAAGTAAAGGATGTTGGAATGGAGAAATAGTGCTGTAAAAAAATCAAGGATATAAATTTGAGAAGATAACCTTAAGTCTTCCAGTGAGATATGCTTAGCTAAAGTAAGCTCCATGGAATGAGAAAGAGATGTGGATAAAAAGAAAATCTTACGTATGCGATATAAGTAATAAACGGAACAAACGAGAAGGTTGTAGGTCGATAAACTACAAATTGACATTAAGGAAAGTTCCTTCCAGTGCGAAGAATGTTCAATACGTTTTGGGAATAAAACTCCTAAAAGGAGGGGAGAGTTGTAAACCCCACCCTTTGGAGTTAAGGAAATCAGAAAAGAACCGATCAAACCGAGTGAGAAAAATCGAGTCGGTTCACAAATCAAATCACTAGAGAATGTGAAATTTGGGAAATTTACAACTCCCGAGTGACCCAAAGGGGTCATAAAAACCTTGGAAGAAGGCCTTAAGACAATCTGGGAAAGAAAACTAGATCAGTTCAAGTGAACCAGATACGAACCAGATTGAATTGGTCATTTCCAAAGAGAAAACTGAGTCGGTTTATAAACCGAAACCGATAGAGAAAGGGAAAACTAGAAAATTTATGGATCTCGAGTGACTTAAAGAGTCACAAAAGTCATAAAAATGACTTTAGGATGAATTGGAGGTGAAAACCAAACCTGTTCAAGTGAACCGGATTGAACTGATTTGGACCATTATTGAACCAGATGTTAAATTTATTTTTCTAGGTGACTTAGAAAATTCAAATTGGAGAATTAAGGCCACCATTTGATAGAGAATGAATTTAGATGAATTTACAAATTTTTAATTTTAAAAAAATCGGTCGAATCAGGCCTGAACCAGTTGGTTTAAGCATTGAACTCGGTTCGAACTGGTCCGGTACAGTTCGAAACAGTGTCATCTTCTTCCTTCAGATGACAGCACAAACTCGCCAAAAAATTGAATTAGTGTCGGCTAAGAGAAAACATTTCCGTTCAATACTTTTTAATCCATTAATGATTGAAATTAAGGTGTCAAACGGATGGTCGACGAGTCCCCGAGCTCCCTATATAAAGAGCCCCACTCCATTCATCCTCCACACACCTAAAAACCTCACTTTCTCTCAGCTACTCAGTTTTTTGACGAAGCTTGAACCATAGCATCGATATAGGGACTTTTTTTAGCTAAAGAAGGTGTGTTCGGGTTTCTTAAACTCGGGGAGAAGTCAACTACATGGTGGTAGTCTCTAATTGCTCTAAGGGTCGTCGAAGAGGCACCGGTGTGATCGAACAGTGTAGCAGCTCTGGCAGACCAAAGCTGCTCTATTTCTGTCGAGCTGAAATCAACCAATTCGATCTCTCCTCAGGCTAAACCTAGCTCTCCCAACACCTCCTCAGCTCTCCTACGGCCAAATTAGTGTGGAAAGGTAAGCCATTTTGGCTTCACTCTTTGAATTTTGATCGGTGATAGAGAGTGAACTGACAGATTTTCATTGACTTAATTTTCTATATGTTCAGTTTTCCAACAAAGCTCCGTTTAAGCTCGTTCCGACGTCAAATCACACAATTCAAAGTGCAATTGAATCGTATGAAGGTGTAGAAACTTAAATCTAACTTCAATTTCAACAATTAAACTTATTTGATCAGTCAATTTGATTAAATCAAATCCAGTCAAGTTGGAAGGTTGAAATTGGGGGAAATTTTGGGGATTTCAAAAAATTGAGGGAATAAAGTGCAATTTCCTAAAATTGAGGGCCAATTAGGCATGATAAAGACGTTGGATGACCAATTGGTCAATTTTTGAATTTTTTAGGCAAAACTTACCATTTTTGAAAAAATTGGAGACCAGATTGGAAATTTGGGAAACTCGAACCCCTTTATGTAAATTTGAATAAATTGAGGTCTCAAAGTATAATTTTAAAGTTTCGCGATTCAATTTGGGGGAAAATCGACATTTGGTACCTAAAGTAAAGGAAAAAGAACTTTAGGGACCAAATTGCAAATATTTGAAATGTTGGGTATTTTATTCATTCATAATTAATGAAGGCTATCAAGTCAAAGGATAATGAATAAGGATGTTCATTCCGTGTAGAAACACGAGGTATCGGGAATACCAGCTAAGACAAAGCTCACAAGTAGACGAAAGTCGATTAAGAAGAATTAACGACATTAACAGGTGAATGGGATTTTTATATGATACCCGGTTCGGATGATAAGCACCTAGGAAATGAAAACCCACTACTAAGTAGAATTTTAACTATCACACCTGAATGGAGTGATGTGGAAATTACACGAAAAAACTAGTTATCACCTATAAGTAGATCATACCTGATTGGTATGATGAACTTCCTGGAAGGAAGTAGAAAACTCGCGTATCGGTTATAAGCGAAGATGTCCTCACACCTCGTTGGTGTGATGAACAGATGAAAAGATTATTTTGTCGAAAATGCTCTCCCTTAACTATGTGCCACTGCTTAAAATTTTTGGGAAACCTTCTTGATGGGAGCTCAAAATATTCATATAGGTTAGAGGTCTCAGTTTTTGGAACTTGGGGGCTAATATGCCCGATTTTAAAAAACTCGTACAGTGGGCTTAAGGCTAGTTGGCACGAGCATGAGCTCATAAACAAACATGAGTTTAGGCCATGAAAACTTTAAATGAATGATATGTTTGGCCATGGTACCAAGACATGACCGACATACTCAATGGATTGGTGGCAGTGCGATAAGGCAGGTTGATAGACTAGTCGAGACAAATAGCTACAAATCGAGTTGAGGGTCGGGGCCGTTAGACCAGTGGCACCATAGATTAAATGGCTTATGTGAAAAACTATTGTTTTGTGCATGCACTGAGGTACGTGACCTTCAAGACACCCAAGAGGGGTAGTGATGCGTCATAGAGGCTACTGAACGACATAGTGGAGATAAGGGCAGATTGTCGTGCTAGCAATTAGGGAAACTCGCCGTAGCTTCATGCTCATGAGACCGGGGTGGGGTCAGGATGAGGTCTCTATCCTCATACGGACACGGAGTTTCTTTACGGGATTGAAGGTCGGATGTTGCGTACATCCACTCATTCTCAGGGTAAAAATGGACGTGCTTCTATTTAGGTGGCCGATAAAGTCGCTCCGACGCCATAAGTGGGTGTAGTGGACGTGCTACCCTACGAATGTGTGATCTTTTCATGATGAAGGGAGTGTGTTGATTGCTAAAACACACTGTTTGTGGTTAATAATGAAGAAATGGCTTTGAAAATTGAAAAAAAACAAGGAAGAAATGGGTAATATAGAGGCCCATTTTACAAATGAGTGATGCCTTCAAAATAGTGTGCAGGGGTGTCATTCCCATTCCAGACTACTTGACATTCTGAAGGAAATCACTCTCACTCCCCAAGATACGGATCTAATTAAGGTTGATGACCGTTAAAGAAGGGTTGTCCAATGATAAGCTATGATGGGCTATCGTCTAAGGGAAAACGATCGTTGGTAGGAATGTGAAGGAGACATTGCTACATTTGTGACATTGGAGGAGTTCTCAGCCATAAATCTCAACGTCGATAATGAGATAAATCTCTGACTTTTCTTGTAATTTTGTTTCTCTTCTTGGCTTAATAGGAGCAATTGGAGCATGTCTAGGGGACATATTTGATAGATTATGCAAGGTTGATACATAAACCTCTCAAACAACATCTAATCCATCTATCATACGGTTTTTTACCTATATTTTTGTCTTTAGGCACATAATTTGGGCAATACTATTTTATAAACTAACAATGAGGGTCAAATTGATGTTAATAAGGGTATTCTCATTGTAGATATCACGTCATCGTGCATCAAGAATGTAGGTTTTAACTCAGACCTAGCTCGAGAAGAAAGTCACAAGGTAATCTACATATCGACTGAATTGTTAAATTCAATCACATGTAAATTCACATTTATTGATTGGGAGCTAAAAATATTAGTTAAACATAAACAATGATGAATCTTTCAAATGATGAAATTAAAATTAGGACTCGTAATGTAACCTGTTTTTTTTTTTTGTAGATTTCTGAAATATAACTGTATATATATTTTATCTATATGTTTCCAACAACATAATCATATTATTTTGTATAAAAAGTAATTGATGTCATTAATATTTTTATAATTAAGGTTGGGATAATAGAAATAATGATAATTGATAAATTTATATTTTCCTAATAGAAATTGAGAATTTGGTAGAGTAGGAAATTGATTAAGAAGTTTGAAAAAACTAGTAAGGTAAGTCACTAATCTTAGAATTAAGAAGAATACTCTTTATAGAATATTAAATATTTTGTATATTTTTGGGAATGAAGTGTAACTTTAAACTCTATATATAAATTTATAAATAGGTAATAAAAAGTTACATATAATTAAATAATTGATGATATTATATAAAATATCACATAAATAAAAAAAACTTTCATAATAATCTACATTTATTATCATTAAGGTTGGCACTTTTTTATATCCACTCAATATCACTTTTACAATTATTATATATGATAATATTGGAGTTAATAATCTTAAAAATAAGTGTGAGTTTTAAAAGTATTTTGTTATATTTTATCTTGCTAATAATTTTTGTTAATTATAAACAATTAATTGTTATAGTTTATTTTGAATATCTATTTACTTGATATGATTAGCTATACATATATTATTAATTTATATATTATTTTCTATATACACTAAAATATATTAAATGAAAAGTATATTGAAAAATAATTTCCTCTACAAAAATATTATATGATAAAAATCTAATGAAAATATTATACCTCAATTGTTTCAAATAAAAGAGGGGCACGAGAATCACCCAAGAAAAGGCAAGTGCACTGGGGAGAGATTTCCCACAGGCTTGCCTGTGGTGCAGCCCATGGCGCACCTGGAGCGTGACTGTGAGAAGCAACAACGGACGTTAGGGGAGGGACCACCGCCAGGAGGGCCGCATGTCCCCAGTTCATTTGGCAAGAAACGAGTAGAACAGTGCCAATGAACGGTAAGTTGCACCACTTGACACCCATCGTGGAGGGACAAACTGTGGATTGCACACCGAGCCCAGACATAGTCAAGGTCGAGGATGCAAGAGGCATTGTAACACCCATGCCGTTGTGCGGGAAGGAGAACCCTAACGAGGGAAGGGATGAAGGGGACGGGCGGGGCGTACAGACAGGGAACGGACTTGGGCGGATAGTTAGGGCTGATGGGCGGGGAACAGGAAACAAGACAGCATTTCTGATGGAAGCAGAGACAGCGCAGGGAAGGGAAGAGGGAGGAGGGGAACCACCAAATCTGGGGAGGAGAGGCGGCAGCATAGACGATCTTCTGTAACATTAAATTTTAGAAGCAATAATGAGTTTCTTCTTGTTCACATTTGAATTCTACTAAAGCCCAATTCAGCTCAAACTGACCCAGATACAACCCACTTGCGGACCCATATCAATATGCCGAGTTCGAACAACATCAGTTTGCCTAGTAATTGCACGAGTGATGGCTAAAATACCCCTTTTTCCCGCTATATGCTCTATCAAAACTGATGAAGCCACCCTCCAAAATGAGCAAAATTTCCAGTACTTACTACCATCGTCAAGAGAATCATTGTAAAGAGCTAGCGATCCATCCGTGCACGAATTAATCTAGAGGGCTGCGGACAGAAAGAGGGCCATGGTGACCGCAAAGGTTGGAGGAGCCGAGAATTGGCTCAGTTTGACCGAACCGGAGTATGGCACTCCGCCAGTAGCGCCGCCATAGCTCGTTGGAGTTGGAGTTAGAGTGGGACCTGTCGGTATAGTGGGGACGACAGTTGTTGGAGTCGATGAAGTTGTGCTTGGAGCCGATGGATTTCCAGCACCTACGGACGAGGTCCCTCCTGCTGTGCTGAAAGTTTAAAGAACATGTAACAATTCATGAGTATTAAGATGAAAATTCCCCAATTTTGAATGACAAAAATCCTCAAAGTATGTTTTATAATATGGTATAGCCATATGATCGCTGGGTGGGAGACTCATACCTTCGAGACGATGGGTACACACAAGAACCGTAACCTGAAACCAAACAACTTTATAATTAACCCATGTATCAGGATTCGGAACAATATAGGTCACAATGTTTTTGGGTGGCCGACAAACCCATTAGAGCAGAGCAGACATTAATATTAAATAGAGATCCAATAAATTCCTTAGGAATTCAAATGAGCAAAGAGTCGGTCCCATGGGAGAAATGGGATGCAATGCAAAGAGTCGGTCCCACTGCCTACATTCAGTAAACTCACTTCATCCAAAGCTCCAACATAACTAATACCATGTATTTTTAGTAATATTTCAAATGAGATTTATTTTTATGCCAATATACATTTATATATACACTGTTCATACGTATGGTCGGGATGAGGAGGAAGAAAAACATTACTGGGATCGGAGGCGGCCACGGTGGCCGTTCCAGCGAAGTCGCAGCTGCCGGGTTCCATGGATTTGATCTGGTAGTAGCTGTTGAAGGCGTAGGATGCGTGAGCCTGAAGCGTGTTCGGGAGGAAGCAGAGCCCCTCGGACTGAACCGGGGCGCAGTCTGCCCCCGACCCGCAGGCGTAGTCCAGGGCTCGCTGCAACGCCTGCTGGCTCGCGTCGCTTCTTGCCACGCACCAGGTCGCGCCGTCCACGGCGGAGGCTGCTACGAGGCTGATGAGCAACAGGAGGATGCGCCGGAGCTGCGGTCTCGGGCGGCTGTGCGGAGCCATGGAGTGAAGAGAGATCGGAGTTATAGTGGGAGGGAATAATAGGCATCAGTCAAGAGTTGGTAAAGGGATGGAGGAAAAAAGCAAAAGAGAGATTAAAAAAAATTCAGAATAGACCGACCTGACAGAGGCAAGTTCCTTTTGCTTTTTACCTTTCTTTTGCCATTTTATTTTGCTATTTTTCTGAAAAAAATGCATTATATATTAAAAAAAACATTACCATGACCATACATATATTTGTGGTGTGCACAAATATAATTTTTTCTAAGTATTTTTTTTATAAAACTAAAATATTTTAACATATTACATTAAAAAAGATTCCCAAAATATATTTTTATCATATTATTATTCAATAAACATTTATTCATAAGTATCAAATTAAACCACAATATATCCATTTCTTTCTTATGGATAAATATATTCACTCCATGCAATAAAATTTGTAACACAACATTAAGTTTTATGACTTTCAAAATATTACTTTTCTATTAAAATTACTTATAAAATTAAACAAATGGATAATTTATATACAAAGAATTTATAGCAAACTCATTTTTTATAAACGGCAAAATATACATTTCCTTGTAAGTTTTCTATTAATTAAGGTTTGATATTTTGACTTTTTATTATTATACATAATGGCTAAATTATCAATTATCACCTACGAGCAAAAAAAACCATTTGATTCTTACTACTATTGTTCCAAATTATTCATTAATTTTATAATTTAATTCACACACTTTCAAATTTCACAATTTATCAAAATAGTATTATTTATAAATTTGTAGTCAAAGGTTCTATTTTCACAATTAACTTCCTCACATCTATATTTGAAAACACGTTACTCAAATTTTTAGATTTTAAAATTATTCTCTTAACTTTTCATATTTTTAAAATTGACCCATTAACTTTAATATTTCTTCAAACTAACAATAAGAAAATCAAAATATTACCCATTGATTTCTTTTTTTTTTGCACAATATTATCCCTTGATTTCATTTCTTCTCTATAGAGATTAAATTTCTCAATTTCAACCTTATAATCTTTATTTTAAAGTTTTTAATACCTTTTAATTTTGAACAAAAAAATAGAGTATGATATAATAGAAAAAAAACCCACTTTGCACGCAAAAAATAACAATAAATATTATTTAGGGTGGAAAAATTTACTTGGAGTCCCAAAAATCTCTCAATTGGGTGATCATTTTACTAAAAAAAAATTAATTTACTTGTTAAGAAAAATAGGAGTTGAACAAAGTGCTTTCTTAGAAAAGTGCTTTCTTTTAATTCAAGTTCGATATAGTAATATAAATAATGGAGGTCAAGGAATGATGAAATCTTCCCCTAACTATTTTAAAATTTATTATATTTTAATATGAATTCAATTGATTTTTATACAAATTTGTTAAAATATTTAATCAAATTCAAATGAAAATAGATGTTTTGTCATTAATTAAATAATCCTTTAATATTACAAAATAATTTTATCAAAATTAAATGTCAAAATATTAAAAAAAATATTAAATGAACGGATTAAAAAAATTGCAAAACTCTGGTCAAATATAAATGTCTAGTTAATTTTATTATTTAGATTTATTATTTGAATAAATATTCTAGAATATTAGATAATAAAATTATATAAATAAGAAAATATATTAAAATTCTAAATATTGGTTGAAATATACAATAATATTATATTATCTTATATATATATATATATTTCTAAATAAGTTGAAAAAAGTGTAAAAATAGTAACAAAATAAAAATATAAAGTGCTAAAAAAAGAAAGAGTCGCACAAAAAAATGTAAAAAAAAGAGTATTATATGTACTCATTTTTTTATTTCTTTATTCTACTCTTTCAATAAGTTAAAAAAAGTGTAAAAGTAGTAACAAAATAAAAATATAAAGTGCTAAAAAAAAGAAAAAGTCACAAAAAATGTAAAAAAAAGAGTATCATATGTACTTATTTTTTTATTTCTTTATTCTACTCTATAAAACTTTTATTTTTTATTTTATATCCCTCTTATTATCTTAGTACCACACACTTGATTTTATTTTGAATTACTTTATGAAATCATGTAAATTCATTTTGATTATTTTTTTATGTTAGAATTATTTTGTAAAATAATTTGTTGTTGAGTTCAATTAAAATTAAAATAAGACATATAATAGAAAAAATAAAAATGAGTTTGAGATTTATAAGAAAAAAGTTATTTGGGCGTAAAAGACAAGCATATAAGAGAAACACATAATGTAGAGTTATGAGGTCCTATTTTTTTTAACATTTTATAGGTGCACATAGACCAATGATGAAGAGATACCCTAAATGAAAATGATTCCCCACTTTTTATTTTAATCCAACAATGGCAAATTATGATTATTGAAATGATATGGTTATTGAACTCCTTCCAAGCCATAGAAGAATGGAATGACCGGAGGATGTAGTGAATTAGGGTTATGTCAAAATACTCTCATTAAACATCAACCTCATGGACTACAATCTAGGTGAATAAAAAAGAAGAACTTGAGAAGTTTGATGATCTCCATGTTAATCATGATAAACTCGATCACAATTATATTTATATATATACTTATAGAGGAAGGACACATATTGATGACAACTTATGTCACGGTTCGGCCCGATTCCAAAGTTGAGTAGTATAACAACCTACTGCACTGCTCTTGATGCAATAGTAATGGGGCTCTCACTAAACCCAGGTTGGATAGTTTTCTCCACCTCCAAATGTGAATTTGGGTTCCCTAGATTTCTAAAGAAGTACTCTACACGATTGCACCCTCTGTTCACCTTGAGGATCGTTGGAGAAGTGTTGTCGAGCTCACACAATACCACTGCTCCTTCGGCCCTTTGCACCCAATGTAATTCAGGCTCAATTCGAGCTACCTTCAAACAACCAATGCTCGAACCAAGCCTTCTAGACCTTCCTTAGTAGAGCCCACATATTCCCTGCACCACCATGGTAAGTCTCCATTGTCATTGTTTGTTGAAAATTACTATTTATAGTGTGTTTTACCCAAAAAAATGTATCCGATAAAATTCTCACAGCTTAGTCCTTCAATTGAGACATAGTTTGGTCTAAGGAGGATCCTCAAAAGGAGTGTTATCTTCCTGTATCAAAAGCTCCTACCACCGAGCTAGCCAATAAGTAATCAAAGCTTTCTCTCTCTAGATCTATTTTCCAATGAATCTCGATTTAAGCTCATTTATAAGCCAAATTGGATGATTCACAGTTTAAAATGATCATGGGGATATAGGGAAGATGATTAGAATCATGTTAGGACTCAATTGGGAAGGTTTAAAATTGATTTGATGGTAATCAAAGTTGGAGGACTAAATTATAATTTTTGAAAGTTTGGGAACTAAATTGAAATCTTTGAAAATTGGGGACTAAACTAAAAATAGTGAGAAATTAAGTACTCATTTGGAAATAATGAGAAATTAGGGACCGAAAAGAAAGATTTAATAATCTTAGGGACCTAATTATAGATAATGTATAACTTAAGGACCTAATTGTAATTAACAAAAAGTTAAGGATCTTAAGTATGAATACCTTTTAATTTGGGACTTATTGCCCAATTTATTGTAGTAACTAATCACATACAAGTTTGTGCAAAGAAAAGGGGCACAATGCTAAAAAATTCACTGGGACAAACAAGTCTCAAAATACGAGTGAGTGGGATTTCTATCATCGAGTTTGATTGGGTTGATAACGTGTTATTAATCGCAAATTAAAAAGCATGATTGCTTAGAAAACTTATTTTCTAGAAATATAATCTCATGACTATGTGAAACTACTTAAACTATTTTGGGATATATTTAAGTAGTGAGTATGAACCATGATTTTAGGACTTTCTGTGAAAGGTGTGTGACCACACTTAAAGGGTACGATCTATTTCCAACTATCATGCAGGATATAGGCGGAACCCATGATCAATAAGAGTTGGTTAGTTCTATTTCTGTGAAAGTGGGCATTAGACCATAGTTATGAAAGAGAAGTGGGCCTAAGGCCATGTTTTGAAAACTCGTATAGTGGGTCTAAGGCCAATAGGAATAGGTCAAATCTTGTAAATAAATTCTAATTTACGAGCCTCATAAATGTTATAACAAATTAACAATGTTTGTTTAAGCAGCTAAGCCAGAGTCAGGTTGTAGTCCGTTACAACATTAGTGCAAAGAGAAATGTCTTAATCAAAAGACTACTACTTGTGATTACAATTGTACAAAACCAAGAGACGTCTAGTATATGGTAGTGGTGGTTATAAGGGTTACTGGACAGTAAAAATGAAATAAGGGAAGTTATCGCTTGTCCATTTTGCCAAGAGCTCTCGGAGCCCCTTGCACAAATAGACTTGGCGAAGAAGGAAGGTCTTGTCCCTCTATAGTGGACAACTTCATTCGGAAATGTTTGTAGGTTGGGTGATTGTCACACCCCGACCCAGTTTGGTCGGATCCCCGTGAACAACCTGCCACTCTCCCGGTTTATTAAAGGGTTTCCCCTTATTATAATCTATAAAGAGTAAGGCATCTTTTAAACCTGCACCATTTCCTAGAATAGCATAATCAAAACTGCATGAAATTTTAAACTTTTCATACCTGTCTTACAGGTATCTTAGTTGATTATCTTTCAGGGTAGGCTTTTCGGGATTTCCTGAAAGGGATATAAGGGAGGGAGTGAGTATGACTACTTAGTGAATGGGTTTTTAAAGGTCTACTTATAACTTTTAAGAAAAATATTTATATGAAGTGTGCCAAACTCCTTTCTTTTCAAAAATCTCTTCATTTAAAAATTTGGGTTTTTCCATTATTTCTTAATTACCAGTGTGTCACCACCCAACACACATCCTTCATCATGAAGGTTACACACATTCACAAGTCAGTATCACTATTGAACCCGCTAGTGGCTTCGGAGCGACTTTTCCTGTCACCCGGATAGAAGTACGACCACTTCTACCCTGAGAATGACTGAATGTACGTGACATCCGACCCACAATCCCGAAATCACTTCTTCGTGTCCGTATGAGGATAGACACCTCATCCCGTCCCCACCCCAGTCTCATGTGCTTGGTGCTACTCCAAATTTCGCACAGACACTTGGAACGACGATTTGCCCTTATACTTACCAGGTCGTCCAGGGCCCTTAGGACACATCACTACCCCTCATGGGCATCTTGATGACCCCATAATCATAGTGCATACACAAACAATATTTTCTTATCAAGCCATGTAATATGTGGTGCCACTGGTCCAACGACACCGACTCTCAACTCAACTAGCAGTTGTTTGTCTTGACTAGTCCGTCGACCTGTCATGTTGCACTGCCGCTAGTTGACTGAGCATGTCGGTCCTATCTTGGTACCATGGCCAAACAATTCACTTATTAAGTTTTATCGCATATATATCGTGTTCGTTTATGAGATCCTGCTCGTGCCAACTTGCCTTGGGCCCACTGTACGAGATTTTCAAAAAAAATGGGCATTCTAGCTCGCAAGTTCCAAAATTGAGGCCCCCAGCCTATAAGAGCTATTTGAGCTCCCGTCAAGAAGGTCTACCAAATAGTTTAAGCATTGGCACACAGTTAGGGGAGAACACTTCTGACAAAATAGGTTTTCACTGTCCATTATACCAACCGGTATAAGGAGATCTCCGTTCATAACTGATGAACGGGTTTTCAACTTCCTTCGAGGAAGTCTCATCATACCAATCGGGTATGGTATACTTACAATCGGTAATTAGTTTTTTCGCATAATTTTCACATCACTTTCTCTAAGTGGTGATGATTAAAATACCACTAAATAGTGGGTTTTTATATCGAGGAACTTATCATTCCCTACCGGGTATGACATAAAATTTTCACTCACAACCGGTAAGTGGTTTTTATCTTTAAGATGTGCTCATCATCCCAATCGGATATGATGTTAGTAATCCCATTCACCCGATAATGCCGTGAATTCCACTAGACTGGTTTTTTGTATTCACGCGAGCTTGTCCTTGCTGGCGTTCCCGGTATTTCGCGTTCTTACACGATATGAACAACTTTGTTCATTATTTCTTGGCATAACAGCTTTCATTCATTTCCAATGAATGAGAAAACCCAAACTTTTAGTTATTTGCAAGTAGGTCCCTAAAATTATTTCTCTTTTACTTTAAGTCCCTAATGTCGGTTTTTCCTCAAATTGAGTCCCGTAACTTTTAAAATTTATCCTGGGACCTCAATTTATTCAATTTCACCAAAAAGGGTTTAATTTCCCAAATTTCCAATTTGGTTCCCCAATTTTTCCAAAATTACCATTTTGCCCTTCTTTTACAAAAATGGTAAGTTTTGCCCCAAAAATTCCAAAATTCCTCAATTGGTCCTCCAACATTATTTTCATGCCCAATTGACCCTCAATTTCGTAAAATTGTATTTTGGCCCTTTGAATTTGGAAAATCCCCAAAATTTCCCCCAATTTCAATTCATCAACACTACCGAATTTGATTTCATCAAATTGACCGATCAAAGACTTCTAATTATTGAAATTGGAGTTGAAATTGAGTTCCTGCATGTTCATATGATTCTAAGAAACTTTGAATCGTAGATTTTAACGCCGGAACGAGCTCAAACAGAGCTTCACCGGAAAATAGACTATAGAGAGAGAAAGCTTCGATTACTCACTGGTGAAGGCATGACGGTCTGAGCTTTTGATCTGGGCAGATAGGTCTCGTTCTGAGGTTCATCCTAGAATCAAGAATTGCATCAATTGATGTGGAATTGGATTAGAATTTCATCATTGAAATTCGGTCGACCCTCTCTCTAGCACCGATCGATAATTTTAAAGGGGAGCCGAATTGGCTTACCTTTCGGTCCTAATTCGGCCATGGAAAGGCTAAGGAAGTGTTGGAAGGGCTTGGTTTGGCCTGAGGAGGGCTTGAAATGGCCAATTTCAGCTTGGCCAAAATATGACAACCTCGGTCCGTCGGAGTTGCTTCATTATTCCATCATGTCAGCGCTTCTCCAACGATTCTCGGATTGACTGGAGTTTGCTATCAGGTAGTTGTCTTCTCCCCGGTTCTAAAGAGCCTAACCTTTGTTCAAGTCAAAGCTCTGGTTCGAGCTTTACCTGGAAATGGAGCAGTAGAGAGAGAGAGAAGTGTTCAGGTGTGAGGAGAATGAAATGGAGATGACCTCTTTATATAAGCATAAAACTCGTGTATTAAATGGGCGAGATGTATTACTAGTATTAATATTGCCATAAATTATTGGTATTAATTACAATAATTTAATTTTGGTATTAATTCCAATAATTTAATTTTGGTATTAATTCCAATAATTTAATTTTGGTATTAATTCTAATAATTTAATTTCAGTATTAAATTATTTCCATTAATTCCAAAAATTTAATTTAGATATTAAATTATTGGTATTAATTAAAATAATTAAATATATATTAATTTATGGTTATTTATGATAAGGCGTACATAAAAATTTTTGACCGAAATTTCGGGTTATAAAAAAAATTCATACTTCCCAAGAGGTCACCCATCCTCACACTACTCTCGGGCAAGCATGTTTAACTCAAAGTTCTTATAGAATCTTGTTCACCTAAACCAATTTGGTTTTTTTCTTCTAAATTTTCTTAAATTTCTTTTCTAATGTTTAATGAACCCTTTAGATCACTCGAAAGTTGTAAATTTCCATATTGGGTGTTCTCAAATGTAAACCAGCTCGGTTTTCTTACTCAGTTTGACCGGTTCTTTTTCCAGTTTTCCTTAACTCAAAACTGCGGGGTTTACAACTCTCCCCTCCTTTTAGGAGTTTTGTCCCCAAAACTTAACCAATATATTCCACGTTAGGAATAATTTTCCTTAATATCAACTTGGATTTTCTTGACATGCTAACACTTTGGTTGCTCTTTCGCTTAGTCCCTATAATCATTCATCTAAGGAATTTCTTTTCATTTATCATGCTTACTCCTTCCATGGAGTTATAATAACGAGGCATGTATGGCTCATTAATCCAAATGTATATTCTTAGGTTCACATCTCCCTTTATTTAGGATAAGGTTGTTCCTTTCGGGGATTTTACTCAAGATTTCAGGATTGGGAGTTCCAAGGTGCCCAATCGTTCCTTTGTCTAGTTATTTTCTTCATTGTTGAAACCCCTATCTTGACGTTCTTTCAAGCATTACATACTTGTTTTCACAGGTTTTTGTGTTATTATTCTTTCGTCCCAATTTAACCCATTCTTCATCCGTCATTGATTATAACTTCGGTCAAATTTATATTTGACCTTGTTATGTTTACCAACTAACTCCTTACTCGAGTTACATTTTACTCGGCATTGTTGGTGCTTATATGTCCCTTATGATATGACATAGTTCTGAACCTGTCTCAGTCCATCAGACTCCTACAACACCTCTTTTAGGGTTGTTTCCAACTTTCTAGCCTTCTAGGGACTGTATAATTTCATCACTCCTTTCATCGGGTAGTATTCCTCAACTACCTTAACTGTTACCCAATTATCATTCGTATCTTGACAACATGTCTTACATAATCGTGTCAATTTTCCTTATCCACTTGTCCTTTCCCAACTTATTTATTGGGTATTTCCGGTGCCAATTATTTGGTTTCCCAATAGTTTACCAACAAACTGGGATTCTTTCCTTCTTAAGTCTTTGGCATTCCTTATTCAAGGGTTTTTCCTTTTTTCTTAATCCACTTTTACTTACTCATAATCACTTCATGATTCTTCATTCTATAATAATTGCTTTCGATCTATGTGTCGATTAGTTTGCTTGGGAAGGTTCCCTACTTCCGGTTTTGTTCTCTACTATGTCCCTTACAATAGAGATTTCCATCTTAGGAGTTACATGCTCAACCTCCTTATCATTCATTGTATGGTTCTTTCTCCCTTTCTTCACACCCTAATCTATGTTAGGGCATCTATTTGCTTTGGATCCTTCTCTATCCACAACTTTTGTTTTATCCCTTGTTCCTTACATAGCACACTTCCGATTATTAGTTTTATTCTGTGCATTCCACACTATGCTTGGTTATCTACTCTTTAAGCTTCGTATGCGTGTATGGGCTATGACCCGTCTTACCAATTGTGGTTATTCCTTCTTAGCTACACCTTATTAGGGAACTTACTTTCCCAACATCTTCTCGAACATTTTTCCTCTATTACCCGAGTATGGGTTGTCCAATCATTCATACTTGTCAAAGCATCTTTTGATGCTAACCCGTTAAATAATTTATGTTAAGGAGGGTTCACATCCTCCTTATTTAAAAATCTCTTATTCGCCCTTCTTGAGGCTCACTTAACCGTTCCAAGACTTTAAACTATAAATCTAGTTTTGACCATTGATTTCTTTAAGGATTTCCCTTCGTTCTTCTCTTCCTATGTTTTGGCCTTTTCACTTCTCCCTTCTTTGTTGTGGTTTAAGTACATGGTTCTCTCAAAAACTAATTCTTTAACTGTCTTCTTCTCTTTATTTTTCTGGTCCAATTGCTTGGGCAGCTGTATCACTCGTTCTTCATGCTCGTCATTTGTCCTTCATAGAGTGTAGTCTTGACTACATCTCAGCCTTTCTTAGGGTTTTGTTTATTCTCTTTGGCCATCCCGTTGTTACACGTTTCTTCTTTCTACTCTGTTCTCCTAAAATTATTGTTTAGTTCTCCTGCTCTCTCCAAGTAGGTCACACTGGGCCATCACGATACTTCCTTCCTTTGAAACATTTCCCAATTATGGGTTGGCTCTTTGCACTCCACATTATGTCCATCCGCCCATCAAAATTCCTTCAAGGGTAGTTAGTCGTATGCATCCCTCTAAAGTTTACTTTCATAGTGTATTTCTTTCATCCTTCTTTTCCTGAGTATTTGGCCTTTTTGCCCCTCTCTTCTTTGTTGGAACTCAAATTATGGTTTTCCCGTGTATTAGTTTGTTAACTGCCTCGCCTCCACCATTCCTTTGGTCTAAGTTTCTTAGGGCAGTTATTTCTCGAGTACTCTTGTCCTTAACGTCCATCTCACTGACCTTTTTATGGTGTAGCCCCTTCTACTTCCCGGTCTTCCTTAGGGTGTCATTTGTTCCCTCTGACTATCTTGTTGTAACGACTTGCTTTCTCTTGTCCTGTTAGTCTGAACTTCCGATTTGACATAGTTGCTTTTTCCAAGGTGATTTATTCCTGTAATCCCAATACGTCCCATTTTTCATCAAATGTTCGTCTTGTCTTCTCTTGTGGATGCACTCCTTTCTTTGCTCCTAAATTGTTTGAATTTTCTTCTTAAAGGGGGAATTCTCTTCAGCTATCCTTTGTTCCGTTTGTGGTTTTATTGAGGTCCTACCTTTACCCATTTTTCCTTCTTACCACTTTGCTAAGATCTTGAAGAGTTTCCTCTTATCTGTGGTTGCAAATGGAGTCACGTTTCTTGGAATGGTATCCTTTCAGATTTCCTATAGTTGTGGGGTGTTTATTATTGGAAAATATTGTCCTGACTCCTGGCGATGTGGGACAATTTTTCACTTCGTGTCCTATTCCCCTCTAGGTTAACTTGATTCCTGTCCTTTGTAGGGTTGGGCACTTCTCCGCACAGCGTCCCTATCATTCATGCTTGTAATTACATGAACATAAGTGGTTTCTCCTGGCGTTTTCTTGGGAATTGTTAGTTTTGGTGCTCCTTCGTCCTTAAGTCTGGATACCGTGAGAGTTTTTTTTTTCTTTTTGGAGTCTTCCTTGAAGATCACACCATTTGAGGGATAGAGTTTTTAGGAATTTTGAGTACTTAATTAATAGAGTAGTACAGTATGTTGGGGATTTTGGCCCTATTACAGAAAATGGTCACCAAATAACTAGGGAGCTACGAGATTCTTGATAAGCATCCTCCTATGTAAGGTTATATGCACCCTTTTATGGCTTCACGCTTGGCTTCCTTTATACTTAGAGTTGTGACCTCAATAGGTCCTGTCACCATTCTCTGGGATACTTTCCCATTTTCTCTTTTAATATTCCTGGCATGCTTTAGGCATTTCGGAAGTTTCTAGGGTTGTCTTCCTACGAAGATAAGGTGTTGAGTAGAGCCATTCCTAGTTTTTTTGGTTCCTCTCCTGGGAGCCATCTAAAAATTTTAGGATAAATCCTATTAGTTACAATATTTAATAGTCATGATTATGTATTCGAGGAAACAGGCTCTGATACCACTCTAGTTGTCACGTCCCGACCCGGTTTGGTCGGATCCCCATGAACAACCCACCACTCTCCCGGTTTATTAAAGGGTTTCCCCATATTATAATCCGTAAAGAGTAAGGCGTCCTTTAAACCTGCACCATTTCCTTGAATAGCATAATCAAAACTGCATGAAATTTTAAACTTTTCATACTTGTCTTACAGGTATCTTAGTTGATTGTCTTTCAGGGTAGGCTTTCCGGGATTTTCTGAAAGGGATATAAGGGAGAGAGTGAGTACGATTACTCAGTGAATGAGTTTTTAAAGGTCTACTTTTAACATTTAAGAAAAAAATTTATATGGAGTGTGCCAGACTCCTTTCTTTTCAAAAATCCCATCATTTAGAAATTTGGGTTTTTCCATTATTTCTTAGTTACCGGTGTGTCATCACCCAACACACATCCTTCATCATGAAGGTTACACACATTCGCAAGTCAGTATCACTACTGAACTTGCTAGTGGTTTCGGAGCGACTTTTCCTGCCACCTGGATAGAAGTATGGCCACTTCTACCCTGGGAACGAGTGGATGTACACATCCGACCCACAATCTCGAAATCACTTCTTCGTGTCCGTATGAGGACAGGGACCTCATCCCGTCCCCACCCCGGTCACATGCGCTTGGTGCTACTCCAAATTTCGCATAGACACTTGGAACGACGATCTGCCCTTATACTCACCGGGTCGTCCAGGGCCCTTAGGACATATCACTACCCCTCATGGGCATCTTGATGATCCCGTAATCATAGTGCATGCACAAACAATGTTTTCTTATCAAGCCATGTAATATGTGGTACCACTAGTCCAACGACCCCAACTCTCAACTCAACTCGCAGTTGTTTGTCTTAACTAGTCCGTCGACCTGTCATGTTGCACTGCCGCTAGTTGACTAAGCATGTCGGTCCTATCTTGGTACCATGGCCAAACAATTCACTTATTAAGATTTATGGCACATATATCGTGTTCGTTTATGAGCTCCTACTCGTGCCAACTGGCCTTGGGCCCACTGTAGGAGATTTGCAAAAAATTGGGCATTCTAGCCTGCAAGTTCCAAAATCGAGGCCCCCAGCCTATAAGAGCTATTCAAGCTCCTGTCAAGAAGGTCTCCCAAATAGTTTAAGCATTGGCACATAGTCAGGGGAGAACACTTCCGACAAAATAGGTTTTCACTGTCCATTATACCAACCGATATAAGGACATCTATGTTCATAACTGATAAACGGGTTTTCAACTTACTTTGAGGAAGTCTCATCATACCAACCGGGTATGATCTACTTACAACCGTTAAATAGTTTTTTCGCATAATTTTCACATCACTTTCCCTAAGTGGTGATGATTAAAATACCACTAAATAGTGGGTTTTTATATCGAGGTACTTATCATTCCCTACCGGGTATGACATAAAATTTCCACTCACAATCAGTAAGTGGTTTTTATCTTTAAGTTGTGCTCATCATCCCAACCGGGTATGATGTTAGTAAACCCATTCACTTGTTAATGTCGTAAATTTCACTAGACTAGTTTTTTGTTTTCACGCGAGCTTGTCCTTGCTGGCGTTCCCGATATTTCGCGTTTTTACACGATATGAACAATCTTGTTCATTATTACTCTGCATAACAGCCTTCATTCATTTCCAATGAATGAGAAAACCCAAACTTTTAATTATTTGCTATTTGGTCCCTAAAGTTATTTCTCTTTAACTTTAAGTCCCTAATGTCAGTTTTTCCTAAAATTGAGTCCCGTAACTTTTAAAATTTATCCTGGGACCTCAATTTATTCAATTTTACCAAAAAGGGGTTTAATTTCCTAAATTTCCAATTTGGTTCCCCAATTTTTCCAAAATTACCATTTTGCCCTTCTTTTACAAAAATGGTAAGTTTTGCCCCAAAAATTCCAAAATTCCTCAATTCGTCCTCCAACATTATTTTCATGCCCAATTGACCCTCAATTTCATAAAATTGTATTTTGGCCCTTTGAATTTTGAAAATCCCCAAATTTTCCCCCAATTTCAACTCTTCAACACTACCGAATTTGATTTCATCAAATTGACCAATCAAACACTTCTAATTATTGAAATTGGAGTTGAAATTGAGTTCTTGCATGTTCATATGATTCTAAGAAACTTTGAATCACAAATTTTAACTCCGGAATGAGCTCAAATGGAGCTTCACCGGAAAATAGACTATAGATAGAGAAAGCTTCGATTACTCACTAGTGAAGGCACGACAGTCCGAGCTTTCGATCTGGGTAGATAGGTCTCATCCTGAGGTTTATCCTAGAATCAAGAATTGCATCAATTGATGCAAAATTGGATTTGAATTTTGTCATTCAAATTTGGTCGACCCTCTCTCTAGCACCGATCGATAATTTTAGAGGGGAGTCGAATTGGTTTAACTTTCGGTCCTAATTCGGCCATGGAAAGGCTGAGGAAGTGTTGGGGGGCTTGGTTTAGCCTGAGGAGGGCTTGAAATGGCCAATTTCAGCTTGGCCGAAATAGGGCAGCTTCGAACCGCTGGAGTTGCTTCACTCTTCCATCATGTCGGCGCTTCTCAAATAATTCTCTGATTGACTGGAGTTTTCTATCAGATAGCTGTCTTCTCCCTAGTTCTAAAGAGCCCGACCTTTGTTCAAGTCAAAGCTCCAGTTCCAGCTTTACCGGGAAATGGAGCAGTAGAGAGAGAGAGAGAAGTGTTCAGGTGTGAGGAGAATGAAATGGGGATGACCTCTTTATATAAGCATAAAACTCGTGTATTAAATTCGGCTTTACTAGTATTAATGTTGCTATTAATTATTGGTATTAATTCCAAGAATTGCAACAATTGATGCGGAATTGGATTAGAATTTTATAATTGAAATTCGGTCGACCCTCTCTCTAGCACCGATCGAAAATTTTAAAGGGGAGCCGAATTAGCTTACCTTTCAGTCCTAATTCAGCTGTGGAAAGGCTGAGGAAGTGTTGGGAGGGCTTGGTTTGGCCTGAGGAGGGCTTGAAATTGCCAATTTCAGCTTGGCCGAAATATGGCAACTTCGATCCGCTGGAGTTACTTCACTATTCCAGCATGTCGATGCTTCTTCAACGATTTTTTGATTGACTGGAGTTTGCTGTCAGATAGCTGTCTTCTCCCCAGTTCTAAAAAGCCCAACCTTTGTTCAAGTCAAAGCTCCGGTTTGAGCTTTACCGGCAAATGGAGCAGTAGAGAGAGAGAGAAGTGTTCAGGTGTAAGGAGAATGAAATGGGGATCACCTCTTTATATAGGTTTAAAACTCGTGTATTAAATGGGCGAGATTTATTAATATTATTAATATTACCATAAATTATTGGTATTAATTCCAATTATTTAATTTTGGTATTAATTCTAATAATTTAATTTCGATATTAAATTATTTGTATTAATTCCAATAATTTAATTTAGGTATTAATTACAATAATTAAATATATATTAATTTATGGTTATTTATAATAAAGCGTACATGAAAATTTGACTGAAATTTCGGGTTATAAAAAAAATTCATACTTCCCAAGAGGTAACCCATCCTCACACTACTCTCGGGCAAGCACGCTTTACTTCAAAGTTCTTATGGAATCTTGTTCACCTAAATCAATTTGGTTTTTGTCTTCTAAATTTTCTTAAATTTCTTTTCTAATGTTTAATAAACCCTTTAGATCACCTGGAAGTTGTAAATTTCCATATTGCATGTTCTCAAATGTAAACCGGTTTGGTTTTCTTACTCGGTTTGACCAGTTCTTTTTCCAGTTTTCCTTAACTCAAAAGTGCGGGGTTTACAGTGATGGTATTCACATAGACGAATAGTCGAGGTTGTAGCCTCACACCAATGTGGTAGTAGTTGTAGCCTCTCAATAAGGTGGTTGGTAAAGACGCTCTAAAATAGAAGTTGGACAAAAGTGAGGTTGTAGTCTCACATGATGTGTCATGCCTCGACCCGGTTTGGTCGGATCCCTGTGATCAACATGCCACTCTCCCGACTTACTAAGGGTTGTCCCTTCTTTATAAACTATGAGTAGTAAGGCGTCCTTTAAACTTACATTTTTCTTAGAATAACATAAATCAAAACTGCATAAAATTTGAAACTTGTCATACCTGCCTTACAAGTGTGATAGCTGGTGGTCTTTGGGTAAGCTTTTCGGGTTTACCTAAAAGGGATATAGGGAGGAGTGAGTTTAACAACTCAGTGAATGGGTGTTTTAGGGTATGACTTTAAAAAAAATAGTTTGAATTGGACTGTGCCAAACTCCTTATTTTTCTTTTAAAAATATTTCATTCTCAAATATTGGTTTTCATAACAATTTCTCATTTAACGGTATGTTTATCAACCAACACATGCCCTTCATCATCAAGGAAATACACATTCGTAGGCCATCCCGTCCACTGTACCCACGTGTGGCATCGGAGCGACTTTACCGACCACCTAGATAGAAGCACGTCCACTTCTACCTTGAAAATGAGTGGTTGTACGCGACATCCGACCCTCAATCCCGTAACAAAACTTTGTGCCCGTATGAGGACAAAGACCTCATCCTGTCCCCACCCCGGTCTCATGCGCAATGAATCTACGTCGAGCTTCTTAAGACTTCTGGAATGACTAACTGCCCTTATCTTTATCAGGTCGTCTAGAGCCCTAGGATATATCACTACCCCTCTTGGGCGTCTTGAAGGTCCCGAAACACAGTGCATGCACAAATCAATATTTTTTCCATAAAAGCCATATAATTTGTGGTGCCATTGGTTCAACGGCTCTAACTCTCAACTCGACTTGCAGCCATTTGTCTTGACTAGTCCGAAGACCTATCATGTCGCACTGCCGCCAGTCCATCGAGTATGTCAATCCTGTCTTAGTACCATGGCCAAACAATACATTCACGTAAGTTTTCATGGCTTAAAATCATGTTTATTTACGAGCTCCTGCTTGTGCCAACTGGCCTAGGGCCCACTATTCTAGATTTTCAAAATCGGGCATATTAGCCCGCAAGTTCCAAAACCGAGGCCTTCGGCCTAATTGAGATATCCGAGCTTCTGTAAAGAAGGTCTCCCAAAACTTTTAAGCAATGGCACACAGTTAAGGGAGAGCACTTCTAACAAAATAAACTTTTGAGTAGTCCATCACACTAACCGAGTATGAGGACATCTCCGTTTATAACCGATAAACGAGTTTTCCACTTCCTTCCAGAAAGTTTCATCATACCAACTAGGTATGATCTACTTACAACTAGTAAGTAGTTTTTTTGGGTGATTTCCACATCACTACTCTTATGTGTGATGGTTAAAATACCATTTAGTAGTGGGTTTTCATTTATGAGGTACTTATCATCCCAACTTGATATGATATTAAATATCCCACTCACCCGATAGTGTAGTAAATTTCCTCTTAGCCGACTTGTTGCTATCACGCAGACTTGTCTTAGCTGGCGTTCCCGGTACTTCATGTTCCTACACGATATGAACATTCTTGTTCATTATTCTTTGGCATAATAGCCTTCATTCATCCCGAATGAATGATAAAACTAAACTTTTTATTTATTTGCAATTAGGACCTTAAAGTTATTTTTTCTTTAACTTTAAGTCCCTAATGCCGATTTTCCACCAAAATGAGTCCTGAAACTCTAAAATTCACCTTAGGACCTCAATTTATTCAAAACTATAAAAAGGGGTTCAAGTTTCCCAAATTTCCAATTTGGTCCCCAAACTTTTCCAAAATTACCATTTTGCCCCTACTTTACAAAAATGGTAAGTTTTGCACCAAAAATTACAAAATTTGTCCAATTGGTCCTCCAAAATCTTTATCATGCCCAATTGGCACTCAATTTTATGAAATTGCACTTTAGTCCCTCGAATTTTTGAGATCTCCAAAATTTCCCCCAATTTCAACCTTCTAACTTAGCCGAATATAATTTCGTCAAATTGACCGACAAATGAGTTTAATTGTTGAAATTGAAGTTAGATGGGAGTCCCTACACCTTCATACTATTCAATTGCACTTTGAATCACACGATTTAATGCCAAAATGAGCTGAAACGGAGCCTCGCCGAAAAATTGGACTTAGAGAGAGTAAGCTTCAAAAGCTTACCGTCGGGGGCGCGATGGTCCGAGCTTTCAATCTTGGCAGATAGCTCTGTCCTTGGGTTCCTCCTAGGGTCAAGTATTGCATTAATTGATGTCGAATTGAGTGAGAATTTAGTCATTGAATTTATGTCGGTTCTCTCTCTAGCATCGTTCGGAATTTATAGAGGGGGGCCAAATTGGCTTACCTTTCAGCTCTAATTCAGCTGTAAGAGGACTGTTGAGGTGTTGGGAGGGCTTGGTTTGCGTGAGAAGAGCTCGAATTGGCTGATTTCAGCTCGGCCGAAATAGGATAGCTTCGGTTCGCTGAAGATACTTCACTGTTCGTTCACGCCCGTGCTTCTCCGGCGACCTTTAGAGCAAATGGAGACTACATGTGTGTAAACTTCTCCCCAAATCTAAAGAACCCAACCACTCCTTCATTGGCTCAAAAAAATGCCCAAATCAGAGCTCTGGTTCAAGCTTCACCGAAAAATGGAGCTGTTGAGAGAGAATGGAGTTTTCAGGTATGAGGATGATAAATGAGGAGGGGCTCTTTATATAGAAAGCTCAGGGACTTCTTGGCCGTTCGATTGGTGCCGTATTGGTAGTCATTCATTGCCTAAAACTCCATGGTCAGAGACTTTTTATCTTTGTTGGCGTTGCACGATTTTCTAGCGAGTGAACATTGCTGTCATATGAAGGAAGAAGACGACACTGTTCTGAGCCAAACTGGACCGGTCCCAACCGAGTTCAAAGCTTAATCCAGGCGGTTCAATCCCGATTCGACCGAATTTTTCAAAATTAATCTAAATTCATTCTCTATCCAATGGTGGCCTCAATTCTCCAATTTAAATTTTCTAAGCCACATAGAGAAATGAATTTAGCATCTAGTTCAATAGTGGTTCAAACCGGTCCAAACCAGTTCAATCCTATTCAGATCCGGTTCACCTGAACTAGTTTGGTTTTCATCTCCAATTCATCCTAAAGTCCTTTTTCATGACTTTTGTGACTCTTTAGGTCACTCAGGATCCAAAAATTTCCAGGTTTTCCCTTTTTTTTTCGGTTCCGGTTCATGAACCGTCTCGGTTCATAAACTGGTTCAATCGAACTCGGGTTTGGTTCACCTGAACCGGTCTAGTTTTCTCTCTCAAATTGTCCTAAGGTCCTTTTGCAAGGTTTTTATGAACCCTTTGGGTCACTCAAGCTCTAATGATCAGGCTTGTGAACCGGTTTGATTTTCTCACTCGGTTTGACCGGTTCTTTTCCTAGTTTTCCTTAACTCCAAAGAGCGGGGTTTACATGATGTATGTTCTACGAATGAATGATCCATTTTATGAGAAAGGGTGTTCAATTGTTTGTCTAATACAAACCTTTGTAGTGACATCTTGAACAATTACAAGAGTTATTCCAGGTAGGAAGAAACATCTTTTTAGCATGTGTGACACTAGCCATGAATTTAATAGAGAAATCATATGGAAGATTTTTCAATGATAAAATAAGTTGTATCTTGTTCTTTTGATCACCTAAAACCCTTTTATTTAAGGAAAAGTATCCTTATACCTTTTTGAGTATGTGCTGAAACTTGGACATGACGTAATGTTGTAAGCTAACCCTTTCAGTGAGTTATAAACTCACACCCTTTTCCCTAAATCCTATATAAGAGATCATTAAATCCACCAAGTGAAAGGATATCCTGACTCCTCAATCAAGGTACGAAGAAAAGATATTGATTCATTGAGTTAGTGTTATTTTTGGAAAACACTTTTGTTTCGAGCCTTTCACCTATCTGGACTCTCATGGAAGATAATACCATCTTAGTACAAAGAGGGGTGATGGGTTGTTCATAGAGTTTCAACCATCCAAACTAGGTCGGGGTGTGATAATGTTAATGGTATCAGAGCCTAGTTAACCAAAGAAAACTTTCAAAACTTTAAAAGTAAAGTTTGAAATTTATATGAGCTCAATAAAAGTTTCTTCTCAATATTTTAGATATTTCTCCCAAAAGAGAAACTAAACGCACTCACAATACTACCACCAAACCTACATCAAACCAATGGAAAATCTCATTCCTAATGAAGAGATAAGTTTGAGAGCACAAGAGCCAAGGATGAATCAAACAACCTCACTTAGGTTACATCCCCAACACCAAAAACTGTATAAGGAATTCGTCAAAGTATTCGGGGAACCTAACCTCACTTATGGAGAGACCCCTTACTTTGTTAGGAATTCACGCCTAAAAAATGAAGAGGTACTGTCATGCCCCAACTTGGTTCGGTCGAGGTCCCGTGATCAACCCGCCACCCTTCCATGCATCATCCAGATATTCCTCCCTTAATGATGCAGGGAAGATAAAGGCATACCTATGTTTATTCCCTTACTATGAGTTTGGGATGGAGAACGTACCTTGAGGGCCTGAGCTTTTCCTAGAACTTTATGTCTCCTTTTTCCTGATCCTAAAAGGGTGAGAGAAGGGGAATGAGTATATAGGTACATATACTTCGTGAGGGAAACTTCTATAACGATGAATTTATTTAATTTATTACTTCATTCATTAGTCATTATTCGCATATCATTCATCCATAAATTGCCCTCCTATCATAGGAGGGAATCACACATTCGTAGAACAGTCCCGGTCGTTCCACTTGTAGACAGGAGTGCCTTTACTATCCGCTCTGATAGAGGTCAACCACCTCTACCCTGAGTTTGAGTGGACCTTTCTCGTCTGATCCTCAAACCCTAATCACTTCATGATGTCCACTTTGTGGGACAAGACCTCTTTTCCCCTACTGCCTTGGTCTTAGTGCACAGAAAGCTCCCCGAGCTTCTTGACATGCTGGACGCCAAACTACCCTTATGCACCTTAGGTCATCCAGTAGCTCTTGGGATCCATCACTACCTCATACCAGGTGTCCTGATGGCCCCGCATCACAATGCATGCACAATCAATAGTCTTTTTCATTTATAGCCATTATCATTGGCCCTTTAGTGCAAGGGTCTGTTGGATTAGCTTCAACCCACTTGTACTAGCCCAACAAGTTCGATGACCTAGCTTTGGCTTAGCAGTGATTTTTCCCAACAAGCCTAACATCTCAGACTTGGCTCGGTGGGTATCACACACAATTACCCAATAATTTGAACTTTTAGTAGTATTTATCATATGTTGATTCTGGACGGGTCCATACTTGTATCCATCGCCCTTGGGCCCACTAGTATTACCGAGCCTAAGCTCGAAATTAGCTCCCAAATATTTTAAGCAGAGTCACCTAGTCAAGAGAGGCTAATTCCAAGAAAATTATTTTAAGGCAATTCATCGTTCCAATCGGAATCGACGTTATAGAGTTCCCACTCACCTAGTAGAAGTGACAGGGTCGTCCCGGTGTGATCTGCACTCGTGGCGCGCTCCCTGACACCGGTATTTAGGGCAATCCTCTCCTGCATGCTACCAGTATCTCCATCAGGACGATTCGTTTAAGAGTCTGCATGTTTCAAGTATTTGTGCCTAGGCCCTCACATTAAGTCTTAATTACGTTTAGGTCCCTTTTTGTCCCCTTTATTTCAATTAAGCCCCTAGGGTTTCCAATTATCCTTCTTGGGTCCTTAATTTCATCAAAACCACTCATTGGCCTTTAATTTTTCCAAAATTTCCATTTGGTGCCTAATTTCCCAAACATTGCCAATTGGCCCATAATTTCTCAAAATTGCTAGTTGGACATCCATTTTATCCGAATTGCCCAATTAGCTCTCAATCGGGAGTGAATTTCATGAAAATGCCATCAATTTCATAAATTTTCCATTCAACCCTTGAATTTTTGAAAATTGCACAAAAGCCCCCTTTTTCTTTAAAAATCCTCAAATTGCCTCCCTTCTCTTCCCCAATTTGAGTGTTTGAGTTCCTGAATCTTACCTCGTCCAATTGATGGCCTAAAAGTCCTTAATTTCTTTGTTTCTTGTTGTTATTCGCCTACTTCAGCTCCCCCTGATCATCCTACGCTTCAAATTTCTGAATTTGACTAAGTTTTGAGCTTCGCTGAAGTTTCATCCGAAAATTACACTAGAGAGAGAAAGCTTGCTGAGCTTACCGATGGAGGGGCGGTGGTCGAAGCTTGAGGTGTGAGAAGCTCATGTTTGTCGAGGGGGTCCTACTAGGATTGGATCCCACTACAATTCACTACCACACTACGAGAATTTGAAGATAAAAGTTTCAGGGAGGTGAAGTTCTGAAACTTAGAAAATCTGACAAGGAGAGGTGAAATTGAGCTTACCGGGGGTCTGTGAGGGGCTGGGGAGTGTCTTAGAAGATCGGAGGTGGCTGAATCTAGCGGCGGAAGGTCTGAGAGGGTCGGCGTTGGGTCGGTCGGGAGCTTGCTGTTTCGAAGCTCCGGGGTGACTTTACTATGCTATCACTTCAACACTTCTCTAGCTGTCCTCTTGTTGAGTTGAGGGTTTCTTGAGTTAGGGGACTCCTTCTTGGTTCTGATGCCACCCACCGAAGTTTCTTTGGTTGTGAATTTGCTCGTTGTCGAAGCCTTGATCGGAGTTTCATAAAAAAAATTAGTAAGTTGTCTTGAAAGAGCACCTGAGAGGTGAGGAGGTCGAGTGGGAGGGTGCTCTTTATATAGGGAGCTCAATAACTGTTCGGGCTCCCAGCCAACATGAGACTCAGCCCCCACCCCACTCTCTGGCGACCTGACTAGAGCAATTTTTGAGTCATCAAAGACTCCCTCTTTCCCGATCTCTCTCTCCATTCTGTCAGCGGACTGAGGTTGAAGATGATCACGTGGCAAGCGTGCCACGTGACACATTGTGATTGGCCGGTTTTTCTAACGTGGTGATCCGACTTAGCCATCGCGTCAACCATTGACCGGACACGCGGTAGTCTCCCATTGGTTGCTCGTGTATGCGTGGCAAGCTGACAGGTCGTCCGCTGACCATTGACTAGACACACGACAACATCCCATTGGTTGCCCGTGTCTATGTAAATGCTGACTGGGCATCGTTGACCATTGATTTGTCCATTCTATTGATCGATTGGACCATTGACCAGTTCGGTTAATTGACCGGATGGACCGTTGACCGGTCTGGTCCGACCGGGTTCGATGACCTGAATTAAAAAATTGGTCGGTTCAGCCCCGATTCAATCGATTTTCTAAAATCTAATAATTTCTAAATTTATTTTCTATATAATGGTGGGCTCAATTTCTCAAATTGATATTTTTAGGCCACCTAGAAAAATGAATCATTGAATCGGTTCACTATGGTTCAGTCTGGCTCGAGTCCGGTTCACCCTGAATCGGTCAGGTTCTCTCATCCAATTCACTTCATGGTTCTTCTGCACGATTTTTGTGAAATTTTGATTACTTGGGATCTTCCAATTTACCATGTTAATCATTCTTTACTATTTTCTGTTCATTATTTGGCTCGGTTTTTCACCTAAAAATTTGTCAATTTTTTTTCTAGTTCTCCTTATTCCCAGAGGACGGGTTTTACAACTCTCCCCTCCTTTTAGGAGTTTTTTCCTCAAAACTCAGCTGCCTATACTTTCTATCAGGGGTGGATCCCTGTGTGGTTAGCTTGGGGGTCCGAATTTGTTTCCCACCGCCTTGGGTTGTCTCCTCTGACTTGATCTCCCTACTCCCTTGGATTTAGTTGTTTGACTTATCTCTTTCCTGGGTTCCACGAACTTCTATAGTTGTTTGGGGTCAGACTTTCCTTCGGGAGGTTTTGTTTGGAGTTGGGACTTCTGACATGTTCGGTTGTGTCCGGGTCTATTTACTTCCTTGGTCGTTGGAACTTTCTAGCTCCTCACCCCTTCGAGCCTTTGCATTTGCTTTTCACAGGTTTTGATGCTATCCTACTCTTATTGAGCCGTTGGACCTACATGTCCCTAGCAGCAAGATTCCTGCATTCTGATATTTCTCCTTGGTCCCGAAGCCCAGCTTGCCTCGCAGTTTGAACTGCATCCTTCCACTCTTTTCCTTAGAGCATACTCCCATTGTCCATCCTCTTGCGTTGTCAAGATTAGTTCATTACTCGATTCCGATTCACATAGGTTCCAATTCGCACGTCCCCTCCGAGTCCCATCGACCTACCAGGGTTCTCCCCTTCCCTTCTTCCTCTGCTCTCGGCCATTACGCATGCTGACCCATAGCAATTGGTCCTCCATGGACTTAGTCTTTTCCCTTGTTCCCCACGGTGAGGTTCGATGTACGTGTAAACCCCACCCTTTTGAGCTAAGGAAAACCAGGAAGAGAACCAGTCAAAGAGAGTGAGAAAATCGAACCAGTTCACAAATCCGATCAATTGTGAAAGGGCAATTTTGGAATTTACCACACCTAGGTGATCCAAAGGGTTCATAATACTATGAAAAAAAAACCTTAGGATGAATTGGAAGAGGAAAATTAGACCGGTTTGGATGAACCGAGTCCAATTAGATTGAACCGAGTCGGTTCATGAACCGGAATCGATAGAGATCGGGCAAAGCAAAGGAATTCAACTCCATTGTACTCCAAAGAAATTCATAAACCTTGGGAAGGAACCTTAGAACAAAGTAGGAGAGAAAAACCAGACCGGTTCGGGTGAACCGGACTCAAACCAGATTGAACCGATTTAAGGACCGACTCGGTTTATGAATCAGAATCGATAAAGAGATGGTAAACCGGGAATTTTATAGACCCTAAGTGACCCAAGGAGTCACAAAAGAAATCGAAATGGACTTGTGAAGGAGCTGGGGATGAAAACCAAACCGGTTCAGGTGAACCAGATCCAAACCTATTCGAACCAGTTTGAACCACTATTGAACCGAATCATAAATTCATTTTTCTAGATAGCTTAAATAATTCAAATTGGAGATTTGAGGCCATCATTGGATAAAGAATGAATTTAGATGAATTAACAAATTTTTAGATTTGAAAAACTCGATCAAATGGGGGATGAATTGGTCGGTTTAATATTTGAACCTGGTTCAGACCGGTCCGGTCCGGTTCGGAACGGTGTCATCTTCTTCCTTAGGATGACAACACTGTTCACTCGCCGGGAAACTGAAGAAACGTCAGTGAAGAAGAAACGCTTCTGTTCAGGGCATTTCAGGTCTTCAATGTCAGTCATAATGGTGCCAAACGGAGGGCCAATGAGTCCCTGAGCTCCCTATATAAAGAGCCCCTGCCCATTCATCCTCTCCACACCTGAAAACTCCATTCTCTCTCAACAGCTCTATTTTCTGGTGAATCTCGAACCAGAGCTCCAACATGGGGTCTTTTCTGAGCCAAACAAGGAGAGGTCGGGTTCTTTAGAAATGGGGAGAAGTCAGCTACACGTCTGTAGTCTCCGTTCACTTCGAGGGTCACCGGCAAGACGCCGGCGTGATGAAACAGTGAAGCAGCTCCGGCGGACCAAAGCTGCCCTATTTTGATCGAGCTGAAATTGGCCATTTCGAGCCCTACTCAAGCTAAACCAAGCCTTCCCAAAAATTTCTCATCCCTCCCACGGCCAAATTAGGACTAAAAGGTAAGCCAATTCAGTTCCCCTTTGCAATTTTCAATCGGTGCTAGAGAGAGAATCGGTAGAATTTCAATGGTGAAATTCTAACTCAATTCAGCATCAACTAATGCGATTCTTGATTCTAGGATAAAACTCATGATGAGAGCTATCTGCCCAAATCGAAAGCTCAGACTGCCGTGCCCTCACCAGTGAGTAATCGAAGCTTTCTCTCTCTAAAATCCTAAGAAAATGGAGAAACTCAATTTTAACTTCAATTTCAATAAATAGAGGTGTTTGATCGGTCAATTTGATTAAATCAAATTCGGTTGTGCTAAGGAGTTGAAATTGGGGAAAAAAATTGGGGAAATTTAGGGATTTTTTAAATTCAAAGGACCAAAATGATATTTTATGAAATTGAGGGTCTGGGCAAGAAAATAATGTTGGAGGACCAATTGAGGAATTTTGGAAATTTTAGGGCAAAACTTACCATTTTTGTAAAGGAAGGGCAAACTAGTAATTTTGGAAAAATTGGGCGACCAAATTGGAAATTTGAGAAATTAAACCCCTTTTGGTGAAATTGAATAGATTGAGTTCCCAAGATAAAATTTTAAAAGTTACGGGACTCAATTTGAGGAAAAATTGACATTTTGGACTTAAAGTTAAAGAGAAATAACTTTAGGAACCTAATTGCAAATAACTAAAAGTTTAGGTTTTCTCATTCATTTGAAATGAATGAAGGATGTTATGTCGAGTAATAATGAACAAGGATGTTCATATCTTGTAGGAACGTGAAATATCGGGAACGCTAGCATGGACGAGCTCGCATGAATACAAAGAACCAATCTAGTGGAATTCACTGCATTAACGGGTGAGTGGATTCACTAACGTCATACCCGGTTGGGATGATGAGCACAACTAAAAATTTAAAAACCACTCACCGGTTATGAGTGGGATTATATATCATTCCCGACTGGGGATGATAAGTACCTCGGTATAATAACTCACTATTTAGTGGTATTTTAATCATCACCACTTAGAGAAAGTGATGTGAAAATTATGCGTGAAAAACTACTTACTGGTTGTAAGTAGATCATACCTGGTTGGTATGATGGGACTTCCTCGAAGGAAGTTTAAAACCCGTTCATCGATTATGAACGGAGATGTCCTTATACCGGTCGGTATAATGGCTAGTGAAAACCTATTTTGTCAGAAGTGTTCTCCTCTGACTGTGTGCCAATACTTAAACTATTTGGGAGACCTTCTTGATGGTGGCTCGAATAGCTCTTATAGGTCAGGGGCCTCGGTTTTGGAACTTGAGGGCTAGAATGCCTAACTTTTGAAAAACTCAAATAGTGGGCCATAGGCCAATGGACATGAGCAAGAGATTGTAAACAAACATGATATATACGTGCCATTAAACCTTAATAAGTAAATTGTTTGGTCATGGTACTAAGACAGGTCTAACATACTCAGACAACTAGTAGCAGTACGACATGACCGGTCTCCGGACCATTCAAAACAAATAGCTACCGGTTGAGTTGAAATTCGGGACCGTTGGGACTAATGGCACCACATATTACATGGCAATTTAAGAAAATTTTATTTGTGCATGCACTATGAGTACGGGATCATCAAGATGCCCATGACGAGTAGTGATGCATCCTA
Organism: Trapa incisa; assembly: GCA_030064435.1. Lineage (NCBI taxonomy): Eukaryota > Viridiplantae > Streptophyta > Magnoliopsida > Myrtales > Lythraceae > Trapa > Trapa incisa. Next base: position 9,430,107 of record CM057777.1, on the reverse strand, counting down.
AGGGCCCTGGACAACCCAATGAGTATAAGGGTAGATCATCGTTCTATGTGTCTGTGCAAAATTTGGAGAGCACCAAGCGCATGAGACCGGGGTAGGGACAGGATGAAGTCTCTGTCCACTTATGGACACGAAGAATGGATTTCGGGATTGTGGGTCGGATGTCGTGTACATCCACTCATTCCCAGGGTAGAAGTGGTCGTGCTTCTATCCGGGTGGCCGGTAAAGTTGCTTCGAAGCCACTAATGGGTTCAGTGATTGTATTGAACTGCAAATGTGTGTAACCTTCATGATGAAGGATGTGTGTTGGGTGATGACACACCGTGGTTAAATATAGAAATGGTGGAAAATCGAGATTTTTGAATAAAGGAATTTTTGAAAGAAAGGAGTCTAGCACATTCCAATAATAATTATTTTCTTAAAAGTTAAAATTTTGAAAACCCATTCACTGAGTAGTCTTACTCACCCCCTCCCTTATATCCCTTTCAAGAGATTTCGGAAAGCCTACTCTTAAAGACCATCAACTAAGACGCTTGTGAGACAGGTATGATAAACCTAAATTATTATACAGTTTTAATTTATGTTATTCTAGGAAAAGGTGCAGGTTAATAGACACCTTATTCTTTACGGTTTACAATAAGGGAAAACCTTTTAATAAACCGGAAGAGTGGCGGGTTGATTACGGGGATCCGACCAAACCGGGTTGGGGCGTGACAGTGCACTTCTATGACTGCTTCCTTGCTTAGCCCCTATTTAATTTGCTCTCGGGTACTTCTCCTCTTTTCACCCGATGTCTGCCTACTCTGTGGAACTTACACTGATTTCCTGAGGTTTCCCCTTTGTTTCAAAATAAGGCCCTAAATCCCATTCTTCTATGGCTTGGAAGGGGTTCTTCCCCCTTTATCCTCAGTCATTCCTTTAGGTCATTTCTCCCTTTGTTTATTGGGTCCATCTACTCTCTTACTTGATTTGGTCATGTCGAGATGGACGACCTTTCCTTTCCTGGGTCGAACCCTTTTTCGGGGCTCGGGGCCCACATGTCCCTAGTGGTCTGACATGTTCCAAACTCGTGCTTGCTTTCTGGGGTGTCTCTCCCGCAATCCCCTAATTTATTGGGATCTCGAGTGCCACCCTTCATTCTAGCTTGGTAGTGTTTCTTCACTAACTTTGGGGCCATCTAGTTATCTAATGCATGCACTCATGGCTTCCTAACCATGTAGGTGTCCATTTTCTTGAAAGTCCTGGTTCTAGTAGAGAGTGTCCTCCGACGCTTTCCTCCTTACAGGGTGGTATGCCCCTTGTGTTTCCCCTAAGTATCGAACCTCTCCTCATTGCTTCCTTATATAGTGTCCTAACCATCTTTATAGGCTCCATGCTTGTCCACCTCATCCTCCTTGGTGGTTCACTTTTCCCTGTCCCTCGTGCTAGGGCTCCTTATCCTTTCACCACCGACTCGTCTCTCACTTTTCCGTTCAGTGGAACGCCTCGTCATTATTTCCCGATCATTTTGACTGTCACTCACTAGAGCTCCTCTAGGGCGGGCAGGTCTTCTTTTGATTCATCCTCAAGAGGTCCATGGCCCGCCCTCGTTTCTATTCGTGTGTACTATTCTAGAATTCCACCTTCATGATCAGGTCCTCACCCTATTGTTATCCTTGGCTAGTGTCCTCCCCTCGTATCTTAACACCCTCTTTTAGGGTCGCCTCCTTAGTTCCTACTGTGGCTCTTTGTCCTCTACTTGATTTGCTGACCCTACCCTACCTTACTACAGTTGATCATGTTTTTACTTAGGATTCTTGCCCTTCGGGGTTCTTTTATGGGATCTCACTCTAGCTTATCCCATAAGGTTTCCCCGGTGACCCTTCGACTCTCTAGAGGTTTATTCTATGGTCTCCATCATCCTGAGGTTCGAATGTCACTTGTCCCTCTCGGAGTTTCCTTATCCTAGCATTTCTATTCCCTAGGGTTTCTTGTCCAATGTCCTACTTCAGGGCAGTTGCAGCTAACTTTGTGAGGCTAGTCGGCCAATCACTTATCCCACCTTGTAATTTTTCTTGGCACTCCTGGCTCACTTTGTACATGGACTTTTCCTTACTTCTTGGTGTCCCTATAGTCCATGAGGGCTCAGTAGGTCAAGTGATTCCCTTTTGTCTTTCCCTGGGAACTTTTAACTTTTCAAGGGTTTTTAGGCGGGGGGGAGGGGGGCGGTCATTTGCACATTTGGCATTGCACAAGAGCAAAATAATGGTATTCTTTTTATTCATTAATTGGGGAAGCCCTGGTTAGGGTTTATTATAGCAGTCAATCCCAATAATTTTATTGCTACGCTTCTAGCCTCTTTAGTTAACCGACCTAGAGTTAAACCTAGGCGGGTTGTGGGACTCAGCATGTAAACCCCGCACTTTTGAGTTAAGGAAAACCAGGAAAAGAACTGGTCAAACCGAATAAGAAAACCGAGCCAGTTTACATTTGGGAACAAGCAATATGGAAATTTACAACTTCCGGGTGATCCAAAGGGTTCATTAAACCTTGAACAAGAAACTTAAGACAAATTAGAAAACAAAAACCAAATTGGTTTAAGTGAACTAGATTCCATAAGAACTTTAAAGTTAAGCGTGCTTGCTTGAGAGTAGTGTGAGGATGGTTGACCTCATAGGAAGTATGAAATTTTTTGTAACTCGAAATTTCGGTCAAAAATTTATATTTAATTATTGGAATTAATACAAATAATTTAATACTGAAATTAAATCTCTCTCATTTAATACACAGTTTTACACCTATATAAAGAGGTCATCCCCATTTATTCTTCTCACACCCGAACACTTCTCTCTCTCTCTCTCTACTGTTCCATTTCCCGATAAAGCTCGAACTAGAGCTTTGACTTGAACAAAGGTCAGGCTCTTTAGAACCAGGGAGAAGACAGCTATCTAGCAGCAAACTCCAGTCAATCCGAGAATCGTTGGAGAAGCGTACGCATGATGGAATAGTGAAGCAGCTCCAGCGGACCGAAGCTGGCCTATTTCAGCCAAGCTGAAATCGGCCATTTCAAGCCCTACTCAGGCCAAACCAAGCCTTCCCAAACACTTCCTCAGCCCTCCCACGGCCGAATTACGACTAAAAGGTAAACCAATTCGGCTCCCCTCTGTAATTTCCGGCCGGTGCTAGAGAGAGAACCGGTAGAATTTCACTGATGAAATTCTAACTCAATTCGGCATCAATTGATGTGATTCTTAATTCTAGGATGATCCTCAAGATAAGAGCCATCTGCCCAGATCGAAATCTCAGACAGTCATGCCCTTGCCAGTAAGAAATCGAAGCTTTCTCTCTCTACAATCTATTTTCCGGCGAAGCTCCGTTTCAACTCGTTCCGGCGTTAAAATCTGCGATTCAAAGTTCCTTAGAATCGTATGAACATGTACGAACTCAATTTCAACTCCAATTTCAACAATTAGATGTGTTTGATCGGTCAATTTAATGAAATCAAATTCAACAGTGTTGAGGAGTTGAAATTGGGGAAAATTTTGGGAAATTTTGGGGATTTTTGAAATTCGAAGGACCAAAATGAAATTTTATGAAATTGAGGGCCAATTGGGCATGAAAATAATTTTGGAGGACCAATTGAGAAATTTTTAAATTTTTGCGGCAAAACTTACCATTTTTGTAAAGGAAGGGCAAAATGGTAATTTTGGAAAAGTTGGAGGACCAAATTGGGAATTTGAGAAATTAATCCCCTTTTTGTGAAATGGAATAAATTGTGGTCCTATGATAAATTTTAGAAGTTTCGGGACTCAATTTGAGGAAAAACCGGCATTAGGGACTTAAAGTTAACGAGAAATAATTGTAGGAACCTAATTGTAAATAAATGAAAGTTTGACTTTCTCGTTCAGTTGGAATAAATGAAGGCGATTAGGTCGAAAGATAATGAACTGAGATGTTCATATCGTGTAGGAACACGAAGTACCAAGAACGCTAGCAAGGACAAGCTCACGTGAATAAAAAGAAACGGTCTAGTGGAATTCGTGGCATTAACGGGTGAGTGGGTTTACAAACATCATACCCGATTGGAATGATGATCCCACCTTATAATTTAAAAACCACTTGCCGGTTGTGAGTGGGTTTACTAACATCATACCCGGTTGGGATGATGAGCACAACTTAAAATTAAAAACTGCTTAACGGTTGTGAGTGAAAATTTTATATCATACTTGGTTGGGAATGATAAGTACCTCGGTATGAAAACTCACTATTAAGTGGTATTTTAAACATTGCTACTTAGAGGAAGTGATGTGAAAATCATGCGGAAAAACTACTTACCGATTGTAAATAGATCATACCCGGTTGGTATGAAGAGACTTCCTCGAAGGAAGTTGAAAACCCGTTCATCGTTTATGAACGGAGGTGTCCTTATACCCAAGCGGTATAATGGATAGAGAAAACATATGTTTTGTCGGAAGTGCTCTCCCTGACTGTGTGCCAATGCTTAAACAATTTGGGAGACCTTCTCGACGGGAGCTCGAATAGCTCTGATAGGCCGGGGGCCTCGATTTTGGAACTTGGGGTCTAAATGCCCAATTTTGAAAATCTCGTACAGTGGGCCCAAGGCTAGTTGGCATGAGCAGGAGCTCGTAAATGAACATGATATATGTGCCATAAAATTTAATAAGTGAATTGTTTGGCCATGGTACCAAGATAGGACCGACATGCTCAGTCAACTAGCGGTAGTGTGACATGACAGGTCGACGGACCAGTCAAGACAAACAACTGCGGGTTGACTTGAGAGTCGGGGCCGTTGGACCAGTGGCACCACAAATTACATGGCAATATAAGAAAATATTGTTTGTGCATACACTGTGAGTACGGGATCATCAAGATGCCCATGAGGGGTAGTGATGCGTCCTAAGGGCACTGGACGACCTAGTGGCTATAAGGGCAGTTTGTCGTTCTAGGTGTATGTGCGAAATCTGGAGTAGCACCAAGCGCATGAGACCGGGGTGGGGACAGGATGAGTTCTCTGTTCTCATACGGACATGAAGAAGTGATTTTGGGATTGTGGGTTGAATGTCACGTACATCCACTCATTCCCAGGGTAGAAGTGGTCGTACTTCTATCTAGGTGGCAGGAAAAGTCGCTCCGAAGCCACTAGCGGGCTCAGTAGTGATACTAACTTGCGAATGTGTGTAACCTTCATGATTAAGGATGTGTGTTGGGTGATGACACGCCGTGGTAAATAAGAAATGTTGGAAAAACCTGAATTTTTAAATGAAGGGATTTTTGAAAATAAAGAAGTCTGGCACACTCCATATAAATATTTTTCTTAAAAGTCAAAAGCTTTTAAAAACCCATTCACTGATCCCTTTCAGGAAATCTTGGAAAGCCTCCCCTTAAAGACCGTCAACAAAGATGTATGTAAGACAGGTATGTAAAGTTTTAAATTTCATGCAGTTTTGATTATGCTATTCTAGGAAAAAGGTGCAGGTTAAAGAATGCCTTACTCTTTACGGTTTACAATAAGGGGAAATCCTTTAATAAACCGGGAGAGTGGCGGGTTGATCATGGGGATCCGACCAAACCGGGTCGGGGCGTGACATAGCATTGGTCGCCCTGGCACGTCTCCGCCTTCTAGGCGGACAATTGCCCCCATGGTACCCCTCACAATGTGAGCACGGGTTCATGCTAGGTTCCTCGAACTCCATGGATGCCAATGAGCTGGGAGCCCTCTGGGCTTTTACCGCTGGTGTGATATCCACCCCATATCAGCTCAAGAGGACGTCATCGTGGGCGTGCTGCATGGGACATGCTGTGCACGCCTTACTGTGTATTGGAGGGAGTCAGCAGAAAACCCTCACGTAGTTTGCATATGCCTCCTAGAAATTTCTCTCGGCTTCTTCTCGAATCTAGGCATGATCCTGTTCCCTGGGTGGGGAAGTTTCGTCTTCCATCGAGTGGGGGAGGGGAATCGAGAATTAGGGTTGGTGGAGGGAAAAACTTATTAGAAATGTTATGCTCTAATACCACACAAGTTATCACACCCCGATCCGGTTCGGTCGAGGTCCTGTGATCAACCTGCCACTCTTCCATGCATCATTCGAGTATTCCTACCTTAATGATACAGGAAAGGTAGATGTGTGCCTATGCCCATTCCCTTACTATGAGTTTGGGATGGGGAACGTACCTCAAGGGCCTGATCTTTTCCTAGAACTTTATGTCTCATTTGTCTTGATCCTGAAAGGGTGAGAGGAGGGGAACGAGTATATAAGTACATATACTCTGTAAAACCCATCCTTTTGGATAAAAAAAATTGGTAAAAGAACCGGTATAGGTTTATACATGAAGAGACGAGTTGTTTAATTAACAAAAAATAGTTAATGTGGGAAATTGGAAAATCTCAATTGACAAAAAAATTACAAAAAACTACAAGGGGGAACCCAGAAGTAGATTTGAGGATAAAACTAGTTCACCCCAAACCGCACCGAACCTGCATAAATCATAGTGAACCAATTTACAAATTCATTTTTCTAGGTGGCTTAAAAATGTCAATTTGGAAAATTGAGACCACCATTAGATAGAAAATAAATTTTGATAAATTTAGAAAATTTTAAATTTCAGAAAAATGGTTGAACCAGGTTCGAATCGGCCGAATTGCGAATATTTGGCAGGAAACCGGTTTGGCTAGACCAGTCAATTGACAACAGTCTATGGTCAACGGTCAACGGTCAGTTGACACCCTATCAGCTGTAATGCATACATAGATAGCCAATGGAAGGATGGCATGTGCCTGGTCAATAGTCAACTGGTGCCTTGTCAGCACGTCACACATACACAAGCAGCCAATGAGAGGCTGCCATGTGTTCGATCAATGGGTCAACGATTGACGCGACGGCCAAGTTGGCACTCCACGTCAGAAAAACTGACCAATCACAGTGTGCCACGTGGTACGAATGACATGTCATCATCTTCAACCTTTAGATGTTGATAGAGAGAATGGATGAGAGAGAGATGCTAGAAAAGTTGGAGTCTCCAACGACTCGAAAAACTCTCTGTTCAGGTCGCTGCCAGCCAAGTCGGAGGTCTAGTCTTACATCGGCGGGTAGCCTGAATAGTTGTCGAGCTCCCTATATAAAGAGCACCCCTCATTTGTTCTCAACATCCCATAATCGAGTGAAGAAGAAGAAGAGTACATTTTTCGGCGAGCCGCGAACTAGAGCTCCAACGATAGGATTTTTCTCAACCTCCAAAGCCACATTGGATATCTATGGAATCAGGAGGAAGTCCTGTACCTGACCATACCTTCCATTCAGCTTGAAAGCCACTAAGGAGGAACGAGGAAGCTCAAACATTGCAGCTACTCCTCGGCTGGAAAATAGCCCGCATCTAGCTGCCCACTACGAGCTTTCTCCCAGCCAATTGTGGCCAAGTCGGACTCCCTACGCCCCACTTGGAGGTGTCCCGACCTTCCCCTAAGCTAAGAAGGTAAGCTCCCTCTACCACCCTTCACTAGAAAATACTATGCACGGTTGAATTCTGCAACAAAATTTAATACTAAAATTTGCACTGCTCATGTCATCAATTGAAGCATGGTTTGATCTTGGGAGGATCCCCATGATGAGAGAAACATGGTGTAGCCGAAGCTTTGATCACCGAACCCTCACAAGTAAGATATTGAAGCTTTCTCTCTCTATACTATATTTTCCGATGAAGCTCTGTTTAAACTTATTTCTAAGCCAAATTAGATGATTCAAAGCTTGAAATGACAAGAAAAACATAGAGAAGGTGATTCAAATCAAGAATGAGGGAATTTAACCAAGTTTCATGGGTCAATTGGACGAAAATTTGATTCGGGGGCCAAAATGCAAACTTTGAAAAGTTTGAAAAAATTGGGGATTTTTCAAAAATCAAGGACAGATTGGCAAATTGATAAAATTGAGGGTCTTTTCATGCAATTCCATTCCAATTGAGGGTCAATTGGGCAAGTTGGATCAAATGGAGGACCAATTTGTAAAATTTGAGAATTTGGGGTTAAATTGCAATTTTGGAAAATTTTGGGGCTAAATGACAATTATAGAAAATTGAGGGACCCAAGGGCAATGTTGATAAATTTAAGTAATATAAAAGATAATTGGAAAACTTGGGGCTGAATTAAAGAAAAAGGAGCAATTAAGTACTTAAAGATAAATGCACAAACCTTAGGGACTAAAGTGCAATTAAGGTAAAATCTGAAGGCCTATGTGCAAATATGCAAAGAAATGCGGTTCCTTAGTTTAATACTCCAACGAGGACATTCGTGTCATGTAGGAAGAGACTACTCGAGTGCCGACTTCCGAAAAAGAGACCACGAGGCCAGACTCCGTCGATGCGATCCTTAGGGACTAAAGTGCAATTAAGGTAAAATCTGAAGGCCTATGTGCAAATATGCAAAGAAATGTGGTTCCTTAGTTTAATACCCCAACGAGGACATTCGTGCCATGTAGGAAGAGACTACTTGAGCACCGACTTCCGAAAAAGAGACCACGAGGCCAGACTCCGTCTATGCGATCCCGCCAAAATCACTAGCTGAGTGGGAACCGCTATGGAGTGTGTTAGACTCCTTATTTTCTTTCAAAAATCCTTTTATTTCAAATTTCTATTTTTATCAACATTTCTTATTAACCATGGTGTGTCATCACCCAACACACATCCTTCATCATGAAGGTCAAACACATACAATCTTAGGCTAGGTCGTCCACTTAACCCACTTGTGGCATCGGAGAGGCTTTACTAGCCACCTAGATAGAAGCATGTCCATTTCTACCCTAAGAATGAGTGGATGTACACGATATCCAACCCTCAATCTTGAAATCAATTCTTCGTGTGCGTATGAGGATAGAAACCTCATCCCGACCCCACCCCGGTCTCATGCGCAATGAAGCTACGTCGAGCTTCGCAAGGTCATATGGTCCGACGAATTGCCCTTATATCCACCAGGTTGTCTAGGGCCCTAGGACACATCACTATCTCATTTGGGCATCTTGAAGGTCCCATACACACAATGCATGCAAAATCAATACTTTTATCTCATGCCTTATAATCTGTGCTGCCACTAGTCCAACGGCCCTAACCATCAACTCAACCTGCAGCTGTTTGTCTTTATTAGTCTGGAGACCTGTCATGTCACACTGCCACTAGTTAACTAAATATGTTAGTCCTATCTTGGTACCATGGACAAACAATTCATTTCCTTAAATTTTCATGGCCTATATCTCATGTTTGTTTACAAGCCCCTGCTCGTCCCAATTGGCCTATGGCCCACTATTCGAGATTTTCAAAATTGGGCATATTAGCCCCCAAGTTTCAAAACCGAAGCCCCTAGCCTATAAGAGCTATTCGAGCTCCCGTCAAAAAGGTCTCCCAAATCATTCAAGCAGTGACACACAATCAAGGGAGAGAACTTCCGACAAAAATATGTTTTCAATTGTCCATCATATCAACTGGGTATAATGACATCTCTGTTTATAATCGATGAATCGGTTTTCCACTTCCTTCGAGGAAGTTTCATCATACCAATCGGGTATGATCTACTTACAACTGGTAAGTAGTTTTTTCACATGATTTTCACATCACTTTTTTAAGTTGTGATGTTTAAAATACCACTAAGTAGTGGGTTTTCATTTCGAGATACTTATCATCCCCAACCGGGTATGAAATAAAATCCCACTCACCCATTAATGCAGTGAATTCCACTCGATCGGTTCTTTGTATTCAAGCGAGTTAGTCCTTGCTGGCATTCCCGATACTTCGTATTCCTACACGATATGAACATCCTGTTCATTATATCTCGGCCTAATAGACTTCATTCATTCCAAATGAATAAGAAAACCAAACTTTCTATTTATTTGCAATTAGGTCCCTAAAGTTATTTTTCATTAAGTTCCTAATGTCGGTTTTTCTCAAATTGAGTCCCAAAACTTTTAAAATTTATCTTAGGACCTCAATTTATTTAATTTCACAAAAAGGGGTTAAATTTCCAAATTTCCAATTTGGTCCCCAACTTTTCCAAAATTACCATTTGGCACTTCATTTACAAAAATGGTAAGTTTCAGCCCCAAAAATTCTAAAATTCCTCAATTAGCCCTCTAACATTTTTATCAAGCCCAATTGACCCATAATTTTATAAAATTGCATCTTGGTCCTTCAAATTTTTGAAAATCCCCAATTTCCACTCCTTAACACAACCAAATTTGATTTCATCAAATTTACCAATCAAACACATCTAATTATTGAAATTTAAGTTAAAATTGAGATCATACATCTTCATACAATTCAATAACACTTTGAATCGCAAGTTTTGACGCCGGAACTAGCTCAAACGGAGCTTTGCCGAAAAATAGATTGTAGAGAGAGAAAGCTTTGATTTCTCACCGGTGAGGGCTCGACGGTCTGAGCTTTCTATCTGGGCAGATAGCTCTCATCCTAAGGTTCATCCTAGAATCAAGGATTGCATCAATTGATACCGAATTGAGTTAGAATTTCATCATCGAAATTCTGTCGGTTCTCTCTCTAGCACCAGTCGAAAATTGCAAAGGGGGGCCGAATTGGCTTACCTTTCAGTCCTAATTCGGCTATGGGAGGGCTGAGAACATGTTGGGAGGGCTTGATTTGGCTTGAGGAGGGCTCGAATTGGCCAATTTCAACTCGGTCGAAACAGCGTAGCTTCTGTCCGCTAGAGCTGCTTCACTGTTCCATCACGTTGTTGCTTCTCTAACGACCCTCGAAGCAAATCAAGACTACAAGCATGTAGCTGACTTCTCCCCGGTTCTAAAGAACCCGACCTTGCCTTGTTTGGCTCAGAAATGACCCTATATCGGAGCTCTGGTTCGAGCTTCACTGGAAAACTAAGCAGTTGAGAGAGAGTGAGCTTTTCAGGTGTGGAGAGGATGAATGAGGAGGGGGTCTTTATATAAGAAGCTTAGGGACTTCTTGGTCGTCCGATTGGCACCTTAATGGCGGTCATTCATTGCCTGAAACTCCCTAGCTAGAGACTTATCAGCTTCGACGATGTTGCGTAATTTTCCGACGAGTGAACAGTGTTGTCATTTGTAGAAAGAAGATGACACTGTTTCGGACCGGTCCAAACTAGGCTCAAAGCTTAAACCGACCAGTTCACCCCCCATTCGACCAAATTTTTCAAATCTAAAAATTTCTAAATTCATTTTTTATCCAATGATGGCTTCAAATATCAAATTTGAAATTTTTAAGCCACCTAGAAAAATGAATTTAGGATATGGTTCAATAGTGGTTCAAACCGGTCCAAACCGGTTCGGATCCGGTTCACCTAAACCGCTTTGGTTTTCATCTCCAATTCATTCTCAAGTCCATTTCCATGACTTTTGGGACTCTTTGGGTCACTCAGGATCCATAAATTTCCCGGTTTGCCCTTTCTCTATCGGTTCTGATTTATGAATAACTCGGTTCATAAACCAGTTCAAATCTAGTTGGATCTGGTTCATCTAAACCGATCTGGTTTTTCTCTTCCAATTTGTCCTAAGGTTCTTTTCCAAGGTTTTATGAACCCTTTGGATCACCTGGGAGTTGTAAATTTCCAAATTGCCCCTTCCCAAATGAACGAGTTTGTGAACTGATTCGGTTTTCTTACTCGATTTGACCGATTCTTTTTTTGGTTTACAGCTATGCCTCCACCGGTGAGCAATTGAAACTTTCTCTCTCTACGTTCTATTTTTCGATAAAGCTTCATTTGAGCTCGTTATTACGTTAAAACTTACGATTCAAAGTGCTATGGAATCATATGAAGATGTAGAAACTCAATTTCAACTTTAATTTCAACAATTAGAAGTGTTTGATCGATCAATTTAATGAAATCAAATTCAGCTGTGTTAGGAGTTGAAATTGGGGGAGAATTGGGAATTTTTTAAAATTAGAAGGACCAAAATGCAATTTTATAAAATTGAGGGTTAATTTGACATGATAAGAATGTTAGAGGACCAATTGAGCAATTTTAGAATTTTTGGGGTAAAACTTACCATTTTTGTAAAGGAAGGGCAAAATGGTAATTTTGGAAAATTTGGGGGCCAAATTGGGAATTTGGAAAACTTGAACCCCTTTTCATGAAATTGAATAAAGTGAGATGCCAAGAGGAATTTTAAAAGTTTCAGGATTTAACTTGTGAAAAACTATTAATTGGTGCCTAAAGTAAAAGGAAAAATAACCTTATGGACCAATTTGCAAATATTGAAAAAGTTGTGAATTGAGTCATTTATATTGAATGAGATGATCAAGCCAAATGATAATGAATAAGATGTTCATTTCGTGTAGGAAAATAAGACATCATGAACACTAGCTGAGGTTAAGCTAGTAAGGGACAAAAACTGACTAAGTGGTAATTCACTGCACAAACGGGTGAGTATGATTTTTTATATCATACCCGATTGGAATGATAAGTACCTTGGAAATGAAAATCCACTACTTAATGGTATTTTAAACATCACAACTTGATGCGAACCTCGCCAATATGCTAACGACACCCTACACCAAATATGGCAACGATCCCAAGACTTTCACGACGCAAGTAAGAAAAGATGGAATATACCTTGTTTATGTGAGAAACAAGGTATGGGATATGTAGACGCCACACCCAAATCCTCTAAGAAGAACTCTTAGAAAACCCCGGGTGATAAGTCTTGATTGCTTGAACGCCACAGGTAAAAACCTGATAAGTTCAAAAGCTCTTTCAAGATAGAAAGAAGACAAAACCTCACAAGATATAAATTCCAAAGTGTGTCTCCAATGTTGTGGAGTATGCCTTTTATAGGCTCAGAAAACAACCGAATAACCCACATAATGAGGAAAAAATCTATTATGGTTATAAGCTAACCTTATCTAATCTAACTACCTAATATTATCCTAAGAGATTTATTATATTTATAAATTTCTCCTTATTAATTAAATCTGGACCTTCTGTTGGGCTCATCTTGGGCTCTTCATTTGGGCTTCTATTTGAATATGCAGCAATCTCTTTAATCAGCCCATATAAAACTTCTTTGAATCTTTTAGCCCTTAACTTTGTGATTGGGCCCTCTTGAAGTCTCAAATAATCATTTATCCCATTTGGTGACAAAGTGTTCAGCTTCATTGCAGGCTCGTTTGATTGGGCTTGTGAATTTGTAGACTCTTTTGTCGGATTCACATCATTCTCCCCCTCTTGAAAATGATTTGTCCTCAAATCTTCTGTTCCTTCATCACCTATAGTAAAAGAAATTAAATTAGAAATATGTATGTTATAGCTAACAATATATTTATCAGATAACTTATTGTTGTAATTATTATTAATGACTTTTAACATTTGAAATGATCTCTCTAATCTAAGAAATTTTAGTAGTTTTCTATCCATAAACATTTCATTCCTTATATGTAAACTAACCCAAATCCCTGGATCAAAAACAATTTTCATGAAACTCTTGTTGTAAATATTAATATTTTCTTTAGTCTGCTGTTTTCTATCCAATAGATTAAAACCAAAGATAATCTCCATTGGTGATAACTTAGTTACTGAATAAATATAATGATTATATGCAAACACAACATGTGGTAAGCATGCAGTTGGAAATAGAAGTTTTGTAACCAACACAGTATTCCAAGAAAAATTAAGCAATTTAGTATCAATGATTGTAAACAAAATGTACCTTTCAGATAATGTATGAGAAACTACATTTTTCATACCTTGCTTACACTTGATCACATAACCAGATGTATAAATGAATTCTACCCACCTTGCATGATACTCATTCAGCTTGAGGGCTACTCCGCTTAACTTTTCATTATAATATGCAATTGATCTTCTTTCCTGACTTACCAAGTAAGGTGTTTGCCAATCTTGAATTACCTTAATTTCCTTATCAATGACAATCCCTTCAAAACTTATAACATATCCAGGAAATAGAAGTTTATCCGAACAAATGATAAATATCTTAAAATTCTCAAACAATTTATCTTTGCTTAAAACTTCTAACATCATTTTCAAGTATTCCATAAGTTCATATACCAGGACGTCATCAAAATATATATAGTCAAACTTTAAAATGATAACATGCAAGATATGCTTCATTAATATCATGATAGTGCTATAGGCACTAGTCAATCCAAAAATCACAGCTAACCAATCATATAGACCTGGTTTTGTTTCAGATGTTGTTTTCAATTTATATTTATCTTTAATTCGAAATTTATTATATTCACTTTTAAAATTTATTTTTGCAATCAAATAAGATCCATACAAATCATCTAACATATGATCTAAATAAGGAATAGAGTATCGAAAATATACCTGGGTATTGTCAATAACTCGACAATCAATGTATGCTTGACAAGTCTTACCTCGTTTGGATAGTTGCACAACTGGTGGATTAATTCTCCTGGGTATAATTCTCTTTGTCATCTGCTTTATGACTTGGTGTTGAGCTTGATGCTTGATTCCTTGAGTTAGTGCTAAACCACGAGATTTCTTCATTACAACATGCTTAAATTCCTGCAAAAAAGATATAATATTGCTCGGCAGATATCCGACAATGGGGTTAGTATTTAAAAATATATCCTTGTACATAGGTACTGTAAGGACATGTAAACTTATAAAATTATTTTTACTCTCCTTCTTTTCAATTATGACTTTTTTCTTTTCCTTTTCAAACTTGGCTTTTCTCTCTTCTGTTTCTCTTTCTTCCTTTTCAACATTGCCTTTTGTATATTTCTTTTCAATCATGGCTTTTATCTCTTCTTGTTTTTCTGCCTTTTTCTTTTCATTTGCCTTTTTCCTTTTCAATTGATCCTCATGTATTTGCTGTAGAGTCATAGGTACAAGAGATATCGGTCTATTATGCATTACAAATAAGTACCTATTTGTTAATCTATCATGTGTAACTTTACGATCAAACTTCCAAGGTTGTCCCAATAGAATATGGCATGCTTGCATTGGCACCACATCACATAATACCTCATCCTTATATTTTCCAATAAAGAATGAAACCAACACTTGCTTGGTTACCTCGAGTTTGTGGTGATCGTTCAATCTTTGAAATTGATAAGGCTTCGGATGCTTCAGTGTAGGTAATGCCAACTTCTCCACAAGCTCGGTGCTAGCCATATTAGTGCAGCTTCCTTCATCTATGATAACAGAACAAACTCTATTTTTCATAGAACAACGAGTATGAAATAGATTCTCACGTTGGTTGTCCATGACGTCATCAATCCATGGCCTTTCACTTGGAGTACATTGATTGATGCAATCATGTCCGGCGCTATCACAATTAACTTGAAGATCTTCAAATTCCTCGAGTTCTTGAGTATCGAAACGCCTAGATTGAAAGCACCAAGGTTGTTGTTCAACGGAAGTATGTTGATGTGAACGACGTATCACACCTTCCTCCAAGCGATCCATTCGCGTGTGAAGTGGCTCAAATCCAGACTTTACAACTTGTTCCATCGTGGCCTTCCAATCTAGATTTTGAACGGGCTGAGGGAAACTGGCTTCTTTCCATGTGTTTTCTCTTTGTTGGAAATTGTAATCTTGCCAATTGTTAGAAACAAAAGAACCTCGCAACTCTTCCTCACATGTTTCTCTTAAACACTCCTGTTTAAAACTCAAATGGCTTTTTCTTAAAGATTTAAAAAACTCTTGCCTTTTTCCACTCATATGTCTTCTTTCTATCTGAATTGAACTTTAAAAACAAATCATTTTTTTACGAAGCAGTTCAACTTGAGGGACAATCAAGACATATCGATAAAGGTTTCCAAAAAGTAATTCCAAAGAATTTAAATGAGAAGAAAGAAACTAAGATGGAATGATGTAATAAACTTAGATATATAGCATAATAAGAATGAGATATAAGATATAATTGTGTGCCTCCTTTTTTTTCTTTTGCCTTTTTTTTCCACGATTTTTTTTTGCTCTTTTTTTTTAGCACGAACTTTTTTTTTGTCCTTTTTTTTTAGCACGAACTTTTTTTTGGCTCTTTCTTTTTTGGCACGAATATTTTTTTGGCTTTTTTTTTCTCCTTTTTTTTAACCTACTGAAGAGAAGATTAATAGAAGAATATGATAATTTTTTTATAGAGAATAGAAATAGGTAGAGAAGATAAAAAAAAGAACTAGATAAAAAGATGGGATGGAACTTGCCGTGCAACCATGTGCTCTGATACCAACTGATGCGAACCTCGCCAATATGCTAACGACACCCTACACCAAATATGGCAACGATCCCAAGACTTTCACGACGCAAGTAAGAAAAGATGGAATATACCTTGTTTATGTGAGAAACAAGGTATGGGATATGTAGACGCCACACCCAAATCCTCTAAGAAGAACTCTTAGAAAACCCCGGGTGATAAGTCTTGATTGCTTGAACGCCACAGGTAAAAACCTGATAAGTTCAAAAGCTCTTTTAAGATAGAAAGAAGACAAAACCTCACAAGATATAAATTCCAAAGTGTGTCTCCAATGTTGTGGAGTATGCCTTTTATAGGCTCAGAAAACAACCGAATAACCCACATAATGAGGAAAAAATCTATTATGGTTATAAGCTAACCTTATCTAATCTAACTACCTAATATTATCCTAAGAGATTTATTATATTTATAAATTTCTCCTTATTAATTAAATCTGGACCTTCTGTTGGGCTCATCTTGGGCTCTTCATTTGGGCTTCTATTTGAATATGCAGCAATCTCTTTAATCAGCCCATATAAAACTTCTTTGAATCTTTTAGCCCTTAACTTTGTGATTGGGCCCTCTTGAAGTCTCAAATAATCATTTATCCCATTTGGTGACAAAGTGTTCAGCTTCATTGCAGGCTCGTTTGATTGGGCTTGTGAATTTGTAGACTCTTTTGTCGGATTCACATCATTCTCCCCCTCTTGAAAATGATTTGTCCTCAAATCTTCTGTTCCTTCATCACCTATAGCAAAAGAAATTAAATTAGAAATATGTATGTTATAGCTAACAATATATTTATCAGATAACTTATTGTTGTAATTATTATTAATGACTTTTAACATTTGAAATGATCTCTCTAATCTAAGAAATTTTAGTAGTTTTCTATCCATAAACATTTCATTCCTTATATGTAAACTAACCCAAATCCCTAGATCAAAAACAATTTTCATGAAACTCTTGTTGTAAATATTAATATTTTCTTTAGTTTGCTGTTTTCTATCCAATAGATTAAAACCAAAGATAATCTCCATTGGTGATAACTTAGTTACTGAATAAATATAATGATTATATGCAAACACAACATGTGGTAAGCATGCAGTTGGAAATAGAAGTTTTGTAACCAACACAGTATTCCAAGAAAAATTAAGCAATTTAGTATCAATGATTGTAAACAAAATGTACCTTTCAGATAATGTATGAGAAACTACATTTTTCATACCTTGCTTACACTTGATCACATAAAAACTTGAATAATTGATTTGTTTGGCCAATGTACCAAGACAGGACCGACATACTCAATCAACTAGCGGCAGTGCGACATGATAAATCTCCAAAATAATCAACACAAACAGCTACAGGTTAAGTTGAGGGTCGGGGCCGTTGGACCAATGGCACCATAGATTATATGGCATGATGTGAAAATACTGATTGTACATGCATTGTGATTACGGGACCTTAAAGACGCCCAAGAGGGGTAGTGATGCACCGTGGACGACCTGATGGATATAAGGGCAGTTAGTCGTACCATGTTATCTTGTGAAGCTCGACGTAGCTTTAAGCGTACGAGACCGGGGTGGGAACGAGATAAGGTCTCTGTTCTCATACGGACACGGAGAATTGTTATGGGATTGAGGATCGGATGTCACGAACATCTACTCATTTTCAAGATAGAAGTGGACGTACTTCTATCTAAGTGGCTGGTAAAGTCGCTCCGACGCCACAAGTGGGCTCAGTGGACGTACTGGCCTGCAATTGTGTGATTGACCTTCGCGATGAATGATGTTATTTTAAAAACTGAGATTTTTAAAATGAAGAAAATCTAAAGAAAATTAAGGAGTTTAGCACGCTCCAACTTGAAAACTTCTTTTTTAAACTCCATTTTTTTTAAATACTCATTTACTGAGTTTTAGAAACTCATCACTCTTTTTTATCCGTTTTCAGGAAAACAGAAAATGATTAGAAATAACATTGAGCCTTATCCTCTATCAGGTATGCTTAATTTCTTTTAACTTTACATTTTATTTGATATATATTTTTTCAGAAAATAAGGTCGAAAATGCATATGGCTCATATCGAGTTAAAAAAGGAGTAAACTTCTCTTGAATTGGGAGAGCGGCGAATTGTTCACGAAAGTACAACTAAATCGGATTGGAGTGTAATAATATTAAAATAAATACTTATTAAAAATTTCACATAAAAATATATTTTTTAAAACTCTTAGATCATATTCACATTTTTAAAATTTGTTTCAATTTTACTAAAAAACATCTCATATATTATTTGTATAAAGTGACAAATACATGTTTAATAATATTTGAAGCATTTGAAATCAAGTTTACATAAATGAGTTGATTCACTTATGTAATCCGTGGAATATAACACATCCGTAACAACCAACATTTTCAATATAATAGAAGGAGAAAGTACCTATATGAGTAGGTATAGTGCTAACAACCTAAAATACTCTCTTTGCCCTCAAATTCCCTCTTCCAAAAAACAAGTATTCTTCCTTACTACGGATATTTCACGGATGGGGCTATCAGATTTGATCAAATCATATTAGGTAGCCCTGTGACAACAAGCACAACTGTATTAGCAACATAGAGTAGAGATATTGAATGAGTGTAACTTTTCTTTTTTTGCTCAAGAATGAGTGTAACTTAACAAGTGTGTCGTGTAAGCATATTTGTGAAAAAAAAATTTTAATCTAAAAATTTAGAAGGTACTCTAAAGGCTTCATTTAAACTACTTATTGGATTTAAATAATGAAATTCATTCTGAATATCCATTAAATATTTAATTAACAATACAAGAATCAATCGTATAGTAGTTGTATAAACATGAGTTCATTTGATAAGAACCAAGATGGGCTAACCTTGTGCAAGCACAGTAATAATAGGGAGGATGTGATGTGGGTAATATATGTTATGACTGGGTTTTAGACATCTATAGATGACTTTTTAAACGTGTGAATTCATCATTTAGTTTAGATAATGAGATCACAACATTATCCACCAAATACTTATATGGGTAGGAGTAGATCTGGCGGCACTATCTTGCCAATTGTTTTTCTAAGAAGTAAGTTGACTTTCGATAAAGGTCATTACTTATAATTTTCTCTAAAAAAAATAACTAAAAAAGATATCACATCTAACAAAAATGGCTTGCCCGAGTTAATTCAGCCCCCACAGGAGAAGCAGTTTTGGCAGCCGCAGTTCACATAGGTAGAATCAGAGTCTCCATTGAAGGCTTTGAGTCGACTACTCCCTCCTGCGGACCGCATCTCCAAACATGACTCATATCCTTTGAAATTCGGTTTTACTAGTTCTGAAATTCCCTCTAGTTTCGGTTTATGTCTCATTTTCAGTTCACGCTCGATTGATTCATTGATGGGTTGGTCTCCCCTTTTCGTGATTGGTTGATTTTCGCCATTCCTGGGTTGTCTCTTGTTGCTTATAGATTAATAGAATAGATGGATGTGGTGAGTTTCATATGGCCTGAAAAAAAACGCAACTTAGGTTGTGGGCTTCTGTTTTCTCCTTGACTACTGTTGAGATTTCACGTGGAAACCAGAGAGATCGTGATCGGGAACGTGCTCAGGCAAAGAGTTCCAAGAAGGGTAGTCAGAACAAAGACGATGGGTTGACTCCTGAGCAGCGCCGTGAGAGGTTAGTTGGATTTTGGTTAGACTAATGGTCATTTGTTTGTTGCATCTTTAAATTTTGTTCGATATCCATAACTGCACTTTAGATCTTTCTTTTTTTGTTGCGGAAATACTTATAATAAATGCCAATTTGTTAGTTACATCTAAGGTATTGAAATTCTTGCTTCATTGAGGTTTGATCATTAGCCTGGATTTCATTGGGACAGTATTAATGCAATTTTGCCTCTCCCCTAAAAATTATCTGCAACCTTTTAACAAAAAGGCATGAATCCAGATAAAACTAGGTAGTCCCGTGTCTTCAGTTCAATTGCTTTTTTTAGCATTGTGTTGAGTTCTCTTCCTGGATTGGACTGCGAGCCCATCTAGTCAGATTATCTCAATCCATAAGGGGAAATAGGATCAATAGGAAACAGGAAATGTCGTGTGTGCTGCAATTCTAACATGGATCATGTAGGGTAAAGTGTTGGACCTGGAGCAAAGGGAAAGTGTATTGTTCTAACATTAGGGTAAAGTTGGGGCAGAGGATAAGCTCTACTGTAGAGTGACATGGCCATTATTTTGCCATTTTTGAAGTAAAATGGAATACTTGGGGAATTAGACAATGTTTGTCCTTGTTCCATGATTCTTGATGCCCCACATTTGGCTCAGTAGATTCTCCTAATTTTGTGTTAAATGTTCTCTAAAAGCAGCTTTATTTTTTCTCTACAGGGATGCCAAGGCTCTTCAGGAAAAGGCAGCTAAGAAGGCAGCACAGGCTGCAGGTGGTGGAGATGCTGGTGGTAAGAGCAGTAATAAGAAATAGAGACCTCATTTCAACAGGAGTTTCAGGTTAATAAATTAATTCCAACTTGAAACCTGAAGCTAGTTTATGTATGAGATCTGAGGATTTATCTTTCTGCTGGTAAAAGAGTGACTTTCCTGTTACTGTTACTGATGAATTGTACTCCTATCAACTGGTTGGAATTCAATTGTACTCCTATCAACTGGTTGGAATTTGAATTTGATCTCAGTATGTAACTCCATGGGCTTTGAGTTTGCCTATTGTTCTACCAAAACATGAATTTCTGTATTTTTTTTGCTCAATATGGATGGTGCATTATTCAATACCTAACATTATTTTTTTAAATCAATAAAAAATTTTGAGTTTCGTCCATTTTAAATTAATATTAGAGGTAAAAAGAAATGTTCGGTACCTATTTTTTAAAATTAATATTTAACTCTCTGCAATATTAAAAAATCGATTCTTAATCACGAATTTTCATTTTTAAGAAAATTTAAAATAAAATTAAGTTATATAAATTTTCATCAAAATTGTCGGATGGCAGTAGTCGGTTCTCTTTCCGTTGGTCCCCACTGTGCTTGTTGGGCCCCACAAGCCTACAAGCTTCTAAATTGTAGGGGCTCCTTACTTTCAAAAGCTCCGTACGTTCAATAGCTCATTCATCGTCGCGTTTGAGCCAGGATTCCATCGTTTCACTGATGAAATTGTCGTGTCAGTCAATCGGTAAGCTGTTGTTTCGGAGAGCCACATATATCTTTCTCGGCTCTCTCTCTCCCTCTACCGTCTCTGGGAATCATTTGATTGATCTCGTGCTTTGATCGACTCCTTGGAAATGGAGGAAAGTCTTTGTAAGCAGATGTGTTGATTCTTCTGTCATCAGTCCATTGTGCCTGTGAGTCGATGATCGAAGCGCCTGTGATTGATCGAAGCGGGACTTTTATTTTGAGGTCATATCATTTCTTTAAAATAATTTTCTTGGAAAAGTGATTTTCCATGTTATTTTGCCCCTTGAATAGTTGTTTGGTGAAAGTTGCCTTCCCTTGATAGATGATCTTTTAATGAATCCATGAAATCTATCGTGGGGGAAAGAACAAAGTGATGTCCAAATCATCAACTTGGTGCATTTATGACAATGGCTTTTTCATTATTGTGGTATGGAGCTATTTAAAGAAACAAGGCACCTAAAACCTCAGCTTCATGATATGCCCTTTAGGTCTCATTGAATTGTATTAGTTGATGGGAGATCTTTTTGCTATCAAACTTAGTGTATCATTTTTCAGTATTTCTTCAGTGCATTAAGTGTCTGAATACAAGGAATATATTTTCCTGCAACTAGCCTTCAGGTAAAAGGTACATAAATAGGTTTTATATTACCATTTCCATTGATATGCTTTGGTATCCTAAATGGGTAGATTATGATATAATGGAAGATTAGTTGTAAGAAATAGCATTACTAGTGAAGCTATAATTGGTGGGTGAGAGATATGTTTATAGATGTGGCATCTCTTATTTAAGACTTGTAGCTGTTATTCCTCATTTATTTGGTCAATTGTTCCTACTTCTGAATACGAAATTCGTATTTCCTCCCCGAGCTTTGTATTTTTACTCAGTACTAGCAAGGGAGGTCATATTTTTCATATCTTCATTTTCTTTCTTTTGTCATAGGAGGCTAGTGAGAAGACACTACTTCTGATATGTGAAGTACATTGGACTACAACTTGATGCTTGTATGACAGAATAATTTTAAGAAGAAGCTTTACTGTAGGAGAAATGGCATGCACAGCATTACAAATGTGGACATTTTCTGCCCTGGTGGGTGCATTTCTCGATCTCGCTATAGCATATTCATTGCTGTGTGCATCTACTGCAGCTTATTTTGCTTCAAAGTTTCTGAGTGTCTTTGGTTTGTCCCTACCATGCTCTTGCGGTGGTCTATTTGGGCATCCCAGTAAAAACAGTAAGTGTGTACAGAGGGTATTAGTAGATTCCCCTTTACAGAAAATATCAGCCATTAATACCTCTATTAGAAGCAAGGCCCCTTTTGATTTGGTATCTGTCAGTGGAAAGAACAGTGAACTGAACTCACACCTTGGAAGAAAGGGTATTGATGAAATTCCACAGGACGAAACCTTATCTACCTCATGCTCTGGGAAGAGTCTAGAGCCCTCTCCTAGGAAATATGTAGATGATGTGCATTTAAGGATTTCAGAATTGTGCGTATCAGAAGGAAATGCTGCAGATAATTGGAAGCAAAGACCAGGTCTTCAACAACGTAGAAGAGGTTCCCTAAGATATAGGCGCTCTTCATCAATACCTTGGCAGGATTCAATTCTATGTGACTCACGACATCTTTCTTCCCCACCTATCAGCATCGACTCAGATAACGAAGCTCCTATGAAAAATAGTAATGATATGCAAGGAGATCGTAAGCATTCTTCCCTGTACGTTACTCTAATTATTGTCAAACTAATTGTGGATTGAATTTGATTGCCATGTTAAACACGGTGACTTCCACAGGTCTGGTATCACAGTGTCATGAATCTATGATGTGACTCTACAATAGGGGTCAGTGAATGTTTTAGACGCCAGGAGATATTTCTACCTATCAAAACTTCAAATAGTGATCAAATTTTCGAAGTCTTTTCATGTCTAAATTAAATCAAAAGCATTACTATTCTACAATGAAATTATGCATCCTTATACTAGTTAATTAATACACAAAAGGTTATGCCAAATAAGGAGTTGATAAATTGTTCGTTTTGTTTTTCACATTTGATCTAGTTATTCCTCTTCTGGAGATGATTTTCCATAAAGAGATTTGGATATATTCTGGAATGTTGGAATACATGTGGAAGCAATGAGCTGTTGCATTTCATATCATATAACTATGGGAAATTTCATGTTCATTGTGACTCTTGATGGTGTTGGTTTGATCCAGCTTGGAGAGAATGGCTATTTTGCATGTTTACAAAATGTTCTACGTTTGAATGTATTAAACATGGATTTTCTTTGATAATGATGTTACAGGTCATATGGAAGTTTCAAAGGACAGGGAAACATCCCAGGATATTAATGTGCAGGAGACAATTTGCAATGATTTTGGATCAAATAAGAACATAAATAATTCTGGAGACACATCAGAGGATGTGTCAACTAGTGAAGGATCTTCTCGTGATGGTTTGATACAGATCAATAGCTCACGTTCGTGTATGAATGACAAGGATATAATCAAAGCCCTTGAGATTTCCTTGCTGGAAGAGCGAGTTGCTCATGCTAATTTATGCCTCGAGCTAGAGAAAGAGAGAAATGCTGCTGCTATAGCTGCGGATGAAGCAATGGCTATGATTTTACGAATTCAGGAGGAGAAGGCATCAATAGAGATGGAATCTCGGCAGTTCCAAAGAATGGTTGAGGAAAAGTCTGCTTTTGATGTGGAGGAGATGAACATTATGACAGAGATTTTGCTCAGAAGAGATAGGGAGAAGTATTTCTTGGAGAAGGAGTTGGAATCTTATAGGCAAATATTTTTTGTAAATGAGCAGTTGGACAGTGATCTTGAAGATACTGCAGCAACTCGGGAAGAAGGAGATTACTCCATTCATTCTTCCATTAAGGAACTTGAGTTAATGCCTCCAAAAACCAGAAGATCCTTTAGCCGAAGGGAATCGATATCACAAGATACGGGCCCTCCCGATATTCCTGAGGCCATGGGAATTAACTACCAAAACGGCCCTGCTATCATGTCCTTGAATAGTCCATCACCTGATGAACACGATATTCATGAGAAATCCATGATGCAAGTTAAGAATGAAGAACAGGGCACAATTAACACCATAATGGGTGAAGATTTCAGATCTAACAGTGAACATGACTTCAGTATTCCGCGAATGAGTACCGATAGTAGTACCATCTTCATGGATAATGATAGGAAAGTACTATGCATCAAAAGGAGCAGTTCCGATACAATTGCTTGCTTCCAAGAAAATAGCTATTCTCTGCCAAAACATTCACCTTCCAGGTTACGGAGGAAGTCCATGTCATCGTTTGATCATGAGAGGATTAAGATTGATAGTGAAGTGGGGTTACTCAGGGAAAGGTTAAAGTTTGTGCAGAAGGGAAGACAGAGACTTAACTTCTCCACTACGAGTCTTGAAGGGCCGAAATCTCAGCTCAAGTTATTGGAGGATATAGCTTGTCAAATCCAAAAGATTCGGTTATTGAGAAATCCAATGAAGGCGGGTCGTCAAGCCTCTGCTCTGCCGCCTCTATCAAAGGTGCTTTTTTATCAGAGTTTCTCTAATTGGTGCTTGGTACATTACAGTAAAAACTATGGTAACTAAAATATGTAGATTCCAAGTTAAAATCCCAAAAAGAATTTATAATTTATTTAAGCAAACTTTTACCATTTTCTCAAATCTAGTACAACATTTATTGCATATTTTAAATAAGTATATAATTTATTAATTTTGTCAAATCTAGCACAAAATTTTTTTTCTGACTAGGCACAATATTTACTTGTTTTATCAAATCTAGTCCGACACCTATGTTTTGTCAAAATTACATAAATCGCTTACATTCGGTAATTCGGTGATATTGGCATGATATTGATCAAGTAAATGACACGTCATTTTACATTTGCATCATGTTTTTGCGTACCATATATGCGGACAAGAAAATCATGTTGTCCTAGCTCTGATAAAATGACTAAAGGTTTTGCCCTTTGGATTGGTGGAATTAGTGGAAAATGTTGTGCTAAATTGGGAAAAAAAATACTAAAGGGCGTGATTAAATAGGTTAGTAACCCAAAAAATATCTTCTTTTTCAAACCAATGCTCTTTGATTTAGCAAAAATACTCTGCTTGGAGTTCACGGTTTAAAAACAAATGATAAGAGTTATGTTTGTCTCTCAATTTTTGTTTTATTCCCAAGTTCCAAGGACTTTCACTCCTACAGAATTCTCTCATATCTATTTATTTCTATACTGAAGATAAGTGAGGGTAGTGGATATAATGTAATTAAACAGGAGAATTGTCTGCTATAGTGACTGCTTCATTTAACCTGAGTTGAAGTCAACCCCTCAATGCCATGTCTTCCTCTTATCCTGATCTTAACAGAAGATTACCCCCTACGATTTTCAGGATACATCAAAGAAGAGGATTTTGTGAGGGTCCCTCCTCATGTGAGCATTGGAGATCTTAACACAAGTCTTTAGGGATGAGTCACTTGGGCATTTATTGTCCCTTATACTTGGTACTTTCATCTAAGCATTTCTTGTTTTACCAGCCCTAGCTTTTCAGCTGCAGGCTGCAGGTAGAGATCTAATGCTATCGGTACATTTCTGTACAAGTATTCCATACTTATCATCTATGTGCTGAGGGCTAGCCTTTGAAGAACATCTGTTTCTTGTTTTAGCCCTAGCTTTTCTGCTGCAGGCTGCAGGTAGAGATCTAATGCTATCCGTACATTGCTGTACAACTATTCCATACTTATCATCTATGTGCTGAGGGCTAGCCTTTGAACATCTGTTTGGATTTCGATTCTATTCATGAAACTCCATTATAATGCTGCGAAATATTTTTGCCTTCCACGTTGCACCTTTTTCCTGTCTTTTTTTACAAATTGCCATGTAATTAAATATGACTTGTCCTTTTCTCACATAAAAAATGTGACTTTACATGCCAAATATAAGCTTGTACTTTTGACATATAAGGTGGTGATCCTAGATACCAAGTAGATGTCTCATTCTGGTGAATATCGTTTTAGGGGTTGTACTTGTGGAGGCCTGGCTTTGAATTTAGACTCGACCTATTGTTTTACCCTTATTGCTGAATATAATCAACAATTTTATCTCTATAGTTTATTTGCCATTAAAAAATTTCAAACATCACACATATAGTCATCAAAATGCACATAGGTTAGTCCCTTACATTTGCTTAATTTGACCTACATTTTTATTCTTTTATATTTTACATAGCCAATAGTTTTATCCAAATGTCAAACATACCACTAACTTAAAATCATATATTCAATATTGCAACAATATTGTACATATAAAATCATATAATTATTGTACATAAAAAGTATTTATTGCAACAATATATATGATATAAATATAATCTTCTACAAACATATAATAAATTTATCAAAAAATAAAAAAAATTATTAGTCCTACACAATCGCATATATTATTTTTATTGTATATATAAAAATGAATTTACATAAAGTCATTCTTAAATTTGGACATAAAATACATAAATTTACATGAGGAAATTGTGGGTTAAGTTGTGGGTCTCTCCCCTACAAATAGTTGATATTTTTGTATTCACTTAAAATTATTGTACATATAAAAATATAGTAGTGCTCTAAAATTTAGAGGAAATTGTAGGATTTTTATTATAAGTATATAAATATATATTATGTACTTGATTTTGTATACATAATCACACATGCATCATATAATTTTGTACATGATTTTTGTATGTACATGTCATTTTGGTATGAAATCATGTGTCTAATTGTCCATGTAGCAGTCACATTATTAATCATAGTTTAAAAATATTAACACCTGGGAGTATGACATGCAAGTGAATTTTACACAAGATTAACATGTGAGCCTTTTAGGGTCATATGTGTCATATTTGCATTTTTATGGAAAATCAAGTTATATAAAATATAATGGATGAAATTGTAGTTCAAATTAAGCAAATGTAACCAAATATTGATAAAAATGGTACTTTCATGATTATATGTGTGATGCTTGAAATTTTTTATGATAAATAAACTAAATGGTTAAAATTATTGATTATATTAAATATAAGAGGCAAAATAATAGGTTAGCTCTTCAATATATCACGAGGAATGGGATATAAGGTGACATGGCATGGCCTTTTAGGGGATTCATGAAATTTGGATTAATGTACTCATGACTATATTTTTCTTTCCCACTTAACCAACTACAACCCGAATGAATAAATTGAGTTTTATCCATGTTACAATCAATAAAGTGGACGGGCAGCCTACCTTTGACATAGGTCCATTACTGACTAATTGGAAGGGCTCTCCCAAGGTTAGTCCCATGATTGGCTCAAAAGCGTTGAAGGGAGAGGATCATATTGTTTTGTCGTCTTCAACAAAGAGTGGTCGTCCACCCAATCCCACCTTTCGATCGACTGACTCCATGCATCATTAGATCCACATACATCCCACTAATGGGCACCATAACTTCATATTGCTCATCTTTATTAATATAAATATATGTATATATATCGCCAAATTTACAACTAAGATCACTAAAAGTTAGATAGGCATAACAACCATCATATGTAGATGGTTAAAAAATAGTTGAAATGTCATCACACGATAGCCAATTTGATGATGGGGGTGAGCATACCTTGCACCAAATAGCTGGCTTGACACGAATTTGATGACATGTCATGCCATATGTTTCTTTGAATGCCTACTTAGCATAATAATAGAACCAAATATCTAAAATTAAAAGAAGTACATTAAATCTATTAATTAATATATCATAATGGCAAAACTTTTACTATCTTAGGTCTCATTCAAGACACCCATAAATCAAACCAACGGATATTCATAAATTATTAATTAACCAATTTCGTGTTTGGTGGCCAAGTTTAACTCTTCAAATATATACGTCTATATATATTACATTTAAAGCGGCAAAGATCAAACCTTTATTAATAGTAATAGAGATGAACAATTTGAGCCAATTTGACTATATGTAGACGTTAATCTATATAAGATGGGTATGAACATTCTCAATTACTGACTCTGGTAAATAATTTCATGAATTATGTTCATTTTTTAAAGCTTAATGGCCTAATTAAGCGCATAATTTAATAACTTTTTTAACGAAAAAATAGGACAAATTATGATAGGATTATCAATTTTGACATGTGAATTGCTTTTACCACTAATGATAGATTAATTAGTTGGCACTAATAATGAATATCTAGAAAAGAGTATCATTTTTTAGGTTAACAATACAAATAATCTCACAAAATTTGACCATAACACAAATTTGAACTTTTATTTGATTTAATTCAAAAATAAAACTTTAATTGAGATTGGATTTATGTACAAAGTATTTATTGGACTCAATTAGCCAATAAAAATTTAACGGGGACTCAATTTCATATTATTTTCATTTAAAAAATTGTTAAATTAACTTTCAATAAAAGATTAATCGTTTTAATAAATTAATTAATAGTTTATCTTATTTAGTGGAGAGGCCATAAAACCTAAAGACATACACACCCACTACCTGCTAATCAGTATCCTCTCATAATTAATACACAATGTTATAAATGATAAGAACCATAACAAATGAAAAATGTGTACACTAAATAAAATGGAAATATTGACTAGTCACGATATCTAGCTTTTTTTTTAAATAAAAAATTAGATAATTATTGAGTTAATTGAATTATAATTTTATATCTTTTTTACATAAATTATTTTTATTAACTCATATAATTATCGACAATTTTAAAAGTAAAAACGGGAGAATTCTTCTGCAAGTATGTACCTAAGTTAGGTACAATAGTAAATAATTTAGTTCTATACTAACCTATTCTTGCATGCAATAGTATGAGTCTTCAATTCATTAAACTATTAGGGCCCTAAAGTTAAAGAAAAATAACTTTAAGGACCTAATTGTAAATAAATAAAAAGTTTGGTCATTTTATTCCTTCGTGATGAATAAAAGCTATTAGGGCAAAATATAATGAATAAGAATGTTCATATCGTATAGGAACACAAACTATCAGGAACACTAGCTAATACAAGCTCGCGTGGAGACAAAAAACCGGTTTAGAGAAATTCACTGCATTCACAAGTGAGTGGGATTTTTATATCATGCCTAGTTGGGAAGATAAGCACCTCGAAAATGAAAACCCGCTAAAATATGGGATTTTAACATCACACTTGGATGGGGTGATGTGAGAAAACACACGGAAAAACTACTTACCGGTTGTAAGTAAAAGATACCCGGTTGGTATGATGAACCTCCTAAAAGGAAGTAGAAAACACGTTCATCGATTATGAGAGGAGATGTCCTCATACCCGGTTGATGTGATGGATAGCTGAAAGATAATTAGGGACCTAAAGTTAAATAAAAAGAATTTTAGGGACCTAATTGTAATTAATGAAAAAGTTTGAGTATTTCATCCATTCATGATGAATGAAGGCTATTAGGCTAAGGGATAATGAACAAGGATGTTCATATCGTGTAGGAACATGAAGTACCGGGAACGCCAGTAAGTACAAGTTCACGTGAAGATAAAGAACTGGTTAAGAGGAAATCACTGCGTTATCGGGTGAGTGAGATTATTATATCATACCTGGTTGGGATGATATGCACTTCAAAAATGAAAACCCACTACAAAATGGTATTTTAACCATCACACCTATGAGGAGTGATGTGGAAATTATGGGGAAAAACTACTTACTAGTTGTAAGTAGCTCATACCCAGTTGGTATGATAAAACTTCTTGAAAGGAAGTAGAAAACACACTTATCAGTTACAAGCGGAGATATCCTCATACCTGGTTAGTGTGATGGACGACTAAAAGTTTATTTTTGTCGAAAGTGCTCTTCACTGACTGTGTGCCATTGCTTAAACTTTTTGGGAGACCTTCTTGACGGGTGCTCGAATAACTCAGATAGGCCGGAGGCCTCGGTTTTGAAACTTGGGGGCTAATATGCCCGATTTTGAAAATCTCGTACAGTGGGCCCAAGGCTGGTTGGCACGAGCAAGAGCTCATAAACAAACATGAGTTTAAGCCATAAAAACTTTAAATGAATGATTTGTTTGGTCATGGTACCAAGACAGGAGCTTCATACTCGATGGACTAGCGACAATGCGACATGACAGGTCGACAGACCAGTCGAAACAAACAGTTGCAAGTCAAGTTGAGGGTCGGGGCCGTTGGACTAGTGGGACCACAAATTAAATGGCTTATGTGAAAAACTATTGTTTTGTACATGCACTGAGTTACAGGACCTTCAAAATTCCCAAGAGGGGTAGTGATGCGTCTTAGGGCTACTGGACGACATGGTAGAGATAAGGGCAATTAGTCATGCCAGCAGTCTTAGAAGCTCGATGTAGCTTCATGTGTATGAGATTGGGATGGGGTTGGGATGAGGTCTCTGTCCTCATACAGACACAGAGTTTTACTTACGGAATTGAAGGTAAGATGTCGCGTACATCCACTCATTCTCATGGTAGAAGTGGATGTGCTTTTATGTATGTGGCCGGTAAAGTCGCTTCGATGCCACAAGTGGGTGCAGTGGACATGCTGTCCTGTGAATATGTGTTCCCTTCATGATGAAGGGCATGTGTTGGTTTGATAAAAACACTAGTTATGATTGAGGATTGAGGAATGACTATGAAAATGAGATTTGAAGGATTAATTATTTTTAAAAGAAAATAAGGAGTCTGACACACTCTGATTCAAACACTTTTCCTAAAAGTCAAACTTTAAAATTTCATTCACTGAGTCATTGAACTCACCCCCTCCCTTATATCCCTTTTTAGGTAACCAAGGGAAACCTACCCAAAGACCTCATGTTAGTCACACTTGTAAAACAGGTGTGTAAGTTAAAATTTTTATGCAGTTTTGATTTATGTTATTCCGGGAAAGGTACAGGTTTAAAGGACGCCTTACTACTCTCGGGTTAAAGAAGGGGAAAACCCTTAATAAACCAGGAGAGTGGTGGGTTGCTCACAAGGATCCGACCAAACCAGGTCGGGGCATGACAACTACCTTTACGGGCTTAAGTGTAGGATATACACGCATCACAAGAGTCTTAAGTACTTCCTAACTCAGAAGGAGTTAAATCTCCGCCAGAGAAAATGGCTGGAATTGGTGAAGGACTACGACCTTGTGATAGAGTACCACCCCAGAAAGGCAAATGTGGTAGCAGATGCCTTAAATCACAAGTACCAAACTGAGGCGGCATAAGTAAATGAAACTTACATACCCTTGTTGCAACAATTGGGAAGGATGAAGGTGGACAAGTAGGAAAAATGCTTGGTGGCTAATGTGATGGTGAGGCCATGTCTAACCGAGCAGATTAAGGCTCAACAGAAGACTGGTAAGGAACTCGAAACCTATTTGGATCTAGTTAATAGAGAAACGAAACCAGACTATGACCTGTGAGGCGATGGAGTGCTAACCTACAAGGGTAGGGTTTGTGTGCCTCAAGATAAGGAGTTGAAGAGGTTAATTATGGAAGAGGCACACGATTCGGTGTATGCATTGCATCCGGGCAGTACTAAGATGTACCGCACCCTCAAACAAGAATATTGGTGGAAGGGCATGAAGAGGGACATTGCAGAATATGTAGCCCGATGTTTGTTCTATCAGCGGATAAAGGCTGAGCATCAGAAACCATCAAGACTGTTGCAACCCTTGCCAATTCTAGAATGGAAATGAGAGCACATTACCATGGACTTTGTCACCGGACTACCTTTGACAAGAAAGGGTCGAGACACAATTTGGGTCATCGTGGATAGATTGACCAAATCAGCTCATTTTCTTCCTATAAGAGTGATGGATACAATGGAACAACTGCATGTCTTATACTTGAGCGAGATAGTGAGACTCCATGGCATTCCGGTGAGTATAGTATTAGATAGAGACTCGAGATTCACTTCAAGGTTTTGGTCAAGCTTACAAAGTACCATGGGAACCAAGCTCCACATGAGTACGGTGTTTCATCCTCAGACTGATGGACAGCCTGAGCAAACTATTCAAACCGTGGAGGATATGTTAAGAGAGTGCGTACTCACCATGAACAAATTTTGGGAGGAATACTTGTGCCTACTCACCATGAACCCAGTTTGGTTGGATCCCCGTGAACAACCCGTCGCTCTCTCGGTTCAAGAGGAGTTTCCTCCTTTAACTCGAGATGAGCTAGGCATAATTCGACCTTGGACATATATCAAATAAAATGAAAGCTTAAGGAAAATTTAAGCATACCTGATAGAGGGTAAGGCTCGGTATTATTCCTAGTCATTTTCTCTTTTCCTGAAAAAGGGATAGAAAGGAGGGGTGAGCTTCTACAACTCAGTTAATAGGTTTTCAAAAATTAATTTTGAGGAAAAGAGTTGTATTGGAGTGTGCCAGACTCCTCTCTTTCAAAAATCCTTTCATTTAAAATCTCAGGTTACATCACCATTTCCTTATTTAATAACGGTGTGTCATCACCCAACACATATCCTTCATCATGAAGGTCAAACACACATTCGCAGGCCAGCACGTCCACTAAACCCACTTGTGGCATCGGAGCGACTTTACCGGCCACCTAGATAGTAGACCAGCCATTCGTTTGACACTTTTATGATAGAAATTGATTGCCTAAAACATATTGAACGGAGACGTTTCTTCTTCGTCGGTGCTGCTTCGATTTTCTGGCAAATGAATAGTGAAGGAAGAAGAGGACACTGTTCCGAACTAGATCGGACTGGTCCAAACCAGGTTCAAAGCTTAAATCGATCGGTTGACCCCTCATTTGACCGAATTTTTCAAATCTAAAAATTTCTAAATTTATCTAAATTCATTTTCTATCAAATGGTGGCTTCAAATCTCGAAATCAAATTATTTAAACCACCTAGAAAAATGAATTTAAAATTCGATTCAGTTGTAATTCAAAGTGATCCAAACAGGTTCGGATCCGATTCACCTGAACCAGTTTGGTTTTCATCTCCAATTCTTTCTCAAGTCCATTTCCATGACTTTTAGGACTCTTTGAGTGACTTGGGATCCATAAATTTCCCAGTCTACCCTCTCTCTGTCGATTTCGATTCATGAGTCTATTCAGTTCATAAACCGATTCTATCTGATTCAAACCTAATTCACTTGAACTGGTCCAGTTTTTCTTCTCCAATTCATCCTAAGATTCTTTTCCAAGTT
Source organism: Trapa incisa (assembly GCA_030064435.1). Classification (NCBI taxonomy): domain Eukaryota; kingdom Viridiplantae; phylum Streptophyta; class Magnoliopsida; order Myrtales; family Lythraceae; genus Trapa; species Trapa incisa. Next base: position 9,396,531 of record CM057777.1, on the reverse strand, counting down.
TTATGAACCATTTTGAGTCACATGGAAGTTGTAAATTCTCAATTTGCCCGTTTCCTATTAATCGAGCTTGTAGACCGATTAGGTTTAAAATTTAAAACTAACTGGTTCTTTCCCCAGTTTTCTCATTATCAAAGGATGGGGTTTACAACTCTCCCCTCCTTTTAAGGGTTTTATCCCCAAAATAGTTACACACTAAATAATTGAGGGTAATTATCCCTCATCATAGATTCGATTTCCCATGTCTCTTCCTACACGGGTCCGTTCTGCCACAACACCATGACCATAGGAATTTTCTTGTTCCTTAAATTCTTATCTATTCGGTCAATGATTCGTACTGGCTCTATCTAATAGGTCAGGTTCTCTTCTAGTTTCATTGGAGGTCGGTCCAATACATGACTAGGATTAAGCTGATATTTGTTAAGTACTGAGATATAGAATACATCATGTCTTCTTTGCAGGTCAGGAGGTAGTTCCAATTTATAAGCTACTGGTCCTATCCTTTGAATGATGACATATGAACCGATATATCTTGTTTTCAACTTTCCTCTTTGCTAGAACCTAAGTATTCCCCTCCAAGGGGACACTTTGAGGAACACTTGATCTCCTACCTCAAACTCCAAATCTTTCTTTCGATTGTCCGCATAACTCTTTTACCTGTCCTGAGCAGTCTTAAGACAACTCCTTACTAGTTTTATCTTCTTGGTGGCATCCTCAATTAGTTCTGCCCTTTCTATTTTCCTTTCTCCCACTTCTTCCCAAAATAGAGGGGTATGGCATGGTCGTCCATAAAGGGCTTCATAGGGAGCCATCTGAATACTAGCCTGATAACTATTGTTTTAAGCGAATTTCATCAAACACAAGTATTCCTCCCAGTTTTTATTCATGGTAAGTACGCACGCTCTTAGCATGTCTTCTAAGGTTTGGATTGTTCACTCCAACTGACCATCTGTCTGTGGGTGAAATGCCATGCTCATATGAAGTTTAGTCCCCATGACATTTTTTCAACTTGGCCAAAACCTGAAGGTAAATCTCGGATCTCTATCTAATACTTATACTCAATAGTACACCATGGAGTCTTATGATTTTCTTCATGTATAGGACGGCTAGTTGTTCTACCGTGTCCATCACTTTTATAGGGAGGAAATGTGTTGATTTGGTCAATCTATCCACTATGATCCAAATTGCATCTCAACCCCTTTTGTTCACCGATAAGCCCATGATGAAGACCATAGTGATGTGTTACCATTTCCATTCTGAAATTGGTAAGGGTTGTAGTAGTTCTGACGATTTTTGATGTCCTACTTTTATCTGTTGACCTGATAAACATCGGACTACATATTCCGCAATGTCCCTCTTCATACCCTTCCACCAGTATCCTTGTTTTAGGGTGCGATACATCTTAGTACTGCTCGGATGCATAGCATATACTGAATCGTGTGCCTCTTCTAGAATTAATCTTTTCAACTCCTTATCTTGAGGTACACACATACCCTACCCTTATAGGTTAGTACTCCGTCACCTCGCACATCGTAGTCCCGTTTCTTTCTATGTTTACCAGATCCAAATAAGACTGGAGTTCTTTATCGATCCTTTGTTGAGCCTTAATATACTTGGTTAAACTGGGTCTTACCGCCACATTATCCAACTAAGCATATTTACTACTTGTCTACCCTCATATCTACCTCCATCCTTTTCAATTGTCGTAACAAGGTAGGTAACTTATCTTTACTTGTGTCATCTCAGATTGATACTTGCGACTTAAGGCATCTGCTACCACATTAACCTTTTCTGAGTGATATTCTATTTCAAGATCATAATCCTTCACCAATTTCAGCCATCTTATCTGATGGAGATTTAACTCTTTCTGAGTTAGAAGGTACTTAAGGCTCTTTTGATTTGTGTGTATCCTGCACTTAACCCCATAAAGGTAGTGTCACCATATCTTTAGGATAATACTATTGCAACTAATTCAAAGTCATGAGTCGGGTAATTTCTTTCTCTTTGTACATGATTCTTTCCTACCCATTATCTTGTTCTTCAGGAATTATCCTCTTGCTTATTCCATTTATTTCACTTTCTTTCCTTGGTACGCCAATGTCTTTCCAAGATTTCTTTCTCTGATGAGCTTTTCATTCTCTTTTCCCTCTGTATTTCCTTCTAGATCTACTATTAAAATCCTTAAATTTTTGGATTATATTTTACCGATATTTTCACCAACTTATTCTTACTCTTTGGATCCAGGAGTACCTTCTATTGATCTTGCTTCATTTCCACTCGCTTCAATATTCGCCTATTCCTTTGAGGTGGGTCTCCCATTCTCATCGTATCCAAACCTTTTGTACCTTTATATCCCTAGCATTTCTCTTTTTGTCTTGGTTGGGGTATATTCTTCCACTATTCCCCATCTCTGGTTAGACTGCATTTATTCCTCCAAATAAGTTATTTCCTTATATAGGATTCTTTTGAAGTTCCTATTCTGAGTTTTCCAAGCCTTCTTGTAGTAGATCATGCTCATCCTCCCTATACTTTCGTCTAACCACTCATACTTTCTGGTGTTTGATCACCCTATCCTTTGGAAACTTTCTCCTAAACTTAAGGATCTGGTACGATTCATTTACTTCTTGTTTTTCTTCCTTCTTTGACTCATACTTTACCTTCCACATGTCTCTTATCCTTTGAAATTTCTAAGCAATTTGTATCTTAGTTCTTTAGTTTGTTACATCTGGGACTTTCTGTTGTTGTACTTTCTCTCCATCTTTCCGTGGTGGACTCTATACTTAATTTCTTTTTCTTATTGATCAGCTTCTATTATTGTGGTTCCTTTTGAGATGTTATACTTCTTCTCGTATCTTCAATTCTCAGAACTTCTTGGTCTCTCAAAAAGTCACATACTCTTGGATGGTTGCTCCTCCAACTCTTTTCCTTTTCTTAGGATCTCCATCAGATGAATTTATCGTATTTCTAAGGTAAGTCTTAAGGGTTGAGTTTAACTATCCATAACCTATTCTTCCTTAAGGGGGATTCCCTTTTTATTTGAACTCTTATTATCATACACTTAATTTTTCTCAAGGAAACTTAGGAGTTTTAATAAACTTCCACTTTCATTTATTCAGAAAATATTTTCTTGCCATAATTTGGCTTATTACAGGAATTCTCCACCCCCTAATCCCTTGGGGTCATAGGGCTACAGTTAACCGTAGAACGATTATGAGACTCTTGATCAGAAGGCTCCGAGGAATTGATTGGGGTTCCTTCATGCTCCTTAATAGGACGAATTCCATGTATGGCCTCCAATCTGTACCGCCTTAGTAATTCCGCCTCACACTCATAAGTCCACTTCACCCATTAACACGGGTTGAAGTTAGGTTGAGTGGGTGGAGGTATTTGGTGGACCTTCATGAAGGTGACATATGCATCTCAATAGTTATCTCGAGCCTCCTTGTTGGTGGGATTCCTCTTCGGTTGTTGTGGCATTGGAGGAGGAGGAGTTGGACTTCTAGGAGGTGTTGCTAGTTCTTCTTATCTAGGAGGAGGGTATATAATACCTTTTGGTTCTAATAGGGCTCCAACTAGTTTCTGGTAGTCTTCTACCATGTCCTTAGGCATCCTTTTTTTAACCCTTTAGAAACCTTTGAACGACTTTCTCCCTTGGATTAGATGTCTTTTTCACGATTATAGGGGAAGGACTGGATTTTTTTGCGAATTTCCTAGGGACTTTCCTTCCTACATGATAGTTTAGAGTTGGGTCAATATCAGGGCATAATATTGATAATGTTTCAAGGGAACTAGGTTCTGATACCACTCTAGTTGTCACGCCCTAACCCAGTTTGGTTAGATCCCCAAGAACAACCTGCCGCTCTCTTGGTTCAGGAGGAGTTTCCTTCGACTTTAACTCGAGATGAGCCAGGCATAATTCGACCTTGTTCCCTAGAAAGACATATATCAAATAAAATGCAAGCTTAAGGAAAATTTAGGCATACCTGACAAAGGGTAAGGCTCGGTATTATTCCTAGTCATTTTCTCTTTTCCTGAAAAGGGGATAGAAAGGAGGGGTGAGTTTCTACAACTCAGTGAATGGGTTTTCAAAAATTAACTTTGAGGAAAAGAGTTGTATTGGAGTGTGCCAAACTCCTCTCTTTCAAATATCTTTTCATTTAAAATCTCGGGTTATATCGCCATTTCCTTATTTAATCATGGTGTGTCATCACCCAACACACATCCTTCATCATAAAGGTTAAACACACATTCATAGGCCAGCACGTCCACTGAATCCACTTGTGGCGTCAGAGCGACTTTATCAACCACTTAGAAAGAAGTATGTCCACTTCTACCTTGAGAATGAGTAGATTTATGTGACATCCAACCTTTAATTCCGAAATAAACTCGCTATGTCCGTATGAGGATAGAGATCTCATCTCGTCCCCACCCCTGTCTCATGCGCTTGGTGCTACTCCAAATTTCGCACGGTCACCTGGTACGACGAACTGCCCTTATACTAACCAGGTCGTCCAGGGCCCTTAGAACGCATCACTACCCCTCTTGGGCATCTTGATGGTCCCGTAATCGCAATACATGCACAAACAGTATTTTCTTATCATGCCATATAATTTGTGGTGCCACTACTCTAACAGCCCCGACCCTCAACTCAACCTGTAGATATTTATTTTGACCCGTTTGGAGACCTGTCATGTCACACTGCCACTAGTTAACTAAATAAGTCGGTCCTATCTTGGTACCATGGCCAAACAATTTATTTATTAAAGTTTTATGGCACATATCTCATATTTGTTTACGAGCTCCTGCTCGTGCCCACTGGCCTATGGCCCACTTGTTCGAGATTTTCAAAATCGGGCATAATAGCCCCCATGTTCCAAAACTGAGGTGTCCAACCTATGAGAGCTATTCGAGCTCTCGTCAAGAAGGTCTCCCAAATCATTTAAGAATTGGCACACAGTTAGGGGAGAGTACTTCTAACAAAATATGTTTTCAACTGTTAATTATACCAATCGGGGTATAAGGACATCTCCGCTCATAACCGATGAATAGGTTTTTCAAATTCCTTCGAGGAATTGGTAAGTAGTTTTTTCGCATAATTATCACATCACTCCTTTAAGTTGTGATGTTTAAAATATCACTTGTTAGTGGCTTTTCATTTCGAGATACTTATCATCCCCAACCGGGCATGATATAAAATCCCACTCACCCATCAATGCAGTAAATACCACTAGATCGGTCCCTTGTATTCACGTGAGCTTGTCCTTGCTGGCGTTCCCGGTACTTCATGTTCCTACACGATATGAACATCTCGTTTCATTATCGCTCGACCTAATAGCCTTCATTCATTCCAAATGAATGAGAAAAACAAACTTTTATTTATTTACAATTAGGTCCCTAAAGTTAATTTTCTTTAACTTTAAGTTCCAAATACCGATTTTTCCTCAAATTGAGTCCCAAAACTATTAAAATTTCCCTTGGGGATCAATTTATTCATTTTCATAAAAAGGGGTTTAATTTCCCAAATTTATAATTTGATCCCCCAACTTTTCCAAAATTACCATTCTGCCCTTCCTTTACAAAAATGGTAAATTTTACCCCAAAAATTCTAAAATTCCTCAATTGGCCCTCTAACATTTTAATCATGTCCAATTGACCCTCAATTTTAGAAAATTGCATTTTGGTCCTTCGAATTTTTGAAATTCCCCAATTCCAACTTATTAACCAAACCAAATTTGATTTCAACGAATTGACCGGTCAAACTCTTCCAATTGTTGAAATTGAGTTTCTACATATTCATACAATTCTTTAACAATTTGAATCACAAGTTTTAATGCCACCACCGTGTAGCTGACTTCTCCCTAGTTCTAATGAACCTGACCTCGCCTTTTTTGGCTCAGAAATGACCCTATATCAAAAGCTCTGATTCGAGCTTCGGTTTTTCGGCGAGTGAACAGTGTTGTCATATGAAGGAAGAAGACAACACTGTTTCAAACCGAACCAGACCTGTTTGAACCAGGTTCAAAGCTTAAACCGGCTGGTTCACCCCTGACTGAATTTTTTAAATGTAAAAATTTCTAAATTCATCTAAACTCATTTTCTATCAAATGGTGGCTTCAAATCTCACAATTAAATTCTTTAAGCCACCTAGAAAAATAAATTTAGAATATGGTTTAATAGTAGTTCAAACTGGTACAAACCGGTTCGGATCTAGTTCACCTGAACCGGTTTGGTTTTCATCTCCAATTCCTTTTGAAGTCCATTTCCATGACTTTTAGACTCTTTGGGTGACTTGGGATCCATAAATTTCCCGGTCTACCCTCTCTCTATTAATTTCGATTCATGAGTCGATTCGGTTCATAAACCGGTTCTATCCGATTCACTTGAACCGGTCCAGTTTTTCTTCCCCAATTCGTCCTAAGGTTCTTTTTCCAAGATTTATGAACCATTTTGAGTCACATGAAAGTTGTAAATTTTCAATTTTCCCATTTCCTAATAATTGAGCTTGTAAACCGATTTGGTTTAAAATTTAAAAATGACCGGTTCATTCCCCGATTTTCTCATTATCAAAGGATGGGGTTTATAGGTGGCCTATAAATTGGAACTACTTTCAGACTTGTAGAGAATACACGATGAATTCCATATCTCGGTACTTCAGAAGTACCAGCCTGATCCTAGTCATGTGTTAGACTAACCTCCACCAGAGTTGGAAGAGATCTTGACTTATCAAATAGAACTGGTACGAATCATCGACCGGAGGGATAAGAACTTAAGGAATAAGAGTATTCCTATGGTAAAGGTTCTGTGGCAAAACAAACTCGTACAGGAAGAGACATGGGAAATTGAAAGTGTAATGAGGGATAGTTACCCTCAATTATTTGACATGTAATTGTTTTGGGGACAAAATCCCTAAAAGAATGGGAGAGTTGTAAACCCCGTCCTTTGATGATAAGAAAACCGGGAAAATAATCGATCATTTCCAAAGAGAAAATTGATTCGATCTATAAATCGGAAATGATAGAGAAAGGGCAAACCGGGAAATTTATAGATCCCAATGACCTAAAGAGTCACAAAAGTCATGAAAATGGACTTTTGGATGAATTGGAGGTGAAAACCAAACCAGTTTAGGTGAACCGGACCTGAGCCAGATTAAACCGGTTTGAACCGGTTTCTAAATTCATTTTTCTAGGTAGCTTAGAAAATTCAAATTGGAGAATTGAGGCTACCATTTGATGGAAAATGAATTTAGATGAATTTACAAATTTTTAATTTTGAAAAACTCGGTCGAATCAGACCTAAACCGACCAATTTAAGCATTGAACCCGGTTTGAACCAGTCTGGTTTGGTTCGGAATAATGTCGGCTTCTTCCTTTAAATGACAACACTGTTCACTCGCTGGAAAATCGAGCAGCGCCAACGAAGATGAAAAGTCTCCGACCAGGGAGTTTTAGGCAATGAATGACCGCCATTAAGGCACCAATCGGACAGCTAAGAAGTATTCGAGCTTCCTATATAAAGAGCCCCTCCTCATTCATCCTCCTCACACCTGAAAACTCCACTTTCGCCCTACTACTCCATTTTCCAGTGAAGCTCGAATTGGAGCTCCCACTTGGACATTTTTCTGAGCCAAAGAAGGAATGGTCGGGTTCATTGGATTTTGGGAGAAGTTAGCTACTTAATAGTAGCCTCCATTTGCTCAGAGAATCATCGAAGAAACATCGGCATGATAGAATAGTGAAGCAGCTCCAACGGACCAAAGCTACCCTATTTTGGCTGAGCTAAAAATGGCCAATTCGAGCCCTTCTTAGGCCAAACCAAGCTCTCCCAACACTTCTTTAGCCCTCCTACGTCCGAAATAGAGCGGAAAGGTAAGTTAGTTTGGCTCCCCTCAATGAATTTCGATCAGTGCTAAAGAGAGAACCAACAGATCCTATGTGTAAAACCCGCCCTTTTGAACTAAGGAAAACCAGGAAAAGAACAGGTCAAACCAAGTGAGGATTTAGAACCGGTTCACAAACCCGATTATTTCTGAACGGGCAAGTTGGGAATTTACAACTCTCGGGTGATCCAAAGGGTTCATTAAACCTTGGAAAAGAAACTTAAAACAAATTAGAAAATAAAAATCAAAGTGGTTCAAGTGAACTAGATTCCACAAGAACTTTAAAGTTAAGCGTGCTTACTTGAGTATGAATTTCGGTCAAAAATTTGTATGTACGCCTTATCATAAATTAATATATAATTAATAGCAATAATTTAATACCTAAATTAAATTATTGGAATTAATACAAATAATTTAATATCAAAATTAAATTATTAGAATTAATACTGAAATTTAATTTATTAGAATTAATACCGAAATTAAATTATTGGAATTAATACCAATAATTTATGGCAATATTAATACCAGTAATAAATCCCGCCCATTTAATACACGGGTTTTACAACTATATAAAGAGTCCATCCCCATTTCATTCTCCTCACACCTGAACACTTCTCTCTCTCTCTCTACTGCTCCATTTCTCGGTAAAGCTCGAACGAGAGCTTCGACTTGAACAAAGGTCGGGCTCTTTAGAATCGGGGGAAGACAGCTATCTGATAGCAAACTCCAATCAATCCGAGTATCGTTGGAGAAACGCCGACATGATGGAATAGTGAAGCAACTCCGGCGGACCGAAGCTGCCCTATTTCGGCCAAGCTGAAATCGGCCATTTCAAGCCCTCCCAACACTTTCTCATCCTTTCCACGACCGAATTAGGACCGAAAGGATGAACCTCAGGATGAGACCTATCTGCCCAGATCGAAAGCTCAGACCGTCGTGCCTTCACCGGAACACGAAGTACCGGGAACGCCAGCAAGGACAAGCTCGCGTGAATACCAAGAACCGGTCTAGTGGAATTCACGGCATTAACGGGTGAGTGGGTTTACTAACATCATACCCGGTTGGGATGATGAGCACAACTTAAAATTTAAAACCACTTACCGGTTGTGAGTGGGTTATTCAGATCATACCCGGTTAGTATGATGAGACTTCCTCGAAGGAAGTTGAAAACCCGTTCATCGGTTATGAACGGAGATGTCCTTATACCGATTGGTATAATGGACAGTGAAAACCTATTTTGTCGAAAGTGTTCTCCCCTGACTGTGTGCCAATGCTTAAACTATTTGGGAGACCTTCTCGACGGGAGCTCGAATAGCTCTGATAGGCCAAGGGCCTCGGTTTTGGAACTTGGGGGCGAAATGCCCGATTTTGAAAATCTCGTACAGTGGGCCCAAGGCCAGTTGGCACGAGCAGGAGCTCGTAAACAAACATGATATATGTGCCATAAAACTTAATAAGTGAATTGTTTGGCCATGGTACCAAGATAGGACCGACATGCTTAGTTAACTAGCGGCAGTGCGACATGACAGGTCGACGGACTAGTCAAGACAAACAGCTGCGGGTTGAGTTGAGAGTCGGGGCCGTTGGACTAATGGCACCACATATTACATGGCAATATAAGAAAACATTGTTTGTGCATGCACTATGAGTACGGGATCATCAAGACGCCCATGAGGGGTAGTGATGCATCCTAAGGGCACTGGACGACCTGGTGGCTATAAGGGCAGTTCGTCGTTCCAGGTGTCTGTGCGAAATCTGGAGTAGCACTAAGCGCATGAGACTGGGGTGGGGACAGGATGAGGTCTCTGTCCTCATACGGACACGAAGAAGTGATTTCGGGATTTTGGGTCGGATGTTTCGTACATCCACTCATTCCCAGGGTAGAAGTGGTCGTACTTCTATCCGGGTGGCAGGAAAAGTCGCTCCGAAGCCACTAGCGGGTTCAGTAGTGATACTGACTTGCGAATGTGTGTAACCTTCATTATGAAGGATGTGTGTTGGGTGATGACACATCGATAACTAAGAAATAATGGAAAAAGATGAATTTTTAAATGAAATGATTTTTTTGAAAACAAAGGAGTCTAGCACACTCCATATAAATGTTTTTCTTGAAAGTTAAAAGATTTGAATCCCACTCACTGAGTAGTTGTACTCACCCCCTCCCTTATACCTCTTTCAGGAAGTCCCGGAAAGCCGAACCTTAAAGGACTTGCGCAATTAAACGCCTACAAGATTGGTACAACTAATTTAAATTACTATGCAGTTTTGATTTATGATATTCCTGGAAAAAGGTGCAGGTTAACGCCTTACTCTTTACGATTTATAATATAAGGGAAAACCCTTTAGTAAATCGGGAGAGTGGCGGGTTGATCACGGGGATCCGACCAAACCGGGTCGGGGCGTGACACTATGAGGAACCTCAAGACAAGAGTTATCTGCCCAGATCAAAAGCTCGGATTGCCGCGACCCTGACAATAAGCTTTCAAAGCTTTATTTCTCAACGTTTAATTTTTCGGTGAAGCTCCACTTGAACTTGTTCTAGCATCAATTCATGCGATTCAAAGTGCAATTGAATCGTATGGATGAGTAGGAACTCAAATCCACCTTCAATTTCAACAATTAACTTCGATTGATCAATCAATTTGATAAAATCAAATTCGGTCAAGTTGAAAGGTTGAAATTGGGGGAAATTTTAGGGAAATTTTGGGAATTTCAAAATCCAATTGCTTAATTTTTAAAAATTTTGGAGTGAAATTTACCATTTTTTTAAAGTAAGAGCAAAATGGTAATTTTGAAAAAGTTGGGGACCAATTTGGAAATTTGGGAAAGTTGAACCCCTTTTGTAATTTTGAATAAATTGATATCCTAAGGTGAATTTTAGAAGTTTCGGGACTCAATTTTGGGGAAAATCGGCATTTGGGACCTAAAGTTTAAGAAAAATAACTTTAGGGACCTAATTGTAAATAATTGAAAAGTTTGGATATGTTATTCATTCGTGACGAATGAAGGCCATCAAGCCAAAGGATAATGAACAAGGATGGTCATATCGTATAGGAACACAAAGTATAAGGAATGCTAGCAAAGACAGGCTCACGTGGAGACAAAAAGTTGGTTTAGAGGAATTCACTACATTCACAGGTGAGTGGGATTTTTATATCATACCCGATTGGGATGATAAGCACCTCGAAAATGAAAACCCACTAAATTGAGGGATTTTAACATCACACTTTGATGGGGTGATGTGAGAAAATACATGGAAAAACTACTCATCAATTGTAAGAAAATTATACCCAGTTGGTATGATGAACTTCCTAGAAGGAAGTAGAAAACTCGTTCATCGATTATGAGCGGATATGTCCTTATATCCAGTTGGTGTGATGGATAGCTGAAAGATAATTAGGGACCTAAAGTTATCGGGTGAGTGGGATTTTTATATCATACCCGGTTGGGATGATAAGCACATCGAAAATGAAAACCCACTACAAAGTGGTATTTTAACCATCACACTTGTGAGGAGTGATGTGCAAATTACATGGAAAAACTACTTACCGGTTGTAAGTAGCTCATACCCGGTTGGTATGATAAAACTTTCTATAACGAAGTAGAAAACTCCCTTATCGATGTCCTCATACCCGATTGTTGTGATGGACGGCTAAAAGTTTATTTTTGTTAGAAGTGCTCTCCCCTTACTGTGTGCCACTACTTAAACTTTTTGGGAGACCTTCTTGATGGGAGCTCAAATAGCTTAGATAGGTCGGAGGCCTCGGTTTTGAAACTTGGGGTCTAATATGCCCGATTTTGAAAATCTCATATAGTGGGTTCAAGGTTAGTTGGCACGAGCAGGAACTCGTAAACAAGCATGAGTTTAAACCATAAAAAACTTTAAATGAATGATTTGTTTGGTCATGGTACCAAGACAGAACCGGCATACTCGATAGACTAGAAACGGTGTGATATGACAGGTCTATGGACCAGTCGAGACAAACAGCTGCAGGTCAAGTTAAGGGTCGGGGCCGTTGGACCAGTGACACCACAAATTAAATGGCTTATATGGAAAATTAATTTTTTGTGCATGCACTAAGTTACGGGACCTTCAAGACGCCCAAGAGGGGTAGTGATGTGTTCTAGAGCTACTAGATGACATGGTGGAGATAAGGGTAGTTAATCATGCCAGTAGTCTTAGAAGCTCGACGTAGCTTCATGCGCATGATACTAGGGTGGGGTCGGATTGAGGTCTCTATCCTCATACGGACACGGAGTTTTACTTACGAGATTGAGGGTCAGATGTCATGTACATTCACCCATTCTTAGTGTAGAAGTGGGTGTGCTTCTATTTAGGTGGTCGATAAAGTCGCTCTAATACCACAAGTGAGTGTAGTGGACATACTGCCTTGCGAATGTGTGTTCACTTCATGATGAAGGTTGTATGTTGGTTAATAAACACACCGTTTGTTGTTAATGATGAGAAATGACTATGAAAACTGAGATTTTGAGGATGAAATATTTTAAATAAAATAAGGAGTATGGCACACTCCAATTCAAACTATTTTCTAAAAGTCAAATTTTAAACACCTACTCAGTGAGTGGTTAAACTCGCCCTTCTCTTATACCCCTTTTTAGATAATCTAAGAAAAGACTACTCAAATATCTCAAGTTAACCACACTTGTAAAACATGTATGATAAGTTTAAATTTCATATAGTTTTAATTAATGTTATTCTAGAAAAAGTAAAGGTTTAAAGGTTTTCTTACTACTCAATGTTTAAAAAAAGGAAAAACTTTTAATAAAATAAAATAGTGGCGGATTAATTATAAAAATCTGATCAAACTGGGTTGGGATGTAACGGATCTTCTCTCAATTTTCTCTCAATTCTCAATATTTTGTTTCGAGATTTTCCCTAATTGCCTCCCATTACCCCTTTTTTTTTGCCACTCTTAGCCTACCCATTTTTTTATATTTTATCCTAACATTAATTATTTTAATAAAATAGATCAAATTCTTATATTACATAAATCAAGTATTTTATTTAATTGATTTTGACAGTTATTTATTAGGTTATAATACATTTTTTAGTTCTCGTACAAAATAAATTTACTTTTTTATGAATTTTTAATAATAATAATATACAATTTAATGCCATTGGTCAGGCCAATTTGCGGATTGCTCAATATGGCGTGATTCCGAATTAGACTATTCAGCAACGGGTTCAACCGGTCCAATCTAGTATCTGCCTGTAGGCATCGTCATCTCAGCCGAAGAGGGGAAAACATTTTTTTCCCTCCTAAAAGGATGGGAAGCATTTTCATGCACGAGGGATGAGAAAGAATATCACGAGAAGTCATTTATAAAAGATGGAGACCCGACAAAAAAAGCCAAATTTGACTTTCAAACTTCCTCTATGATTCTCACACCCTTTGAAGCGCCTCTCTCTTTTTATCGATATAATTTGAAGCGAGTCACGTCACCAATTGACTAACCAAATTCTATATTAGAGTTTTTACCCAAAAAGTGTAACATTTAATAGGTTATAAATGATGATAATAAGTTTATGTAGATACATTCATAGTAACATAAGAATATCAACGTTTTACACCAAAAATGCATTGGCCCCACAATTCTAGAAGGGCCGCCATTTTACTTTTTCAGCGAATTTGATTTTAATTTGGATTTGTAGCCCAATGTTGAATTTGGGCATGTTTATGTGAATGTCCCTGTCTCATTATATTTTTTAGAGCAATCCCTCTCTCATTATAATTTGTCAACAATGGCATACTACTTGCAATTGTACTTGAATGGTCATAGTTAACTATTAAATTGTTTTTGGTGCAAAAATATATATGAAATTATTTGGAAATGGAGAATATGGTTAGATCACGACAGAATTAATACAATTTGTATGAAATTATATAAAATTTTTAAGTTAATGGATGTTTGGCACAATTTTCTAAATTTAAATCTTATTGTTTTACATCAAGGGTTAGCTTTTTTTATTGATTGGTCGGTGAGCAACCAAGGGAATTAGAAATTTCAAACCATATGCAACCTAAGGTTGAAAATTTGACCCCATCTCAATTTTATATTGATATAAATGTAGAAGGACTAAATTTTTTAACAAAATCTTAACTAAATGATTTAGGGTTAGGGATCCAACACTTTTTTTTTTAATTTCAAATTTTAAGAATTTAATTTGGAATTTGGATTTAAAATAATTCAGTGAATTTTGAAAACCATAAAGCAAGCATTTATACCCTCTCCCATGTTCTTGATATCTCCTTTCACATGCCACTATGCCATTGAACCCTTTCACATGCTCCGTAGTCTCCACTCCTACCATTAACCCAATTAGGTCATATCGATCATCTCCCCCATCCTCTCATGCAGCTCGATCGCCTGTGCTTTGTCCTACCGGCCGATTCCGATTACAACGGCAGCCGCAACTCCCAGCCTCCCGCGCCTTCGCCGGAGATCGAACCCGATAAGAAGCCACTCGAGGGCGGCAACACCCGCCGTGGCTGCGGGAAGCAAATCGAAGCTCTCCTCGGAGAGCTGCTTGCCCATCTCTACAACTCATTCAGATTCCTCCTCCAAGAAAGACCTCCGAAGAAGGGCCGCAAGGATCGGTCGCCGGTGCTGTTCATCGACACCGACGGCGTCCAGCTCTCGGACAAGGTGGGGAGCTGGGACAACCCGAGGATCTTCAGCTACGCGGAGCTCTACATCGGCTCGAAAGGGTTCAGCCACGAGGAGGTTCTCGGCAGCGGAGGGTTTGGAAGGGTTTATCGGGCCGTACTGCCGAGCGACGGGACAGCGGTGGCGGTGAAATGTGTGGCGGGGAAGGGCGAGCGGTTCGAGAAGACGTTTGCGGCGGAGCTAGCCGCCGTGGCCCACCTCCGCCACCGGAACCTCGTCCGCCTCCGCGGCTGGTGTGTCCACGGGGACGAGCTCCTTCTCGTCTACGACTACATGCCAAATAGGAGCCTCGATCGCGTCCTTTTCCGGTGGATGGAGAACGATAGAATTACCGCCACGGCGGTGCCGTCGCCGTTTATAGGCTGGGACAGGCGGAGGAAGATAGCGAGGGGGCTGGCCGCGGGGCTCCACTACCTCCACGATCAGCTCGAGACACAGATAATCCACCGCGACGTGAAGGCCAGCAACGTGATGCTGGACTCTGACTTCAACGCCCGCCTCGGCGACTTCGGCCTGGCGCGGTGGCTCGAGCACGAACTCCACCACCAGACTGCCGCCGTCCTCGCTGAAACCGCCATCCCCGTGTCTCTGAAGAGCCGCCGCTTCCGCCTTGCGGACACCACCAAGATGGGCGGCACCATCGGGTACCTCCCCCCTGAAAGCTTTGAGAAGGGCAGCATGGCCACGGCGAAGTCCGACGTCTTCAGCTTCGGGGTAGTGCTGCTGGAGATAGTCTCCGGCCGGAGGGCCGTCGACCTGACCTACTCTGATGACCAGATCGTGCTGGTCGACTGGGTCCGGCGGCTCTCCGATGAGGGGCAGCTGCTGCAGGCTGTGGACAACCGCCTCCGGGACGGCACCTTCAACCTCATTGATATAGAGCAGATGATCCACCTCGGCCTTCTCTGCACCCTCCAAGACCCGGCCTCCCGGCCGACCATGAAGTGGGCGGCTGAGGCCCTCTCCGGGAGCATGGCCGGAAAGTTCCCACCACTCCCACCTTTCTTCTCCCACCCTCGGTACATCTCCCTCTCCTCTAGCTCCAACACCACCATCTCTTCATCCACCACCACCTCAATATTATCCATACCACGTTCACACTACGCCACGGCCGTACAAGAAACTCTATACGCCACTGCCGACCAGCCCGAAACCACCACCTACAACATTGACCCTAAACCCTCCACTATTGACGGCATCCCGCGGTCAAACAACTTCCTCGTCATAGAGACTCCGCAGGAGATATCTTACAAGGAGCTCGTCTCGGCCACAGACAACTTCTCGGAGTCCCGGAGGGTGGCGGAGATGGACTTCGGGACGGCCTACTACGGCCTCCTTGGAGAAGGGGAGGAGGAGGAGGGCCAGCGCCGCCATGTGCTGGTGAAGAGGCTTGGGATGAGCAAGTGCCCAGCCCTCAGGGCGAGGTTCTCCGACGAGCTACAGAACCTGGGGCGGCTCAGGCACCGGAACCTCGTGCAACTCCGGGGATGGTGCACCGAGCAGGGGGAGATGCTTGTAGTCTACGACTATGCGGCCACCCGCCTCCTCAGCCACCTCCTCTTCTACCATCCACGCGGCCGACCGGCCCTGAGGTGGCATGACAGGTGTTATTAAATTTGAGTGTGGATTCACAAGAATTGCATTTATTTTCACCAAGAAACTATGTTTGTCTCTTGGGCATTAAATTGGTCGAAAAAAACTTGGACACCAAACTCACCCCCCAGCTAGATGACTTCTTATTAATAATTTCGTTCTAAATTATATATTTTTTTAATAATTTAATTTAATTTTTATTTAATAATTTATACCTTATTGTCATTTTCCAAACATGAACCTGTCCAAAGTGTAGCCTTTTTTGGTAAAAAAATAAATTGCATGCCCAAGAGTAAATGCAGTAACAATCTATGCCCTTTTGCAATCAGCCCTTCTTTCCTAGTCAATGAAATTCAAAGTTGTAAATTCAGAATTGTATCTTTGTCTCTCAACAGGTACAAAATCATCAAGTCGCTGGCATCTGCAATCCTCTACCTCCATGAGGAGTGGGAGGAGCAGGTGATCCACAGGAACATCACCTCCTCGGCCATAATCATCGAACCCAATATGAATCCAAGGCTCGGGTGCTTCGCCCTTGCGGAGTTCCTGACACGGAACGATCATGCACACGATACGGCCACCAAGAAGAACAAGTCTGTTAGAGGGATCTTCGGGTACATGTCCCCGGAGTACATGGAGTCAGGAGAGGCAACCACAGAGGCCGATGTTTACAGCTTTGGGGTGGTGATCCTTGAGGTGCTCACGGGGCAGCTGGGGGTTGATTTCCGGAGGAAAGACGTGCTGTTGGTGAGGAAGGTTCATGAACTAGAGATGCAGAATTTAGAGACAATAGTCGATTCGTTGCTAGAGGAGGACTACGATAGGAAGCAGATGAGGAGGCTAATGTGGCTAGGGATTGCCTGCACAAGGAGTAGTCCGGAGTCAAGGCCGAGCATGAGGCAGATTGTAAGCATACTGGATGGGAACGATGAGTGCTGCTTCTCGAGCGGTTGTGATGAGGGCACGGCAGAGTGGAAGCAGAAGAATTCGACTTCTCTTATAATGATTCGAAGTATGCAGACCTTAGGAATACATTAAGGCCACCAATGGAGGGAAGAAGCTTTTTGTTCCTTGGGTATGGGGTGGATATGGTACATAGTTGAGAGAATAGAGTCCCATATTCTCTGCAAACCATCATATTTGTCCCTTTTTATCTTGTATAGCTTTGTCTGAATTTTGCTGGAAAGGTGAAGCTTGAGTTGCCGAGAAGAAGAAACCGACAGATGATCCAATAAAAAACTTGGAAGAGGGCATCAAATCAACACAAGGGTAAAATTGCAAAAGCTTGATGAAAAAATTATCATTATGTTGGGTCCATCCGTGCTCTTACACAGCCCTCGGCAAATTGATGACTAAGATATGACCATTTCAATGAGTATTCACAGATTCAGAGATCCACCCCAAGGATATTTTTATATATATACACAAGGATAGTATATACTAATAAATTACTCTGGCAAAGGAACCTGGAAGCACTCGTGAAAATGATCCATTCAACCTAGAAGGAAACTCAGATATTGTTCATCATCCACTCTACTTGTTTCTGCATATTGGTCTCAAATGGTCTAGTTTTCATGGTAGAAATCCCTGACCCTAAACCTGCAGCTGAGAACTGGTTCCCCGTTGTGCTCTCCAAAGAGCAGTCACCAGTTAGCATGCTCTTGCCTTCCATAGAATTTGCAATCTCAGATAAGATGATTGTTCTAGTGGAAGAACTCAAATGAGAGTTTCCAGAACAGTTAGGAACTCTGTTAGCTAATCCAGATCCAGAGAGGTCAACACCCACCCCTTCAGCTTCGGCCCCGGAGTATGCGACAAACTGCTCGTTGAGTGCTTTAAAAGCTTTCTCCAGTATTGACTGAAGGTACTTTCCTTGCGTCTCGATCCTCAATTGGAGGCGACGTTGAACCTGATTCAGATACAGTTTCTTCCCATGGTAAATAAATTCTTAGAGATGGCACTTTCTACATGTAATTGATTAACTGTGACAATTCTTACAGTAAGTACACCAAAATCGAAAATGGTATGCATAGAGTTGTAAAGTATCTTGAACTTTAATGTACCAAAGGAGACCAGCATAGCCATGGAAGGGTTCATGATGTTAAAAGGAACCAACAAATCCAGATAAGAGCCCTGGGCCAATCTGGGTTAAGAAGCCTTGTGATGGTGACAATGATGCAACACAAATGCAGCAGCCTTTAGTATATATTAATTAATCCAAAGACAGATATGATTCAGCATAAAATAGCCTGCATCTAGGAAGCAATTGGATCTTTATTTATTTTGAATGATTAGGAAAGAATAGGATATACCTGTGTTTAGAACTAGTCAGATAATTCTACAAGGAACATCCACGACTTTATCCAAAGTACAGGGAAGCATTCTACTTAGGGAAGTGAGGTTCACCCAAATCAAGACTGCTAGTTTTTGGTTCTCCTAAGACTAGCAAAAGGTAAAACAGTTTCTTCAAATGCAGTGCCACCTTCCCTTTTCAGTAAATACTAAAACCAGTGGACACACAAGTTCACTAAAATAAAATACTTATTTTCTTTTCTTTCTACCAACATTGTGCCACTCTTGTTTGTGTATGAGAATACATTGTATCACCCTTGGCTATATATTGTATTAGAGCTCCTTTGCCTATGCATCTGTTGATGTCATCAATTAATATATCTTAAGTGCAACCCAGTAATTCATCTTGTTTATATTCTTTGCATCTTCCAGAAAAAAGAAATAAACAAGCAAAAACAGTTGTTGAAAATTGAGAAACCGATGTTAATATCATATACTAGGGAATGTTTACTCTCCCCAAACAAAAAAATTAGGAGAAATGTAGAAACTAACCTCAAGCTGCTCATGAAGTCTTCGTTGGACTTCCATTTGCACTCTTAAAGCCTCAGTAACTTGGAAACCACTGAAAGCAAAGGGTAACTATTAGAACAAAGCGCCATATGGAATGAGTATTCATAAAAGATAAGAGTATATTGGAAATGCCTACTCATTCAACTCTTGCTGGCCCATTCTTGGAGTTGAAGTACTCGTGTTCTGGCCTTGGCCCTCAGCATTGCAAGAGGCTGCATTCAATCAGTGATACACAATCAAATACTACTACCACATACCTCATCCAATCATCTAACTGGGTTTTTTGGGATCTCCTTGGACCTTATAGAAATACACTCAAAGCCTAAACAGAAGAGTTGATATAGAGATTAGCATTTGGATAAAAGGTGCCTTGACACTGGGTTGTTTTGTGTGTGGTTCACCAGAAATGCACTCTTGGGAGAGTATACCACTAGAAAGTAAAGAACTGTTCCTTGAAAATGAAATTTTAAGTTGTTATGTAAAAGATGCTTCACATATCTATAGAGAGAAATTAACGAGTATTGAAATATGGAAGGGCGGAGATTTTGAAGATAAAACAGTTCAAAGAAAGAACATATTGATGAAAATGTAAAACCAAATTGAAGTTCATGGTTGCAGAAGCAGCTAACACATTTCCCTACACAACTCATATATTGTGCTGTTTTTACATGGAGCTAAAAAAACTATCATTCTTCAACTGTTGTAAAGGTAAGAGGACAGAGAAGTTGTTTCTGGGATGATAAAAGTAGACTGCATCGAGCAAAAAAATAAAAATTATGACTATGTGCAGCCAGCCAAGTGAAAATCTGTTCACTGGTCAAGGAGGTGAAGATATTCACTTTCTGTTTAAAGAATAATCATCTGCAGTTCAAACACTTTCACTATTATATTAGTAGCCAAAATTTGGTAGACTTAGCCAGCTTTATGCCATGGCAGTTGTGAGGAGATGGATAAGAATGGAATCTAATCATCATGTAAGATGATATTGTAGTTTCTCCACAAACTGTTCAATTTCCCGATAAAGGCAATGACAGAACTTAATATCTGGAAATTTAACATATATTCACTATAGAATTCCCATACAGATAATCACTAGAAAGGATCAAGAAGGATGAATGCCTCTAAAATTAAAGATGAAACTAACAAATAATCCACATTAAGTGATTGAGATTTATACAATCTTTTTGATTGTCAGATGAATCCTTGCATGATTGTTTTCCCATGCGGTATTTCTGCAGGGCATGGAACAAAATTAGTGGTAGTGTTCTTTCTGCAAAGTAAACTTGAAATTGCAAGATGACATACCTGAAGATGTGACTTCAAATGATAGAGGGTCAGTCCTTTCACCCCCATGGTTCGCATGATAGTCTTTGGAGTTGCTTCTGCATAGCACACAAGTTCAGAAAATTTCATGAATTGGAAAATTGGACATGATATCCAGATAACCATCATAAGAACCATTTTACACAGAGTCCAGATATCCAGTGCCTATATAAGAGGACTCTCACAAGAGTAGCAAGAATAAATGAATTTCATAAAATAGTAAGGTATAACCTAAAGTAGGCATTGAGAATACAGAGTGATGCAAAAAACCAAATAAAGAAAATATATATATCTATACAATGAGTTCAACAGAAAAAAGAAAAAAGACAAGAGAGAACATGACAGAGAGTGAATGAGAACATGAGCCACTGTACTTCATTCAAAAATTAGAATTTTTAACAATAAACTCATGTAGTATAATAATTGTTAGTTAAATTGGGATGACAAAAGCTTCATATAAAATATGAACTGCTGTCAAAACTCTTCTTAAGGGTATTTGCATTTGTCACTCTTATTGGGTATCCCTATTTTCCCCTAAATCCTTCTCCCACTACAGATTCCTACATTTCTATTCTCTCTCTTTTCTTCTGTCTATTGGACACTACTATCTTTGCTCTTTTATGTTCTCTCGTGTCTGTGCTTTCCAAGCTATCCAACAGTTCCAGGGAACCAAATGGGAAACAAATGGATCTGCAAAGAAAGTTTCATACACTGGTTATCTCACCCACTTGTTGTTTATCAATGAAAAATTCAAGCCTAACAGTTAGGATGCACCATCCGATTCAAATCAAGTAAGATGCTCTGCTGCTCTTCCCACTTTTTCCGTTCACATTTTTTTCCATGAATCCTAGGAAATAAAATGACAAGGAGATGGTCATACAAGGTATTTGGTAGACTGTTAGGATGCACTACATGTAAATCAAGTGAAGACACTCTGTTGTTCTTCCCATTTTCCCGGTCATAATTTTTCTCCATGGATACTAGGAAATAAAATGACAAAGAGATGGGCATACAAGGTATTTGGTAGACTGTTCAGGGATTCATAAAAGGGAATAAGCTGAAAACCAAATTCTTGTCTTCTTAATTATTCCCATTTTCTGAACTAGAAAAAATGTGATAATTACAGTTATATCTTTGGAGAGCAGGATTAGGAGCCACTAACTTGCACATCATCTTATGGTTAGTTTGTTCTTATTCAATGAACTGTTTAAAAAGCAAATAAAATAAAAACTTTAAAAACACCATATTATTTCTCCTGCTTTCAACTTTTTCATAACTTGACAAATGAAAAAAAATTAAAGGCATTATTTCAAGTTATTTCTTATCATAGATGAGATGCTGGAGAGAGGAGTCAGCTATGTATTATGTATTAATGACATGTAACTTTGAATCAAGTGCACAATTAAGATGATAACAATGGTTTACTAAAAATGGGCTACTTCGACTAAAACATAAAAGGAAGAGTATTCCAAATTAGTCAAATTTGCATGTGAATAATACCCACAAACAATAGCATAGAAAGTAATTAAGCTAGAAACCATGGAAGCAAAGATCGCTCTCCTTTCCCCAAGAATACGTTGAGTTCATTAAGAAGAAATAGTGGGTTTGGAGGTTATGGCTTATTTGTTTACATTGTAAGGATTCCTATACTTTTTCTCTTCAGTTCTTTATTTTCTTAAAAATGTGATGTCTTCCAAAACTTCATGATTCTGCCTTTCTGACACTCCATGATGGGCTTGAGAGCCATATCATCCTCGAAAAAAAAACCAAAATTAGAGGGAAAACAAAGAATATCTAGTTTTCCAAGAGAAAGCATTACAATCCTTTAATTTGAAAAGAACATAAAATTCTGTAACCACAAAAAAAATAGCCAACAAGGAAACAGGTAGTGGTTGAAAAGGGAAACAAAACAGAGGAATTTCTCAGGAAATCAATAGGGAAAACTACTAATTGCACAATGTAATCGAAATAATGGACAGTAGTACTAAAATCACCGTCAGCTTAAACCCAGAAGGTATGAGAAGATCCAATAAAAAGAAAACTAGAGAAAAAAGAAAAGGAAAAAAAGGAATTTTTCAGGTAGGCGTAAATCAGCGACTAAAATCGACAGCTCGCATTTTGTTTTTATCAAGAAAATGGCATGTTCATCAACAGCCCCAGCACTCTAATTGGCCAAACAAACACATTGGAGCAGACATATGACGGGGCGCAATCAGTGTCCAAGGTTTCAGCTTTAGAAGATAAAAATAACTTACTGTCGGGCCCACCGAGCTGGGTCACGGCGTCAACGAAGCGCTCGTGGAGCTCGGCCGTCCATCGGAGACGGGGCTTGGGATCCGCGGTGAGGATGAGACAGGAGTCAGCGCCGCCCAGTTGAGCCCCGTCGAAGGGTCCGCCGGAGAACTCGGCGTTCATGCTGGCGCCGTGGTCTAGCTGCGGCAGAGAGTGCAGAGCAGAGAACATTGAACTTTCTCCGGGTGATTAACTTGGCTACTGGATTCTCCACAGCAAGTGAAGCGAGGGGAAATCTCAAACCACGCAGTGGCTTGGCTTATGGAGCAAAATGGTGGCTAGAAAGGGAGATGTGGAGAGAGAGAGTCCTTTCTAAGCGCAGGCATGCAATGGCATGGGGGGACTAAGACTGGACAGCGACGGCTTTGTATTGTCTCTGTCGGAGTTTTCCTTTCTTCTGTGTTTATTTGCTCTTTTTTACTATTGTTTTCCGTTAAAGTTTTCTAAATTATTTTTATGTTTCCTTCTCTTAAATTATTATTTTTATTATTATAATAAAATTCTCATTATATTAAAATTAATCCTTAATTTTGTAGTTTTTTTTGCTCAATCCTTAATTTTGTAGTAGAAACGTGTTAACTCGGTTAATTTTTAAATTAAAGATGTTAATATTTTAAATTTAATAAATTATAAGAAATAATAATCATTAAAAGTAAAAATGACAAGGAATGTGCAAAATGCTGAGAGCTTCTTACTTATAATAATTTCCATAAAAAATGTTGAACAATTATGGATAAATATTATTCTTTTTTGTCAAAAATTTAAACATAAATTAGTATATATAGTAGTAGATAAAAGACCATAAAAAGAATGATAAATAAAACAATAGAATTTATATAATATTATTGCAAATATTTGAATGGAAGAAGAGAACCAAGCAAGCATATTTGGTCAACCTAATCTCTTTCTTTACCTAAATAGCTCAAAAACAGCATCGATGTATCCACCGTCCCATTTGGGGAAAAGGCTAATTAAGATGTAAAGCCTAGTACATATCAGAGCTCTTTTTGGAGAAAGGTTAAAATAAAATGGGTGTCCACTTTCACTTATCCGTTTGTATATATTTTGCTTGACTCATCATCTTCATTTATGGGTACCCTCGGAATGCCCCCGATGAGAATACAGCCTCGGGCAACTCGGAGAGAGACAAATTGGGCAGATAAAATTCGGGTCATTTTTCGACTGTTTAGATGATCTTAGCTAGACAATTTTCTAGTAGTATAAGTAATTAGTCCTCCCACTAATATGGTACCAGAACTGTTGAACTGTCAACAGTTGCTGCAATGGAAGGAGAGGATGGGGTGGATAAGGAAGAAGAGTTGCTCAGTCCAGTCCAGAAAGGGATGGGAGAGGCCAGAAAGACAAGGGCGGTCAATGGAGGGGACCCCATCAATCCTCCTTCAGCCTGCACAATTGTAGTGGTCTTTCTCTATCAATTTGATAGGGAAACCAATTTTCTCATAAAGCTTCCATCAAGCTACATGAAAAAGAAAAGGGTAAACAATCAATAGAAAAGAAGTAAGTTGACAAACAACTTTGTATGTATGATATACTCAGACACATTATTTAATATCCTTATAAATGTATAAAATTTCTTTTTTTTTCTTATCAATTTAGGATCCTATTTACAACATCATTTTCAAATTACAATTGTAAATATATTTGTTATATGGTAGGTGCCATCAATTATATATATATATATATTAGATATTATTTTCACCATAATAAACAATAGATGATGACTAGTGATGAATTTGTTAATTTTCTTTTATATTGAGTTAATTATAAACTAAACATTTAAATTATTTATAAATTCGTAATAATTATTTTTTTTATTATCTGTACAATAGTTCTCAATATTTACAACTATGTAAATATATAAATTTGTTAGTTTCTAACTATTGAGGGATAAAATATTAATTTCTTTATCTTAGTTAAATTTATCTTTAGTGGAATAAAGATATTTATTGCCTATAGATAATTGACTTAAATAAATATATAATAAAAGAGCATGAAATTAATTCATTTTATTAGCCCATTTTTATAAAATGGGATATTATTGGTTGGTTGCACCACTAATTAAATCTCTTCAAATTTATTAATGGCTAATCCATGACCACCTAAATTTTAAATCTTATTTAGTCTAAATATTTGCATTTACTCTAAACCATACATACCACATTAGAAATAACTCAAAAGATTTAAAATGATGAACAGTTTATTGGATGTATAATAAATAAGTGTACTATATTATTCAAATTTAAGCCAATAGATCATATATATGTGGTAGTTGTCATTTCATTGTTTATTTTCTCAAGTTGATGACAAAATCATGTAACAAAATCTCCATAGGCACTATCTATATAATGATAGGCATATAATATGATGCAAGTTGGATAGTCACATGGGAGGCCAATAAAATAAGCAAACAAAAACAACTTCTTGCCTCCTTCCACATGGACCCTAACACTAATGAGTGCCCTATCCCATTAAAAATATCAATAAGTAGTCAACTATATATGTATAAAAATATTAAATAATTGGCTTGTTCCATCCAACAATGACCAAAGCAACCATCAACCTCTTATATTGTTCACACATGAATACATGCAATTATGGAGATCCAATAGAAAGAAGGTTGAAATGTGTAGGTGGGGTGAACTAATAAGACTATCTTTTTGTATACTACTAAAATAATATTTTTGGGTTGTTGTACAGATTAATTTATTTTCAGCCAAAAATATTTTATTCAACTATTTATACATTTGATATTACAAATTATAAGAGAATAATAAATTATTTATGCAACGAGTACAATTCATAAACTTATTTATATCATAGGTATATAATTTAATAAAATACATAATATTATATATACATTAATATATACATTATTTTATATATTAAATTTGTTACTATGTCATCAGTATTCAATAATAATAATAATAATTTATTCAACCTAGGTGAAGTGATAATTTTGGGAGTACTAAAGACGTTCAAATTAATCATTTGAACGGGAGTATGTGAATTTACTAATATTAAGCTATATAAATTAAATAATTGAATTGAATAATTTTATATCCATTTATTGTAATTATATTACTAAAAATTATTTTGTACTAGTATAAATGATATAATAATGTTTAAATATAAATATTTTATCCTAATAAGAGTAATATATATAATAAAATATATATACTCCATATTTTGTTGTGATAAAATTTTATAATAGGAAGGATTTGTTATTTTAATTATAAAATAAATAAATAATAATTTATTTCCTTTATATACATGATATTATTATTTAATTGCTAATAATCTTATAAAAATACAATACACACCATATGTGTAATATTAGTAAATAAATATAAAATATTAAAATTTAAACATATTTTAAAAAAGTAATAACTAAATATAAAATATAAAATTTAACACATACATATTTACAAAAATATGTATAAAAAAGTAGAAAAAATTAAATTTATAATTTATAAAAATAATAAAATCTTAGAAAATATTAACCATAATTTTTTTATATAAAATAATACAAAACTTCAAATCCATAGAAAAAATGATTAATACATAGATTTATTTAAATATAAAATTAAAACTCAAGTTGAGATTGAGAATGAGGAGTGATGTGATGTGAAGTGATATGATGAAATGAAGAATAATAATAAATTGGGAAGAAAATAGGAAGAGTAAAATAAAATGATGTTTTGCATTTTATATATAAAAAAATGAGGTTATTACTATAATTTGATATTATTTTAATTAAAAAATTACAACTCATCAAAAACCTTTCCAAAGTAAAAGTATTAATGAAAAAAAATGCAAGCATTACTTTTTAGCTTAAATATGAGGATTGGATGGGTTCTTACTCCACAAAATTGTCAAACTAGATATTTATTAATCACTATAAATTCATTATAACTTAAATCTACAACTACTTTTTATTTATCTTAAATAAAAATATCATTATCCCTTTTATAAATATAGCATTTCATTATTTTTTTTTATCAAAATTGCATGCATAACATATAATAAATGGAATATATAAAATGACATGATATCTTCTTAAACATAAATAAAATAAATTTTATAATAATATTATATAATTATCATACTTATATCACTACTCCATTTTAAAAAAAATAGATGTTAATGTTATATATTTGATTAAATAAACTCATAGGCACTACCTATTTCTCACTTATTTTTAATAACTATTTTTTTCATAGAAATTAGTACAAATTATCACTCTAATGCATCAAGATATTTTTTCTTTGTAAACTTTTAATTGATCAAGGTAATATATCACAATATATTATAATATGCCTAAATTTGTTATTTATTATAATTTTAATGGTACTTCTCACACAAGGTTTATCATGTAATATATATATATATATATTATAATTTGACAAAATTTGTTGTTTATTATAATTTTAATAGCTCTTCTAAAACAATGTTTATCATGTACATTCACTAAAAAATATATAATGAGTATATTGCTCTAAAGGAATTTCTTATCAATTTAACTTTATTTACTATTTTTAATTATACTGTGACCTCTTTCTCATATTATAAGGCAATTACACGAAAATCAACTTAATTATTGCCTAATTATATTTGAAAAACATATAAAAATATCATTCACATAGCTAGAATGGAACAAAATCACTTATGTCAAAGAGTGAGGTAATAAAGATAAAAATATCCTTACCTCGAATCGATTGATAAAGAATGTGAGAATACTTTGACAATAATCCAATTCTAATTGTGCTAAATTACTCAAATGTAAATATTTTCTAACTTTATGTAGTTACCAAATCCTTGTTTTTGGTTGAGCCTCTATGCCGAAAAAGAATTTCTAAATGAAGGAATCATTTGGCAGGTTGGCTCAAGGGGAAAAGATCATATTTGGTGAATAAATAGTTGTGCTCTATATGAGGCATGCAAAGACCATATTTGGTGAATAAATAGTTGTGCTCTATATGAGGCATGCAAAGATCATATTTGGTGAATATGCCTGACAATGGGGAATTACAACAAAGGACAATCAAGTCCATCATCTCGACATCCACGTGCACATGACACCTTCAACCAATAGCAGTTCATATTTCACAAGTTGAGCATGATGCCTTTATGGCTATGATTATTATGATTATCCCATATCACCATTAAAAACTACAATAAAATCTGCTTACACTTTCCTCCCAAAAATAAATGGAAAATATCATGCCCATGTTGAAGATTATCCTATTGTTAGGATAGACTAAGGACTAACAGTTTTTTTAGTTGAAATTCTAGGGTTATAAAAAGAGGTTCCAATGGTGAAATTGATTGGGAAAAAACTTTGGATTTCTACTACATTCATTACAATAATGAAAAATGAGTAGGTTTTGGGTACTTAAGTATTGTTGTTGCACATAAGAGGTGATTTCATCGAGTTGTTTGACATTCGATATTAGCATTCCAATATTTGAATGCGACTGGAGAAGAAAATTTAATTGGTCATTTACATACAAATAATCAACTTGATATTTGGTGGAAGAAAACCCTAAATCAAAAAAACAAGTGAGATGAAGGCTTATCTTGAAGAACGAAAGGGGACAAAAGAAAATACTACCATGTGCAAAAGGGGTAAGTAATATTTTTTCATAAAAATAAAACTTATCCGCATTGGGTCATAATCTTGTAAGTAGTGCAATATTTTTAACCTTATAAAAATTCACAACATTTCTCTATTTTATTCAATAAGTGAGCTCGTTGACTTTGATAACATATCTACTTAAAAGTTATTACTTGTAAGTAATGAAACCTTTCTAACCTTATAAACCCACAACACTTGTATATTTTATCAAATGTGGGATCATATTTTCAACAATGGGCACTTCTAAGGACATATGAGATGTTATGAAACACTAATATCAAGGTTCAAATAAGGTACAACATGCACAATTATTAACTTTAAAAACATACTTTGAATTACTTCGTATGAAGCCATTTGAAAAGGTGGAACAATACTACACAAAAATACTTTCTATTGTAAATCAAATGGATGTATATGGAGAATCTTTAAGGGAAAATATTTTGTGAACTTTAACTCCTAAACTCAACTACATTATATGTTCAAGAAATGAGGATGAGCAGCCAATAAATAGAGCAATAAGATTTGAACATCGAAGGAGTAGAGAAAAGAAGATCTAATGAAGGAATTGAAAGAAGACATATCCCATTTTTTAGACCATTTTACAGAGGTTCAAGAAGAAGTTTCTCATGGTGTAGAGGAAGAGGAAGGGGGGTAAACCCCGTTCTCTCAAGAAAAAAATTGGAAATGAAAAATAAATTTTTTTTTAGAGAAAATAGAGTATTTATGTGAACATAAATTGGTATGGAGAATCCAAAATGGGGATTTGGAAAATTTCAAGTGGTCAATAAAGACCCAAAATTCATGTAAATGAACCGTGAATGAAATTGGATGAGGAAACTGAACCGGTTCAAGGTGAACTGGACCTGAATTGTATTGAATTGGGATGAACCGGTTCAAAGATTTATTTTTTTAGGTGACTTAATAAATATCAATTTGGAAAATTTAAGTCACCATTAGATAGAAAATGAATTTAGACAAATTTAGAAAATTTTAACTTTTATAAAACCTGTTAGATTGGGTCTGAATCGACCAATTTTTGATTTCGGGTCACTAAACCCGGTCCGACTGAAACGATCAACGGTCCAGCCGGTCAGCGGACCACTTGCCAAGTTAGCATGAACTTAGTGGGTGCGACCAATCTGACCACAAAGCATGGCGGCACACCTAGTCAGTTGCTTGGTGAGCGCTTGGAAGCACTGACCAATTAGAGCATGACACATGTCATCGGTCAATGGTCAAATAAAAGAAAATCCACATCATCGGTGACCAACCATGTAAATCCCGTCCTTTAAAGAGAAGGAAACCGGGGAAAGAACTGGTCAAACCAAGTGAGAAAAACCGAATCGGTTCACGAACCCCAACCGTTAGAGAAAGGGCGAATTGGGAAATTTACAAATCCCGAATGACTTAAAGAGACATAAAAACCATGGAAAAGGACTTTGGGACAAATTGGAAGAGAAAACCAGACCAGTTCAAGTGAACCGGATTGAACCGGTTTAGACTGGTTTGAACCATCATTAAATTGGTTGCTAAATTCATTTTTTCTACGTGGCTTAAAAAAATTTAAATTGGGGTTTATCATAACTAGACGCACCTAAGGAACTTCTTTTCCTTTCTACTGTTTACTCTTTCTACGGATATCATAACTAGACAAGTCTTATCCACTGTTCCAAAGGCACATCTTTAGTTCCACTTCTCCCTCTACTTAAGGCAAGATTATTCCTCTTGGGGTTCTTGCCCAGGTCTTCAGGATTGGGAGTTCCGAAATGCCCAATCATTCACGTGTCTAGTTACTCTCTTGATCATTAAAACCCTTAACTTGGGGTTTTTTTTGAGCATTACATACTTATTTTCACGGGTTTTGGTGTTACCCCTCCTTCATCCTATTTCAACCTTTCCTCCATCCGTTATTTATTACAACTTCGGTCCCACTTAGGTTTGACCTCGTTATGCTTATTAACTTACTCTTCCTTACTCGAGTCACATTTTTCCTCGGGACTGTTAGGCTTACGTGTCCCTTACAGCATGACATGTTCCAACATCTGTCTATATCAATCAGATTTCTATAGCACCTTCTTTAAGGTCGTTCTCAACTTTCCAACCTTTTAGGGATCATATAACTTTATCCCTCTTTTCGTCTGCTAGTATTCCTTGACTACCCTTATAGTTATCCAATCATCCTTCATGCCCTTGATGTAATGCCTTTCATAATCGTATCAGTTTTCTTACCCACTCGTCCTTTCCCAACTTCCTTATTGCGTTTTTTCGGTTCCAATCATTTGGGTTCTCCGATGACTTACTAACACACTAAGATTATTTCCTTCTTATGTCCTCCCTCTTCTCTAATGGCATCCTTTACTCAAGGACTTTCCTTTTCCTTA
Source organism: Trapa incisa (assembly GCA_030064435.1). Lineage (NCBI taxonomy): Eukaryota > Viridiplantae > Streptophyta > Magnoliopsida > Myrtales > Lythraceae > Trapa > Trapa incisa. The sequence goes on along the minus strand of CM057777.1, from coordinate 9,365,861 downwards.
ATTCACTTTTATTTACTCATGACCATTTCATGATTTGTTTCCTTTTCGAGTTGATCCCTTTCAGTTTATGTGTCTATTGTTTTGTTTGGGGAGTTCCCTTCTTACGATTTCATTCTCTACTATGTCCCTCAAAGTAGAGACTTTCATCTTAGGAGCTACATGCTCAACCTTCTTACCATTTCTTGAAGGTTTCTTCCTTCATTTCCTTACAACTCCTTCTATATTAAGGCATTTGCCCACTTTGAATCCTTCCTCATCTTAAATTCTATTTCATCCCTTATTCCTTATCTGAGGAACTTTTAATTATTAGTGTACTCCACCCTATGTCCAACCGTCCACTCTTTATGTGAGGGAGGACCACAACCCATCTTGATATTAGTGGTTGTTCCCCCCTCAACCACTTCTTGTTTGGATAGCTTACCTCACCAACGTTTCTTGGACGTTCTTTCCTTTATTTCTTATTATGGGTAGTCTACCCATTCTAACTTGTCACAACATCTTTTGATATTAACTTCCTAGTTACCCATTCCTTGGGTTTAACTTATTCCTTTGGTCCTCCTAGTATGCTTCCCTTGGTTCTTCCACCTCAAGATGCACTTCATTTGCAAGTTCATCTCCTTATCTCTCTTCACTTGGTTCCATTACCTCTCAGTTGGGTTACATATGCCATTCCAAGGTTTCCTTCCTTGGCAGGACTCTTTCTCTTTCTCTTGAAATTCCTTTTTCAATAGTGGTTCAATCTGGTTTAGGGTTTTCTCTTCGAATTCATCCTAAAGCCCTTTTTCTATGACTTTTGTGATTTTTTAGGTCACTCGGGATTTATAATTTTTTTGGTTTGTCATTTCTTTATCGGTTACGATTTCTGAACTGACTCGATTTTATCTTAGGAAAAGATCTGTTCTTTTCCTAGTTTTTTTTCTTATTATCAAGGGACGGGGTTTACAATAAGTGTCCGACTCTTTATGTGAGTTTGGGTTTTCCTAGGTTTATTTGTTCTATCCCGTTTTTACTTATTGTGTCTGCCCATCCACGTTGTCGTGTTTTTAGGCCCGGGTGGATCCAATTGACTCACCGGTCCCCCTACGTTCGTCTCTTCGTGAAGTTATTGCCGTTCTTCGGCTAGTGAGGGTTCCTTCCTTTTTTGGTCCCTCTCTTCTTTCTTGGCCTATTGTTCATTATATTGGCCGATGTGCAATGGATGTAATCCTTCGGAGTTATCCCTTTCCCATCAAAGTCATTCTTGGGGGACTTCTCCCCCTTGTGGAGTCTATGGCCTACATGGAACTTGTCACACCTTGACCCAGTTTGGTCGGATCCCCGTGATCAACCTGCCACTCTCCTGGTTTATTAAGGGGTTTCCCCTTATTATAAACCGTAAAGTGTAAGGCGTCCTTTAAACATGTACCTTTCCTGGAATAACATAATCAAAACTGCATTAAATTCTAAATTTATCATACATGTTTCACATGCGTCTTAGTTGATGGCCTTTAAGGATAGGCTTTCCAGAATTTCCTAAAAGGGATATGGGGGCGGGGGAGGGGAGATGAGTACGACTACTTAGTGAATGAGTTTTTGAAATTTTACTTTTAGGAAAAAGATTTGTATTGGAGTGTGCTAAACTTCTTATTTTCTTTCAAAAATCCTTTCATTTAAAATCTCTATTTTTATCGCCATTTCTTATTAATCATAGTGTGTCATCACCCAACACACATATTTTATCATGAAGGTCAAAAACACACAATCGCAGGCCAGCCCGTCCACTGAACCCACTTGTGGCGTCGGAGCGACTTTACCGGCCACCTAGATAGAAGCACGTCCACTTCTAACATAAGAATGAGTGGATGTACACGACATCCGACCCTCAATCTTGAAATCAATTCTCCGTGTCCATATGAGGACAGATACCTCATCCCGACACCACCCCGGTCTCGTGCGCTTGAAGCTACGTTGAGCTTTGCAAGGTCACCTGGTCAAACGATCTGCCCTTATACCCACCAGGTCGTCTCGGGCCCTAGGACATATCACTACCCCTCTTAGGCATCTTGAAGGTCCTGTAATCATAGTGCATGCACAATCAGTATTTTCACATCTTGCCATTTAATCTATGGTGTCACTGCTCCAACGCCCTCGACCCTTAACTCAACCTACAGTTGTTTGTCTTAACTAGTCTAGAGACCTATCATGTCGCACTGCCACTAGTTGATTGATTATGTCGGGACTGTCTTGGTACCATGGCCAAACAATTCATTTATTTAAAATTTTATGGCATATAACTCATGTATGTTTACGAGCTCCTGCTCGTGCCAATTGGCCTTGGGCCCACTGTACGAGATTTTCAAAATTGGGCATATTAGCCCCCAATTTCCAAAACCCAGGCTCCTAGCCTATTAGAGCTATTTGAGCTCCCGTCAAGAAGTCTTTGGAAGACCTGGTGTGCCACTGGTTAAACTTTTTGGAAGACCTTCTTGACGGGAGCTCGAATAGCTTTGATAGGCCAGAAGCCTCGGTTTTGGAACTTGGGGGCTAAAATGCCCAATTTTAAAATCTTGTACAATGGGCCTAAGGCCAGTTGACATGAGCAGGAGCTTATAAACAAACATGAGATTAAACCATGAAAACTTTAATGAATAATGTGTTTGACCATGGTACCAAGACAAGACCAACATACTAGATGGACTGGTGGTAGTGCAACAAGACAGGTCGATGGACCAGTCGAGACAAACAGTTGTAGGTTGAGTTGAGGGTTGGAGCTGTTGGATGAGTGGCACTAAAGATTAAACGACTTATGAGGAAAACTATTGTTTTGTGCATGCACTGAGGTTCGAGACCATCAAGACACCCAAGAGGGGTAGTGATGAATCCTACGGGCTACTCGATGACATTGTGGAGATAAGGGCAGTTTGTTGTGCCAGCAGTCAGGAAAGCTCGACTTAGCTTCATGCGCATGAGGTCGGGGTGGGGTCGGGATAAGGTTTCTATCCTCATACAGACACAGAGTTTCTTTTCGGGATTGAGGGTTGGATGTTACGTATATCCACTCAATCTCAGGGTAGAAGTGGATATGCTTCTATCTAGGTGGTCGGAAAGTCGCTCCGACGCCACAAGTGGGTGCAATGGACGTGCTGCCCTATGAATATGTGATCCCTTCATGATGAAGGGCATGTGTTGATTGTTAAACACACCGAATATGGTAAATGAGGAAATGATAGTTTTGAAAATTGAGAAAATTGAGGGAAAATGGTTTTAAGAAATTAAGGAGTCCGACACACCAATTAAAACTATTTTCTCTTAAAATCGAGTTTAAAACACCCACTCACTGAGTTGTCAAACTCACCCCCTCCCTTATACCCCTTTTCAGGTAACCAAGGGAAAAACTTACCTAAAGAGCCCTAGTTAGCTACACCTGCAAAACAAGTATGAAAGTTTAAAATTTCATACAGTTTTAATTAATGTTATTCCAGAAAAGATACATGGTAAAGGATGCCTTACTCCTCACGGTTTAAAGAAGGGGAAAACCCTTAATAAACTAGGAGAGTGGCGAGTTGCTCACGAGGATCCGACCAAACTGGGTCAGGGTGTAACATACCTTCTGCCTTTCCCTAACCTCCGTGGTCGGGAGGTCTCATCGCAGTCTTGCTTGTTTGTGCCTCACCTCTGGGGTACTTTGGCATATCGTGGGGGTGGTTTTGTCTATCCTTAGTCTATTCATGGCGTTAGTTCGGGTCCTTCTTCTCTATTTCCCTCGAGCTACCTTTCTTGATGTGGCTCTCCTTTGGCTCACCTCTTAGGTGTCACGCCCCAACCTGATTTGGTTGGATTCACAAGAACAACCCGCCACTCCCTTGATTCAAGAGGGGTTTTCCCCTTCTTTAATTCAAGAGGAGCCAACCATAATTTCAACCATGTTCCCTGGAATAATATAAATCAATAATAATGCAAGCTTAAGAGGATATTAAGCATACTTGATAGAAGGTAAATCCTAGTGTTATCCCTAGTCATTCTCTAATCCTAAAAGTGAGTTTCTACAATTCAGTGAATGGGTAAGAAAAAAAATAATTTGGAGTGTGCCAAACTCCTTAATTTCTTAAAAATCTTTTCTTCCTCAATTTTCTTGGTTTTCAAAATCCTCATTTCATCATTAATCACAGTTAGTGTGTTTAACAATCAACACACAACTGTCTTCATGAAGAGATCACATATTCGCAGGGTAGTCCGTCCACTGCATCCACTTGTGGCATCGGAGTGACTTTACCGACCACCTAGATAGAAGCCCGTCCACTTCTACCCTGGGAATGAGTGGATGTGTCTGACATCCAACCCTCAAACCTGAAAAGAAACTCCAAGTCCGTGTGAGGACAGAGACCTCATCCCGACACCACCTTGGTCTCGTGCGCTTTAAGCTACATTGAGCATCTCTGATTGTTGGCACGACAAACAACCCTTATCTCCACCATGTCGTATAGTAGCCCGTAGGATGCATCACTACCCCTTTTGGATGTCTTGAAGGTCTCGTACCTTAGTGCATGCATAAAACAATAGTTTTCTTCATAAGATATTTAATCTTTGTTGCCACGAGTCCAACGGCCCCAACCCTCAACTCGACCTACAACTATAAACCCCGCACATTTGAGTTAAGGAAAACTAAGAAAAGAACCAGTCAAACCGAATAAGAAAACCGAGCCGGTTTACATTTGGGAATAAGCAATATGGAAATTTACAACTTTCGGGTGATCCAAAAGGTTTATTAAACCTTGGAAAAGAAAATTAAGACAAATTAGAAAATAAAAACCAAATTGGCTCAGGTGAACTAGATTTCATAAGAACTTCAAAGTTAAGCGTGCTTGCCCGAGAGTAGGAAGTATGATCTTTTTGTAACCTGAAATTAATACAAATAATTTAATACCAAAATTAAATTATTGAAATTAATACCAATAATTTATGGCAATATTAATACTAGTAATAAACCTCTACCATTTAATACACGATTTTACACCTATATAAAGAGGTCATCCCCATTCATTCTCCTCACACCCGAACACTTCTCTCTCTCTCTACTGCTCCATTTCCCGGTGAAGCTTAAACTAGAGCTTCGACTTGAAGATTTTTCTTTACCTCAGAAGGAGAGGCCAGACTCTTTAGAACTGGGGAGAAGTCAACTATCTTATAGAAAACTCCAATCAATTTGAGAATCACTAGAGAAGCGCCGACATAATGGAATAGTGAAGCAGCTCCAGCGGACCGAAGCTGCCCTGTTTCAGCTGGGTTGAAATTAGCCATTTCAAGCCCTACTTAGGCCAAACCAAGCCTTCCCAACACTTCCTCAGCCTTTCCACGGCCGAATTAGGACCGAAAGGTAAGCTAATTCGGCTCCCCTTTACAATTTTCGATCGGTGCTAGAGAGAGAGTCGACCGAATTTCAATGATCAAATTCTAATCTAATTCTGCATCAATTGATGTGATTCTTGATTATAGGATGAACCTCAGGACAAGATCTATCTGCCCAGATCGAAAGCTCGGACCGCCGTGCCTTCACCGGTGAGCAATCGAAGCTTTCTCTCTCAATAGTTCATTTTCCGACGAAGCTCCATTTGAGCTTGTCCCGACGTTAAAATTTGCGATTCAAAAGTTCCTTAGAATTGTATGAACATGTAGGAACTCAATTTCAACAATTAGATGTGTTTGATCAGTCAATTTGATTAAATCAAATTCAGTAGAGTTGAGGAGTTGAAATTGGGGGAAAAATTGGGGATTTTCGAAATTCAAAGGGCCAAAATTCAATTTTATGAAATTGAGGGTCAATTGGTCATGAAAATAATGTTGGAGGACCAATTGAGGAATTTTGGAATTTTTGGGGCAAAACTTACTATTTTTGTAAAAGAAGGGCAAAATGGTAATTTTGGAAAAATTGGGGGACCAAATTGGAAATTTGGGAAATTAAACCCCTTTTTGGTGAAATTGAATAAATTGAGGTCTCAGGATAAGTTTTAAAAGTTACGGGACACAATTTGAGGAAAAACCGACATTAGGGACTTAAAGTTAAACAGAAATAACTTTAGGGACCTAATTGCAAATAACTAAAAGTGTGGGTTTTCTCATTCATTGGAAATGAATGAAGCCTGTTATGTCGAGTAATAATGAACAAGGTTGTTCATATCGTGTACGAACGCAAAATACCGGGAACGCCAGCAAGGACAAGTTCGCGTGAATACAAAGAACCGGTATAGTGGAATTCACGGCATTAACGGGTGAGTGGATTTATTAACGTCATACCCGTTTGGGATGATGAACACAACTTAAAGTTAAAAACCACTTACTGATTGTAAGTGGGTTAACAAACATCATACCCGGTTGGGATGATGAGCACAACTTAAAGATAAAAACCACTTATCGGTTGTGAGTGTGATTATATATCATATCCAGTTGGAGATTATAAGTGCATCGGTATAAAAATCCACTATTTAGTGGTATTTTAATTATCACCACTTAGAGAAAGTGATGTGAAAATCATGCAAAAAAAAAACTACTTACCGGTTGTAAGTAGATCATACCCGATTGGTATGATGAGACTTCCTTGAAGGAAGTTGAAAACTTGTTCATCGGTTATGAACAAAGATGTCTTTATACCGGTTGGTATAATGGACAGTGAAAACCTATTTTGTCCGAAGTGTTCTCCCCTGACTGTGTGCAATAAACTATTTCAGAGACCTTCTTAACGGGAGCTCGAATAGCTCTTATAGACTGGGGGCCTCAGTTTTGGAAATTGAGGGCTAAAATGCCCAGTTTTTGAAAATTTTGAATAGTGGGCCATATGCCAATGGACACGGGTAAGAGCTCGTAAAAGAACATGATATATATATATATATATATGCCATTAAAACTTAATAAGTGAATTGTTTGGTCATGGTACCAAGGCAGGTTCGACATACTCAGTCAATTAGTAGCAGTGCAACATGACCGGTGTTTGGACTAGTCAAGACAAACAGCTACAAGTTGAGTTGAAAGTGGGGACCGTTGGGACAAACGACACCACATATTACATGGTAATTTAAGAAAACTTTGTTTGTGCATGCACCATGAGTACAGGATCATCAAGATGCCCATGAGAGGTAGTGATGTGTCCGAAGGGCCCTGGACGACCTGGTGAGTATAAGGGCAGATCGTCGTTCTAAGTGTCTGTGCGAAATTTGGAGTAGCACCAAGCGCATGAGACCAGGGTGGGGACAGGATGAGGTCTCTATCCTCATACGGACATGAAAAAGTGATTTTGGGATTGTGGGTCAGATGTCATGTACATCCACTCATTCCCAGGGTAGAAGTGGTCGTACTTCTATCCGGGTGGTAGGAAAAGTCGCTCCGAAGCCACTAGCGGGTTCAGTAGTGATACTGACTTGCGAATGTGTGTAACCTTCATGATGAAGGATGTGTGTTGGGTGATGACATGCCATTGTAAATAAGAAATGGTGGAAAAACCCAAATTTTTAAATGAAGGGATTTTTGAAAATAAAGAAGTCTGACACACTCCATATAAATGTTTTTCTTAAAAGTCAAAAGTTTTTAAAAACCCATTCACTGAGTAGTCATACTCACCCCGTCCCTTATATCCCTTTTAGAAAATCCCGGAAAGCATCCCCTTAAAGACCATCAAATAAGATGCCTATAAGACAGGTATGTAAAGTTTTAAATTTCATGTAGTTTTGATTATGCTATTCTAGGAAAAAGGTGCAGGTTAAAGGACGCCTTACTCTTTACGGTTTACAATAAGGGGAAACCCTTTAATAAACCAGGAGAGTGGCGGGTTGATCACGGGGATCCGACCAAACCGGGTCGGGGCATGACAACTAGAGTGGTATCAGAGCCTGTTTCCTTGAATACATAATTGAGACTAGAAAATATAGTAACTAATAGGATTTATCCTAAAATTTTCAGATGGCTCCGAGGAGAGGAACCAAGAAAACTTGGAAGGGCTCTATTGAAAGCCCTACCTTTGGAGGGAGACAACCTTAGAAGCTTTCCAAATGCTTGAGACTTGGCAGAAATCTCGAAAGACCAATTGGGGAAGCATACTGGAGAATGGTACTAGGACCTATTGATGGCACAACCCTAAGTATAAAGGAGGATGCTTATCAAGAATTCCATAGCTCCCTAGTTAATTTGTGACCATTTTCTGTGATATGGCTGATAGCCCAACCTTTTTGTATCCCCATGTTAATAAAAGATTCAAATTCCCTAAAACTTTATCTTGTAAGGTGTGATCTTACTAGGAATATGGCCTAAGGAAAATAAAACAAACCCACACTATCCTAGAAACTAAGGAAGTGTCGCATCCCAATTATGGAAGATGAATTAGGGAATTAAGAAACCTAGGAAGACTCTTACCATGATTCTAGCAAAGGTGATTCAGCTAGAAAACTGTCAAAGTGATCAGACTCAAGAACGGTAAAGCACCAAACCAATAGTAACCCTGGAAAAAGCCCCACTCGAAGGCAAGGAAGAACCACAACAATCCATGTAAGGGAATGACGATGGGACATGACCTGAAGAGATGCCCAACCCTACTAAAGGACATGAAGGATTGGAGACCGATACCATGGAGCAGGTTACATAAACAATTCAAAAAGAGGTCAAGAAAAGATGAGAGAAATACAAAAAACTTCTTAAGAAGGTCAAACCGAGAAGGATACCTCATGAATAGGGATAAGGTACATAAGAAGCATACTTAGAATCCTCTCATAAGGGGCAAACACAAAAAAAAAACGTCCCCCGAAACTCTAGGGAATGACACAGTGAGAGTGAACAAGAGAAGGAATGCGTTGTGAAAAGGAATCATTGGTTGGCAAATGTGCAAGGAGCCAATCCCTCATCAAAAACTACTTGAAGGAAGGAAGTATCAGAGGCTAAGACTAACCTGCTTTGGAAAAGTGATATAATTTTAAAGTTGGAAAAGGCTTAAAAGTAAAAAAATCAAAGTCTCTAACCAAAATACCTAAGGAAGACCGGGAAGTAGAACGGACTACACCCTAGAAAGGTTAGTGAGATGACGTTAAGGACAGGAGTACGCGAGAAGACAATTGCCCTAAGAAGACCTAAACCAAGGGACTGGTGGAGGCGGGGCAGTTAACCAGCTAATACGAGGAAGAACCATGATGTAAGTTCCGACAAGAAAGAGAGGCGGAAAGGTTAAATACTCTGAAAGAGAAGGATGAAAGAAATCCTTAAAGGGACCAAAAGGCCAAATTAACAACCAAACTCAAGCCAAGAAAGAAATAGGCAAGCTTCTCACATAATGATCAAGAAATCTTGAAATAAGGAAGAAATCTTGACAGGTATTGGGTATGAATGAGGATGAGGATAGAGTATAAAAGATATTTTGCAAGACCTGAGGAGTAAAGGTAAACAGGAGAAGACAACATCAAGAGTAGAAATCCCCCAGAGCAAATGTAAAAAGGAATGTCCGAAGAAAGGGAAAGAATTCTACAAAGGAAGGAAGCCCCGGAAAGACGTGTATCCCAATTGAGAGGAAATGAAACCAACCAAAATAGAAGGAACGATAAGCTCACAAATGAAAAGTTGGTTGAGATGGAAAATTCGAGTACCAAGGAAAAATGAGCTCCTAAGAAGGAAATTAAACTAAAGGAATTATTGATGGGCGGATGGACACAATGTGAAGTGAAAGGAACCAACCCTTAATTAGGAAATGTTCCAAGGAAGGAAGTATTGTAATGGCCCAGGCTGACCTGTTTGGAGGGAATAGGAGAACCAAGTAGAAAGATGAAAACTAATAACAATAGACAGCCAAATAGAATAAACAAAACCCTAAGAAGGAATGAGATGTAGTAAAGACTACACTCTATGATGGACAATAGGATGGGCATGAAGAACGAATGATACAGCTGCCTAGACGATTGGACTAGAAAAAATAAAGAATTATGAAATGGTTGCGAACAAATCAGAGGGGATTAAGGCCAAAGGAAAACCCTTGAGTAGAGGATATCATTGGGAATGATGATGGATCTAAGAAAGGACGAAACCCAACATGTCGGTAAAACATCTGGGAATTTAATTAATTGGAACCGAAAATACTCAATAAGAAAGTAAAAAAGGAACAAGTGGGTGAGGAGAACCAACACAATTGAGTAAGTGGAGTTAATAATGGTAAAAAAAAGGATAGTTGAGGAATACTATCAAAAGAAAAGAGTAATGAAGTTATACGATCCCTGAAAGGTCTAAAAGCTAAGAGAGACACTTCAGGAGATGTTTTAGAAATCAAATGGACAGAGACAGGTCCTAGAAAATGCCATGTTGTAAGGGCATGTAAGCCCAACAACCCAAGGAGAATATGACTCAAAGTAAGGAAGAGTCGACAAATAAGCATGACGAGGTTAAATATAACAATTTGGGTCGAAGTTATAATAGACAACGAATAGAGGAAGAGTCGAAATGGGATGAAAAGGTGGTGATAAAGAAATCCATAGAAATAAGTATGAAATGCTCTATAGGACGACGAGCTAAGGGTTTAATTGATCAAGTGGTTAACTAGACATGGAAATGGTTAGTTATCTTGGAATTCCAAATCTTGAGTACATGACCTCAAGGGGAAGAATGTTGCTCTAAGCAAAGAGAGAGATAAAATCTAAGAACATACCCTGAGGTAAGGTATGTCTAGTTATGACAAACTCCATGGAGGGAGTAAATAATATTAAGGAAAAGGAATTTCTTAAGCGAAGGTTGTAAAAGTGACTAATTTCAAGAACGAGAGAAAAGTTTGTATCTTAAGCAAACACTGAAGGGGCATCAAAGGAAATGATTTCTCATGCAAGGATGTTAACTAAGTTTTGGGGATAAAACTCCTAAAAGGAGGGAAGAGTTGTAAACCCCGCACTTTTGAGTTAAGGAAAATCGGGAAAAGAACCAGTCAAACCGAATAAGAAAACCGAGCCAGTTTACATTTGGGAATAAGCAATATGGAAATTTACAACTTTCGGGTGATCCAAAGGGTTCATTAAACCTTGGAAAAGAAAATTAAGACAAACTAGAAAACAAAAACCAAATTGGCTCAGGTGAACTAGATTCCATTAGAACTTCAAAGTTAAGTGTGTTGGCCCAAGAGTAGTGTGAGGATGGGTGACCTCCTGGAAAGTATGATCTTTGTGTAACCCGAAATTCCGTTCAAAAATTTTTATGCGATTAAATTTCTCTACTGTTCCATTTCCCGGTGAAGCTTAAACTAGAGCTTTGACTTGAAGATTTTTCGTAACCTTAGAAGGAGAGGCCAGACTTTTTAGAACTGGGGAGAAGTCAGCTATCTGATAGCAAACTCCAGCTTTTTGTGTAACCCGAAATTTGGGTAAAATTTATGCGATTAAATTATTGAAATTAATACCAATAATTTATGGCAATATTAATACTAGTAATAAATCTCTCCCATTCATTCTCCTAACACCTGAACACCTCTCTCTCTCTCTACTGCTCTATTTCCCAATGAAGCTTAAACTAGAGCTTCGACTTGAAGATTTTTCTTAACCTCAGAAGGAGAGGCCATGCTCTTTAGAACTGGGGAGAAGTCAGCTATCTGATAGCAAACTCCAGTCAATCCGAGAATTATTAGAGAAGCACCAACATGATGGAATAGTGAAGCAGCTTCGGCGGACCGAAGCTGCCCTGCTTTGGCTGAGTTGAAGTTGGCCATTTCTAGCCCTACTTAGGCCAAACCAAGCCTTCCCAACACATCCTCAGCCTTTCCACGGCCGAAATAGGACCGAAAGGTAAGCCAATTCGGCTCCCCTTTACAATTTTCAATCGGTGCTAGAGAGAGTCGATCAAATTTCAATGATGAAATTCTAATCCAATTCTGCATTAATTGATATGATTCTTGATTCTAGGATGAACCTCAGGACAAGATCTATCTGCCCAGATCGAAAGCTCGGACCGTCATGCCTTCACCGATGAGTAATCGAAGCTTTCTCTCTCTATAGTTCATTTTCCGGGGAAGCTCCGTTTGAGCTCGTCTCGGCGTTAAAATCTACGATTCAAAAGTTCCTTAGAATTGTATGAACATGTAGGAACTCAATTTCAACTCCAATTTCAACAATTAGAGGTGTTTGATCAGTCAATTTGATGAAATCAAATTCGGTAGTGTTGAAGAGTTGAAATTGGGGAAAAAATTGGGATTTTTGAAATTCAAAGGGCCAAAATGCAATTTTATGAAATTGAGGGTCAATTGGGCATTCAAATAATGTTAGAGGACCAATTGAGGAATTTTGGAATCTTTGGGGCAAAATTTACCATTTTTGTAAACGAAGGGAAAAATGGTAATTTTGAAAAAATTGGGGGACCAAATTGGAAATTTAGGAAATTAAACCCCTTTTTGGTGAAATTGAATAAATTGAGGCCATAGGATAAATTTTAAAAGTTACGGGACTCAATTTGAGGAAAAATCGACATTAGTGACTTATAGTTAAAGAGAAATAACTTTAGGGACCTAATTGAAAATAACAAAAAGTTTGGGTTTTCTCATTCATTGGAAATGAATGAAGGCTGTTATGCTGAGTAATAATGAACAAGGTTGTTATGCGAAATATCGGGAACGCCAGCAAGGACAAGCTCGCGTGAATACAAAGAACCGGTCTAGTGGAATTCACGACATTAATGGGTGAGTGGGTTTACTAACGTCATACCCGGTTGGGATGATGAGCACAACTTAAAGTTAAAAACCACTTACCGATTGTGAGTGGGTTTACAAACATCATACCCGGTTGGGATGATGAGCACCACTTAAAGATAAAAACCACTTACCGGTTGTGAGTGGGATTATATATCATACCCGGTTGGGGATGATAAGTGCCTCGGTATAAAAACCCACTGTTTAGTGGTATTTTAATCATCACCACTTAGAGAAAGTGATGTGAAAATCATGCAAAAAAAAAAACTACTTACTGGTTGTAAGTAGATCATACCCGGTTGGTATGATAAGACTTCCTTGAAGGAAGTTGAAAACCCGTTCATCGGTTATTAACGGAGATGTTCTTATACCGGTTGGTATAATGGACCGTGAAAACCTATTTTGTGTGAAGTGTTCTCCCCTGACTGTGTGCAAATGCTTAAACTATTTGGGAGACCTTCTTGACGGGAGCTCGAATAGCTCTTATAGGCCGGGGGCCTTGGTTTTGGAAATTGAGGGCTAAAATGCCCAGCTTTTGAAAAATTCGAACAATGGGCCATAGGCCAATGGACACGGGCATGAGCTCGTAAAAGAACATGATATATATATATATATATATATATATATGCCATTAAAACTTAATAAGTGAATTGTTTGGTCATGGTACCAAGGTAGGTCCGACATACTCAGTCAATTAGTAGCAGTGCGACATGACCGGTGTTCGGACTAATCAAGACAAATAGCTACAAGTTGAGTTGAAGGTGGGGACCGTTGGGACAAAGACACCACATATTACATGGTAATTTAAGAAAACTTTGTTTGTGCATGCACCATGAGTACAGGATCATCAAGATGCCCATGAGAGGTAGTGATGTGTCCGAAGGGCCCTGGACGACCTGGTGAGTATAAGGGCAGATCGTCGTTCCAGGTGTCTACATGAAATTTGGAGTAGCACCAAGCGCATGAGACCGGGGTGGGGATCGGATGAGGTCTCTGTCCTCATACGGACACGAAGAAGTGATTTCGGGATTGTGGGTTAGATGTCACGTACATCCACTCATTACCAGGGTAGAAGTGGTTGTACTTCTATCCGGGTGGCAGGAAAAGTCTCTCCGATGCCACTAGTGGGTTCAGTAGTGATACTGACTTGCGAATGTGTGTAACCTTCATGATGAAGGATGTGTGGTGGGTGATGACACGCCGTGGTAAATAAGAAATGGTGGAAATACCCAAATTTTTAAATGAAGGGATTTTTTAAAACAAAGAAGTTTGGCACACTCCATATAAATGTTTTTCTTAAAAGTTAAAAGCTTTTAAAAACCCATTCACTAAGTAGTCGTACTCACCCCCTTCCTTATATTCCTTTCAGGAAATTCCAGAAAGCCTCCCCTTAAAGACCGTCAAATAAGATGCCTATAAGATAGGTATGTAAAGTTTTAAATTTCATGCAGTTTTGATTATGCTATTCCAGGAAAAAGGTGCAGGTTAAAGGACGCCTTACTCTTTACGGTTTACAATAAGGGGAAACCCTTTAATAAACCGGGAGAGTGTCGGATTGATCACGGGGATCTGACCAAACCGGGTCGGGGTGTGACAACAACTGTTAGTCTTGACTAGTCTGTCGACCTGTCTAGTTGCACTGCCACTAGTCCATCGAGTATGTTAGTCTTGTCTTGGTACCATGACCAAACACATCATTCATTAAAATTTTGATGGCTTAATCTCATGTTTGTTTACAAGGTCCTACTTGTGCCAACTGACCTTGGGTCCACTGTACGAGATTTTCAAAATTAGGCATTTTAGACTCAAGTTCCAAAACTGAGGCATCCGGCCTATCTGTGCTATTCGAGCTCCCGTCAAGAAGGTCTCCGAAAAAGTTTAAGTAGTGCCACACAATCAGGGGAGAGCAATTCCGACAAAATAATCTTTTCATTCGTCTATCACACCAATTGGGTGTGACGACATCTTCACTTAGAATCTCTAAATGAGTTTTCCACTTCCTTATAGGAAGTCCATCATACGAACTGGGTATGATTTACTTATAACCGGTAAGTAGTTTTTCCACATAATTTCCACATCACCCCATCATGGTGTGATGTTAAAATTCCACATAATAGTGGGTTTTAAGTTTTGAGGTACTCATCATCCCAACCGGGTATAATGTTAAAATTCTCACTCACCCGTTAATGCAGTTCACGTGAGCTTGTCTTGGCTGGCATTCCCTGTACTTCATTTTCCTACACGATATGAACATCCTTGTTCATTATCCTTTGGACTAACAGCCTTCATTCACCATAAATGAATAAAATACCCAAACTTTTCAATTATTTACAATTAGGTCCCCAAAGTTTTTTAGATTCAATTGCACTTTGAACCACATGAATTGATACTGAAATGAGCTCAAATGGAGCTTCACCAGAAAATTAGACTTATAGAGAGAAAGCTTCGAAAGATTACTGTCGGGGGCACAACAGTCCGATCTTTTGATCTGGGCAGATAGCTCTTGTCCTGAGGTTCCTTTAAAGATCAAGAATCACATCAATCGTCAGTTCTCTCTCTAACACTGATCGAAATTTACAGAGGGGAGCCAAATTGGCTTACCTTTCCACTCTAATTCATTTGTATGAGGGTTGTGGAAATGATCAGAGAGCTTGGTTTGGCCTGTGAAGGGCTCAAATTAGCCATTTTCAACTCGGCCGAAATAGGGCAACATCAATATGTCGGAGCTGATTCATTGTTCTATCACATCAGCGTTTCTCCAGCGATCCTCGGAGTAAATGAAGACTACCATCATGTAGCTAACTTCTCCTCGAATCTAAAGAACCCAACCATGCCTTCTTTAGCTTAGAAAAATGCCCAACTCAGAGCTCTAGTTCGAGCTTCACCGAAAAATTGAGCAGTAGGGAAAGGGTAGAGTTTTTAGGTGTGAGGAGGATGAGTGAGGAGAGGATCCTTATATAGAAAGCTTGAGGACTTCTTGTTTTTTCCGATCAGCATCTTAATAGCAGTCATTCATTGGCTGAAACTCCCTGTCTGGAGACTTTTCATCTTCATCAGTGCTACTCAATTTATCGGCGAGTGAATAGTGTTGTCATATGAAGGAGGAAGACACATTGTTTTGAACCGGACCAAACCGATCCGAATCGGGTTTAACACTTAAACCGGCCAGTTCAAACCCAATTCAACTGAGTTTTTCAAAATTAAATATTTCTAAATTCATGTTCTATCAAATGGTGGCCTCAATTCTCCAATTTGAATTTTCTAAGCCACCTAGAAAAATGAATTAACATCCGATTCAATAGTGGTTCAAACCAAACCAATTCGGTTCAATTCAATTTAGATCCGGTTCACCTAAACTGGTTTGGTTTTCTCATCCAAATTGTCCTAAGGTACATTTCCAAGGTTTTTATGACTCTTTGGGTAACTCAGAAGTTGTAATTTTCCCAATTTGCCCATTCTCTAGTGATCGGGGTTTGTGAACCAGTTCGATTTACTCACTTGGTTTGACCAGTTCTTTCCTTGGTTTTCCTTAACTCCATAGGGCAGGGTTTACAACTCTCCCTTCCTTTTATGAGTTTTATCCCCAAAATTTATTCAATGTTTTTCGCACTGGAAGGAAATTCCCTTGATGTCAATTTGTTGTTCATAGACATTCTCATTTCTCGGTTATTCTCATTCAACCCTTATATACCATACACTTGAGATTTTTCTTTTACTTCCCATTACTTTCTCATTCCATGGAGTTTACTTTAGTTAAACCTATCTCATTGGAAAGTTTAAGGTCATATCCTTAAATTCACATCATTCCTCCCTTAAAGCACTATTTCTCTATTCTGAAATTCTTTACTTAAAATTTCAGGAATGAGAGTTCCAAAATACCCAATCATTCTTGTATCCAGTTATTCTTTTTATTGTTGACTTCCTTAGCTCAATGTCCGTTCAAGCCCATGTACATGCTTCCACAGGTGTTGGTGTTATCACCTTTTCATCCTATATTGACCCTTCTCTCATTCATTGGTTATTACAACTTCATTCCAGATTTAATGCCTGACCTTATCATGCTCCAATAATGGAATCTTCCTTACCTGATTCATATTTCCCTAGGATAATTGGGCTTTCATGTCCCTTATAGCACAACGTTCTCTGGAACTTGTCTTTGACCATTTAATATTTTTAAAGCACTTCCATATTGGTTATTCTTAATCTTTCTATCTTTTAGGGATGGTATAACGTCGTTCCTCTTTTTGTCTGGTGGTATTTCTTGACTATCATCATAATTATCTAATCATCCATTTTTCCATTGACGTCTTATCCTTTATATAGAAAGCTCGAGGACTTCTTGGTTGTCCGATCGGGATCTATCACACCAATCAGGTGTGATGACATCATCGCTTACAATCAGTAAACGGGTTTTCCACTTCCTTTTAGAAAGTCCATCATACCAACCGAGTATGATCTACTTACAACCGTTAATTAGTTTTTCTGCGTAATTTCCACATTACTCCATCCTAGTGTGATGTTAAAATTCCACAAAATAGTGGGTTTTAAGTTCTGAGGTACTCATCATCCGAATCGGGTATGAAGTGACAATTCCCACTCACTCGTTAATGTAGTGAATTCCTCTTAACCGGCTTTTTGCCTTCACGCAAGCTTGTCTTGGCTGGTGTTCTTGGTACTTCATGTTCCTACACGATATGAACATCCTTGTTCATTATCCTTTGGTCTAACAGCCTTCATTCATCACGAATGGATAAAGTACCTAAACTTTTCAATTATTTACCACCAATTTCAACGTTTTAACCTGACTGGATTTGATTTCATCAAATTGGTCAATCAATCAAAGTTTATTGTTGAAATTGAAGGTGGGTTTGTGTTTCTATACATCCATACGATTCAATTGCACTTTTAACCACATGAATTGACGTCAGACTGAGCTCAAACGGAGCTTCACCGAAAAACTGGACTTAGAGAGAAAAAGCATCGAAAGCTTACTGTCGATGGAACAACGGTCCGAGTTTTTTATCTGGGCAGATAGCTCTTGTCTGAGTTTCCTCCTAGGATCAAGAATTGCATCAATTCATGTCGAATTGATGGAGAATTTGGTCAATGAAGTTTCATGGGTTCTCTCTCTAACACTAATCGGAATTTACAGAGGGGAGCCAAATTAGCTTACCTTTCCGCTCTAATTTAGTTATATGAGGGTTGTGGAAGTGTTAGGAGAGCTTGGTTTGGCCTAAGAAGGGCTCGAATTGGCCATTTTCAGCTTGGTCGAAATAGGGCAACTTCGGTCCACCGGAGCTGCTTCACTATTTTATCACGCCGACAGTTCTCCGACGATCCTCGGAACAAATGGAGACTATTGACATGTAGCAGACTTCTCTCTAAATCTAAAGAACTCGACCACACCTTCTTTGGCTCAGAAAAATTCCCAAGTCAGAGCTCCGATTCGAGCTTCACCGAAAAATGGAGCAGTAGGGAGAGAGTGGAGTTTTCAAGTGTTTGGAGGATGAATGAGGAAGGGCTCTTTATATAGGAAGCTCGGGGACTTCTTAGCCATCCGATCGGTGCTTTAATGGCAGATTCATTGCCTAAAACTCCTCGGCTAGGGACTTTTCATCTTCATCAATACTACTCGATTTTCCGGCAAGTGAATAGTGATGTCATCTGAAGGAGGAACACGACACTGTTCCAAACCAGATCGAACCTGTTCGACCGAGTTTTTCATTATTAAAAATTTTTAAATTCATTTTCTATCAAATGGTGGTGTCAATTCTCCAATTTGAATTTTCTAAGCCACCTAGAAAAATGAATTTAGCATCCAGTTCAATAGCGGTTCAAATCGATCCAAATCGGTTCAGATCCGGTTCATCTGAATCGGTTTGGTTTTCTCTTCCAAATTGTCCTAAGGTCCGTTTCTAAGGTTTTTATGAGTCTTTTGGTCCATCGGGCATTGTAATTTTCTCAATTTTCCCATTCTCTACTGATCGGGATTCATGAACAAGTTTGGTTTTGTCACTCGGTTTGACCAATTATTTCCCTCGTTTTCCTTAACTCCAAAGGGCGGGATTTACATTAGGGCCCTATCTAGTCCGCATAGTTTCCTACTCTACTCTCTAGGCTAGTCATGGTTGGTTCCAACTTTCCTTTATCCTACAAGGCACTTCTTGGGTCTCTGGTCTTTCGAGCCTCGTCCTCTAGGGTGTAGTTGTTGGAAGGGGACGACTTAATGTGGGTTTTGGTTTTACTCTTTTAGGGTTCTTGGTATTTTGAGGCTTCTGGAGCTCCCTTGTTCCGGGAAATGGATCAAGAGATTTGGGTTTTCTTTTTGAAAAGGAAATCTTCTTTATTCGTTGGACCAGAAAAACCTCAGCCAAGGTTTATTACAATAAACATTTCTAGAATCTACTACCCCTTTTTTATCCCCACCAGTTATCTGACCTACAATTATACCTATGCGGATTGCACGACTCCGCATCAGGTGTCTTGAGGCATCTTTTCCTTCTGGGTGATCATTTGCCTCCATGGTTCCTGCCGCAATGGGGGCACGAATTCATGTTGGGCTCCTCGAATTCTACCGATGCTAATAGACTAGGGGCTCTCCTGGCCTGTATGAGAGGTGCTATATCTATGCCATATCGGCATAGGATAGCTGCATCGCGAGTGTGTTGGGTGGGGCCTACGGTACACGTACTGCTGTGAATCGGGGGAAGCTGGTGAAAAACCCTCACATAGTTAGCGTAGGCTTCCCATAAGTTCCTTTCAGTTTCTTCCTAAATCTGGGCCATGTCTGGTTCCCATGACAGAGACACTTCATCCTCCACCGAGTAGGGAGGGGTTCTATCTAGGGGTGTGTCCTAAGGGATGAGCTCTTCTAGGGCCTCCACTCGTTGCTCCATAACGTGGATCCAGGGAATATATACTTCAGGGGTGTTTCTGTTCATATTTTCTACAAGGTTGTTAGGAATCAAGGTTAGGATGGGTTGGGGAAAACTAATCGGGAAAGTTATGCTCTAATACCACTCAAGTTGTCACGCCCCAATACATTTTGGTCAGAGTCTGTGTTCAACCCGCCACCCTTCCCTATATCATTTAGGTATATCTGCCCGAATGAGGCGAGGAAGGTGAAGGCGTGTTTACGTCCAAACTCTTACTTTAAGTTGAGGGTAAGAATCATACCTTAAGGGCTTGAGCACGTCTAAAACTTCTTGTCTAGGTGATGTTCTGAAAAAGGGTGAGAGAGGGGGTGAGTACAACACTCAGTGAGGGAAACTACTATAATGTTTTACTTGAATTCATAATTTTTGTCTTTAACTTAATCCCTTTTGTTATTTCACACAATCACATGATCAACAGTCGCCCTCCTATCATAGGAGGGATCACACAGTCGCAGGACGATCCTCGACCGTGCTACTTGTGGGCTGGAGCGCCTTTATCATCCACCTTGATGGAGGGATATTGCCTCTACCCAAAGTTTATGTGGACATCAATAGTCTGACATCAAACCCCCAAATTTCTCCACCATGTCCGCTCAATGGGATGAGACCTCATTCCCCCTACTGCCTCGGTCTCCATGCATAAGAAGCTCCTTGGCTTCACGACCCATTGAATGACAAAATTGCCCTTATGCTCCTTAGGTCGTCCAGCAGTCATTGAGCTCCATCACTACCTTATGTCAGGTGTCCTAATGGCCCGAACATCACGCTGCATGCACAATCAACAAGCTTTTTGAATTATAGCAATTATCTTTGGCCCTCTCGCATAACGGTCTATCAGCTTGGCTTCGGCCCACCACACGTATTAGCCTAACAGGTTCGATGACCTGGCTTCGGCAGAGTAGCGGTTCGGCCCAACAAGCTTGGCTCAATGGGTATCACGCAAGTTTCCCATTATTCAGGACTTTTAGCCTCATATATCACATGTCTGTTTTGGACAGGTCCATGCATGTATCCATCTACCTTGGGCCCACTAGCATCTTGAGCCTACGCCCGTAATTAGTTTCTAAATGTTTTAAGTAGAGTCACCTATTCAGGGGATGCTAATTCTGAGAAAACAATTTTTAAAGCTAAATCATCATTCTAACCAAAATGGACGTCATAGCGATTCCCACTCACCCGGTGATCACGACAAGGTCGTGACAGTGGAATTCTCTCTCCTCAGTGTGCTCCTAGGGTTGGCGTTCGAGTAATCCGTTCCTGTAAGGTGCGAGTGTTCATATTAGGATGTAGGGACGAATGGATCCTATACTTTCTCATATCTGCATTTAGGCCCCGTACTTTGTTTAAATTGCACTTGGGTCCCTAATTTCTCTTTAATATCTATTGGGTTCCCAATTATTCTTTTTGGGTCCTTAACTCTTTCAATTTCACTAATTGGCCCTTCATTTACTAAATTTGCATTTTAGTCCTTAATTTTTCAAAAATTGTTGTTTGTTCCCCCCACTTTTCAAATTTCCAAATTTGTCCAATTTTCCCAATTAACCCTCAATTGGGGTGAATTTCATGAAAACACCATAATTTCGTGAAAGTACCATTCAGCCCCCCAATTTTTGAAAATTGCAAAAAGTCCCCCAAAATCCTCAAATCACACTTCATCTTCTTCTCCAATTCAAGCATATGTCACTTTGAATCTTACCTCATCTAATTAGTGGCCTATAAGTCCTTATTTTCTTTGATTCTTGCTTCTAATCTCCTCCTACAGCTCCCCTCAATCGTCTTGCACTTCAAATTTCTAAATTTGGCTGAGTTTTATGCCCTGTCGAAGCTTCGCTGGAAAATTTACAATAGAGAGAGAAAGCTTACATTTCTTATCAACGGAGGGGCGGTGGCCAGAGATTAAGGTGGGGGCAGCTAGAGATAGTCAATGGGGATCTAGCAAGATCAAGTTCTGCTACAATTTACTAATGTCCTACGGGAATTCGAAGAGAGAAGTTCTAGTTGGTGCAGCTCTAGAATTTGGGAATTCCTATGGGGGAAGCTAAACTTGAGCTTACTAGGGCTTGTAGGAGTGTTGTGGAGGGTCTTAGGCGGTATGTAAACCCCATCCTTTGATAATGAGAAAATTGGGAAAAGAACCGGTCAGCTTCGAATTTTAAAACTGAATCGGTCTACAAGCTCGATTATTAGGAAATGAGCAAATTGAGAATTTACAACTCCCATGTGACTCAAAATGGTTCATAAATATTGGAAAAGAACCTCAGTATGAATTGGGGAAGAAAAACTAGACCGGTTCAAGTGAACCGAGTCCGAACCAGATAGAACTGGATTATGAACTGTATCAACTCATGAACCGGAATCGATAGAAAGAGGGTAGACCGGGAAATTTATGGATAAAAAGTGACCCAAAGAGTTCCAAAAGTCATGGAAATCGACTTGAGAAGGAATTGGAGTTGAAAACCAAACCAATTAAGGTGAACCAGATCCGAACCGGTTTGGACTGGTTTGAACCACTATTGAACTGAATTCTAAATTCATTTTTCTAGGTGGCTTAAAGAATTAAAATTCGAGATTTGAAGCCACCATTGGATAGAAAATGAATTTAAAAATTTTTAGATTTGAAAATTTTGGTCAAATGAGGGGTGAATCGGCCAGTTTTAGCTTTGAACCCGATCCGGTCCGATTCAGAACAATGTTGTAAACCCCACCCTTTTGAGTTAAGGAAAACTGGGAAAAGAACCGGTGAAATCGAGTAAGAAAACCGAACCGATTCACAAACCTAATTATCAAGAAATAGGGAATTTGGAAATTTACAACTCCCGAGTGATACAAAGGGTTCATGAAACCTTGGAAAAGAACCTTAGAACAAATTGGAAGAGAAAAACTAGACCGGTTTAGATGAACCAGATCCAACTGGATTGAACCGGTTTATGAACTGAGTCAGTTCATGAACCAGAACTGATAGAGAAAGGGAAAACTAGAAATTCATGGATCCCTTGTGTCCCAAAGAGATTTATGAACCTTGGGAAGGAATTTTAGTACAAAGTGGGAGAGAAAAACTAGACTGGTTCGGGTGAACCAGACCCGAACCGGATTAAACCGGTTTAAGAACCGAGTCGGTTTATAAATTGGAACCGATAGAAAGATGGTAAACTGAGAAATTCATAGACTTTAAGTAACCCAAGAAGTCATAAAAGTCATGAAAAAGGACTTTAGGGTGAATTGATGATGAAAACCAAATCGGTTCAGGTGAACCGGATCCGAACCGGTTTGAACCACTATTGAACCGGATCCTAAATTCATTTTTCTAGGTGGCTTAAATAATTCAAATTTGAGATTTGAGACCATTGGATAGAAAATGAATTTAGATAAATTTAGAAATTTTTAGATTTGATAAACTCGATCGAATGAGGGGTGAACCGGCCGGTTTAAGCTTCGAACCAGTGTGGTTAGGTTCGGAAGAGTGTCATCTTATTCCTTTAGATGACAACACTGTTCACTCGATGGAAAATCGAAGCAGCGCTGGCAAAGAAGAAATGTTTTTGTTCAATACATTTTCGGCCATCAATGCCTGTCATAAAGATGCCAAACGGATGGTCGACGAGTCCCCGAGCTCCCTATATAAAGAGCCCCTTGCCATTCATCCTCTCCACACTTGAAAAGCTCACTCTCTCTTAGTTGCTTAGTTTTACGGTGAATCTCAAACTAGAGCTCCAACATAGGGTCATTTTTTAGCCAAAGAAGGCGAGGTCGGGTTCATTAGAACTAGGGAGAAGTCAGCTACACGGTGGTGACATCCATTCGTTCCGAGAGTCGTAGGAGGAGCACTGGCGTGATCGAACAGTGAAGCAGCTCTGGCGGACCGAAGCTACCCTGTTTCAGCCGAGTTGAAATCGGCCAATTCGAGCCCTCCCTAGGCCAAACCAAGCCGAGTTGAAATCCTCAGCCCTCCCACGGCCGAATTAGGATGGAAAGGTAAGCTAATTCGACTCCCCTCTACAATTTTTGATCGGTGTTAGAAAGAAAGTCAACCAAATTTGAATGACGAAATTCTAATCCAATTTGACATAAATTGATGTCATTGTTGATATTAGGAAGAACCTTAGGAGGAGAACTACCTGCTAGATACAAAGCTCGTATCATCGCACCCTCAGTGGTGAGTAATCGAAGCTTTCCCTCTCTACAGTTCAATTTCTGGCGAAACTCCATTTAAGCTCATCCCGGTGTTAAAACTTGCGATTCAAATTGCTAAAAAAATCGTATGAATATGTAGAAACTCAATTTCAACTACAATTTCAACAATTGGAGACGTTTGATTGGTTAATTTGATGAAATCAAATTCGGTTGTGTTAAGAACTTGGAATTGGGGGAA
The DNA here is from genome assembly GCA_030064435.1 of Trapa incisa. Taxonomy (NCBI): domain Eukaryota; kingdom Viridiplantae; phylum Streptophyta; class Magnoliopsida; order Myrtales; family Lythraceae; genus Trapa; species Trapa incisa. Next base: position 9,341,899 of record CM057777.1, on the reverse strand, counting down.
TTTTGAAAATTTGAAGGACCAAATTGCAATTTTCTAAAATTGAGGGTCAATTGGGCATGATAAAATGTTAGAGGGCCAATTGAGGAATTTTAGAATTTTTGGGGTAAAATTTACCATTTTTGTAAAGGAAGGGCAAAATGATAATTTTGGAAAATTTTGGGAAATTAAACCCCCTTTTTTTGTGAAATTGAATAAATTGAGGTCCCAAGGGGAATTTTAAAAGTTTTGGAACTCAATTTGATGAAAAACCGGCATTAGGGACTTAAAGTTGAAGAAAAATAACTTTAGGGACCTAAATGCAAATAAATAAAAGTTTGGTTTTTCTCATTCATTTGGAATGAATGAAGGCTATTAGGCCAATAGATAATGAAATGAGATATTCATATCATGTATGAACACGAAGCATCGGGAACGCCAGCAAGGACAAGCTCACGTGAAAACAAGGAACTGGTCTAGTGAAATTCATTGCATTGACGGTTGAGTGGGATTTTATATCATACCCAGTTGGGGATGATAAGTATCTCAAAATAAAAATCCACTACCAAGTGGTATTTTAAACATCACAACTTAGAGGAGTGATGTGAAAATCATGCGAAAAAACTACTTACCGGTTGTAAGTAGATCATACCCTGTTGATATGATGAAACTTACTCGAAGGAAGTTAAAAACCCGTTCATTGGTTATGATCGGAGATGTCCTTATACCCGGTCGGTATAATGGACAGTTGAAAATATATTTTTCTTGGGAGACCTTCTTTACGGGAGCTCGAATAGCTATTATAGTTCGGGGGCCTTGGTTTTGGAACTTGGGGACTATTATGCCCGGTTTTGAAAATCTCGAACAAGTGGGCCATAGGCTAGTGGTCACGAGCAGGAGCTTGTAAACAAACATGAGATATGTGCCATAAAACTTTAATAAATGAATTGTTTGGCCAAGATACCAAGACATGATCGACATATTCAACTAGTGGCAATGCGACGTGACAGGTCTCCGGACCAATCAAGACAAATAGATACAGGTTGAGTTGAAGGTCGGGGCCATTGGACCAGTGGCACCACAAATTATATGGTATGATAAGAAAATATTGTTTGTGCATGCACTATGATTACGGGATCATCAAGACGCCCATGGTGGGTAGTGATGCTTCATAAGGGCCTTGAACGACCCGGTGAGTATAAGGGTAGTTTGTCGTATCAGGTGACCATGCAAAATTTGGAGTAGCACTAAGGCATGAGACCAGGGTAGGGACGGGATGAGGTCTCTGTCCTCATACGGACATGGAGAATTGATTTTGAGATTGAGAATTGGATATCACGTACATCCACTCATTCTTAGGGTAAAAGTGGACGTACTTCTATCTAAGTGGCTGGTAAAGTCGCTCTGAAGCCAAAAGTGGGTTCAGTGGACGTGCTGGCCTATGAATCTGTGTTTAACCTTCATGATGAAGGTTGTGTGTTGGGTGATGACACACCATGATTAAATAAGGAAATGATGGTAAAACCAAGATTTTAAATGAAATGATTTTTGAAAGAAAGGAGTCTGGCACACTCCAATACAAAGTGAAATGATTACTCAAAGTGAATTTTTTAAAACCCATTAACTGAGTAATCGTACTCACCCCCTCATTTCTATCCCTTTTTTAGGAAAAGGAAGAAAATTACTAAGAATAATACCGACCCTTACCCTCTATCAGGTATGCTTAAATTTTCTTAAGCTTGCATTTTATTAGATATATGTCTTCCAGGGAACAAGGTCAAAATTACACCTGGCTCATCTCGAGTTAAATTCAGAGGAAACTCCTCTTGAACCGAGAGAGCGGCGGGTTGTTCAGAGAGATCCAACCAAACTGGGTAGGGGCGTGATAAATGTTGTCTTCTTCCTTGAGATGACAACACTATTCACACGCCGAAAAATCGAAGCACCGCCAACGAAGAAGAAACTTCTCCGTTCAATATGTTTCAGGCCATCAATTTCTATTATAAAGGTGCCAAACAAACGGTCGATGAGTCCCCGAGCTCACTATATAAAGAGCCCCTCTCCATTCATCCTCTCCACACATGAAAAGCTAACTCTCTCTCAGTTGCTTAGTTTTCCGGTGAAGCTCGAACCAGAGCTCCGATATAGGGTCATTTCTGAGCCAAAGAAGGAGAGGTCGGGTTCATCAGAACTGGGGAGAAGTCAGCTACACGGTGGTGACATCCATTCATTATGAGAGTTGCTGGAGAAGTGCCAACGTGATCGAACAGTGAAGCAACTCCAACAAACCGAAGCTGCCTTGTTTCGGCCAAGTAGAAATTGGCCAATTTGAGCCCTCCTCAGGCCAAACCAAGCCCTCCCAACACTTCCTCATCCCTCCCACGGCTGAATTAGGATGGAAAGATAAGCCAATTGACTCCCCTCTGCACTTTCCAATCGATGTTAGAAAGAGAGTTGGCCAAATTTCAATGACAAAATTCTAATCCAATTTGAAATCAATTGATGTTATTCTTGATCCTAGGAAGAACCTCAGGAGGAGAACTACCTGCCCAGATAGAAAGCTCAGACCACTGCGCCCTCACTAGTGAGTAATCGAAGCTTTCTCTCCCTACAGTCCATTTTTCGGTGAAGCTCCGTTTGAGCTTGTTCCAGCGTTAAAACTTGCGATTTAAATTTCTAGAGAATCGTATGAACATGTAGAAACTCAATTTCAACTTCAATTTCAATAATTGGAAGTGTTTGATCGGTCAATTTGATGAAATCAAATTCGGTTGTGTTGAAAAGTTGGAATTGGAGGAAAATTGGGGATTTTCGAAAATTCGAAGGACCGAAATACAATTTCCTAAAATTGAGGGTCAATTGGGCATGATAAAAATGTTAGAGGGCCAATTAAGGAATTTTAGAATTTTGGGGGTAAAATTTACCATTTTTGTAAAGGAATGGCAAAATGGTAATTTTGAAAAAGTTGGGGGACCAAATTGGAAATTTGGGATATTTAAACCCCTTTTGTGAAATTGAATAAATTGAGGCCCCAAGGGAAATTTTAAAAGTTTTCGCACTCAATTTGAGGAAAAATCGGCATTATGAACTTAAAGTTAAAGAAAAATAACTTTAGGGACATAATTGCAAATAAATAAAAGTTTGGTTTTCTCATTCATTTGGAATGAATAAAGGCTGTTAGGCCGTGAGGTAATGAACCGAGATGTTCATATCGTGTAGGAACCCGAAGTACCTGGAACGCCAGCAAGGACAAGCTCACGTGAATATATGGAACTGGTCTAGTGGAATTCACTATATTAACGGGTGAGTGGGATTTTATATCATACCCGGTTGGGGATGATAAGTACCTCGAAATGAAAACCCACTACAAAGTGGTATTTAAAACATCACAATTGAGAGGAGTGATGTGAAAATCATGCGAAAAAAACTACTTACCGGTTGTAAGTAGATCATACCCGGTTGGTATGATGAAACTTCCTTGAAGGAAGTTGAAAATTCGTTCAACGGTTATTAGCAGAGATGTCCTTATACCCAGTCGGTATAATGGACAGTTGAAAACATATTTTTGTCGGAAGTGCTTTCCCCTAACTGTGTGTCAATGCTTAAACGATTTGGGAGACCTACTTGACTTCTTGACGGGAACTCGAATAGCTCTTATAGGCCGGGGACCTTGATTTTGGAACTTAGAGGCTATTATGCCCGGTTTTGAAAATCTCAAACAAGTGGGCCATAGGCCAGTGGGCACGAGCAGGAGCTCGTAAACAAACATGAGATATGTGTCATAAAACTTTAATGAATGAATTGTTTGGCTATGGTACCAAAACTGGACCGACATATTCAGTCAACTAGTGGCAGTGCGACATGATCGGTCTCCGGACCAGTCAAGACAAACAGCTACAGGTTGAGTTGAAGGTCAGGACCGTTAGACTAATGGTACCACAAATTACATGGCATGATAAGAAAATACTATTTGTGCATGCACTATGATTACGGGATCATCAAGACGCCCATGAGGAGTAGTTATGCGTCCTAAGGGCCATGGACGACCTGGTGAGTATAAGGGCAGTTCGTCGTACCAGGTGATTGTGCGAAATTTGGAGTAGCACCAAGCGCATGAGACTGGGGTGGAGACGGGATGAGGTCTCTATCCTCATACGGACACGGAGAATTAATTTCGGGATTGAGGGTTGAATGTCACGTACATCCCCTCATTCTCAGGGTAGAAGTGGATGTGTTTCTATCTAGGTGGCCGGTAAAGTTGCTCCGACGCCACAAGTGGGTTCAGTGGACATGCTGGCCTGCGAATGTGTGTTTGACCTTCATGATGAAGGATGTGTGTTGGGTGGTGACACACCGTGATTAAATAAGGAAATGGTAGTAAAACCCGAGATTTTAAATGAAAGGATTTTTTTTTGAAAGAAAGGAGTCCAGCACACTCCAATACAATTCTTTTCCTTAAAGTTAATTTTTTAAAATCCATTCATTAAGTAGTCGTACTCACCCCCTCCCTTATATCCATTTCAGGAAATTCCGGAATGCTTACCCTTAAAGACCATTAACTCAGATACCTGCGAGATGTGTATGATAAATTTAAACTATTATACAGTTTTGATTTATGTTATTCTAGGAAAAGTGCAGTTTTAAAGGACGCCTTACTCTTTACGGTTTATAACAAGGGAAAAACCCTTTAATAAACCAGGAGAGTGGCAGGTTGATCACGGGGATCCGACCAAACCGGGTCGAGCGTGACATGGTCAGTGGTGGCCAATGTGGGTGGTGGAAGGGTCGGACGGAGCGATGTGGCGTCGGGCAGGAGCTCGCTACTTTGAGGTCTAAAGCAGCTTCACTGTGTGATCTTCTTCGCACCTCCCGAGTACTCTCTGACTGTTTTGAGAAGGTCTTGAGGTAAAGGACTCTTCCCCGGTTCCAATGCCACCCTTCATAGCTCCTTTGGTGGAAGTTTGGCCTATCGTCGGAGCTCTGGTTTGTAGCTCGCCAGAAAACTCACTTTTCTTCTTTTTCGCTCGATTGTGGAATGTTGAGAAAAAATGAAAAGGTGCTCTTTATATAGGGAGGTTGGCAACTGTTCAGGCTACCAGCCGGCATAAGACTCGACCTCTGACTCGACCGCCGAAGATCTAACCGGAGCATTTTTTGAGTCACTAGATACTCCAGCTTTTTCGGTAACTCTCTCTCTCTCTCTCTCTCTTCTCTATCAACGTCTGAAAGTTGAAGACAATGACGTGGTGGTCGTGCCACATGGCACGCTATGATTGGTTAGTTTTTCTTAGGTGGAGTGCTAGCTCGGTCGTCGCGTCTGCCATTGACTCGTTGACCAGACACATGGCGGTCTCTCATTTGCTACTCGTGTCTATGTGGCGTGCTGACGGGGCGATAGCTGTCCATTGACCGAACACTGGCAGCCTCCTATTGGTTGATCGTGTCTACATGGCAGGTGACGTGGTGGCTGGTCGTTGACCGTTGACTGTTGATTGTTAACCAATCCGGTCCAACTGAGTTCGCTGTCCAAAATTTAAAAATTGGCCGGTGTGGACCCAGTTCAACCGGTTTTCTCAAATTTAAAAATTTCTAAATTTATCTAAATTCATTTTCTATTTAATGGTGGTCTCAATTTTCCAATTTGATATTTTTAAGTTAACTAGAAAAAATGAATTTGTGAATCGGTTCACTATGGTTCATATCGATTCAGTTTGGTTCACCCCGAACCAATTCAATTCTCTCTTCAATTCCACTTCCAGATTCTTCCTTAAAATTTTTGTGAATCTTTGGTCAATTGGGATTTTCCCATTTACCACGTTAGTTATTTTTCGTTTATTAAGCGGCTTGTTTCATCATGTATAAACCGATACCAGTTCTTTTTCTGGCTTTTCTTTGGTTCCACAAAACGTGTTTTACATTACCACTTTTAGGCAACCGAGAAAAAACCCTTTCTAAAGACCCTACTAATTTGGAACAAGACAAATATATGTATTTTAAATTACTCAGTTTTACATAATGTTATTTCATGAAATACAAGTAAAAAGACGCATTAATACTCACGGTTTAAAAAGGGGGAAATTTTTTATAGACTATAAGAGTGGTGGATTGTTCAAAGAGATAAACCGGGTAATGGTCTGACATTATTTGTCTTTACTTCAAGTTATAGGAGTATGGTTATTCATATTCCCTTAGGGAAATTTCTAATATTTACTAATATATATCATATATTTCCCTTTTGATAGAAGGTTGATGAGCTGTAGGGAAGAGTTTCAGCTTCAAATAGAATCCTCCATTAACTCTTATCATAAAAGGTTTTGATTTTAAGAAATCTTCCATTTCATCAGAAGAGTTAATTTAGAATTATCTACTAAGACAATATTCAAGTAATTGTATTCATTTTCTTATTTTTCATATGGTAGTTGGAATATTTATTGCTAACTATTGAATTCACCTTAATTGAATATAAGTATCCATAGACTAATACTCCAAGGTTTTGTCCGGAATAAATGCACATAATGATCTACTCGTCTCCCTTGGAGAATTTATTAGGTATCTACTTTAATTATATTCATTCATTTTGATAAGGTAATATTAATTCTCGGTATGCATGGTTGGATGTTCTTGAACGATAATAGTTAAGTCATTATCAAGAAATGAGGTTAGACTATGATGTTAGAAATGTGGTTGGTCTCTCCTTAGCATCTTCTTATTCATGTCCGTGCTCTAGTCCCTCTCCTGGCCGAATAATTTTCCAATTAATTTTGTTTAATCGTTACTCTAGGACTTCATTGGGGGTAATTTACTTAGTTAATTTGGGATTGGTCAAATGTGATGGGCGCTAACTTTCATACATAACTACTTAAGAATGAAATATGTTAGACCCTACCTTCTGGCCCCTACCCGATTAAGTAGGTGAGCAAGTCGATCCCAATATTTCCTATAATACCATTTATATTTCTCACATTTTGCTCACCTATCAACTAATAGGGTTTACAGTGCTTTATAGTATTAAGGGTGTCATCTGGTATAGGTTTCAGCTAATCTGACATATATGAGGAGGGACTTCATATATCCCATGAAGGCTGAAGAGTATTTAGGCTCTCCATTTTTTTTTTCTGTTTACTTTAGGTTGAGGGGTTCGAACCAAATCAGACTTCTTCTTTTGTGGCTCACTTTTCTTAGAAAATTAAATTTAGTAAGCTCATTCTCCTTATTTGTTTATGGATTGTGTAGAAAATGTAAGTTTCAACCTAGTAGTTAAAAATGTCATTTGTAAGGGGCTTAGCCCCTTACCTCCTTCCTTTATAGATTGTAACTCTGTAAGTGTATTTGATTATAATAATATATGGTCTAAATATATTTGTTAATATTTAACACAATTTTTCAAATATATAAATATATATATATAAATATTTATTTGTGAATGTTTCTCCAATTATTTTTATTTATTTTAGCGATTTATATATGTAAATATATCCATATATATTTATATATATTTATTTAATGATTATCTAATTTCATACATTTATATTAGATAATTTAATTTTAAATTTAAACATTATTCAATTTATTCAATTCCAATAGTTAAATAATTTTATTATATCTACTTTTTCACTTAAAATTTTTGAGTCCGTACAAAAAAGATAAATAATATTATTTAATAAAAACAAATGATAATAGACTCCAATGAGGGAATAGAAGAAAATATTTTAACTTAAAAGAAGGGAGATTCCAACCTACAATCCGTGTAAAAATTAAGAATTTTATGTGGGTCCCCTCAAATGTATTATTTGTTCGTAAAAATCTCTTTTGATAAAATGTTGTTACCTATGGGTGATTGTTATTTTGTATGGAAATTGTGATTAAGTTAAACTCATGCACTTTTAGAGTGTGCTTTTAGACCGGTGGTATGGTGTGGCATTAGAACTCATGAGCTCACTAATATATATATATATATATAGAAAGAGTGTTGGCTATGTGATCTGAAATAAGATAAGGCTGAGCTCACCAAAAGCAGCATTGCAATGGCCTGGTGAGCTAACCCATCACTCTTCCAAGGAGTGACACCCTTAACAGACCAGACCTCGACACGGACTATAACAACATTAGAGGTGCCCAAGCGTTGAAACCCCCCTACCCTACTCTACTCTACTCTACTCTACTCTACTCTACTCTACTCTACTCTACTCTAGTTGCCTTAAAAATCAATGTGGATGATGCTTATGAGGCTAAGCTAATACATGAGCAAAATGTTCCATAATGGTTGTAAGGAACACTCGTGAGGAACTACTCATGAGAGCGGGTGAAATCTTCACACTTAGTATTTTGGTTCATATATGAAATATCTAATACTTAGTGTAGTTTGTGGTATGATAGTATGGATCCTTTCCACAAAGTAATTTGATCTATCTACATATTTTATATGGTAAGGTTCACCCTTTTTTTTGCACAAAATTTGATACCTTATATTACCTTGGGTCAAATAAACTTTCCCTTCATCTCAATCCAACATTCCTTCAACCAAAACCTATAAGTTTTGGTCTGTTTTTTATATATAGTATGTTAATAATAAACAATTCTAAAACATTGGAAGGAAACATCAATAATGAATCTCTCTCTTTCTTCCATCATGGTTAGGTCAACCCACCCAACTCAAGTGGACCACCAAGTAGAAAAAAGTCTCTATTCAATGCGCACCCTTTATCATTATAATAACCTCTTCTGTCCATTGGACTTTGGTATGATCATTCTCACTTTCCTAATGACGGAATATAGGCTTGGCCTAAGTTTAGTCATTTGACTTCTTCATGTTCAAGGTGGGAGAGCACATGGATGAATACCTTTCTTCTGTAACTTTATTGCAATATGAACACCTTTCCATTCTCGCAATTTAACTCCTTTTTTCCATGAATATTGAAATTACTAATGGATAGAAAATTATAAAAAAAATCGTTATTAATTCATTAACATATATTATATTTAATATATTCTAATAATCTTCCATTTTTTTACTTTATTATAATTATTATTTTTTATTGGGCTGGGCTAGGTGAGTGTGCTTGGTTTATTATTGGGCTAGGCAGGTGAAACTTTATTGAATGTTCCATCTCTTAAACAAAAAGAAGAGACAATATTAGGGTTTGAAAATTCTAGTCCATCACACGTTCACGTGGGGAGAGAGTACGGAAATGGTCTCGATGGATGTCACGACAAGGAGAATCAGCCGGTGAAGGAGACACACAACCGAGAGTTTGACGATGGAGCCCGTAAGTGGAAAAAGAGTTAGAATAAAGGTGCGAGTCGTCAGAAATCCGAAATATGAAGATGGGAGAAGAGAAAATCTGATCGATAAGATCGCTTTGAAGTGAAAACGGGCGGTCGGAGATGCGAGTCGAACAAAAAATTGGACAAATTCGACTAGAGAAGGAACGGTGGACGAGGAGGACGGCAAGGCTGGAGACAGATGCGGACGGTGAGTCGACCATTGCAGAATGAGAGATATGTAAGTGAATAGGTATTGTGGCTACAATAGTAGTATGAATGCTATAAAATAAGATAATTGCAATTTGCGAAATGGACAAAGTTGATAATGGGAGTTTTTGTTATTACCATAATAGAATTAAGGAGTGTAGAATTTCTGTATATTGTTCTCAATGATTAGAATGCACAATATGGACAATATTTATAAGACTGATGAATGTGAATGATAAATCATCAAGTATGGTACTTCTAGCTTATTGATTGATAAATTTAAGGAGAAGCTTGAGGGTTGGCAAGATAAAATTGCTATCCCCAGTTGGCAGAGCCACCCTTGTTGGTTCAGTCTTGAAACCTACCAAATTACATTATGCAATGCCCCAAGTTGGCTCATCCATAGAAGACAGTAACAAAGATAGAATGGGGATTGTGAATCCATAAAACTGATAGGACCATGGCTTGAAGAGCCTTGCAAGGTGGATTGAGGCCCCGGCCCCCAAGTCAAATTAATACGTAATAGCAAGTGGACCATGGGTAATGGAGATACAATGAACCTATGGGTTGATTGGTGGCTGCAAAGGGGAACCCCACCATGGGCTAATCTCAGGTCTTCCATAGCTCCTATGCTTTTGAAATTCAACCAAATAATTCAACTGGGTGACTCGTGAAATAGGCATGCAGTTCCCTCGAGCTTCAAAGAGGGACCCTACTTGAAATGGTTGGCATTTTATAGACGAATTCAAAGTTCTCTAGTAGATCATCAATGAATTGCTAAAAACAATTGAATTATATTAACAGCCGTTAAATCTTTACAAAGTGGTGCCATGGGAGACCAAGAGCAGGAAAAATCTTGTGCTTATCAGTAAGTACCATGTCTATGCTAGCTTTGCTAAAATACCAAGATCCAATATCTTCACGTCGAGATTGTCTTCAAGTTTTACGATTCCATCAGAGCCGTCCACCCCGATCAATTTCCCGTTTTGGCCACGGAGTCCTCCACCCATGATCCTGACCTTGTCCGATTTCCTTGGCACAACCATCTCAATCTCATTTGGCAGTGCAGTGAGGATCTCCCCAATGCCTGTCGCACCTAGAGCCACCCTACATGTACCATCCTAAGAGACAGAAAAAAGATCATCGGTACATATAACATATGCACAAAGCCAATTTCAATTTATAATGCCTATGAATCTCTAAAGAAGCAGTTCACAAAACTCTCAAGAGGCTTGATTCAAAGAACTTAGCAACACTTACTGGAAGCACATCTCTAATGATACCCGTGACAGTTTCATCACCAGGTCTCACCACATTTACCAGAATATCAGGCATGTAGAGTGGTCCGTCAGTCTCTCCACCTGCAATAAGAGAATTACAAGGGTTAGTAACAGTGAGATAAAATACAGTTGAGTGGGCTATATTGTGAAACGAAGCATGTCAAGACTTCTGATATCAGACCTAGAACAGGAGACATGGCATCAAGGCCGCCAGTACCAGGCGTCATTGGCTGCCCTCCAGGAGTGCCCGGCAGGTAGCTAACTGTGCCAGGTGTCATAGGCTGCCCACCTGGAGTTGATGGCAAATATGGGCTCGGTGCATTGACTGCAAAGACATTAAGATTAGAACCAAAATTTCCACTTAAAGAAATTGCAATACTAAATGGGCACGCACCAATTGTGAAACAACAAACAGAAAAGGGAGAGGGGAGAGGTAAGTGATGACAGTACAAGCAGCAGAAGAAATATCTCGTGGAGTTCCAGCATCACTGTAGCTACCACTGGGAGTACTGGCCCAACCTGACCCTGGAGTGGGTGCTTCGTACCTTCGTGAAGGAGGGCTTCCAGTCTGCATAAAGGAAAAAATGCAGAAAATGATATCATATCAAGGTATATCAGTTACTTTAAAAGAAAATGAAATAAAGGAAAAATCTTGAACAATGATGTGCCAAAAAGTAAAACCAAAAAATGAAATGACCCACTTGGTAGTGAGGACTACTTCCCCAAGAGGCAGGGTTTGCATCATCATAATCGTCCCTGCAATTAATACATCATATTGTCAACTGACAGTGTGAGAAAAGCTAAACCTCATATTGTACACACATCATGATATTGTAGGAAGATTATGGAAAAATGCTTTGAAAAAGGATCTCTGATATCCACAACATTCTAAAAGTACATGGAACTTCAGCTATAATATGTTAAAGTGAAAAACGAATTTGCAAGGATCAAAAACAACTAAAAGTTCACCTTGGAGGACTCATAGGGAGCCATGCCCTGTCACGCATTGGGGTCCTCATACCATCATGAATAGGTGTTGCTGGAAAAAAGGCAGAGAGAACACAATTCATTAGAACGGGACCAAGATAGAGGAAAAAGCTTTGCAATCTGCAAGAACCACAGAACACCCATCCAACTTCACATGTAAGAAGTGTCTGTTTTCCAGGTTCATTTGATCATCACCACTATTTACTGGTAGTTACGTTTATTTTCAGGCAACATCAAATGACACAGATATTTCTTATTCAATTTAAAAGGCAGTGTAAACCAATAATATACCATCTCATAGAAATAAAACAACATTAGAGGCATGAATTACAAGAAATTGAAAGCAAACCTCCAGGATCTCTCATTGGAGTCATGAATGGATGTAATGGAGTACGAGAAGGATGCATTGGCGTCTCGCTCCCCATACCATATCGTGATTCACTGCATATGGGCTACACAATCAGTAAGTTCACACCAAACAAATATATCTACTGAAAGAAGCTAGATACTCACCGATATGGGGTTGAAACAACATTGTCAGAGATCATGCTGCGATCAACTGCAAATTATAACACCAATCACTTTCAATTAATTAAGCATCCTTAGAGCAACACATTGAATTGATAGGGGGAACAGAATCTCCATAATAACATTTTTTTTAAATTCATCACTCGCCAATCACCTGTAACAACCTTCATTTGAGATTCCAATTCCACTCGGACTGATTGCCCCTTTATTTCCACAACACGTCCCCGGTAACCTTTAAAAGGACCTTGACGGATTTTCACAGTAGTTCCTGACATAGCATCTCGACCACCCCTGCCCCCACCATGTCTTCCTCCATCTGGGCCATACAATAAGAGTAGAATAAGGAAAAAAAAAAAACTTGTATAAAGGAAAATATAACAAGATCATCAAATACTAACTACCCTATGGAAAAGAAATACTGAACTAGTAAGACATACAATTTGGTGGGCCGCCTCGAGAGAATCTTTGTGGGGATGGAGGCACATTAGATGGTCTTAAATTGGAAAACCTTGCCAGAGAATTACCCTGTAAGAGTTTCAACCAGAGAACTCATTATGATGTCATAATAATCCTGCCACTATAGATCATTTGAATCACCTCAACAAAGCAAATGACTTACACGTCTACCATTGGCTCTTGAACCTCCAACAACAACACAGGAATTAGATTTGGTGCAGATGAAACCTGCATGTTCTACATGATGCCGGTCATAAATAAACAGCAATCCCCTGTATATATGTTCAACTGGACCTTGTTTCCCCTGCAATAAAGTGGACATCAATTTTGAGCATCATTACAACATAGATAAATTCTATGTTAAATAAATTAATTAAAAAATTTCTAGTTATGGAGCTCACTGTGCATGGGCCATCCATGACGCGCACAACATCTTTCACCGATATCGTGTTTTTCCACTTATCTGGCACGCTGAATTTTTTATCAATCTTCGATTTTATCTCCCTCAATCTAACAGTGACAACATCAGGTCTATCTGGAACTCCCTTAAGAACCTAAAAAAGGTAACCAAACAACTGTAATGGAACTTCCAACACCAAAACCAACAAATAAATTTGCAAAGGGCCATTCATGGCTACCTGAAATGCTTCACTTTCCACACGAATGATTAAGCCAAAGTTCATATTGCTGCCCATTAGAAACCAAGAGTTAATACCTTAAAAATAATGGTTGCAAATTATAATATCCTAAATATTTTTGAGCAATACTTACTCGAGAAGTACAAGGTCATGAAGCTCATAGTCCCCAATTCTGTTGATACCGGAAGTTACTTCAGAGCTCTCAACAACATCATCAGCAAAAACATGGATCTGTGGATGGAAAATATCCATTGTAAGTTCATGTTAACAGGATAAAATGCAGAAATCTTGAGTCAATAAATAAGATAAGACCACCCACATGCTCCTTTGTTGTATCTGATAATATGATGAGTACATGCTGCTCAACCTTCACAACCATACCGGTTGCACCTTCCTGTGTTCCAGACACGACCTTTACATGGTTCCCAGGTTCAAAGAACTTGCAAAGTTCTTTCTCATTAACAGCAAGAGTTTTCTGAATGCAAATCCCTTATAAGTCAAATGATAAATTGTTGAGAGGATAGTATAACATTAAATTGTTCCGGTGAAGATAAACTCAAATTTGAATTGATAAGTCAACTGTGAATCATTTCTTACAGGAAGGTCTTTCAATTCTGGCTTAATGTAGACATTATCCTCCTCCACTTTCTCAACCCAGCCCTTCAAATTTTTAAGATCCCCCTTGATGACAATAACTGCATCACCCTTCATAAAATGACCTTTCTTCCTATTTGCAAACAAAGTAGACAATGGCCCTAAATCGCCATCTCCATTCTCACTGGGCTTCCGGAACTTTTCCAGCTCATCAAATGAAGGTTTTATATTATGAGAGCTGATTGATTTTATAGATACAATCTTATATAAGAACCCATCCTTGAACTTCATATTATCAATGGTCTCAAAGTAATCGCCAGTCATAGGATCTCGCCTTCTTTCAACACGGATATTCAATTCTCTGAAAATAAGAGAACAAAAGAAGGCTTTAGACCTACAGTACCCATAAAGATGATAAATCAAATATAAATGAAATGAGGTGATAATACCTAGCCTCATCAACATTCAGAAAACGTGGAGGAGGAACAAAAGACTTCTTTTTTGGTGCTTCTCTATTTTCCTGAAATTAAAAACCCACAACATGGTTACATTCATAATCAACTGAAAACAATTAAAGTGGCCAAGAAAAAGAAGATATGTCACTTTTGGTGATAAAAAACAAATTTGATATAAGAAGATGAATTGTCAAACAATAGATAATAATCTACAAGAATTAGCCATGTTGTCACCCTCAATAAAAAAAAAAAAGACTGTTTTATTTGACTTATTAAGTGCTCAAACTATGCCTTCTTAGGCAGGATACAAACATCTAGGAAATATATAAGCATAATCACACATTTACTTAAAAATGCAATATTTATACGTTTTAACGACTTATTTTGGATTTCCCATTCCATAAATTCATGGATGAGAAAAATTTTTCCAAAAAAAAAAGGAAAGAGGTAATAGGATTAGAGAGAAAACACAACCATCCAAATGGGATCAAGGTAATGACTTAAACACCACCTTAAGTCCAAAAATTTTTTTTCACCTCAGCTAACTAAGCATAGTCTTATAAGATATGAAAACCATGAGCATAACTACATGAAAGCATACCATTTTGTTGGCAATAGCTTGCATATCAATTCGTGGTATTAATTTTACTGTGACCCTCTGTTTCACATTATCCACCTCAACCACCTACAAGATGCCATGCTTGAAGGTAAGAATTGGAAACTCAAAAAGCAAAGAAGTATAACAGTTTGGACTTATACAGTACTTTGGCAAGGTCCCCTTTATATGTCCCGGTCTTCATTCTGACCCAAGTGTCCCTGGCAATATCAATAGCTTTGCTTTCAACTGAAAGGACATCAGTCATCTCATTTATTGGCACCAGCATCACTTTCTGAGTGCTGTATATATTCCGAAGACCTTTTATTGCCTGGCAATAGAAATTAACATATCAAACATTTTAGATCTGGAAGATTATTCAATAAATGAAAATGAGGGAAAACTGCAGCTTGTTAAAGAAGCACATAAAGACATACCTCCCTGACATGCGCTTCTTTGTCAGCTTCGACATAAATATAATTCTTCAGGTGGTCAAGTGCAATTACCGACCTGATTTGTAATTCCGGACCCTTATCAATGCATTTCTGCATCAGACATACAGCTGCTTCTCTCTCATGGCCAATCTAAAGCATCAGTCAAGAAACAAATCATTATTCAAATCAACAAGGTCAAGGTCATGTGCTTAATGGACAGCACCAGCAAACAAATCAATAAGCCAGATCTAGAATTTAGTTATAATCATACCGCACACTTGATCATCCATAGCTTTGGATCTCTAACTGAAGGAAGAAGTGCTTGCTGATCAACATCTGTTGTCTCTTCGTCATAATCAACATGGGCAGACCTACGATATCTTTCTTGAATTCTTCTTTCGAGATCATCGACATCCTCTTCCTCCCGAGGTAGTAGTGGACGGCGATGAATCTGTCTGTTGTCATCCTCATCAGGTAGATCGTTTGCATTATCAACAATAAAATCTGAAGATACAAAAGAACCATCAGTAATGCAAAAAATGGACTGAAAATGTAAGAGATTGATGAACAGATCTCCAATTTATGTTATCTAATGTTTCCAAGCCAACACCCAGATCCACTATTACATAGAAAGCACAAGTACTCATGAAAGTATGAAAGAAACCATAAACAGTATAGTGATACACATTTGCTGCAAGTTAATAAGAATAGATGTTCCAAAGAAAAATACAGTCTGCTGTAATGATTTTGAATACATCATGTTGACAACACATCTCAATGAGAATGTGAAATTAACCAATTCAAACCAAATATTCAGTTTCAAGATTTCTGAATCATTTATACAGCCCTTAACAAACTACTAAGAAATGTACCCATCATCCTACTTCAAATATGAAGATGCTACATGGTCTAGACATGGGCATTTCAAAGTCCCCTTTGAATTAGAATCATAATCAGCTCCAAAGCATCCTCCACTAATAATAAATTTTGTAAGAAATTACTGATATTATTGTTTCTGAACTTCCCATCTCTCGCATTAATCAAATTCCTTCCCCCTGAAACTGGGTAGACAAAAGCCAAATAACAAGAGAATGTTGCAAATCTACCTCACCTTACAATCTTCAATACTTCCGAACTGCTAATGTAACAGCCAGACTAAGAGATCACGATAAATTTAAGATATACCTTCATAAGCAACAGTTCTCCTTTTGTCAAAGTAAATTAGATTTCTCATTTTCACTTAATTATAAATAATTAAAACAACAACAATAAAATAATCATGAATTCCGTCAACCTAAAATAGACTTCTCAATCATATTCAATTATAAGCGAACTCCATAATCCAAGATCATCAAGCATCACAGTTACACACTCATAAAAGAAACACCAAAGCCAGCCCTTTAATTAGAAAATGCTTCACCAGATTAGAAGATCGTGGGTCAGTCTACCAAGAAAGTGAAAAGCGCGACGTATGATAAATAAAATCAAAACACGAAATCCATGAGCCTAATCAATTATCGTACAGTTAATAACTCAGTAACGAGATTTATCATTTTGGGTCCACATCACGCACCTATCTAAGAAAGGAGCAGATACCACTCCACTGGAAAAAAAAAGTCCAAAAAGAAAAGTAAAACGGATTAACGAGCGGTCAAGTACCTTCCTCTCCGTCCTCGTCCTCTTCTTCATCATCGCTATCCACCTCCGCTTCAATATCAAAGAAATCCGATGCAGACCTTCTCTTGGACTTCTGCTTTTTCCGCCCACCCCTACCGTAATCATCGTCGTCGTCTTCCACATCCTCATCATCCTCCTCTGCAACGTCATCTATGAATTGCGATCGCCTCCTCTTCTTTCCTCCGCGTCCACTTTCTTCCTGCTCCTCTTCGTCATCCATATCCTCCTCTTCCTCCTCGTCGAACACTTCGCGGTTGTCGTAGTCATCATCTTCCTGGTCCAACTCGTCCTCTTCGTCCCTCCACCTCGCCATGATCAACCTCGCAACAAATAGATGTTGTCTTTGCTAGCGGATCACAGCAGCGGGCGAATCAAATAGCTTTCTGTTTCGCGGAGAAGTGAATTTAAAGGCGAGAACTTGTGAGCTTTGGGGTTTTTTAATGAACCCTAACAATGGACGTTATCGGAGGGGAATCGGACATGAGATAGATTCAAAATGAAGAGGTCGGTAGTTTATTTACAGGGAGCGGACGGTGAAAATAATTTATCGTATACGATAGACCGGGCCCAAAATCAAATATTCTAAAAGTGTAAAGGTTGGCTTTATTCTTTTAATTAAAATCAATGATTAATATTTTATTAATTTAATAATATTTTAAAATAAATATATATTAAACATAATTATCAATTAATTTTTTTATGTAAATTAAATCAATAAAAAAATATTAACCAAATTAAAATATAAGTCAATTAGGTAACCTCATTTGAGATTAGGTTAATATCTTATTTAAGCAAAAAAATATATATATTTGAGCAAATTTACTACAAATTTTTTATTTACCTTAATCGGATATAAATATTACTTTCTTTATAGAATCTAAGGGAATGCTACATTTTTTTTGTTTAGTAATTCAGGGCACAACAAATAAATAGGATAATACTCCTTTTGGTAGTAAATAAATTATTATGTACGGTTTTTTCTCAATAAATTACTATTTTATTAATTTATTAAATTATATATAATATTTGTATAATAAAAAAATAAAAATAAAATAATTATCTTATTATCAATAATATATATGATAAAATAATATTCAAAATGCTTAATCCCGAATTATTCCTATAAACATACTAATTTATTTAAATATAAGTTGATTAATTATTTAACTAATGTTACTTTATATTCTAAAAATTTTATTTAATACAAGTTGATTAATTATGAAATATAGTTAATAGTATACCAGAATTAAATTTAAATATATGTTAGTAAATTAATTATTTTTATTTTTATCTTCCTTAACCAATACAAAATATCTCAAGTCAGAGTTACTTGAAATATTACTAATAATTACCTTAATTATTGTGCAAAAAAAATCAATTTAATTAAATGTTAAGTTGACCGATACATATTTATTTTATCCCATAACATGGAAATACCCAAGTACATATCATTTATATTAGGGAGGCTCACTTGAAGTGAGTTATTTATTTGGAGTTTTAATTTTGTCCATGGAACTAAAATATATAGTTGATTTATTTAAAGTATTTTTTTATCATACACTTTACTATATATATCAAAGTATGTTCTTAAGCCATATATTCAATAAAAAAATATCGCCATCAATAAAAAAATGTGTCAATATATGTAGACATTATTTTCCTACGGTGAGAACTGGGTATTTTTTCTTCCACGCCATATATTGTCAACTAAAAGAATGAAGAGGTAGAGAGAAAAGATGTCCCTTACCCTACTTGGTTTCATATCCTCATATTTTATATTATTTATAACATTCTTGAAGATACATGATAATAATCTACCTAGTAAACAACCACTAAAATTCCATTGATCCGAAGAGTTTAGACAAAATTCCTACTATATTCTATCACATGTATTTACTATATCCATTATAATACCACTTCCCTATCTTTTTTCCTTGAAAGTAATGAATATATCATGAATGACTTGATGCAGCTCCAAGACAGAAAATTGCTTTCTTGGGGAGGTAATATTGGGCATAAGGGGTTAAGACTATTGAATGACACTTTGCACATTATTTTATTTTGTAGATAGAGATAAATAAAGAGATGAGATTAAACATTTTTGTAACATTGAAGACCTTTCTAATAAGTATTAGGTATAATTCATTTTATGTAGACATATATAAAATAAATAAAAAATTGTATTGTTAATTTCATTCTCAACCATATTCAAAATAAATGATAAGAGAACTTAATTGTACTTTTTAGATATCTAAAAAACCCTAATTAGATACAATTTTATATTGGATCACATTTTTTATTAATTTTAGTGAGTTTACTTAGAAAAAAATAACTAAATTATTTCATTTTAAAATAAATATATGAAATAAGAACAATTTGTTATAAACTAATTATCTATAATTCGATTTCACAATTTACTTTTATTTTTAATTAGATATAATCAATTATATTTGTCATAGATTAACTTTTATATAAAATTTGTTCACAATTATTTCTCTATATAATATCAAAAGTAATAGGCTCATAATTGAACTAATCCACAATGTGGGTTGATAATTAAAAAAGATTGAGCATTACAAGTAAAATGCATTTCAAATAGCAAATTAAAGTTTTATGAAAGGAAAATCAATGAGTTTGAAGGGATTATTTATCTCTAAATTTATTGAGTTAGAGGTTATTATACATAAATGAAAACTTAAAAATATTAATATATAATTTACTAATTAATTTAAATTATTTATTAGATAATATCATATTAATTCATATATTTATAATTAAATTAAATTATATTAGTAAAAATAAAATATATAATACTTTTATAATTACAATATATGATCAATTTTAGTGTTATAATTAAAAAATAAATAAATTTTAATTGTATAATAATTTGTACATATTTTATAATATCAATAGCATATATTTTTTTTTACATGAGCAATAACATATCAAATAAATTATATAGTATATGTAGTACATATATTTTTTTTATCTCAACCAAAATAGATTATTATTATAATTATATAACTATATCATATAAATATTAATGGTATAAAAATATATATAAATATTATACTAACAGATATATATGAGATAAATTATAATATATACATTAAATACATTTTTATTATATAATTATATCATGTTATTACAATAACAAAATACATTAATATTAATTATATAATAATATTTATATACAAATATTATACAATAATAATATGTATTTTTGATAAACTATATATACCCCATATATATTTTATTATATAATTATATAAAATATTTTAATATATGAATTTATTTAAAGTATATAAGAATAAAATAAATTTTTAAATAATAAATAAAAAATGATAAAAAGAATTTTAATTAAAAAAATACTACCATCATTAGAAATCCCCCAAACGATTTTGATATAATCTTAAATGATAATTAAAACTGACAAAAAGAACTAAAATACTAGATTCCGTGGTGAAGAGGCCTTAGGAGGGTCTCCCTGACTCAAGTGATGGACATGAATTTATAAAGCAGTGTCCCACGTACAATCTACTTCCCAGCAAGGCATCATGCATAATAGAAAGTAGTCCCTCTTCCTATCCTAATAGTACAAGCCACTCCAATGTCCCTTCACCCTCCTGTGTCCTTAAAGATCTGGAGAAACTATAGTGAAGAATCCCAAATGAACGGTGCAACATAATTGTTAAATTATCAAGTTGAGAAGGGCAAAAGAAATAACACGGTAAGAGCTGCGGTCAAGAGATTTCATCCAGTGCCCGGGGAGATCATCTCTCCACGCCTATGCAGGGCATCACAAAGTTTGGGGAGACCTACTCCGTGTTCTTCTCAAGACCCTGGAAATGGCATAATCAACTGCAGATGGAAATGGTGATCTCATTGATCATGATGTGTACTCAAAGGGCTGAGGTGGTTGTGGCTCCTCCTCCACAGCCATGGCTGATGCTGAGGACCCTTGCTGGCCACTTGCGGCTCCACTGGGGTTTGAGCCGGTGGATGCTGGTGTGTCAGTTAGGGAGAGAACCTCCGGCTCTGTGGGTCGGAGGTCTCTTAGGAGAACAAATCCAGAGGGAGCTTGTTTCACAGGTACATATCTGCTCTCTTCCAAGAACTTGATGAACTTCTCTTGTGCAGGTACCACCCGGGCTGGGTTGGTCAAGATCTCAAAGGACTGCTCTGGCTCAGCCTTCTTTTCTTGTGGACTGTCAACCTGTTGAAATTATTAGAGTTTGTCACATGTTGCAGGAGAAAAGTTGCTGAGGATATAATATGTGATATCCTCATCTCTTGGGCAAACACAAAACACCAGAAATATATTGATACCACCCTGGTCCACCTTCCTAAATGTGCCAGATGACAGAGAAGAGCTACTGTGTTCTGAACATCATGATAATTTTCCAAACTTCAAACTTGACAGAAAATTTTGAAGATATTTGCTTTGAGGTTTCAACACTATTTGGGAAAAGATTCAAAAGGTGCTTACCTGCATGGAATCCCCATCCTTCTCGATGTGTGATTTCCCTTTCAGAGATGATGATTCTGGTCCAGCTGATATATCTGTACTTGCCTTTTGTTCAGCTTCTTTCTTACTAGCTCTTGCCTTGGCCTTGGCTGAGGTCGAAAGGACTGCAGTTGGAAGTTTCACAGCAGAGGTGGTAGTGGGAACAGTTGTAGGCTTTGGGTACTCAAAAAGCAATGGCTTGGCATGGGACAGGAACTCAAATCTCGGGACCTTAATGTCAGAGTTGAGGCCAACGAAAGCCGTAGGAGAGAAAGCCAGGCTAACAAAATAAATGAGAGGATACCAATACCAGAACTGGCTAAAAACTGCAAGACCAACCACAGCAGTCGTTTTGTCATGCTTCGTCTTGGAAAGCAATCGAATAGTCACATTCCTCCCACCAGCATCAAGAATACCTGAGGCTAGTATTGCCCCCATCTTGCTCATTGTATCCTCATGCTTATCCAATATTATCTTCTCCAATTGCCGCCTGAAGGCAGATAAAAGTAGAATGTTAAAAGAGTTGAAAATACTTACACGAAAATACAATTATTTAACCATAATTCTTGAACTGTTCAGTTCACCTCACCCATCCTAACATTTTCCAATCATGTGCAAATAAAGATAAAGCCTCTTCTTTTGCTGACTTTACCTCCAAATTTCCATTTCCAATTCATGTAATACTACAACTTTCCACCATGTCCAATGTGTAACTAAATAGTTATACAGCATGGAGTTGCAAAATCAACTAGAAACCCACTGAACAAGCTAGCCTTGAGAAGATGGAGAATCTATTTTCCCTTATGCATATAAATTATAAAAAAAAATCTGATATATTTCAATTTGAAAGAGAATTCAATGAAGTTGCTAAATTTTTTTGGTGGCATTAGAATGAAATTTCTAAGTTTAAGACACTGTTTCAACATCTACAATAAATCAAATTGTTGTGATACATAATTTTAAATCAGTCTGAGGCCTGACAAGATTGCCAATTTATCTAATAAAACTGGGCTTGTTTCTCAAAAATCATAGACAGATCAAAACAAGAGAAAAATAATGAGGTTAATACCTAAAAGCTCCAACTCGGGAATCATTGGCTTCACTAATCTGGACCATAACCATTGCCATTGCAATGAGTGCACCCTGTCGGACAAAATCTACAACATCTGATGTAAGAGGCTCCAACAAAGATATTGCCTCACTCAGGCCAGTACCAGCACAGGAAATACCCACTGCAAGAGCTGCTCCATATCGAACATGAGGGTTATAGGATTCAGACAGTAGAGAGACAATCCGAGGTGTCTGCAATTAAGAATGATATTTTGGATCAGTAAGGGGCTGAACCATATCACATCAAAAGTCATTTATTTCAAGAAAATTCATTCTACTTATTATGGAGTCCAAATTAAGAAGTTTTCTACCAGCATACCCTCAATTCTTCCTTGATTCATTTTCAGATAAATGTTTAGATAATCCCAATTAAGATTTAACACAACTTAATTTGAGAGCAAGTGGCAAATAGTGGATACACATATAACTATATTCCATTTGCAATAGAATTCCTCCCCATCCGCTTTCTAAATACAGTTTTTCTACATTTGTGTTCCTCAACCTTTGATAACATCCAATAAAGAACCCCCCCACATGCCACATTTTTCAATTAAATCATGCACACACCAGTATAACCACTCCTCTCTCTATCTCCCTCTCATTATTTTCATCATCTAAAATTCTCGAAGGGGTAGCTCTACATGCTTTGAAATCTAAGTTGTAATATAAAGCAAGCAGGTACATCAAAATCTTCCATCGATTGTGCAGGTCTACCCTAGGTGTCTAATGTTCTTCAACCCCAATCATATCACAGAATAAACCATTAAAGCACATAAAGACAAATGAATGATGATAACACAATCAAATAAAATGTCAACATGTCAATCAAGAACAATTGATAACAGAAAGACTGAACAAACCTGTTCCGGTTCCGAGTAAAGAACAAACCCAAGAGCTAGAACTGCAGTCCTTCTGACATCATCACTAACATCGGAGACTGCAAAATGCAGGAGCTGACGGATAGCTTTATTATTAGCAGTTCCGCGGTAAGCCAGCGCCAGTGCATACATCCCACCATACCGTATAATAGGATCTTGGTCACGGGTCATCTGCTCAATCAAGGTATCTGCCTCTTCTTCTCGACCATAAACCATAAGTGCTATCCCTAGTGCTAGCCCTCTGCCAAACCATAGAAAAGAAAACAGTAATATGTAAGTACACAGAATAACATAGATAGATAATGTCAAACTAATAAACATATTATGTTTGAAGCATATATACAAGGCTAGTTAGGTTTGGATACTTCTGGAAATGATCAATTAGAAAATAACAAAATGATCTCAAGTGTTCTTATTAAATATAAGTGAGACACAATTTTATGACGGACAAACTTTACCTGATTATTTTCTCATGTTGTGTTTCATGAGCATAAGCAAGCATCTCACTTGCTTTCTCACTTGCAGTTCCAACCATGAGGAGACCCATACTGATACCAGCAGCTTCACCAGCAACAGCACTATCAGTGTAAAGAACACTCTTGATGTCATCATATGTATCTTCCTCAGCAGTTCCAAGAGAAGCCAACCCAAGACCTAAGCATGCTCCATGTTGTATGACCTTCATAGACAAGTTTACATCAGAAAATGGGCATTTCTATTTGGTGTCCAAAAGCAGAGTCTACTTTCATTTTCTCCAAACCATATGTACCTCCACATTGGTGCTCCTTAAGCTGTCACGTAAGAACTTCTTAATGCCCTCACCATGGTTCGCATGGATGAGGCCCAAAGCATAGAGAGCACCACCTTCTGAGTAAGGACTGCCACCACCACTCCCACCCTGGGGCAAGTATGGGGCCATTAGTGACCTTCCCTGCTGCAGATGGCCCCGGTGAATAACACCAAGACCTGCTGTAGCACTGAATTTAGCCCAATTGGTAGCTCTGCTAAGCCAATCCTGAGAAAACACAAACATCAAATAAGTATACCTTTGATTCAAGCATGTGATAAAATTAACACACTGTGTATAGGGATTAAGAGGCTAATTCATTTTTAATTGGTCCGGACTCATAAAGGATTAGAGTAATGAAATTAGTGACAATAAAAGAAACAACTAGAATTTCTTCTTTTACAATTTTCCTTTTTTATTGTCTTCTTTGCTCTACAACATGCAGTATCCAAACTACAAAGTCAAGTAAAGGTATCTAACTGGCTACTGTGGCTTACCAAATTTTCCCTCAAGAAAGTATCCACTGTTGTGCCAGCATGCATAATTGCATTAGCATAGATGGTAGCGCTGTGGCAGACACTATTTCTCATTTCAACAGATTGCTTAATTGTCTTCAGAATAAGAAGATCCGACCTAAATGAAAAAGGCATATACAACAGAACTTAAGCACTCAGGAAATGAGCTGATAAACTTAGAAAATTTCAAATGATGAAAGTAACCAATCAGCTGTCTCACTTATTATGACTGTATAGGAATTGGAGAGTCAACTTGATTGATGTTTCCCCAGACAAAATTCCCTTAATCTTTGTCAGCCTATCCGCATAATCCCCCTCCATTGGATCAATCTGCTGCACGGTTCCATTTGTAACACCAGGTACGTCAGACATTTGAACATCCCCAGACAAAGCAGAACTTTCATTTTGTATGGCATCCAGTTCAACAGTTCCAGGTTGAGCAGAGTCCAGTGATACAGGTTTGGGCACAGAGAGCAGATCCCTCACATTTAGAAGAAAAGCTTGGTGTTCATTCTCCACGAGATCAAAGGCTATTTGATATGCCAGAAGGGCATCCTCCTTATTAGATCTTAGGAGCTTTTCCAATATGCTTGCCACGTTTTCAGGTTGGTCTAAGAACATAAGGCACTGACAGATACTCAAATAATCAGGAGAAGGCAGGTTTTGGTACACATTAACCAAAAGGTGTAGCACCTGCAAGAAAGAATAAAAATAAGAAGAATGAAAGTTAAAACCAAATCATAATAACACTGATAATGAGGAAGCATACAATATTCAAAAATTACTTCCACTCAGTGAATCTGAACTTCTGAAACCCTGTCATAGTAGGTCCTACCGTTGATCTCATTCACCAGCCAGCTAAGAAAACCAGCATTTGGCCAAAACAAAAACTAAGAAAACCAATATTTGGCTGCCAAAAAACCTAAGAAAACCAGTAAGAACCCACTTGCTTTTTGAAAATATGCTATCCTCTACTCTTCTGGAGAAAATTCCCATGCAATTTATTAAGCATAATTTTACTCAACTTATTCAAACTTTCCTTGCACCCAACTCTCTACTTCATGCATACTCTTCTCTCCTTTCCATTGGTTCATCTTCTCCTCATCACCCTTGGCATAGGCACCAACTGTCCTTTGCTAGGTGTATATCTAGATTGAAATATTTGGAGACATGGGGACAGGAGGTTTATGGAATACAAAGCTAGCCTCTGGTTTACTGTTGTAATGGCAAAACTTATATTAATCAGAACATTGTTCAAACACTTGAGAGCACTACCAAAGGAAACCTTAGATGTTGAATATAGTAAGGCAATAGCAAATTAGCGTGTAAATGGAGCACATCAATTTGATATTCTTACCTCACGCCGATATTCTCTGCGATAAACAAAAGAATGGGACACATTAATGCAATAAGAGAGGGAGCCATCAATATTATCACTCCTTGTAATTGCTTCCTCCAGTTTATCTAATCTTCGACACTCAATTGAAATACCCATGGCCTGCTGGAACTTCCCATCATTGATGCACCTGTTAAGAGCACACAGATGAGTCAGAACAGCAATTGTTGCAAACTGAGAAACTATATACAATGTAAACTTATCACATACTTATCTAGCATTCTCTCCACAATGGCCTCTAAACGTGGATCAATTTCATCTGCTTCATTTTTGGATTCAGCAGCCTTACACTTGAGACTTGCGTACTCATCAATTGCTTTTGCTGGATCAATGAAAGAGGCAACCACATTAATATCCTTAAAATTTCAAATGTTGGCTTCTCATTAAGACATACAGAACAAATCCTGCTGCTAGTAAATGACAACAAATTACAGATATCAACATATGTAATCTGCATGTCAATTGAAGACACTATAGTAAATAATGTCAAAGAAGAAATGATATTGTTCTTACAGAGAAGGGTATTAGCATAATCTGATTCTTCTGAAACATCAAATAATGAACCAGCACCAAGAGCATAAGACAGTGAATCATTAAGCTCGCCAAGATAATAGAACACCTGGAAAAGAAGAAAAGTCAAGTCATGAAGTAAATTGCAAATTACAGGTGCATAATTTTCCATAACAGCATAAAATGCACCAAAAAGAACATCACAGCTATAAATCCTCCAATTTGCATAATCAATCAACTTTGACATGTCCATAATCCCAGAGGATGAAGATAAGACAATTCACATACAAGTTATCTCCAATATCTGAAAGTTTTGAAACTCAAACATGGCTTTCGAGAAGAGATGACATAATAAAATGATTAATCCCATGCACTTGCTAGAATATCATAAAATTATGACATGCAACATGCCTATATATTCTTCATTAAGAATTTAAGAAGTTGCATTTTCCATTAACGTTATCCCAGGCATCAACTAATAGGTTGCCTTGCTGTAAGTTTCCCCATGTATGAAAGGAACATAAATCTGGGCGTCCCACAATTTAAAGAAATTCTTTTGATTTTGACCAAACAATAGGATGAATACACAAAAAAACCCTATGCAACTAAATTGCTGTCAGCCAGTACAAAATAAAAATCAAGTTTATAATATATCAATTTAGAAAAAAAACATGTTAACCAGATAAAATCAAATAAGAATCAAGGACACAATTTATTGAGAAGAGTGATTAAAAAGAGATGCTACCTTTGAGACGAGCAATGCTGCAAGTTCCCTTTGATGCTGATCAAACACCTCATCTTCGTATAAGCTCTCTCTGCATTGTTTAAAAAAGAAAAAGAGAAAGGTTAGTTCAAGCAAATTCAACGCCCCAAAGAAAAAAAACATGATATGTTTGACTGTTTAGCATCAACAAGGACAGACAGAAATAACAATATAGAAAAAAAAGGTACAGGTACTGATTAAAAAAATTCAATCCCATAAAAGAAAAAAACACTAAGTTTCCTATGGATCAAGAAAGGTTGGACACTTCAAAATATCGCATTTTCTACTGATACTCGTTTCTATGATGGAAAGAAAACACGGTAAAGAATAAAAGATTATGGAAGAAAACAAGGTGTTCCACAACTGAACTTAAGCATTCCACTAGGGAGGGGATGAGAAAATCATCGGAGAACTGAAATATCTAGAAACGATCATTTATCCCTGCCATTAAAATTATCAGCTTCCAAACCGATCGGACACAGTACCCTGATTCAACCAAATCAAAGTGATAAGAGACATGCCAAAACCGTAAGAACGATACTGAGATACAAACAAGACATGAGATTTACATGATCGGGACGCTGGTGGAAATCTCGGGCCAGAAGTAGTCAACACACTTGTTGAGGTTGGAGAGCGCGTGGAGCTTCAGGCGAGGATGGCTCTCATTCAGCATCGCGAGCAGCCCACCGGCTGAGCTGACCATCGTTGCCACCGCCATTGCCGAGAACGCAGTCGGAGGAGCTCCCTAAATCGACCGCGAAGGCACCTTTGAGTGTTCAAGAAGAATTCCAATTGAAACTCAATTTCGAACCCTAGAGAGGCGAAAGGAGAGAGCCTTGCTTTGGCAGGGAGTTTTGCACCGAATAATGCTTTATTATTATTATTATTATTATTTTTTGCTACCAAGCGAGAAAAGTTGGCTTACCCTCCAAGCCAGACCGGGTGAGGAAAGAAACCCAGGATCTAACTCTACCGTTTTTTTGCCCAATAACAACTCTACAGTTAAAGTTGGAAATAAATGGAAGCTAATAAATTGAATTTTTAAAATAATTACCCAAAGGATAAATCCATCCAAATTCCAAATATAATCCTTTTATGTGACTCAGACTTGACATTTTAGGCAATCCAATTTCTTTGAGGACATGCATGCCCTCTTGACATGGCTCTAAAATGAACTTCAAGAGCTATAATTATCTTAATAAATCAATATTTTTATTAATTTTTATGAAAATGTAAACCTATTGTTATTAAATTTTTATAGGATTATATTTATATTTTATTTTAATAGTATATTTTTTACAAAATATTTTATGTTCGTGTATACTTATTTGTCATAATGTTTTATGGCCATACTTATTATTTATTAATTCTCTTAAATAAATGAATAATACATGTCATTTAAAAAATAAACACAATACTGCTTTTTTTGCACTAATTAAACATAATACTTACTTAAAAATGACAATTATTTGCTTGATATATAAAATATTTGGAATGCTCTAAATTAGTATTTTATTCTACGTTAATATATAAATTCTTGAAGCTATATATTTTTAATACATATTATTAATTTTTATAAATTTGATTATATGATTAGTATATAAATTATTTATATTCTAAATTTGTATACAAATTTGTTTTATATTAATACAAAAGCTATTTAAAATTACAATTTTTTAACCAATAAATAACAAAAAATATTTAAAATAATTTATATACTATGTAATTATCCATGTCAAAATCAATAGTTTATTGGTGCTCATCACCACTTATATGATATTAAATATTTGTGTAAGTATTGTGATCTAGACATGAGTAGATTGAGTTGTCAGTAGTTCCCACATCTTAAAATTACAAGCAACACACTGTGAACTCTTTTGTTTCTTAAATGAACTCTTCAATGTATGATGGCAAATCCACAAATACTAGTTAATTTTTAATCATTTATTTGGTATCTCATTCATTTATATATATATATATATATATATATATATATATATCATTCATGACTTAGGTAGGGGTGTAGCTCTCATTAGAGCATAACACTAATGCAAATTCTTTGTTTCTAACTTATCATAAATGTATAATGGAAATTAATTATTCATCATCACTTTTAAGTTAAGAATAGGTTGCCTACTAACATAACAAAATGATTGTCCATAATTAACCGAACTTGAGGAATGAGATGCTTGACATATAATGCATTACATGAGGGTATGGTGCAATTAACCTAACCATTGATGGGTAAGTCCAATTATGTAAAAAAAAAATACAATTTACATAATAAAAATTTAAAATATAATCTTTATTAAAATATTGAATCAACTAAATAATAGTTTGTTTTGGTTTTTAGTAACCGGATTAGAATTTCTACTTGCTATAAAAAGTTTTACTTCCATTCTATAAACAAGTGACGAATGGTTAATATTAAAAAATACGAGCAAAATTAAGTGAATAGTAAACTGAATTAGATAACGATTTAAATCAATATTTTATAAACTTATTAGATTAAATTGGATGAACTTAAAAGAAATTCTTAAATAAAAAGTTATAAGGTTGAGATATGAAACAATCACGTGAGCAACTCAAACCGAACTCGCTTAAAAAAAATAAATATTATAAGTAATTTTATAAATGGTAAAAATATAATTTTGACTATAAAATAAAGAGAGTCAAAATGTGTTTATAAAAATAAATTTGTTTAATAAATAGTTGAATTTTAGGTGAACCAATACAAGTAAGGTCGAAATTGACCGTAAAATTTGTTAGAAATCGGTTTAAACAATATCGACCAATGGGCTGAGCCGGACCGCCACATTAGTAGGCGTGAACAATCGTTGCATCTTATGTGATAACATGAATCAACAATAAATAAGTCACATTAATATACGTAACTAATTACCGCACCATGCGTGACAATTTGTCACTATGGACAGTGATTATACCACGTTAAGATAGCACAACTAATTATTGTATGTAATTACACAATCAATAATAACTTAATATAGTAAGATGGATGCTTCCAATCATGCCATATTACGAGGCAACAAATTTAACAAATTACAAATATGGTCAATTAACCACACCATCGTGACACAACCAATCATTACGTGCCAACGTGACATCTTATTACACCCCGATTCGATTTTTCGATCGAGCTTATAAAAGACTTACTATATTCTTTCAACACTACAATTGGGGATGCTAACACCATTATATGATCGACAAGATGAAAAACTAAGAATATAAACATATTATTATAACATTTTAAAAATGTTTTTAGAAAAACATTTCATCAATAATACTGTAAGTATATATATCGAATCCTCAATTGATAGTAAGTACCTTTCTCAACCGACCATAGTTGCTCTCAAGTGATCTCCTAACTTGGTTCCTTAAAGGGATATTTGAGGGGGGCAGGTGAGGGAGGGAGGGGTGAGTTTTGAGCTTAGTGAGTAGTAGTGACTAATATCAAAACTTTATGACCTTATGTCACACCTTGACGTAACCTTAGGGTCGTAGATCTGATACCAACCCGGCACGTTCATTCGATGCTACAATGGTGGGTATTTTCACAAAAATAGTACCAATATGATCAAGGCTAATGATAAAAGGCATACTAATTTTCAACGGAAATTTAATCTTTTCTTTCATAAATGGTGTGCTAAAAAACTTATACAAAATTATCGGTAATACAACAAATGATAAACATGTAAGTTAAACCTTTGCATGCGTGCATCGAGATCCGTACCTCAAGTCACACTCGTGATGTATGTGATGTCCTGACTTTGTGCCTCATAGACTTCTACTTTCACCTATAATCATTTTAGGGAGGGGTGTGAGCTCATAATTTAGTTAATAAAGTTACTAACGTCAAACCACTACATGACTTACGACCCCTTACTTCACTAAAAAATTTATACATAGAGAATTATTCATAAATTCTTATATTATTTTAGTTTCATAATTTTCAGGCCCTTATGACTCATGCCTTAGGCTTTTCGCACTCATGTATATCTAGGTAGAGCACCCACTCACCATTTACCATATCAATCAATTATATTAATTTACATATAATAATAACAACATGGTCAAGCAATGCCCCGAAAGCCACACATATGTGTAATCGAGGTATATGAGAGTGTGTCTCACACCCCGTTTCAATTTCACTGATCGAACATGTAGACAACCTGCCACATTCTTCCAGTTTTACAACGATTGACGTCTTATCATTGCAAGCCCAACATGATGTAAAACTCAGAATAAAACACATCAGTTTATTTTCTAAAATATTAAGTTGGTTTTGGAAAATAAATTAATAAACACTATCGAGATCAAGTATTGAATATAAGCTATACGTTTGGTATTTATGCAACTTTCCATAGCTTCAACGTGTCCATTAGAACATGTCATGCCTCGGTTCGATTCTGTCAACAGGAGACCCTTGCCCCTTCGCCCGTCCCCATCGATAACCAATATGGTGACTACCTTCACATATTAAGAATTGGAAGGACCAGAGCTTCTGACAAAACACTTATAAAACACAATGTAAATTCAAAACTTTCTTTCAAAGTTTCATGTATGAGCCCACAAAACAATTTATCAAATGTCATGGGATTTATAGCAACATGATAAATCATACAAGTCCTTCGTGAACAGGGTACGAGGTTACCTAGGGTGAATGTGCACCTCGGGAAGTTCCTTTCCTTTTTTACCTCACACCTTCTTGGCTTAGTCTACAACATATTTAGGGGAGTGGGTGAGCTCACAGCATAATGAATGTGACACTGGCGTTGGACCACTACATGTGTAAACCCCGTTATTTCAGAATAAAGAACTAGAAATTTTTGAAAGAAAACTAAGAATCTACGTGAACTGGGATGGGAAAAGAAGGATTAAAACGAGAAATTGGAAAATCACAAGTAGCCAATAAATCACAAAAATCATGGAGAAGAACCATGAAGTGGATTGAATGTGAAAACCAGACCAGTTTAGGGTAAACCAGACTTGAACTGTGAATAATCGGTTCAAAGATTCATTTATTAAGATGGCTTAAAAATATCAAATTAGAAAATTAAAACCACCATCACATATAAAATGAATTTAGATGAATTTAGGAATTTTTAATTTTTGGAAAATCGATCGAATCGGGCCTGAACCAATTGATTTTAGATTTCGGGTCACTAGAACCGATATGACCAGACCAGTCAACGGACTGCTGCCAGGTCAGCACCCAGTCAGCAGGTGCGACCAATCAATGCACGGCATGTGGCAAAGTGCGCCTAGTCAACCACACAATTAGTGCTTCTACGGCTGGCCAATCAGAAGGAGACACGTGTCCCTGGTAAACGGTCAAAGGAGGAAAAATCCACCTCAGCGATGACCAACCAATAGGAGAGCAACATGTGTCTTGATCAATGATCAATGTCAAAAAGGCCCAGTTAGTAAGGCGAACCAATGAGGAGCTGACATGTGGCAAGGATGCCACATTAGTATTCAATAAGGATGTCGGAGAGATGACCGACCAATTAGAGGTCGACACATAGCAGTGCCACGTCGAATGACCTCAACCAATTAGAGGCTGACATGTGGTAGTGACACTGTACATCAGGTGGAAAATCTGACACATTTAAATCGGCCAATCAGATGACGCCATGTGTCACGGTCAACGGCTAATCGAACACGGTCAGTAGCTACATTGGAACGATCGATCAATAGGAGGCTGCCACGTTTTCGATTAATGAGTTAAAGGCCGATTAGGCTGTTGAGTAGGAAGTCACATCAGTAAAGCCAACCAATCACGAAGCGCTATGTGACAAGTTTGCACTTGCGAAGCTCGCACGTGTGGCATAGTGTCGTCTTCAACCTTTCATTTGAGAAGATAAGGATGACAGCTAGGCTGCCAGAATCCCGACAACCTGAAAATCCCTCTGTTAGAGCCATAAATGAGTGAGATTGAGGTCGAACAATTTATGAATGGATAGACCTATCAGTCCCCGAGCTTCCTACATAAGGAGCTTAGTTTACTGATGAAGCTCGAACTAGAGCTTCGACTTGGGCACTTTTCTCCACCTCTGAAGGTAAATTCTAGTTTTCTAGAATCCTAAGGAAGTCAGCTATACGACGACATCCTCCGTTCAGCTCAAGGATCGCCAAAGAAGCACCGACGAGCTCGTAAAGTACCGTCTCTCCTCAATGGTCTACAACCCGAACTATCCAAGCTCAATTCGAGCCACTCTCGGGCCAATTTCGACAAAACCAAGCTCTCTAGACCACTTGTCAAGCCCCGACCCAGTTTGGTCGGAACCCTATGAGCAACCCGCCACTCCATTTGGTTTAAGAATGATTTATCTTCCTTATAGACCATGAGGAGTTAGGCGTCATTTTTACCTAGTTTCTGGAATATCATTATACAAAACTTGTGTAACTTAAAGGCATACCTCTCTTAGGGTTCAGTTTCAAGAAATCCTCTAAGGTTTTTGTCTCATTTCCTAAAAGGGTTAAAAAGAGGGGGTGAGTTTCTACAACTCAATGAGCGGGTGTTGAGAGTCAGTTTTAAAGATTTTTCTAACAAAACCATTCTAAAATATTTCACCATTTTCACTTATTTTGTGTGTTTAGCTCTTTTAGCACATCCACTTTCCTTGAGAGGCGTTTAGAAAACATACACACACCCTTTATCATAAATGGTACATACATTCGTAGATGCAGTACTCCGATTGCATCCACTTAGGGATTAATCCAATTTTGCTGTCCATCCTGATAGAAGTTTGATCACTTCTACCTTGAGTCTAAGTGACGCCCTGAGTGCTCGACCCTTAGACCTAACAATCTCTTCATGTTCATATGAGGAAGGAAACCTCATCCAGCCCATTCGCCTTGATCTCATGCGTAAGAAGCCCAAACACAATAGTTTCGAGAAGCCCAAACACCATAGCTTTGAGATGCCCAAACACAATAGCTTCGAGAAGCCCAAATACAATAGCTTCATGACTAACTAGTATGACAAATTGCCTTTATCACCACCAAGTTGTCTATTTATTCTTAGGACCCATTACTACCCTTTACGGGTGTCTCGACGGTCCCGAATCAAAGTGCATGCATAAACAATAGGACTGTAGTTGTTTGCTTGATTGGTCCGTCGACCTAGTCTTGGCGCACTGCCACTAGCCCATCGAGCCTTATTAGTCCTGACTTGGTACCATAGCAAATCACATCGCAATTCTAATTTTATGATAGTTTTCATGGCTCTTTTACTTATGTTTATCTACAGGCTCCAGCTCGTGCCCATTAGCCTTGGGTTCACTTCATGAGTTTTTCAAAAACTAGGCTTTAAGCCCTATTTGTTCAAAATCGAGGCCCTCGACCTGTTGGAGCTGTTATAGCTCTCATCAGGAAAGTCCCCCAAATAGTTTAAGCATTTTCACACAATCAGGGGAGATCATTATCGACAAAAATGGTTTAGCTCATCACACCAACCTCTTATGATGTATAAAATATCCCATTCACAAGTGGATTTTTCATTTTTTAAAGGGTGCTCATCATCCCAACCGGTATGATGTGTAAAATTCTCACTCACTCGATGATTGTGACGTGTTCGTCCCCAGTCAGCTTTCCAAGTCCTGCTTGAGCTCCTTTGCTCACGTCCTTATCCAATTTTGTTACTACATGGTTTGAACATCCTTATAAGGAATGACTTGACATGAATAGTGTAAACCCCACACTTTTGAGTCAAGGAAAACCGAGAAAAGAATGGGTCAAACCGAGTAAGAAAACCGAGCTGGTTTACAAACTCGATCATTTGGGAATAAGCAATTTGGAAATTTACAACTTCCGGGTGATCCAAAGGGTTTATTAAACCTTGTAAAAGAAACTTAAGACAAATTAGAAGAGAAAAACCAAATTGGTTTAGGTGAATGAGAATCCATAAGAACTCTAAAGTTAAGCGTGCTTGCTCGAGAGTAGTGTGAGGATGGGTGACCTCCATTATTGGAACAATGAAGCAGCTCCACTGGACCGAAGCTGCCCTGTTTCGGCCGAGTTGAAATTGGCCATTTCGAGCCCTCCTCAAGCCAAACCAAACTTTCCCAACACTTTCTTAGTGCTCCCACAGCCGATTTAGGACTGAAAGGTAAGACAATTCAACTCCCCTCTACAATTTTAGGCCAGTGCTAGAGAGAGAACCAATATAATTTCAATAATGAAATTTTAACTCAATTCGGCATCAATTGATGCGATTCTTGATTCTAGAACGAACCTCAAGATGAGAGTCTTCTGCCTAGATCGAAAGCTCGGACCGCCGTGTCCTCACCGGTGAGAAATCGAAGCTTTCTCTTTCTATAGTCTATTTTCCGGTGAAGCTTCGTTTGAGCTCGTTCCGGCTTTAAAATCTGCGATTCAAAGTTTCTTAGAATCGCATGAATATGCAGGAACTCAATTTCAACTCCAATTTCAACAATTAGAGGTGTTTTATTGGTGAAATTAGTGTTGAAAAGTTGAAATTGGGGGAAAAATTGGGGATTTTCAAAATTCAAAGGACCAAAATGCAATTTTATGAAATTGAGGGTCAATTGAGCATGAAAATAATGTTGGAGGACCAATTGAGGAATTTTGGAATTTTTGGGGTAAAATTTACCATTTTTGTAAAGGAAGGGTAAAATGGTAATTTTGGAAAAGTTGGGGGACCAAATTGGAAATTTGGGAAATTAAAACCCTTTTTGAAAAATTAAATAATTTGAGGTCTTAAGATGAATTTTAAAAGTTTCGGAACTCAAATTTAGGAAAAACCCAGCAATAGGGACTTAAAGTTAAATGTATGTAAAGTTAGGTTTTCTCATTCATTTGTAATGAATGAGGGCTATTAGGCCAAAAAATAATAAAAAATTATGTTTATTTCGTGTAAGAGAACGATACATCGAGAACTACAGTCGAGGTCCAGCTTGCTAAGGACAGAACCCGACTAAGTGGAATTTCACTGCACAATCGGCTGAGAACTTTATATCATACTCGGTTGGGGATGATAAGTACCTCAGTATGAAAACCCATTATTTAGTGGTATTTTAAATATTACAACTTAAAGGAAGTAATGTGAAAATCATACGGAAAAACTATTTACTGGTTGTAAGTAGATCATACCCTGTTGGTATGATAAGACTTCCCCAAAGGAAGTTGAAAACCCGCTCATTGGTTATGAACAGAGGTGTCCTTATACCCGGGCGGTATAATGGATAGAGAAAACATATGTTTTGTCGGAAGTGCTCTCCCCTGACTGTGTGCCAATGCTTAAACAATTTGGGAGTCCTTCTCAATGAGAGCTCGAATAGCTCTGATAGGCCAGGGGCCTCAATTTTGGAACTTGGGGGCTAAATGCCCGATTTTGAAAATCTTGTACGGTGGGCTCAAGGCTAGTTGGCACGAGTAGGAGCTCATAAACGAACATGATATATGTGCCATAAAACTTAATAAGTGAATTGTTTGGCCATGGTACCAAGATAGGACCGACATGCTCAGTCAACTAGCAACAGTGTGACATGATAGGTCGACGGACTAGTCAAGACAAACAACTGCGGGTTGAGTTGAGAGTCGGGGCCATTGGGACAAATGGCACCACATATTACATGGCAATTTAAGAAAACTCTGTTTGTGCATGCACTATGAGTACAGGATCATCAAGATGCCCATGAGGGGTAGTGATGCGTCCTAAGGGTCTTGGACGACTCGATGAGTATAAGGGCAGTTCGTCGTTCCAGGTGTTTGTGCGAAATTTGGAGTAACACCAAGCGCATGAGATCTGGATGGGGACAAGATGAGGTCTCTGTCCTCATATGGACATGAAAAAGCAATTTTGGAATTGAGGGTCGGATGTCGCTTACATCCACTCATTCCTAGGGTAGAAGTGGTTGTGCTTCTATCCGGGTGGCCGGTAAAGTCGCTCCAAAGCCACTAGTAGGTTCAATAGTTGTACTGACTTGTGAATGTGTATAACCTTCATGATGAAGGATGTGTGTTTGGTGATGATACACCATGGTAACTAAAAAATGATGGAAAAACTCAAATTTTTAAATGAAGGGATTTTGAAAGGAAAGGAGTCTAACACACTCCAATAATAATTGTTTTCTTAAAAGTAAAAAGCTTTTGAAAACCCATTCATTGAGTAATCGTACGCACCCCCTCCCTTATATCCCTTTAAGTAGATTTTGGAAAGACTACCCTTAAAGACCATCAACTAAGACGCCTATGATATAGGTATAATAAATTTAAATTATTATGTAGTTTTGTTTATTTTATTTCTGGAAAAGGTGTAGGTTTAAAGGACGCCTTACTATTTACGATCTATAATAAAGGGAAACCCTTTAATAAATCAGGAGAGTGGCGGGTTGATCATGGGGATCAGACCAAACAGGGTCGGGGTGTGACAAATAGCTCTTTTATTTCCATGTATTTACATTTAGACCCTTATTTTTACCATATTGTAATTTGGTCCCTAAAGTCCATAATCTTTGTTCCTTAAGTGCTCAATTTTTTTCAATCAAGTCCTTGGGGTTTCCAATATCCCTCTTGGGTCCTTAATTTTTCAAAATGGTATTTGTGGATCAAATTTTCTGAATTTTCAAATTGGTCCCCAACTTTTCCAAAATTACCGTTTTGCCCCTAACTTCCAAAAATGGCCCATTGGTCCCAATTCTTTCAAAAAAATTGACCAATTGGTCCTCTAACATATTTCTCATTATCAATTGACCTTCAATTTTGAGAAATTGCATTTTAGTCTTTCAATTTTTCAAAATACTCAATTTCCCCCAATTTTCACCCCTTTCTACTAACCGAATTTGATTTCTTCAAATTGGCCATTTATATGGGGTTAATTTCTCAAATTGGTGGTGTGAATCGGTTTCTATATTTCCATACAATCCAATTGAGCTTTGAATTACAGAATTTGGGTCTGAAATGAGCTTAAACAGAGCTTTGTCGAAAAACTAGACGTAGAGAGAGAGATTCAGAAGCTTAATGTTGGGGGCACGACGATCTGAGTTCTTGATCTAAGAATATTGTCCTTAGGGTCCTTCTAGGATTAAGAATTTGGACAATTGGAGTTAGAATCAATGGGAATTGATCAAATAAATCTATCACTTTCTCTATTTAGAACCAAACTACTTTGATGAAGAAGGGTCGAATTGGCTTACCTTTCTCCTCGGGAGAGGTCGTTTGATGGCCTTAGGGGCTAAGGGAAGGCTCGATTTGGTCGTAGGAGGTCTGAATTGGCCGAATTCAGGTCGGCCAATTCAAGGCAGCTTCGGACTAACGGAGCTGCTTCACTGCTTGATCTCGATGACAATTCTCCGATGATCCTTGGGTCGTGGTGAGGTTGCCGTTAGGTAGCTGACTTCCTCCGGAGTCTGTAGCATCCGAGTTTGCCTTCTAAGGCTATGAAAAGTTCAAAAGTTAGAGCTCTAGTTTGAGCTTTGTCAGAAAATTGAGCACTTTGGAGAAGGAGGTGATTTGTTGTGTGTGGATGATGAATGGAGGGGAGCTCTTTATATAGGAAGCTCGGGGACCCTCTACTCTACCAGTTTGCATACTAGTCGAGCTTATCCTCATCAGAAAATGCCCAAATTGGAGGGATTATTCCCTCATA
The DNA here is from genome assembly GCA_030064435.1 of Trapa incisa. Taxonomy (NCBI): domain Eukaryota; kingdom Viridiplantae; phylum Streptophyta; class Magnoliopsida; order Myrtales; family Lythraceae; genus Trapa; species Trapa incisa. Next base: position 9,302,710 of record CM057777.1, on the reverse strand, counting down.
AGAAAAGGAAAGTTTTCTGCAATGATGAACAATGCTGTCATGCCAAGGAAGACTATGACACTATTCTAGACCAGACCAGTTTGGTCCAACCGGGTTCAGTGTCAAAAATCAACTGGTTCAAGCTCGATTTGACCAGTTTTCTAAAATTGAAAATTTTCTAAATTAACTTAAATTTATTTTTTATCTAATGGTGGCCTCAATTTTCCAATTTGAGATTTTCAAGCCTTCTAGGAAAATGAATTATCCAATTCAATTCGTTCAGCCCGGTTCAATCCAGTTTAGGTCTGGTTCACCCTGAACCGTTTTGATTTTCCCATCCAATTTATTTCATGGTTCTTCCCCATGATTTTTATGAATTTTTGGTCACTTGGGATTTTCCAATTTCCCATTTTAACCTTCTTTACCATTTTAGGTTTATTTAGTGGCACGGTTTTCTCATGAGAGTTTCCAATTATTTTCTTGGTTTCCTTGGTTCGAGAGGATGGGTTTCACTGCTCTCCCATTCTTTTAGGAGTTTTATTCCCAAAACTTAATCACATATCCTTTACATCGGGAATAATTTTCCTTGATGTCAACTTTTTTTTCTTGACAAACTACCACTTTGGTTGTTTCTTCACTTAGCCTTTTAAACCACATGCTTAAGGAATTTCTCTTCCCTTCCGTTGTGTACTCACTCCATGGAGTTTGTCACAATTAGGCATGTCTTACCCACTAGTTCAAAGGTACATCCCTAGGTCCACTTCTTACTCTACTTATGGTAAGACTCTTCCTCTTGAGAGTTCATGTCCAGTATTTCGGGATTGAGAGTTCCAAAATGTCCGACCGTTCTCGTGTCTATTTATTCTCTAGATTGTTGAACCCTTAGCTCAATGTCCTTTTGAGCTTTTTGTACTTATTTTCATAGGTTTCAGTGTTATCAACTCTTCATCATATATTATTCCTTCTTCCATCCTTTGTTTATTACAACTTTGGTCCAAGTTTTATGTTTGACCTCGTCATGCTTAACTAACTGACTCTTTATTACTTGAGTCACATTTTTCCTAGGACTATTGGACCTACATGTCCCTTCTTTTCATCTGGTAGTATTCCTCGACTACCATCACCGTTATCCAATCATCCTTTTTACCTTGACGTCATGTCTTTTATGATTGTGTCAGTTTTCCTTATCCACTCATCCCTTAGCAACTTCCTTGTTGGGTTTTCTAGGTTCCAACCATCAGGTTTCCTGATCACTTCTTGACTTTCTAACATGTTTGGGATTTTTCCTTATATCCTTCCACATCTCTAATGACGTCATTTACTCAAGGATTTCCTTTCTTCATTTCTTCCTTACTCACTCGTGACCATTTTACGGTTCCTTATTCCGAGTTGATCCCTTTGGGTCCATGTGTCGATTTCTTTATTTGGGGAGTTCCCTTTTGATAGTTTAATTCTCTACTATGTCCTTCAAAGTAGAGACTTCCACCTTAGGAGCCACACATTCAACCTTCTTGCTATTCCTTGATGGTTTCTTTCCTACACCTCCTTACGCTCTTTTATGCATTTTGTCCGCCTTTGATCTTTCATTGCCTTTAAATTCCCATTTCGCCTCTTATTTCTTATGTGAGGAACTTCTGATCATTAGGACTTATTTCATGTACTCCTCGTTATGCTTAGTCATCAAATCTTAGGCCCCTCAAATGAGTATAGACCACAATCAGTCTTGATGCCCGTGGTTGTTTCCTTTAATCCTCTTGATTGAAGTGTGTACTCTTCCAGTGTTTTTCGGATATTTTCTCTCTTATTTTCTTATTGTGGGTATTCCTCCCATTTCCACTTGTTACAACATCATTTGATGCTATCTTACTCCTTAGGCCCTCATGAGTATGCTTCCTTTGTACTTGATCTTTTCACCTCAACCTGCATTTCATTTGCGAGCTTTTCTTCTTTTCTTGATTCAATTAGGTCTAGTGCATCTCCATTGGGATATATATATGCCTCTCAAGGGCTCTCTTCCTTGGTAGGCTTCCTCCTCTTTCCTAGGATTTCCTCCTTTTTTTTCCTTTGTCTTAGTGGGTATCTGTCTTTTAAATCAACCTCATGACATCCTTTGATGTCATCCTCTCCTACTTACCCTTACTTTGGGAATATTGCTGGCACCTCATTTGTACCTTGACTTTATCGCTACTTGTAATGTAAACCCTGCCCTTTTGAGTTAAGGCAAACCGGGAAAAGAATCGGAGAAACCGACTAAGAAAATTGAACTGATTCACAAACTTGTTTATTGGGGAACGTGCAAATTAGAGACATTTCAACTCCCTTATGACCCAAAAAGATTTATAAACCTTGGCAAGGAAACTTAGAACAAAGTGGGAGAGAAAAATCAAACTGGTTTGGGTGAACCGGACCCAAACCGGATTAAATCGGTTTAAGAACCGGAACCGATAGAGAGATGGTAAATCAGAAATTTTATGGACCCTAAGTGACCTAAGAAGTCATAAAAGTCCTGAAAAAGGACTTTAGGATGAATTGGAGATGAAAACCAAACCGGTTTAGGTGAACTGGATCCGAACCAGATTGAACCGATTTGAAACTATTAAACTAGATTCTAAATTCATTTTTCTAGTTGGATTAAATAATTCAAATTTGAGATTTGAGGCCACCATTGGATAGAAATTGAATTTAGAAATTTTTAGATTTGAAAAACTCGGTGGAATGGGGGGTGAACTGGCCGGTTTAAGTTTCGAACCAGGTTCGGACCAGTCCGGTCCGGTTAAAAACCGTGTCATCTTTTTCCTTCAAATGACAACATTGTTCACTCACTGAAAAATCGAAGCAGCGCCAGCGAAGAAGAAACATATTTATTCAATATGTTTCTAGCGAACAATGCCTGTAATAAAGGTGCCAAACGGATGGTCGACGAGTCCCCGAGCTCCCTATATAAAGAGCCCCTCTCCATTCATCCTCTCGACACCTGAAAAGCTCATTATCTCTCAACAACTCCATTTTCCAGCAAAGCTCGAACCAGAGCTCCAATATAGGGTCATTTCTAAGCCAAAGAAGGCGAGGTTGGGTTCCTTAAAACCAGGGAGAAGTCAACTACATGTTTGTAGTCTCTGTTTGCTCCGAGGGTCGCTGGAGAAATGCCGGCATGATGGAACAGTGAAGCACCTTCGGCGGACCAAAGCTACCATGTTTTGGTCGAGTTGAAATTGGCCATTTCGAGCCCTCCTCAGGCTAAACCAAGCCCTCACAACACTTCCTCAGCCCTCCAACGGTCAAATTAGAATAGAAAGGTAAGCCAATTTGGCTCCCCTCTACAATTTCCGACCGGTGCTAGAGAGAGAACCGACAAAATTTCGATGATGAAATTCTAACTCAATTTAGCATCAATTGATGCGATTCTTTATTCTAGGATGAACGTCATGATGAGAGCTATCTGCCCAGATAGAAAGCTTCGACCGCCGCACCCTCACCGATGAGTAATTGAAGCTTTCTCTCTCTACACTCCATTTTCCAGAGAAGCTCTGTTTGAGCTCATTCCGGAATTACAACTTGCGATTCAAATTACTAGAGAATCATATGAACATGTAAAAACTCAATTTCAACTTCAATTCTAACAATGGAAAGTGTCAATTTGATAAAATCAAATTCGGTTGTGTTAAAAAGTTGGAATTTGGGGAAAAATTGGGGATTTTTGAAAATTTGAAGGACCAAAATGCAATTTTCTAAAATTGAGGGTCAATTGCGATGATAAAAATGTTAGAGGGCCAATTAAGAATTTTAGAATTTTTAGGGTAAAATTTACCATTTTTGTAAAGGAAGGGCAAAATGGTAATTTTGGAAAAGTTGGGGGACCAAATTGGAAATTTAGGAAATTAAACCCACTTTTGTGAAATGGAATAAATCAAGGTCCTATGGCAAATTTTAAAAGTTTCGGGACTCAATTTGAGGAAAAACCAACATTAGGGACTTAATGTTAGAGAAAAATAACTTTAGAAATGTAATTGCAAATAAATAAAAGTTTAGTTTTATCATTCATTTGGAATGAATGAAGGCTATTAGGCTGAAGGATAATGAACTGAGACGTTCATATCGTGTAGGAACACGAAGTACCGAGAACGCCAGCAAGGACAAGCTCGCGTGAATACAAAGAACTGGTCTAGTGGAATTCATTGCATTAACGGGTGAGTGAGATTTTATATCATACCCGGTTGGGGTTCATAAGTGCCTCGAAATGAAAATCCACTACTAAGTGGTATTTTAAACATCACAACTTACAGAAGTGATGTGAAAATCATGCGAAAAAACTACTTATCGGTTGTAATTAGATCATACCCGGTTGGTATGATGAAATTTCTTCGAAGAATGTTGAAAACCTGTTCATCGGTTATGAGCAGAGATGTCCTTATACCCGGTTGGTATAATGGACAGTTGAAAAGATATTTTTGTCAGAGGTGCTCTCCCTTAATTGTGTGCCAATGCTTAAATGATTTGGGAGGCCTTCTTGATGGGAGCTTGAATATCTCTTATAGGCCAGGGGCCTCGGTTTTGGAACTTGGTGGCTATTATGTCGATTTAGAAAATCTCAAACAAGTGGGCCATAGGCCTGTGGGCACGAGCAGGAGCTCGTAAACAAACATGAGATATGTGCCATAAAACTCTAATAAATGAATTGTTTGGCATGGTACCAAGATAGGACTGACTTATTCAGTCAACTAGTGGCAATGCGAGATGACAGGTCTCAGGACCAATTATGACAAACAGCTACAGGTTGAGTTGAGGGTTAGGGCCATTGGACCAGTGGCACCACAGATTATATGGCATGATAAGAAAATACTGTTTGTACATGCACTATGATTATAAGATCATTAGGACACCCATGAGGGGTAGTGATGCTTGCTAAGGGCCCTAGACGATCTGGTGAGTATAAGGGCAGTTTGTCGTACCAGGTGACCGTGTGAAATTTGGAGTAGCACCAAGCGCATGAGACCGGGGTGGGGACAAGATGAGGTCTCTGTTCTCATACGGACATGGAGAATTGATTTCGGGATTGAGGGTCAAATGTCATGTACATACACTCATTCTCATGGTAGAAGTGGACGTACTTCTATCTAGGTGGCCGGTAAAGTCGCTCCGACGCCACAAGTGGGTTTAGTGGATGTATTGGCCTGTGAATGTGTGTTGGGTGATGACACACTGTGATTAATAAGAAATGGTGGTAAAAACTGAGATTTGAAATAAAAGGATTTTTGAAAGAAAGGAGTCTGGCAGACTCCAAATACAAGTCTTTTCTTTTCTAAAAGTTAAAAGTTTTGAAAAACCCATTCACTGAGTAGTCGTACTGATCCCTCCCTTATATCCCTTTCAGGAAATTTTGGAAAGCCTATCCTTAAAGACCATCAACTAAGATGCCTGTGAGACATGTATGATAAATTTAAAATGTTATGTAGTTTTGATTTATGTTATTCTCGAAAAAGGTGCAGGTTTAAAGGATGCCTTACTATTTATGGTTTATAATAAGTGGAAACCCTTTAATAAACTGGGAGAGTGGCAGGTTGTTCATGAGGATCCGACCAAAATGGGTCAGGGCATGACAACTTGAGTGGTATGAAAGCCTATTTCCTTAAATACATAATCAAGACTAGAAAATATAGTAACTAATAGGATTTATTCTAAAATTTTCATATGGCTCCCAGGAGAGGAACCAGGAAAACTAGGAATGACTCTACTCAACACCTTATCTTATTCGAAAGACAACCCTAGAAGTTTCCCAATTCTTGAGGTATGGTAGAATTCTCAAAAGCCAAATGAGGAAGTATCCAAGAGGATTATGCTAGGACCTATTAAGATCACAGCTCAAAGTATGAAGGGAGCCAAACATGAAGCCATAAATGCCAGCAAATGGCATATAACCTCATATAGGAGGAGGCTTATCAAGAATCCCATAGCTCTCTAGTTATTTTGTGATCATTTTCGGTAATAGGGCCAAAACACCCAACATAATGTACTCCTCTATTAATAAAGTACTCCAAATTCCTAAAAACCTTGTCCCTCAATGGATGTGATCTTCATGGAAGATGGCCCCAAAGAAAGTGACCAAACAAGCCTGCACTACCATAGAAACTAAGGAGAATCCCATCCAAGTTAAGGAAATTGAATTAGGGAATTGAGAAATCTAGGAAGACTCTTAGAGTGATCAATTGACAAAGAAGACTCCACAAGAAAAACCCTCAAGTTATCCAAATTCAAGGACAAAAGATCACCAAAACTAACAATTCCCTAAAACAATGCTAGGAGAAACCACTTATGTTCACGTAATTACAAGTATGAACAATAGGGACACTACGTGGAGAAGTGCCCAACCCTATTAACGATAGGAACCAAGTTAACCTATAGGGGAATAGGACACGAAGTGAAAAACTATCCCATACGAAGGAGTTAGGACAATATTTCCCAAGAATAATGCCCCCACAGCTATAGGAAACTCAAAAAGATACCATCCTTAGAAATACAACTCCTGCTCGGAACTTCAATTACATCCAAGAATAAGCTCTTCAAGATTCTAGCATAATGGTAGGAAGAAAAAGAAAAGGGACTAAAGGTAGGACCTCGATAAACCACAAATAAAACAAAGACAACTCTCCCTTGAAAGAAGAAAATTTGAAATATTAGGAGCAAAGAAGGGAGATCAACCAGATGAGAAAACAAGATGAACATTTGACAACAAACGGGATGTATTAGGATTACAGGAATGAATCACCTTGGAAAAAGCAATGAAGCCAAATAGGAAGTTCGGACCAACATGACAAAAGAAAGCAAGTTGATACTACAAGATAGTTAGAGAGAATAAATGTCACCTTAAGGAAGACCAGGAGGTAGAAAGGACTACACCCTAAAATGGTCAGTGAGATGGACGTTAATGATAGGAGAACTCCAGAAACAACTGCTCTAAGAAACTTACACCAAAGGAATGGTGGAGGCGAGGCAGTTAACAAACTAATACATGGGAAAGCCATAATTTGAGTTCCAACAAAGAAGAGAGAGGCGGAAAGGCCAAATACTTGGGAAAAGAAGGATGGAAGAAATTCTTAAAAGGACCAAAGGCCAAATTAATGACTAAACTCAAGCCAAGAAAGGAATATGCAAGCCTCTCACATATTTGTCAAGAAATCTTGAAAAAATGAAGATTTGAACGCTACATAAAGAAATACACTATGAAAGTAAACTTTGGAGGGATGCATACGACTAACTACCCTTGAAGGAAACATTGATGAGTGAATGGACATGATGTAGAGTGCAATAAACCAACCCTTAATTAGGAAATGTTTCAAAGGAAGGAAGTATCATGATGGCCCAGTGTGACATGTTTGGAGAGAGTAGGAGAACCAAATAATAGTTCTAGGAGAACCAATGTAAACCTCGCTCTTTTGAGTTAAGGAAAACTGGGAAAAGAACCGGTCAAACCGAGTGAGTAATACTAGACTGGTTCACAAACCCAACCATTTGAGGGTTCATAAAACCTTGAAAAAGAACCTTAAGACAAATTGGAAGAGAAAAACCAAATTGGTTCAGGTGAATGAGATCCCATAAGAACTCTGAAGTTAAGCGTGCTTGCCCAAGAGTAGTGTGAGGATGAACCCCATTCATTCTCCTTACACCTGAACACTTCTCTCTTTCTACTGGTCCATTTCCCGGTGAAGCTCGAACCAGAGCTTCGACCTGAGCATTTTTATTAACCTTGGAAGGAGAGGTCGGGCTCTTTAGAACCGGGGAGAAGTCAGCTATCTGATAGCAAATTCTAGTCAATTCGAGAATCGCCGGAGAAGAGCTGACATGATGAAACAGTGAAGCAGCTCTGGCGGACCGAAGCTACCCTATTTCAGCGAAGCTGAAATTGGCCAATTTGAGCCCTCCTAACACTTTCTCAGCCCTCCTATGACTGAATTAGGACTGAAAGGTAAGCCAATTCGGCTCCCCTCTACAATTTCCGGCCGGTGCAGTTCTTGATTCTAGGATTAAACTCAGGATGAGAGCCATCTACCCAGATTGAAAGCTCGGACCGCCGTGCCCTCACCAATGAGTAATCGAAGCATTCTCTCTCTAGAGTTCTTTTTCCGACGAAGCTCCGTTTGAGCTCGTTTCGGCATTAAAACGACGTTTGAACATGTAGAAACTTATTTTCAACTTCAATTTCAACAATGGGAAGTGTTTGATTGGTCAATTTGAGGAAATCAAATTTGGCTATGTTAAGAAGTTGGAATTGGGGGAAAATTGGAAATTTTCAAAAATTCGAAGGACCAAAATGCAATTTCATAAAATTGAGGGTCAATTGGGCATGATAAAAATGTTAGAGGACCAATTGAGAAGTTTTAGAATTTTGGGGGTAAAATTTACCATTTTTGTAAAGTAAGGGCAAAATGGTAATTTTGGAAAAATTGGGGGACCAAATTGGAAATTTGGAAATTTAAACCCCTTTTTGTGAAATGGAATAAATTGAGGTCCTTTGTTACATTTTAAAAAAATTTAGAACTCAAATTGAGGAAAAACCGACATTAGGGACTTAAAGTTTATGAGAAATAACTTTAGGGAGCTAATTGCAAATAAATGAAAGTTTGACTTTCTCATTCATTTGGAACGAATGAAGGCTATTAGGCCGAAGGGTAATGAACCGAGATGTTCATATCGTGTAGCAACATGAAGTACCGGGAACGCTAATAAGGAAAAGCTCGTGTGAATACAAAGAACCGGTTTAGTGGAATTTAAGGAATTAACGGGTGAGTGGGTTTACCAACATCATACCTGGTTGGGCCATAGGCCAATGACACAGTGGACCATAGGCCAATGGACACAAGCAGAAGCTCATAAACGAACATGATATATGTGCCATAAAAGTTTAATAAGTAAATTGTATGGTCTAACATTCTCAGTCAATTGGCAATAGTGCGACATAACGAATATTTGGATCGATCAAGAGAAACAGTTGCAGGTTGTGTTGAAAGTTGGGACCGTTGGACTAATGACACCACATATTACATTGCATAATAAGAAAACATTGTTTGTGAATGCACTATGAGTACGAGCTCATCAAGATGCCCATGAGGGGTAGTGATGTGTCCTAAGGGCCCTGGACGACCCAGTGAGTATAAGGGCAGTTCGTCGTTTCAGATGACCGTGCGAAATTTGGGGTAGCACCAAGCGCATGAGACCGGGGTGAGGATATGATGAGGTCTTTGTCCTCATAACGGACACAGAGAATTTATTCTAGGAATGAGGGTCGGGTGTCGCGAACATCCACTCATTCTTAGGGTAGAAGTGGATGCACTTCTATTCGGGTGGCTGGTAAAGTTCACTCCGAAGCCACAAGTGGGTTCAGTGGACGTACTAACCTGTGAATGTGTGTTTAACCTTCATGATGAAGGATGTGTGTTGGGTGATGACACACCGTGATTAAATAAGGAAATGGTGATAAAACCCGAGATTTTGAATGAAATGATTTTTGAAAGAAAGGAGCTTGGCACACTCCAATACAAATCTTTTTCATAAAAGTAAAATTATTGAAAACACATTTATTGAGTAGTTGTACTCTCCCCCTCCCTTCTATCCCTTTCAGGAGATTTTGGAAAGCCTACCCTTAAAGATCATCAGTAAAAGTATTGAAAACACATTTACTGAGTAGTTGTACTCACCCCCTCCCTTCTATCCCTTTCAGGAGATTTTGGAAAGCCTACCCTTAAAGACCATCAACTAAGACACTTGTAAGACATGTATGTAAAGTTTAAAATTTCATTTAGTTTTAATTATGCTATTCCAGGAAATGGTGCAGGTTTAAAGGATGTCTTAATCTTTACGGTTTATAATAAGGGGAAACCCTTTAATAAATTGGGAGAGTGGTGGGTTGATCACGGGGATTCGACCAAACAGGGGCAGGGCGTGACATTAGATGTCTTCAAAGATGTATGAAAAAGAAATTATGGGAGAAAAGGGTAAGAATCCTCCCAAATAAGGAAATCCTAAGAAATGATTCATGACGTAATAAAGGAGAAATGGAACCTGGTGAAGAGAAGTGAGGAGTCGAATTCATAAATAAAATGCATGCTAAGGTGAAAGAAACCTAGGAAAGCATATTAAAAGATTTTGTGACAAGTAAGAATGAGTGGACTATCCATAATAAGGTAATGAAGGAAAGAATGTCTGAGAAATGTTGGGAAAGTAAGACCTCCAAATAAGTTGTGGTTATGGAGGAATAATCATAATTGGTAAGACATGCCGTAGTCCACACACGTATAATGAATCCTAAAGAGTGGATGACTGAGCATAGTATGAAGTACACGAAATAAGACTAGTAAGTTCCTCAAATAAAGAATAAGGGACAAAATGGAATTTTAAGATGGGGAAGGATTCTAAGCGGGAAAATGCCACAATATGGAAGGAAAAGAAAAACGGAGTAAGAAACCTTAAAGGAATGCTAAGAAGGTGGGGCATTTAACTCCAAGAATGAAAGTCTCTACCTTGAGGGACATATTGGAGAATGAAATCATAAAAACGAAACTCCCCAAACAAAACAATAAACTAAAAAAGGGTCAAATGGGAATAATGAACTATGAAATGATTACAAATAAGTAAGAGTAGATTAAGGCCAAAGGACAATCCTTGAGTAAAGGATGTCATTGAGAATGAGGATGGACCTAAGAAAGGATGAATCCCAGCATGTCAGTAAAATATCTGAAAATCAAATAATTGGAACCGGAAAAACTCAATAAGGAAGTTTAAAAAGGATGAGTGGGTAAGGTGAAACGACACAGTTTTGTAAGTTGACGTGGACAACGGTAAAGGTAGTCGAGGAATACTGCCAAATGAAAAGAGGGATAAAGTTATACAATCCCTAAGAGATTGGAAAGTTGGGAATAATCCTAAAGGAGGTGTTCTGGAAATCTAATGAACATAGAGACAAGATCTAGAAAATCTCATGTTGTAAGGGGTAGATAAACCCAACAGTACCGAGGAAAACATGACTCAAAATAAGGAAGAGTCAGTTAGTAATAATGACAATGTCAAACCTAAAATTTGGACTGAATTGTAATGAGCAACATATAAGGGAGGACGAAAAGGTGATGATAAGGAAATTCGTGAAAACAGGTACGTAATGCTCTAAAGGATGTCGAGCTAAGGGTTGTGACGACCAAGAGGTTAACTAGACATGGGAATGGTTTGGTATCTTGGATCTCCCAATTTTGAGTACGGGACCTCAAAAGGAAAAATGTTGCTCTAAGCAAAGTGAGATGTGAATGTAAGGGTATACCCTTAAGTAAGGTATATCTAGTTATGATAAACTCCATGAAGGGAGTAAATGATATAATGGAAAAGAAATTCCTTAAGTGAAGGATGTAAAAAGGGCTAGTTGGAAGAACAAGAGAAGAGTTTGAATGTTAAGCAAACACCAATAGATATAAAAGGAAATGATTCCTCATGCAAGGTTGCTAATTAAGTTTTGGGGACAAAACACCTAAAAGGAGGGGAGAGTTGTAAATCCTGCCCTTTTGAGTTAAGGAAAACCAAGAAAAGAACCGGTGAAATCGAGTAAGATAATCGAACCGGTTCACAAACCCATTTTCTGGGGAATGGACAAATTAAAGAAATTTCAACTCTATTGTGACCCAAAAAGATTTATAAACCTTGGGAAGGAACTTTTGAACAAAGTGGGAGAGAAAAATTAGACTAGTTCGAGTGAACCGAACCTGAACCAGATTAAACTGGTTTAAGAACCAAGTCGGTTTATGAACCAGAACCGATAGAGAAATGGTAAACCAGGAATTTTATGGACCCTAAGTGACCTAAGGAGTTATAAAATCATGAAAAAGGACTTTAGGTGAATTGGAGATGAAAACCAAACCGGTTAAGGTGAAGCGGATCCGAACCGGATTGAAACAGATTCTAAATTCATTTTCTAGGTGGCTTAAATAATTCAAATTTGAGATTTGAGGCCACCATTGGGTAGAAAATGAATTTAGATGAATTTCAAAATTTTTATATTTGAAAAACTTGGTGGAATGGGGGTGAACTGGTTGATTTAAGTTTTGAACCCGGTTCGGTCTGATTTGGAACATTGTCATCTTCTTCCTTTAGATGACATCATTGTTAACTCGCCAGAAAAATCAAAGTAGCATCAGCGAAGAAGAAATGTCTCCGTTCAATACATTTCCGGCCATCAATGCCTGTCATAAAGGTGCCAAACGGATGGCAGACGAGACCCCAAGCTCCCTATATAAAGCGCCCCTCTCCATTCATCCTCTCCATACTTGAAAAGCTCACTCTCTCTCAACATCTCCATTTTTCAATGAAGCTTAAACTAGAGCTTCGATATAGGGTCATTTCTGAGCCAAAGAAGGTGAGGTTGGGTTCTTTAGATCTGGGGAGAAGTCAGCTACACGCATGTAGTCTCCATTTGCTTCGAGGGTTGTCGAAGAAACGCTTGCATGATGGAATAGTGAAGCAGCTTCGGTCCACCGAAGCTGCCCTATTTTGACCGAGTTGAAATTGGCCATCTCGAGCCCTACTCAGGCCAAACCAAGCCCTTCCAACACTTCCTCAGCCCTCTCACGGCTGAATTAGAACGGAAAGGTAAGCCAATTTGGCTCTCTTATGCAATTTCCGATTGGTGCTAGAGAGAGAACCGACAAAATTTCGATGATGACATTTTAACTCAATTCTGCATCAATTGTTGTGATTCTTGATTTTAAGATGAACCTAATGATGAGAGCTATCTGCCTAGATAGAAAACTCAGACCGCCGTGCCCTCACTGTTGAGTAATCAAAGCTTTCTCTCTCTACAATCCATTTTTCGACGAAAGCTTGTTCCGGTGTTAAAACTTGCGATTCAAATTGCTAGAGAAACATATGAACATGTAAAAACTCAATTTCAACTTCAATTTTAACCATTGGAAGTGTTTGATCAGTCAATTTGATAAAATCAAATTTGGTTGTATTAAGCAGTTGGAATAAGGGGAAAAATTAGGGATTTTCAAAAATTTGAAGGACTGAAATGCAATTTTCTAAAATTGAGGGTCAATTGGGCATGATAAAAATGTTTGAGTGCTAATTGAGGAATTTTAGAATTTTTGTGGTAAAATTTAGCCATTTTGTAAAGGACGGGCAAAATGGTAATTTTGGAAAAGTTAGGGATTCAAATTAGAAATTTGGGAAATTAAACCCCTTTTTGTGAAATGAAATAAATTAGGGTCCTATGATAAATTTTAAAAGTTTCGAGACTCAATTTGAGGAAAAACTTGCATTAGGGTCTTAAAGTGAAAGAGAAATAACTTTAGGAACCTAATTGCAAATAAATAAAAATTTAGTTTTCTCATTCATTTTGAATGAATGAATGCTATTAGGCCAAATGATAATGAACCGAGATGTTCATATCATGTAGGAACACAAAGTACTGGGAACGTCAACAAGGACAAGCTCACGTGAATACAAAGAATCAATCTTGTGGAATTCACTGCATTAACTGGTGAGTGTGATTTTATATCATACCCGATTGGGGATGATAAGTGCCTTGAAATGAAAACCTACTACTATGTGGTGTTTTAAACATCACAACTTAGAGAAGTTATGTGAAAATCATGCAGAAAAACTACTTATTGGTTGTAAGTAGATCCTACCCGTTTGGTCTGATGAAACTTCCTCGAAGGAAGTTGAAAACCCGTTCATTGGTTATGAGTGGAGATGTCCTTATACCTGGTCAGTATAATGGATAGTTGAAAACATATTTTTGCCAGAAATGCTCTCCCCTGATTGTGTGCCAATGCTTAAACGATTTGGGATACCTTCTTGACGGGAGCTCAAATAACTCTTATAGGCCGGTGGCCTCGATTTTGGAACTTGGGGGCTATTATGCTCGGTTTTGAAAATCTCGAACAATTGGAACATAGGCTAGTGGGCACAAGCAGGAGCTCATAAAAAACATGAGATATGTGCCATAAAACTCTAATAAATGAATTATTTGGCCATGGTACCAAGACAGGACTAGTATATTTAGTCAACTAGTGGCAGTGCGACATGACAGGTCTCCGGACCAGTCAAGACAAACCACTGCAGGTTGAGTTGAGGGTCGGGGCCATTGGACTAGTGGCACCACAAATTATATGGCATGATGAGAAAATATTGTTTGTGCATGCAATATGATTATGGGATCATCAAGACACGCATTAGGGGTAATGATTCATCCTAAGGGCTCTGAACGACTTGGTGAGTATAAGGGCAGTTCGTTGTACTAGGTGACCGTGTGAAATTCGGAGTAGCACCAAGCGCATGAGACCGTGGTGGGGACAGGATGAAGTCTCTGTACTCATACGGACACAAAGAATTGATTTCAGGATTGAGGGTCGGATGTCGCGTACATTCACTCATTCTCAGGGTAGAAGTGGATGTACGTGACATCCACAAGTGGGCTGTAAAGTCGCTTCGACACCACAAGTGGGTTTAGTGGAAGTACTAGCCTGTGAATGTGTGTTTGACCTTTATGATGAAAAATGTGTGTTGGGTGATGACACATCGTGATTAATAAGAAATGGTGGTAAAAATAGAGATTTGAAATGAAAGAATTTTTGAAAGAAAGGAGTTTGGCACACTCGAATACAAGTCTTTGAAAGAAAGGATTTTTGAAAAACCTATTCACTGAGTAGTCGTACTGATCCCCTCCCTCATATCCCTTTCAGAAAATTTCGAAAAGCCTACCCTTAAAGACCATCAACTAAGACGCCTGTGAGATAGGTACGATAAATTTAAAATGTTTTACAGTGTTGATTTATGTTTTTCCAGGAAAAGGTGTAGGTTTAAAGGACACCTTACTCTTTATGGTTTATAATAAGGTGAAACCCTTTAATAAACCAGGAGAGTGGCGGGTTGTTCACAGGGATCCGACCAAATCGGGTCGGGGCGTGACACGTAATCACTTCAAGTTTATTTTATTAGGGAGGGTTTCAATCTCTTTTTGTTTCGTGGTTTCTTAACCTTCTTCTTAGAGCTTTATTAATCCTTACTATGGCTTAAGTTTGGTTGCCAATCCATTTTCGGCCATTGAATTTCTTTAAGGATTTCCTTCATCCTTCTTTTCTGACATTTGACCCTTTCACTTCTCCCTTCATCGCCTGGGTTTAAATCCATGATTCTTTCGAGTACCTGTTCGTTAACTAACTCGTCCCTACTACTCTCCTTGTCTAATTGTCTTGATACACTTGTCTCTTGAGTTCACTCGTCCTTGATATCCATCCTGTCGCCCTTGGTAGGGTATAGTCATTACTATTTCTTGGTTCTTCTTATGGTGTCGTTTATTCTCCTTGTTCATTCCATTGTTAGTAGTTGCTTCCTACTTGGCTCCTATGCTTTTCCAAAGCAAGTCACACTTGCCATCCCGAGACATCCTATTTGTCATCCAATGTTCAGGGCTTGTCTTCTGTTGTGGAGGTGATACCTTCTTTGCTCCTAGATGGCTGGTACTTTCTCCTTAAGGGAAAATTTCCTTCATCTATACTTTGCTCTGTTTGTAGTTTGTCAAGTTCCTAACTTTGGTCCTTCTTTCCTTCTATGACCCCTCTCATATAGTTGAGGTATATGATCGCATTATTCGAGAGTCAAAGTTTTAGGAATTTGGAGTTTTTATTAATTAATAAGGAATACAATACGTTTGGGGCATTATCCTTATTACAATAGCTAGTTACGTAGTAGGTTGGGAAGCTATTGTACTAGGTTCTTGATAAGAATTTTCCTTGGTAAGGTTTTAAGCCCTCGTTGGTGTTTTCGGCATCAAGTTGGCTTCCTTTATACTTGAGGTTATGTCCTCAACAAGTCCTGACACCCCACTCCTTGATGGTATTGGTCACTTCCCTGCACAATGTCTCCACTGTCTACGTCCAAAATATGTTACCTCCTTGCATGGTCCTTCGTGGCTTCTACCATACCTCAGACATTGGAGAGCTTTTAGGGTCATCTTCTTTACGAGAACAAAATTTTGGGTAGTGTCGGTGACGTTAGTCCTAGTTTTCTTGATTTCTTGTTTGGGAGCCATCTAAAAATTTTTGGTAGTTTTTCTCTTAGTTCTTATGTTATATAGTCTCGATAATGTATTCGAGGAAACAGACTCTCATACCACTTAAGTTGTCATGCCCTGACCTGGTTTGATCGGAAACCCATGAGCAACCCGCCACTCCCTTTGGCGTAAGAAGGATTTCTCTTCCTTCTAGATCGCGAGGAGTCATACGCCCTTTTTACTTGGTTTCTAGGAATATCATTATAGAAAACTTGAGTAACTTAAAGACATACATGTCTTAGGGTTCAACTTCAAGAAATCCTTTGAGATTTTTGTCTCTTTTCTTGAAAGGGTTAAAGGGAGGGGGTGAGTTTCTACAACTTAGTGAGCAGGTGTTGGGAGTGAGTTTTAAAGATTTTTTAACAAAACTATTTCAAAATATTTCACCATTTTCAAAGCCTTTCACCATTTTCACATATTCTGTGTGTTTAGCCTTTTTAGCACATCCCCTTTCCTCGGGAGGCGTTTAGCAAACATACACACACCCTTTATCTTAAAGAGTATACCCATTCACAAATGCAGTACTCCTACTACACCCACTTGGGGATCAACGCGACTTTGTTGTCTACCCTAATCGAAGTTCGACAACTTCTACCTTGAGTCTAAGTGATGCCTTGAGTGCCTAGCCCTCAGACCCAACAATCTCTTCATGTCTATATGAGGAAGGAGACCTCATCCAGCCCACTCACCCTAGTCTCATGCCCAAGAAATCCAAAAATAGTAGCTTCAAAAAGGCCAAACACAATATCATTGAGAAGTCCAAACACAGTAGCTTCATGACTAACTAGTATGACAAACTGCCCTTATCGCCACCAAGTCGTCTAGTAGTACTTGGAACCCATCACTACCCCTTACGGACATCTCAATGGTCCCGAATCAAAGTGCATGCACACATAACAGTCTTAGCATGTAAGCCTTTATCTTTGGTGCCGACGGTCTAATGATCTCGACCTGGGCCTTGAGCCCTATGAGTTCAAAATCGAGGCCCCGACCTATTGGAGCTTTTATAGCTCTCGTTAAGAAAGTCTCCCAAATAGTTTAAGCATTTGCACACAGTCATGGGAGATTATTTATGACAAAAATGGTTTTTAGCTCATCACACCAACCTAGTATGATTTATAAAATGTCCCACTCACAAGTGGATTGATTTTTCATTATTAAAGGGTGCTCATCATCTCATCCGGTATGATT
The DNA here is from genome assembly GCA_030064435.1 of Trapa incisa. NCBI lineage: Eukaryota > Viridiplantae > Streptophyta > Magnoliopsida > Myrtales > Lythraceae > Trapa > Trapa incisa. The sequence continues at coordinate 9,285,450 of CM057777.1, read as the reverse complement.
TGTAAAATTCCTACTCACTCGATTATTGTGATGTGTTTGTTCGAGTTAGCTTTCCAAGTCCTGCTCGATCTCCTTTGCTAATGGTTTATCCAATTTCGTTCCTACATGGATTGAACATTCTTATAAGGAACGATTTGGCATCAATAGCCCTTATATTTCCATGTATTTACATTTAGACACTTATTTTTTTTACCTTACTGCAATTAGGTCCCTAAAGTTCATAATCTTGGACTTTATGTCCTTAAGTGCTCAATTATTTTCAATCAAGTCCTCGAGGTTTCCGATATCCCTCTTGGGTCCTTAATTTGCTCAAAATGGTATATGGGGCTCAAATTTTTCGAATTTCCAAATTCCCAACATTTCCAAAATTACCATTTTGCACCTAACTTCCAAAAATGGCCGATTGGTCCCAATTCTTTAAAAAAAATTTTCAATTGGTCCTGCAAAATATTTCTCATTGCCAATTGACCTTCAATTATGAGAAATTGCATTTAGGTCCTTCAATTTTTTGAAATGCCCAATTTCCCCAAATTTTCACCCCTTTCTACTGATCGAATTTAATTTCTTCAAATTGACCATTTATATGGTGTTAATATCTCAAATTGGTGGAATGAATCAGTTACTATATTTCCGTACAATCCAATTGAGCATTGAATGGCTGAATTTGCGTTCGAAACGAGCTTAAACGAAGCTTTTCCATAAAATTAGACGTATAGAGAGAAAGCTTCGAAAGCTTACCATCGGGGGCACGACGATCCGAGTACTTGATCTAGGATGTTAGTTCTTGTTCTCAGAGTACTTATTGGATCAAGAATTTGGACAATTGGAGTCAAGATAAGTGGGAATTGATCAAAGAAATCTATCACTTTCTCTCTCTAGAACCGAACTTCTTCGACGAAGAAGGGTTGAATTGGCTTACCTTTCTCCTTAGGAGAGGTCATGTGATGGCCTTGAGGGCTAAGGGAAGGCTTGATTTGGCCGATGGACGTCTGAATTAGCTAAATTCAGGATGGCTAAAATAGGACATTTTCATACCGACGGAGCTGCTTTACTTTTTGATCTCGCCTACACTTCTCCGACGATCCTTTGGTCAAGGGGAGGTTGTTGTCAGGTAGATGACTTCCTCTAGAGACTGTTGGACTCGAGTTTGCCTTTTAAGGCTGAGAAAAGTGTTGAAGTTAGAGCTCTAGTTTGAGCTTTGCCAAAAAACTAAGCACTTTGGAGAAGGAGGCAATTTGAGGTGTGTGGAGGATAAATGGATGGGAACTCTTTATATAGGGAGCTCGGGGACGCTATGTCTAAACCCTGCCCCTTTAAAGATAAGAAAACTTGGAAAAGAACTGACCATTTCATAATCCTAAATGACTCAAAGAGTTATAAAAATCATGGAGAGGAACCATGGAGCAAATTGCAAGAGGAAATCGAACCGATTCAGGGTGAACTGGACCTGGACCGGATTGAACCATACTTGAATCGGTTTCTAAATTCATTTTTCTTGGTGGCTTAAAATGTTAAAATTGGGAAATTGAAGCCACCATTAGATAGAAAATAAATTTAAATTAATTTTGAAATTTTTAATTTTGAGAAAACCGGTAGAATTGGGCTTGATCCGACCAATTTTTGCCTTTGAACCGGTCAGACTAGTCCGGTCTAGTTTGGAACAGTGTCGTCTTCTTACTCAGGATGACAACACTATTTATCAATGCAGAAACTTTCCTTCTTCGGTGATGGAATATTTGCTCCGATCAGGGCATTTTCTGGCGAGGACAAGCTTGACCAAAATGAAATGTGGTCGAGCAGAGGGTCCCCGAGCTCCTTCTACAAAGAGCTCCTCTCCATTCATCCTCCACACACCTTAAGTCACCATTCTCTCTCAATTGCTCCATTTTTCAGTGAAGCTCAAACCATAGCTCCGGCTCAGGCATTTTTCTCAGCCTCAGAAGGCAAGATCAAGTCCTACAGATTTCAGGGGAAGTCAGTTACCTGACAACAACCTTCTTTCGACCCAAGGATCACCAGAGAAGCGCTGGAAAAATCAAACAGTGAAGTAGCTCCGATGGACTGAAGCTACCTTATTTTGGCTGAGCTGAATTTAGCCAAATTTAGGCATCCTCCGGCCAAACCAAACCTCTCCAATATCCACTGCTCTGACATGGCCTCAACAGAGCTGAAAGGTAATCCAATTCGGCCCTCCTTTGTCATTGCAGATCAGTGTTTGAGAGAGAAAGTGCTGAATTTCACTAATAAAATCTACCTCCATTTGGACTTCAATTGTAGCAATTCTTGATCGTAGAAGAAACCTCATGACAAGAGCTACCTCCCAAAATCGAAAGCTCGGACTGCCACACCTCCAACGGTAAGCTTTTGAAGCTTTCTCTCTTCGTGAACAATTTTTGGCAAAACTCCATTTGAGCTCATTTCAGACCCAAATGCTGTGGTTCAAAGCTCAATTTAATTGTATGGAAGTGTAGGAACTGATCCATATTATCAATTGGAGCAATTAACCCCGATTGAATGACCAATTTGAAGAAATCAAATTCGGTCAGTTTGAAGGGGAGAAATTGGGGAAACTTTTGGGGAAAAATTGCGGATTTTGAAAAATTGAGGGACATCTATGCAATTTCTCAAAATTGAAGGACAATTGGCAATGAGAAATATGTTGGGGGGACCAATTGGTCAATTTTCGAAACATTTGGGACCAAATTGCTATTTTTACAAAGTATGGACAAATTTGTAATTTTAAAAAATTGGGGACTAAATTGGAAATTTGGAAAACTTGAGCCCCTTACACAATTTTGAGTAAATTGAGTATCCAAAGGGGATATTGGAAACCTTGGGACTCAAATTGAGGAAAGGTTAGCATTAGGGACCTAAAGTTAAGAACAATGAACTTTAGGGACCTAAGTGCAATAAACCAACAATTTTGAGCCTAGTCGCTCATACGTGAGAAAACGATGACTATCATGCCAATCCTTAATTGATAAGTATACCCAAATCTTGTAGGGACACGAGAGACCGTAATGCCAGTAAGGAAAAGCTAGTGTGGACTTGGAAGCTGACTAGGGACGAACACGTTACGGTCACCGGTTGAGTGGGCTTAATTATACATTATACCCGGTTGGGATGGTGAGTACTTTAGAAATGAAAAACCACTTGCAAGTGGGATTATTTCACATCATACTTGGTTGGTATGATTAGTTTCCTTGAGGAAAGGAGAAACTCACCAACCGATTGTAAGCAGATATATCATCACACCCGGTTGGTGTGATCAATTAAAAATTAATTTTTGTCAAAAGTGTTCTCCCTTGACTGTGTGCCAATGCACAAAACATTTGGGAGACCTTAACAGGAGCTAAAATAGCTCAGATAGGCCAAGGGCCTTAGTTTTTGAACTTTTGCGGATAAATGCTCAGTTTTGGAGAAATCTGTGCAATGGGCTCAAGGCCAATGGGCACGAGCAGAAGCTCGTAAACAAACTTGATTAAGAAGAGTTATGAAAATTTCTAATGAAATTGGTTATATAATTTTGCCACTGTACCGAGTTAGGACCGACAATGCTCAATTGATTGGTGGTAGTGCGTCAAGGCCAGGTTGACTGACCAACCTAGACAAACAGCTATTGGTCGGGTTAAGTATCGAAGCTGTCGAACCGTTGGCACCAAAGATGATGAGAATATGTGAAAAAATCTTGTTTGTGGATGCACTTGTGGTACGAGACCATCAAGACACCCTATGGGGTAGTGATGGGTCCTAAGGGCTAGTAGATGACATGGTGGAGATAAGGTTTGTTCATCATGCCAGTCAGTCTTAAAGAATTGTAAGTTTCTTGTGCATGAGACTAGGGTGGGTTTAGGATGTGGTCTCCATCGTCATATGGACATGAAGTGGCATTTGGATATGAGGGTCAGAAGGATAGGACATCCACTCTCACCTAGGTAGAAGTGGATGTGCTTCTATCTTGGTGGACGGTAAAGATGCTACGATCCACAAGTGGGTGCAGTGGACGGGCTGCACCCACGAATGTGTGTACCCTTCCTGATGAAGGGCATGTGTTTGTTTGCTTGACGATTCCCGAGGCAAGGGGATGGGCTAATAGAACTAAACACATCTAATATGAAAGTGGAAAAGGTTTTGAAAACCTAAATTTGTGGAAAACCCTTTTTAAAGGAAATGATAACCTTGGCATGGTTTGGATAAACTGAATCAATTTTGAAAACTCACTCCCAACACCTGCTCACTAGGTTGTAGAACTCACCCCTTTCCTTTTACCCCTTTTAGGTAACTAAGGAAAAATCAACCTTAAAGACCCTCTTATATTGTAAATGTAAGACATGTATGCTTGTTTTAAAATATTCAATTTTGTATAATGTTATTCCAGGAAAGACAGGAAAAATGACGCCTTACTACTCGTGGTTTAAAAAGGTGTGAAACCCTTCATTGACCAAAGTGAGTGACGGGTTGCTCACGGGGATCCAACCAAACTAGGTCAGGGCGTGACTACTTGAGTGGTATCAGAGCCTGTTTCCTTGAATGCATTATCAAGGCTATATAACATAGTAACTAAGAGGAATAAGCTTTAAAAATTTATAGATGGCTCCCAAGAGAGGAACCAAAAGAACTAGAGCCGCAATCACTAACACTGCCCAACACCCCCTTCCTATGGAAACTCCCCAAGAAGCCAAAATTGTTACACCTGGAATAAGCACGGAGCAATAGAGACTGTATGAGGAGTTCACCTGAGTGTTTGGATGACCTAACCTCTCCCCTAAGGTATACACCAATTCTTGACCTGGGCCCGATGAAGTACAATCTCATCCCCCTCCTGCTAACATTCCTCCACTAGTTGACATCCCCAAATAACTCAAAACCCTTAATCAACTGGGATATAAGCCTTTCATTGGAGAGAAGGATGCTGGAGCTACTATGGAATGGCTGGCCAGCATCAAAAAATTCATGGGGATAGTTAGGATCTCACCAGTGGACATGGTAATCTTGACAAAGTTTTTCTTAGAAGCCAGCACAAAAAAGATGGTGGGACAATGTTAGAAGCTTTGATATCACCACTCCCACATGGGAGCAATTCGAGGAGAGGTATATGGAGGAATACCTAGCTCCGCACCAGATCAATGAGAAGAAGCAAGATTTCCTCTAATTTTCACAAGGGCTTAACTTTATCTCGGAGTATGAAATAAGTTTAACGAGTTAATACCCTTTGCCCCCAACCTAGTTGGACCGGTGGATATTTTCCAACGATTTGTGGATGGTATCAACATAGACAAACGAGACTGAATGAGAGTGCTAGGATGCCCCATGGATCTAGCAGCCATAATTAGTATGGCCCATGAATGTGAGCCTCTAGTGCAAACCTGACGTCATCAGATTGAGCAGGCCAACTGAAAGGAGGATAAAGGCCAAGGCCACCACAGAGGACGAAATGAGAAAAATGGCCCAAAGTGTGGAAACAGGGTGCATTTCCAAAAGAAGAAGGACGTGCAAATACCTCAGAGGAGGGTGATCCCCACCATACTACAAGGGAGCCCTCACTGTCCTAGGTGCTAGAGGTACCACAAGGGAGCGTGCCTGTCTTGTTTCGGATGTGGACAAGTGGGGAACTTTATAAAGGAATGCCTCACTCTTAGATAGAATAAGCAATGAAACACACTTGGACCACCCCAAGGGAACCCAAGGACTCCAAGTCAGGATGCCACTACAAGGGTATACAACCTCACCCAAGAAGAGGCCAAAAAAGACCCTAGTACTGTAGCGGGTACTTCCCAAAATCTCCCTAACCAAAATTAGACAACCTATAATTTGATTCTATTCAATAAAGAAATTCAAAATTTCCTTCTAAAAACGTGCATTTCTTCAATCATGGTACATACACTTGTAGGGGAGAAAAGTATACACTCTCTTTGACTCGGGAGTAGAGAGGTCCTTCATCAAGGTAGATCTAGTTCTAGGTCTTCCCCTAGAACTTACCTCCATGGAACAAACTCTCAACATACTCACACCCTTAGGAAAATGACTGTATAGGGACAAATAGTTAAAATGATGTGAGATTATGATTAGAGGAGTTAGACTAGAGGCGGATTTGATCCCATTACCTCTAAGGGAAGTAGACATAATATTGGGAATGGATTGATTGAGTACCCATCAAGCCAAGATGGACTATGGGAAGAAAGTAATAACTTTCCACACTCTTGGAACACTCAGACTATGCTTCCAAGGAGACAAGAAGATGGGGGAAATGCACTTAGTGTCCCATATAAAAGCTTAAAAGATGATACAGATGAGCTGCCAAGCTTTCCTTGCAATGATCATCAATGAGAAGATGGAGAAGAAGGGACCAGAGAACATCCTAGTGGTGGAATACTAACTGTATATATTCCCTGAGGAATTACCAGGATTACCCCCAAGCTGACAACTAGAATTTACTATAGAGGTAATCCCCAGAACACCTCCCATATCCTAAGCTCCCTATCTCATGACTCTAGCCAAATTGAAGGAATTAAAGGAGCAGTTGGATGAGCTATTGGAGAACGGTTTCATACACCCTAGTCAGTATCCATGGGGTGCACCAGTACTATTCATGAAGAAGAAGGATAGGAGAATGTGGCTATGCATAGATTATCGAAAGTTAAACTAGGTCACCATAAAGAATAAGTATCCACTTCCACGGATCGATGATCTATTTGACCATTTAAGAGGAGCAACCTATTTCTCCAAGATAGACCTTCGGTCAGGATATCACCAACTCAGGATCTGAGAGGAAGATATCCCTAAGACTGCCTTTCAGTTCAGAAATGGACACTATGAATTTAGGGTGATGCCTTTTGGCCTAACAAATGCCCTTATAGCCTTTATGGATTTGATGAACCGAGTGTTCCAGCCTCACTTGGACAAGTTCTTGATTGTATTTATAAATGACATACTCATATACTCACGAACTTGGTTGGAGCATGCAGAGCATCTGACTATCACCTTGGAGACTCTACGAAATAATTGCTTGTATGCGAAATTCTCTAAGTGTGAGTTCTGGTTGCAAGAGGTAGGATTCTTTAGACTTAGTGTCTAATGATGGAGTCAAGGTAGGTTCGACAAAAGTAGAGACCACATCCGATTGGAAGGCACCCAAGAACCCCTCCGAGATACGTAGTTTCTTCAGATTGGCATGGTACTACAGACGGTTTGTGAAGGATTTCTCTAAGATAGCTACCCCTTTGACCCATCTCACAAGGAAAGGAGTGGAGTATAAGTGGGATGAAAATTGTGAGAAATCCTTCTTGGAGTTAAAGACCCGTTTAACAATAGCACATGTACTCTCTTTGCCTGACCCAAGTGCAGGGGAGTATATCGTCTATAGTGACGCATTTGGAAAAGGACTCAGATGTGTATTAATGCAATAAGGAAAGATCATAACCTACGCTTTGTGACAACTAAAGGTATATGAGTGGAACTACCCTACACATGACTTAGAGCTAGGCGCAATAGTGTTCACCCTCAAGATTTGGCGACACTACTTATACGAGGTTAAGTGTAGGATATATACCGATCACAAGAGTATTAAGTATTTCCTAACTCAAAGGGAGTTGAACCTCCGCCAGAGGAGATGGCTGAAGTTGGTAAAATACTACGACCTTTTGATAGAATACCACACCGAGAAGGCCAATGTGGTGGCAGACGCTCTAAGTTGCAAGTATCAAACCGAGGCAACACAAATAATGACAAGCAACCAACCCTTGTTGCAGCAATTGAGAAGAATGGAAGTGAACCTTAAAGTAGATAAAAGAGAACAATGCCTAATGGCTAACATAGTAGTAAGAACCAGCCAGATGGAGCAAATAAAGGTCCATCAAAAAGGGGATAAGGAACTCCAACCCTATTTGGACCCAGTCAATGAAGGGACAAACATTGAGTACAACCTTTGAGGTGATGGAGTGCAAACCTATTAAGGTAGAGTGTGAGTGCCTCAAGATAATGAAGAGATTAATATACGATGCACCTAGGAAATACCAAGATATACTGCACCCTCAAACAGGGTTATTGGTGGAGAGGTATAAAAAGGGATATCACGAAATATATAGCATGATGCTTATCCTATCAGCAGATTAGAGTTGAGCACCGAAAACCTTCAAGACTACTACTACACCTACCAATTCCAAAATGGAAATGGGAATAGATCACTATGGACTTTGTCACTGGACTACCTGTGACTAGGAAGGGACAAGATGCAATGTCATGCCCCGACTCTGTTTGGTCGGATCCCCGTGATCAACCCACCACTCTCCCGATTTATTAAAGGGTTTCCCCTTATTATAGACCGTAAAGAGTAAGGCGTCCTTTAAACCTGCACCTTTTCAAGGAATAACAAAAATAAAATTGTATAATAATTTAGATTTATCATACCTATAAAACAGGCGTCTTAGTTGATGGATTTCAAGGGTAGGCTTTCCGAAATCTCCTAAAAGGGATATAAGGGAGGGGGTGAGTATGACTACTCAATGAATGGGTTTTCAAAAGTTTAGACTTTTAAGAAAACATTTATTATACGAGTGTGCCAGATTCCATTCTTTCAAAACCATTTCATTTGAATTCTCAGGTTTATCACCATTTCTTTTTAATCACGGTGTGTCATCACCCAACACACATCCTTCATCATGAAAGTTCCACATATTCGTAGGTCAGCATGACCACTGAACCCACTTGTGGCTTAGGAGCGACTTTACCCTGAGAATGAGTGGATGTTCAGACATCCGACCTTCATTCCCGGAATAATTTCTTCATGTCCGTTATGAGAACAGAGACCTCATCCCGTCCCCACCTCAATCTCATGCGCTTGGTGCTACTCCAAATTTCACACGGTCACCTAGAACGACGAATTGCCCTTTTACTCATTGGGTCGTCCAGGGCCTTTAGGACGCATCACTACCCCTCATGGGCGTCTTGATGATCCCGTACTGACAGTGCATACACAAATAAAACCTACTCACCGGTTGTGAGTAGGAATGTACAAACATCATACCTGGTTGGCATGATGAGTTTTTTTAAGGAAAGGATAAACCCCCTACCAGTTATAAGTGGAGTTATCATCAAACTCGGTTGGTGTGATGAGATAAAAAATATATATTTTGTTAGAAGTGTTCTCCCCTCACTGTGTGACAACTACTTAAAATGCTTGGGAGACCTTCTTGATAGGAGCTAGAATAGCTCAAATAGGCTAGGGGCCTTGGTTTTTGAACTAATAGGGCTCAATGCCCCATTTTGGAAAACACGTGCAGTGGGCCCAAGGCCAGTGGGCACGGGTAGAAGCTCATAAACAAACTTGATTAGGAAGAGCCATGAATACTCCTAATTAAAATGGAATGGATTGTGTGTTGCACCATGGTATCGAATTAGGACCGACAATGCTCGATGGTATCGTCGTTCCACTTAGGCATGAAGCTATGGGAGCTTCTTGCGCATGAGACCAGGGTAGGGTCAGGATGAGGTCTCCATCCTCATATGGATATGAAGAGGCATTCGGGTCTAAGGGTCAGACATTTTGGATGTTCACTCAAACTCAGGGTAAAAGTGAACACGCTTCTATCATGGTGGACGGTAAAGACGCTCCGATCCACAAGTGGGTGTAGTGGACGTGTTGCACATACAAATGTGTGTACCCTTAATGATGAAGGGCATGTGTTTGTTTTCTAAATGCCTCATGAGGCAAGGGGATGGGCTTAGAAAGATAAACACACCTAAAATGGAAATGGAAATAGGTTTTGGATAACTGAATTTGAGGAAATCCCTTAAAAAGAGATGTTAACCTTGACAAAGTTTTGATAACTAAATATGTTTAGAAAACTCATTCCCAATACTCATTCACTTAGTTGTAGAACTCACCTCCCCCCCCCCCCCCTCCCCTTCCTTTACCACTTTTCAGGTAAAAAAGGAAAACCAACCTTAAAGACTCTCCAGTAGACAGGTATGACTATTTTAATATATACATTTTTGTATAATGCTATTACAGGAAAAATGACGCTTTACTACTCGCGGATTAGGAAAGGGAGAAACCCATTATAGACCAAAGGGAGTGTCGGGTTGCTCACGAGGATCCGACCAAACCGAGTTGGGGCGTTACAATATGGGTATAATCCATGTACTCAAATCCATTTGGGCCACATCCCATTAGCTCGTATTGTCATCGTGATGATACAATCCTTAATAAGTGTTTGGAATTTTTTTCCTTCTATTCAACATCATCACGCTTTGATAAATGACTCTTTATTCCATGAGTCATATCATGTCACACCCAACCTGGTTTCCCCGGCTAGATCTGCAGACAACTCGCCACATCCTCTCGGCTTTACAATGATGGGTGCATCACCATTGTATGTTCGATAGGGTGTAAGGCGTAAATGAAACAATTCCAGTTATTTCCCAAAAATAATCATTTAAATATTTAGAAAAATAAACTTTATAAATAATACTGGGGCCAAGTACTGAATGTAAAGCATACCATTATTCTTGGATGACTTTATTATTAAGAACGTGACCTTCATTACCATCATTGCCTAAAAAGTGTTATTTAGAGGGTATTAGGGAACTTTTCAAAAAAGAGTTTATAATCTCTTTTATTAGTTGCAAATTCATGAAGAGCCTTCTTCAACCTTCCCCTTTACTTGGGATTTGTTTTATCAACAACCATACGCCCTTTATCATAAAGGGTTCAAACATTCGGGAGATGCAGTTACGTCAACTGCACCCACTTGAGGATCAGAGTATCTTTATCATTCACCCTGATAGAAGTCAACTTCTTCTACCTGGAGTCCAAGTGGACATCAATTGTCCGACCCTCAAACTCAAAGATACTTTGTGACCGCTATGTGGGACAAGACCTCTCTCGACCACACCTCGGTCTCAATGCACAGGAAGATACTCTAAGCTTCGTGACTCATTGGATGACAACACTGTCCTTATTGCATCCTGGTCGTCCAGCAACCCCTAGAACCAACACTACCCCAACTGGCGTGTTGATGGTTTTGTATCATTGTGCATGCACAAACAAAAGTCATAGGATTTTTATCCATTATCTTTGGCGTTACCGGCCCAACAACCCCGACACTTGCCTTTTGCTCCATAACTACTAGCCCAACAAGATCGTTGACCTGGCTTTGGCTCCATAGCTACTAGCTCATCGAGTCTGTAAATCCCACCCTTTTGAGCTAAGAACAACTAGAAAAAGAACCTATCAAACCGAATAAGAAAACCGAGCCAGTTTACATTTGGGAATAAGCAATATGAAAATTTACAACTTTCGAGTGATCCAAAAGGTTCATTAAACCTTGGAAAAGAAACTTAAGACAAACTAGAAAACAAAAACCAAAATGGTTCAGGTGAACTAAATTCCATAAGAACTTCAAAGTTAAGCATGTTTGCCAGAGAGTAGTGTGAGGATGGGTGACCTCCTGGGAAGTATGATTTTTTGTAACCCGAAATTTCGGAAAAAAATTTGTATGCGAATGTACGGCTTATCATAAATAGCCATAAATTAATATATATTTAATTATTATAATTAATACTAATAATTTAATACCCGAATTAAATTATTAGAATTAATACAAATAATTTAATACTGAAATTAAATTATTGGAATTAATACCAATAATTTATGGCAATATTAATACTATTAATAAATCTCTCCCATTTAATACACGGTTTTACACCTATATAAAGAGGCCATTCCCATTCATTCTCCTCACATCTGAACACTTCTCTCTCTCTCTCTACTGCTCCATTTCCCGGTAAAGCTTCGACTTGAACAAAAGTCGGGCTCTTTAGAACCGGGGAGAATACAATTATCTGATAGCAAACTTCAGTTAATTCGAGAATCGTTGGAGAAGCACCGGCATGATAGAATAGTGAAGCAGCTCTGGCGGACCAAAGCTGCCCTATTTCAGCCAAGCTGAAATCGGCCATTTCAAGCCCTCCTTAGGCCAAACCAAGCCCTCCCAACATTTACTCAGCCTTTCCACAGCCGAATTAGGACTAAAAGGTAAGCCAATTCGGCTCCCATTTACAATTTTTGATCAGTGCTAGAGAGAGTCGACTGAATTTCAATGACGAAATTCTAATTCAATTCTACATCAATTGATGCGATTCTTGAATCTAGGATGAACCTCAGGACGAGAGCTCTCTGTCCAAATCGAAAGCTCAGACCATCGTGCCTTCACCGGTGAGTAATTGAAGCTTTCTCTCTATAGTTCATTTTCTGGCGAAGCTCCGTTTGAGCTCGTCCCAGCGTTAAAACTTGCGATTCACATTTCTAAAGAATCGTATGAACATATATAAACTCAATTTCAACTTCAATTTCAACAATTGGAAACGTTTGAGGGGTCAATTTGATGAAATCAAATTCAGCTGTGTTAAGAAGTTGGAATTGGGGGAAAATTGGGGATTTTCGAAATTAAAATGACCAAAATGAAATTTTATGAAATTGAGGGTCAATTGGGCATGAAAATAATGTTGGAGGACCAATTAAGGAATTTTGAAATTTTTGGGGCAAAATTTACCATTTTTGTAAAGGAATGGCAAAATGGTAATTTTGGAAAACTTGGGGGACCAAATTGGAAATTTGGGAAATTAAACCCCTTTTTGTGAAGTGGAATTAATTGAGGTCCTATGATAAATTTTAAAAGTTTCAGGACTTAATTTGAGGAAAAATCGGCATTTGGGACTTAAAGTTAAAGAGAAATAACTTTAGGGACCTAATTGCAAATAAATGAAAGTTGGACTTTCTCGTTCATTTGGAAAGAATGAAGGTGATTAGGCCGAAGGATAATGAACCAAGATGTTCATATTATGTAGGAACACGAAATATCGGGAATACCAGCAAGGACAAGCTCGCGTGAATACCAAGAACCGGTCTAGTGGAATTCATGGCATTGACAGGTGAGTGGGTTTACTAACATCATACCCGGTTGGGATGATGAGCACAACTTAAAGATAAAAACCACTTACCGGTTATGAGTGGGAAATTTATATCATACCCGGTTGGGGATGATAAGTACCTCAGTATAAAAACCCATTATTTAGTGGAATTTTAATCATTACAATTTAGCAAAAGTGATGTGAAAACCATGCGGAAAAACTACTTACCGGTTGTAAGTAGATCATACCCAGTTGGTATGATGAGACTTCCTCAAAGAAAGTTGAAAACTCGTTCATCGGTCATGAATGGAGATGTCCTTATATCGGTTGGTATAATGGACAGTAAAACCTATTTTGTCGGAAGTGTTCTCCCCTGACTGTGTGCCAATGCTTAAACTATTTGGTAGATCTTCTTGACGGGAGCTCGAATAGCTCTTATAGGCCGGGGGCCTCGGTTTTGGAACTTGAGGGCTAGACTGCCCAGATTTTTTAAAATCTCAACTAGCGGTAGTGCGACATGATAGGTCGACAAACCAACCAATACAAATAACTGCGGGTTGAGTTGAGAGTCGGGGCCGTTGGACTAGGGGCACCACATATTACATGGCTTGATAAGAAAACATTGTTTGTGCATGCACTATGAGTACGAGATCATCAAGATGCCTATGAGGGATAGTGATGTGTCCTAAGGGCCCTAGACGACCCGGTGAGTATAAGGGCAGATCATCATTCCACGTGTCTGTGCGAAATCTAGAGTAGCACCAAGCGCATGAGACTAGGGTGGGGACAGGATGAGGTCTCTGTCCTCATACAGACAAGAAGAAATGATTTTGGGATTGTGGGTCGGATGTCGCGTACATCCACTCATTCCCAGGGTAGAAGTGGTCATGCTTCAATCCGGGTGGCAGGAAAAGTCGCTCCGAAGCCACTAGTGGGTTCAATAGTGATACTGACTTGCGAATGTGTGTAACCTTCATGATAAAGGATGTGTGTTGGGTGATGACACACCGTGGTAAATAAGAAATGGTGGAAAAACCTGAATTTTTAAATGAAAGGATTTTTGAAAAAAAAAAAAAAGGAGTCTGACACACTCCATATAAATGTTTTTCTTAAAAGTAAAAAGCTTTTAAAAACCCATTAACTGAGTAGTCGTACTCACCCCCTCCATTATATCCCTTTCAGGAAATTCCGTAAAGACTCCCCTTAAAGACCGTCAACTAAGATGCCTGTAAGACATGTATGTAAAGTTTTAAATTTTATGCAGTTTTGATTATGCTATTCCATGAAAAAGGTGCATGTTAAAGGATGCCTTACCCTTTACGGTTTACAATAAGGGGAGACATTTTAATAAACCGGGAGAGTAGCGGGTTGATCATGGGCATTCGACCAAATCGGGTCAGGGCGTGATAGAGTCAGTCGATCCAGTTTCAGCATAGTGGCAGTTCACACAATTAGCCAATTATGAAAGTTTTCATGACTCATAATCTCATTTGTCTACGTGCTCCAGCCCATGACCACTAGCCTAAGGCCTACTTCATGAGTTTTCAAAATAGGGCCTTAGGCCCTTTAAGTTCAAAATCGAGGCCTCATACATATTGGAGCTATAAATCACGCCCCTTCAGGATAAGAAAACCGGGGAAAGAACCAGTCAACCCAAGAGAGAGAACCGAACCGGTTCATGAATCCCAACCATCAGTGAAAGAGAAAATTGGGAAATTTACAAATTACGAGTGACCCCAAGAGTCATAAAAACCATGGAAAGGGAATTTGGGACAAATTGGAAGAGAAAACTAGACCAGTTTACGTGAATCGGTTTAAACCAATTTGGACTGGTTTCAACTATCATTGAACTGGTTGCTAAATTCAATTTTCTAGGTGGCATAAAATATTCAAATTGGGGAATTGAAGCCACCATTGGATAGAGAATGAATTTAGAAATTTTTAATTTGAAAAACTTGATCGAATCAGGCTTGAATCGGCAGGTTTAAGCATTGAACCCCGTTCGTACTGGTTCGATCCGGTTCAGAACAGTGTCGTCTTCTTCCTTCAGATGACGACACTATTCAATTACCAGAAGAACGGAGTCCACCAGGGAAGATGAATCACCTCCGTTCATAGTATTTCAAGCCATGAATGAGTGCCATGAAGCTGCCAAATGGTCAGGTAGAGAGTCCTCGAGCTCCTCTCCATTCATCCTCCTCACACTTGAAAACTCCATTCTCTCTCAATTGTTCCATTTTCTGGTGAATCTCAAACCAGAGCTCCAACTTGGGTAGTTTTCTCAACCTCAGAAGGTGAGGTTAGGTTCTTTAGACTCTGGGGGAAATCAGCTATCTGATAGCAACCTCCGTTCGATCTGAGGACTGTCGGAGAAGTGCTGGCGGAATCAAATAGTGAAGAAGCTCCAGCGGACCGAAGCTGCCCTGTTTCCGCTGAGCTGAAATCAGCTGAATTTAGCTCTCCTCTAGCCAAACCAAGCTCTCTCAACATACCCACAGCCCTCATACAACCTCAACTGAGCTGAAAGGTCAGCAAATTCAGCCCTCCTCAAGCATTGCAGATCGGAGTTAGAGAGAGAAACTACAGAATTTTACTTACGAAATTCTCCCTTGATTAAAGGTCAATTGTAGAAATTCTTGATCCTAAAAGGTAACTCAAGAAGAGAGCTACCTTCCCCAAAAAAGAGCTTGGACTGCTGCACCTCTGATGGAAAGCTTTTGAAACTATCTCTCTCTACGTATAGTATTTCAGTGAAGCTCCATTAGATCTCAATTTAGACCAAAATGACGTGGTTCAAAGCTCAATTGAATCGTATGGAAGTGTAGGGACTAATCCATACCTTCAATTGGAGCAATTAACCTCGATTGAATGTTCAATTTGATGAAATCAAATTAAGCCAGTTTGAAAGGGGGAATTGGGAGAAACTTTTGGGGAAATTTCGTAAAATTAAGGGACCAAATTGCAATTTTCCAAAATTGAGGGCCAATTTGCGATGGAAAAGATGTTAGAGGACCAATTGGTCAATTTTTGGAACATTAGGGGTCAAATTGCCATTTTTGGAAAGTAGGGGCCAAATGGTAATTTTTGAAAAGTTGGGGAACAAATTAGAAATTTGGGGAAATTGAGCCCCTTATGCATTTTTTTAGTATAATGAGGACTTAAAGGGGAATTTTGGAACCTTTGGCAGTCAAATTGGGTAAAGGTTTTCATTAGGAACCTAAAGTTAAGAAAAATAAACTTTAGGGACCTAAATGCAACTTATCGATAATTTGTGAGCATAGGCTTTTATGCCAAACCTTAAGTGAAAAGGCTGCCCAATTCATGTAGGGGAAAGTGTGATCGGAATGCCAATAAGAGAAAGCTTGCGCCGACTTGGAAAACCAATTGAGGACAAACACGTCACGGTTATCGGGTGAGTGGTTTATTCACATCATACCCGGTTGGGATGATGAGCACATCGAAAATAAAAAACCACTTCTCTATGGGATTTTAATATTACACCCGGTCGAAGTGATGTGAGAACTACATGGAAAAACTACTTATCCGTTGTAAGTAGAGATATCATACCCAATTGGTATGATGGACTTCCTAGAAAAATAGAGAAAACTTGCTTGTCAGTTATAAGCGGAGATGTCATCACACCCGGTTTGTGCAATGAATTGAAAGATTATTTTGTCAGAAGTGTTCTCCCCAGACTGTGTGCCAATGATTAAAATTTTTTGAAGATCTTCTTGACAAAAGCTAGAATAGCTCATATAGGCCAAAGGCCTCAGTTTTGGAACTTGGGGGGGAGGGGCTAAAATGCTCGATTTTGGAGAATCACATACAGTGTGCCCATGGCCAGTTGGCATGAGTAAAAGCTCATAAACAAACATGATATATTAAAGCCATTAAAATTCCTAATGAATGGATTATGTGATTTCGCCATGGTACCAAGATACTACTGACATACTCGATGGATTGGCGGTAGTGCGTCATGGTCAGATCGACGGACCGGCCTAGACAAAAAGCTGCAGGTCAAGTTGAGGGTCGGGGCTGTTGGACTAGTGGCACCAAAGATAAATGGATTTGTGAAAAACTTATTGTTTGTGCATGCACTTGAGGTTCAGAAGCATCAAGACGCCTAAGAGGGGTAGTGATGTGTTCTAGGGGCTACGGGATGAAATGGTGGAGATAAGGGCAGTTTGTCATGCCAGCAGTGAGGGAAGCTCGATGTAGCTTCATGCGCATGAGACCGGGGTGGGGTCGGGATGAGGTCTCCATCCTCATATGGACACAAAGTATTTTTGGGTCTGAGGGTTAAACATCGAAGATGTTCACTTAGACTTCAGATAAAAGTTAGGGACTTCTATTAGAGTGGATGGTAAAGATGCTACGATCCACAAGTGGGTGCAGTTGGCGTAACTACATCTCACGAATATCTGAGTGTACCCTTCCTAATGAAGGGCGTATGTTATTTGTGAAACACACCTAATATGGAAATGGGAAAGAGGATTTGAAAACCTTGGAAAGGATTTGAGAATCCTTGGAAAAGAATTGGTAAACCTTAGAAAAGGTTTTAAAAACCAAAATTTGAAGAAAATCATTCTTAAATGAAATAAGGAGTTTGTTACACTCTGATTAAATTAGTTTTTGTGAAAACTCTCACCCAACACCCATTCACTGAGTTGTCGAACTCACCCCCTCCCTTTACCCCTTTTTCAGGTAACCAAGGGAAAACATACCCAAGGACTTTCATGTAGCTAAACCAGCAAGATAGGTATGTAAAATTCAATATATTCAATTTTGATTAATGTTATTCCAAGAAAGATACAAGTGAAAGGACACCTTACTCCTCGCGGTTTAGAGAAGGGAAAACTCCTAATAAACCGTGAGAGTGGCAAGTTGCTCACGAGGATCTTACTAAACCTGGTTGGGGCATGACAACTTGAGTGGTATCAGAGCTTGTTTCCTCGAATGTGTTATCAAGACTATATAACATAGTAACTAAGAGGAATAAATCTTAAATATTCAGATGGTTCCCAAGAGAGGAACCAAAAGAACAAGACCTACAGTTTCTAACACTGTCGAACAACCCCTTCCTGTAGAGACTCCTCGAGAAACCCAGACAGTTCCACCTGGACTAAGCTCAAAACACCAGAGATTGTACGAGTAATTCACTCGAGTGTTTGGACGGCCTAACCTTGCTCCTGAGAAAGACACCAACTCTCGAGCTGAGCCTAAGGAAGTACAATCTCATCCCTCTCTTGCTAACGTTCCTCCTCTAGTTGACATCCCCAAATACCTCAAAACCCTCCGACAACTAGATGTAAGCCATTCCTAGGAGAGAAGGATGTTGAAGCTGCTATCGACTAGCTAGCTAGCATCAAGAAACTCAAGGGGATAGTCAGGATTTCATCAGAAGATATGCTAATCCTAGCAGAGTTTTTCCTAGAAGCTAGTGCGAAGAGGTGGTGGGATAATGTCAAAAGCTTGCATGCCACCACCCCTACCTAGGAACAATTCGAGGAGAGGCATTTAGAGGAATACTTAGCTCTGCATCTGATCAATGAGAAGAAGCAAGAATTCTCCTGACTCCGACAAGGATCCCACACCATCTCGGAGTATGAGACTAGATTTAATGAGCTAAGGCCTTTTGCTCTAGACTTAGCCAGACCGGCAGATATCTGCCAACGGTTCGTGGACGGTCTCAACATGGATATAAGAGATCGGATGGGTTGCCAACATGGATATTAGGATACCCCATAGATTTGGTTGCCATCATTAGTATGTCCCATGAATGTGAGCGTCAGGTACAGACCAGACACCTCCGGATAGAGCAGGTCGGTCGAAAGGAAGAAGGAGGACCTAACAGCAAGATAGGTCAAAAGGAGCCTCATAGGTAGAAATGGGAGACAAGAATGGGGTCGTTTAGGAAAAATGAAGGTTATCGTGCCCAAAGGGAGGCAAGTACAAACCCACAAAAGGGAAACCCCTATTGCCCCAGGTGCCGGAAAAGCCATAAAGGGTCGTGTCGAGCATGCTTCGAATGTGGACAACTAGGACACTTTGCAAAGAGTTGTTCGGCCATTCAAGGTAATACACAACGAAGTACCCATCAACCACCTCAAGGGAACCCAAGGGCATTAGACGTAGAACAAGACATAGCCACTACATCGAGGGTACCAAACAAAGTATACAAGCTCACCCCGGAGGAAGCACAGGAATGATCCTAGTACCATAGCTAGTACTTACCAAAGCTTCCCTAGACAAATATAGCCAAAAACCCTGTAATTCGTTATTATAAATAAAAGTTTCATTCCTTACAAAAATAAACTTATGATGAGATAAAAGTAGGAGAAAATCCTAATGACATACCCACCAAATCTCAAAGGAAAGAGAGACAGGAAGGATGGCATTTGAGAATGTCAAGAAAGTAAAATATGTGTTAGATGCCCTCAAGGGAGAATAAAATACTGGGAAAGAAGGGGAAGGATTCTCCCAAAGAAGGAAACTCCGAGGAGGCATGCATATCCCAATTGAGGAGTAATGGAACAAGTGACGAAGGATGAGGAAATGAAGTGCATGCTGACATGAAAGAACCAAGGGAAGCATACTAGGAGGACCCAAGGAGTAAGTTATACCCAAGGAATAAGTAAGTAGGAAGATAGCATCAGAGGACGACGTGACAAGTAGAAAAGGGGTGGACTACCCATAACAAATGAATAGAGGAAAGGACACCCAAGAAACCTCATATAGGTAAGCCCTCCACTTTAGAAGTAAATAAGAGAAATGACCATTGAAATCAAGACTGGTCGTGGTCCACGATCGCCTAATGGAGCCCAAAAGAGTGGACAGTTGAGCATAGGGTGGAATACAAGAAATAAGACCAATAGTAGGAAGTTCTTGGATAGGGAATAAGAAATGAAATGGAGATTTTAATACAATGAAGGATTGAAAGTGGGCAGATGCCCCAATATAAAGGGTGTAAGAAGATGAAGAAAAGGGAACTTGCAAGAAATGTTAAGAAGGTTGAACATGTAGCTCTAACGGTGAAAGTCTCTACTTTGAGGTACATAGTAGAGAACGAAATCGTAAGAATGGAACTCCCCAAACAAAGCAATCGACACATAGACCAAAAGGGATCAATTCAGAATAAATAATCATCAAGTGGTCACAAGCGAGTAAGAAAGGATTTAGGGAAAGAGAAAGTCCTTGAGTAAAGGATGCCACTAGGAATGAGAAAGGACCTAAGAAGGGAAGAATCCCAGTGTGTCGGTAAATCACCTAGAAACCCAATAATTGGAACCGAAAAGACCCAATAAGGAAGTTGGGAAAGTACGAGTAGGTAAGGAAAACCAACACGGTTATGTAAGTTGATTGGATAATGGTAAAGGTAGTAGAGGAATACTACCAAACAAAAAGAGGGATGAAGTTATACGATCCCTGAAAGGTTGGAAAGTTGAGAACAACCATTATGGAAGTGTTCTAAAATTTAAAGACAGGTTCTAGAGTATGTCATGATGTAAGAGATATGTAAGCCCAACAGTCCTAAGGAAAAATGTGGCTCAAGTAAGGAAGAGTCAGTTGGTAAGCATGACGAAGTCAGACATGACTTGGACCGAAGTTGTAATAAATAATAGATGGAGGAAGGGTCAAAATAAGACGAAGGGGTACTAACATCGAAACCTATGAAAACAAGTACATAATGCTCGAAAGAACACCAAGCTAAGGGTTTCAACGATAAAGAGAATAACTAGGTATAGGAACGATTAGGCATCTTAGGACTCCCAATCCTAAAATCTTGAGTAAGAACCTCAAGAGGAAGAATTTTACCCTAAGCAAATGAAGAGGTGAACCTAGGGATATACCTTTGGACTCGCGGGTAAGATATACTAGTTATGATAAACTCAATGGAGGGAGTAAACAATGTAAAGAAAAAGAAATTGCTTAAGCGCTTGATCTAAAGTGGGCTAAGTGAAAGAACGACTGAAGTGTTAGCATGCCCAAGTTGACATTAAGGGAAGTTTATCTTAAAATGAAAAATATTGATTAAGTTTTGGAGATAAAACTCCTAAAAGGAGGGGAGAGTTGTAAAACTCACCCCTCCACGATAAGAAAACTAGGGAAAGAACTAGTTAACCTAAGAGAGAGAATCGAACCAGTTCACGAACCCCAATCATTAGAGAGAGAAACTACAAAATTTCACTAACGAAATTCTCACTCGATTTAAGGTCAATTGTAGGAATTATTGATCCTAGAAGATACCTCAAGAATAGAGTTACCTTCCCCGATAGAGAGCTCGGATCGTCGCACCTCCGACGATAAGTTTTCGAAGCTTCCTCTCTCTACATATAGTTTTCTGGCGAAGCTCCGTTATAGCTCAATTTGGACCCAAATGACGTGATGCAAAGCTCAATTGAATCATATGGAAGTGTAGGAACATATCCATACCTTCAATTGGAGCAATTAACCCCAATTGAATGGTAAATTTGATAAAATCAAATTTGGTCAATTTGAAAGGGGGAAATTGGGGAAAATTTTTGGGGAAATTTGGGGATTTCGTAAAATTGAGGGACCAAATTGCAATTTCCTAAAATTGAGGGTCAATTGGCCATGAAGACAATGTTAGAGGACCAATTGGTCAATTTTTGGAATATTAGGGGTCAAGTTGCCATTTTTGGAAAGTAGGTGCCAAATGGTAATTTTTGAAAAGTTGGGGAAATTTGGGAAACTTGAGCCCATTATGCATTTTTTAGTATAATGAGGACTCAAAGGGGAATTTTAGCAACTTTGGGAGTCAAATTGGGTAAAGGTTTGCATTAGGAACCTAAAGTTAAGAAAAATAAACTTTATGGACCTAAATGCAATTTATCGATCATTTGTGAGCCTAGGCTTGTATGCCAAACCTTAAGTGAAAAGGCACCTACTTAGCAGTTGTAAGTAAGAGATCATACCCGATTGATATGATGGACTTCCTAGAAGGAAGGAGAAAACCTGCTTGTCAGTTGTAAGCGGAGATGTCATCACACTCGGTTGGTGTGATAAATTGAAAGATTATTTTGTCAGAAGTGTTCTCCCCTGACCATGTGCCAATGCTTAAAATTTTTCGGAGACCTTCTTGACGAGAGCTAGAATAGCTCAGATAGGCTAGAGTCATCGGTTTTGGAACTTGGTGGGAGGGGAGGGGGCTAAAATGCCTGATTTTAGAAAATCACATATAGTGGGCCCAAGGTCAGTATGCACGAGCAAGAGCTCGTAAATCAACATGATATATTAAAGCCATTAAAATTCCTAATTAATGGATTATGTGATTTTGCCATGGTATCAAGACAAGACCGACATACTCGATGGATAGGCAGTAGTGCGTCAGGGCCATGTCGACGGACCGGCCTAGACAAACAGTTGTAGGTCGAGTTGAGGGTCGGGGTCATTGGACCAGTGGCACCAAAGATAAATGTATTTGTGGAAAAATTATTGTTTGTGTATGTACTTGAGGTTCAGGACCATCAAGACTCTCAAGAGGGGTAGTGATGCGTCCTAGGGCTACTGGACAACATGGTGGAGATAAGGGCAGTTTGTCATGCCAGCAATCATCGAAGCTCGGCGTAGCTTCATGCGCATGAGACCGGGGTGGAGGCAGGATGAGGTCTCTGTCCTCATATGGACACGAAGTATTTTTGGGTTTGAGGGTTGAACATCGGAGATGTTCACTCTGACTTCGAATAGAAATCAATGACTTCTATCAAGGTGGATGGTAAAGACACTTTGATCCACAAGTGGGTGCAATCGGCATATCTGCATCTCACGAATATGTGAGTGTACCCTTCCTGATGAAGGGCATGTGTTGTTTGTGAAACACACCTAATATGGAAATGGGAAAGAGGTTTTGAAAATCTTGGAAAGAATTTGAGAATCCTTGGAAAATAATTGGTAAACCTTAGAAAATGTTTTAAAAATTGAAATTTGAATAAAAGCATTCCTAAATGAAATAAAGAGTTTGGCATACACTGATTAAAGTTATTTTTGTGAAAACTCTCACCCAACACCAATTCACTGAGTTGTCGAACTCACCCCCTTCCTTTACCCCTTTTCAGGTAACCAAGGGAAAACAAACCCAAAGACTTTCCTATAGCTGAACCTACAAGACAAGTATGTAAGATTTAATATATTCAGTTTTGATTAATGTTATTCCATGAAAGATATAGGTGAAAGGACGTCTTAATCCTCGTGGTTTAGAGAAGGGGAAACTCTTAATAAACCATGAGAGTCACGAGTTGCTCACGAGGATCCGACCAAACTGAGTCAGGGTGTGACAAGAGTTATCCTAGCTCTCATAAAAAAAGTCTCCCATAATGTCAAGCAGTTGCACACAGTCAGAGGAGATCATTTCTGGAAAAGGGTTTTCAATTTTTAAAGATGGTGCTCATCACCCCAACCGGGTATGATGCCAAAAATCGCCACTCATTGTGGTTTTCAATTTCAAAAAGATACTTATTATCCTAACCGAGTATGATGTTAAAAAGTCTAACTCACATTGGTTTTTAATTTCAAAGAGGTACTCATCACCCAAACTAGGTATAAGGTTAGAAAGCCCACTCACCTTAATCTAGGGACGCATTTTTCCTGGATGGATTCCCGAGTGTCTATGCTTCCCTTTGCACCATCTGGTATGAATGGTTCCCTTCTCGTCTAAATTCTGGCACTTGGGCAAATCTAAGGTGGTTGTGAGGGCGTCTAACTTTCAGTTCCCTAGTCCCTAAAGGCTAAGTGTCCTTCGATTGAGGGTTTCATATGTACTTAGTTTCTCCTCTCAAGTTTGGGTCACCCATAACCCTCAATTCTGTTTGTTTTCTTCCATGAGTCTATTTGCTTTAGTCTTCCCCAAGTAAGCTCTCTTCGTCCTAGTTTATTCGGATCATACTAACATTGGAATGACTTTAATGGACCATTACTTGACTCTCAGAATTGAAGAAGTTGGTCATGTATTGTGGGATTGAGCATATGACCTTTTTATAAGTGTATAGTTGTCTAGACTCTGGGAAATTTCATTGTTTCCCTATAATGTTAAGGATTTGTTGGAAAGTATTTTTACTGATTTGGAAGTTCCTAAAGTTCTTTCCATTGGAGGATGTGAGGGATTTGGATAGTTAGGAAGTTTAGAAAATTGTTAGGAATTTCCATCTGTTATCTTATCTCTAAATGGTATGAAGCCATGCCTTTGAGGTAATTTCCTTTTCTCTCTTATTTCCCTCTTTATTGATATTAAATATGGCATTACTTGCTAAATTTAGACAATACTCCTAATTTATTTCCATTTGTTGCTGTAGGTAAATTGAGAAATGACATTTCTATTCATATGACTGTGATATTTCTCTTTCATATATCAACATGTAACATATTTTACTTTCCTCTAATGGGAATAAATCTAATTACTTGTTTCCTTTCTTCTCCTAATTAATTTGGATATGTGTATTACTTTTCCACTTTCCTCTAATGGGGATAAGTCTAATTACTTGTTTCCTTTCTTCTCCTAATTAATTTGGATATGTGTATTACTTTTCCATTGTTGCTGGTTCTTTTTAAGTTTTCCCATTGGAAAATGAATGCTATTAATTCCTTTCATGGTTGTGTGGATAGTGATTTATGAGCCTAGGTGTTTGCCTAATGTTTAATAGGATAGAATATAATGGTTTTCAATACCAGTGAAATATTAGGTTGTTCCTTGATCAGCTAATGACATATTCTTGTTATCGTACAATACAGGCTCTATCCAGTGGGGAAAAGAAGTCAAGGCTCATTCTTACCTTTAGATTTGTGCAGGGGGTGATGGAAGATGTTAGGTACAGTTCATGCACGAAGGTTCTCCTCCTTTTTTCAGATAAATGAGTGCAAGTTGGAGAGACTAGAGGAGGGTTTGGTTTGGCCATAGAAGATCGAGGATGGCTGAATTTGGATTGGGCAGAACAGGGCAGCTTCGAGTCCTACAAAGTAGCTTCACTATTTGAAGCCACCAGCGCTTCTTTGGTGGTCCTCAAGCGGAATGGAGTGTGCCATTAGGTGGTTGACTTCCACTTCTACCCTAGGTCTGAGTGGAACGTCCCATACGTTCGACCCTCAAAACCGAATGCCACTTTGTGTTCATATGAGGACGAAAACCTTATCCCAGTCTCATGTGCATGAAGCCTAAATGCAGTAGATTCAGGAAGCCCAAACGCAGTAGCTTCATGGAGTCTAAACACAGTAACTCCATGGAGTCCAAACACAATAACTCCATGACTAACTGGTATGACAATAAACCTAAACGTAGTGGCTTCTCCTTTTCTTATCGCCACCATATCGTCCAGCAGCCCTTAGGACCCATCACTACCCCCTAGGGCGTCTTGATGGTCTCGTACCATAAGTGCATGCACAAACAATAGTTTTCATTTTCTTAGACATTCTCTTTGGTGTCGATGGTCTAACGGCCCTGACACTCAACCCAGCCTACAGTTGTTTCTCTGATTGGTCCGTTGACCTAACCCTGACGCACTACCACTAGCCCATCGAGCCTTGTCGATTCTGACTTGGTACCGTGGTGAATCACATAAGTTAATTCCACTTTTAATGAGAGTTTTTATAACTCTTCCTATTCATGTTTGTTTACGAGCTTCATCTCGTGCCCACTGGCCTTAGGCCCATTGGACGTGTTTTTCAAAACTGGGCATTGAGCCCCATGAGTTCAAAAACCTAAGCCCTTAGCCTATCTGAGCTGTTCTAGATCATGTCAAGAAGGTATCCCAAATATTTTAAGCATTGGCACACAGTCAGGGGAGAACACTTCTAACAAAATCAAAATTTTAACTCATCACACCAACCGGGTGTGATGATATCTCTGCTTACAACCGATAAGTGGGTTCTCTTTCCTCAAGGAAACTTATCATATCAACCGGGTATGATTATCTCTACTTACAACCAATAAGTAGGTTTTATCCGCTAAAAACAGTGTTCATCATCCCAACCAGAAATTAAATTTAAAGTGTCCCACTCACGGTGGTTTTTTAATTAAAACATACTTATTACCCCAATCGGGTATGACGTTAGATAATCCCACTCACCTGGTGACCATGACACATTCGTCCTTAGTTAGTTTCCAATTCCACGCTAGCTTTTCTTTGATGGCATTCCGATCTCTTGTATCCCTACATAATTTGGGTATCCTTATCAATTGAGGTTTGGTATGACAGTAATCATTTTCTCACGTATGAGTGACTTGCCTCAAAATTGTTGATTTATTACACTTAGGTTCCTAAAGTTCATACCTTTTAACTTTAGGTCCCTAGTGTTAAATTTTCCTCAAATTAAGTCTCAAGGACTTCCAATATCCTCCTTGGGTCCTTAATTTACTTTAGATTGTGTAAGGGGCTCAAGTTTCCCAAATTTTCAATTTGGTCCCTAATTTTCCAAAATTTATGGTTTTGCCCCCTACCTTCCAAAAATAGTACCAATTGGTCCCCCAACATCTTTCTCATTACCAATTGGCCTTCAATTTTGAGAAATTGTGTGGAGGTTCCTCAATTTTTCAAAATCCCCAATTTCTCCCCTTCAAACTGACCGAATTTGATTTCTTCAAATTGGCCATTCAATTAGGGTTAATTTCTCCAATTGAAGGTATGGATCAATTCTTGCACTTTCATACGATTCAATTGAGCTTTGAATCGCAGCATTTGGGTCTGAATTGAGCTCAAACAGAGCTTCGCCGGAAAACTGTTTATAGAGAGAAAAAGCTTAGAAAGCTTACCGTCAGAGGTGTGGTAGTCCGAGCTCTTAATCTGGTAGGTAGCTCTCATCCTAAGGTTTATTTTAGGATCAAGAATTTCTACAATTGATTTCCAATTGAGGATTAATTTTATCAGTAAAATTCAGCACTTTCTCTCTCTAACTCCGACTGGCAATGATGGAGGAGGCCGAATTGGCTTACCTTTCAGCTCTGTTGAGACCATGTGAGGGTCGTGGGGTGTCGGGGAAGCTTGGTTTGGCTGGAGGAGGGCTGAATTTGGCCGAATTTAGCTCGGCCAAAACAGGACAGCTTCGGTCCATCAGAGCTGCTTCATTATTTGATCTCGTCGGCGCTTCTCTGGCGGTACTCGGGTCGAAAGGAGTTTGCTATCAGGTAATTGACTTCCCCAGAGTCTATAGAACCTCACCTTGCCTTCTAAGGCTAAGAAAAATACTTAAGTCAGGGTTTTGGTTTGAGATTCACAAGAAAATGGTGCAGTTAAAAGAGAATGTCAATTTGAGGTATGTGGATAATGAATAGAGAGTAGCTCTTTATATATGGAGCTCGAAGACCCGATTCAACCAATTTTCTAAAAATAAAAAATTTCTAAATTAACTTTTTACCACGTATTGGGCTCAATTTTCCAAATTTACATTTTTAATTCATCTAGAAAAATGAATTATTAAACCATTTTAACTCGTTTCGATTCAGTATAGGCCCGGTTCACTTTGATACAGTCCGATTTTCACATTCAATTTTTTAATGGTTATTTACTATGATTTTTATTACTTTTGTAAATTTAAATTTTTAATTTTCCATTTTTAACCATTATTTACTATATTAATTTATTTAAATAATTTATTTTCTCATATAAATTACCGATTATTATTCCGATTTCCTTGTTACAAGATAATGATTTTACATCATATTTTCTTAATTCAATTTGATACACTAAAATTTAGAATGAAAGTTGTAATTTTACTATATTCACATAATTTTTCTTATAATATTATATTTATAACTTTAGTTAAGAATGAAATAAAAAAAATTGTAGGATAGTTCTCAACTGCTGGTTAGAGATTATATTTCTAAAATTAACAATTTTACAAGAACGTGTTAGATGGGTCATATGACTCCATCCGACCAAGTCACATGTATACAAGCCTATAATTTATTCCATACTCATACTGACCCATCTCGAATGAGGGTTTGCGAGAGGTAAGATTGTGCCCTTCCCTCTAAGCCCATCACGGGTTTGAGATCCCCAAATCTATTGAATGAGATAGATAGAGACTTGAGATACCCTTGACGACTCAACCCGTTTACATCACTGGTCGAGTTGCGTAACCTCTTCATGGGTCATCTTTTTTTAATCATTTTATTTTCTAACATTTTGTATCAAATACAAATTGTACAATATTTTGGAATTTTTTTATTAATTTAATTTTTCAAAAAGATAGAATATAATTAGAGACATAAGTGATTAGTCAAAGTGACATATTTAATAATAAACTTATTTAACATTAGTTATTAATATTAATTAACAAAAAGATGAACATAATAGTGTACCATTTTAGATCTATTTAATGTATACCATCTCACATAGACTTTATTTAATATATTGATGAACTCATTTGTTGTACATGAGACTAATTTAATGTAAATAAACACCTATTTGATGTACAAAGTTTTTTTTTTAAATCAAATCTATAAATAATTTTCTCTTGAGGACTAATTTAAATATTATTTTTAACCGTATAAAGAAAACTTTCAAATGCTAAATAATCAGATAAATGACAAGAGGGGACAAGATTCTTCTGCTTCCGCCACAACTATCAATAATGCAGCTGCCAACCTATCCACCCATCAGTCCCGCACATAAGTTCAAATTAGCTCAGCTGTGTTATCTTTGACTATTTTTCTCCTTTTCTGTGACCCGTTTAGGATGTAGGGCTGCCAACAAAGAAACAAAACTGGGAATGGAGCGGGATAAAGATATCACATTCTTAAAAGTCTTCACCCAAACAGAACCCTAAATCAATTATAGAAAATTACCATTTAGGCATTTACATCAAACATAAATAAATAAATAAAAGATAGTACTGCACCACTTAAATGAGCTACTAATTCACATTTCCACACCCTTCTTGCCATTTTATTCAAATTTTTTTTTAGGGTCGAGGTGAATGAATCCAAAAACACTTTTCCAACTCAAACAGTAAATAAATAAGATGATATTGCAAGGGGCAAAGGAAACATATGGGGAATGAATATGGCAAATGGATCAAGCTTATTAAAACAGTAGAAAGCCCTCTTTCCAAGCCCACCCCCATCACCAGCAGTTGCATCATCATCATCATTACATGCATGGGCAAGATAACAAGTGAGAAGTTACATTGCAGAAAGGCCCACCGAATAGAAAAAAAGGCTCCTGTAACGTTAGAACCTAATTTTGTCTGAGCTTGGTTCTAAAATGTCCTAAAACTACTATAGATTCTTCTGCCGCACCATTCCTATCCGTCCCCTGATGATCTGTTAGGAGAAACCATAAGGGTCTCTATGCTTCTGAGTTCTGTTGTAAGCACACGAGTCACAATAAACAAAACCCCAGCTTCTATAATGTTACAGACCACTAGTCAAACATATCCTTCCTACCTTTATCCCCTTCCCTACTTTTACATAATATTAATATTATTAAAGAGGGCCGCGGCAGAAAATGGTAATATCACCATCGCCACTCTTGTTTAATTACTAATTTAAATAAATTCCTGCTAAAATTTCTGAGACAGGATCACTGTCAGGGTATTTCTGCAGGAATGTTTCACTAAGGCCCCAATTTCTTCCACTCATATCGCCCTGGCAGTGGCTTGTCATTCACAGGATCGTAGTTATACCTGCACCAAGAGGAACAAAATTAGAGCACATAGTGCATGCTTCACAAGCTATTTTTGTGATGAACCAAAACCTGTTTGTAGTTCCCCACGATCAATTTAAGGTTTACTAATTTTCAGCCTTTTTTTCTTGATCAAATTCATAATTCTCAGCTTTTCTTTCTTGGATGAAAATTCATCATGCAGGAAATTATGAGTTCAAAATAATAGATAAAGTATTGTTTCAGACTTTTAGGAAATAATGGACAGAGGAAAATTATTTGTCAGCTGCTAAGTTTAAAAGTAGAAAAATAAAATTGACTAATACATAATCACGTGATCAGATTCTGTAATTTTTAAAAATCATCAGGCCTTTTATTTGTTCAAAGTGGGCAAAAAAAAGTTGCGTTTTTCATTCATGAAGGAAAACTATAATATACCTCCAAAGCATCAAATAGTGGAATTCTAAGAAACTAATTGTCAGAAAGATAAAATTGAAAGCTATCAGTAAAAAAAAGCAAAAATGCATCCAATTCTGGAATGAATTTCGTTTATTGAAACTTCTTTGCTGCTCATAGAAAGATAAAATATAAAGAATAAACACAGATAAAAAAGGCCATAGAAAGATACTTCTTGATGAAACTTCTTCGCTGCTCTTCTTCTGCATTTGCAAAAAACTCGTCCATTTCTTGTGATGTTGGAATATGTCTATTTTCGATTCCACTTGCTCTCCTGTAATCTCCAACAGAGGGTCGGGTGCTAGATCCTGGGGTCCTAATGACATCAGGGTCCCTTATCAGACTGCAGGGAGTTGATTCCCTAGTTCCTCTGCCAAAAGAAAGATACTTTAGTCCCAATAATATAAAGCCTTCTAAACTTAGCCAGAGAATAATTGATGAATAGCAGAGATCCAGATGCACAAAAAGCTCGTACTGTAAGGGCTATTCTACTAGATGTTATGATCCATTTGTTCCATTTAGAGAAATAACTACAAGAAACCATCACACAAAGTATATGTGACACAAACAATCATGACTAGGATAGTAGCCATAATCCAACATAATTTTGGGCAATTGAAACAGCAAAACAATCTCAATGCACTTCATTGTCCCAGATTAAACGTTTAAAAGAATGCAACTCAAATTGGGAAAGGAAATGAACTGGAGAATGATATCTGGCTTTCCACACGTATCACTGCAAGGAAAGCATGGCAGCTGCTAAGAATATGATCACTGAATTTGATTAAATTTCTTTATAAGGACAATGCATGCCTAATGGGTATCACAAACTTCTAGTTTGAATTGAATTCCTCTAGGATTCTATAAATGATATGGACAAATCAAAAGAAGATAAATTCATTGTTATCCAAAATACAGGGTAAAAACAAGTGAAATAAAATATATCACCTGAAAACACAGTAGCTTTAGGAATAAGTAAATTATTTTCTATTAGAACAGTGATATTTGGCAGCACAAACAGTTCATTGTATACACCTCAGGAAACAAGATCAATTACCAAAAACAAGAACTTCAGTTGAGCAACTTTTACTTTATCCCAGCCGTCAGAATTGCAAAACACTTGCAGGATAACACTTCTAAGAGAGCCATAACTCTTCGCTGAAGACGAGCATGGAGAGGAAAAGAAGATGCCAGAAAGAATAAAGAGCAACCAAATGATATAACACCAAAAACAGAAAATCAAAATAGAAAGGTATTAAATTTATGCCCCTGGGTCAGGGAAAGAACAGATTATGCCCCTGACCATAGTTTTGACAGAGAAGAAAAATAAAATAAACAAGGAAGACAATCAGCATGCCCAAGAAAGGAAAACCTAGAAATTAAATTTTACAAGAAAAGAAGGCATGAGAACATAATAAGCGCCTGTAACAGAAGAGTTCCATATGCTACACAAGAAATACAGAGTACGAATCGCTCTAGAAGCGGCAACATCAAGTGGAGTTTTGATTTCTTAGACAGAAGCCCGTTCCTCTCAACTAAGCGAATATAGTTGTACGACTATTAGAGAACGAATATTAGTTTCGATGAAAAAAACACTCGACAATATGGAAGAAGCCAATACATAATACAGTAATTTACTTAAAGACATTGACCACACCCAATAAACCAACTAGTTCTTGGGAGAAAAAGAACCGGCTTCTCCGTGCGTAAAAAAATCCTAAGATGCGTCCATCAAGCCCTAAAAACTGTTGAGTTGTAGTTGAGAATAGAGAAGGGAGATGCAGAGAGCAAACCCACCTATCTCTACAGTCAAACTCGGGGATATTTTCACCAAAAGAAGCCTCGAATTTACTGCAGCCCTTATTTTCACCATCTGGGACAGAGTCCTCCCGGCAACCTACATCGCCTGGCTCCTCCTTCAGAGCATCTTCACTTGGGAAGGCGTTATTGTTGACAAAGGAACCGACGGAATCGGTGGAGCCAGGTCTCAGCCTGGAGCTGGACCTTAGGGTAGGACTAGGGCTAGGCTTGAATATCTGGCAGGCCTCCTTCTGAGTCTGCCTCTGGCGCTTGGAGACGGCGATTGGAGGCTTAAGCAGGAGGCGGCGGCTGCGGAGCTGAAGATAGTTGGCGGAGGGAGGAGAAGGAGATGTGTGCTCCGAACTGTCGCCGGATGCGGTGGTGGCGGCAGCAACAGCAGCGGCGAGCGTTTTGGCACGAGTGCGGACACCGGGGGAGGATTCGATGGCTGCGACTAAGTCCGGCCCCACCGTCTTAGCCTTCCGAATGTACTTCCCCATTGCTTCCTATTGTCTATGTCCCTTCTTCACTGTCAAGAATCACCACTTCTCATGGATGGAGAGAGCAGAAGTACGGAGAGAGAAAAGTAAATGCTTGGAGAGGGAACGCTATTTGTTTACATAAGAGGGTTTTGGGGTAGTGCGTCTACTTCAATTTCTCGCGCTATTTTCATCTGGCGGTTTATTCAGATTACTCATTATAAAATATCACCGGTCTCAATTTTTTGATCAGCCATCTATTTTATCCGAATTCTATTAGTGCTTGAAGGAGAAATTAATTAATGAAATTTTATTTTATAAAAAAATTATCCGAAATGGATTTGTGATGACGTAGACTTAGAAGTGTTATCCTTATTTTCCTTAAACATGATTTTAGGATATTTATATATTTTATAAATGCAAATTTTGACATTTAATATTTTCTCCATTAATAATAATTATTTTATTTTGTCATTAAAAAATTAACATATATTTTTTTATCAATGTATAAGTATAATTCATTTTTATACAATCAATATTTTATCATTATTTATTAATGGTAGTTAAATAACTTAAAAATAATATTATTTATCATTAATATAATTTTTTTTCAAATAATGGAAATTATTTCAATATATAGTTATAACTTATTATTATCAAATAAATATTTTATTTATTGATAGTCAAATAAGTTAAAAATAACCATTTGTTATATATTATTTATCATTAATACAACTTTTCAAATCATGGTAATTATTTTATTTTATTTTATCATATAGAAAAAATTCAAATAATTTTTTTGTAATATAATTTATTTAATTACATAAAATATAATTAATAATGATCAAATAAATATTTTATTGTATTTAATTTTAGTATTATTTGTTATCAAATAACTTAATAATAATGTTATTTTTTTGTTATATACAAAATTTTGATAGTAAACATAATATTTTAAAAATAATGATAACTATATTATTTTGACATATAAAATTTGTATTCACCATAATCCTAGTACATTTAAGCACATGGATCTTTATTAATAAATCACTTTAAACATGATATTTTTGGAACTGCCAACAAAAGAGAGTTGCACGCACACATACATTCTAAACAAACTTAACCACCATACATTTACATTTAGTTACTCATTTAAAAATTGATAATCTCATATTATATTACATAAGTATTACTAATATATAAAATTAACAATTTTTTTACCATTTATAAGGTGTAATGATTAAATAGAAATAAATTTAATTTTTAATTAATTCACAATTTTCTATATGTTAGAGTAACTTAGCTGGTGAAAGAATGAATTGAGAATTCTAAATTGAGAGTATTTGATTAGTGAAGTTAAAATGGATCTAACCATTACATATTAACTATCTTCCATAATAATGAATTTGAAGGGGGTGATAAGTTGGGAAGAATGACTTATACGTGAGAATAGGAGATGCAAGATGACTAGCAATAAGGGAGAAAACTTAAATGCATTGAATATATATATATATATATATTATCACTTTTCCAATGTATGTATCATATTGTATATTTTTTTTTCTATTTATCTCGGTTTAATAATCTCTTTCGAATTTCATTTAATATACTTAAATTTATATTAATTGTAAAATATAATATATCTTCTTTTATAAAACAATTATATCAAATAGCATTATAAGCAATTGTCTTATGCTTTGGTGTTCAAGACAACCCAAAGAGGAGGACCTCTTTGGATCATTCCATTTTAAGTAAAATAGAACAAGGTTCACGAGATGTCAAAAAATTGGGTCCGGAAGTCGTATACATCTGGAATCTAAACAGGATGATACAATATAAATAGTTGAATCTAAACTTGTTGGTCTAATTTAAAAAAATATGATCCAATTGGATACAATCATAAATTTGTGGTTGGTAGTACATACAAGAAATTAGATGCCAATATCCTAAACGAAATGTGGCTGATGTTCAGCCATTATGTTTATGAGCTTTGCTTTTCCTCACGGTAGCCCTTCTAATTTCCAATTTTACCATATCCAAACTAAAGCCCTCACACATAGGTTATATTCCATGCCATCAGAAATTATGCATAGTAAAAGGGGTTTCTCCAATATTATTCTCCGTACACGAGTGAAAAGGAAATAATTTTTTAGCTATTTTGATCATCATATTCATTTTTTAGTTTGGATATAATACACATTAGGGGTGAAACTAAACATGGAATCCAAACTATCTAATAATTTACTACGGCTAATTAAATTGAATCGATATAAACGAAGATATAACAAGTTACAAAGTATAACATTTTTCAAACAACTATTGCTGTAAGATTTACCTTGCCCTATTAGAATTAGGTAGTTAAATTATCATATTTACATTCCTAAATGTAGCAAAATAAACTATATCACATCATAATGTGCAGCTCCATCATCAACCATTCAACTAATTATACCATCTTTGTAAAAATGGGATGAAAGTATGGATTTTAGTGTATGGTCCATGTATAATTTGATGTGAAGACCTAAGTTCACATTAGTTCATTGCCACGGTTTGTTTAATTGTGAAGATGAGGACGTGGTTCCGAGAAAAGGGACAATAAGGAAATCAATATTTGTTGTATGGTTTATTGTCAGCTTGACATTTACTACTCTACCTTATGTTAATCCTTGAACATGATTATTAACACGTTTTGTTCTGGTTTAGTCGAAATCACTTTAGCAACCCACCACTCTCATTAATATAGGAAGAGTAGCCACTCTCTATACTGCGAGAAGTCAATCGTAATTTCTATCATCGTTCCCTAGAATCACATTATGCAAAACTAAAAGCGTAAAGGTAAATTACTTGGGTTAGAAGCTTGGTAGAGTGACTCTTTAAATATATTTTTTCTCCTGAAAAAAATTAAAAGGGAGGGGATTAGTTATATGACTCAATGAGTGGGATGTTATGGTTAGTCTTAAAAAAACTTATAACAACTTTCTTATTCACGAGTTTTTTCTTAGAAAATCTTTTCAATGTTTCCCCTTACTCAGGATTGGTTTAACACACAATCATACTTGCCCTTTTATAAAAAAAGGGTTCATACGTTTGCAAAGTAGTTCGCCGACTACTACACTTGTGAACCAGAGTATCTTTACCGTTCACCCTAATAAAAGTCACTGACTTCTACCATGAGTATAAGTGTGACATCAATTGTCCGACCCTCGAGCCCAAAGATACTTTGTGTCCGCAATGCGGGACAAGACCTCTCCCCCTCCGACCTCGGCCTCAATGTGCATGAAGCTCCCTAAGCTTCTCGACATACTCGATGATAGGCTTCCCTTATACTCCCCGAGTTATCCAGCTACCATTGGAACCAACACTACCTCATATTGAGCGCCTCGATGGTTCCGAACTCATAGCATGCACAAACAATAGTTTTAGGAATTATATCCATCATATTTAGTGCTACCAACCCAATGAGCCTGACAACACGTCTTTGACTCCATAATTGTTGGCCCAACAAGTTTGATGACCTGGTTTCGGCTCAACAGCTACTAACCCATCAAGTTTGATGACCTAACTTCGACATGGTGGTAGTTCACATAATTATAAAAGGTTTTCATAGCTTATAAGCTTACTTGTCTACAGGCTTTGCCCCATGCCTATTGGCATTAGGCCCACTTCACGAGTTATTTTCAAAACTTGGCCTTGGGTTATATTAGTTTCAAAACCGAGGCCTCAAGTCTACTAGAGGAATTCTGGCTATCAGAAATGTCTCCCAAAATGTTTAAGTAGTTTCACGCAGTAAAGGGAGACCATTCCTGGAAAATGGTTTTCAAAAATTGAAAAATGTGTTCATCACTCCAACCCGGTGTGATGTTGGAAATTCTCACTCACCGGGTAACTGTGGCATGTTCGTCCTGACTGGATTCTAGTTACTAATGTGCTTATCTGTACCAGTACTTGCACAACCAGTTCATACATGGGTCGAGTATCCATATAAGGAAGGTTTAGCATAAAAGACCTTTAACTTCCAAATATTTGCATATAAGTCCTTAATTTATGCATTATTGCAATTAGGTCCCTAAAGTTCATAATTTTAACTATAAGTCCCTAATGCTTAATTTATTTTTAATTATGTTCCTAAGGTTTCCAATATCTATCTTAGATCCTTAATTTTTCCCTAAATTACCAATTGGTTCTTAATTTCCTCAAAATTACTAATTGGTCCCCAATTTTTCTAAAAATCACCAATTGGCCCTTAATTGAATCAAAATTGCTAATTGACCCTCAATTAAGAGTTAATTTCATGAAAATCTCCCAATTTTTCCTTTAATTTTAATTTGACCCCCCGAAATCTCCTTTCATCAAATTAACCTCTAAACTTGGACAATTGTCCCCTATCATGAGCTGAATCATCTTCCCTATGTCTACCTCATCATTTTTAAGCTTTAGCAGGCCAAAAATGGTTTAAATATGAGCTCGAATGGAGCTTTGCCGAAAAAATTGGTACAGAGAGGGAAAGCTTTGATTTCTTACTAGTGAGGATCCAGTGATCGGAGCTCTCATTTCCTTTGAGTTGCTCTCTCCCTAAGGATCCTTCTTATATCAAACTACGCCTTAACCTGAGTAGTGCAAATTTCATATTTTCATTTTTAGTAAAATTGCACTATGAATAGTACTTTCCAGCGAAGGGCGACGAAGGGGACTTACCAATTCAGCTCAGGGAAGGTCGGGGCACTTCTAGGGGTGGTTTGAAGAGCTTGGTTTGACCGCAATTAGGCCGAGGATGGCTTGAATTGAACTCGAAAAGTTCAGGTTATAGACCGTCGAGGAGCGACGGTACTGTGCGAGCTTGCCGATGCTTCTTCAACGATCCTCCAATTGAATAGAGGATGCAATCATGTACCTAACTCCCTTAGGATTCTATAGAACCCAAATTCGCCTTCGGAGGTGGAGAAAAGTGCCCAAGTTGAAGCTTTGGTTCGAGCTTCTTCAGGAAACTGAGCACTTCTTCTTCTTTGAGCATTTAAGGGATGAGGAGGATGAATGGAGATGAGCTATTTATATAGAGAACGCAAGGACTGATAGGTCTATCCATTCATCAATCACTCAACCTCAATCTCGCTCATTTATGGTCGTAACGAAGAGATTTATAGGTCTTCGAAAAAAGGGCATCCATTTTGAGCTTTCCCTCCTACCGTTTAAAGGTAAACGATGACACGGTGTCACGCGTGCGAGCTTCGCACGTGTGGACTTGCCATGTGACGCTCTGTAATTGGCTAGCTTTACTGACGTGGCTTCATACTCAGTAGTCTAGTCAACCTTTGACAAGTTGATCAGACACGTGGCAGCCTCCCAACGTTCCAACATGGTTGTTGACCGTGTTCAATCTACTGTAGACCATGACGTGTGGCATCCTCTAATTGGCCAATTTAAATGCATTAGATTTCCTACCTGATGCATAATGCCACTACCATGTGTCAACCTTTGATTGGTTGAGGCCATCCCACGTGGCACTACCACGTGTTGACCTCTAATAGGTCGATCATTTCTTCGACATCCTTTTCGGATGCTCATGAGGCATCCTTACCACGTGTCAGATCCTCATTGTTTGGTCTTACTGGCGGGGCTTTTTCGACATTGACCGTTGATTGGGGACACATGTCACACTCCTATTTGTTAATCGTCGCTGACGTAGATTTTCCTCCTTTGATAGTTGGCCGATGACACATGTCACGCTCTGATTGGTCAACGTTGACTAGGCGCACTTCACCATGTGTCACACATTGATTGGTCGTGTCTGCTAACTAGGCGCTGACATATAGTGGTTTGTTGACTGGTTGGACTATTGACCGGTTCGGTCATACCGGGTTTGGTTACCCTAAATCGAAAATCAGACGATTCAGGCCTGATTTGACCGATTTTCTAAATTTTAAAATTTCTAAATTTATCTAAATTCATTTTCTATCCAATGGTGGCTTCAACTTTCCAATTTTATATTTTTAAGCCATCTAGAAAAATTAATCTTTAAATTGGTTATTCACGGTTCGATCTGATTCAGGTCTGGTTCACCCTGAACCGGTCCGATTTTCATATCCATTCCACTTCATGGTTTTTCTTCATGATTTTTGTGATTTATTGGCTACTTGGGATTTTCCAAATTCCTGTTTTGACCTTTATTTACCAATTCTGGTTCACTTAAATCATCGGTTTTCTCTCAAAAATTTCCAATTTCCTATTATGGTTTCCTTGGTCTGAGAGAACTTGGTTTACAACTCTCTCCACCTTGTTGGAGTTTTTCCCTCAAAACTTACGAGGCATCCCTTAAATAGTGAATAATTTTCTGTATCGTCAACTTGTGATTCATTCGGATATGATGTCATGGGGTATGTCCCCCTCTTGGTCGCATCTCCCTTGGGTATCCTTGTGCCTATCTGTCCTTTGGGTATCTTTCCTTTCCATGCGTTGGGCATCTATTATTTTATCAATCACTTTTCCATTTTTCTTAATGGCATGATTTGATGTTCATGCTTGAGGAGAAGATTATGTAGTGATATGGCCTCCCACTTCTTTTCTCTTGAGCATTTCCTTGCTCATACACATTTTCCCTAGGCAATTTACCACTATGGTGTAAACCTTATTCTTTGGAGTTAAGGAAAACTGGAAAAGAACCGGTCAAATCGAGTAAGAGAACCGAACCGGTTCACAAACCTGATTATCAGGAAACATGCAAATTGGAGAATTTACAACTCCCAAGTGACTCAAAATGGTTCATAAACCTTAGAAAAGAACCTTAGGATTTATTGAGAGAGAAAAACTAGACCAGTTCGAGTGAACCGAATTCGAACCAGATTGAACTGGTTTATGAACTAGAACAAATAGAGAGAGGGTAAACCGGGAAAATTATGGATCCCAAGTGACCTAAAGAGTCGCATAATCCATGGAAAAGGACTTTAGGATGAATGGGGGATGAAAACCAAGCTGGTTTAGGTGAACTAGATCCGAACTAGATTGAACCGGTTTGGACCGATTTGAACCACTATTGAACTGAATTCTAAATTCATTTTTCTAGGTGGCTTAAAAAATTAAAATTGGAGTTTTGAGGCCCTCATTGGATAGAAAATGAATTTAGAAAGTTTTAGATATGAAAAATTCAGTCGAATTGGGGGTGAACTGGCCGGTTTAAGCTTTGAACCCGGTTTGAACTAGTCCGGTACGGTTCGGAACAGTGTCGTTTTATTCCCTCAGATAACAACACTGTTCACTCGCCAGAAAATTGCGTAGCACCGGCGAAGCTGAAAAGTCTCCGACCAGAAAGTTTTAGGCAATGAATGACCGCTATTAAGGCGCCAATCGAATGGCTAAGAAGTCCCCGAGCTTCCAATATAAAGAGCCCCTCCTCATTCATCCTCTCCACACCTAAAAACTCCATTTTCTCTCAACTGCTCCATTTTCTGGTGAAGCTCAAACCAGAGCTCTGACTTGGGCATTTTTCTGAGCCAAACAAGGTGAGGTTGGATTCTTTAGAATTGGGGAGAAGTTAGCGACATGCATGTAGTCTCCATTTGCTTCGAGAGTTGTCGGAGAAACGTTGACGTGATCGAACAGCAAAGCAGCTTCGGCGAACTGAAGTTGCCCTATTTTCACCAAGATGAAATTGGCCAATTCAAGCATTTCTTAGGTCAAACCAAGCCCTCCCAACACCTCCACAGCCCTCCTACAGCTGAATTAGAGCTGAAAGATAGGCCAATTCAGCTCCCCTCTGTAATTTCTAACTGGTGCTAGAGAGAGAGCCAATAGAACTTCGATGATGAAATTCTCACTTAATACAGCATCAATTGATGCAATTCTTATTTCTAGGAGTAACCTTAAGACATGAGCTATCTGCCCAGAATGAAAGCTCAGACCGCCGCGCCCCCGACATTATGCTTTCGAAGCTTTTTCTCTATAAGTCCAATTTTTCGGAGAAGCTCCGTTTTAGCTCATTCCGGCCCTAAATCGTGCGATTCAAAGTGCAATTGAATCGTATGAAGGTGTAAGAACTCCAATGTAACTTCAATTTCAACAATTAAACTCATTTTATTGGTCAATTTGATGAAATCAAATTCGATAAAGTTAGAAGGTTGAAATTGGGGGAAAATTTAGGGGAAATTTGGGAATTTAAAAAATTAAAGGGACTAACGTACAATTTTATAAAATTGAGGACCAATTAGGCATGGCAAAGATGTTGGAGGACCAATTAGGGAATTTTTGGAATTTTTAGGGCAAAACTTACCATTTTTGTAAAGTAGGGGCAAAATGATAATTTTGAAAAAATTGGGGGACCAAATTGGAAATTTGGGAAATTAAACCCCTTTTTGTGAATTTGAATAAATTGAGGTCCTAAGGTAAATTTTAAAATTTTTGGAACTCAATTTGAGGAAAAATAAACATTAGGGACTTAAAGTTAAAGAAAAATATCTTTAGGGAAAGTTGGTTTTCTCATTTATTTAGGATGAATGAGGGCTATTAGGCCAAATAATAATGAACAAAAATGTTCATATCATGTAGAAAAACGAAGTACCGAGAACGTCAGTTAAGACGAGTTCGAGTAAGGATAACAAGTCGGCTAAAAGAAATTTCACTGCACTATCAGGTTAGTGGGATTTTTATATCATACCCAGTTGGGATGATAAGTACCTCGAAAAAAAATGAAAACCCGCTGCTAAATGGTATTTTAAACATCACACATGAGAGGAGTGATGTGAAAATGATGTAGAAAAATTACTTACTGGTTGTAAGTAGATCATACCTAGTTGGTATGATGAAACTTGCTCAAAGGAAGTGGAAAACCCGTTCATCAGTTATGAGCGGAGATATTCTCATACTTGGTTAGTATGATGGACAGTTGAAAGTGTTCTCCCTTGACTGTGTGCCACTCCTTAAAAAATTTAGGATATCTTCTTGACGGGAGCTCGAATAGATCTATTAGGCCAGAGGCCTCGGTTTTGGAACTTGGGGGCTATGATGCCCAATTTGGAAAATTACAACAATGGGCCCTAGGCTAGTTGGCACGAACAGGAGCTCATAAGCAAACATGATTTATATGCCATGAAAACTTAAGTAATTGAATTGTTTGGTTATGGTACCAAGACAGGACTGACATACTCAGTCATCTAGCAGCAGTGCGACATGATAGGTCTACAGACTAGTCAAGATAAACAGTTGCAGGTTGAGTTGAGGGTCGAGGCTGTTGGACTAGTGGCACCACAAATTATATGGCATTACGTGAAAATATTGTGCATGCACTGTGTTTATAGAACCTTCAAAATGCCCAAGAGGGGTAGTAATGTGTCCTAGAGCCCTGGACGACTTGGTGGATATAAGGGCAGTTAGTCATACCAGAAGCCTTGCGAAGCTCGACATAGCTTCAAGTTCATGAGACTAGGATGGTGTCGGGATGAGGTCTCTGTCCTCATACGGACACGGAGAATCATTACGGGATTGTAGGTCGGATATCGTAAACATCCACTCATTCTCAGGGTAGAAATGGACGTGCTTCTATCTAAGTGGCCAATAAAGTCTCTCCGACGCCACACGTGGGTTCAGTGGACGTACTGGCCTGCAATTGTGTGTTTGACCTTCATGATGAAGGATGTATATTGGGTGATGACACACCGTGGTTAATAAGAAATGGTGATAAAAATCAAAATTTGAAATAAAAGGTTTTTAAAAGAAAATAAGGAGTCTGACACACTCTAAATCAAACATTTTTCCTAAAAATTTAAATTTTGAAAACCCATTCACTGAGTCGTTATACTCACCTCCTCCCTTATATCCCTTTCAAGAAAGCCTACCCCAATGACCATCAACTAATACGTCTGTGAGACAGGTATAATCAGTTTAAAATTTTATGTAGTTTTGATTTATCTTATTCTAGGAAATGTACAGATTTAAAGGATGTCTTACTCTTTACGGTTTATAAACAAGGGGTAACCCTTAATAAACCGGGAGAGTGGTGGGTTGATCACGGGGATCCGACCAAACCAGATTAGGGCGTGACAACTTGAGTGGTATCAGAACCTGTTTTCTCGAATACATAATTAAGACTAGAAAAGATAGTAAATCATAGGAATGTTTTTAAAATTTTCAAAAGGCTCCCAAGAGAGGATCCAAGAAAACTAGGAATGGCGTTACCAATGCCACCCAACTCTCTGTCACCATAGGGAGATCACCGTAAAATACTCGAGAAGTCCCAAGAACCAAGAGACATTAGTGAGAAGTATCCAGAAGGATGGTGTTAGGATCTGCTGAGGTCATAATTTTGAGTACGAAGGAAGCCAAGTTTAAGGCTAGGAACACCATCAATGGCTTATAACCTTACTAAGAAGGACACTTCTCAAGAACCCAATAGCTTCCCATCTATTTCGTAGACACTTTTTGTAATAGGGGCTAAAACCCCAACCTATTGTACTACCTCTCCAATAATAAAGAACTTCAAGTTATAAAAAACTAAGTCTCTCAAAAATCATGTGACCTTGCGCCTCAAGTTGTAGAAAGATTGCACAAGAAAGGTAAACAAACAAACCCGCGTTACCCTAGACACCATAGAGACCAAAGAGATTCCCATCCCAAATAAAGGAATAAATCAAGGGAATTATTAGGCGAAGAAAGCATGATAAGAAAACCATCAAGGTAACTGAGGAGTCTAGGAGAACACTTGAAGTAATAGCTAGACAAGAAAACGACCTATTACAAGTTGTAAGGGAAATAGGACAGGAAGTGAAGAAATATCCCACAACACAAGGATTTAGAATAATACTTTCCAAGGATAGAAACAGGACTCCTTCTCAGAATTTTAACCAAATTTAGGAGGAAGCTCTTCAAGATTCTAGCGTAAGGCAAGAAAAAGGGCTGGCAGTAGGACCAAGATAAACTGCAAACTGAACAAAGGGTTGATGAAGAGAATTCTCCCTTAAATTTTCAGCCATCTAGGAGCAAGGAAGGAAGCGCCTCTACAAGAGAAGACAAACCAAGCATTTGACAACTAATGGGATGTCATGGGATAATAAGCGCGACCTACTTTGGAAAAAGCAGAGAAGTCAAATTGGAGTTTCAGATCAACATAGTAGAAGTAAGCAGATCGTAATAACAAGATAGTCAAGGAGAATAAAAGATGCCCTAAGAAGGACCGGGAAGTAGTAAGGACTACACCCTAAAAAGGGAAATGGAATGGTTATTAAGGACAAGAAGACTCGAGAGACAACTGCTTCAAGATAATTAGACAAGGTGAATAGTAGGGGAGGGACAGGTAACGAACCAAATCTCGTGAGGGTCATAG
Organism: Trapa incisa; assembly: GCA_030064435.1. Lineage (NCBI taxonomy): Eukaryota > Viridiplantae > Streptophyta > Magnoliopsida > Myrtales > Lythraceae > Trapa > Trapa incisa. The sequence goes on along the minus strand of CM057777.1, from coordinate 9,241,891 downwards.
ATTAAACTCTAGTAAAGAAAGGAAAGATGGAAAGGCTAAACATTGGGAAAAGAAGGTTGGAGGAAATCCTTAAAGAGATCAATAGTCAAGACCAAATTGACGACCAAACTCAAAGCTAGAAGTAGATTAAGTAAGCCTCGCACAAAGAAGTCTTGAACAAACCATGTATGAACCTTTCCAAAGTAAGAAAACTTGCGCATGATACAAGTAGAATTAATGGAATGGTACAAGGACGTACCACTAGATTTCTCAGAAAGGATGCATGGGAAGGACGACATCAAAGCATGTCATTTAATGATTAGATACTTCCAAAGAATGAATGAAAAACTTATCGGTGAGGGCACGATAGTGGGAGCTAAGTGTGGAGGAAGCTTGCTCTCATCTTGGGGATCCTTCATGGATCGATTGGAAGCTCAAATAGTGGCCTAACGATTTGAAATCAATTGGAACAGTGCTTAGTTTAATGAAATGAAATTCAAGACTTACCTGCGAATGGCGACAGTAAGGACTTACCAAGGAGGTGCACAGAGGACTTAGGCATGACTAGGGATAGTAGGAGACCTTGGGTTGGCCACAGGTGATTGTGGTGAGGCTCGAACTTGGCTTGACCAGGTTTGAGCAAAGTCGGGGTTGCAGTGACTTCACTATATGATTGCCTCGAGTTGGGTGATGTGGTATCTGACTCAGGCTCTTTGTCAACCTTTGTGTAAACCCTGTACTTTTGAGTTAAGGAAAATCGGGAAAAGAACTAGCCAAACCGAGTAAGAAAACCGAGACGGTTTACAAACCCGATCATTTGGGAACAAGCAATTTGGAAATTTACAACTTCTGAGTAATCCAAAGGGTTTATTAAAGCTTGGAAAAGAAACTTAACACAAATTAGAACAGAAAAACTAAATTGGTTCATGGGAATGAGAATTCTAAAGTTAAGCATGATTGCTTGAGAGTAGTGTGAGGATGGGTGACCTCTTGGGAAGTATGATTTTTTTTGTAACCAGAAATTTCGGTCAAAACTTTTTATGCAAACGTACCCTTATCATAAATAGCCATAAATTAATATATATTTAATTATTGTAATTAATACCAATAATTTAATAACTAAATTAAATTATTGGAATTAATACAAATAATTTAATACCGAAATTAAATTATTGGAATTAATACCAGTAATTTATGGCTATATTAATACTAGTAATAAATCTCTCCCATTTAATACACGATTTTTACACCTATATAAAGAGGTCATCCCCATTCATTCTCCTCACACCTGAACATTTCTCTCTCTCTCTACTGCTCCATTTCCCGGTGAAGCTCGAACCAAAGCTTCGACTTAAACAAAGTTCGGGCTCTTTAGAACTGGGGAGAAGACATATATCTAATAGCAAACTCCGGTCAATCCGAGAATCGTTGGAGAAGCGCCGACATGATTGAATAGTGAAGCAACTCCGGCGAACCGAAGCTACCCTATTTCGGCCAAGTTGAAATCGGCCATTTCAAGCCCTCCCAACACTTCCTCAGCCTTTCCACGGTCGAATTAGGACCGGAAGGTAAGCCAATTCAGCTCCCCTTTACAATTTTTGATTGGTGCTAGAGAGAGAGTCGACCGAATTTAAAATAACGAAATTCTAATCCAATTCCGCATCAATTGATGCGATTCTTAATTCTATGATGAACCTCAGGACGAGACCTATCTGCCTAAATCAAAAGCTCGGACCGACGTGCCTTCACTGGTGAGTAATCGAAGCTTTCTCTCTCTATAGTTCATTTTCCGGCGAAGCTCCGTTTGAGCTCGTCCCGGCGTTAAAACTTGCTATCCACATTTCTAAAGAATCGTATGAACATGTAGAAACTCAATTTCAACTTCAATTTCAACAATTGGAAACGTTTGATGGGTCAATTTGATGAAATCAAATTCGACTATGTTAAGAAGTTGGAATTGGGGGGAAATTAGGGATTTTTGAAATTCAAAGGTCTAAAGTGAAATTTTATGAAATTGAGGACCAATTGGGCATGAAAATAATGTTGGAGGACGAATTGAGAAATTTTAGAATTTTTGGGGCAAAACTTACCATTTTTGTAAAGGAATGGCAAAATGGTAATTTTGGAAAAGTTGGAGGACCAAATTGGAAATTTGAGAAATTAATCCCCTTTTGTGAAATGGAATAAATTGAGGTCCTATGATAAATTTTAGAAGTTTTGGGACTCAATTTGAGGAAAAAACCAGCATTTGGTACTTAAAGTTAAAGAGAAATAACTTTAGGGACCTATTTGCTAATAAATGAAAGTTTGACTTAATTATTCATTTGGAATGAATGAAGGTGATTAGGCCGAAGGATAATGAACCAAGATGTTTATATCGTGTAGGAACACGAAGTACCGGGAACGCCAGCAAGGACAAGCTCGCATGAATACCAAGAACCAGTCTAGTGGAATTTACGGCATTAATGGGTGAGTGGGTTTACTAACATCATACCCAGTTGGGATGATGAGCACAACTTAAAATTAAAAACCACTTACCGGTTATGAGTGGAAATTTTATATCATACCCAGTTGGGAATGATAAGTACCTCGGTATGAAAACCCACTATTAAGTGGTATTTTAAACATCACTACTTAGAGGAAGTGATGTGAAAATCATGTGGAAAAACTACTTACCGATTATAAGTAGATCATACTCGGTTGGTATGATGAGACTTCCTTGAAGGAAGTTGAAAACCTGTTCATCGGTTATGAACAGAGGTGTTCTTATACCCGGGCGGTATAATGGATAGAGAAAACATATGTTTTGTCGGAAGTGCTCTCTCCTCACTGTGAGCCAATGCTTAAAAAATTTGGGAGACCTTCTCGACGGGAGCTCGAATAGCTCTGATAGGTCGGGGGCCTCGATTTGGGAACTTGGGGCTAAATGCTCGATTTTGAAAATCTCGTACAGTGGGCCCAAGGCCAGTTGGAACAGCTCGTAAATGAACATGATATATGTGCCATAAAACTTAATAAGTGAATTGTTTGGCCATGGTACCAAGATAGGACCGACATGCTTAGTCAACTAGCGGCAGTGCGACATGACAGGTCAACGGACCAGTCAAGACAAACAACTGCGAGTTGAGTTGAGAGTCGAGGCCGTTAAACTAGTGGCACCACAGATTACATGGTAATATGAGAAAATATTGTTTGTGCATGCACTATGAGTGCAGGATCATCAAGACACCCATGGGGGGTAGTGATGCGTCCTAAGGGCACTGGACGACCTGGTGGCTATAAGGGCAGTTCGTCATTCCAAGTGTATGTGCGAAATTTGGAGTAGCACCAAGCGCATGAGATCAGGGTAGGGACATGATGAGGTCTTTGTCCTCATACGGACACGAAGAAGTGATTTCGGGATTATGGGTCAGATGTCGCGTACATCCACTCATTCCTAGGGTAGAAGTGGAAGTACATCCACTCATTCCACACGAAGAAGTGATTTCGGGTGGCAGGAAAAGTCGTTCCGAAGCCACTAGCGGGTTCAATAGTGATATTGTCTTCCGAATGTGTGTAACCTTCATGATAAAAGATGTGTGTTGGGTGATGACACACTGGTAATTAAGAAATAATGGAAAAACTTAAATTTTTTAATGAAGGGATTTTTTAAAAGAAAGGAGTCTGGCAAACTCCATATAAATATATTTTTTTAAAATTCAAAAGATTTGAATCCCATTCACTGAGTAGTTATACTCACCCCTCCCTTATACCCCTTTCAGGAAGTCCCGGAAAGCTGAATCTTAAAAGACTTATGAATTAAACGCCTGCAATACAAGTACGATTAATTTAAATTACTATGTAGTTTTGATTTATGATATTCCTGAAAAAGGTGCAGGTCTATAGAACGCCTTACTCTTTACGATTTATAATATATGGGGAAACCCTTTAGGAAATGGGAGAGTGGCGGGTTGATCACGGGGATACGACCAAACCGGATCGGGGCGTGACACTTTGCCACATTGACTTGCCATGTGGTGACCTCCAATTAGCCACTTAGGTTGACATGGCTGTTGATTGACTTTTGACCGTTGATGCATCGTCACGTGGCATTCTCTAATTGGTTGATTTAAATATGTTAATATTCTCTTTGTAATATTCGTCCATGCCACGTGACCTCTCTAGATTGGTTGAAGGTTTCTATTGTGGATTTCCATGTGTCACTTTGATTGGTTGGTCCTCTCAGATGTCCTGGTCGTCAGCTAACTCGGTGCACCGTCCACATGTCACCTTCTGATTAGTTTATTTCGCTGACGTGGGTTTTTGGTCAGTATGGCCATTGACTTTCGCCATGTGCCACCCCCTGATTGATTAGCGCTTCTATACGTTGACCAAGCGGCTGTCAGAGAACGCTCGTAAAAGCGTCGCTCGGTGATTGGTCACGCCCACTAACATGATGCTCACGTAGTATCTGGTCCGTTGACCTGCTCTGACCATTGGCCAGTCCAATTTAATCAAATTTTGGTGACTTGAGACTAAAATCAATCGGTTTATGCCAAATTTGACTAGATTTCTAAAAATTAAAAAATTTCTAAATTAATCTAAAATTATTTCCTACATGATAGTATCATCAATTTACCATTTTCCCTTATTAAGACACCCTAAAAAATAAATCTTTAAATTTATTCTTCTCGGTTCTATCCGGTTCAGGTCTGGTTTTATCTAGTTCTTTTCTTAATTGGTTGAATTCTTGCCTAATCAAGGTATGTGGGTTGGTTTTTATCCAACATTGTTCACTTAGTGAAGTCACGGTTCAATCAAAACTTTAGTTTTCCTTTGAAATTTTCTTGTTCTCTTACTTAACGAGGATAGAGCTTACAACACCCAAGATTCCAAGAAAGTTCTAATGTTGCATCATGTAGTGATACAAAGAAAGAGGGATTAGGAGCTCCATCAACCTTGGACAAGGATTGTACCTAAGAATCTACAACTAGACGCAAGAGAAGGTTGAGTCGAGCCAAGCATTGTAGCAAGAACTTCTTAGGAAAGCTTAACTAAGAATTTGATCACCCTTTTCGTTTTGAGTAGCAAGGTGATAAACACTCTTATATTGTAAAGTGAGTATTTTAACTCCAGTGTAATCTTGTACATGAGAAATGATAGTTGTGTATTCTTTTTTGGGACAACAAAATCAAATAGAATGATATATGTTTTTGAAATACGAGGTGCTTAGCCTAATATATGGAAATGGTCAAAAACAACGATGGAAAATGCCATGAACCACAAGGTACGAGATGCCTAATAGAACCAAGGAAAAGCATGATTGTTTAAGTTTGAGTGATTGGGTTAAATGGTTATAAGAAACAACAAGTGACCTAGTGGAATAACTTGGAAGTTTGAATAACGTACATAAGAAGGGTATGAAAATAGTGAGAATATCCTTAAGCTAAGTTATAATAAGGGATTTTTCATAAGGCAAATAGGCAATGAATGATAAATCACCTAAGGGTTTTAGAGGTGGATAAAGGAAAAAGTATTAAATGTGAACACCACCCCTGGGATATAAGCATCACTTACGAAATCAAATGTATTCTTGGGGCTCCCGACAATCGATTGTCAAGATGTGAGGATAGTTCCTTTAAATCCAAAGAGCTTGAGCATTAAGGCTCAAGTTTAATAGTAAGGGGATGATGAGCAACTCGAGACATGAGACATGCGTAATCGTAAATTAGGATTTGTTTAAGGCAAGTGCCAGTATGAGATAAAACATGAAGGATATTAAGGAAATATCACATTGGATTAAGATCTCGAATGAGGTATGGATGTAATAGGCCAAAACTTGTGGTATGGTTAACCAAAAGTGAAGGTGAGATGTTAAGATTGGTGTGATATGGTGGCTACAAAGCTGGTGTGATGGGCCAAACACTCGAGAGTTATTAAAACATTCTATGTCATTATGGAATAAAATAGTAAATGGAGACCTAAGACATCGATGGTCCGAGAATAGGTCAAGTATCATTGGAAAAGTTCTGACACCCATATACCATTGATAACCAAGTCGTGGTAATGAGGTATTTGCCAAGGAGTTTACCCATAAGGTGTGACAGTTCATTATTAAAGTATAAAAGGAACAATTTAGGACTATGATAACCATGACGAGTCATAGTTAAGATTTGAAAAATGATGTAAGAAGTGTGAAGTATCCCATAAATCTAGAAGCAACTAGATTGGATTATGGTAACCACGATGGATTTAAATCCAAATTTTTAGGAAGGGTATAATGTATCATCCTAGAAATTGGTGTACTACTAAGAAAATCCAAACATAATTTTGTGAATAAGTAAGAAGGATGAGTCTTAATCCTCAAAAAGGGTCAATAAGGGTTGTTGCCTTAAGTGGCACAACTTGAGCGTAAATTCTATAGTATCCAACAAATTGAGGTATAATAGCCATTGAATAAGGAAATGAGAAGTAACCCCACATGGATGGATGGGGTATGATAAGGAAAGAGGTGTTTAATAGACCTCAAATTTTAAATTTGTCCTTATGGAAACTGGACATCGACAAGTGATAGGTTGAATGAAAGGCTCCACCTAAGGATTAGTACCGGAAATTTATGATGAGTGTCTCTATATTAACAACTGGTAGATAAGAACACTAGTGAGACAACGCTTGTGTGAGACCTCATGGTGCCTAAGACTTGAGAATTAAGGAAAACAAAAGGAGAATCACCCTCTTGTGATAAGGAATGTATCTCGTAACCAGTACATTACGAGGAAAGGTACTTAAGTATTATAATGAATTTGACTTATGAAATAGAAACCAAAAATGTTCTCTAACTTGAGACATATTAGGGGTCAACATAAACCATAAGGTGGAATAGATCCTATGGAAGAATAAGAGATGCACGAATTGTGAGTGCAATAAATGAAAGGAAATTAAGTAGGTAAAAGAGAAGATCTTGAGAAAGATCACGGTCACTCGTTTGTTAGTGTTGTGTGATGTCAACACAAGGACGAAATTATGCATTAAAATAGTAAACATCTTAGCGCGGGTACGATTGTAGACCCTTACAACCATGCACAAATTTGAGGAAGTTATACCATCAAGCACGAGATCTCTAACAGGCACTTGAGGAACAAGTACTTAGATGTGCAAATGTGATAGTGGGATGAAGAAAAGGGAAAGCACCCAGAATGAGTAAGTATAGAAGAGTACTTATAAGGGTATGTTGCAAGTATATTGTGGACTGATAAGGGGTCATGCCCATGTCTACTTAAAAGTCATGACTTATAATAGTGAAATATTTCTAACCTTATAAACCCAAAATACTTCTCTATTTTATCTAATTTGGAATCATATTCTCAACATCCACCCTCATGTGCAACATGGATACACTTGTCACGTGCAATTTTAAACTCGCCCTCAACAACTATCTATGTAAAACCCGTCCCTTTGAGCTAAGGAAAACTAGGAAAAGAACCTGTCAAACCAAGTGAGGATTCAGAACCAGTTCAAAAACCCGATTCTTTCTGAACAGGCAAGTTGGGAATTTACATCTCTCGGGTGATCCAAAGGGTTAATTAAACCTTGGAAAAGAAACTTAAGACAAATTAGAAAACAAAAACCAAAGTGGTTCAGGTGAACTAGATTTCATAAGAACTTTAAAGTTAAGTGTGCTTACTGCTTGCCTAAGAGTAGTGTGAGGATGGGTGACCTCCTGTAAAGTATGAATTTTTTTGTAACCCGAAATTTTGGTAAAAAATTTGTATGTACGCCTTATCATAAATTAATATATATTTAATTATTGTAATTAATATCAATAATTTAATACCTAAATTAAATTATTAGAATTAATACCGAAATTTAATTTATTGGAATTAATACCGAAATTAAATTATTAGAATTAATACCAATAATTTATGGAAATATTAATAATAATAATAAATCTCGCCCATTTAATACACGAGTTTTACGCCTATATAAAGAGATCATCCCCATTTCATTCTCCTCACACCTAAACATTTCTCTCTCTCTCTCACTACTGCTCCATTTCCCAGTAAGGCTCGAACCAGAGCTTTGACTTGAACAAAGGTCGGGCTCTTTAGAACCGGGGAGAATACAGCTATCTGATAGCAAACTCCAGTCAATTCGAGAATCATTGGAGAAGCGTCGGCGTGATAGAATAGTGAAGCAGCTCCGGCGGACCGAAGTTACCCTATTTCGGCCAAGTTGAAATCAACCATTTCAAGCCCTGCTCAGGCCAATACAAGCCCTCCCAACACTTCCTCAGCCTTTCCACGATCGAATTAGGACCGAAAGGTAAGCCAATTCGGCTCCCCTTTATAATTTTCGATTGGTGCTAGAGAGAGAGTCGACCGAATTTCAATGACGAAATTCTAATCCATTTCTACATCAATTGATGCGATTCTTGATTCTAGGATGAACCTCAGGATAAGAGCTATCTGTCTAGCTCGAACCGTCGTGCCTTCACCGGTGAGTAATCGAAGCTTTCTCTCTCTATAGTTTATTTTCCGGCGAAGCTCCGTTTAAGCTCGTCCTGGCATTAAAACTTGCGATTCACATTTTTGAAGAATCGTATGAACATGTAGAAACTCAATTTCAACAATTGGAAACGTTTGATGGGTCAATTTGATGAAATCAAATTTGACTGTGTTAAGAAGTTGGAATTAGGGGGAAAATTGGGGATTTTTGAAATTCGAATGACCAAAATGAAATTTTATGAAATTGAGGGTCAATTGGGCATGAAAATAATGTTAGAGGACCAATTGAGGAATTTTGAAATTTTTGGGGCAAATTTTACCATATTTGTAAAGGAAGGGCAAAATGGTAATTTTGGAAATTAAACCCCTTTTTGTGAAATGGAATAAATTGAGGTCCTATGATAAATTTTAGAATTTTCGGGACTCAATTTGAGGGAAAACCGGCATTTGGAACTTAAAGTTAAAAAGAAATAACTTCAGGGACCTAATTGCAAATAAATGAAAGTTTGACTTTCTTATTCATTTGGAATGAATGAAGACGATTAGGCCGAAAGATAATAAACCAATATGTTCATATCGTGTAGGAACGCGAAATACCGGGAACGCCAGCAAGCATAAGCTCACATGAATACAAAGAACTAGTTTAGTGGAATTCACGGCATTAACGGGTGAGTGGGTTTTCTAACATCATACCCGGTTGGGATGATGAGCACAACATATAATTTAAAAACCACTTACTGGTTGTGAGTGGGTTTAGTAATATCATACCCGGTTGGGATGATGAGCACAACTTAAAGATAAAAACCACTTACCAGTTGTGAGTGGAAATTTTATGTCATACCCGATAGGGAATGATAAGTACCTCGGTATAAAAACCCACTATTTAGTGGTATTTTAATCATCACCACTTAGAGAAAGTGATGTGAAAATTATGCGGAAAAACTACTTACCGGTTGTAAGTAGATCATACTCAGTTGGTATGATGAGACTTCCTTGAAGGAAGTTGAAAACCCATTCATCGGTTATGAACGGAGATGTCCTTATACCGGTTGGTATAATGGACAGTGAAAACCTATTTTTTCGGAAGTGTTCTCCCCTGACTGTGTGCCAATGCTTAAACTATTTGGGAGACCCTCTTGATGGGAGCTCGAATAGCTCTTATAGGCCGGGGGCCTCAATTTTGGAACTTGCGGGCTAGAATGCCCAGTTTTTTTTTAAAATCTCGTACAGTGGGCCCAAGGCCAGTTGGCAGGAGCAGGAGCTCGTAAACGAACATAATATATGTGCCATAAAACTTAATAAGTGAATTGTTTGGCCATGGTACCAATATAGGACAAACATGCGCAGTCAACTAGCGGCAGTGCGACATGACAAGTCGACGGACCAATCAAGACAAACAACTGCGGGTTGAGTTGAGACTCAGGGCCGTTGGACCAGTGGCACCACAGATTACATGGCTTGATAAGAAAACATTACTTGTGCATGGACTGTGAGTATGGGATCATCAAGACGCCCATGAGGGGTAGTGATGCGTCCTAAGGGCACTGGATGACTTGGTGGCTATAAGGGCAGTTCGTCATTCCAGGTGTCTATGCAAAATCTGGAGTAGCACCAAGCGCATGAGACCGGGGTGGGGACAGGATGAGGTCTCTGTCTTCATACAGACATGAAGAAGTGATTTCGGGATTGTGGGTCGGATGTCACGTACATCCACTCATTCCCAAGGTAGAAGTGGTTGTACTTCTATCCGGGTGGCAGGAAAAGTCGCTCCGAAGCCACTAGCAAGTTTAGTAGTGATAATGACTTGCAAATGTGTGTAACCTTCATGATGAAGGATGTGTGTTGGGTGATGATATACCGGTAACTAAGAAATAATGGAAAAACTATAATTTTTAAATGAAGGGATTTTTTGAAAAGAAAGGAGTCTGGCACACTCCATATAAATGTTTTTCTTAAAAGTTAAAAGTAGACCTTTGAAAACTCATTCACTGAGTAGTCGTACTCACCCCCTCCCTTATATCCCTTTCAGGAAATCCCGGAAAGCCTACCTTGAAAGACCATCAACTAAGATGTCTGTAAGACAGGTATGTAAAGTTTAAAATTTCATGCAATTTTGATTATGCTATTCCAGGAAATGGTGCAGGTTTAAAGGACGCCTTACTCTTTATGGATTATAATAAGGGGAAACCCTTTAATAAACCGTGAGAGTAGCGAGTTGTTCATGGGGATCCGACCAAACCGGGTCGGAGCGTGACAATCTACGAGTCGGGTATTATTCTTCTAGTCTTGGGCGAGGAGGAACAACTGCCTCGAGTTGGGTATTTTTCCTTAATACTCAGGCAAACCACGAGTCAGGTTTCTAGTCTCGGATCGGGTACAGGTGCAAGCCCACTGGCTCTAATGCCATATAAGAAGGTATTGTGGACTAATAAAGGGTTAAGCACATGTCTACTTAAAAGTTATGACTTATAAATAGTAAAACATTTCTAACCTCATAAACCCACAATACATCTCCATTTTATCCAATGTGGGATTATATTCTCAACAACAAGGTTATGAAAATGCCCCAAAGTTTAGTATTATCCAAAAATATTCATGAATAATGTGATATCATCAAGGAGGGAGGATACAGATAATCGAGAGATGATATGCAATACAAGACAGTTGGAAAGACTTATTGGTGAGAATGGCTCTAGAAGAAGTCTTATAGGGAGTGGAATGATGTTCCCTAAGAATGTATGGAAAAAAGTTACCCCAAGCTTGAGATAAATGATGTGACTAAGTTGAATAAAGAGATTGGACAAAAGGGGAGGTTTGCATAAGAACAAGAATGGAGGATGGCAAAAATACTTGATGGTATTAAGACTGTAGGAATTTGAGTAAATGGAAAGACCAAGTGAGAGAAGATATGAAAAAAATCTTCCTCCGTAAGTGATTAAGTTTTGAGGACAAAACTCCTAAATAGAGGAGAGTAGCTATAACACCGGAACTTGGGTTAAGCCTAAGTGTGCCAAAAATCGAGGGTAAACTGAAAATAGAATCCTAAACTAAGAATAAGACCCTAAGTTGGGAAATGGGATCCCAAATTAAGAATCAGAACCAAATCTTGGAATGGAATTAAAACCAAGGATGGGATCTGAAATTGGGAATGAAATCCTGAACTAGAGACAAAAACCTAAACTAAGAATGAAACCTCGAACTAGGAATGGAACTTGACTCAGAATTTGGAAAGTAAAATTCAAATCATAACCCAATGTTAGAAATGGGAAAGGAACCCCGATGTCGAGACTAGGGATCTGATTGGATTAGGCAATAGAATCCCAAGCATAAAAATCGAGGTCTTTGGAAAAAGTCAGGTTTCATTCAAACGAGGTTGTGATTTCATACTTAATTACCAAGGGTACCCAAAAAGGGAAAAATGGTCATTTAAATTTCAAAAACAAAGAGGAAAAGAAGGTAAGTCAGGTTGGTTAGAACCGAGTCGGGTAGACCTAACTCACCCACGAGCCACCGCCCACTGCCCGACAAAAATTATGTTGCACTGTCATAAATAAATCACTAATTCATTCAATTTTGGATCAAATTGAATGCTACAAATTGCATAGATCAACTAGGAACTAAGCAGCGATCTCCCTATGAAGTTAATTACATTAACTCCTCCTGGATAGAACAAATTTTGAGTTTAATGTTGGAAATCCCAATCTTAGATACCTTACCAACCTCCCGATGATCGAATGAGTAATTATCTCTTGTCTGACCACCAAATGGAGTGATCTTTCTGTCAAAATGTCCCTTCTGTACTCCTCTTGAGCTCTATCGTTGTGTCTCGACTTGTTAGTGACCGGAAAATGTCATATGAGTGTTGTTTTACAAACTCCGATTCGAGACAAAACTTCTGTCCACCACTGACAGCCTTGTGAGGCCAAATTCGGCCATCGATGCCAAAGTGACCACTTCCTCCCCACTATCTCTCCATAGCAAGGGCTAACCTCTGACAAGAGGAAAATTGGTTGGCACGAATCGATTTCCATCGGTGGATCTATCAGGTTCCACCCGATCATGGCTAGTCGATGACCAAATTCTCCTAACTTCAGTGACCGCTTGGCCGTCCACCACCACAAAAAGTTTTGCTTAGACCTTGGCTACAAAATGCCTAAGATTTGACCACTTCTAGTGAGAACTTTCGACAACTCCCTCAATAGCTCTATTTCGGTTAGTTTGTAAAATGACCAAATTCGATCGTGGTTGGTTGGGGTAAGGCCACTCACTCCTTCCACGAGCCATTAGAAGTATTATGATATTATTTGGGAGTGAGTTATGAATTTTGAAGTTTATTTGATTAAGTTGCAAAGTTTAGGGACCAAAGTACAATTATGAAAAGTTTGAGGGTCAAATTGCAAATATGGTAAATATAGTGGAAAATGTCCCTAAGAGTAGCCTAAGGGACTTATAAGTGAATTGAAACAAATAGAGATGTCTAAAGTCATTTTTTGGAGTTTGAGTGTAAAATAGTAAATTTTTATACAGAAGGGGAAAATGGTAATTTTGCACAAATAGTGGTAAAATAGTCATTTATGCCCAAAATGAGATCAAATAGTTAATTTTTGAACTATGGAGGACAAAATGGTGATTTTGCCAAAGTAAATATACAAAAATGAGTATTTTTTTCATGTGATGGGCAAAATGAAAATTTTGCCCATTTTAAGGACCAAAGTGTGACAAATACATGTTTGGGACTCAAATGTGTTTAAAGAAAGTTCTAGAACTCAAATGAGACTTGGGAAGTCTAGGGTCCAAAATGAGGATTTTTTTATGAGTAGGGACAAAATGATAATTTTACCCAATTTATGGAGAAAAATATAAGCTATGGAAAAGTTAGGTTATCTAAGTAGGAAACTAAGAAATTTTTGGACACTGTGATAAATAAGACTAAATGTGGGTTAAACCTATGATAGGTGGAATGAAATCATAGATGGGGGTTAGTAATTCTGATGGTTTATCGACACACTGGTCGAGAGAACCAAGTCCAAGGGGCAAATCATAATTTGTGGGAAATTATAGAATAGTGTATAAATAATGAGTTAATATATAAACTGACATCAAACATCCAATTTGATTCATGTAGATCAAATACTGCAGCTAATCACACGTGGATCACAGGCCCAAGTTAAGGGATAACAGTCGGGATAAACGAGTTCTTATAATAACAGTGAGTAGAAGTATGGATAGCAAGTCCAATTGGGCCAACCAATGCACTTTACTACATTTCTATAAGACAATGAAATATATGATGCATATTTTGGAAAATTCTTTGAAAAGCCATGGAACACTATATGGATGTATGCTCACTAAATAAGATTATTTTCTGAAATAACTAAATGGAATAAGGTTGATAGACCATGAGAAAATCATAGTTGCATGCTAGGACTATGTGAATAAAGGTTGTATGTCCCGGATTGATTTTCTTATATGGACTTAGTTAAAGTTAGGACCAAACTTCTCATGAATATGAATTGAACATACTTGATATTTACTAAGTTTTATCATGCATCTGAGAGATAGAGTTGGTCAATTAGAGGACCAAACTCTATGATATTCTAATTAAGCATACATGTTATTTATTTGAGTGTACTTGGTATATACATGTTATTGTGAATATGGGCGCCGTCAAAACACCTATTGATATAGTAACAATGCCTAGGGTAAGACTAGATGTGGTGTTAAGGAGGGTGTAAGTTGTGCTTTCACATGCATCGTGTTCCATGTATACTTATGTGTATGGAAGTAGTGGATAGCCAAGGTATATGTATACTTAAGTGTGTGGTCAGAGGGGACAACCAAAGTATACGGATGATCAAGGACACGTCATTGACGTCCACATGAATCATGTGTGTAGTTTGTAACATGGTGAGATTATATTTGTTCAATTGAGGACTAGTTATATGATATATTGTGTGTTGTGATAAAATGTGAAACACTAAGGTCAAATGATAAGGTTAGGGAAAACTAAAATTACCCAAATAAATAATCATGAAATGACTATCTATGTATATATTTTTTATGTGAAGTCCGATGTAGTAAACCATGTAGTGATCCGACGTTAGTAGCTCATTCATTAAGTTATGAGCTTACCCCATTCCTCAAACAATTACAGGAAAAAGCTAAAGTTCTATGAGTATCAAGTCAAGACATCACATACATAACAAGCACGACTTGAGCTAGATCTCGAAGCTCACATACGAACGTTTTAAATTTATTGATTATCAGTTGTTGTATTTCTGAGTTATTTTTATAATTTTTTTGGCACACTCTTTATTAAAGAAAATTTTAAATTTCCACTGAAAAATTGATCTAGCATTTTTATTTTGAGTCTTAATCCCTCCGATTTTACCTTGGTGAAGGGGCCCACAATTGTAAAATCGAGGGGATTGACGAGTTGCATGGAACCACCGGCCGGGAACCGGGCCAGGGTGTGACAATATTAGTTTGAATCAATTCTCGATTTGATTCGATTTCCAATCCTGATTCAATTTCTAGTTCGCAGTCTAACTCTTACTTCTAAGGATACGGGGTTACAGGATCAGCCCATGGCTAGCCCATGCCTAGACTTTCTAGGAGCTTGGTTGATCTCAATTCCACTTAGAATTACCTCTACATCCCTTTGGTCTCAATGTTCTATATTTGGCTATACATGTGTCGGTGGCTCGAGTGACATTCTTTGATGCAATGGTCGCCCCCACCAATGGTTTTCCAAACACTCATAAGAAGGTTGCAGCCCTTCCCGGCCTCCATGGTTGCCTCTTTAACAGTCAACAATAAGTTTTCCCATTTTTCTGACGGTATTTGATTTTTACTCGAACATGCAACTAGCTTAAAACCCACCAAAATGGAGTTGTAAAGCTTAGAATTTATTAGATTAGCACTTAGAAGGATGAAGGGAACAAGTTAGATGGTTTTTGAAGAGTGAGGATTGATTTGAGAAGTTTAAAAAGTTGAGGAACCGTTTTATACTATTTAAAAAGTTAGGGACCATTTTGTAATTTTGTAAACTTGAGTAATTGAATTTGTGGAAAGGAAAGGTCTTAGGGTTGAATTGCAAATAAGAAGAGTTTAAGGACTAAACTGTAAATATTTAAAAGTATAGGGATAAAGTGTAAAATTTAGAAAGTTTAAGGACAAAAGTATAAAATTAGAAAATTAAGAGTTGTATTACAAAATTGAGTGCATAAATAATGAAATAATGTGAAATTAGAATTTGGGGACCAATTTACAATATTAAGTAAAAGGATTAAATTGTAACAAAGTAAAAAATTTAAAGAATCACTTATATGTATATATATATATATATGAAAGTTAATAATATTTATTATGAAATAGGTTAAAAGTGTTGTCTAGACCCTCTACTTTAGAGAAGATGTAGAGGAGATATAATACATTCACAAGTATATTTTGATCTTTTATTAAGATGAATGAGTTTATTAATGTCAAATTTAATTGGACTCTTTTGAGGTTATTATAAAAAGTCGGGACCTATTTTATTGAAAGTTAAGATTTTATGTGATTCTTTTTGTGAATCTGTGAATTTTTTTACTATTATTATTGCTTGAAAAATTGATTTTGAATTGAAATAATTTTTTAAAAGTGAAAGCAAAAAATCATAATTTTGAACTCATTGTCTTGTGTGCATTATTGTGTGGATCATATGACCGAGATCCACTAATATTTTGGATCTTGTATAATATGTTTGATTTTCGACTTATCGGTACACATCTCAAATCCACTTATCAATGTGGATGGTGACTTTTGATCGAGGTAGATGTTAGTTCATGTTTATTGGTCACGTGTGTGAGAGATTGAATGACATGGTACGCTTACATGGGAACAAGGGTAAATGGTGGAATGGTTTTTTAGGGTCATAATTCTTAGTAAGTCAATACCCCTAGAGTTTGTAGTTGATATCATATATGCTAGTACAACGAGAATGGTTGAGGCCTTGAATTAAGGTAAAGAATTTTTTAGAATTTTTTAAGACGAAATGGTCATATTTCCTAGACAATTTGCTCCTTGCCTTATGTATACTTTAATAAATATTTATAAATTAATCAATTTGTTTTGTTAATTTGATAGTGAGTTTGGTTAAATAGCAAGTCAACACTCGAACCATAATTGATGTGGATGGATAATTATGTTAATTGTATCATTGTTATCATAAGATAGTGGTTGATCAATAAAATTTTACATACATAATTTGTAGTATTTATTGTGTTCGAAATAACATAAAATAAATATTTATAACATTTTAAACTTACCGTAAAAATTCATGCTAAAATTATGATTACTCTTAATATTGATATTTTTTTTAGTTATTATCCCAAGAGGTTCCTAATCAAATCCACTAAAATTTCTTTTGTTTTTTTTTAATTAGTTTGTTTTACAAACTAATACTTGTCCTTGAATGGTCGGTCATGTTGAGCCGACCGAACCGGAATCATGATGACTCTAATAAACAATCTCCAAGCAATTGTCTCCCCCTGAAATTCGAACTGGGATTACCCATATTATTAATAATTGGTTGAAGGTGTATTCAGGCTATGATTATCCATTAAATCCACGCGAGAATGAGCCTGTCTTCTTTAAGAATCATTCAACTTTATCAAAGTTTGTAAAGCCCTCGTGACAGTAAATTTCAGAGTCGGAAGTCCAAACTTCGCCCGAGCGAATCGCGCAGTTGAAATTACCGCGATATGGGACGATAGTATGATATGAGATGGAACCAGCATAGCATACAGACAACAAGAAGCCGAGATTTTGATTGAATGACCTAAGCGATGAGGCGGCAAAGGCATTGGATACCCTTTTGTAGTGGCCAGGTGGAAAAGTGCATTTAGAATTTTCCTTTCTTCCCTCTCTTCAGATTTTTTTTAATATTTTCCAACATTTTTCCATTATAATATTCATTTTTCTTGTATTTAGTGCAGATAAGACCTTTTACATTATGTTTTATAGTATTTTTTTAATACTAAATATTTTCAAAATTTTATCTCTGGAATGTTATTTTTTATTAATATCTCGTTAATTTGCCAAAATTTTATCTTTTTTTTACTTATGGTATAGAGTTTTCACGGCAAAGGCAAGTGCACTAGATCTGGAAAGCAGCTATTTTATCTTTTAGTTAGTGTTTATACGTATCCTAATTTTAAACTTTCTTAGTAATTTTAAGCAAAAAAAAAATATTTGTTAGTAATGAAGGGTTACTATAAAAAAGGAAAAATATAATAAATGAATATGTTGATACATGATTTTTATCCTAGTAACGTAAAAATAATTATAAGTTCTATTTATTTTTATGATCTTAATTACACTTAAAATTTTAAAATAAGATTAATGTTATTTATATATATAATAATATCAATTATTTTTTTATTATCTATATAATATTACGTATATACAATCTAAAAATTATTTACCTGATCATATTATGAGAATATAACTATTTACTTCCAATTTTAATTAATTTATTAATAATATTATCATATATTAAATAAAATAGATAAACTTATTCCACTACTTATATAAATTTTAAGTAAAATTAAATGGTAACACTTTATTCACATACTACATTTACAACTATGATCATAATTACAATTATATTTGACTGTTTATATATTTTCAAATATTTATTTGTATATATTGTTTTGATTGACAGTACTTACCCATGTGTATAATTTGACTCTGGATCTATTAAAATGGGCGCGTGAAGGTGAAAATTATGTGGAGAAGCACTTAAGATGCCAAATTATTATAGGGATAATGATGGGGAATTATGGAGGGACCAATTTGACAAGTCCGATAATTAAAATAAACTTCCATCTCATAATATAAAGATTTGCAACATAGGATTCTGACTGCCACATGATTTAGAACAGTTAATTGTCTGTACTTCTTTTAGGAATAGTCAATAAAAATAATTAGAATGTTGGATAAGCATGTAAACTTACTATTGACTTTTATAATAATTTTTAGGGCACTAATAATTTGCACCGACAAAGTTACTTACGCTCGTACTTGAATATGTTTTGTTATTTTTGCACCCTTACATTTTTGTTTTTTTAGTTAATTTAATGATTAATATAAAAGTGTTATCAATGTTTCAAATTAGTATCAGAATAATTTTTTGTTCTCCACTACAAAATTGGTTCAAGTAGTAGTATGCTAATACAAATTGTTTTTTTTTTGTAGTTGATTGAGGGATAATGCAATTAGATTTTTATAACAATTGATATTAATCTCAATAATTTTTCACCAATTAAAAATAAGATTGACCAATAATCAAAGAAAGAACAAAATATTTTATAATAATTGTAAATTTCATGAAAACCTCAAAGTTTTCTTTAATATTATTATCACTCTATAAAAAAAAGAATTTGATCTCTTGTACTAACATATTAAAATGATTTTTTTTAATAAAAAATTAAAAAATATAATTCACCAAATGACCTATAATCAAAGAAAGAAAAAGTATGACAATTTCACAATTTTGTGAATTTTATTTATCGTTAATACATGTAATAAATTTTAATTCACAACTTTGTGAATTTTAATTCTTGTTATAAGAGTTATTTAATACATATAATTGTCTTTATTTTGATCATTCACATTAAAAATTGATATTTCCATTAAAAGGAAAAAATATCGAGTATACTATAATTTATAAAATATCATTTAAATATGTGATGTAAATAAAAGATTATATATAAATATATCAAATCACTCACCTATCCATTTAATATCTACCTTTTGCACTTGTACACATCAAGTAAATGTTGATCAATAGTTCACAATACTAGGCTTGGTGATCACGAGATAAATAACCAAAAAAAAATTTTTTGTTTAAATCAATCACCTAAATATTTTTTTGTTTAAATCAAACCCCACATATTTATATTTTTAAGGAGTTAAACTGAAAAAAATTTAAATAAAATCGAGATTGAACATAAACTGAATAATTTTAAATTGATGCATTATTTCTATTTTTTAGATAGGAGTTTAATACTTGATATTGATATTATAATAATATGTATTTTTATTAAAATAATTTAAAATTTATTAAAATTTAAAATAAAAATATATATTTAATACTTCGAAATAATTATCTAGATTTTACATTTAATTTTTAAACTTTTTAATATTACAAAAATATCACTTACACTTCTAATTTATTCATTTTGAAATGTCTAATTTTTAATAAAAACTTTTACTACCATTAGACTTGTATTTAGTCTAAACACTATAGTGTAAGATAGAGTGAACCAAGAAAAATCTCTGTAATTAATTTGGGACATGGTTAACTATAAGGGATGTTGAGTAAATGTCGAGAATATGCTCTATTTCTAGACGAGAGGGAGCAGCATTATAATTCTATCTCATTGGTGCTAACAAAGTGTGTCCATATCGGGACGAGGTGTACTTTAACATCTTACTTCCCCTAGTTTTAATGCAACTAGAATGGCAATCAGGGCGAGTCTTATATAACTAGCTTGGGGAATCAAATATCTATCTTCACACATTTTTAATTGGTCTAATTGGATCCCATAGTTCATACTAGTTGGGGTATAAAATTGGGAATCGCACAAAAATTAGTTGAAATTAGGTGTTAGACCGGATCAAAACTGTGAAGGAGACAACATGTATATGCACGGTGACCAATTTGCACTCTAGTGAATTGGTTTTCAATGAATAAATCGATTGATTAGACTTATTTCGATTATTTATTGGTCAATTAATCTTCATTTCGTTCTATTCTTAGCCTATTTTATTTTATTTTTAAATCCATTGTCCAATTTTCTCCTAATTGAACTCAATAAATTTTATTTTCTGATTTATATAGCCGTTTTAAAAATTGGAAATTTTAATGCTTCGACTCGATTTGATTAAATTGGAAATTTTAATGCTTTTGATTAATTTTTTGTCGCCTTTTAGTAGTTTGACTTTCAATTAGACTATTTCTTAACCCAATTTATTTTTCTAAAAATTTATTATCTAATTTCATATTAATTGAGCTTATTAATTTCTATTTTCTTATTTTAATAAACCCTTATAAAAATTAAGATATTTTTCTTAAACCAATTTAATCCCTATTCGAATCGATTTTCACTTAAACATTTTATTATCCTTTATTTATAAAAAGATTATTTGAATAAAATTTATAAATTTATTTATTTTATAAGTTTATGGTTTGAACAAGAATCCATTCTAAATCTTAGTTTTTGGGTATTCACTTATTTATAATTTAATTAAATTTAAATTATAATTTAAAAATTTTGATATTATAATTTATATACTTATTTTTAAAAGTTTTGTAGGAGAGTTCTTTTCGCTCCTATGATGATCTTTTTCCTCATTTTTTTTCTCTACCCGGTTATTTTTCCATAAAAATTTACCATTATGATCTTTTTCCTCATTTTTTTCTAGTGACGATAGACATTCACTAGCTCAACCTCATGTATTAATGCCTATTATAGCTCAGGTGGTAGATAATTTAACATATATCTTATATGTTACGTGGATTACGTGGTTGATTACGTGGATTACGTGGTTGATTTGTTCTAGCTCGGGCATAAGTTGTAGGCTTGTATGTTATGGAGTTAATTCTTTGTATTATGGTGTAAAAACTAATTTATTTCGAATTTAGTTTTCCCCTATGTTAAAATCTGAGTACGTCATTACACGAGTTTACCTTTAAAAACATTCGATCGTCCATCTTGAAATTTATGTCTCGACATTCATCTCAATAGTCGGTCTGTATTTTATGATTTTAATTTTTTTAAGCATCTTTAATCAATTCGAGCTTTTATATATTTGTTGAGCCATCTCATGACACAAGGGTATACTACACTTACGTAAATAATATAAGATAGAGAATATTGTAAAAATTATAAGAGGAAAAGACATATACTTTCAAGGTTGTATTTTTTCCATTGGAGCATGAATTTCCAAGTTGGCAAATTTAAATGGTGTTAAATAAGAACTTATTTTATACCAACACATTGTCTAAGAGAAAATATTTTGTACCAAGAAATAATATCTTTTACTTGAATGAAACATTCCCAACATAGTGTCAATCATGCTTTGTTCCCTTTATTGGGAAGAGAAATGTTTATGATATGATAGTGATCTGCGTCTATCTTTCTACTCTCAATGTACGTTGTAGCATCTTCTAGACGTGAAAAATGAATGAAAGGTTTGAAAGTGATTGTAGAAGATAGTCTTTATTCCAATAGAATACCAAGATTAATAAGTTGGGTAAGTGAGGTCGCATTCATGAGGCAATCGAGGTTTTCTCTTCTATGGGTGGAAAGAACATCGTCACTTCCAATTCTATGATCTCTGCCCTACACAAAAAATGGTAGGGTAGGTGATGCAAAGAAGTTGTTCCATTCAATGCCTCGTAGGAACTCGGTTTCTTGGAGCATCATGGCTGTTGGGTATCTTCAGAATGATCAGATGGGAGAAGCCATGCAATTGTTCGATAAAATGCGTGTGAGGAATGGCTACTCTTGGTCCCTTGTGTTAATCAACTCAACTCCATATAATCGAGACCCGGTTCTATGGAATGCTATTATAATATGGTAGGCAAAGACAGGGGAAGATTGATGAAGCAAAAAAGTCTCTTTGATGAAATGCCAGTCAAGAATTTAGTTTCTTGGAATTCAATGCTTTCTGGTTACACTGAACGGAATTATGCATTCGACATTGCACTTCCTTGATGGGATGGTGGAGAAGGATGTGATTTAATGGAACTTGATGTTGGACGGATATGTTGAATTAGGTCACTTGGACTCTGACTGGGAGGCTTTCATTAGGATCCTTGTCCGAATGTGATATCACATCGTCGATGTTATATGGATTTTCCATCCGATGCCCATAAGGAATGTAGTTTCTTGAAATGCAATGATCAAACGATATTTCTTCAAAGGTATGATTTTTGAGGCAAAATGCTAGAAAAAGACCCAGTCAGGTGAACTATGGTGATAGATGATTTTTTCCAGATAGGAAAGCTTGAAGATGCTAGAGCTTTAGTAGATCAAATGCCTTACAAGAGAACTGAGGCTCAAGTGGCATTAATTTCTGGGTACATACAAACTCAGGATATGGAAGAAGCTTGTAAAATCTCTGAACAAATTGGAAACATATGATCTCACTTGTTCCAATGCAATGATAGCAGGATATGCCCAATTCGGGATGATGGAAAATGCCTTGGATATTTTTAAACTTCTAAGGAAAGACTCAGTTTCATGGAATACTATGATTGAAGGGCATGGTATGCTCAGGTCGGAGATATGGATAAAACACTTAGATTAATCAAGTAGATGAGATCACTGGGTAAGAGAGATATTGTTTCATGGAATTCATTTATTACAAGATATGCATTGAATGGTTATGGAAACCTTGCTGCCAAGCTGCTTGATGGCATAATAAAGAAAGGAGTGTTGCCGCATCATGTGACCCTCCTTAGAATTTTTTTCTGACTGCACTCACCGTGGGCTCATCGATCTTGGGATAAAGCTCTTCAAGCGTCCTACTGATGAGTTTGGTGTTGAGCCTTTTCCTGAGCGTAAATAGAAGAGGCATTCGAAATAGCCCAAAAGGGAAAGAGCGAAGAGAGTGTCAGCACATGGGGTTTCTACTTGGAGGTTACCAAGTTCATCACAACTTCATGTTTAGCATGCCTTCATCTCAAAAGCTCTTGCAGCTCGAGGCTCGTAAAACTTACTCATCTTATCCCATATCGAATACAAATTCTACAATAATGTGCAACAGGAATGAAGCTGAGAGAATAAATTCTATAATATATATAAATTATATTATATGTACTATATAATAAGATAAAATATGCATAATAAAATATAATATATAATTATATTATGCATGATAAATTATATGTATTATTTTATATAATTAAGTTTTGTTATAATAAAAAATATATTAATTTTAATTATATAATAATAGTTATATATAAATATTTTAAAATTACAATAATAAAATAATATATAATAAACTATATTATATATAGATGATATATATTTTTTATGTATATTATTTTTAATATACTATTTTATATAAATTATTACTAGTATATAAAAATTAAAAATATAATAAAAATAAATTTAGTTTATTTTAGAAACAAGCATTTTTGAACCATTTCAAATACCTTATTTTCAAATCCCTATAACACCATTCATCCAAATATAATGTGAAGCGTTGAACAGAAAAGGAAATGATGGATTGTTGGAGCTGGTAATGACGAGATATCATATATGATGACCAAAGTGCAGAAGATATAAACATATATCATTGAAAAAACTATGTAGAATTCAACACGTGAGAAACAACACATTTATAATTATGTCACACCTCTTGTTGTCCTATGAACATAATACATTATTTGTTAATTAATTGGAAGTGTAACTGCATCGGAGTTTTTTTTTGCACCCAGATGGGAGTATAATAAACTCTAGATAATAAAAATATGTAGAAATTCCAAATGCACAATGAACCTCAAAATGATCTACCAAAGTCATCTCTGGCATATACTTGATCAGTATTTACCATAAGTTATCGATGTAGATGAGATGACCTTCGCTCAAGGATTCCTGCAGAGGCCAAATCTGGGGCACTTGGACCAGCCCGCAGGAGGTAGCCTCAATAAGCATAGACTCCATGTTCCATGTCTCTTGGTATACATTTCCTAATGGAGGCAAAATTATCTTGTCCCAGTAATCCCTGCACGCTTCATCATCCATACGTTGAACCGGTTCAGGACCTTTGGATGGAGTTGTAGATGATGAACCTAACATTGTCTCTTGCGACAAGCTCTCGAGGATATTGGGGTAATGAATCTTGGATATTGGCGTAGCCTTAGATGGAGGAGTTCGCCCGTTGATACGATTCTTTGCAGGTGAATGGATCACGTTTTGTGATCTTACGTATCTCTTGAAACGGGTGTTCCAGTAATTCTTTATTTCATTGTCTGTTCTTCCCGGAAGCTCTTTAGCAATGGCAGACCATCTGCCATGAAATTAGCATCAAATGTAAGTTAATTACATATAGTACATTAAAATGTTGAATATATGGGTCACCTTCAAATAGGTAAAGAAATTTCCTAGGTGGGTGTGCAATTATGAAATGTACATATATGTATATGCCAAACAATTACCTATTTCCCAACAATTGGTGCAACTTCATGATTATTTCCTCCTCCTCCTTGGTAAAGTTCCCATGTTTAATGTCAGGCCTCAGATAATTCATCCATCGAAGCCTGCAGCTCTTCCCTGTTCTATGCAGATCTGCAAAGCCACATGTGATATATAATTTACCTTGTCTTTAACTTAGCTTTCAAGCATACCTTCAAATGTTGTTAATTGGTTAGGAAGTATCATTTCAAGCTAGCTTAATCAGATCGACCGCCTAATCAGCACCGAAGGGGGAAACGTAGGAAACAAAGCTGTGTTGACCCACGAAATGGACCAATTACCACTTACCACTTACCAGCAGCTTTAGGCATATGAGTCCAGTTCCAGATGCCATATTTCTTAATATAAGCAATGAGCTTCCGGTCTTCCTCAGGACTCCATGGTCCTCTCTTCAATCCCTGGACATTGTTCTTCTTATCTTCATTCTGCTGAATGAATGAAACCCTTCCCATGTATATCAGCTTTGCTTATTCTATTTAAGACAATTCTCTCTCTCTCCCTCTCTCTCCCTCTCTCTCTCTCTCTCTCTTTGAAGAAACCAGAGCTAGCCCCTTCTCTTTGGGTACAAATGGCTGTAAACCCATCTTGACATTTATACATATGGTATCCACTCAGCTCAACTTGTGTAATATAATTATAAATCTTCATTCAGTAGTTAATGTACATACCTTTAAAAGGGGTAGGGGTACGCGTCAGCAGTGTAAATTGGTTGTCATATATTGGAGATAATGCTTCATTATATCAATGACTTTTAGCAGTAATCTAAGTAGTCAATTTGAAGAATCAATTATTCTCCTTTAAGTATTATATATGTCAATTTTTCGATTAGATATGCGATGACCCAACTACTACGTATAGTGTTTACTATATGGATGACGCAACATACAAAACTAATAAAATTTCACCCATATTGGAATTTGGATTACTCAAACTTCAGTGAATTTCTAAATACCTTGAAAAACTAATTAATTAGATTATCAATACTCACAACTCATTTGACTTTACAAAAATAAATTAGCATGTCCTATTCTGAATATTAGATTTATTCTAATGTTAATTATATCATTAAAACATTGTTAAGCATGTGTTTCCATTAAATTAAATTGTGAACGTCTCCGCGTGAATGTGTCACAAATAGTTATTATTGTGCAATTATGAATCACAAAAAAACTAATAAAGATGAATCGGTTAAAATGAATAATTATTTATTTTACTTAAAAACGAGTTGGAATATCTATAAATAGAAAAAAATTATGCTGAAAGAGGTCTTATTATTGATAAGCCTTTCATATCACGACAATAAATTAGTAAAAGTTTTATGAAATTTTGGATACTAATCATTCACTAAAAATAGAAAATGCATTTCTATTTGAGTACGTTGAAGAATAGATTTAATATGTAATGCAATGAAATATTTATAACGAGTATAACGTTTTAAAATGCATCATCTCACTTTTTTATAACTCCATTATTTTATTGATATAAAAATCTTAAATAATATGGATATTTTGATATGTATTAATTTTAGAAAATAAATCATTTGATATGTTTAAAAAATCATGTAACTTCTTAAATGCTAAAATTTTCAATTTTGTCTTTAAACCATTTGATAGAATAATATATTTCTATAATTTTACCCTTCTTTCCATTTGTGTTATAATACATTTATTTATATAGTGTTGTATCATATACAAATAAAATAAGAAACCGACAAAATCGTAAGGTGCAGCCTCCTAGGGTGGCTGTATGCCGACAGCTACGTGTAGCCTATTATGTCGTATAGCTATTGTGTCGTTTTGCTATTACTCCCCCACAAGTTAAAGGGAGTATCTCGAATATTGAACTTGTCTCGAAAAAGGCAAAAACGAGCAGACGAAAAGATCAGCAATTTGTGCCGTACCAATGAAGCGGATACGAAGACGACCACCACTGACCCGCTCGCGAACAAAATGATAGTAAATCTCAATATGCTTGATGCAAGCGTGGAAGATAGAATTATCCATAAAATAGATAGCAGACAAATTGTCACACTAGAGTGTAGGTGGGGAAGAGAGAGGAAGGTCGAGTTCTCGGAGAAGAGAGCCCACCCAGATAAGTTCACACCAGAGTGTAGAGCGAACGACGGTGCATTATTTTTTAGAGCTCCAGGAGATAAGATTTTTGCCCAGAAAAATAGCAAAACCGCTAAAAGAACGATGATCATTAGGACTACCGGCCCAATCAACATCAGAGAAGCAATGAAGAGTAGAGGAGGAGTGGCGCCAAAGAGTGAGGCCGAGATGAAGAGTACCTTGAAGGTAACAGAGAATCCGCTTGACAGCTGTCCAATGAGCATCAGTGGGTTGATGAATGAATTGACAAACTTGGTTAACAGCATACGCGAGATCAGAATGAGTGAGAGTGAGATACTGAAGAGACCCCACAATTTGCCGATACAGAGTCGGGTCATCAAGTGGAGTGCTGGTAGAGACAGAGAGACGAGAACCATGAGCAACGGGTGTAGAGATGGGCCGACAAGAACTCATAGCTACGCGAAAGAGAATATCACGAATATATTTATGTTGGGTGAGATATAGCCCCTGAGAATGAGAATGAACCTCAATGCCAAGAAAATAATGTAGGAGTTCCAAGTCTTTCAGGGAAAACTCATCTTGAAGAGCACGAATAATGGTAGAGATGGGGGTTGTTGGAGAGCTAATAATAAGAATGTCATCGACGTAAATGAGTAGAAAAATGACAAACTTTGATGTGCGATAGATAAATAGAGATGTATACGCAACCGAGCCATAGAATCCCAAGCGTTGAAAAAAGGAACTAAGGCGTAGGAACCAAGCAGGAGGAGCATGCTTAAGACCATACAGAGACTTGCGAAGACGACAAACATGATGAGAAAAGAGTGAGTCAACAAAACTAGGTGGTTGAGCCATGTATACTTCCTCATGGAGTTGGCCATGAAAAAATGCGTTGTTAACATCAAGTTGTTGAATGGGCCACTGGTGAGAGACTATAATAAAAAGAACCACCCGAATGGTAATGAGCTTGATGACAGGACTGAAGGTCTCATCATAATCAAGACCTAGTTATTGAGAAAAACCTTTGGCAACAAGACGAGCCTTATAACAAGCAATAGAGCCATCACGATGCTCCTTGATTTTATAGACCCATTTGCAGCCCACAATGGGCCGATTAGGAGGAGTAGGCACCAAATCCCACGTATGATTGTGAATAAGAGCAGAGAATTCAGTGCGCATGGCATCAAGCCAAGGTTGGTGACGACTGGCTTGGGCATAGGTGTCACGCCCCGACCCGGTTTGGTCGGATCCTCGTGATCAACCCACCACTCTCCCGATTTATTAAAGGATTTCCCCTTATTGTAAACCGTAAAGAGTAAGGCGACCTTTAACCTGCACCTTTTCCTGGAATAATATAATCAAAACTGCATAAAATTTAAAACTTTACATACCTGTCTTACAGGCATCTTAGTTGATGGTATTTAAGGGGAGGCTTTCTGGGATTTCCTAAAAGGGATTTAAGGGAGGGGGTGAGTACGACTACTCAGTGAATGGGTTTTTAAAAGCTTTTGACTTTTAAGAAAAATATTTATATGGAGTGTGCTAGACTCCTTTGTTTTCAAAAATCCCTTCATTTAAAAGTTCGGGGTTTTTCCACTATTTCTTATTTACCAAGGTGTGTCATCACCCAACACACATCCTTCATCATGAAGGTTACATACATTCGCAAGTCAGTATCACTACTGAACCTGCTAGTGGCTTCGGAGTGACTTTTCTTGCCACCCGGATAGAAGTACGACCACTTCTACCCTGGGAATGAGTGGATGTACGTGACATCCGACCCATAATCCCAAAATCACTTCTTCGTGTCCGTATGAGAACAGAGACCTCATCCTGTCCCCACCCCGGTCTCATGCGCTTGGTGTTACTCCAGATTTCGCATAGACACTTGGAACGACGATCTGCCCTTATACTTACTAGGTCATCCAAGGCCCTTAGGACACATCACTACCCCTCATGGGCGTCTTGATGATCCCGTACTCATAGTGCATGCGCAAACAATGTTTTCTTATCAAGCCATGTAATATGTGGTGTCACTAGTCCAATGGCCCCGACTCTCAACTCAACCCGCAGTTTTTTGTCTTGACTAGTCCGTCGACCTGTCATGTCGCACTGCCGCTAGTTGACTGAGCATGTCAGTCCTATCTTGGTACCATGGCCAAACAATTCACTTATTAAGTTTTATGGCACATATATCATGTTCGTTTACGAGCTCCTGCTCGTGCTAACTGGCCTTGGGCCCACTGTATGAGATTTTCAAAAAAACTGGGCATTTTAGCCCTCAAGTTCCAAAATCAAGACCCCTGGCCTATAAGAGCTATTCGAGCTCCCGTAAAAAAGGTCTCCCAAATAGTTTAAGCATTGGCACACAGTTAGGGGAGAACACTTCCGACAAAATAGGTTTTCACTATCCATTATATCAACCGGTATAAGGACATCTCCGTTTATAATCGATAAACGTGTTTTCAACTTCATTCGAGGAAGTCTCATCTTACCAACCGAGTATGATCTACTTACAATCGGTAAGTAGTTTTTCCGCATAATTTTCACATCACTTTCTCTAAGTGGTGATGATTAAAATACCACTAAACAGTGGGTTTTTATACCGAGGTACTTATCATCCCCTATCGGGTATGATATAAAATTTTAACTCACAACTGGTAAGTGGTTTTTATCTTTAAATTGTGCTCATCATCCCAACTGGTATAATGTTAGTAAACCCACTCACTCGTTAATAACGTGAATTTCACTAGACCAGTTCTTTGTATTCATGCGAGCTTGTCCTTTTTGGCGTTCCCGGTATTTCATGTTCCTACACGATATGAACAACCTTATTCATTATTACTCAACATAACAACCTTCATTCATTGGAAACGAATGAGAAAACCCAAACTTTTAGTTATTTACAATTAGGTCCATAAAGTTATTTCTTTTTAACTTTAAGTCCCTAATGTCAGTTTTTCCTCAAATTGAGTCCCATAACTTTTAAAATTTATCCTGTTACCTTAATTTATTCAATTTCACCAAAAGGGGTTTAATTTCCCAAATTTCCAATTTGGTCCCCCAGTTTTACCAAAATTACCATTTCGCCCTTCTTTTACAAAAATGGTAAGTTTTTCCCCAAAAAGTCCAAAATTCCTCAATTGGTCCTCCAACATTATTTTCATGCCCAATTGACCCTCAATTTCATAAAATTGTATTTTGGCTCTTTGAATTTCGAAAATCCCTAAAATTTCCCCCAATTTCAACTCCTCAACACTACCGAATTTGATTTCATCAAATTAACCGATCAAACACTTCTAATTATTGAAATTGGAGTTGAAATTGAGTTTCTGCATGTTCATACGATTCTAAGAAACTTTGAATCGCAGATTTTAACACCGGAACGAGCTCAAACAGAGCTTCGCCGGAAAATAGACTATAGAGAGAGAAAGCTTCGATTTCTCACCGGTGAGGGCATGGCGGTCCGGGCTTTTGA
Organism: Trapa incisa; assembly: GCA_030064435.1. Lineage (NCBI taxonomy): Eukaryota > Viridiplantae > Streptophyta > Magnoliopsida > Myrtales > Lythraceae > Trapa > Trapa incisa. The sequence goes on along the minus strand of CM057777.1, from coordinate 9,211,626 downwards.
TCTGGGCAGATAGCTCTTATCTTGAGAATCATCCTAGAATCAAGAATCACATCAATTGATGCTGAATTAAGTTAGAATTTCATCATTGAAATTTCATCGGTTCTCTCTCTAGCACCAGTCGAAAATTGCAGAGGGGAGTCGAATTGGCTTACCTTTCTGTCCTAATTCGACCGTGGGAGGGCTGAAGAAGTGTTGGGAGGGCTTGGTTTGGTCTGAGGAGGGCTCAAAATGGTTGATTTCAGCTTCGCCGAAATAGGGCGGCTACGGTCCGCCGGAGCTGATTCACTGTTCCATTAGGTTAGTGCTTCTCTAGTGATTCTCGGATTGACTGGAGTTTGCTATCCGATAGCTGACTTCTCCCTAGTTCTAAGGAGCTCGACCTCTCCTTCCGAGCCTAAGAAAAATGTTTAAGTCGAAACTCTGGTTCGAGCTTCACCGGGAAATGGAGCAGTAGAGAGAGGGAGAGAAGTGTTCAGGTGTGAGGAGAATGAATGAGGAGAGATTTATTACTAGTATTAATATTGTCATAAATTGTTGGTATTAATTTCAATAATTTAATTTCGTATTAAATTATTTGTATTAATTCTAATAATTTAATTTAGGTATTAAATTACTGATATTAATTACAATAATTAAATATATATTAATTTATGGCTATTTATGATAAGTCGTACGTTCGCATAAAAATTTTTGACCGAAATTTTGGGTTACAAAAAAAAATCATACTTCCCAAGATGTCACCCATCGTCACACTACTCTTCGGCAAGCACAATTAACTTTAAAGTTCTTATGGAATCTAGTTCTCCTGAACCAATTCGGTTTTTGTTTTTTAATTTGTCTTAAGTTTCTTTTCCAAGTTTTTATGAACCCTTTGGATCACCCGAAAGTTATAAATTTCCATATTGCTTATTCTCAAATGTAAACCGACTCGATTTTTTTATTCGGTTTGACCGGTTCTTTTCCCGCTTTTCCTTAACTCAAAAGTGCAGGGTTTACAATAGGTACGAGGTTCCTACGAACTAGCAATAAAAACAGAGGGGTCAATAGTAAAATGCTGAGGGGGCAAAGAACAATCTTGTGATCGAGTGATCATACGAGGGTGAGGGGCGACCACCACCAGAGAAGAGCTAGTTGAAGAAGCATGCTCAAATTGTACCTCGGGTGAAAGAGAGTGCTCATGTACAAGAGAGGGAGGCATCATACCTGAATCTACATGAGGAGTTGGGACAGGGGATGGGATGGGGAGGTGGGTAGTGGAGTACTCAACAGGAGAAGTAGGGGATGTACTGATGGCAGAAAAGGGAAACACTGTTTCATGAAAATGAATAGACCAACATATAAAGATACGATTGGTGCGAGGATCAAGAACGCGATAACCAACATAGTTAGACGGATAACCCAAAAGGATACATGGAATAGAGCGAGGTTGAAGTTTATGCAAGCGATAGGATCAAAGATAAGGATAACAAAGACAACTGAACACACGAAGTGATTTATAATCAGGGTGAGTATGATGAAGTACCTCATAGGGGGAACAGAACCCAAGCAAACGAGTAGGAAGATGATTGATAAGATAGACAGCTGTTTCAAAGGAAAAATCCCAAAACTTTGTAAGTGCATGAGAATGGATCAAGAGAATGAGCCCCATGTCGACAATATGACGATGCTTTCGTTCAGCTGATCCATTTTGTTGAGGGTGTGGGGACAAGAGAATCGGTGGCTAATTCCTGCAAGTTGGAGTTCAGACTGGAAGGAAGAAGACATAAATTCTTTGGCCCCATCAGACTGAAGAAATTTAATTTTACGATCAATGATATTTTCAACTTGTAAATAGAATGCATGAAAAATAGAAAGAATGTTAGAGTGATGTTTCATGACAAAGAACCAAGAAAATTTACTATAATCATCGAGAAAATGAACATAGTAAAGATGACCGGTATTGGAGATGATGGAGGCAGGCCCCCAGATGTCGGTATGAATAAGTTCGAGAGGATAAGTGCTTTTATGATAAGTTAAAGGAAATGGTTATTGTGTAATCTTACCACATGAACATGATTCACATAGTGATAAAGATGAATCAACATGTATTGATAAATGTTGTGAAAGCACACGATTGACAATAGAAGAGGCAGGATGCCCTAAACATTGATGCCATAAAGAGACATACTCAATCTGACTAACATAAGTAGCTGGAGAGATAGAGGAAGTACGACTGGTGCGCAAACAATACAATCCATCCTTACGACTCCCGCGTAGCAACTCCTAATGAGAAGCGAGATCTTTGATAAGGAAGTAGGTATGATAAAATTCAAAGTAATAGGCATTATCCTTGGTGAACTGAGAGACAAAAAGTAAATTGAGAGAGATTTGTGGAATATAATAAATATTAGTGAGAGCAAAGTAATGAGTAGAAGAGGTGAGATAAGTAGAATCAATGGATAGAATGGGTAAACCTGTCCCGTCTCCAATTAGCAGATATTCATGAATGGAAAAATCCTCCTGAATAGTCGTATGAGATAGATCATTAGTGATATGAGTGGTAGCACCTAAATCAACATACTAGTCAAGATGATGAGGGCTAGGTTCATTTTGATAAGCAGAATGGACTTGTGGAGCAGACGATGTAGGCTTTAGATCATATGAAGGGCAATGAGTGGCTAAATATCCAAGTAAGTCGTAAAGCTAGAAAATGGGCCTGGAAACATGAGAATTGGGCATGAATCCACGTTGGTCATGGAAGCCCGAACGATGCTGTACAGGTGCTGGGTGGCGATCTAATATAAGACCCTACACGAGGCCCATAATGGCAATAGCAATATCTACTAGAAGGCCCAGATGGAGATCTAATATAAGACCCAGAAGTTGGAGGCCTACTCCATGTACGCATTGGTCCATCATTTCACTCTAACCTACAATTGAGGTGATTAGGAACTCGAGGAGAAAGATGAACAAAACCTAGAGTTGGAGCACGAGTGGCGTGGGGAGCTGGTAGAAGACCACGATCATGAGAGATGGCAGCTATTGGAGCATTACTCGTATGAGGAAGGAGGCCAGGAAGAGGTGGAGTGCTATTGTCGGGACCGTATTTTTGGAGTCTTCGAGCATCCTGAGTAAGGAGGAGGGCCTTGAGAGAAACCAAGGTCATGGCTTCAAGTACAAGGGACATGGCCAAGGTAAGCACCTCCCATTCACGATCTAATCCATCGAACAACTTATCTTTGATCTCATGGTCGGGTTTGGGCCTTCCAATTTGGGTGAAATTTATGGTTAAGTTGGATATAGTTGTCAAGAAAGAGGACATAGGTTGGTCTCCCTTTTTTAGCTCACACCATTGTTGCTCAAGTATGTCTTTCTGTGCCCGGATCTGTGAGCTATACAATGTTTCCAAACGTGTCCAGACTTCAGCAGAGGTGAGTACTCCAATCACCTGCAAATTTACTTATGTGGAAATGGAAGCTACAATAGCAGTTAGAGTGAATTTTTCATGAATTACCCATGCTTCATGTTCGGGGTTAACAATTTTGATTTCCTCATCACCTTCCTTTAGCAACATGGTTGGTGCAGATGGTGGTATACTACCAGTAACATAACCATATAACTAATGGGCCTGCAGTAAGTTACTAATATTGCTGTACCATAAATAATAGTTTTTGCCATCCAGTTTAATGGGCAGAGTTGGTAGTGTAGGGGGAAGAATAACCGTAGGAGAGATGCTCATAGTTCTTGTGGACTTACAGGGTGAACCAAATATGGATGTCCCAAATAATCCTGAGTTTTGCGTCCTCTATGGCTCTCCAAAGAAGAGAGAAATGGCTACTTGAAGGAGCTGTCATCCAATCTATGGCTACTCGAAGGAAGGTGCTGGTGGAGTCTTCGAGGAAGCCGCCGATCGCACCAAATAGAGGAGGAGCAGAACTGATCGTAGCCAATAAGGAAGAAGCAGAACTGGTTGTTGATGAAGCCGCCCTGATAGAGATGGTCTTGAGTCCTGAGCGTACTGTAGCTAAAGAGGGTGTCAAGCCAGTGCCAGCAGAGGAGGCGCCAAAAGAAAAGGAGGGTAGCTTCTAATGGAGCTGAGGTTGATGTGAGCCCTGTAGTGTCGGAGTTTGAAGATGCTGTCTTTATCAGGTAGGGCGGGGAGCGACAGTGATGTAGGAAGAACGCAGAAGGAGAAAAAAAGTGCTATCCCTAGCGCCGAGCGCTAAACTTTTCGTTGGCAAGAAGCTGTGCAAACGTACACTTAAGCTTGTCCGCAAAGCTGCTGAGCATAAGAGGCAGAGGCAGACGTAGGAGGAAGAGTAAAAAAAATAATATGCATGGCCCTGTAGCTCATGTTTTGGAAGCAGGAGGAGACAGCAGACTGGAAGCAGGAGGAGGTAGCAGACTGGACAAGAATGTGGAGCAGAGCTGTTAAGCAAGGGCTCTGATACCATAAATGATTTGAGAGAAGAATATATTTCTATAATTCTGCCCTGCTTTCCATTTGTGTTATAACACACGTATTTATACAGTGTTGTATCATATACAAATAAAATAAGAAACATACAAAATCGTACACACAGGTGACAGCTAAGTGCAGCCTCCTAGGGTGGCTGTATGCCAACAGCTAGGTGCAGCCTCCTGCTATGCTGGCTGTATGCCGACACTGACCCAATTCGGTTATATTCGAATCGGATCGATTGGGTGGTCGAGTCCAAAAAATGGACTAATACAATCCGAATGATTCAGCCTATCCCAAATTGGGAACACAAATTGAGTCACAAATTGGGGTCTCAAATGGGGAACCCGAATTAGGCCTTGAATGGGCCAAGCCGACCTGAATTGGGAAATCAGATTGGATCCCAAATGGAAAACTCAAGTTGATTCCCGAATGGGCCAAACTATTCCTAAAATACCAACCTGACTTGAATTGGAACCTGTATCATATCTCGAATAGGAAACCTAAAATGGAATCCGAATTGAGGTAAAAAAATGCAGGAATCCGAATCGGGTATTGAATGGGTCAATCTGACCCAAATTGGGAACCCACAATCGGGTATCGAATTGGATCTTGAACCGACTCTTGAATTGGGAAATCAAATTAGTATTGAATGGTTCAACTCGATTTGAATTAGGAACCCAAATCAATTCTAGAATTGGGAACCCGAATCAAGTTCTTTAATAGGGAACCCGAAATAGGACCCAAATTGGAGTCTCGACTAGGCCAACCCCACCCATATCCTTAATGGGTCAATCCAACATGAACATTCCAACATAATCTGGGTACCAAATAGGTCATCCCCACTTGAACGTGCCAATTTGACCCAAATTGGGAACCTGAATTGGGGTCCCGAATGGGAAACTTGAACCGGGTCTCGATTCAAGGGATCTGGATAGGTCGAATTGAGTTTCATGTGATCGAACCCAATCTGACAACGGATCCGTGAGACTCAAGCCTGCACGAACCCATACCTGACTCGAACTCGGGTTCGGTTCGAGTCTCAGGTCCTGAGTTTGACTAACAAGCCTAGACATCCTTAGAGGTCACCTTATGAACCTTCTATATAATATTCAGGATTTCATATCAAATTGCAAATATATAATATAAATTGAATAACTATCATTTAAGTATTAGCCCATTAATGTAATAGTGTCATCCAAAGTTAAGACTATAAGTATACTCTAGGGTTGATGTGAATCTAACACCTTAAACTTATCAAATCATAGAAGATTGGATTTTAAATTATTGCATTCCATATCATGGTTGATATGTCATCTTCTTCGCTTAAAATTTTGGAGACAAATATTGAGAGTTCAATTGGCAGTCTCATACAAATTTTGCTATATATGATGATGTCAAATTGTTTCACATTGTTCAGTCAACCTAATGGGTGAGTGGTGTGCTGACTTGGTGAGTCGGTTTACGGTCATCCAAAATTCTCATGCCTCGAGGCTAGTGAGACAAGTATGTTATGAGGTCTATGAGAATCTCTTCCTCATTTCCCATTTGGTATAGGAAGAGGATGCAACATCTATGCATGCTTATAGTGCTTAACCTTAATCTACCAACCTGAAAAACACCTAACTGCATATTCTACTATTTCATGCTTGATTCCCAATCACTAGTATCCATTGTTTAAGATTCGATACACCTTAGTGCTACCAGAGTGCATATCGTAGATGAAATCATGTGCCACTTCCAATATAAATCACTTCAATAAGGCATTATCTAGTACACATATTCAACCGTTAAGATTATCAATTTATCCTCTTGAATTTATGAAATTCATAGTTGTGGCATTGGACATATTGTTTATGTACTTCTCAAGACATGATCTATATTTTATCTTTCTCAATGTGGTTCAATCATCGTTTGTCAAATTGCAAAATTTTCTCGCATGCATAAGTTCTCATTGGCGGTGTCGAAGGAGATACTAGTCGATTCATTTGTTTTACCATTGATGAGTTGTTGTCTTACCATATGTTAGCTCATGCGTTTGGTTTTAAAAGCCAACTCAACATATCTACAGTTGCAACCACCACACCACCTCAAGGATAACAACACCTACAAGCCAACTCAGCATATCTACAGGGATTTGTTATTAGCAGTGATTGCATAATAAAAGCCAAATCAACATATATGTAGAAATTTATTATTAGCAGTAATTATCTCTATTTATTGCATATTTTTTTTCTTATTTTGTATATAAAAGTTGTATATAAATTATCATACAAGTGAAAAATGAACACATGCAGAAATTATACACTTCCTCTTCCTTTCTTTTATGGTATCAGAGCATTTCGCTTGAATTTGGCTACTGCGTAGCACACTACTTCTTCCTCATTCAAGCATTTTCTCAAACACATAGCCTGCGTAGCACACTTCTTCCTCATTCAAGCATTTTCTCAAACACATAGCCTGCGTAGCGCACTTCTTCCTAATTCAATCATTTTCTCAAACAAATAGCCCATGTAGCATACTTCTTACTCATTCAAGTATTTTCTCAAACACATAACTACCTTGAACACTCAAAATGAGCTCCTCAACCACCATCATTCTTCCCAATGCACTTCCCTCCCTACCAATCAAACTTGACAATACCAACTACTACTTGTGGTGGAATAACATCAGTAATATACTACAAGCCTATCAACTGTATGGCTATGTCGAAGGTAACATACCTAAGCCAAAACCTACCTTGCTGGTGAAAGAAGAAGATGAGGAACTCGAGATTGTCAACCCAGAATATGATGCGTGGGTGGTCCGAATAAGTTCACCTTGACTACACTAACCGCATCTCTATCTAGAAAAGTAAATTTGTAGATCATTGGTGTTCTCATATCAGCTGAAGCATGAAACAAGTTGGAGACTCTATACAGCTCTCAAAGTCGTTCTCAAAAGGACATTCTTGACCAACAATGGCGAGAGCTACAAAAGGGTGATCAACCCATGGCTACCTACCTCTCCATCATCTCAACCCTCACCACTAGCTTTGCCCAAATCGGTCGCCCCAAACCTGACCACGAAATTAAAGACAAATTGTTTGATGGTCTTGACAGGGAATGGGAGGTACTCACCCTTGCTATGTCACCCGTTCTAGATGACATGACTCTGGATGCCTAGAAGGCATTACTGCTCGCCCAAGACGCCCGTCGTGTTCAGAAGTATGGAATCAATTTAGGGTCTGTACCCCTATCTGGAATCATAGGAGCTACCAATATATCTCAACCTCCTGTAGCTGCTATAGTTGCCTGAAGCTCCCGCGGTCTCCTCTCAATGCCTCCGATGCCTCCTTTTCGTTTTGCAGGTCGACAATCGCAACAGAGGTTATTTCCAAGCTCTCATCGGCATATTGCACCTCATGGAGGTTCTGCTCGATGTAATGATAAAACCCCTAATAGGAGATTTTCAGCCCAACGACTTCCATCTAGTCCAACATTTGGGTCTTGTTCAGTAGGCTCCATTTGCTCTTCTGGAACTTGGGGTGCACAAGGCCTCCCTGGAAAAGAAAAAGTCAGTCCATCTAAAAGGCCCGACTTATGGCCTTTCGGGTCTACATACCAACTTTATGGATTAATGGGCCACATGGCCAACCATTGTCCATCATATGAGCTCAAGCCCGTCACACCTCAGGCTCATCCCTCTTACAATTTAGAGCCCACCCCCCATCAACTCGATTGGTATATTGATTTCGGTGCTAGCACACATATCACTAGCACCTTGTCTCACATGTCTATTCAGGACGATCCTACCATTCCTGAGCATCTAATGATTAGCGACAGGACATGTTTACCAATTTATCCTCTAGTTCTGCTTATCTTCACTCTCCACCTCATAAATTTCTTCTCAATCGTATTTATTATGTTCCCCAGATTTCCTTAAAGCTTCTCTCTATCTCTCAATTTACTTGAGATAACCCATGTTATTTTAAATTTTATTCTACATATTTTCTTATCAAAGATCTATTCTCCCGTCAGGAGTTGCTGCACGGGAGTTGTAAGGGCGTCTGTTTCTTATGTTAGTTATGTTAGTCATCCTGGTTTTTCCATTGTTAGTCATGTGCTTTCTAAACATCTCTTTATGAAAAATATATCCCTGTTGCCATTATGTGAATCTTGTTCTTGTGGTAAAATTATTCAGCAACCATTTCCTCTCACCCATTATAAGAGTCTCGCTCCACTTGAGCTAATTCATACCGATATATGGGGACCCGCTCCCATTCTCTCTCACACTGTTCATACTTACTGTGTACACTTTCCTAATGATTATAGTAAGTTTTCTTGGTTTTTACATTTTGAAGTGCTGTTCTGACATTATCTCTATTTTTCGAGCATTTTGTTTACAAGTTGAAAATTAACTTAATTCCAAAACCACATACTTACAATCTGATGGGGCCAAAGAATTTTTGTCCAATATTTCCAGTCAGAATTGTAGGCTGTAGGAATCTCTCACCATATTTCATGTCCTCATACACCTCAACAAAATGGTTATGCTGAACGTAAGCATCACCACATAGTCGATATGGGTCTTACTCTCCTAAGTCATTCTTATGCTCTTGTTAAATACTGGGATTTTGCCTTTGAGACACCTGTATATCTCATCAACCGTCTTCCTACTCCGTCTCTTGGATTTCATTCACCTATTCAGGTCCTCACCCTTACTTTTCCTCATTATAAATCTCTTCATGTTTTTAGTTGTCTTTGTTTTCCATACCTTCGTCCTTATCTTTCACACAAATTACAACCCCACTCTTCGCCTTGTATTTTTCTTAGATATCCCTCTAATTATGTAGGTTACCGAGTTCTTGATCCTTGAACTAGTTGCATTTTTATTTCTCGTACCGTCTAATTTAATGAGTCTATCTTCCCCTTCTCTCATGACCGTCCACCCCTGATTGCCCCCGTCTAGCACTCCATCGCTACTTTGCCAATTCCCTCCCCTGTCCCAATGCCGCCATTGGACTCAGGTATGGTTCCTCATTCTCCTTTGAATATACATGCGACTTCTTCATCGGCCTCTCCTACGGGTTCACCTACTCCTCCTTCGCTGGTTCCCCACATGGTCACTTGCTCTCAGGATGTCTCTCTTCCTCCCCAATGCTTTACTATCAACCCTTCCTTGTTTGTATCGCAAGAACCTCACACCTTTACTCAAGCTCGTTATGACACTTTTTGGATGGACGCCATAAAAGCTAAACTCTCTGCACTTCTTTAGAATCATACATGGGATTTGGTTCCTGCCCCTCCTAATCATCTTGTTATTGGATACAAATGGGTTTATAAGATTAAGGTAAATCCTCTTGGTACCATTACTCGACATAAGGCTCGACTCATTGCTAAAGGTTTCTCCCAGCAACCGGGCCTTAATTATGATGCCACCTTTAGCCCAGTCATCAAACCTGTCACCATTCGAGTCATCCTCTCCATTGCAATCTCTTCCAATTGGCCTATCTGTCAATTAGATGTAAATAATGCTTTTCAGCATGGTCACCTTACCGAGGAAATCTACATGTCTCAACCACCCGAGTTCTCTAACCCTGTTTATCCTAATCATGTGTGTCGACTTCGGCGGTCACTCTATGGACACAAACAGGCTCCCCGTGCCTGGTTTCTTTGCCTCAACTCCTTTCTTCAAACTCTGGGTTTTTGTGGCTCCATTGTTGATAGCTCTCTCTTCATTTATCGCACTGGTCATTTTGTTATATTTCTACTTGTCTATGTTGATGATTTTCTCTTCACGGGCTCACCCACTGCTCCTATCGAGTCCATTATTTGTGCTATTCAGGCTGAATTTTCTATCAAGGATTTAGGTTCGCTGCATTGCTTACTCGACATTAAAGTCAAGCAATCTTCTCAAGGTATTCACCTTACTCAAACCAAATATATTCATGATCTTCTCTTTAAAGCTGCCATGACTACCTATCGGCTCGTCTCAACTCCCATTAACTCTGGCCCTCATTTATCTACTCTTACGAGCACTTTACTCTCTGATCCATTTTTCATTTACGATGAGCTCATCATTCCAACCTGGAATGACATTAGTAAACCCACTCACCTATTATCTAGTGATATGTTCATCCTGGAGGGATTCCCAGGTACCCATCCTTGATTGGTGTTTCTCTACTCCGATACTTCCCCATTTTCCTTAAATGTGATTGTTGCATGGTGGATGTTGAGATTGAGAATTTCATAGGTATGGAGTATTAATCTGGTAGATCTAATGTGATCATGATAAAGATGATGCTTGAGGTGTGAACAAGGACTAGTGGACTAGGTAGCTCACTTCTACTCGAATTGCTCTCTCAGTTGAGTGGGTGTCACTCTAATAAATTTTTTTAAGCTCCTTATATAGCTGTAAAATTGTTTGTTAAATGGAGAAGATTTATTACTACATTATGGGTATTAATTCTAATAATTGAATGTAGGAATTAATTTATTGGTATTTATGTGTATTAATTCTAATAAATAAATGTAGTATTTGATATCACTTATGCTGTTCACCAAGCATGTCAGTTTATGCACCAACCCACGGATGCTCATTGGTCTGCCGTCAAGCGTATCCTTCGCTATCTCCAAGGTACTACCCACATTGGCTTAACTTTTTGGTGTCACTCACCTCATGATCTGCATTATTTTTCTAATGCTGATTGGGCCGGTAACCCTGATGATCGTCGCTCTATTAGTGGATTTCCCATTTTTCTAGGTCGTAATCTGATCTCATGGAGCTTCCATAAGCAACCCATTGTTGCTTTCTCAAGCACTGAAGTTGAATATAAAAGCATTGGCAATGCTGCTACAGAGATTATCTGGTTGAGCTCCCTACTTGATGAACTTCATCAACCTCTCTTTGGCCCTCCTATATTGTGGTGTGACAATCTCTCAGCCATTTATCTCACAGACAACCCTATTTTTCACATCTGCACCAAGTTAGCAATGGGCATCTTCGTGTTCATTTTATTGGTACTAATTCTCAATTGGCTGACATTCTTACCAAAGATCTGTATACTTCTCACTTCTACTTTTTACGGTCCAAGCTCAATCTCCAAGATCTCCCCTTGAGCTTGTGGGGTGGTGAAAGCCAACTCAGCATATCTACAGCTGCAATCACCACACCACCTCAAGGATAACAACACTTACAAGCCAACTCAACATATCTGCATGGATTTGTTATCAGCAGTGATTGCATAATAAAAGCCAAATCAGCATATATGTAAAAAAATTATTATTAGCATTAATTACCTCTATTTATTGCATATTATTTTCTTATTTTGTATGTAAAAGTTGTATATAAAGTATCACACAAGTGAAGAATGAACACATGCAGAAATTATCCACTTCCTCTTCCTTTCTTTTAATGATGAGAATAAGATCACACATTGGATAATATAGAGAAGTGTTGTGGGTTTATAAGGTTAGAAAGGTACCACTACTTACAAGTCATGGCTTTTAAGTAGACATGGGCCCGACCCCTTATCGGTCCACAATACCTTTTCTTACATGGTATCAGAGCTAGTGGGCTTGTACGCGTACCTGACCTGGGACTGGAAACCTAGCTCATGGTCTGACTTTCACCCCTTATCTATCAATCTTCTACCCTTCCAAGTCTCTCATTTGATTCTTCTACCCTTCAAGTCTCTCCAATGAGAGCATGAGACCTTCCTCTACATTCCCCCTCGTTCGAGACTGGAAGAATAATACCCGGCTCGTAAACCATTATTAAGGGTAGGTTTAAAAATTGCACGTGACAAGTGTATCCATGTTGCACGTGAGGGCAGGTGTTGATAATAAGATCCCACATTGGATAATATAGAGAAGTGTTGTGGGTTTATAAGGCTGGAAAGATACCACTACTTACAAGTCTTGGCTTTTAAGTAGACATGGGCTCGACCCCTTATTGGTCCACAATACCTTCTCTAAAAAGTTTTTTGACCCAATGTGTATGCGAACACTTTGCTATTTCCCGATTGTTGTTGATCATCATACTATTATCCTTAATATGTTTTAATCACCTTTATTCCTCTATTGTAACTCTTTTAAAGTCAAAACATATCGAATGCCCCCCTAAGAAATTCTCGATTACTTTGTCTAAAAATGGATCTAGGGTATTTCGGAACAATCTTTTGGAAATATATTCGAATCTTCTTTCACTATAGGTACATCACTTAACAACTCCTTGATTGCTTATTTACACGTCTTATATGATAGGGATGGCGAGCATCACTTCCTTATCATCTCTTGGGCCTTAACAATTGAGAATACATGAGTTTGTTTGTGCATCATTTTTCCTAGGGATATTCTTCTTTCCATTTTATGATGCTTAGAAGGTCATCAACTTGTCTAGAAAATCTACTTTGGCATGGTGCCTTGAAATCTAGTCCATTTCTAAGATAATACCTACATCCTATATGTAACATCGGGAATCTCGATCTGGAACCTAAACCAAACCGAACCGGGAACTAAGGGAAAGCTGAGAAGAAAATAAAATAAAATTAGATTTGTAATATGATTCAAAACCAAGACATAAGACAACTGAAACGATCATGAAATACCATTGGAGAACGTCTCGTGATAAAAAAATAAAGGATCGGGAAAAATGCAAGGAAGAATTTATTCAGACTGGATTTGAATCGACTTAGGTAACAAACCCCCTTGATATTTAGAGGGGGCTAAATAAATCATAATTTAGTGGTTCTTAAGTACATTCAATGGAAAATTGAATAAATAATTCTGAGAAAATTTTATTGGGCCAAGAACCAACCAAATTGGGGGTAAACCAACCAAGAAATTAACGAACCAAGAGAAAAATTTACTAGAAATCAGTCTAAAACAATGCCGAACTGACCAAGTGTTCAAGACACGCTCCACACTTGCATGTGCATAACTCTGACATGCGCTGTGCACGCGCTCACCCCCTCCGCCCTTCTAAACTACCCAAACGCGAATTAAAACCCAAAATTTACCTAACCGAATTCCAAAACCCACTATTTGCTAATTAATTCATTCATAGAGTCACATGTTATAAAATGGTGTAAATGGGCTATGATAAAATATCTAATTAGTTCTAGAATTCAACTATATAAAGCTTGGTTGTCCCACAATCTGTTGAAGACTATAATTCTCTCTAAAATACTCAGACCTCCATTTTTCAGTGATCGAACTTGCAGAGAGCACCACTCCCTCTCTCGACTACTAAACTTAGTGTTTTAGGTGTTCTTGGAAAACTATGATTGCTACTTTCCAATGCCACTTCTACCATCCATTGACGTTAGCTCTACCATCATCGACATGATCAAAGAGTACCAGACCTTCTTGGGCTATAAATATATGCTTCCATGGTCATTTCTGATGGCCTCGATCGGCAACAAGTGCTACAAAAATTACATTAGACTACTCTTGGTCTCAGTTTTCGAATGTAATTGACATAATATGATTTGGGTAAATATCAAGGTCAAATTAATTTTGAGAATTGCTAGCTAGCTCCAATTGTGATGAATTCTAGTAAAACAGGTTTTGCAGGTTGCTCAGACCTTTGTTTGAGGTGTTTTAGGTTGATGTTTGCAGGTCTCTTTGAAGGCCGACTGGGTGTTCTTGTTCAAGTCCACTGGATCTAATGTTTGGTCCAATATAAGATGGGTCTATTGTGTGGGTTTTATGGGCCCTCTAGGACTGCTCATGCTTCATAGGGTGAACTTGTAATTTAAGTGGGTTGGATTTACATTTCCCTTTTATATTTTTGGACTACCTTTGTACTATCCAAACAACACAGGTGGTTTGGTGTTCCAATAACTGCCTTCTTTATAATACATAATTATATATATATATATATATATATATATTCATATTTTATTTTATTTTATTTAAGAGGTTAAATTGGATTATTTGGGATTATTGGCCCTAACTTAATAAATTATCATACACCTTATTCAATAAATGTTCCTTAGATCAAGGATACACCCTTTTTCCCTTAAATGATTGGTTTGTTATTTAAAATTTACAATGAAATGTTTTCTTTTATGGTTTATTTCCTTTTCTGGTTAAATTTTGATAAAAAATTTCAAGATCCAAAAATATGGTCTTATACAAATTATCCCAACTTCGGCAAACACTTGGTCGACTACCACCATATAATATTTTGCATAGACTTTGGCTATAAAATGCCTAAGCTTCGGTCACCTCTTCGTTTACTTCCTCTAAAAATTTTCAACAACTTCTAGAGTAGCTCTATTTCGTTCAGTTTTGGAAAATGGCTGAATTTCATCGTGTTTGGCCATGGTAGGACCCTTCATTCCTCCCTCGATCCATTATGAGTACAATGATAGTATTTGGGAGTCATTTATAAAATTAAAAATTGATTTGGTTGTGTTTCAATGTTTAAGGACTAAAGTGCAAATATGGAAAGTTTGGGGGCCAATTTGAAAACAAATATGAAAATTTGTGGGAAAGGCCTCTAAGAGTAGCCTAAGGGGTCTAAAGGCAATTTTAATGCAAATGCAGATGTCTAAAGTCATTTTCGGGAGTTAGGGAGCAAAACCGCGATTTTTGGTAAAGGAGGGGAAAATGGTAATTTTGCTCAAATAGGGGCAAAATGGTCATTTATGCTCAATGGAAGATCCAATAGTTCATTTGATGGGCCAAAGTAAAGATGCAAAAATTAAGTTGTTTTCAAGTAAAGGGCAAAATGGTAATTTTACCCATTTTATAGACCAAATTGTAATTAATGCATTTTTTGGACCCAAATGTATCTAAAGGAATTTTGGCGACCCAAAATTGAGAATTTGGAAGTCTAGGGTCCAGAATGGAGAACTTTTGATCAGTAGGGGTAAAATGATATTTTTGCTCAACTTAAGGACCGAAATGCAACATTAGAAAAGTTAAGTTATATAAGTGGAAAACTTAGAAACTTTTGAGAATTTTGGTAACTATGACCAAATGTGGGTTTAACCTATGATATGTAGAATGAAATTATAGATGAGGGTTAGTCATTCTAATGGTTTGAGAGAACTGAGCCAAAAGGCCAAAATCGTAATTTGAGTGAAATTACGAGATAGTATTTATAAGTGCTAAGTTAATATCTAAAATGATTCTTATTATGTAATCTGATTCATGTAGAATGAATACTGCAACTGATCACACGTGGATTACACAACCTTAGTTAAGAGAAATAACAATCGGGACAAATAAGTCTTGATGAGTACTATGAGTGGTAGTAATGATGGAGAGTACGATTGGACTGATTGGATGTGCATGATGCATGTTTTGAAAAATCCATAATACCCTCAAATGCATGATGCATGTTTTGAAAAATCCTTTGAAAAGCAATGAAAACCAACATGGGTGCATGCTCACTAAGAAATATCATTTTTAGGAGTCACTAAATGGGATAGAATAAGTAGACCATGATTATCAATTAACTTAGAGCTCGATTCTTCACCGACCAATTCCATAACTTAGATGCATGATAAACCATAGTAACATGTTAGAACTTTGAGAGTTAGGGCTTTGTGCCCAAGATTAATTTATTGATAGGAGTTGGTCTTGTTAAAAACTAAGCTTCTTGTGTTTAGGATTGTGAACATGTTGTATGTCTACTTATTTTAATACATGCATCTAAGTTATGGAATTGGTCGGTGAAGAATCGAGCTCCAAGTGAATTGATTAAACATGCATGTTGCTTGTTGCTATTGTGCATGCATTTGAATATCAAGTTGGTTAGAATGAAGACCATACTCAATGATATGTGAAATGAGCATAAGTGTTATCTATGTGCTTGTTTATGAGATATACATATATAAATATACTAGTTGGAAGTTTAGAGTGTTGACATGAAACCTATCAAGTTAGTGTCTATGCTCAGGGTATATTGAAAGTGGTGGACAAGGGGAGATTGATATTTGTGCTTCTAGATTACTTGGGACCCCCGGATGATGTACAACCATACATGTTTTAAAAACATTTCATCATTTCACTTATTATGCATGTTTAGATCTTTTAGCATATCCCCTTGCCTTAGGAAGCATTTAGCATACAAACACACGCCCTTTATCATAGATGGTACAAACGTTCGCAAGGTAATACTAGATTGCACCCACTTGGGGATTAGTGTAACTTTGAGTGGATGGTTGAGACGTCTGACCCTTAGACCTGAAATTCACTTCTTGTCCGTATGAGGACGAAGACCTCATCCTATTCCTACCTGATCTCGTGCGCATGAAGCCCAAATACACTAGCTTCAAAAAGCCTAAACACAATAGTTTCGTGGAGCCCAAACACAATAGCTACATGACTAACTCGTATGACAAAAAGCCCAAACACAGTAGCTTCTCCTTCCCTTATCGCCACCATGTTGTTTAGTAGTCCTTGGAACCCATCACTACCCCCTTGGGCGTCTTGATGGTCCCAAATCAAAGTACATGCACAAACAAAAATTTTCATATACTTAGCCATTATCTTTGGCGCCGATGGTCCAATGGCCCAACATTCAACGTAACCTGCATCTGTTTGTCTGACCGGTCCGTCGGCCTAGCCCTAATGCATTGCCACTAGCCCATTGAGCCTTGTCAATCCTGACTTGGTACTGTGGTGAATCACACAGTTAATTCCACTTGTAATGAGAGTTTTCATGGCTATTCCTATTCATGTTTGTTTACGGGCTTCAACACGTGCCCACTGGCCTTAGGCCCATTGCACGTGTTTTTTAGAACTGGGCCTTGAGCCCTATAAGTTCAAAACCGATGCCCCTGGTCTGTTAAAGCTATTCTAGCTCCCGTCAAAAAGGTCTCCCAAATAGTTTAAGCAATGGCATGCAATTAGGAGAGAACACTTCTGACAAAATCTCCCTTTTTAACTCATCACACGAGCCGAGTGTGATGACAGGTCTACTTACAACCAGTATGCAGGTTTTTCTTTTCCTTAAGAAATCTCATCATACGAACCGGGTATGATGTTTATTTAATCCTACTCACAACCGGTAAGTAGATTTTTAGCTTTCAAAATGTGCTCATAATCCCAATCGAGTATGAAGTATAAAGTTCCCACTCACGATGGCTTCCAATTTAGAAAAGGTGCTCATCATCCCAACCGGATATGAATTATAAATTAGCCCACTAACGGTGGCTTTCAACTTAGAAAAGATGCTCATCACCCCAACCGTGAATATCATTTAGAATGTTCCACTCACCCGATGACTATGACGTGTTCGTCCCCAATCAGTTCCAGGTCTACACTAGCTCTCACTCTTGCTTGCGTTCTAGTCCCAAGTGTCTCTATACAGGTTAGGTATCATTATCAATAAGGGTTTCACATGGCAACCTTTGTTTTCTCACGCATGGGCAATTATACCCAAATCCTTGGTTTATTTCACTTAGGTCCCTAAAGTTCTTGTTTCTTGACTTTAGGTCCCAAATGCTAAAATTTCTCCCAAATCGAATCCAAGGCTTCCAATATCCTTCTTGGGTTCTTAATTTACTTAATATTGCAAATGGGGCTTAAGTTTTCTAAACTTCCAATTTGGTCCCCAACTTTTCATAAATTACAATTTTGCCCCATACTTTCCAAAAATTACCAATTAATCCTAATTCTTTCAAAAATTGACCAATTTGTCCCCCAACATCTTTCTCATTGAAAATTGACCTTTAATTTTGAGAAATTGCATGGAGGTCCCTCAAATTTGAAAAATCCCCGATTTCCCCCAAAATTTCTCCAAAATTTCCCCAATTTCACGCCCTTTACTGAACGAATTTGATTTCTTCAAATTGGCCATTCAATTGGGATTAATTGCTCAAACTGATGGCATGGATAAGTTTCTACACTTTCGTAAGATCAAATGGAGCTTTGAATTACAAAATTTGGGTCCGAAACGAGCTCAAATGAAGCTTCGTTGGAAAACTGTTCGTAGAGATAGAAAGCTTCGAAAGCTTACTGTCGGAGGTGTACAGTCCGAGATCTTGACCCAAGGAGATAGTTCTCATCCTTAGGGGTTTCCTAGGATCAAGAATTACTACAATTGATGTTTATATGAATGGGAACTTCATTAGTGAAGTTCGGCATTTTCTCTCTTTAACACCAATCTGCAACGATGGAGAAATACCAAATTGGCTTACCATTTACCTCTGTGGAGGTCGTGTATGGCCGTGGAGACTTTGGGCAGGCTTGGTTTGGCCGAAGGAGGTATGAATTGGCTAAATTTAGCTCGATCAAAATAGGGCAGCTTTGAGCCGACGAAGTTGCTTCACTGTTCAATCCCGCTGGTACTTCTTTGACAATCCTTGGGTCGAAGGGAGATTGCTGTCAGGTAGTTGACTCCCTTGGAGTCTGTAGAACCTGACCTTGCCTTCTAAGGCTGAGAAAAGTGCCTTAGACGGAGCTCTGGTTTGAGCTTCGCTGAAAAATGGAGCATTTTGGAGTAGGAGAGGATTTGAGGTGTGTGAAGGAAGAATGGAGGGAAAGTCTTTATATAGGGAGCTCATGGACCTTCTCCCTACCAGTTTCCATATTGGTCATGTTTATCCTCTTCAAAAAATGCCCAAATCGGAGGGAATATTCTCTCACTAGTAAAGGAAAGTTTTTATGCCATGTGAACAGTGTTGTCTTCCCAAGGAAGAAGACGACACTGTTTTGGACTATACCGAATTGGTCCGACCGAGTTCAATGGAAAAATTTGACCGGTTCATGACCGATTCGACCGATTTTCTCAAAATTAAAAATTTCTAAATTTGTCTAAATTTATAAATTTCTACAAGTTTCCATATTGGTCAAGCTTATCTTCTTCAAAAAATGCCCAAATCGGAGGAAATATTCTCTCACTAGAGAAGGAAAGTTTTTCTGCCATATGAACTGTCTTCCCAAGGAAGAAGAAGGCACTGTTCTGGACTGGACCGAATCGGTCCGACCGGGTTCAATGGTGAAAATTGGCTAGTTCAGGACCGATTCTACCGATTTTCTCAAAATTAAAAATTTCTAAATTTGTCTAAATTTATTTTCTATCTAATGGTGGCCTTAATTTTCCTAATTGAGATTTTCAAGCCACCTATAAAAATAAAATTTCCAATCCGATTCATTATGGTTCAATCTAGTTAAGGTCCGGTTCACCTTGAACCGGTTTGGTTTTCCCATCCAATTTACTTCATGGTTCTTCCCCATGCTTTTCATGACTTTTTGGTCACTTGGTATTTTCCAATTTCCCATTTTTACCCCTCTTTATCATTCTCAGTTTTCTCATTTAATTAAACGATTATTTCCCACTTTTCCTTGATCTGAGATGACGGAGTTCACAACTCTCCCCTCCTTTTAGGAATTTTATCCCCAAAACTTAATCAGCATCCTTTGCATCGGGGATAATTTCCCTTGATGTCAACTTGGGGTTTGCTTGACATGCTACTACTTTGGTTGTCCCTTTACTTAGCCCTTTAAACCACACACTTAGGGAATCTTTCTTCCTTTATTTTCTTATTATGGGTACTCCTCCCATTCCCACTTGTTACAACATCATTTGATGCTATCTTCATACTTACTATCCTTGGGTACTCCTAGTACGGTTTGCTTGGTCCTTTCAACTCAACATGTACTTCATTTACAAGCTTATCTTCTTATCCTAATTCCATTGGGTCCATCGCCTCTGTGTTGGGACATATACTTCCTTGGGACTTCTTTCCTCGATAATCTTCCTTCTCTTTCCCAGGATTTCCTTTTTCCATCATCTTTGTGGGTATCTATCTTTTAAATTGATCTCATGACATCCTTCGATGCCATTCTCTCCTACTTACCCTAACTTTGGGGGGTCTTGCTGGCACCTCCTTTGTACTTTGTCTTTATCCCTACTTGTAATCACTTCGAGTCTATTTTATTAGGTAGGGTTTTTTTCTTTTTGTTTTGAGGTTTCCTAACATCCTTCTACGAGCTTGGTTAATCCTTCCCATGACTTGAGTTTGGTTGCCACTGCATTTTCGGCCATTGATTTCTTTCATCCTTCTTTTCCAATGTTTGGCCTTTTCACCTCTCTCTTCTTTGCTGGAATTTAAATTTATGACCTTCACAAGGGTTAGTTCATTAACTGCCTTGTCCCTACTATATTCCTTGTTTAATTGTCTTGAGACAGTTGTCTCTCAAGTCTACTTGTCCTTAATGCCCATCTTACCGCCCTTTTTAGGGTGTAGTCTTTACTACTTCTCGATCCTCCTTAAGGTGTCTCCTTGATCATTTTATATTTATTAGTTTCTTCTTTCCACCCGGTTCATCTATAACCCTACTTGGCTCCTCTGTTTTCCAAAGCAAGTCATACTTTGCTATCTTGAGACATCCCCTTTGTCTTTCAATGTTTGGGACTTGTCTTTTCGGGTGGGGGTACTTCCTTCTTTGCTCCTAGAGGGCTTGTAGTTCTCCTTAGGGAAAACTTGGTCTCCAGGTTCCGTTCCATTTGTAACTTCTCAAGATCCTTCCTTTTGTTTTTCTCATGACCGTTTGTTGTGTAGTTGAGGCACACAGTCTCCTTGCACCCACACACTTTGATGGTTTTCTTATTGAGTTTTCTTTGCCTAGTAGTTACCCCAAGAGTTCTTGTAGACTCCTTAGTCTATTGGTTCATTTATTTGGGATGGGATTCTCCTCAGTCTTCGTGGTGTCTAGGGTAACACGATTTTGTTTGGCTCTTTTTCTTGGGGCCATCTTCTTACAATTGAGGTGCAAAGTCAGTTTATTATGGAGAGATAGGGTTTTAGTAATTTGGAGTTCTTCATTAATGGAGAAGGAATATAATATGTTTGGGTTTTAGCCCAATTACAAGAAGGTGGTTACAAAGTAGATTGGAAGCTATTGGTTTCTTGATAAGCGTCTTCCTTGGTAAGGTTATAAGCCCTTGCTGGTGTTCCTAGCTTCAGGCTTGGCTCCCTTCGTACTCGGGGTTATGACCTCAACAGGTCTTGGCACCATACTCCTTGGTGGTACTGGATATCTCCCCATAATGTCTCTTGGTCCTTTGGGACTTCTACTATACCTTGGGCATTGGAGAGCATTTAGGGTTGTCTTCCTACGAGGATAGAGTGTTGGGTGGTGTTGGTGACATTAGTCCTAGTTTTCTTGGTTCTTCTTTTGGGAGCCATTTGAAAAATTTAGAAATTTTCTCTTAGTTCTTATCTTATATAGTCTTGATAATGTATTCGAGAAAACAAGCTCTAATACAACTCAAGTTGTCACTCCCCGACCCAGTTCGGTAGGATCCCCATGAGCAACCCACCACTCCCTTTGGTCTATGAAGGATTTCACTTCCTTTTACACTGCGAGTAGTCAGACATTCTTTTTAACTAATTTTCTTGGAATAATATTATACAAAATTGAATATGTTAAAAACTTACATACCTATCCTTATCTTAAAGGTTTGGCTTTGAGGTATTCCTTAAGGGTTTGCCTACCGTCTTGAAAAGGGGTTAAAGGGAGGGGGTGAGTTTCTACAACTCAGTGAGTGGGTGTTGGAAAATAAATTCTTTCAAAAATACTTTTTCTTCACTAAAATCTTGGGGTTTCTCTTTATCTTAGAAAAAAATAACCCCTTTCAAACTCTTCACCATTATGTGAGTTTAACTCGTTTAACACTTCCCCTTGCCTTGGGAAGTGTTTCACGTAGTACAATCGTACATGTTTTTAAAACCTTTAATCATTTCACTTATTATGTGTGTTTAGCTCTTTTAGCACATCCCCTTGCATCAGGAGACATTTTGAAAACAAACAAACAAACACACACCCTTCACCATAAAGGGTACAAATGTTCGCAAGGCAGTCCCAGACTGCACCCACTTACAAATCATCGCGACTTTGCTGTCCAACCTGATAGAAGTCCCAGACTTCTACCCTAAGTCTGAGTGGATGTCCCAGACGTTCGACCTTCAGACCCGAAATCCACTTCGTGTCCGTATATGGATGAAGACCTCATCCTGTTCCTACCCCGATCTCATGTACATGAAGCCCAAATACAATAGCTTCACGAAGCCCAAACACAGTAGCTTCGTGGAGCTAAAACACAATAGCTACGTGACTAACTAGTACGATGAGAAGCCTAAACATAATAACTTCTCCTTCCCTTATCACCACCATGTTGTCTAGCAGTCCTTGGAACCCATCACTACCCCCTTGGGTGTCTTGATGGTCCCGTATCAAAGTGCATGCACAAACAAAAATTTTTATATACTTAGCCATTCTCTTTGGTGCCGATAGTCTAACGGCCCTAACACTCAACCCAGCTTGCAGTTGTTTGTCTGATCGGTCCGTTGACCTGGCCTTGATGCACTGCAGCTAGCCCATTGAGCCTTGTCAATCATGACTTGGTACCGTGTTGAATCATGCAGTTAATTCCACTTTTAATGATAGTTTTCATGGCTATTCCTATTCATGTTTGTTTATAGGCTTTAGCCCATGACCACTAGGCTTGGGCCCACTACATGTGTTTTTTAGAACTGGGACTTGAGACCTATGAGTTCAAAACTGAAGCCGCTGGCCTGTTAGAGCTGTTCTGGCTCTAATCAATAAGGTCTCCCAAATAGTTTAAGCAATGAAACATAGTGAGGGGAGAACACTTCCGACAAAATCTTCATTTTTAACTCATCATACCAACTGGGTGTGATGATAGGTCTGCTTACAACCGGTATGCGGATTTTTCCTTTCCTTAAGTAAGCTTATTATACCAATAAGGTATGATGCTTATTTAATGCTGCTCACAACCAGTAAGTTAGGTTTTAGCTTTCAAAACGTGCTCATCATCCCAACCGGGTATAAAGTATAAAGTTCCCACTCACGGTGGCTTCCAATTTAGAAAAGCTGCTCATCATTCCAACCTGGTTTGAAGTGTAAATTAGCCCATTCACAGTGTCTTTCAACTTAGAAAAGATGCTCATCACCCCAACTAGGAATGACATTTAGAATGTCCTAATCACTCGTTGATTGTGATGTGTTCATCCCAGTCAGTTCTTTCTCTTACTTGCGTTGATTGTGACGTCCATGCTAGCTCTTTCTCTTGCTTGCGTTCCATTCTCAAGTGTCCCTATACAGTTTGGGTATCATTATTAGTAAGGGTTAGGCATGGCAGCCTTTGTTTTCTCACTTATGGACGACTATTCCCAAATCCTTGGTTTATTACACTTAGGTCCCTAAAGTTCTTATTTATTGACTTTAGGTCCCAAATGCTAAAATTTCCCCCAAATCGAATCCCAAGGCATATCCTTCTTGGGTTCTTAATTTACTTAATATTGTAAATGGGGCTTATATTTTCTAGACTTCCAATTTTGTCCCCAACTTTTCAAAAATTATAATTCTACCCATACTTTCCAAAAATAGCCAATTTAACTCTAATTCTTTCAAAAATTGACCAATTGGTCCCCCCAACATCTTTCGTATTGTCAATTGACCTTCAATTTTGAGAAATTCCATGGAGGTCCTTCAATTTTGTGAAATCCCCAATTTCCCCCCCAATTTCTACCCGTTTTACTGACCAAATTTGATTTCTTCAAATTGGCCATTCAATTGGGGTTAATTACTCCAATTGATGGCATGGATCAATTTCTACACTTTCATATGATCAAATAAAGCTTTGAATTGCATAATTTGGGTCCGAAATGAGCTCAAATGGAGCTTCGTTGGAAAATTGTTTATAGAGAGAGAAAGCTTTGAAAGTTTACCGGTAGAGGTGCGGCGGTTCGAGCTCTTGATCTGGGGAGACAGCTCTCGTCCTTAGGGTCTTCCTAGTATCAAGAATCGCTACAATTGATATCCATATGAATGGGAATTTCATTTGTGAAGTTCAACACTTTCTCTCTCTAACACCGATCTGCATAGATGGAGTAGGGCTGAATTAGCTTACCTTTCACTTTTGTGGAGGTCGTGTGATGGATGTGGGGACTTTGGGGAAGCTTGGTTTGGCCAAAGGATGTCTGAATTGGCCAAATTTAGCCTGGCCAAGACAGGGCAACTTCGAACCAATAGAGCTGCTTTACTATTCGATCCCGCCGACGCTTCTCCGACGATCCTTGGGTCGAAGAGATGCTGTTGTTAGGTAGCTGACTTCCCCTGGAGTCTGTAGGACCCGACCTTGAATTTTAAGGTTGAGAAAAGTGCGCAAGTCAGAGCTCTAGTTTGAGCTTCGGTAGAAAATGGAGCACTTTAGAGGAGGAGAAGATTTGAGGTGTGTGGAGGATGAATGGAGGGGAGCTATTTATTTAGGGAGCTCAGGGACCCTCTGCTCTACTAGTTTCCATATTGGTCGAACTTATTCTCTCCAAAAAATGCCCAAATTGAAGGGAATATTCTCTTGTGGGAGAAGGAAAGTTTTTTTTTTTTTTGCATTATGAGCACTTCATCCCAAGGAAGAAGATGACACTATTCTAGATAGGATCAGACCGGTCCGATCGGGTTCAATGGCCAAAATTTCTCGGTTCAGGCTCGATTCAACTGATTTTCTCAAAACTAAAATTTTTTAAATTTGTCTAAATTCATTTTCTATTTGATAGTGGTCTCAATATTTCAAATTAAGATTTTCAAGCCACCTAGAAAAATGAATTTTCTAATTTGGTTCATTATGGTTCAATACGGTTTAGATCCTATTCACCCTGAACTGGTCCGGTTTTCCCATCCAATTTACTTCATGGTTCTTCCCCATGTTTTTCATGACCTTTAGGTCACTTGGGATTTTGCAATTTCCCATTTTACCCTTCTTTATCATTCCCAATTTTCTCATTTAATTAAGTGGTCTTTCCCGATTTTCCTTGACCCGAGATGACGAGTTTCACAAGTGTGGTTCCATTGAGTACACAACTACAATGAGAAATGGAAAAATTGAATGACGTGTAGAAAGGCATGCATGTGGCGTTGAGTGGGTTAGTGGTATGTTATCATGATGTTTAGACATCCAAATGAGAGACGAACCCGTGGGGTATCAGTTGTGGAGAGTCCACATGACTCACATACTGTCATGTCACTTGACGAGAGTCATGACATGACTCATGTATAATTGCGTGCATATCTTACTATTGTTGTTTTAATTTGAGGAGAGAGATTTTGACCTAACGTAATTGTAATTATGGTTCTAGGTGGCCCAAGACAAGAGTCTCAAGGGTGGGGTAAAATTATGAAAATAATTAATTGTGTAAAATTTGTAATGAATCTCCATGTTAGACTTTTATGTGAAATCTAAAGTCATAAACCATGTAGTGGTCCGATGTCAGTAACTTATTGATTGAGTTATTAGCTCACCCCCTCTCCCAAACAATTTCTAGTGAGAGCTAAAGTTTCAAGTGGTTTAAGTTGGGACGTCGCCTAAAAAACTCAGGCGATTGAGGTACGAAATATAGAGATTTATGCACTAAGGTTTTTAAGTTATTATTATAAATTGTTGTAATTCCCAAGGTATTGTAGTAAGTTTTTGGGTTCACTACTTATTATGAAAGAAAATTTTAAATTTCTTTTTGAAAAATCGAGGTAGCCATTTTATTATGAGCCTTAGTTCCTCCAATTTTACCTTAGTGAAGGTACTCACCAATATAAAATCGAGGGGATTGGTGGGTTGCACGGGACTGCCGGACATAAATCGGGCGGAGGCATGACAACATTTTGTGATATTAGAGCCCACATTTTCAAAACTTAAGATTTTGAGAATGAAACATTTTGGGATAGATAGAAAAATGGGAATAACACTAATAAGACTTTCATTTATAACATAAAACTTTCTTAAGTAAGGAAGTACACAAAAACACAAATGAAAGAGAGTAAAACTCTTATAGTAATTTTTATAAGGGAGCATCATGAGATGTACAACTGACAAATGATCAAATATTCCAGTAGGTTGTACCGTAGAATCGATGAACCACATGGCTCAAGGAGTCAGGAATAGGGGAAAGTTGTAGAGCCTGTGAAAAAGGAGGTTTCAGTTAAGAAAACCCAACGTTAAGAATATACCTCAACTATATATGTAATCTATGACATACCCCTAAGAGACAGAAAGTAATATGTCAATATTGCTGAAACCATCAAGAGGTGATGCTAAGAGTGTATGTTACCTATGAGAATACCCAGATATTAGATTGAGATGGACACAACATAAATATACTTAAGTTAGTGAAGTCCACAATTAGGTTTGGACTATGAATCATTCATTTAATAGAAGGATGTAGACACCGCAATGGATGACCCAAGAAACCAAATAGTTACATGAGCATCCTATGAGTTCTAGTGACCAAGATGGTTAATGTGACTAAGTTGTTATGTGAACTAGAACAAGGTCTAGGGCAGTGGCCCAAAAGATAAGTGTGTCTAAGTGACCCGATACTGAGTAGAAAGTGATATAACCTAACTTAGTGAGAAGTTAGTATAGACGTGAAGGAAACCACGAGTATGACTAAGGACCTTAACCATTGTTAGGTTCTTCCTTAATCAAACAAGGGATGGACACACATATATAAGAAAACTATGGGGTGTAAGCCTTGACAAGTCGGTAATATACTTTGAAAGGAATAAAGCATTGGTATAATACAAGACCTATTGGATATGGTTGAATGGTAAAGACGTAAGAAGTGATGTGTCCTAGTAACCCGTGAATGCAGGGAGGGTACTAACGTAATTTTGCGATTGGACCAAGTTGGCAAACGGGCATGATCTCGTAAATCCCACTAACCCATATTCCGAGACTTGGTTGTTCATGGTGGGGGGGGGGGGGGGGTTCAAGCATGGCGTGCCTTTCCTTTGCACTATCTTGTAGGGAACTCGTTCCTAGGACAAATTGGGCAATTTAGTCCTAATTAACAAGGTAATTATACTTGAGACTCGTAACTTCCCATAATTACGTTTTAGTCCTTAAGTTATACCTTAATCCCAATTAATTCCCTAAGATTTTCTAATTTTCCATTTGGATCCCTAATTACCTCAAATTTCTAATTGGGTACAACAATTCTAGTTAGTTGCAGAAAATCCTCAATTTTCTAAAAACTACAATAAAGTACCTAACTTTTCAAAAATTGCAATTTAGTCCTCCAACTTGAATTTCATCAATTCGACCTTGTTTCTTGCTAATTGAGTCATAACATCATACTAATCCTCTTCCTTATATCCCTTGGTTCATTTCAAGCTTTCAAACACTAGATTTGGCTAAAAAATGAGCTCAACTTGAAGCTTCACCGAAAAATTATCCTAGAGAGAGAAAGATTCGATTACTCATCGGTGAGAATCCGACAATCGGAGCTTTTGCTTCCACTGAATTTCTCTCTTCCTTAGGATCCTTCCTGGATCAAACAACGCCTCAATTGGTGGCATGAGCAATGAGAATTGCTTACTTTAGTTTTAGGGCAAAATACACTATGAATAGTAATTTCTGGCGAAGGGCGGCAAAAGGGACATACCACTATGGTTCAGGGAAGGTCTAGATTGGCTTAGGGAAGGTTTGAAGGACTTGGTTTGGCCAAGGTTGGCTCAAGTGTAGATCAAATTGACCTCAATCAACTCTAGTCATTGACTACCAAGGGAGCGAGGTAACTATGTGAGATCATGGACGCTTCTTCGGCGATCCTTGAGCTGGAAGAAGTATGCGATCACGTAGCTGACCTCCCCAGGGTTCCAAGGAATTAGAATTCACCTTCAAAGGTTGAGGAAAAGTCCCAAGTCAGAGCTCTGGTTCGTGCTTTATTGGAAAATGGAGTACTTCTTCTTCTTCTTCTTCAGTCGTTTGAGGGATGATGAGGATGAACATGGAGGAGCTCTTTATATAGGGAGCTAAAAAACTTACTGGGCTATCCATTGTCCATCCCTTGACCCCAATCTTTCTTGTTCATGGTCTTATTAGGAGGGATTTTTGGTCACCGAAGATCGAGCAGTAGTCCATCATCTTTATTTGCCAGCTTTCAAAGGTTGAAGATGACACTGTGTGCGCGTGTACGAGCTACCACGTGGCACACTGTGTCTCACCCCTACCCGGCTTGGGCGGAGTCCTGTGATCAACTTGCCACCCTTCCATGAATCATTCTGGTATCCCTGCCTCGACATACCTTACGGGTTTGTGTCACACCGTATTTTTAGTAACCCGAAATTTCAGTCGGAAAATTTTCTGGAATTGTATTATAAGTTTGAAATTCAATTGATATAATTGGAATAAATTTGATTTAAAATAAAATGAAAAGTGTTGTTTTGATTGAAATAAATAACTCAATAGAATGGATAGGGTAAATACATGGTAAATTCCTTTAGGTGAAAATAATGAGATAATTATATTAATTTTGTTTAGTAAGAAACTATTAGCACTTTGTAATATTAGTTCTACGCCCCTACCATAAATAACCATAAATTAATACCTACATTCAATTATTGAAATTAATACCTACATTCAATTATTAGAATTAATACCCAAAAATTTATACCTTAATTCAATTATTGGAATTAATACCCATAAATATCTACCAATTTTCCAATTTAATGAGAATAAATAACAACATTAATACCTATAAATACCCATAATATAGTAATAAATCTTCCCCATTAAACAAAAATTTTTACAACTATATAAGGAGCTTAAAACAATTTATCAAAGTGACACCAACTAAGCTAAGAGAACAATTCGAGTAGAAGAGAGCTACCTGATCGACTATTTCTTGTTCACACCTCAAACATCATCTTTGCCATGATCACATTAGATCTACCAGATTAATACTCCCTACCTATGAAATTCTCAGTCTCCACATCCACCATGCAACAACCAAATTTAAGGAAAATGTGAAAGTCTCAGAGCAGAGAAACACCAATAAGACCAATTAGGGACGAGTACCTAGGAATCCCTCTAGGATGAACATATCTTTGAATAAAAGGTGAGTGGGCTAATTTACACTTCATACCCGGTTGGAATGATGAGCACCTCAAAAAAGAAAAACCACTTATATGTGGGATTTTAACATCACACCCGGTTGAAGTTATGTGAGAAATGAGCGGAAAACTACTTACCAGTTGTAAGTAGAGAAAATCATACTCGGTTGGTATGATGGACTTCCTTGAAAGAAGAAGAAAACTTGTCGGTTGTAAGCGGAGATATCATCACACCCATTTGGTGTGATGAATTGAAAGATGATTTTTGTTAGAAGTGTTATCCCCTAACTGTGTGCCAATGCTTAAAATGTTTGGGAGACCTTCTTGACGAGAGCTGAAATAACTCTGATAGGCAAGATACCTCAATTTTGGAACTTGTAGGGCTAAATAACCATTTTTGGAAAATCACGTAGAGTGGGCCCAAGGCCAGTAGGCACGAGCAAGAGCTCGTAAAAAAACATGATATATTAAAGCCATGAAAATTCTTAATGAATGGATTATGTGATTTCACCATGGTACTAGGACATGATTGACATACTCGATGGATTGGTGGCAGTGCGTTAGGGCCAGGTCGATGGAACGGCCTAGACAAACAGTTGTAGGTCGAGTTGAGGGTTGGGGCCATTGGACCAGTGATTCCAATGATAAATGGCTTTGTGAAAAAACTATCGTTTGTGCATGCACTTGAGGTTCAAGACCATTAAGACGCCCAAGAGGGGTAGTGATGCATCCTAAGGGCTACTGGATGACATGGTGGAGAAAAGGGTAATTTGTTGTGCCAGTAGTCAGGGAAGCTTGACGTAGCTTCATGCATATGAGACCGGGGTGGGGCTAGGATGAGGTCTCCATCCTCATATGGACACGAAGTATTTTTGGGTCTAAGGGTGGAACATCTGAGATATTCACTCAGGGTCTAGGTAGAATTTAGGGACTTCTATCAGGGTGGATGGTAAAAATGCTCCAATCCACATGTGGGTATAGTCGGCGTAACTGTATCTCGCGAATGTGTGTACTCTTCTTGATAAAGGTCGTGTGTTGTTTGTGAAAAACACCTAATATGGAAATGGGAAAAAGGTTTTGAAAACCTTGGAAAGGATTTGAGAAATCCTTGGAAAAATAATTGGTAAACCTTGGAAAAAAGTCTTGGAAAGAGATTAAAAATTAAGGAAAAACCCTTTTTAAAGAAAAGGCCACCCTTGGCAGGCTAAAGGTTTTGAAAACTGGAAATATAGGAAAGAAAAGTCTTAAAGAAAATAAGGAGTTTGATACACTCTGATTAAAGCTGTTTTGCTTATCAAAACTCACTACCAACACCCATTCACTAAGTTGTCGAACTCACCCCTTCCTTTACCCCTTTTCATGTAACTAAGGAAAAAACAAACCTAGTGACTTCCCTGTAGCCGAACCTGAAAGATAGGTATGTAAGATTTAATGTATTCAGTTTTGATTAATGCTATTCCAATAAAGATACAAGTAAAAAGAATGCCTTACTCATCATGGTTTAGAGAAGGGGAAAATCTTAATAAATCGGGAGAGTGGCGGGTTGTTCACGAGGATCCGACCAAACCGAGACGGGGCATGACAACAAGAGTGGTATTAGAGCTTGTTTCCTCGAATACATTATAAAGACTATATAACATAGTAATTAAGAGAAAGTTTTAAAATTTTCAGATGGCTCCCAAAAGATTAACCAAGAAAACTAGGGTTGATGTGGCCAACATTACCCAACAATCTATCCCCGTAGGAAGACCACCCTAAAAGCTCTCCAATGCTTGAGGTGTAGTAGAAGTCACAAAGGACCAAGAGGCATTATGGGGAAGTACCCATTACCACCAAGGAATGTGGTGTCAGCACCTATTGAGGTCACATCCATGAGTAAGAGGAGAGCTAACCTAACACCAAGGACCCATAAGGGACTTATAACCAAGAAGGACGATTACTACGAACGTAGTATAGTAGCTCCACAAGCCGAGACTACTTCTTGTAATAGGAATAACACCCAAAATGTACTGTAACCCTTAAAGCCCTATTAGAGCCAGAAGGCATCACATATCCTCCTCCAAGGCATGAAGAACCTATCCCTCCTCTAAGGAGCCTGATACCTCCAGCCCCACAACAACCAAAAAGGACTCTAACTAAGAAGGAGACCTAGGACAACTATTGGGATGCTCATGCCACTTTTATGAAAGTCCACCAAGAACCCCCACCAACTCAATCCAACTTTAACCCTTCCCAATGGATGAGGTGGACCTTTGAGTGTGAGGTTGAGGTGTTAAGGAGGTACGGACTCGAGGCAATTCATGAAGTTTGTCCTATTAGGGAAGTTCAACGAGATTATGGATGGACATCAACCAGTTCATCAGAGCCCTCAGACCATGAATCCTGAAACCATTCGGATGCTAACTCCTGGCCGATAACTCCAAGGGACTAGGAAGTAGTGAAAAAACCTTGTAATAAGCCGAGTACCACAATAAACTACCTCCTTTAATGAATAAAGACTATTTTTTTAATTAAAAGTTAGTCTTCCTTGATAACGATTAATAGATTGGGGTAAACCAATCATGATTGTGTAAATGGAGAGAAGGCCATCTAAGGAGGAAGACTATCCCTAAGATAGCCTAAATGGTCGCCCATAAGAACTAGGAAACTCCAAGTAACAAGACAACAAGACAAAAGACTAGGAAGATGTTCCAAAAGTCTACCTAAGAAGAGAGTCACCAAAAAAGAAATACCCTAACCAAAGGTAGGAACAATAAGTGTGTTCATAAAGGGTCCAATATAGAGAAGAGTCAAAGAATAGGATGAATCTAGGAAAAGAGGGAATGCAACATTAAAAGATATAGGAAGAGTGGAGGAAAGCCTAAGGATCATAAGGGATTAAGTGAGCCCCCATACAAGAGTTAGGAAACCAAGAGGAATTTGGGTTGACTTTAAGAAGAGCCAATAGTATGATAGGTAACCAAGTGGAGAGGCAAGGTACAAGAACCCCAAAATGGGTGAACTCGGAAAACCTATTCAGGCAACTCTATGAAAGGAAATAGTAAGAGGGAAGAGGAAGAGAAAGGTGCTAGATGACTCAATAAAGAATGTATAAGTACCTTTGAAAGAACACTTGATAAGCAAATGGACATAACGTAAAGTGCTAGGAACCCACTGGCAATCAGGAACTCCTCAGATGAAGGATAAGGAACAAAAAGGGAATTAGAGGAAGGAAAGGAATAAAGGGTGGAGAACCATACCAACGTTGGAAGGGTGTACGAAAGGAAAGAAGGAAAGATCCATAAGGAGTATTAGGGAGGTTGAACGTGGAAATTCTTGGACAAAAGCCTCTAAGAAAAAGGATGAAGGTGGAAAGTGAGACCATGAGAAGAAAATTTCCAAGCTAAAGGAACTGAAGGACGACTTATAAGAGGCATAACCCAAAATAAGAAAACCAAAAAGGGGCATAAGTAGTTAAGGATGTCTCTCAATGATAGGTACGACTTGTTTTGGAAAAAGAAGAGTAGTCAAGTGGGAGACAGCGAGAAATAACAAAACAATCAAGGAAAATAAACGACGCCCTAGAAAGGACTAGAAAATTGTAAGGACTACGCCCAAAAAGGGACAGATACTCCAAGACAACTAACCAAGGAGAATAGTAGGTACAAGGCAGTTAATGAACTAACCCTCTAGATGACTATAAATTGGACACCAACAAGAAAAGGAAAGATGTAAAGGTCAAAATATTGGAAAGGAAGAATGAAGAAATTCTTGAAGAAATAAATGGCCGAGAACGAATCAACAACTGAACTCAAGCCCCAAAAGGGAATAAGAAAACTCTTAGAAGGGGATGGAGCAACCTCGAAAGGAAAAAGATCGAAGACCCGTCCCTAATAGAGATAAAATTGTAGTGAGTACAAGTTGGAATAAGTACAAGGTACAAGGGAAGTATTAACAAGATTACTTGAAGTAAGGGAAAGCAGGAGAGGATGACATCAAAGGACATCATGAAGTAGACCTAAAGATAGATACCCCGAAATATGAAGGAAAGAGGAAATTTGAGAAAAGATGAGGAAGCCTACAAAGGAAGAGAGCCCTGAAGAAGCATACATGTTCCAACGAAGAAGTAATGAACCCAACTAAAGTGGAATATATGGTATAATTTCAAATGGAACACAAGATTGGGAGTAAAAGACCAATTACAAGGAATGTTTACCCAGAACCCAAGGAGTAAGTTAAACCCAAGGAATGGGTAGATAGGAAGATAACATCGAAAGATGTCGTACAAGTAAGAAAGGGTTGGATTGCCCATAATAAGGACATAGAGGAAAGAATACCTAAGAGGGGAAGTAAACCCCCTAATTAAGAAATGGATGATGGAAATGATAACTAACATAAGACTTATCGTGGTCCATGCTCACTTAAGAGAGCCTAAAAGGTGACAGCTGAGCATAGTGTGGAATACACATAATAAGACTTGAAAACCAAAAGTGCATTGGATAGAGATAAGGGATGAAATGGAATCTCAAGACAATGAAGGATTAAAAATGGACACATGTCCCTAAATAAAGAAGAGTGTAGAGAGGTAAAGGAAAGGAACTTTCAAGGAATGGTAAGAAGATCGAAGGTATAACCCTAAAATGAAAGCCTCTACTTTGAAGGACATAATAGAGAATGAAAACCAAAAAAGGGAGACCTCCTCCAAAACAAGAAAACATTACATAGACTAGAAAAAGGGCCAACTCAGAATGAGAAATAGAGTGGTCATAAGCAAGCAAGAATGGATGTAGGAAAGGAAAGCTCTTGAGTAAAATACTCCAGACTAAATGAGGAAGGACATGAGTGAGAAAGGATTCCAACGTGTTGATAAGTTGGAAGTTAGACAATTGGAACCGGGGGGGGGATCCATAGAAAGTTGCAAAATAATGAGTAGATGAAGGGAAACAACATGATCCTGATGTTAAGAAATTTAAATGACATTTGGACAACATAAAGAGTAGTTGGAAAACACTATCGGGGTGTAAGAAAGAATGAAGCCATACGACTCCTAAACGAATGGGAAAGCATGAATCATTATCAAAGGTAAACATTTTGGAACCATAATAGATAAAGATAAATCTAGAATGGATCATACTGTGAGGAACATGTAATGCCAACAATTCCAAGCAAGGTGATCCATGCAAGACCGTGTCCAATGGTCAAACCTATTAAATGGAACCAGAGTCGTTGTAAACCAAACATGGAGGAATGACCAAATAAGATAAGGAAGAATGTATATCAAAATCCACAGGATTAAAGACGAAGAGTCAGAAAGGAGGCTAAACTAAGAGCATCAACAATCTAGGAAATGATGGGGAAAAATAGGGATGATCAGATGTATATGGAAGGTCCAACCCAATGACATGAATAAGAACCCTTAAGAAGAAGAGTCTTACCCTAAGTGGAGTAAGAAGGAGACCTAAAGAAGTACCTGGGATGAGTAATTTGGAAATGACTAATCCTGATACACTCTGTGGAGTGAAAGGAAGATATAAAGGAAGAAAGACTTCTCAAGTACTTGGCTAAAGGACTAGATGAAAGAAGAAGCCAAAGAGATAGCATACTGAGCAAACCCCATAAGGACACCAAGGAAAGTCACTTCTAATGCAAATGATGGTTGACTTAGTTTTGGAGACAATACCCCTAAAAGGAGGGGAGAGTTGTAAACCCCGTCCTTTAAAGATAAGAAAATCGGGAAAAGAACTGGTCAACTCAAGAGAGAAAACCGAATCGGTACATGAACCTTAATCGATAGAGAAAGGGCAAAATGGGAAATTGACGAACACCAAGTGACTCAAAGAGTCATAGAAATCATGGAAAAGGACTTGGTACGACTTGGAAGAGAAAACTAGACCGGTTCAGGTGAACCGGACCTGAACTGGTTTGAACCATCTTTGAACTGATTGCTAAATTCATTTTTCTAGGTGATTTAAAATATTCAAATTGGGAAATTTCAACCACCATTAGACAGAGAATGATTTTAGAAATTTTTAATTTTGAGAAAATAGGTATAATTAGGCCTGAACCGACTGATTTATGCATTGAACCCTATCGGATCGGTCCGGTCCGGTTTGGAACAGTGTCCTCTTCTTCCTCTAGATGAAAACACTGTTTATTCAATGTAGAAACAAATATCATCGGTGAATCTTGAATTGCTCTGATCAGGCCATTTCAAGATGAGTATAAGCTCAACCAAGAATGAAAGTTGTCAGGCAGAGGGTCCTCGAGCACCCTATATAAAGAGCTCCTCTCCATTCATCCTCCACACACCCCAAATCTCCATTCTCTCTCAACTGCTCTAGTTTCCGGTGAAGCTCAAACTAGAGCTCTGATATAGGCATTTTTCTTCGCCTTAGAAGGCAAGGTCGGGTTATTTAGACTCCGGGGGAAGTCAGATACCGGACAACAACCTCCATTCGACTCGAGGACCGCTGGAGAAGTGCTAGCGGAATCAAATAGTGAAGCAGCTCCGAAGAACTGAAGCTGCCCTGTTTTGGTCAAGTTGAGTTCGGCCAAATTCAGCCGTCCTCTAGGCAAATCAAGCTCTCTTAACACCCACATAACCCTCACACGACCGCCACAGATCTGAAAGGTAAGCCAATTTTGCCTTTCTCTATCATTTCCAATCAGAGTTAGAGAGAGAAAGTGCGAAACTTCACTGATAGAATTCTCCCTCAATGTGATGTTAATTGTAGTAATTCTTGATCCTAGGAAGAACCTTAGGATGAGAGCTACCTGCTCAAATAGAGAGCTCAGACTACTGCACCTATGATGGTAAGCTTTTGAAGCTTTCTCTCTCTACAAATAAATTTTCAGCAAAGCTCCATTTGAGCTCGTTTCGGCCTCAATTCTTGCGATTCAAAGCTCAAATGAATTGTATGGAAGTGTAGGAATTGATTTATACCTCAAATTAAAGCAATTAACCCCAATTGAATGGCCAATCTGAATAAATCAAATTCAGTTAGTTTGAAAAGGGGAAATTGGGGCAAAATTTTGGGAAAAATTGGGCATTTCGAAAAATTGAGGAACCCCTTTGCAATTTCCCAAAATTGAATGCTAAATTGGCCATGAAAAAGATGTTTGAGGACCAATTGGTCATTTTTTTAAACATTTGGGGCCAAATTGCCATTTTTGGAAAGTAGGGGCAAAATGGTAATTTTTGAAAAGTTGGGGACCAAATTGGAAATTTGAAAAAATTGAGCCCCTTATACAATTTTGAGTAAAATGAGGACTCAAATGGAATTTTAGAAACTTTGGGACTCAAATTGGGCAAAAGTTGGCATTAGGGACCTAAGGTTAAGAAAAATAAACTTTAGGGACCTAAATGCAATTTATCGATAATTTGTGAGTCGAGGCATTTATAACAAATCGTAAGTGATAAGGCTGTCCAAATCACGTAGGAACAAGTGTAGTAGGAACACAAGCAAGAGCAAGCTCACGTAGACTTAGAAAACCAACCGAGGACGAACACGTCACAGTTATCGGGTGAGTGGGCTTATTTACATCTTACCCGGTTGGGATGGTGAGCACTTTAGAAACTAAAAACCACTTGTGAGTGGAACTTTAACATCACACCCGGTTGGGTTGATGTGCGAACTAAGCTAAATCCTACTTACTGTTGTAAGTAGAGGAAATCATACCCTGTTGGTATGATGGACTTCCTTGAATGAAGGAGAAACCCGCTTGCCGGTTATAAGCAGAGGTATCATCACACTCGATTGGTGAGATGAAGTGAATTTTTTTTTGTTAGAGGTGTTGTAAACCCCACACTTTTGAGTTGAGGAAAACCGGGAAAGAACCAGTCAACACGAGTAAAAAAACCGAGCTGGTTTACAAACCCGATCATATGGGAACAAGCAATTTGGAAATTTCAACTTCCGAGTGATCCAAAGGGTTCATTAAACCTTGGAAAAGAAACTTAAAACAAAAAAAAGACAAAAACCAAATTGGTTCAAGTGAATGAGATTCCATAAGAACTTTGAAGTTAAGCATGTTTGTCTGAAAGTAGTGTGAGGATGGTGACCTCCTGGGAAGTATGAATTTTTTTGTAACCCAAAATTTTGGTAAAAAATTTTTATGTACGCATTATCATAAATAACCATAAATTAATATATATTTAATTATTGTAATTAATACCAATAATTTAATACCTAAATTAAATTATTGGAATTAATACCAATAATTTATGGCAATATTAATACTATTAATAAATATCGCCCATTTAATAAACGGGTTTTACGCCTATATAAAGAGGTCATCCCCATTCATATTCCTCATCGAACACTTTTCTCTCTCTCTCTACTACTCCATTTCCTAGTGAAGCTTAAACCAGAGCTTTGATTTCAACATTTTTCTTAACCTCAAAAGGAGAGGTCGAGCTCTTTAGAACCGGGGAGAAGTCAACTATTTGATAGCAAACTCCAGTCAATCCGAGAATCACTAGAGAAGCGCCGACATGATGGAACAGTGAAGTAGCTCCGATGGACCGAAGCTGCCCTATTTCAGCCATGTTGAAATTGGCCATTTTGAGCCCCCCTCAAGCCAAACCAAGCCTTCCCAACACTTCCTCAGCCCTCCCACAACTGAATTGCGACTGAAAGGTAAGTCAATTCGGCATCCCTCTAAAATTTTCGGTCGGTGTTAGAGAGAGAACCAACAGAATTTTAATAATGAGATTCTAACTCAATTCTGCATCAATTGATGCGATTCTTGATTCTAGGATGAACCTCAAGATAAGAGCTATCTGCCTAGATCAAAATCTTTTGATGCTATCTTCCTACTTACCCCTTACTTGGGTTTAACTTACTCCTTGGGTCCTCATGAGTACTTTTCCTTTATACTTGATCTTTCCATCTCAACCAGCATATCATATATGAACTTATCTTTTTTTCCACTTATGTTGGTTCCATTACCTCTTAGTTGGGACAGTATGTATTTCCAAGGTTTCCTTCCTTGGTAGGATGTATACTCTTTTCTCCCAGAATTCTCTTCTCGTTTGCCATTGAGGACATCTAACCTTAAATGACATCCTTTGATGCCATCCTCTCATGCTTACCTTTACTCTTGAAACCTTACATGCACATCTTTTATACCCCATCCTCATTCTCTCTTATATCCCAGTACACGTCTATTTCTTTTAGAGAGAGATCACATCTTCTTTGTTTCAAGATCTCTTGATCATCCTGCGAGAGGCTTACTTAACCTTCTCATGGCTTTTGGTCATTAATCCTATCTTGGCCATTGATCTCTTTAAGGTTTTCATACATCCTTATTTCCCAAAGGTTTTGGCCTTTCCACCTCTCCCTTCTTTATTGGAGTTTTGACCTTCACGAGGGTCAATTAGTTAACTGCCTCGTTCCTACTATTCTCCTTTTTAATTATTTTGAGACAATTT
Organism: Trapa incisa; assembly: GCA_030064435.1. NCBI lineage: Eukaryota > Viridiplantae > Streptophyta > Magnoliopsida > Myrtales > Lythraceae > Trapa > Trapa incisa. Next base: position 9,172,919 of record CM057777.1, on the reverse strand, counting down.
TCTCTCGAGTCTTCTTGTCCTTAATGTCCATCCCATTGCCTTATTTAGGGTGTAGTCTTTACTACTTCCCGATCCTTCTTAAGGCGTCGTTTATTCTCCTTGACTATCTTGTTGTTACTAGTTGTTTCCTTTCACTAGGTTCATCTAAAATCCCTATTTGGCTTCTCTGTTCTTCTAGAGCAGGTCACACTTGGCCATCCTGGTACATCATTAACCACATATTCCCTTTAATGAGGTTCCTTATTTCGGTTTAAACCTCTTTTGATTCATCGATCAGTTACATAGCTTGGGAATTTATCTTTCTATGGTCTCACTTCCTATCTTTATTCTTCTTCCTAGGGACTTCCATCCTAGGAGTTTCATGTTCAACCTCTCTAACGCTTCTTGAAGATTTTTCCTTCTTTCTTTTCTTACGCCTTTCTGACATTGATATGATTATTCACCCTTGATCCTTCCATGTCCTCCAATTCCTTTTCATTCCTTATCCTTCCTTCGAGGAGCTCCTGATTGTTGGTGAGTTCCTAATAATTTATGTCCTACCTATCACTAAACCTTTCAAGGGTACTTGTGTATTCCTCTGGAGTTCTCCTCCTATCACACTTCTTTTCCTCATTCCTCTCTCTGTGCCTTATCCTAAAGTGGCTTAGCACTTTCCGTGCTCCCACTTCTTCCTTACTTTCCTCTTGGTTAGCTTCCATTCCACTGGTTTCCTTTGGGGCATCCCAATTCTTCTTAGTTTCCTAACTTTTATATGAGGGCTCTTCCTTAACTCCTTATGGTCCTTAGGTTTTCCTTTACTACTCATGTTTTCCTTTACTACTCCTGCACCTTTTGATGCTTACTTCCTTTACACCAGAGTTCACACTCTCTTCTTCCTACTGTTAGTTAGGGTATGTCCTTCCTGTTGATTCTAGGCATACTCCTCTAGAATTTCTTTCCTAGTCTTATTGCTTTGCTACTCCATATTCTTGGTTTTTGTGGAGGAACTTATTTGACTATCTTAGGGTTAGTATTTAACTAGAGGTGACCTGTAGTTTTCCTCCTTATGTGGTCTTTTCTCCATCTACTACCTTGGTCATGATTGGTATACTTCCAATTTGTTAGTTGTACTTGTCATTATTAGGGAGATTAAATTTTAATTAAGGAAAATTGAACTTTCATTCATTCAAAGAGATAGTTTCTTACCGTACTTGGCTTATTACAGGAATTCACCACTTCCTAGTCCCTTGGAGTCATAGGTCGGGAGTTAGCCTCTAAACGATTATAGGATTCATGGTCTGAAGATTTTAATGAACTGGTTAAAGTCCATCCATATTCCCTTTGGATTTCCCTAATAGGATGAACTTCATGAATGGCCTCGAGTTAGTGCCTTCTCAACACCTCAGCCTCGCACTCGCATGTCCACTTCATCCATTGGGAATGATTGAAGTGGGATTGAACTAGTGGGGGTACTTAGTGGACTTTCATAAAGGTGGCGTGTGCATTGCAATAGTTTTCCCAGGCCTCCTTCTTAGTGGGAGTCCCTTTTAGTTTTTGTGAGGCTAGAGGAGGCGTTGGGCTCCTTGGAGGAGGGATAGGCTCTTCCTGCCTTGGGGGAGGATAGGTGATGTCTTCTGGCTCTAATTGGGCTCCAACGAGTTTCCTATAATCCTCGACCATGTCGTTGGGCACTCTCTTCTTGCCCTCCAAGAACCGTTGAATGGTTGCCTCTCTGGAGGTATGCATCTTTTTCACGATCACATGTGGGGGTTTGGTTTGTACGATGAACTTTCTAGGAACTCTTCTTCCTATGGGGTAATTAAGTTTTCATTAGTGTCAAGGCATATTATTGATAATGCTTTCAAGGGAACTTGGCTCTTATACCACTCAAGTTGTCACCCCCTGACCCGGTTTGGTCGGATCCTCATGATCAACCCGCCACTCCCTTGGTTTAAGAGGGGTTTTCCCTTTTTTTTTAATCAAGAGGAGGCAGGAGTAATTTAAACCTTGTTCCCTGTTATAATATAAATCAATAAAAATGTAAGCTTAAAATAACTTTTAAGCATACCTGACAAAGGTAGATCCATGTGTTTTCTTTAGTCATTTTTTCTCTACTCTTGAAAATGGATATAAAAGAGGGGTGAGTTCTACAACTCAGTGAGTGGGGGTTGGAAGTGAATATTCAAACATATAGTTTTTTACTAAGTGTGCCAAGGTTGTTTTTTTTCTTTCAAAAGAGATTTTCCTCAGAATTTAGTTTTCACAACCCTTTTTCCTCAATTCCACTTTAGGTGTGTTTAGCACACAACACACACCCTTCATCAAGAAGGGAACACACATTCGTAGGGCAGCTCGTCCATTGCACCCACTTGTGGCTTAGAGCGTCTTTATTAGCCACCAAGATAGAAGCCTATCTACTTCTACCCTAGGTCTGAGTGGATGTTCGTGACATTCAACCCCTAGACCCATAAACAACTCTGTGTCCATATGAGGACAGATACCTCATCCCTAACACACCTCGGTCTTATGTGCAAGAAGCTACGTCGAGCTTCCCGACTGCTAGCATGACAAACTGCCTTTTATCTCCACCATGTTCATCAAGTAGCCCTTAGGACGCATCACTACCCCTCTTGGACGTCTTGATGGTCTTGTACCTCAAGTGTATGCACAAACAACAGTTTTTATATAGCCATTTATCTTTGGTGTCACTGATCCAACAACCCCGACCCTCAACTTGACCTATAGCTATTTGTCTAGGCCGGTCCGTCGACTTGGCCCTGACGCACTGGCGCCAGTCCATCAAGTATGTCGGTCTTGTGTTGGTACCATGGAAAAATCACATATCCATTTCATTAAAAGTTTTCATGGCTTTCATATCTCATGTTTGTTTACGAGCTCTTACTCGTACCCACTAGCCTTAGGCCCATTGCACGTGATTTTCCAAAACTGAACATTTAGCCCAATAAGTTCAAAAACTGAGGTTTGTGGCCTATCTGAGCTAATCTAGCTCCCGTTAAGAAGGTCTCCTAAAGAGTTTAAGCATTGGCATACAGTTAGAGGAGAACACTTCTTACAAAAATATAATTTTCACTTCATCATACCAACCGGGTGTGATGATATCTCCGCTTACAACCGGCAAGCGGGTTTCTTCTTCCTTCAAGGAAGTCTGTCATATGAACCGGGTATGTTTTCCTCTATTTACAACCGTTAAGTAGGTTTTAACTTCATTTTCCCATAATACCAACCAGGTATGATGTCAAAATTCCACTTACAAGTGGTTTTTCGTTTATAAAATGATTATCATCCCAACCGAGTATAATGTAAATAAGCCCACTCACCCGATAACCGTGGTGTATTCCTTTCCAGTCAATTTTGACCTCCACGCTAGCTTATCCTTGTTGTTGTTCCGGTCTCTCGTGTTCCTCCACATTTTGGGCACCCATATCTATTAGAGTTTGCATAATAGCCTTCTTGACGAAACATACTCTAAAATCTATAATATATGATTTAAAAAATCATTGAAAGAAGTGAAAAATGTCATGGATGTATACTTACAGAAGAATACCATTTTCAGAAATTAAGAAATGGGTTAAGCATTATATAGATCGAAATAAATAAACTATAGTCGTATGTTAGAACTATGTGAGTTGGGGTCTTATACATGTATTATTATTGTCGATAGGAGTTGGTACAATGATGAACCAAACTCCATCCGATAAGATTGTGAATATTATATTTGACTATTGAACTTGATACATGCATTTGAATGAGTTAGTTGGTTAGGATATAGATCAAACTATGATATATTGATCATACATATTACCTGTTAATTTCATACATACACCTTAATAGAGATAGTCAAATAAGAACCATGCTAAATGATAATTGTGATAGTAATGATTACTTTTGTGTGCATATTTTTTAATATACAATAATATATATTGTATACTGGTAGGAAGTGTGAGGTGTTGACAGTACTTCTACCGAGTTAGTGTCAACGCTAGGGAAATTGGAAGGGTTGATAAGGGAAGATTGAAAATGTTAATTCCAGATTTTTCGGGACCCCGTATGATTTACGGGTGTTGTCCTATTGGTTAAATCGCTACAACAAAAAAGTACGGAATTGAGTCTCATATTTAAGGGTATGGTCAGGGTTGTTGATAGAATGATGGCATGATCTCGGATGCTTAGACATCCAAATGAGAGACAAACTCGAGGGGTATCAGTTGTGGAGAGTACACGTGGCACACATACTCTCATCTTACTCGAAATTATGGCATAACTTTTAGGCATGTATTGGTCCATAAGTTGCCAATATGTTCTATATTGTATGCATATCGTGATGTATTAGTATGATTGTTTGGGAAGAGAGAGTTTGACCCGATTTAATGTGAAATTACGGTTTTCAGGTAGCCCTAGATAAAAATTTCAAGTGGTCGGATAAAACTATAAACATTGAATACATTTGTAAATCCGAGAATAAATATATGTTTTAGAGATTTTATGTGAAATATGAAGTCGTAAACCATGTAGTGGCCTAATATTAGTATCTCATTCGGTGAGTTATGAGCTCACCCCCTTCTCCAAATAATTACATGTGAAAGTCGAAGTTTCTCAAGGCACAAGGCATAAATTATTTTAAGAACAAGCATGACTTAATTTAGATCTTGAATGTTATGTATGAATGTTCTTAATTATATCTTGTCAAGTGCTATATTTTTTATTTGATTTTATAAACTATTTGTGCACATCATTTATTTAAAAAAGTTTAAATTTTAGCTGAAAATTTGAGTTAATCTTTTCATTTGAAGGGTTAATAACTGTGATTTTAATTTGGTGCAATTATTTGAAGGTTTAATCACTCCAATTTTAATTTGGTGCAATTAAACATTATTCTAATATCGTATTATCGAAAATTGGGTGGCGTGTTACATTAAACTATCAAATACATTGTTTTGCATTAAACTCCATTCATGTGTATTGAACTATGGGAAGATATTCAATTTATGATCCTTCATCGTATCTTAATTTGAGTTTATTTTAAAAAATAAGTTTTTAAGTTTAATTTGCAAAACTTATTAAGTAATGTTATTCAAACTTAAATTTGGTTGAAAATAAGCTCGTACCTTCCAACGTATGAAGGTTTATGGACTCTATCCCATCCCATTCGGTTCCTTGTGATTTATTTCCACCATAAATGGAGTTTATGGAATATCATGAGACGTGAGATGGCAATTGCTGAGAACAAAATGTGAATATATAAATTCATTACATAATTTATAATATCATATATAAAATATTGCACACAGTGTTTTATATTTTACAGTCCGTATATTATTTTGGTGTTGGTTGAAGTATTCAATCACAGACAAACTACGCCAAGTTTGAAGGTATAGTACGGGATATTACTAATTAAACAATATTATGATGTTAATTTATTTCACCTAATGGATATAAATGTACCAAGAGAATGCCAAACCATCATTTTCAGTGGGACAGGTGGTTAGAATTGGATCTATATTATTATTTATTATTTTGCAATTATTATTTTTTGCACAAAATACATTGGATCTAGATTGATATGAGTTATGACCTACTAAATCTAGAATAATTTAATTATTTCTGTATTTTAAAATGTTATCCAATCTATGAATAAGTTTTACAATTGAATTTATTTTTATTTTTTTAATTATTATAGGAATCATATTAAAAACAATTAATACAATAAATCACAGGATAATAATCAAATAAACAATCCATTTTAGAAGTGGTCATAGCTTTAATCTTCCTACATGATGTTTCAATATACATCCCCCATATCCATATGACATCAACATTTGGTACCACATTTTGCTGTAATCAATTAAAAAATTATGAACAGCTGCATTCCTGGATTATCTTCATGCATATAGTTCATATGATGGTCATTAAATAAACATATTATGGCTTTATTCCTTAGAAGAGATGGAGAAAGTCAATAATGGGTTTCAGCTCATGAACAAGTGGTCCAAAGTCTTAATGTGTGGAAGAAACTCCACCAAAGAAGACCTGAACAGCATGTGATTCGTGCCCCCCATTCTATTTTTTTTCCGTAAAATTAGGTCTTCGTCTTGCCATCCTTTTTGACAAAAAGTTTAGTTGTTGCCAAGATGATGCAATGTTTTTTTTTTGCCCAAACTATAATGCAATGTTTTTTTGCCCAAACGATAAAATTAACATAGATAAATATATTTATTTAAATTTTTTGAAATGCTTATAACCTTATTTATAAGCTTGAAGCCTATCCTAAATAACAAGTAATGGGAAATCAGAATGGAAGATTTGACGGATATATTCCAATTCCTAGTGCATGTAGCCTAATATATCCAAATTTGAAGAATTGTGTATGATGATGCAATAGTGACATCATGAACAAATTTCATAATGAAATATTCTTATCGGTACATACCGATTTGATTCAGGTGGGAAATTATGACTTCAAAGTGATGGGTTCTAGAGGCGTATATTTCTAAATGAATAAATTATTATAGTATTTTAAAAATAAAAATAAAAAGTCATATAAGAGGATAACATGGGCGCGTGGATTACATGCGCCATCCATATAAACAGCTATAGCATTATCCTCCCAAAGGATGTTTTTTTAAGTTAATTGTGATAGTAATTTTACGCAGATGAAATTCTATGTATTAAATAGATTTTTATATACCTTAAATAGATCTTTATCTATGTGAAAAATGTGTGCATCAAATAAGTCCAAAATTATATGTAAATAAGATCACTATATTAGTTAGTTTTAATAATTAATATTTACTAAGTGTTGTCAATTAAATCATTTTCTAAAATGATCAAATAGACCTATGATGACATATTTTTTTCTTTTTATTTAAAAATCTACTTTTAAAATAATATTAGATAATAATTTAAGAAAATGCTTGAGAGGGTTGATGGGATGTGAGCGGGCCTCACCGTCGACCATTTTTCTTTTGGTGAACCCACGTGATCTAAGTTTTTCAAAATCACTTAATAATCTTAAAAATAAGACTTGAACTCAATTTTTCAATCGAATTTTTTTGGAGTAAATATATTTTAAAATATTAAGAATCGATAAATTAAAATAATATCGATCTAAATGATTAATGAACAGTAAATGATCTAAAAACTAAGTATATTTTTAAAGTGGAAAATTAAAAATTTTTAAAAATTATTATTGATAGAAAATAAAATATAATAAATTTTAAAATAGAAAAGTAGAAAAATGCAAGGGAATTGTATCAAACGAGGGAATTTATAACTAACTCTTGGAAATGTTAAAATTATAATTATTAATCTTAAAATTTTTAAAATGAGTTAAATAAATTATATTAAAAATTGATAGAAATTTAGGTGCAAGGAACCCAATAATATCTAAATTAACCTAAACAGTTAAAAAATTCATCGAAAACAAGAATAAATAGTGTTACCCAACTAATGAGATTTGACCAATATGTGAGTGAGTGTAGCTAATGGTCATGGATCGGGTGGTAAGACGACACGATCAACAACGAGTAAGTTATATCAGTTGGCATGATCAATAGTGGGCAAGCCACAACCATTAGTGTAGTTAATCGTTGTATGTCTTGTGGTAAATTGATATTGTTGTTTGCAATTAGACCATATCAGTTAATACCGTTCAATTATTGAACATCATTTGAAAATAATTACACAATCAACAATGGTTTAATAAAATTAAGCAAGTGTGGCCAATCATAGCAAGTCACATGACAATGAACACAATCAATAAATTTTAATACAATCAACTAATAATGTCAACAAATATCACAACCAAGCATCATGTGTCACCTGATGTTTCATGTGTCAGCGCACATGTGCATATAGTTTCGTTTTCTCTAATATATCTAGTTAGAAAATAGGGGAGTGATCGATGAAACATTTTAAAAAAGTTCTAACGATGTTGATCCATTTGGACATTGTGGAAAATTGTCACCAACTACGATGAGTCTTACATTCCTAGATTTTTCGTCAATATGGTGAGCTCCTCACTATAAAATTGGCACACCTCTCCTCCTCAAACTCATTATAATCTCTCCCTAAAAGTTAGTAGTTTACTTTTTTTAGTGAACTAATTTTTGAGCTTATGTTCAAGCTCTACATGAAATGAGAGAAGTCCTCCTACAATTCAAAAGTTTTCTAAGAACCTTTCATACACGAATAAACTCACACATGAGTTCACCAGTGATCGAAAAGGTATCGACATTGTCACGCACTGACCCAAGTTAGTTGGAACCTAGTGAGAAACCCGCCAGCTCTAATTGTAAAGAAAAAAAATTAAAATAAAGTATTAATAAATTGGTATCTTAGTGATTGATGGCTTCCTACTTATTTCTTTTCTCCTCCAAGTGTATGTCCTACCCTGAAATGGGTTAAGGGAGTGGTGAATTTTTACAACTCAGTGAGTAGTTATTAGGGTGAGCTTTTGTAAAGGCAAAATCTTTTTTGTTAACAAATTTTCTTTTCTTCATCTTAGAAAATATTTCAATTATCTCCTTGCTCGGAATTAGTTTAGCATACAATCACACGTCTTTTATCAAAAAGGGTTCATACATTCACAGATACAGTACGCTGACTACATCCACTTGTGGACCAGAGTATCTTTACCGTCTACCATGATAGAAGTTTGTGACTTCTATCCTGATTTTGAGTGGACATCAAATATTCAACCCTTAGACCCGTAATTTCTCCGTGTCAGCTATAGTGGGACGAGACCTCTCCCCCTTCCACCTTGGTCTTAGTGCGCAGGAAGCTACTCCAAGCTTAAAGACTTACTAAACGATGAAAGTTCCCTTATGCTCCCTAGGTCGTACACCAATCCTTACAACCAATACTACCCCATAATTGACGCCTCAATGGTTCCGTAATCGGTGTATGCACAAATAATGGTTTTATTGTTTATATTCATCATCTTGGGGCTACCAGCCCAACGATCTCGACATTCAGCTTCAGCTCCATAACTAATATGCCCAAGAGGTTCAACGACCTAGCTTTGACTCAGTAGCTACTAGCCCATCGAGTTGACGGCCCGACTTCGACATAGTGGCAGTTCACACAATTTACCTATTGTGAAAATATTTCTTAGCTCATAAGCTTATTTATCTACAGGGTTCGACTCGTGCCCATTGGCCTTTGACACACTTCATGAGTTTTCCAAAACTAGGCCTTAGGCCCTATTAGTTTTAAAACTGAGGCCTCCAGTATATTAGATCTACTCTAGTTCTCATCAGAAATGTCTTCCACAACCGGTTATGATACTTAAAATGATACTTATTACCACAACCGGTTATGATATTGGAAAATCTGACTCACCTGGTGAGGTGATCTTCCCAGTGAGATTTCAATTCGTGATGTGTTCTTCTGCATCGATACTCGGACAACCAGCTCCTACATATTTTGAGTATTCTCATTAGGAAAAACTTGCCATAAGAGACCTTATAATTTCATGTATTTGCACATTGGTCCACACATTATGCCTTAATTTCGATTAGGTCCCTAAAGGTCATAATTTTGCCATTAGGTCCCTAATGCTCAATTTATCTTTAATTAGGTCCCTAAGAATTCTAATTTCCCTCTTAGGTCCCTAATTTTTCCAAAATTACCCATTGGTCCTTAATTTCTTCAAAATTACCAATTGGTCCCCAATTTTCCTGTAAATCACCAATTGACCCTCAATTCCATCCAAATTGCCAATTGGTCCTCATTTGGAAGTTAATTTCACAAAAATCTCTCAATTTTCCTTTAATTGCAATTTTACGCCCAATTCTCCAAAATTTTCCAAATCGCCCAATTTTTACAAAAAATGCACTTTGACCCCAAAAATCTCATTTCATTCAATTGGCCACTTAAACTTGGTTAGTTGCCCCTATCACACTGCTAATCATTTTCTCCACTTCCCTACAAGCATTTTGACCTTTGAACGCATCAATTGGCTCAACGTTGAGTTCAAACGGAGCTTCGCTGGAAAAACCTTATAGAGAGAGAAAGCTTAGTTTTTTTAATAGCGGATGGGCGGTGGTCAAAGCTCTAGATAAGGGCGGCTAGTGCTCATCTACGAGATTCTCCTAGAATAAAAAATGAGTCAATTAGTGGTTGGAGCAAGGTCAATTTGATGAGAGGAGTTTTAGTGCTCTAGTTTCTGCAACCTTACTACTTCGACAAAACTAGGTGAAATTAGCTTACCTTCTAGGTTCCAAAGGGTTGAGGGTCAGTCGAGGAGGGTTGTGAGAGGTTTGGCTGAGCTACATGAGATCGAAGGTGACTAGAATTTGACTTGTGGAATTCGGCCTCTTTACGACCATTGGAGCAACAACACTGTTTGAGCTTCTAATGCTCTTACGGTATTTCTTAGGCTGAATGGAGGGTGCAATTGGGTGGAGAACTTCCTCCCGATTCCAAAGACACCAAATGCAGCTTCGGAGGTTGAAGAAAGGCCTGATGTTGGAGCTCTAGTTTATGCCTCGCTGGAAAATGGAGCACTTCTTCTTCTTCTTCCCTCGGTTGTGGGATGAGGAAGTCGAGAGGAGGCGTGCTTTTTATATAAGGAGCTCGACAACTGATAGAGCTACCGATCGGCATAGAACTTGGCCCAGACTTGGTCACCAACGGTCACGTCAGAGGAGTTTTTGGGTCACCAAAAAATTGCCTCTCTCTCTCACTCTCTTTTGTCAGCCAACTAAGGTGGAAGATGACACTATGCCGCGCATGCTAGCTTCACACATGCGAACTTGCAATGTGGAGCTCTATGATTGGCTGGATTTACTGACATGCCTTCCTACTCAGCAGCCTAGTCAACCTTTTACTTGTTGACCGAACACATGGCAGCCTCCCATTGGCTGCTCCTTCATACTTGGCTGCTGACCAGATTTCTATTGACCATTGACTGTGACACGTGGAATCCTCTAATTAGTTGATTTAAATGCATCAAATTTCCCTCCTAACACACTATGCCACTACCACGTGTCAGCCTCTAATTTGCTGAGGTCATCCGACGTGGCATTGCCACGTGTCAACCTCTAATTGGTTAGTTGTTTCTTCGACATCCTTGTCGGATGCTAACGTGGCACCCTTGCCATGTGTTAGCTCCTCATTGGTCGGTCTTTGCTGACAGACCTTTCCAATATCTTGAGCATCTTGATGGTCCCGAACCTCAATGCATGCATAAACAAAGTTTTCCATATAAGCCATTAATCTTTGGTGCCACTAATCCAACAGCTCTGACCCTCAACTCAACCGGCAACTATTTGTCTCGACCGGTCCATCGACCTGGTCTTGTTGCGCTGTCTCTAGTCCATTGAGTGTGTCGGTCCTATCTTGGTACCATGGCCAAATAACACCATTCATTAAAATTTTCATGGCTTATCATCATTTTTTTTACGAGCTCCTGCTCGTGGCCTTGGGCCCACTGTATGAGATTTTCAAAACCGAGCATTTTAGCCCCCAAGTTCCAAAATCGAGGCCTCTAGTTTAACTGAGCTATTCGAGCTCCCATCAATAAGGTTTCCCAAAATTTTTAAGCAGTGGCACATAGTCAGAAGAGAACACTTCTAATAAAAATCACCTCTCACTCGTCTATCACACCAAACGGGTGTGATGACATCTCTACTTACTACCGGTAAATAGGTTTTCCACTTCCTTCCATGAATTTCATCATACCAACCGAGTATGATCCACTTACAACCGTTAAATAGTTTTTTCGCGTATTTCTCACATTACCCCAATCAGGTGTGATGTTAAAATTCCACATAGTAGTGGGTTTTCATTTTCGAGGTACTCATCATCCCTATTAGGTATGATGTGAAAATTTTCACTCACCCGATAAGTATTGTGTATTCCTCTTGATAGGCTTTTTGCCTCCATGCGAGCTTATCCTTGCTGGGATTTCCAGTCCTTCATGCTCTTACACGATTTGGACATCCTTATTTATTAACAATTGGCATAGTAACCCTAATTTGTCACGTAAGAGCAAAATGCCCAAACTTTTCAATTATTTACATTTAGGTCCCTAAATGCAAACTTTTTCCCAATTTGAGTCCCAAAACTTCTAAAGTTCACTTTGGGACCTGAATTAATTCAAAATTACAAAAAGAGTTTCAAGTTTCCCAAATTTTCAATTTGGTCCCCAACTTTTTAAAAATTACCATTTTACCCCTACTTTACAAAAATGGCAATTTGACCCCAAAATTTCCAAAAATTGACCAATTGGTCCTCCAACATCTCTTTTCATGGCCAATTGGCCCTCAATTTTGGAAAATTGCACTTTAGTTCCTCAACTTTTTGAAATTCTTAAATTACCCCAAAATTTTCCCCCAATTTCCCCCTTTCAAACTAGTTGAATTTGATTTCATCAAATTGACCATTCAATGGGGTTTAATTTTAAAATTGAAGGTAAAATTGAATTCCTACACTTCCACATGATTCAATGGAACTTTGAATCACATCATTTGGATCCGAATTGAGCTCAAACGGAGCTTCGTCGAAGAACATGAATTAGAGAGAGAAAGCTTTGAAAGATTATCGTCGGGCGTGTAGCAGTCCGAGCTTTCGATCTAGGCAAAAAGATCTCATCCTGAGGTTCCTCTTATGATGAAGAATCACAACAATCATACCGACTTGAGAGAGAATCTGGTCAGTGAAGTTTCCTGGGTCCTCTATCTAACACTGATCGGAAATTACATAAGGGAGCCAAATTAGCTTACCTTTCCACTCTAATTCAGTCGTATGAGGACTACGGAAGTGTTGGGAGAGCTTGGTTTAGCCTGAGAAGGGCTTAAATTGGCCATTTTTAGCCCGATCGAAATAGAGCAGCTTCGATCCACTAGAGTTGCTTCACTGTTCAATCACGCTGGTGCTTCTTCGATGATCGAAACTTGAGGACTCCTAGAGGGGCACCAAAGCAATTGTAGTATGAAACTGCTCTAATAGCTTGAAGCAGTGAAACTCCGACTAGCTTAAACCGGGACATCTCCAACCTCTTACAGCTAGAATCGACCATCCTCAACTACCTTGAGGTACATTCCGACCTCTTCCAGTTCCCAAGTATGTCATTCCAACCTCAATTCATCTGAGTCCAACAATCCTAGAGACAGAAAGTGGTCGGAACTTACTGACCAACATTACCCTTCCTAGGACATCAATTGGGGTGAACTCCGATTCTTCAAGGATCTTCTTGACTAGGAATAGCTCTACGAACTTGCAGCCCTAACAATCATGCCTCCATCGGTATGCTCTCTCTCTCTAAGTCTGTTTTCCGACGAAGCTCGAACCTTAGTCAATTTCATAAATTCAAAGTGTAGGATGATTGTGGAGAGTTGGAGGAAGTGAATAGCAGCACGAAAGGAAGACATTTAGAATGTTTAGGTGGTCAAATGGACGAGGTAAGGAATCGAAGATCAAAAGCTCAATTTGGAGGAGAATTTGGGGGCAATTTGGGGAATTTTTCAAAATATGAGGGCTTTTGTGTAATTTTTTGAAATATGAGGGCCAAATGGCAAAAGTGAGGAATTTAAGGCCAATTGGTGGTTTTGAGGTATTATGAAGGCCAATTTGACAAATTTCGTGAAATAGGGGCATTTTGATAATTTTAGGACAGTTGGTGCAATTTGTCAATTCTTAGAAAATTAGGGTTGTTTGAGGAGCTTTGGAAGAATTAAGACTAAAATTTGAAATTTGTGAATAATTGAAAGCTCGGATCATGTAGGACAAGTCGCGCGAAGACCTGCGTCATGAAGCATCCCACATATCGGAACCTAATCGGGCGAACGCGTCGCGACTACCGAATGAATGGAAATTTTCAACATTGGTCCCGGTTGGGATGATGGCCATGTATTTGGGAGCTAATTCTAGTGATGGACTAGATAATGCAAGAGGGCCTAAGGCTAATGGGCACGGGTGCAAACCCATTGCAAATGAGCAAGTCATGAGCCATTAAAAGCCTCTATACCGAATAATTGTATGTGATAATTACTGAGCCATGGTTGGGATGATGGGCTTGTTGGGCCAAACTGCTGCTAAGCCAGAGCTGGGTCATCAAACTCTTTGAGCTAATAAGCAAGGGGCTGAAGATCGAGTCAACAGAACTTGAGGCCGATGGGCCAAGATAATGGCCTTAATGAAAAGACTTTGATTGTGCATGCATGGGATACGGAACCATCGAGTCGCCCGGTATGGTGTAGTGGTGGTTCCAAGGGCTGTTGGACGACCAAGGAAGTATAAGGGCAGTCTATCGTCTAGTATGTCAAGAAGCTCTAGGAGTTCATACGCACGGAGACCGAGGTAGGAGGGGGAAAGAGGTCTCGTCCCACATTGCAGACACGAAGGATGACTAGGGTTTGAGGGTCAAACGACTAATTTCCACTCAAACTTCAGGTAGGGGTCACAAACCTCTATCAGGGTGGACGGTAAAGGCGTTCTGGTCCACAAGTGGAATAGTCGAGGACTGGTCTACAATTGTGTGATCCCTTTTTATGATAAAAAGGGTGATTGATATATGAACCCTATGTAGATCATGGGAAAAGGGAAAAATAATTAAATTTATAAAACCAATCGTTGTATAAATTTCCCCCTCACTGAGTTACATACTCATTCCCACTTTTTACCCCTTTCAGGAAAACTTAAGAGGAGTCGAGTCAAGTATAATCAAAGTCCAAAGTGAAGGGTTGAACCATCAAGGTAAGTACTATACTACGAGTTCCGATTATATCATGGAAACGTGTATCAGTATACCTTTGCCTTCCCTGAATCATTATGATAAGAATTACTAGGATGGTTCAGAAAAGGGTGGCGGATTGATCACAAGACTCCGACCAAACCAAGTCGGGGTGTGACACAAGGCCCCTTTCCAAACCATTTTCTCAATTTGGTTCCATTTGAGATCTTGGTTCATATTTTCCGATTTGGTTTTGGCTTGGTTTTCAATTTGGAAATTCCCGGTGTTAAAAAAATAGTTTTGAAGGAGAATGCTAAAAAGAAAGGAAATGATAAAAAAATTGGTGTTAACCATTTTTGTGTACAGACAACATCGAGCCATGAATGACTCGATGATCGATTCTCACTCTCTATGAGCATTGCCTCACCCCCTCCCCAAATATGTTTTCTAGGTGTTAGGGAATGATGAATGTAGAGAGGAAGATCTCATACATCAGGATATGGCTCTGATACAGCAAGTTATCGAGGTAGACAACCTCGAAAAAAGGCAAGAGAACTCTCCATTAAGTAAGTTATGTTTTTCCCAAGGTTGTAAAATGTTCTAATCCTAATGAATAAACTTTTGTGAAAACATTTTAGTTTCCATTGAAAAATGGTGTATGTTTTATATTCTAAGTCTTTTTTTTTATCTATACTTTTAAACCCCGCACTTTTGAGTTAAGGAAAATCAGGAATAGTACCAGTCAAATCGAGTAAGAAAATTGAGACGGTTTACAAACCCGATCATTTGGGAACAAGCAATTTGGAAATTTACAACTTCCGAGTGATCCAAAGGGTTTATTAAACCTTGGAAAAGAAACTTAACACAAATTAGAATAGAAAAACCAAATTGGTTCAGGTGAACGGGAGTACATAAGAACTCTAAAGTTAAGTGTGCTTGCCCAAGAGTAGTGTGAGGATGGGTGATCTCCTAGGAAGTATGATTTTTTGTAACCCGAAACTTCGGTCAAAATTTTTTATGCGAATGTACGGCTTATCATAAATAGCCATAAATTAATATATATATTAAATTATAGGAATTAATACAAATAATTTAATACCGAAATTAAATTATTGGAATTAATACCAATAATTTATGTCAATATTAATACTAGTAATAAATCTCTCCCATTTAATACACGGTTTTACACCTATATAAAGAGGTCATCCCCATTCATTCTTCTCACACCTAAACACTTCTCTCTCTCTCTCTCTCTCTCTACTGCTCCATTTCCCGGTGAATCTCGAACTAGAGCTTCGACTTGAACAAAGGTCGGACTCTTTAGAACCGGAGAGAAGACAGTTATCTTATAGTAAACTCTAGTCAATCCGAGAATCGTTGGAGAAGCGCCGGCATGATAGAATAGTGAAGCAGCTTCGGCGGACCGAAGTTGCCCTATTTCAGCCAAGTTGAAATCGGCCATTTCAAGCCCTCCTCAGGCCAAACCAAGCCCTCCAAACATTTCCTTAGCCTTTCCACAGCTGAATTAGGACCGAAATGATGAACCTCAGGATGAGAGCTATCAGCCCAGATCAAAAGCTGGAACCGCCATGCCTTCACCAGAACACAAAGTACCGGGAACGCTAGCAAGGACAAGCTCGCGTGAATACCAAGAACCGGTCTAGTGGAATTCATGACATTAATGGGTGAAGGGTTTACTAACATAATACCCGGTTAGGATGATGAGCACAACTAAAAATTAAAAACCACTTACCGGTTGTGAGTGGAAATTTTATATCATAACCGGTTGGGAATGATAAGTGCCTCAGTATAAAAATCCACTATTAAGTGGTATTTTAAACATCACTACTTAGAGGAAGTGATGTGAAAATCATTCGAAAAAACTACTTACTGATTGTAAGTAGATCATACTCATTTGGTATGATGAGACTTACTCGAAGGAAGTTGAAAACCCGTTCATCGGTTATGAACAGAGGTGTCCTTATACCGGACGGTATAATGGATAGAGAAAATATATGTTTTGTCAGAAGTGCTCTCCCCTGACATTGTGCCTGTCACACCCCGACCCGGTTTGGTCGGATCCCCATGATCAACCCGCCACTCTCCCGATTTACTAAAGGGTTTTCCCTTATATTATAAATCGTAAAGAGTAAGGCGTTAACCTGCACCTTTTTCTAGGAATATCATAAATCAAAACTGCATAGTAATTTAAATTAGTTGTACCAATCTTACAGGCATTTAATTGCGCAAGTCCTTTAAGGTTCGGCTTTCCGGGACTTCCTGAAAGAGGTATAAGGGGGGTGAGTACAACTACTCAGTGAGTGGGATTCAAATCTTTTAACTTTCAAGAAAAACATTTATATGGAGTGTGCCAGACTCCTTTGTTTTCAAAAAAAATCATTTCATTTAAAAATTCATCTTTTTCTATTATTTCTTAGTTATCGATGTGTCATCACCCAACACACATCCTTCATAATGAAGGCTACACACATTCGCAAGTCAGTATCACTACTGAACCCGCTAGTGGCTTCGGAGCGACTTTTCCTGCCACCCGGATAGAAGTACGACCACTTCTACCCTGGGAATGAGTGGATGTACAAAACATCCGACCCACAATCCCGAAATCACTTCTTCGTGTCCGTATGAGGACAGAGACCTCATCCTGTCCCCACCCCAGTCTCATGCGCTTAGTGCTACTCCAGATTTCGCACAGACACTTGGAACGACGAACTGCCCTTATAGCCACCAGGTCGTCCAGTGCCCTTAGGATGCATCACTACCCCTCATGGGCGTCTTGGTGATCCCGTACTCATAGTGCATGCACAAACAATGTTTTCTTATATTGCCATGTAATATGTGGTGCCATTAGTCCAACGGCCCCGACTCTCAACTCAACCCGTAGCTGTTTGTCTTGACTAGTCCGTCGACCTGTCATGTCGCACTGCCGCTAGTTGACTGAGCATGTCGGTCCTATCTTGGTACCATGGCCAAACAATTCACTTATTAAGTTTTATGGCACATATATCATGTTCGTTTACGAGCTCCTGCTCGTGCCAACTGGCCTTGGGCCCACTGTACGAGATTTTCAAAATCGGGCATTTCGCCCCCAAGTTCCAAAACCGAGGCCCTTGGCCTATCAGAGCTATTCGAGCTCCCGTCGAGAAGGTCTCCCAAATAGTTTAAGCATTTGCACACAGTCAGGGGAGAACACTTCCGACAAAAATAGGTTTTTACTATCCATCATACCGACCGGTATAAGGACATCTCCGTTCATAACCGATGAACGGGTTTTCAACTTCCTTCCAGGAAGTCTCATCATACCAACCGGGTATGATCTACTTACAACCCGTAAGTAGTTTTTCCGCATAACTTTCACATCACTTTCTTTAAGTAGTGATGATTAAAATACCACTAAATAGTGGGTTTTTATATCGAGGTACTTATCATCCCCAACCGGGTATGATGTTAGTAAACCCACTCACAACCGGTAAGTGGTTTTTAACTTTATAAGGTGTGCTCATCATCCCAATCAGGTATGATGTTTGTAAACCCACTCACCCGTTAATGCCGTGAATTCCACTAGACCGGTTCTTGGTATTCACGCGAGCTTGTCCTTGCTGGCGTTCCTAGTACTTCGTGTTCCGGTGAAGGCACGGCGGTCCGAGCTTTCGATCTAGGCAGATAGGTCTCATCCTGAGGTAACTAAGAAATAATTGAAATATCCAAATTTTTAAATGAAGGGATTTTTGAAAAGAAAGGAGTCTGGCACACTCCATATAAATGTTTTTCTTAGAAGTTAAAAGTAGACTTTTGAAAACCCATTCACTAAGTAGTCGTACTCACCCCCTCCCTTATATTCCTTTCAGGAAATCCCGGAAAGCCTACCTTGAAAGACCATCAACTAAGATGCCTGTAGGACAGGTATGTAAAGTTTAAAATTTCATGCAGTTTTGATTATGCTATTCCAGGAAATGGTGCAAGTTTAAAGGACGCCTTACTCTTTACAGATTATAATAAGGGGAAACCCTTTAATAAACCGGGAGAGTGGTATTAGAGCCTATTTCCTTGAATACATAGTCAAGACTATAAAATATTGTAACTAATAGGATTTATCCTAAAATTTTCAGATGGCTCCCAGGAGAGGAACCAAGAAAACTAGGAATGGCTCTACTCAACACCTTATCTTCATAGGAAGACAACCCTAGAAGCTTCCCAAATGCCTAAAGCATGGCAGGAATCTCAAAAGAGCAAATGAGGAAGTATCCTAGAGAATGGTGACAGGACCTATTGAGGTTACAACTTTAAGTAGAAAGGAAGCCAAGCGTGAAGCCATAAAAGAGGGCATATAACCTTACATAGTAGGATGCTTATCAAGAATCTCGTAGCTCCCTAGTTATTTTGTGACCATTTTCTGTAATAGGGCCAAAAAAAAACCCCAACATACTGTATTACTCTATTAATGTAGTACTCCAAATTCCTAAAAATCCTGTCCCTCAAATGATGTGATCTTCAAGGAAGACTAAAAAAAAAACTCTCACGGTATCTAGACTTAAGGATGAAGGAGCACCAAAACTAACAATTCCCAAGAAAACGCCAGGAGGAACCACTTATGTTCATGTAATTACAAGCATGAATGATAGGGACACTACGTGAAGAAGTGACCAACCCTACAAAGGACAGGAATCAAGTTAACCTAGAGGGGAATAGGACACGAAGTGAAAAACTGTCCCACATCGCCAGGAGTCAGGACAATATTTTCCAAGAATAAACACCCCACAACTATAGGAAATCCAAAAGGATACCATCCCAAGAAACATAACTCCATTTGCAACCACAGATAAGAGGAAACTCTTCAAAATCTTAGCAAAGTGGTAAGAAGGAAAAATGGGTTAAGGTAGGACCTCAATAAAACCACAAACGGAACAAAGGATAGCTAAAGAGAATTCCCCCTTTAAGAAGAAAATCCAAACAATTTAGGAGCAAAGAAAGGAGTGCATCCACAAGAGAAGACAAGACAAACATTTGATGACAAACAGGACGTATTGGGATTACAGGAATAAATCACCTTGGAAAAAGCAACTATGCCAAATAGGAAGTTCGGACCAACAGGACAAGAGAAAGCAAGTCGTTACAATAAGATAGTTAGAGGGAACAAATGACACCCTGAGGAGGACTGGGAAGTAGAAGGGGCTACATCATAAAAAGGTCAGTGAGATGGACATTAAGGACAAGAGTACTCGAGAAAAAACTGCCCTAAGAAACTTAGACCAAAGGAATGGTGGAGGCGAGACAGTTAACAAACTAATACATGGGAAAACCATAATTTGAGTTCTAACAAAGAAGAGAGGGGCGAAAAGGCCAAATACTCCGGAAAAGAAGGATGAAAGAAATACTTAACAGAACCAAAGGCCAAATTACCCAAGAAAAAAAAATAGGCAAGCCTCTCACATAATTATCAAGAAATCTTTAAATAAGGAAGATTTGAACGCTACATAAAGAAATACACTATGAAAGTAAACTTTAGAGAGATGCATACAACTAACTACCGTTGAAGGAATTTTGATGGGAGGATGGACATAATGTGGAGTGCAAGGAACCAACCCTTAATTGGGAAATGTTTCAAAGGAAGGAAGTATCGTGATGGCCCAGTGTGACCTACTTGGAGAGAGCAGGAGAACCAAACAATAATTTCAGGATGAACAAGAGATTTTGAAACAAGAAGGATGTAAACCCTCCTTAAACGGAAATAAGTTAACGGGTTAACATCAAAAAGATGTTGTGACAAGTATGAATGAGTGGACAACCCATACTAAGGTAATAAAGTAAAGAATGTTCGAGAAAAATTAGGAAAGTAAGTCCTCCAAATGAGATGTGGCTAAGGAGGAATAACCGTAATTGGTAAGATGGGTCATAGTCCACATGTGCATATGAAGCTTAAAGAGTGGACGACCGAGCATAGGGTGGAATGCATGGAATAAAACCAATAATCGGAAGTATCCCATCTAAGGAATAAGGGATAAAACAAAAGTTATGGAGAAGGATCCAAAGTAAACAGATGCCCTAACATAGATAAGGGTGCAAAGAAAGGGAGAAAGAACCATACAATGAATGATAAGGGGGTTGAGCATGTAACTCCAAAGATGGAAATCTCTATTGTAAGGGACATAGTAGAGAACAAAACCGGAAGGAGTGAACCTACCCAAGCAAAGTAATCGACACATAGATTGAAAGCAATTATTGTAGAATGAAGAATCATGAAGTGATTATGAGTAAGTAAAAGTGGATTAAGGAAAAAGGAAAACCCCTTGAATAAGGAATGCCATGGATTTAAGAAGGAAAGTATCCTAGTTTGTTGGTAAACTATTGGGAAACCAAATAATTGGCACCAGAAAAACCCAATAAAGAAGTTGGGAAAGGACGAGTGGGTAAGGAAAACCGACACAGTTATGTAAGACATGTTGTCAAGATACGAATGATAATTCGGTAACAGTAAAGGTAGTTGAGGAATACTACCCAATTAAAGGAGGGATGAAATTATATAGTCCCTAAAAGGTTGAAAAGTTGGAAACAACCCTAAAAGAGGTGTTGTAGGAGTCTGATCGACTGAGACAAGTTTAGAACTATGTCATGTAAGTAAGGGACATATAAGCACCAACAATCCCAAGTAAAATGTAACTCAAGTAAGAAGGAGTCAGTTGGTAAACATAACAAGTTCAAACATAAATTTGACCGAAGTTGTAATCAATGACAGATGAAGGATGGGTCAAATTGGGATGAAAGAATAATAACACAAAAACCTGTGAAAACAAGTATGTAATGCTCGAAAGAACGTCGAGCCAGGAGTTTCAACGATGAAGAGAATAACTAGAAAAAGGAAAGATTGGGCACCTTGGAACTCCCAATCCTGAAATCTTGAGTAAAATCCCCAAAAGGAAGAACCTTATCCTAAATAAAGGGAGATGCGAACCTAAGAATATACATTAGGATTAATGAGCCATACATGCCTCGTTATTATAACTCCATGGAAGGAGTAAGCATGATAAATGAAAAGAAATTCCTTAGATGAATGATTACGGGGACTAAGCGAAAGAGCAATTGAAGTGTTAGCATGTCAAGAAAACCCGAGTTAACATTAAGGGAAATTATTCCCGATATGGAATATATTGGTTAAGTTTTGTGGACAAAACTCCTAAATGGAGGGGAGAGTTGTAAACCCCGCACTTTTGAGTTAAGGAAAATCAGGAAAAGAACCAGTCAAACCGAGTAAGAAAACTGAGACGGTTTACAAAACCGATCATTTGGGAACATGCAATTTGGAAATTTACAACTTCCGAGTGATCCAAAGGGTTAATTAAACCTTGGAAAAGAAACTTAACACAAATTAGAACAGAAAAACCAAATTGGTTTAGGTGAACGAGAGTACATAAGAACTCTAAAGTTAAGCATGCTTGCTCGAGAGTAGTGTGAGGGTGGGTGACCTCCTGAGAAGTATATTGGAATTAATACCAATAATTTATGTCAATATTAATACTAGTAATAAATCTCTCACATTTAATACATGGTTTTACACCTATATAAAGAGGTCATCCCCATTCATTCTTCTCACACCTGAACACTTCTCTCTCTCTCTCTCTCTACTGCTCCATTTCCCAGTGAAGCTCGAACTAGAGCTTTGACATGAACAAAGGTCGGGCTCTTTAGAACTGGGGAGAAGACAGTTATCTAATAGCAAACTCCAGTCAATCCGAGAATTGTTGGAGAAGCACCGGCATGATAGAATAGTGAAACAGCTCCGGCGGACCGAAGCTGCCCTTTTTCGGCCAAGATGAAATCGACCATTTCAAGCCCTCCTCAGGCCAAACCAAGCCCTCCAAACACTTCCTCAGCCTTTCCACGGCCAAATTAGGACCGAAAGGATGAACTTCAGGACGAGAGATATCTGCCCAGATCGAAAGCTCGAACCGTCGTGCCTTCACCGGAACACGAAGTACCGGGAATGCCGGCAAGGACAAGCTTGCGTGAATACCAAGAACCACTCTAGTGGAATTCACGGCAGTAACGGGTGAGTGGGTTTACTAACATAATACCCAGTTGGGATGATGAGCACAACTTAAAATTAAAAACCACTTACCGGTTGTGAGTGGAAATTTATATCATACCCGGTTGGGAATGATAAGTGCCTCAGTATGAAAACCCACTATTAAGTGGTATTTTAAACATCACTACTTAGAGGAAGTGATGTGAAAATCATTCGGAAAAACTACTTACTGATTGTAAGTAGATCATACCTGTTTGGTATGATAAGACTTTCTCGAAGGAAGTTGAAAACCTGTTCATCGGTTATGAACGGAGGTGTCCTTATACCAGACGGTATAATGGATAGAGAAAACATATGTTTTGTCAGAAGTGCTCTCCCCTGACAGTGTGCCAATGCTTAAACAATTTGGGAGACCTTCTCGACGGGAGCTCGAATAGCTCTGATAGGTCGGGGGCCTCGGTTTTGGAACTTGGGGGCTAAATGCTTGATTTTGAAAATCTCGTAATATGGGCCCAAGGCCAGTTGGCACGAGCAGAAGCTTGTAAATGAACATGATATATGTGCGAGATCATCAAGATGCTCATGAGGTTTAGTGATGCATCCTAAGGGAACTGGACGACCAAGTGACTATAAGGGCAGTTCGTCATTTCAGGTGTCTGTGCAAAATTTGGAGTAGCACCAAGTGCATGAGACTGAGGTGGAGACAGGATGAGGTCTCTGTCCTCATACAGACACGAAGAAGTGATTTCAAGATTGTGGGTCGGATGTCGTGTACATCCACTCATTCCCAGGGTAGAAGTGGTGGTACTTCTATCCGGGTGGTAGGAAAAGCCGCTCCGAAGCCACTAGCAGGTTTAGTAGTGATATTGACTTACGAATGTGTGTAACCTTCATGATGAAGGATGTGTGTTGGGTGATGACACACCGGTAACGAAGAAATAATGGAAAATCCAAATTTTTAAATGAAGGGATTTTTGAAAAGAAAGGAGTCTGGCACACTCCATATAAATGTTTTTCTTAAAAGTTAAAAGTAGACTTTTGAAAACCCATTCACTAAGTAGTCGTACTCACCCCCTCCCTTATATCCCTTTCAGGAAATCCGAGAAAGCCTACCTTGAAAGACCATCAACTAAGATGCCTATAAGACAGGTATGAAAGTTTAAAATTTCATGAAGTTTTGATTATGTTATTCTAGGAAATTGTGTAGGTTTAAAGGACGCCTTACTCTTTACGGATTATAATAAGGGGAAACCATTTGATAAACCGGGAGAGTGGTGGGTTGTTCACGGTGATCCGACCAAATCGGGTCGGGGCGTGACAATACTACTTTGGAGAAAATACGCACTATAGTAGCATTAAGAAGATGTGGTAGAGCGGCACAGGCACCTCGATCAAGCCTCCATGCTACTATGGTGGGTACTTCCACCAAAGTAGTACCGACATGACAAATGCTTAGAATATAAAAGATACACCATTTTTCAATCAAAACTAAAACGTTTTCACAAAAGTTAATTCATTGGCATTAGAATAGTTTACAACCATGGGGAAGAGCATAACTTACTTAATGGAATGTCCTCGTGCCTTTCTTTATGAGGTTAACTACCTTGATAACTTGCTTTGTCGAAGCTACATCCCGATGTATGGGGTCTTCCTCTCCACATTTTTCCTTTGTTGACACCTGGAAAATGTATTAGGGAGGGGGTGAGCCAACGCTTAGTGAGTGCAAGAACTGATCATCAAGTCATTCATGGCTCGATGTTGTCTCAACCCAAAGACGGTTGATACCAATTTTCATATCATTTCCTTTCCTTTTAGAATTCTCCTTCAAAACTATTTTAGGTTTTATACCACATCCAAGTATCTTTTCAAGGAAATTATATAGGATATTTCCTTTCAAAATCCAATTGTTAGGTTTTTCTTAGCAATCTTACGATGCCTTTGAGTGTAGTCAGGGGAAAATTCTTTCCCTCGCCAACTAATCGAGTGGCGTCCATGAATGCCACTCATTTCTCCTACCTAGTTTCAGTGGATTTTACATCCGTATCATTTTTATTTTTGGAAGATTTTACTGTGCTATTCGGTTGTATTCATTACAATTGAATCACCTATATTGACAAGGCTTATAAGGGTATTCCATCCTTCAGCCCTGATATACAAATCATGCCTAGTTCTTAAGTAGAGTCTCCACTCTCATGGGAACCCATTTCATTAGCACATATAAATCATTGTAATAAAATGCAATTCTCCCCCTAATGTCTCGTCTTAAGTAGAGTCTTGATGTAAACCCCGCCCTTTTGAGTTAAAGAAAATTGGGGAAAAGGACAGGACAAACCGAGTGAGAAACACCGAACTAGTTCACAAACTTAATCATCAGAGAATGGACAATTTGGGAAATTACAACTCCCAAATGACCTAAAGCGTTCATAAAGTCTTGGGAAAGAACCTTAGGGCAAATTGGAAGAGAAAACTATACCAGTTTAGATGAACCAGATCCAACTAGATTGAATCAATTTATGAACTGAGTTGGTTCATGAACCGAAACCAATAGAGAAAGGGCAAATCGGGAAATATATGGATCTTGAGAGACCTAAAGAGTCACAAAAGTCAAGAAAAAAGAGTTTAGGATGAATTGGAGATGGCAACCAAACCAGTTCAGGTGAACTGGATTGAACCGGTTTGGACTAGTTTGAACCACTATTAAACAGGATGCTAAATTCATTTTTCTAGATGGCTTAGATAATTTAAATTTGAGATTTTAGGCCACCATTAGATAGAAAATAAATTTAGAAAATTTTATATTTAAAAATTTTGGTCGAATAGGGGGTGAACCGGCCAATTTAAGCTTTGAACCCGGTTTAGACCAGTTTGGTTCGGTTTAGAAGAGTGTTGTCTTCTTCCTTCAAATGACAGCAATGTTCACTAACCGAAAAATCGCACAGTGCCGGTGAAGCTAAAAAGTCTCTGGCCAGGGAGTTTCAGGCAATGAATGACCTCCATTAAGGTGCCAATCGGATGGCCAGGAAATCCCCGAGCTTCCTATATAAAGTGTCCCTCCTCGTTCATCCTCTCTACACCTGAAAACTCCATTCTCTCTCAATTGCTCCAATTTCTGGCGTACCTCAAACTAGAGCTCCGACTTGGGCATTTTTCTGAGCCAAACAAGGCGAGGTAGGGTTCTTTAGAATAGGAGAGAAGTCATCTACACACCAGTAGTCTCCATTTGCTCCAAGGGTCGCCGAAGAAGTGCCGGTGTGATCGAATAGTGAAGCAGCTCTAGCGGACCGAAGCTGCCCTATTTTAGCCAAGCTGAAATTGGCCAATTCGAGCCCTCCTTAGGCTAAACCAAGCCTTCCCAATACCTCCATAGGCCTCCTATACTAAATTAGAGCCGAAAGGTAAGCCAATTCGGCTTCCCATTGTAATTTTCGACCGGTGCTAGAGAGAGAACCAACAGAACTTCAGTGATGAAATTCTCACTCAATTCGGCATCAATTGATGCAATTCCTAATCCTAGGAGGAACATCAAGACGGGAGGTATTTGCCTAGATCGAAAGCTCACACCATCGCGCCCTCAACGATAAGCTTTTGAAGCTTTCTCTCTCTAAGTTCAGTTTTTCGGCAAAGCTCTGTTTGAGCTCATTCAGGCACCAAATAGTGCGATTCAAAGTGCAATTGAATCGTATGAAGGTGTAGGAACTTCAATTTCAACTACTAAACTCATTTGATTTGTCAATTTTATGATATAAAATTCGACAGAGTTAGAAGGTTGAAATTAAGGGACAAATTAGGGAAATTTTAGGGACCTAATTGCAAATAAAGGAAAAGTAAGGTTTCTCATTCAATTGGGATGAATAAGGGCTATTAGGAAAAAGAATAATGAACAAGAATGTTAATATCGTGTAGGAACACAAAGAACCAAGAACGCCATCTATGACGAGTTCAAATAAGGACAACAAGCTGACTAAGAGAAATTTCACTGAACAATCAACCAGATGAGTGAGATTTTTATATCATACCCGATTGGGATGATAAGCACCTCGAAAATGAAAATTCACTGCTAAGTGGTATTTTAAACATCACACCTAAGAGGAGTGATGTGAAAATCACGTGAATAAAAAACTATTTACCGGTTGTAAGTAGATTATACCTAGTTGGTATGATGAAACTTTCTCGAAGAAAGTGGAAAGCCTAATCATTGGTTATGAGTGGAGATGTCCTCATACTCGGTTGGTATGATGGGAAGTTGAAAAATATATTTTTGTCAGATGTACTCTCCCCTGACATTGTGCCACTACTTAAACAATTTGGAAGACCTTATTGACGGGAGGTCGAATAGCTCTGTTAGGCCGGAGGCCTTAGTTTTGTAACTTGGGGGCTAATATGCCCAAATTTTGAAAATCTCGAACAGCGGGTCCTAGGCCAATTGGCATGAGCAGGAGCTCATAAACAAACATGATTTATATGCCATGAAAACTTAAGTAAATAAATTGCTTGGCCATGGTAACAAGACAGGACCGACATACTCAGTCTACCAACGGTAGTGCGACATGATAGGTCTCTGGACTAGTCAAGACAAACAGTTGCAGGTCAAGTTGAGGGTCAAGGCCATTAGGCCAGTGGCACCACAAATTATATGGCATCACAAATTATATGGCATCATGTGAAAAATGTTGGTTGTGCATGCACTATGTTTACGGGACCTTTAAGATGCCCAGGAGGCGTAGTGATGCGTCTTAGGGCCTTGGACAACCTGGTGGATATAAGGGCAATTAGTCGTACTAGAAGAATTACAAAGCTTGGCATAGCTTCAAGCACATGAGATCGAGGTGGGGTCAGGATGAGGTCTCTCTATCCTCATATGAACACGGAGATTTGTTATGGGATTGAGGGTCGAATGTCACAAACATCCACTCATTCTTAGGGTAGGAGTAGATGTGCTTCAACCTAGGTGGTCGGTAAAGTCGCTCCGATGTCACAAGTGGGTTCAGCGGATGGGCTAGCCTGCGTTTGTGTGTTCTACCTTCATGATGAAGGATATGTGTTGGGTGATGACACACCGTGATAATAAGAAATGGTTATAAAAATCGAAATTGAGAATGACAAGTTTTTAAAAGAAAATAAGGAGTCTAGCACACTCTGAATCAAACATTTTTCCTAAAAATTAAAATTTGAAAACCCATTCACTAAGTTGTTGTACTCACCCCCTCCCTTATATCCCTTTTAGGTAACCCCGGAAAGCTTACCCCATAGACCACCAGCTAACACACATGTAAGGCGGGTACGATAAGTTTAAAATTTTGTGTAGTATTGATTTATGTTATTCCAGGAAAGGTGCAGGTTTAAAGGACGCATTACTCCTCCTGATTTATAAACAAGGGTCAACCCTTAGTAAACCGGGAGAGTGGTAGGTTGATCATGGGGATCCGACCATACTAGGTCGGGGCGTGACACTCGACTCTTTCATGGTCTTCACGTGCCACCCTTATGTCCCATCCATCACAAACAATACACAATTCTACCCCTTATCGTGTCTCGGGTATGCAAATGACTCCCATTTGTATCTACTCTGATGCAAATGCAATGCATGAATGAAGTATATTATAATTAATTACAAATTGGCTCACTATCGACCTAATCTGCCAATCAGTAATTCACCTCATGTGCTAGGCATTCATGCCTCAACTTAATACACATGACACACATGTTGTATTCATTCCTAGAGCCGGGGAAAGAACCGGTCATTTTTAATTTGAAAATCGAGTCGATCTACAAACTGGAACCGATAGAGAAAGGGAAAATTGGGAAATTTATGGATCCCAAATGACACAAAGAGTCCCAAAAGTCATGAAAAAGGACTTAAGGATGAATTGGAGATGAAGACCAAACCAGTTCAGGTGAATTGGATCCGAACCATATTGAACTGGTTTGAATCACTATTGAACCAGATGCTAAATTCATTTTTCTAGGTGGCTTAGAAAATTCAAATTTGAGATTTGAGGCCACCATTGAATAGAAAATA
Source organism: Trapa incisa (assembly GCA_030064435.1). Classification (NCBI taxonomy): domain Eukaryota; kingdom Viridiplantae; phylum Streptophyta; class Magnoliopsida; order Myrtales; family Lythraceae; genus Trapa; species Trapa incisa. The sequence continues at coordinate 9,144,188 of CM057777.1, read as the reverse complement.
AATTTAGATGAATTTAGAAATTTTTAATTTTGAAAAATTCGGTCAAATTGGGCTTAAACCAACCGGTTTAAGCTTTGAACCCAATTCGGACCGGTCTAATTCAGACTAGTCTGATCTGGTTCATAATAGTGTTATCTTCTTCCTTCAAATGATAGAACTGCTCACTCACCGAAAAATCTCACAGCACCAGCGAAGCTGAAAAGTCTCCGACCAGTGAGTTTCAAGTAATGAATGATCGTCATTAAGGCGCCAATCAGACAGGCAAGATGTCCCCGAGCTTCCTATATAAAGAGCCCCTCCTCATTCATCCTCTCCATAGCTGAAAACTCAATTATCTCTCAACTGCTCTAATTTCTAGTGAAGCTCAAACAAGAGCTCTGATATAGGGTCTTTTCTGAGCCAAAGAAGGCGTGATCAGGTTCTTTAGAATCGGCGAGAAGTTAGCTACGCGACGGTAGTATCCATTTGCTCTGAGGGTCACCGGAGAGACGTCGAAGTGATAGAACAGTGCAGCAGCTCTGGTAGACCGAAGTTGCCCTATTTTGGCTGAGCTGAAAATAGCCAATTCGAGCCCTCTTCGGGCTAAACCAAGCCCTCCCAACATCTCTACAGTCCTACTACAGCTGAATTAGATCTGAAAGGTAAGCCAATTTGGCTCCCCTCTGTAAATTTCGATCGGTGCTAGAGAGAGAACCGATAGAAATTCAATGACTAAATTCTCACTCATTTTGGCATCAATTAAGGCAATTATTGATCCTAGGAGTAACCTCAGGATAAGAGCTATCTACACATATTGTAAGCTCGGACTGACGCTATCACGCCCCAACCCGGTTTGGTCGGACCCCCGTGAATAACCCATCGCTCTCTCAGCTCAAGAGGAGTTTCTCCCTTATTTAAGTCAAGAGGAGTCATGTTTATTTTTTACTTTGTTCCATGGAAAGACATATATATAATAAAATGCAAGCTTAAGAGTAATTTAACATATCTGACAGAGGGTAAGGCTCGGTGTTTTTCCTAGTCATTTTCTCTTTTCATGAAAAAGGGATAGAAAAGAGGGGTGAGTTTCTACAACTTAGTGAATGGATATTTTAAAAATGGAGTTTTCAAAAAAAAAAAGAATACTTTTCAAGTTAGAGTGTGCAGACTCCTTAATTCCTTTAAAATTTCTCATCTTCAAAATCTCGGTTTTCAGGGTCATTTCTTATTACCTCAGTGTCTCATCACCAAACACACATCCTTCATCATGAAGGTCAAACAAACAATTGCAGGTCAGCCTATCCACTGAACCCACTTGTGGCGTCGGAGCGACTTTATCGGCTAGAAAGATAGAAGCACGTTCACTTCTACCCTGAGAATGAGTGGATGTTTGCGACATCCAACCCTCAATATCATAACAAATCTCCGTGTCCATATGATGATAAAGACCTCATCTGGACCCCACCCCAGTCTTGTACGCTTGAAGTTACGTTGAGCTTCATAAGGTTTCTGATACGACTAACTGCCCTTATATCCACCAAATCGTCCAGGGCCCTAGGATCACTACCCCTCTTGGGCATCTTGAAGGTTCTATAAACACAGTGCATGCATAATCAACAATTTTCACATGATGTCATATAATATGTGGTGCCACTAGTCCAACAGCCCTGACCCTCAACTCAACCTGCAGCTTTTTGTCTTGACTGTTGCTAGTTGTCTGAGTATGCCAGTCCAATTTTGGTAACATGGCCAAACAATTCAATTACTTAAGTTTTCATGGCATATAAATCATGTTTGTTTATGAGTTCCTGCTCGTGTCAACATGCTTAGGGCCCACTAGTCGAGATTTTAAAAATTGGGCATAACCGCCCCAAAGTTCAGAAACCAATGCCTCCGACCTAACATAGCTATTCAAGCTCCAGTTAAGAAGATCTCCCAAATTGTTTAAACAGTAGCACACAATCAGGGGAGAGCACTTCTGAAAAAAATATATTTTTAACTATCCATCATACCAACCGAGTATGTGGACATGTCCGCTCATAACCGATGAACGGGTTTTCCACTTCCTTCGAGAAAGTTTCATCATACCAATTGGGTATGATCTACTTACCACCTATAAGTAGTTTTTTTTTTCCGCGTGATTTTCACATCACTTCTCTCTGGTGTAATTTTTAAAATACCACTTAGCTGTGGGTTTTCATTATCGAGTTGTTTATCATCTCAACGGGGTATGATATAAAAATCCCACCCACCCGATCGTGCAGTGAAATTCCACATAGTCGATTTTTGTCCCTAGCGAGCTTAACCTTACTTGGCTTTCCCGATGTCTCGTGTTCCTACATGAAATGAATGTTATTATTAATTATCATTTGTCTTTATCATCTTCATTCAGTATAAATGACTAAATTCTCAACTTTTCAAATATTTGTAAATTGGTTCCTAAAGTTATTTTTCCTTTTACTTTAGGCCCCCAATTGCTGGTTTTTCACCAAATTAAGTCCTGAAAGTTTAAAAATTCTCCTTGGGACCTCAATTTACTCAATTTCATAAAATGGGGTTTAAGTTTCCCAAATTCCCAATTTGGCCCCCAAAATTTCAAAATTACCATTTTACCATTCTTTTAAAAAATGGTAAAATGTACCCCAAAAATTCTAAAATTACTCAATTAGTCCTCTAACACTCTTATTATGCCCAATTGACCCTCAATATAAAATTGCATTTTGGTCCTTCGAATTTTTAAAAATCTCCAATTTTCTCTCAATTTCAACTTTCTAACACAATCGAATTTGATTCCATCAAATTGACCGATCAAACACTTCTAATTGTTGAAATCCAAATTAAATTTGAGTTTCTAAATCTTCATACAATTCAATAGCACTTTGAATCGTAAGTTTTGACGTCGGAACAAGCTCAAATAGAGCTTCGCTGGAAAATAGAACGTAAAGAGAGAAAGCTTCAATTGCTCACCGTAGGGGGTGCTGCGGTTCAAGCTTCCAATCTGGCCAGATATCTCTCCTCCTGTGGTTTCTCTTAAGATCAAGAATTGCATCAATTGATGTTGAAATGGGTGAGAATTCTATCATTGAAATTCTGCTAGTTCTCTCTCTAGCACCGGTCGAAAATTGCAAAGGGGGGCCCTATTTGCTTACCTTTCAGTTCTAATTCAGCTGTAGGTGGGCTAAGAAGGTGTTGGAAGAACTTGGTTTGGCCTGAGAAGGGCACGAATTAGTCAATTTCAACTTGGCCAAAACAGGCCAGCTTCATTCGCCGAAGCTACTTCATTGTTCGATCACGCTTGCACTTCTCATGCAATCCTCGAAGTGAATGGATGTTACCACTGTGTAGCTGACTTCTCCTCGGTTCTAAGGAACCCGACCATGCCTTCTTTGGCTCAGAAAAGACCATATATTGGAGCTCTGGTTTGAGCTTCATCGTAAAACTAAGCGGCTAAGAGAGGGTGAGATTTTCAAGTGTGAAGAGGATCAATGGAGAGGGGCTCTTTATATAGGGAGCTCGAAGACTTGTCAACCATCCATTTGGCACCTTTATGATAGTCATTGATGGCCTGAAATGTATTGAACGAAAACGTTTCTTCTTCGCTGGCGCTGCTTCGATTTTTTGGCGAGTGAACAGTGTTGTCATCTGAAGGAAGAAGACGACACTGTTCTGAACTGGACTGGACCTATCCGCACTGAGTTCAAAGCTTGAACCAGTTGGTTCACCCCCAATTTGACCGAATTTTTCAAATCTAAAAATTTCTAAATTCATTTTCTATCCAATGGTGGTCTCAAATCTCAAATTTGAATTTTTTTAACCCACCTAGAAAAATGAATTTATCATTTGGTTCAATAGTGGTTCAAACCGATCCAAACTGGTTCAATCTAGTTCACCTGAACCGATTTGGTTTTCATCCTCCATTCATCCTTAAGTCCTTTATCATGACTTATGTGACTCTTTGGGTCACTTGGGGTTCATATATTTCTCAGTTTGCCCTTTCTCTATATGTTCCAGTTCATAAACCGGCTTGGTTCCTAAATCAGTTCAATCTGGTTCACCCTAACCGATTTGGTTTTTTCTCTCCTACATGGTTCTAAAGTTCCTTCCCAAGGTTTATGAATCTTTTTGGGTCACGTGGAAGTTGAAATTTCTCCAATTTGCTCGTTCCTCAATAACCGGATTTGTGAACAGATTTGGTTTTCTCACTCAGCTTCACCGGTTCTTTCCTGGTTTTTCCTTAGCTCCAAAGAGTGGGGCTTACAACTCTCTCCTCCTTTTAGGAGTTTTGTCCCAAAAACTTATTTTAAATTATTTGTGTATTGGCTTAAACTTTTCATTATTATGAAATTTTCTATTTGATCATTTTACAATTTTCTCAGTTGTTTTCATTCATCTCTTTCATCACATACCTAAGATTTTCGTCTCATTCTCATCCTTTCCTCATTCTATGGGATTTACTTTAGCCTAGAATATCTTCCTTGGAAAACTAGGATCACTTCCTTTAGTTACATCTTCCTTTCCAAGGCCCCATTTCCCATTCCAAGCTTCTTTTACCCTAAATATTTCAGAACTATGAGTTCTGATCATTTTTCTTCCTCAGATTTTAGCGTTTATCCCCTTTTCATCCTGTATGGATACCTTTCTCATTCTTTGGTTATCCGTTTTTGTGCTTGACTTCATTATACCGTACTTATAGAACCTTTTCATTGCCCAATTCATATTTCCTTAAGTCAGTTGGGTTTACATGCCACTTACCACATGACATTCATCATGATGCCTTGACTTTATGTCCATATAGTCGTATTGGTTTTCTTATTCCCTTGTCCTTTCCAAACTTTCTTATTCGGTCATTCAACCTTCGAGTCCTTGAACCTCCTAATACTCACTGACATAATTAAGACTCTCAATTTCATACTTCATTCTCCATTCCCACGGGCGCCCTTCCTTTTTAAGATCTTTTCTCTTTCCAAACTTACTCTCATCAATGTTCCTCCCACTATTCTTTATTCTGCGTTAGTTCCTTTCTTATTCATATGGTATCTTTTGATGTTATCCTCCTACTTACATGTTACTTGGGTTTGACTTTTCCCTTGAATCTTTACGATTTCCTTCCCCTTGTACTTGATCCTTTCATCTCCAGTATCTTGTCCTTGAGAAGCTTATTCTCTTTCTTATTCCATTGGTTCCATTTCCTCTTCATTGGTACACCCATGTCTTCCTCAGATTTGTTTTCTCTGGTGAGCTTCACATTCCCTTTCTCTTGGAATTTCCTTCTAGTTCTATCATTGAAATCATTAAATCATATAGTGTCTTTTGTCGATATCTTCACCAGCTTACTTTTACTCTTTGGATCCATGAGTACCTTATATTTATCTTACTTTATTCCTACTTGCTCTAGCATTTGTTTATTCTTTTGAGGTGGACCTCTCATCCTTATTGTGTCCAAATCTTCTATATCATTGTGTCCTTGGTATTCCCTCTTTGTCTTGGTTAGGGAGTATTCTTTTACTACTTCCCATCTCTTATTATACTTTGTTTACTCCTCCGGGTGATTTGGTCCATATAAGTTACTTCCTTAAATTGGATCCGCCTAAAGTTTCTATTTGAGTTTCTAGGTATTCTTGTAGTATATCACGCTCAACCTCCCAACACAACAACTTAGCCATTTGTACTTCTACCGAGGACCTTATTTCGACTCCGGTTTTGCAACCGTCCCTCGATTGATTGTCTTGATCAGGAGCTTCCTCCTTCCTCGATCCAACTTCCTACTCTCATTCTTCTCCTGGTGTTTTTTCGTTCAATGATTCTTTTGTTTGATCATCCTACCATTCTTTAAAAGTTCTCTCTTTTCAATCTTCACTTATACATAGGGATCTTGTGTGATTCATCCACTCCGGCTTTTCTTCCCCTTTTGGTCTATACCTCTGTCTTCCACAAGTCCCTCTATCTTATGAAGTTCCTAAAGAACTGTATCTTAGTTCGTTACAAGTAATTGTTGTACTTGGGCCTTCATGTTGTTCGACTTTCTTTCCATCTTTCCATAGTGGTCTTGATATTCTTGGTGTTCTCCAATACTTAATTCCCCTTCTTCTCAACCAGCTTTCATTCTTTTGATCCCCTTTGCTATATACTACTCCTTCTTATTTTTCCTTACTCTTCTTTCTTTAATTCTATCTTTTAACTCCTCTCCATAAATCTGTACTCTTTTGACGATTGCTTCCCTTTGTTCCGACTTCTTTTCCTTAGATGATTTCATACCTTTTACCTAGATTTTCATTATTATACTCTTTTGTTTTGAATTTATCACATAACTTAGAAGTTTTAATAAAACTTTATTTTCATTCATTCAAGAAATATTTTTCTTGCCATACTTTGGCTTATTGCAAAAAATTTCTACCCCCTAACCCCTTGGGGTCATAGGACTAGAAATAACCCTAGAATGGTTGTGAGAATCTTGATTAGAAAGCTCTGAGTAATTGATTGGGGTTCATTCACGCTCCATAATAGGACAAATTTCATGTATGGCCTCCAATCCGTACTGCCTTAGTACTTCAGCTTCACACTCATAAGTCCACTTCACCCATTGGGAGGGATTGAAGCCAGGTTGAGTGGGTGGAGGTACTTGGTGGACCTTCATGAAGGTGGCATAAGCATCCCTATAATTATCCCATGCCTCTTTCTAAACTCGAGTGAGTGGGAATTTAATGTCATACCCAATTGGTATGATAAGCACCTAAAAAAATAAAAAACCACTGTTAAGTGGCATTTTAATCATCACATCTGAGAAGAGTGATGTGGAAATCCCACGGAAAAACTACTTACAAGTAGTAAGTAGATCATACCCGATTGGTATGATGAAACTTCTTGAAAGGAAGTGGAAAACCCACTGATCGGTTATAAGCGGAGATGTTCTCATACCCAATTGGTATGATGGACGGTAGAAAAGTTTATTTTGTTGAAAGTGCTCTCCCCTGACTATGTGCCACCGCTTAAAATTTTTGGGAGACCTCCAGCTCATATATGCTGTAGGCCTCGGTTTTGTAATTTGGGGGCTAATACGCCCGATTTTGAAAATCTCGAACATTGGGCCTTAGGCCAGTTGGCACGAGTGGAGCTCATAAACAAACATAATTATTAAGCCATGAAAACTTAAGTAAATGAGTTGTTTGACCATGGTACCGAGACAGGACCGACATACTCGATAGACTAGCGGTAGTGCAACATAACAGGTCTTTGGACTAGTCAAGACAAATAGTTGCAGGTCGAGTTGAGGAAATATCCTCTTAGTTGGCTTGTAGTCCTTACTCGAACTCGTCTTAGCTGGCGTTCTTGGTACTTTGTGTTCCTACATGATATGAACACTTTTGTTCATCCCAAATGAATGAAAAAACCAAACTTTTCCTTTATTCGCAATTAGTTCTATAAAGTTATTTTCCTTTAACTTTAAGTCTCTAATGCCGATTTTTCCTCAAATTGAGTTTCGAAACTTCTAAAATTCACCTTATAACCTCAATTTATTCAAATTCACAAAAGGGTGATGACACACTGTGGTAATAAGAAATTCAAATTCACACATGATGAATGATGTGTGTTGGGTGATGACACACTGTGGTAATAAGAAATTACTCTGAAAACCGAGATTTTGAAAATGAGAAATTTTAAAGGAATTAAGGAGTCTGGCACACTCCAACTTGAAAACTATTTTTTTGAAAACTACATTTTTAAAATACCCATTCACTGAGTTGTAGAAACTCACCCTCCTTTTCTATCCATTTTTCAGGAAAAAGAGAAAATGACTAGGAAAAATACCGAGCCTTACCCTCTGTTAGGTATGCTTAATTATTCTTAAGCTTTCATTTTATTTGATATATGTCTTTCTTGGGAACAAGGTCGAAAATATGCCTGGCTCCTCTTGAGTTAAAGAATGGGGAAACTCCTCTCGAACTGAGAGAGCAGTGGGTTGTTCACATGGATCTGATCAAACTGGGTTGGGGTGTGACAACTAGAGTGATATCAAAGCCTAGTTCCCTCAAAAAATTATCAATATTATGCCCTGACATTAACCCAATTCTAAACTATTGTGTAGGAAGGAGAATCCTTAGGAAATTCATGGTGAAATCCAGTCCTCCTCCTATAATCCTGAAAAAGACATCCAACCCAAGGGAGTAAGCCGTACAAAGGTTTCTAAAGGGCAAGAAACGAGTGCCCAAGGACATGGTGGAAGACTACCAAAAACTAGTAGGAGCCTTACTAGAACCGGAAGGCATCATATACCCTCCTCATAGACAAGCAGAACCAGTATCACCTCCTAGAAGTCCAACCCCTCCTCCTCCAGTACCGCAACAACTGGAAGGTAATCCCACCAAGAAAGAGGCATGGGATAATTATAGGGATGCTTATGCCACCTTCATGAAGGTCCACCAAGTACCTCCACCCACTCAACCTGGCTTCAATCCCTCCCAATGGGTGAAGTGGACTTATGAGTGTGAAGCTGAAGTACTAAGGCAGTACGGATTGGAGGCCATACATGAAATTTGTCCTATTATGGAGCGTGAATGAACCCCAATCAATTACTCAGAGCTTTCTAATCAAGATTCTCACAACCATTCTAGGGTTATTTCTAGTCCTATGACCCCAAGGGGTTAGGGGGTAGAAATTTTTTGCAATAAGCCAAAGTATGGCAAGAAAAATATTTCTTGAATGAATGAAAATAAAGTTTTATTAAAACTTCTAAGTTATGTGATAAATTCAAAACAAAAGAGTATAATAATGAAAATCTAGGTAAAAGGTATGAAATCATCTAAGGAAAAGAAGTCGGAACAAAGGGAAGCAATCGTCAAAAGAGTACAGATTTATGGAGAGGAGTTAAAAGATAGAATTAAAGAAAGAAGAGTAAGGAAAAATAAGAAGGAGTAGTATATAGCAAAGGGGATCAAAAGAATGAAAGCTGGTTGAGAAGAAGGGGAATTAAGTATTGGAGAACACCAAGAATATCAAGACCACTATGGAAAGATGGAAAGAAAGTCGAACAACATGAAGGCCCAAGTACAACAATTACTTGTAACGAACTAAGATACAGTTCTTTAGGAACTTCATAAGATAGAGGGACTTGTGGAAGACAGAGGTATAGACCAAAAGGGGAAGAAAAGCCGGAGTGGATGAATCACACAAGATCCCTATGTATAAGTGAAGATTGAAAAGAGAGAACTTTTAAAGAATGGTAGGATGATCAAACAAAAGAATCATTGAACGAAAAAACACCAGGAGAAGAATGAGAGTAGGAAGTTGGATCGAGGAAGGAGGAAGCTCCTGATCAAGACAATCAATCGAGGGACGGTTGCAAAACCGGAGTCGAAATAAGGTCCTCGGTAGAAGTACAAATGGCTAAGTTGTTGTGTTGGGAGGTTGAGCGTGATATACTACAAGAATACCTAGAAACTCAAATAGAAACTTTAGGCGGATCCAATTTAAGGAAGTAACTTATATGGACCAAATCACCCGGAGGAGTAAACAAAGTATAATAAGAGATGGGAAGTAGTAAAAGAATACTCCCTAACCAAGACAAAGAGGGAATACCAAGGACACAATGATATAGAAGATTTGGACACAATAAGGATGAGAGGTCCACCTCAAAAGAATAAACAAATGCTAGAGCAAGTAGGAATAAAGTAAGATAAATATAAGGTACTCATGGATCCAAAGAGTAAAAGTAAGCTGGTGAAGATATCGACAAAAGACACTATATGATTTAATGATTTCAATGATAGAACTAGAAGGAAATTCCAAGAGAAAGGGAATGTGAAGCTCACCAGAGAAAACAAATCTGAGGAAGACATGGGTGTACCAATGAAGAGGAAATTGAACCAATGGAATAAGAAAGAGAATAAGCTTCTCAAGGACAAGATACTGGAGATGAAAGGATCAAGTACAAGGGGAAGGAAATCGTAAAGATTCAAGGGAAAAGTCAAACCCAAGTAACATGTAAGTAGGAGGATAACATCAAAAGATACCATATGAATAAGAAAGGAATATGAGGGTCGGGACCGTTAGACCAGTGGCACCACAGATTCTATGGCTCATGTGAAAATTGTTTATTTGTGCATGCACTACTATGTCACGGGACCTTAAAGACGCCCAAGAGGGGTAGTGATGCATCCTAAGGCTGTGGACGACCTAGTGGAAATAAGGGCAGTTAGTCGTACCAGAAGTCTTGCAAAGCTCGACGTAGCTTCAAGTGCATGAGACTGGGGTGGGGATGGGATGAGGTCTCTGTCCTCATACGAACATAGAGTTTTGTTATGGTATTGAGGGTTAGATGTCACGATCATCCACTCATTCTCAAGGTAGAAGTGGACGTGCTTCTATCTAGGTGGTCGGTCAAGTCGCTTCGTCGCCACAAGTGGGTATAGTGGACGGGCTGGCCTGTGATTGTGTGTTCCTTCATGATGAAGGGCGCATGTTGATTGATAAACGCACTATTATGATGAGAAATGGTTATGGAAACCAAGAATTGAGAATGAAATGTTTTTAAAAGAAAAATAAGGAGTCTGGCACACTCCAAACTCAAACTATTTTTCTAAAAGTAAATCTTTGAACACCTATTCACTGAGTCGTTGAACGCACCCCCTCTCTTATATCCCTTTCAGGTTAACCTGGAAAGCTTACCCCAAAGACCACCAGCTAATGTACCTATAAGGCATGTATTATAAAGTTTAAAATTTTATGCAGTTTTGATTTATGTTATTCCGGGAAAGGTGCAGGTTTAAAGGATGCCTTACTCCTCACGGTTTATAAAGAAAGGGCAACCCTTAGTAAATCGAGAGAGTGGTGTATTTATCACGAGGATCCGACCAAACCGGGTCGGGGCGTGACAACAATGGTCACGAGCAATGATTTCCTTGAAATTCAGTTCTCATATGACCAACTCCCTAAATGATACTTTTAGGTTTAGTACACCCACCTATACATTTATTCATATATGGGTGAGTCTTTGTTTATCACTAGGGTTTGACTCTCTACTAGTCAACCCCATACACAACCCTCTTTGGGGATATTAACTCATGATTCACATAGGATACTTTTTGGTCTCATATTTAGACCTTATTTCACTTCTAAGTCCTAGGTCTTAACCTTTATAACATAAGTTATATGGAACCTTCACTTGGTCCCTAAGTCCATGGTCTTTAAAATTGATTCGCATTATGCTCCCTTGTTCAACTAGTGGAACTATGTCCCTTTTCAAACGTGGGCATGGCCTCATTTCATCTATACAATCCTTGTCTCCTTATGTGAGACAAGTCATTAGCCTCTTTTATCTTAGGGCCGCCTCCTAGATGCTACGAAGGACTTATGTTCCCCTTTCCTTATGGCAGTGTAAGCGTCGGGATTTCATCCCTCATTGATGCTCGATTCCTACCTAATCATATTTCACTATTGGTTATCTGTTCATTCTTTCCAGAACTAATCAACTTATTTTATTAATTTTGGATAAAGTCTATTGTGTCACCTTTTTCTAGGTTTTCCAAAGATAACTTTCCAAAACATCATATCAACATTTTATACAAATGTGAGTAAATGTAACATCAGTCCAATCCGATGTAAAGTCGGAAATCCCACTCACTATTTCCATCAGAATTTGTTCATTTCGACAAGTTTCCTCTTTACTCTGATATGGAGATCCTTGCTCGTGTGATCTCGTACCTTCTCTACAAGAGTTAGGGTAATGGATTGAGATCAATTCATGTACCCCCATTTAAAACTACAATGTTACACCATAACTTTCCTAAGAAATTATGGTTTTCCCCCAGGCTCAGTTTACTTGACTCCTGTGTCGAATAATCGTCCTCTTCCTCTAAGGTTGGTTCATACTTGCTTTAGGATCATAGCCTTTTGAGGTTATACTTGTCTATGTATCTAGAATTTCTTAATCTACCACTTTGGTACACTATTTTCCAAAATTATACTTTGGTCCTTAAGTTAGTCAAAATTACCATTTTGCTCCTTATGACTTAAAATCATTTCATTTTTGGACTCTAGACTTTTCTAAATCTTTTACTTGGGTGTTGAAGTTTCCTTGAGTTCCATTTTGATCCCCAACATATCTTAGTACCTTTCCTAAGTCTTATTTTTCATTATTTGCAAAATACTACCCAAGTTGGGTAAAATTATCATTTTTCCCCTACTTATCAAAAGTTCCCCATTTTGGACTATAGACTTTCCAATTCCCTCATTTTGGTCCCCAAAACTCTTTTAGACACATTTGAGTCCCAAAAATGTAATTATTACACTTTTATTCCTAAAATGGGCGAAATTAACCTTTTGTTCGTCGCTTGCAAAAAGACTCGTTTATACATATTTACTTCGGCAAAATTACCACTTTACCACCATAGTTCAAAATGAACTATTTGAACCCCCCACTCCCCCCCGCCCCCGGGCATAAATGACAATTGTGCCACTATTTGTGCAAAATCACCCTTTTGCCCCTCGTTTACTAATAGATTATTTTTTTGCCCACAAACTCCCGAAAATAACCTTAAACATCCTCATATTTCTCAAAATCACTTCTAAGTACCTTAGGCTACTCTTAAGTACATTTTTCATAATTTTTCCATATTTGCAATTTGGTCCCCAAATTTTCCATAATTACATTTTAGTCCCTAAACTTTGGAACTTTAATCAAATAAACTTTTAAATTCACAATTTACCCCCAAATGATCTCATCATACCCCTAATGGCTCATGGAAGGAGTGAGGGGAGGGAGGGCTTACCCCAGCCATCCATCACCAAATTTGGTGGTTTTCAAAAACTGGACGAAATAGAGCTATTGAGGGTGTTATCAGAAATCATCACTAGAGGTGGTCGGAGCTTAGGAATTTTATAGCCAAGGTTCAGGTGAAGCTTTCTATGGTGGTGGCCGACCAAGAGGTCACTGGAGTTGAGCATTAACTCATGGTGATCGAGCTGAAGCTAATAGACCCACTAGTGGAAATTAGGTCGTGTCAGCCATTTCTCCTCGCTGGAGATCAGCCCTTGCTATGGAGGGGTAGAAGGGAGGCAGATGGTCACTTTGGCACTAGTGGCCATCGGAGTGGTGGCCAAAGGTGGTTGAATTTGGCCTGGAAAGGCTATCGACTACGAGGAGAAAATTTTTTCCCATATAAGGGTCATTAAAAATAGCCCTCACACATTATTTTTCAACCATTAACAAGTTGGGATCCAGCAAAAAAACTCAAGAGGAGTCCATAGGAAGCATTTTGACATCAATATCACTCCATTTAGTGGTCAGACGAGAGAGAATTGCCCATTTAATCGTCTAGAGGTTGGTAAGGTGTATGAGATCGGGATTTATAACTTTAAACTCAAAATTTGAGCTATCTGAGAGTAGTTAATGCAATTAACTCCATAAAGATACTCATAGCTCAATTCCTAGCAGATATTGCAATTTGTATCACTCAAATTGATCAAAAATTGATCAATTAGAGTGATACTTATTGTAGTGCAACATAAATCTTATCGGACAGTGGCTCATGGAAGAGTCACGTGTGTCAGGTCCACCCGACTCAATTCCAACCAACCCGACTTCCCTTCTTTTTTTTATTTTTGTAATTTAAATTACCATTTTCCCCTATTTAGGTCCCTTCTATAATTAAATTTGAAATATCGACCCTATGTGAGCGAAAACTTTCTTTCGCCCCAAAACATCGCTTTTCGTGCCTTAGAATCCGATCGGATCCCTAGTCCCATAATTGGGTTTCCTATCTCATTTCTGACATTAGGTTATGATCCAAATTTAATTTTACAATTCCCAACTCAATTTTCATTCCTGGTTCAGTGTGTCTTTCTTGGTTTCGGTTTTTATCTCTAGTCTATAATTTCATTTCCAATTTCAGATCCCATCCCGGACATAAAAATTCGTTCCCAGTTTTAGTTTTCATTTTTAATTTGGGATCCCATTTATTGGCTTAGGGTCTTATTCTAAATTTATGATTCTATTCTTAGTTTGCCCTCGGTTTCCAATTCACTCGTGCTTAACCCGAGTTCTAGTGTTACGGTCCCCCTTTTACCATTGTCAATAGTACACATGCCATCACAACATCACACATGGTGGCCCTATCACCATATCCACTAAGATGTCACACACGAGGTTCTCAAGGTTATGAGGGGTATGTGCGTACATATACTACACTCGTAAGGAAACATGTTCATAATGGACCATCCCCATTCATACACCTATCTCTTGTATTCTCAAATCCCTATACTTGTCCCATTTTCTCTAGGTCATTTTTCACTAGGGCCTTAAGCCATTTTATCATTTCTTTAAGTTTCCCTAACTTCCTTCTTATTACAATTTAGTCCTCTTATTTTCACAAATTACAATTTAGCCCCAATACTTTTCAAAAATTTTCACTTAGGTACATAGCCTCTTTTAAGCTACAATTTCAAGTCCCTGTGCTTTCTAAATCTTCTTCTAGGTCCATATACTCTATTGAGTTACATTTGAATTCCTACTTCCATGAAATTATAGTTTAGTCCTTATGCTTTTAAAAAATTACAATTCAGTCCCTAAACTTTTCAAAATGTTCTACTTAGATCATTGGTCTCTTTTAAGCTTCCATTCAAAGTCCCTAAGTCTTTTTAAACTTTCTTTAGGTCCTTATACATTTACTGAATCTCATTTGGGATCATATTTTGATGAAATTACAATTTGGTTTGTATACTATTCAAAATTTGCAATATGGCCCCTAAACTTTTCAAAAGGTTCTACATAGGTCCTTCACCTCTTTTAAGCTTCCATTTCAAGTCCCTAAGTTTTTCTAACCTCTTTAGGTGCCTATAATTTTACTGAATCTCATTCAGGTCTCTATTATGATGATATTATAGTTTGGTCCCTATACTTTTCAAAAATTCCAATATGGTCCCTAAATGTTCAAAAGTTTCTACTTAGGTCCTTCGCCTCTTTTAAACTTCCATTTCAAGTCTCTTAGTTTTTCTAACCTTTCTTTAGGTCCCGATACTTACTGAATCTCATTCAGCCCCATATTTTCATGAAATTACAATTTTGTCAATATAATTTTCAATAATTCACATTTGGCCCCTAAACTTCTTTCTCTTTCTAAATGATTCCTTTAGTGCTTTCAAAAATCATAATCAAACCCCTCATCATCTTCCCTAGGTCACCACGGTCACTTTTTGACTAAACATGGTTGGAATAATGCAATTTTGGCCCAAATGAGACACTCACCGGAAAATAGACACAAAGTCAAGTTTTGGTTAGAAACTCACTAGAGAGAAAGTAGTGACGTCTGATAGCGGTTATGTTGGGTAGCTAACTCTCCCACAAGTTTATGGGCACTTAGATCTCACTCTAAGATGTCGAAGTCACCTGTAAGGTCCAATTTACAATGAGGTATCTAAAATGGAGAGTTTCAGGAGCTTCTCAAATTTTTCATGGTAACATGGCTTACCTACAACTTGCAAGACCACCGGGGTTGGCAAGAGGCGACCAAGATGAGGTCCAAGAAAACATTTGGGTCATGGTTGGTCGTCGAGGAGGTTGGGGCGAACTTCAAAAGTTTGTGCTCTATTTTCAGATGATAGAGCAATATTACTATTCCATTAAAATGTCATTGTTACAGGGCCCATCAGTGGCTAGGAAGGATGGAGTTTGAAAGCTGATTCTCCCCAGGTTCTAATGATACCTATTTGGCTAAGCTTGGTCGATGAAGTAGAAAATGGGAGACTCTAGTTTGAAGGTCATCGAAAAACTGAGGTATATGTGTTTTAGAGAAAATTTCGATCGACTGTCAGTGAGACGAAGGCAAACAATTATATAAAGGGCTCGAGGAACCAAAATTTTATCATGCCACATGTAAACCCCACTCTTTTGAGTTAAGAAAAATCGTTAAAAGAACTGGTCAAACCGAGTGAGAAATACTAGACCGGTTCACAAACCCAACCATTTGAGGGTTCATAAAACCTTGGAAAAGAACCTTAAGACAAATTGGAAGAGAAAAACCAAATTGGTTCAGGTGAACGAGATCCCAAAAGAACTCTGAAATTAATACCAAAAATTTATGGCAACATTAATACTAGTAATAAATCTTCCCCATTTAATACACAATTTTACACCTATATAAAGAGCTCATCCCCACTCATTCTCCTCACACTTGAATACTTCTCTCTCTCTCTCTCTCTCTCTCTCTCTCACTCTTTACTGCTCCATTTTTCCATAAAGCTCGAACTGGAGCTTTGACTTGAGAATTTTTCTTAACCTCGGAAGGAGAGGTCAGGCTCTTTAGAACTGGAGAGAAGTCAGCTATCTGATAGCAAACTCTAGTCAATCTAAAAATCGTCGGAGAAGCGCCGACATATGGAACAATGAAGCAGCTCCGATGGACCGAGGCAACCCTATTTTGGCCCAGCTGAAATTGGCCAATTCGAGCCCTCCTCAGGCCAAACCAAGCCCTCCCAACACTTCATCAGCCCTTCCACGGTCGAATTAGGACTGAAAGGTAAGCCAATTCGGGTCCCCTCTACAATTTTCGGTCGGTGCTAGAGAGAGAACTGGCAAAATTTCGATGATGAAATTCTAACTCAATTCGAAATCAATTGATGCAATTCTTGATTCTAGGATGAACCTCAGGATGAGAGCTATCTGCCCAAATCGAAAACTCAGACTGTCATGCCCTCATTGGTGAGTAATCAAAGCTTTCTCTCTCTACAATTTATTTTTCGACAAAGCTTTGTTGGAGCTCATCCCAGCATTAAAACTTGCAATTCAAATTGCTAGAGAATCATATGAATATTTAGAAACTCAATTTCAACTTCAAGTTTAACAATGGGAAGTGTTTGATCAGTCAATTTGATGAAATCAAATTCGGTTGTGTTAAGAAGTTGAAATTGGGGGAAAATTGGGGTTTTTCAAAAATTCGATGGGCCGAAATGCAATTTCCTAAAATTGAGGGTCAATTGAGCATGATAAAAATGTTAGAGGGCCAATTGAGAAATTTTAGAATTTTTGGGGTAAAATTTACCATTTTTTAAAGGAAGGGCAAAATGGTAATTTTGGAAAAGTTGGGGGACCAAATTGGAAATTTGGAAATTTAAACCCCTTTTTGTGAAATGGAATAAATTGAGGTCCTTTGATAAATTTTAAAAAATTTTGGGACTCAATTTGAGGAAAAACCGATATTAGGGACTTAATGTTTAAGAGAAACAACTTTAGGGACCTAATTGCAAATAAATGAGAGTTTGACTTTCTCATTCATTTGGAATGAATGAAGGCTATTAGGCTGAAGGATAATGAACCGAGATGTTCATATCGTGTAGGAACATGAAGTACTAGGAATGCCAGCAAGGACAAGCTCGCATAAATACAAAAAACCGGTCTAGTGGAATTCACGGTATTAACGGGTGAGTGGGTTTACTAACGTCATACCCGGTTGGGATGATGAGCATAACATAAAGTTAAAAACCACTTATCGGTTGTGTGTGGGATTTTTATATCATACCTAGTTGGGAATGGTAAGCATATCGAAATGAAAACCCACTATTATGTGGTACTTTAAACATCACAACTTAGAAAAGTGATGTGGAAACCATACAGAAAAACTACTTACCGGTTGTAAGTAGATCATACCCAGTTGGTATGATGAAACTTCCTCGAAGGAAGGTGAAAACCCGTTCATCAATTATGAGCAGAGATGTCCTTATACCCAGTTAGTATAATGGACAGTTGAAAATATATTTTGTCTGAAGTGCTCTTCCCTGACTGTGTGCCAATGCTTAGACTATTTGGGAGACCTTCTTGACGGGAGCTCGAATAGCTCTTATATGTCAGGCCTCAGTTTTGGAACTTGGGGAGCTAATATGACCAATTTTGAAAATCTCGTACAGTGGGCCCAAGGCCAGTGGGCCCAAGGCCAGTTGGCACGAGCAGGAGCTTGTAAACAAACATGAGTTATATGCCATAAAACTTAAAATAAAGGAATTTTTTGGCCATGGTACCAAGATAGGACCGACATACTCAATCAACTAGCGATAATGCAACATGACAGGTCGACGAACCAGTCAAGACAAACAACAGCGAGTTGAGTTGAGAGTCGGGGCCATTGGACCAGTGGCACCACAGATTATATGGCATAATGATAAAATATTGATTGTGCATGCACTATGATTATAGGATCATCAAGACGCCCATAAGGGGTAGTGATGCATCCTAAGGGCCCTGGACGATCCGTTGAGTATAAGGGTAGTTCGTCGTATCAGGTGACCGTGTGAAATTTGGAGTAGCACTAAGCGCATGAAACTGGGGTGGGGATGGGATGAGGTCTTTATCCTCATACGGACACGAAGAATTGATTTCGGGATTGAGGGTCAGATGTCACGAACACCCACTCATTCTAAGCATAGAAGTGGACGTACTTCTATCTGGGTGGCCGGTAAAGTCGCTCCGAAGCCACAAGTGGGTTCAGTAAATGTACTGACCTACGATTGTGTGTTTAACCTTCATTATGAAGGATGTGTGTTGGGTGATAACACACCGTGATTAAATAAATAAATGGTGGTAAAAATCGAGATTTGAAATCAAAGGACTTTTGAAAGAAAGGAGTCTGGCACACTCCAAAACAAATATTTTTCTTAAAGTTAAAGGTTTTGAAAACTACATTCATTAAGTAGTCGTACTCACCCCCTTCCTTATATCCCTTTTAGGAAATTTAAGAAAGCATACTCTTAAAGACCATCAACTAAGATGCATGTGAGATAGGTATGATAAAATTTAAGTTATTATGCAGTTTTGATTTATGTTATTCTAGGAAAAGGTGCAGATTTAAAGGACGCCTTACTCTTTACGGTTTATAATAAGGAGAAACCCTTTATAAACCTGGAGAGTGGTGGGTTGCTCACGGGGATCCGACCAAACCGGGTTGGGGCGTGACACCATATCCTTAGCTGACTAGATCAGTATCCCTAGAATCCACTTTTCATTTACTTTTCTTTAGGAAAGAGTTATAGAAATATCTCCAGACATTCGGATTATTTTGGAGTTTTTTTTCTAGATATGGGTCAGGTTTTTGGATCCTAGGTAAGGCAAAGGAGACGACACATGTGCATGCATGCATGTGTGTGCACCCAGCGTAGCATGTTGACTAGTTTGCATTGTAGTGAACCAATTTCAAATGAATTTATTGGTTGATTCGACCAATATTTTGCCTTTCCTTAGTCTATTCACCTCCAATTAGACCGTTCTTAGCCCAAATTAAATTTTTAAAAATAATTCATTCAATTTCTTATCATTTCAGCTCAAGAACATCAACTTTTCAATTTAATTAGCCCCTTATGAAAATTGGGGTAGTTTTTTATTGCTATGAGTTAGTTTGATCAATTTTTGCCATCTTTTGGTCAATTCACCTTCAATTTAACTGGTTCTTGGCCACATCCAATTTTCTAAAAATCATCATCATATTTTCTTTTTATTAGGCTCAAGAGTTTCCCTTTCTTGATTTGTCTAGGTCCTCTTAAAAATTGGTGTCCTTTTTACTTGAATACTCTTGATCTCGATTCGACCCAATTTTCACTTGGGCTCTTCCTGATCCTTGATTTCTAATCGGGGAAGGTTTCCTCAAGTAGTTTGGGTGGACTTTCCCATTTCTAAGGTTGGGGTTTGTATTAGTTTTCCAACGTGTTTTGCTTTCCATACTCGACCTCAAGTTTTCATCCCTAGTTTAATTACAACTTTCCTAGTTCACTCGCGTCCGATTCCTATTTTGAATTTTCTGGTGTTACAAAGACCCTCTAACTTTGATATTCTAAGATGTCCGAAGACTTTAAAGATAATTAAGAAGTAAATAGTTTAGTAAAGAAAGGGATGTTTGAACTATATTGGAATGGTTGAATAGTACAAATAGACTCATGGATGCTGTTAAGATCCCAAATGAGAAGAGAGTCTCCATGGTGGAGTTTTGGTGGAATCTTTTTCTAAGAGGTTGTAGGAGAATGTACATACAACTCATGTCCAAATTGGATGAAGAGAGTTCGAACACAAATTCTTTAAAGGGTATTTCGCACCACACTTGATAAATGAGAAGAAGCGGATATGTTTCTGACTCCGCCAGTGGAGAGATTTGTGACATGCCACTAGGCACCTGTAGAGAGGGGCATGACCCCATTGCAAGGTTGTGACACTGATACACGAATATTGTGGCGACGATCATAATACGGCTTGTAAAGCAATGCATTAATCATTGCTATGATGTGTTGTATGATTGTGTGATGGGGGTTCATTTTCCAAGGAAGCCTTTTATACTATATGCTACAATTTTTAGTAGGGATTGTGTTCATAGATAATATGTCGTAATATCAATGTCCCACTCACTAAGCCTCATAGCTCACCCCTCTCCTTAACCCCTTTCAAGTATGATACGATTTGAGTTAGAAGAACCTTAGTCTTAGTGCATAACTTGAGGTTAGCCACCTCGACAATAACTACAAGAGTTTCTAGATGTAGAGGAATTTTGGGTAATGTGTTATTTGTATTCATGATGTTTTGTGAAAGAATTTACGTTGAAAAATTTTATGAAAGAATATCTCACCTTGTGTATTCTGAGCCCTACGACCTTCCGTTACTACCATAGTGAGTGCCCCATTATTGTAGCATCAGAATGGTGTGACAGTTGTGATAGCGCTTCGACCTAAGGTATTGGGTCATGCCATTACAAATTATCTTGTCAGATATTTTTCATGCAATATTATTTTCTTTTGTAGGAATTTATGGATGTCTTTCTTGAGGAGATAGCTCCTAGAGAGATCAATCATCAATTTGATTTTATCCTAGGAGCGACGATCTCTAGATGGCATATATAGATGTAACCATGAGAAAAAGAACTTCAACGTTATGTCGTAAAGCTGAGGAAATAAGATATATACGATAGAGCATAAATTTATGTGATGATGGGATTTGAAGAATATGCATCAATTGTCAAATAATCAACAATATCATGGTAAAGTATTGTCGTCTTATTCCTCATTTGTATTATATGCTTGATGAGTTGCATGATTCGTGTATGTTTTAAAGAATTTATCCTAAGAGTGGACATCATCAAATTTGCACGAAAGGAGATGAATGGGAAACGATATTTAAAATAAAAATATGATTTATATGAATGGTTAGTTATACATGTTGGATAGACTAATCCACCTAATACATTTGTGAGATTAATGAATCATATCTTGTGTGTTTTCATTAGAAAGTTTGTACTAGTATATTTGATGACATCCTAATATACAACAAGACCTTATATGAACATGTATAATATTTAAAATTGCTTTAGAAACTCTAAGGAACGATATGTTGTTTTCAAATTTCAAGAAATATAGCTTTTACATGGATAATCTTGTTTTTCGTGGATATGTTGTAAGTTCTAAATTGATTGAAATTAGCAAGAAAAATATTATGGTAATCTGAGCTTAGTAAGCCTAATTCAATAAGTTTGGTGAAAAGTTTTTATGGTCTAACTAGTATTTATAGAGGTTTTGTTCCTAATTTTAGTAGTTGTGTTGCACCTCTTAGTGCATTTATAAAAAAAATATGTATCATTTAAAAAGGGTTGTCAAGCAAGAAAAGATATTAAAACTAATAAATGACAAGCTAATTCGTTCTCATTTGCTTGTACTACATAATTTTACTAAAACACTTCAAATTAAGTGTGGTGAATCATGAATAGGGATTGGTAATGTGTTGATGCAGGAAAAAAGATCACTTACATATTTTAGTGAGAAGTTGGGTGGAATAGCCCTTAATTATCCTATCCACCATAAATAAATATATTCCATAATTCAAACTTTAGAAACATAACTACACTATCTATGGTCAAAATTGTTTGCAATTCACAAAGATTATGAATCTTTTAAGCACCTCAAGAGACAACACAATCTAAAGTCATATTTTACAAGTTGGGTGGAGTTCATTGAGACATTGTCACACCCCAACTCGATTCCCTAGTTGAGGTGGAGTAACAACCCGCCGCACTTTTTCCGATGCTATAATTGTAGAGCCCACACTACCATAGGATTGATAAGTCAAAAGACTCAGACTATAAAACCTATCATTTTTTTCAAAATTTCAACTTTTCATAAAATGTAATATAAAGAGTTACAAAACATATAAACCTAGTGTAATAACATTACTAAATAGAAATATCTATGTGAATTTTCTTCAATGATTATACCTCAATATCCACTAGATCATGAATCTACTTTTAACTAGCACTTCTCTTAGATTTTCTCTCACGTGAAATGGGATTAGGGAGAGTAGAGTGAACTTATACTTAGTGAATGAGATGACTGACACCGATGGTCATGTCATCGATCTCAGTCTCTACTAAAAAATAAATACATAATACTTTTCTTTTACCAATTCAAAACACACACCAGTACATAATGCTTTCTCTTTTCTAAAAACTCATGTTATCATAATACATCACACTTTTCGGAGATTCACTACTAAGCTATGGGTTTAAATGGCAATCATTAACACCCACTTAGGTGATTGCATCATGGTTCAATAGTTAGCTATCGACCACTCATGTCTATATTGCCATAACAAATTACAAAAAAAATTATCTTATATAAAACACTCGTGTTATCCTAACACATCACATTATTCATAGATTCACTTCCAAACCAAAAGTTTGGAGTAAAGATGGCAACTATTAACACCCACTTAAGTGATTCCATTGTAGTTCGGTAGTTAGCTACCAACCACTCATGCATGTATTGTCATAACACTTCACACTATTTAAAGATTCACTGCTAAACTAAAAGGTCTGTGTGTAGATGATACTTGTTAACATACAATCATCTAGATATTGTCTAATAGTGATAACCATTCAGACATCTACGGTAATGCCCCAACCTGATATTTTTGGGTTATACTAGCACCACAATCATCACGCCCTCCTGATACTACATTAGTGGGGCCCTCACTAATACAGTACCAACAAGTTGTAAGGAACTAAAAACACAATATACAGTTTCATTCCGTAAAATTTTTAAACAAGTTTAAACAATCACAGGATACAAGAATAATCTTTACAAAAACAAACCCATATCTCAAAATTTAGGCCGCTTGAAAGACTTGTAATTTTCATCGAGGTGGAATATCTCAAGTTCTACACCGTGAACACTTCGAGATTATCTTGCTTAATTCAAATGGTACTTGAAGGGGGTGTTAGGGAGAGGGGTGAGTTGCAAAGCTCCATGAGTGGGGCATTGATGTTAGGTCGTCATTTCCACAAAAAGAACCCCTACTAAAACAAGATCATGTAATATAAATCTTTTAAAATATGTTTTCTTTTTTAAAACATGCATTTTTCTCATTGGTGCTTATCAAGAGAACAAGTCTCCATCCATACAAGCACACAATTAACACAACATAGTAATGACTTGTGTATTTCCTCACAAACCGTATTGTGAATATCATCACAATACCTGTGTATTAGGGTCACAACCTAAAAGTGTAGTCACGACGCTCTCTACTAGTGCTAAGTGGCGTATCTAAGCAACTTTGCACTAACCTTCACTTAACCATGTCCGGAAGAGTAACCTTTAGGACCCTTAAAGGTCCAAACCACCGATACCTTAGGAATACTACAACCACTACTTGATCAATCGCTCTACACTCTCATATGACTCATATGTACTAGATATTTGGGACAAAACATCTCACTCGTATTATCTCACATCCTAGATATCTCTTAGTACCTGATGCTACCCCTCCGTACACAAATCTTCTAATACCATTTCACATTTACCATAAATACAAGCAACATATCACAGTTGTCATAGAGGCTGGCTTGCTATCTGGCCAACCCCTCTATAGTGGCATAGTGATTGGCATGCTATCTAGTCAACCTCTCTAAACCTATATAATATTCTAGTCATTAAGTCATGGAAGCCATCTAAAAATATTACCAAAAACATGGACTAAGGTCCCTCTTCCAATTAATGATTCATAATCTCATTTCCAAAAATATGGGCTAAAACCCATTGTTCAAAAAGTATGGGACCTAACTCCTCTTTTAAAAATATGGCTAAATACTTTATTTTAGGTTGTAGCCTCACTTTCCATGCTAATTTTAGTTAAAACAAGAATTTATAAAAACACAATTCAAGAAACTTAAAATAAGTAACAAGCATAACACTAATTCAATTAGACCTAATGCCAAAATCATAATCTCACATACATGCCTTAGGATTTTCTATCCCACTGAGTGACGATTCCATGTTCGTTCATGCGTGTGTTATCCATGTTCATTTAAGTAGGTTATAGTACGAATCATTTTGTTCCTACATTAGGCTTGTTATCAAGGTTTCGACTTTTCAAAATCTAATTTATATTTTTTTATTAATTAAGAAAAATTAAATGTTAAAACAAATTTTAATCTCTTACCTTTTGAATTCAAGGGTATGGATGGTCATCATAGGTGTCCAAACCCATTACTTTGAGACACATGAGTTCATTTCTTCTTGGTTGAATTCCTTCGATGACTTTTATATATATATATATATATATATATATATTATAATTATATCCATACACACATTTAAATAAATATATATTTATGTGTGTATACTTGTATGCCCACTCAGTTCAAATCAACCTATGTGATCTAAGTGGGCCATTATTTCTTCTTCTTTTGTCCTATTGGGCTTCCAACCCATCCGCCCATTCTATGTCCTTCCATGGGAATTAAGATGATGACCCAACCAAATCAAGTTATAAGATGACAAAATAGTTTCTACTTATTCTTAGATATTTAGAGCTACGACCTAGAAATTATAAAAATGGTCTTTGATTCTTGTTTAATGAAATGAAATTTCAATACTTTTTCATAAAAGAAAATTGGACTTTAACCTATATTTTAAGATGGGAAGGATTTTAGCTCATGTTAAGAGGTCAATATTAAAATTGTGGTTTATGAAGTATGGATTTATATCCATGAATTTAAAAAGTAGAGCTTAGAACTAAATAAAAAAGGGACTATGGTTCTTGTTTTAGAAGAAAGAAAATATAAGTATTTTGAAAGAAGATTTTATAGAATGCCTCCATGAGTATGTTTGGAATACCGTATTTTTTTTAATATAAAAATTTCTATGAAAAATTTAAATGGTAAAGAACAAGGAAACAAATAAAAGATTGATTAATGAGAATTTAGATAATAACCGAAATATTTTTGGATTAAAAGAATTATTCTTGATTTGGGAATCAACTTAACACATTCAATTGGGGATTAGATTTTACTTATGGGATTAATTTGGATGAGTCATAATTAAGTTAGGTTAGACACGTGGATAAATAAATAAATATACATATATATTAATAGATAAAAAGATGTACATTGTGTATTACTTACATAGGAAATCGAGGAAGTAGAATGTCAGCCCACCCAAAATTACAAGTTCAACAAGGCAAACATGGGTTGGACCTTATTGCACCCCTCAAACACAAGCATACCATAAAAATAAGAAATGGCATTGAACGTTTTTTTAATGGAAAGGGTGGGCTAGGGAAGAACAAATTGAGCAGAGGCCAATTATAATAAAAGGGCCCCTAGGCTTGGGCTAACCAAATTCACAGCATCGATAAACCTACTAAGGGCCAAGACTGTTCAGGCTTGAAGTTTGTAAATGGATCAAGGGTTGGATTAAGAGGGACAAAGGGAAGCCATTATCGTTCCTTCCAAACGACCACCTAGCAACACTTGAAACAAAGCCATTCATAAATTGTTACAATGAAACCAAGGAAGATATAACTTATACATAAAATAATGATATCATCAGCCATGCAAACAGAGTGTTGGTAGCAAATATGCATTATACGATGGACATGGATTACGTACAAAAGGGCAGAGTTCATATATAAAAGTATTTTTCAGCAAGACCTCTCATCATTAACCTATGATTTCAATTACAAAAGGATTGGGGCTAAAGGTCACTCAGTTGTAAATAAAGTTCCAATAAGCTCGATAGATTTCTTCCGAAACCATCCTAATTAGTTTTCTAAAGGAGTAATGTCTAACGTAACATTTGGGCTTGGAATAGACCAACATGTTGACTGGGCAAAGGTTGCCCAATTTTTATTAGCCATCGTGAACTTGTGAAGGAGTCCAATGGAAGCCAACCCATACCAATAAACCTTCGGCAAGAACCTGACCGTTTCACCTACAAAAGAATTCAACCATCTAAATTAACGAAGGAATGAATTGAAGGGATTCCTTTACCACTTTAAGAGGGGATAAAAGAAATCTACTTGACTTCTTATCAAAAGGAGTGCAAGGAATTTTTAAACTAACAGAGAATCTCAAGGAAAGGTTTATCATCCTAGAGGAAAATTGAGAGACATCTCCCGAGAAAGTGAGCACAAGAATGCCCAGCTGAGAAGTGTTTGCTTGGAATGACTGGTCGTGCAGCTGTGTCAATGGCTGGAAGAAAAGAGGAGTAGAATTATGAAAAATTGAAGAAATTACTTGAATTCCAGGGAGAGACGGGGGATGGATTTCGGTAGGATTACCAAAATGAAGAGACTAGCGATGCCCTAGTAATTTACTTAAGGACCTCAGCATGTAGAATCGAGGCTAAGAAAACCCTTGGGAGGACTCCTAAGGATTCACCTACAAATAAAACAAGACAAAGCCCTCTCCTAAACCTACATTAGACCTCGAACGATAGGAATTAAGGATTTTGTGTGGATTAATCAAATTGAGGCTAAACAATTGGAGAGAAGGGATTGTGAGCTTGGCATACCTTATTAGCAACTCAACAAGCTCGGATCGAAGGCATAACTCCACTGGGAGAGGCTTCGGAGAGTCCATCAAATAGGATCTGAGCTGAGGGTTTCGAGGGGAGTAGGGGTTGAGGATTTCAGGGAGAGGTTGAGAGGAGGAATCCTTAGGCGTCAATCTAGTGCAAGAGTGAGAAAGGAATTCCCACACCATATTTCCAAGACGTGACGAGGGCAGGAACCTCTTGAACAACTGAACTCGAAAACCTTCGCCCAAAATCTCCAAACACCAAACTAAGAAAGGCAACAAAAGAGGACTATGGGTTGGGTGCGTACCTGAAGGGAATGGCAAAGGCGAGATCGGGAGCATCGTGATTACAACCAGAGCTTAGAAACCAAGAAAGATGAGATGAGGGTTTTTGTCGGGTGACCTACAACAGAGAGAAAATATCAGCTCGAATGACCTGACCTGAGTGAAACAGAAGTTGGGACGTCATTCTGCCAAGGGCAGATGATTGAAAACACAAAGTACCCTTAAGGAGTAATGACGAACCTGCCAAAACCTAAGGACAATTTACAATGAATGCCCTGCCATGCAAAATGATGAGTTTGTCCTTAAAAGAGGTGCATTTAGCATGTGTGATAAAACCCACAAAAAGGTTATGTTTGGAGTGTGGAAATTCAGAATAATAATGATCGATCCCATATGGATTGAGACTTGAAGGTACATAATTTAAAAATTATTTATATTCTTTTTATTTAATAAATTCATATTTATATCATATATGGTATTTTAAATATCTTAATTATTGATCCGATATATATTTATGAAATATTTTTGTATATGAACTCGTGCTCTTAATGAGAAAAAACTTTACGGGGTAAAGTAAGATAACAATGTCAACGCACGTATAAAAGGGTAATATAGAGTATTAAGGGATATCTAAGAAATGAAGTAATGGGGGAGATGATTGCTCTCAAATATCTAGGACATGGAAGTAATACGGTGGTGTCTACTAATTGAACAGATGAAAGATAGAGATGGTTATAATACTTCATAGGCACCGGTGGTCTAGACATCTATTAGTATGAGGGGATTTTTTTCTTGACACGATTTAGTGAAGGATAGTGGAGAGCTACTAAAACATGCCATTAGGTACTAGTAGAGAGGAGCATGACCCTACCGCTAGGTTGTTATCCCACCATGCATATATTGTGTGGACAGACATAATATGGTTTGTGAGGTAATGCTTGAGTTATTATCATGTGTTATTGAATGTTTGTGTGGATGGGGACTTAATGCCCTAATAAGCTTAGTTAGGAGAAAACTAAATGTATTTTAAAGAAGAAAAAACTTTTAAATGACTCTTTTACTCCAAGCTACTATTTTTATTAGGGGTTGAGTTCATGAACATGACGTCCTAATATTAGTGCCCCACTCACTAAATCTCATAGCTCACCCCTTTCCCCTATCCCCCTTTTAAGTATTGTACTGCTTAAGATAGAATGCCTTGACGAACTCCCAATACTAAACTTGAGGTAAGTAGTCACGCCCCAACCCGGTTTGGTTGGATCCCCGTGAACAACCTGCCGCTCTTTCTCGGTTAAACAGGAGTTTCCCCCTTCTTTTAGTCGAGAGGAGCCATGCGAAATTTTAACTTTATTCCCTAGAAGATATATATCAAATAAAATGCAAGCTTAAAGATAAATTTAAGCATACCTGATAAAAGGTAAGGCTTAGTGTTACTGTTAGTCATTTTCTCTTTTACTGAAAATCGATAAAAAGAGGGGTGAGTTTCCATAACCCAGTAAATGGGTTTTTCAAAAGTCTACTTTTAACTTTAAAAAAATATTTATATGGAGTGTGCTAGGCTCGTTTCTTTTCAAAATCACTTCATTTAAAAATTCGGGTATTTCTTAGTTACCAGGTGTGTCATCACCCAATGCACATCATTCATCATGAAGGTTACACACACTCTCAAGTCAGTAAGACTACTGAACCCACTAGTGGCTTCAGAGCGACTTTACCGGCCACTCGGATAGAAACACGACCACTTTTACCCTGAGAATGAGTGGATATACGTGACATCCGTCCCTCAATCCCGAAATTGCTTCTTCGTGTTTGTATGAGGACATAGACCTCATCCTATCCCCACCTCGGTCTCATGCGCTTGGTGCTACTCCAAATTTCGCACAGAAACCTGGAATGACAATCTGCCCTTATACTCACCGTGTCGTCCAAGGCCCTTAGGACACATCACTACCCCTCATGGGCGTCTTGATGATCTCGTACTCATAGTGCATGCACATATAATGTTTTCTTATTATGCCATATAATCTGTGGTGACACTGGTCCAACGGCCCTGACTCTCAACTCAACATGCAGTTGTTTGACTTGACTAGTCCGTCGGCCTGTCATGTCGCACTGTCGCTAGTTAACTGAGCATGTCGGTCCTATATTGGTACCATGGCCAAACAATTCACTTATTAAGTTTTATAGCACATATATTATGTTCGTTTACGTGCTCCTGCTTGTGCCAACTATCCTTGGACCCATTGTACAAGATTTTTAAAATTGGGCATTTTGCCCCAAATTCTAAAACCGAGGCCCTTGACCTATAAGAGCTATTCGAGCTCCCATTAAGAAGGTCTCCCAAATAGTTTAAGCATTGGCACACAGTCAGGGGAGAACACTTCCAACAAAATAGGTTTTCACTGTCCACTATACTGACCGGTATAAAGACATCTCCGTTCATAACCGATGAACGGGTTTTCAACTTCCTTCGAGGAAGTCTCATCGTACCAACCGGGTATGATCTACTTACAACCGGTAAATAGTTTTTCCGAAAATTTTTCATATCACTTCCTCTAAGTGGTGATGATTAAAATACCACTAAACAGTGGGTTTTTATACCGAGGCACTTATCATCCCCAACAAGGTATGATATATAATCCAACTCACCCGATAGTGGAGTGAAATTCCACTTAGTTGGGTTCTATCCTTAGCAAGCTGGACCTTGACTGGCATTCACGATCTCTCGTTCTCCTACATGAAATGAACATAATTGTTCATTATTATTTGGCCTAATAGCCCTCATTTGTTTCAAATGAATGAGAAAACCCAACTTTACATATATTTGCAATTAGGACACTAAAGTTATTTTTTCTTTAACTTTAAGTCCCTATTGTCGGGTTTTTCCTAAATTTGAGTCCCGAAACTTTTAAAATTTATCTTAGGACCTCAAATTATTTAATTTCACACAAAGGGGTTTGATTTCCCAAATTTCCAATTTGGTCCCTCAATTTTTCCAAAATTACCATTTTGCCCCTTCTTTGGAAAAATGGTAAAATTTGCCCCAACAATTCTAAAATTTCTTAATTAGCCCTCTAATATTCTTATCATGACCAATTGACCCTCAATTTTAGAAAATTACATTTTGGTCCTTCGAATTTTAAAAAATCCCCAAATTTCCCCAATTTCAACTCTTCAACACTGTCGAATCTGATTTCATCAAATTGACTTATCAAACACCTCTAATTGTTGAAATTGGAGTTGAAATTAAGTTTCTACATGTTCATACAATTCTAAGGAACTTTGAATCGTAGATTTTAATGCTGGAATGAACTCAAACGGAGCTTCGCCAAAAAATAGACTGTAGAGAGAGAAAGTTTTGATTTCTCACCGGTAAGGACGCGACAGTTGGAGCTTTCTATCTGGGCAAGTAGCTCTCCTCTAGAGGTTCTTCTTAGGATTAAGAATGACATCAATTGATGTCGAATTGGATTAGAATTTCTTCATTGAAATTTGGCCGACTCTCTCTCTAACAACGATTTGAAATTGTAAAGGGGAGCGGAATTAGCTTACCTTTCGGTCCTAATTCGGTTGAGGAAGGACTGATGAGGTGTTAGGAGGGCTTAGTTTGGTCTGAGGAGGGCTGAAATGGTTGATTTCAGCTTGGTCGAAATAGGGCAGCTTTGGTTTGCCGAAGCTACTTCACTATTCCATCATGCCGGCGCTTTTCCAGCTATTCTCGGATTGACTGGATTTTGCTATTAAATAATTGTCTTTTCCCCTGTTCTAAAGAGCCTGACCTCTCCTTTTGAGGTTAAGAAAAATGTTCAAGTCGAAGATCTAGTTTGAGCTTCACCAGGAAATGGAGCAGGAGAGAGAGAGAAGTGTTCAGGTATGAGGAGAATGAATGTAGATGACCTCTTTATATAGGTATAAAATCGTGTATTAAATGAGAGAGATTTATTACTAGTGTTAATATTGTCATAAATTATTGGTATTAAGTTTCTTTTCCAAGGTTTAATGAACCCATTGGATCATCCGAAAATTGTAAATTTCCAAATTGCTTGTTCCCAAATGATCGAGTTTGTAAACCGGCTCGATTATCTTACTCGGTTTGACCGGTTCTTTCTTGGTTTTCCTTAACTCAAAAATGCAGGGTTTAGATAAGTCACCTCGATAATAAATATAGGAGTCTTTACAAGCAGAGGATTTTTGGGGTGTAAGGTATTTTTCACTTTTCTGGTTTCGGCTGTCAAGTTTATGAAAGAAATTTTATGTTTAAGTTTCATGTAAAGATTATTTTACTTTGTGCTTCCTAAACCTTACAACATGTCAGCACTATATTAGTGGGACACCACTATGGTAGCGTCGAGAGGGCATAGCGGTTTTGAAGGTTGCCCGACCTAGGATATTATGTTAAGGCGTTATAGTGTGTTCGTTGGAGAAGACATTGTGTGTGCTTGTGCATGCACATGCGACATGTTACCAAGTGTCACGCCCCGACCTGATTTGGTCGGATCCCCGTGAACAACCCGCCACTCTCCCAATTTATTAAAGGGTTTTCCCTTATTATAAATCGTAAAGAGTAAGGCATCCTTTTAACCTGCACCTTTTCCTGCAATAACATAAATCAAAACTGCATAATAATTTAGATTTATCATACCTATCTCACAGGCACCTTAGTTGATGGTCTTTAAGGGTAGGCTTTCTGAAATCTCCTAAAAGGGATATAAGGGAGGGAGTGAGTACGACTAATCAGTGAAATCTCGGGCTTATCACCATTTCCTTATTTAATCATGGTGTGTTATCACCCAACACACATCCTTCATTATGAAGGTTAAACACACATTTGCAGGTCAATACGGACTAAACCCACTTGTGGCTTCGGAGCGACTTTAGCGGCCGCCCAGATAGAAATGTGTCCACTTCTACCCTAAGAATGAGTGGATGTTTGTGACATCGATCGAAAATTCGGTCAAATTGGATTAGAATTTCGTCATTGAAATTCGATTGACTCTCTCTAACATCGATCGAAAATTGTAAAGGGGACCAAATTGGCTTACCTTTCGGTCCAAATTCAGTTGTGGAAGGGCTGAGGAAGTGTTGGGAGGGCTTGGTTTGGCCTAAGGAGTGCTCAGGCCAATTTTAACTTGGCCGAAACAGGGCAGCTTCGATTTGTCGGAGCTGCTTCACTGTTTCATCATGTCGGCGTTCTCCAGTAACCCTTTGAGCAAACGGAGACTACATGCATGTAGTTGACTTCTCCCTTGTTCTAAAGAACCCGACCTCACCTTGTTTGGCAAAAAAAAGACCCTATATCGGAGCTCTGGTTCGAGCTTCACCGGAAAATTAAGCAACTAAGAGAGAGTGAGCTTTTTAGGTGTGGAGAGGACGTATGGAGAGGGGCTCTATATATAGGGAGCTTGGGGACCCGTTGCCCGTCCATTTGGCACCATTATAACAGGCATTGAAGGCCTGAAACGTACCGAACAGAAGTGTTTCTTCTTTGCCGATGCTGCTTCGATTTTCCAGCGAGTGAACAGTGTTGTCATCCTGAGGAAGAAGATGACAATGTTCCGAACCAAGTCCGGAGCTTAAACCGGCTGGTTCATACCTCATTCAACCGAGTTTTTCCAATCTAAAAATTTCTAAATTCCTCTAAATTCATTTTCTATCCAATGGTGGCCACAAATCTCAAATTTGAATTATTTAAGCTACCTAGAAAAATGAATTTAGGATCATATTTAAACCGGTCCAAACCGGTTCAGATCTGGTTCACCTTAATCGATTTGGTTTTCATTCCTAATTCCTTCACAAGTCCATTTCCATGTCTTTTCTGACTCCTTGGGTCACTTAGGGTCCATAAAATTCTCAGTTTACCATCTCTTTATCGATTCCGGTTCATAAATCGACTCGGTGCTTAAACCGGTTCAATCCGGTTCGGGTCTGGTTCACCCTAACCGATCTAGTTTTTCTCTCCCAGTTTATTCTAAGGTTCCTTCCCAAGGTTTATAAATATCTTCGGGTCAGAAGGGGTCCATAAATTTCCCTGTTTGCCCTTTCTCTATCAGTTCCGATTCATGAACTAACTCCGTTCATAAACCGGTTCAATCCAATTGGATCCGGTTCATCTAAACCGGTCTGATTTTTTTCTCTTCCAATTTGTCCTAGTATTATTTTGCAAGGTTTTTATGAATCCTTTGGATCACATAGGAGTAATAAATTTCAATTTGCCCGTTCCCAATTAATCGGGTACGTGAACCAGTTCGATTTTCTTACTAGGTTTGATCGGTTCTTTTCCCGATTTTCCTTGACTCAAAAGGGCGGGTTTTACAACTCTCCCCTCCTTGTAGGAGTTTTATCCCCAAAACTTAATTATCAACCTTGCATGAGGAATCATTTCCTTTGATGTCCATTTGGTGTTTGCTTAACATGCAAACTCTTCTCTTGTTCTTTCAATTAGCCCCTTTTTACATCCTTCACTTAAGGAAATTTCTTTTCCTTTATATTATTTACTCCCTCTACGGAGTTTATCATAACTAGACATACCGTATTCTAGGGTATATTCTTAGATTCATATCGTTCTTTGCTTAGAGCAACATTCTTCCCTTTGAGATTTTGTACTCGATTGGGAATTCCAAGATAATTAATCATTCTCGTGTCTAGTTATCCTTTTGGTAGTTGAAACCTTTAGCTCGATGTTCTATCGAGCGTTACGTACTTGTTTCCGCGGTTTTTCTTTATTATAACATTTTTGTCCTTTCTTGACCCTTCCTTCATTCGTTGTCTATTCGAATATTTTATATTCGACCTTGTCATGCTTATTAGCCGACTCTTCCTTACTTTGAGTCATATTCTCCTCGGGATTGTTGGGCTTTCATGCCCCTTACAACATGGCATTTTCTAGGACTTATCTCTGTCCATTAGATTTCTAGAACATCTCCTTAAGGGTCTCTCTTAGCTTTTTAAGCTTTTAGGGATCGTATAACTTCATCACTCTTCTCTTTTGATAGCATTCCTCAACTATCCTTTTTACCATTATCCTCTCCTCCACCATGCCTTTGAAGTTATGTCTCACATAACCGCATGGATTCCTCTTATCCACTCATCTTTCCCTAACTTCTTTATTGGGTCTTTTCAGTTCCAATTGATTGGGTTTTCCAATACTATACCGACAAGCTAGGATTCATCCTTTCTTAGGTCCATCCTCGTTCCCAATGATATCCTTTACTCAAGGATTTTACTTTGGCCTTAATCCACTCTTACTTGTTTGTAATCATTTCACAATTCTTTATACCGAGTTGATTCCTTTCAGTCTACATGGCGATTTGCTTGGTTTGGGGAGTTTCCCTTTTTACAGTTTCATTCTCTACTATTTCCTTCAAAGTAGAGACTTTCACCTTAGGAGTTACATGATTAACCTTCTTACCATTTCTTGAAGGTTTCCTTTCTTCATCTCCTTACACCCTTTCTATATTGGGGCATTTGCCCACTTTCAGTCCTCCATTGTCTAAAATTTTCCATTTCATCCCTTATTCCTTATTTGAGTAGCTTCCGATTATCGGTCTTATTTCATGTACTCCACCCTATGCCCAGCCATCCACTCTTTAGTCTCTATTAAGCGAGTGTGGACCACAATCCATCTTGATATTAGTGGTTGTTTCCCTTAACCACTTCTTAGTTAGGGAACTTACTTTCCCAAGGTTTAACGGATGTTCTTTCCTTTATTTTTTTTATTATGGGTAGTCTACCCATTCTTACTTGTTACGACATCTATTGATGCTATCTTTCTACCTACTCATTCCTTGGGTTTAACTTACTCCTTAGGTTCTCATAGTATGTTTCCCTTGGTTCTTTCACCTCACCATGCACTTCATTTTCAAGTTCGTCTCATCATCCCTCGTCACTTGGTCCCATTACCTCTTAGTTGGGACATGTATCCCTCCTCAAGATTTCCTTCCTTTGGTGAGATTCTTTTCCTTTCTCCCGGAATTCCTTCTTCATTCGTTTTTGTATGTATATATCCTTGAATGAAATCCTTTGATGCCATCCCCTTCCGTTTACCTTTACTCTTGAAATCTTGTGGATACATCCTTTGTACCCCATCCTCATTCCAACTTGTACCCCTATACACATCTATTTCCTTTAAGTATAGCTCAAATCCTCCTTGTTTTCAGATCTCTTAATCATCCTATGAGAGGCTTACTTAATCTTCTCCTGGCTTTGAGTTTGGTCGTCAATCCGTTCTTGGCCATTAATCTCTTTAAGGATTTCCTCCATCTTTGTTTTTCCAAATATTTGGCCTTTCCACCTCTCCCTTCTTTACTAGAGATTAAATTTATGACATTCATGAGGGTTAGTTCATTAACTGACTCGTCCCTACTATTCTCCTTGTCTAATTATTTTGAGACAATTGTCTCTCAAGTCTTCTTGTCCTCAATGTCCATCCCATTGCCCTTTTTAGGGTGTACTCCTTACCACTTCTTAGTCCTCCTTAGGGCATCGTTTATTCTCTTTAACTATCTTGCTATTACAATTTGCTTCCTTCCGCTATGTTGGTCCGAAACTTGACTTCTCTGCTTTTTCCAAAGCAAGTCGTACTTATCATCCCAAAACATCCCATTTGTCGTCTAATGCTCGACTTGTCTTCTCTTGTAGAGGTGCTTCCTTCCTTGCTCCCAAATGATTGAAAATTTCTTCTTAAGAAAGAATTCTCTTCATCTACCCTTTGTTTTATTTGTGATTGATCGAGATCCTACCTTCAGTCCTTTTCCTCCCTCATCTAGTTGAGGCACACCATTACACCATCATTGAGGGACAAAAAGTTTTAGAAACTCAAAATTTACTTCCGAAATACGATTACCAACTTGGGGCTTTAGCTTTTCTTAAAGGAGATTGGATTGGGAAGTATCTGCCACTATACTAGAATCTTGAAGAGCTTCTTCCCGGGTGTGGTTGAAGTTTCGAGTTGGAGTCATATTTCATGGGGTGGAATACTTTCGGATTCATGTAGTTGTAGAGGCGTTGTTCTTGGAAGGTATTGTTCTAAATCCTTGCGATGTGGGGCAATCCTTCACTTTATGCCCCATTTCCCTTACACCTATAAAAGGTTATCTTGATACTTGTCCTTAGTAGTGTTGAGCACTTTCTCGAGTAGTGTTCCTATTGTCCTCACCTTGTAACAGGTCATTTCCTTTCCCAGTATTTACTACCGGAGTTCTCACTCCTTAGCCTCCTTGTTGGTTTTCTTATCAAGCCTTCTCTGCCTACTAGTTTTCCCCTAAGAGTTCTCCTAGACTATTTAGTCTTTTGGTTCATTTCCTTATTTGGGATGGGTTTTTCCTCGGTCCCCGCAATTTGTTTGGTTACTTTTCTTGGGGCGATCTTCCTACAGTTGCGGCGTAGGCTTACATCCTTTTTTAGATACATGGTTTCAAGAACTTGGAATTCTTCATTAATGGAGAAGGAGTACAATATGTTAGGGTCTTAACCATATTACAAAATGATGGTATTAAAATAGATAGAGGGCTACAAGGTGTTTGATATAAACATCCTTCATGGTAAGGTTATAAGCCCTAGAAGGTGTTCCTGGTTTCAGGCTTAGCTTCCTTTGTACTCAGGGGTGTGACCTCAACAAGTCTAAGCATCATCCTCTTGGATACCTTGTCATTTGGTCCTAGGGGATTTCTACCATGCCTCATAACCAATGAACGGGTTTTCAACTTCCTTTGATAAAGTTTCATCACAACGGGTATGATCTACTTATAACTGGTAAGTAGTTTTTCCGCATGGTTTTCACATCACTACTCTAAGTCGTTATGTTTAAAATACCACATAGTAATGAGTTTTCATTTCAATGTGCTTATCATCCCCAACCGGGTATGATGTTAGTAAACCCACTCACCCATTAATGCCCTAAATTCCACTAGACTGGTTCTTTGTATTCACGTGAGCTTGTCCTTGCTGGCATTCCCAGTACTTCGTGTTCTTACATGATATGTACATCTTGGTTCATTATCCTTTGGCCTAATAGCCTTCATTCATTCCAAATGAATGAGAAAGTCAAACTTTCATTTATTTACAATTAGGTCTCTAAAGTTATTTCTCTTTAACTTTTAGTCCCAAATGCCGGTTTTTCCCCAAATTGAGTCCTGAAACTTTTAAAATTTATCATAGGACCTCAATTTATTCCATTTCACAAAAAGGGGATTAATTTCCCAAATTTCCAATTTGGTCCCCCAACTTTTCCAAAATTACCATTTTGCCCTTCCTTTACAAAAATGATAAGTTTTACCCCAAAAATTCTAAAATTCCTCAAATGGCCCTCTAAAATTTTTATCATACCCAATTGACCCTTAATTTTAGGAAATTGCATTTCGATCCCTCAAATTTTTGAAAATCCCCAATTTTCCCCCAATTCCAACTTTTTAACACAGCCGAAATTGATTTCATCAAATTAACCGATCAAACACCTCTAATTTTGAAATTGAAGTTGAAATTGAGTTTCTCCATGTTCGTACAATTTCATAGAACTTTGAATCATGAGTTTTAACGCCAGAACGAGCTCAAATGGAGCTTTGCCATAAAATAGACTATAAAGAGAGAAAGCTTCGATTACTCACCGGTAAGGGCACAACGGTCCGAGATTTCGATCTGGGCAAATTGTTCTCATCCTGAGGTTCATCCTAGAATCAAGAATCACATCAATTGGTGCCAAATTGGATTAGAATTTCATCATTGAAATTCGGTCGACTCTCTATCTACCACCAATCGGAAATTGTAAAGGGGAGCTGAATTAGCTTACCTTTCGGTCCTAATTCAGTCGTGGAAGGGCTGAGAAAGTGTTGGGAGGGCTTGGTTTGGCTTGAGGAGGGCTCGAAATGGCCGATTTCAACTTGGCCGAAATAGTGCAGCTTCGGTTCGCCGGAGCTGCTTCACTGTTTCATCACACCGGCGTTTCTCCAGCAACCCTTGGAGTAAACGGAGACTATAAGCATGTAGATGACTTCTCTCCATTTCTAAAGAACCTGACCTCGCCTTGTTTGGCTAAAAAAAGACCCTATATTAGAGCTCTGATTTGAGCTTCGCCGGAACACTAAGCAATTGAGAGAGAGTGAGCTTTTCAAGTGTCAAGAGAATGAATGGAGAGGGGCTATTTATATAGGGAGCTCAGGGACCAGTTGACCATAAATTTTCCTATTTTCCCTTTCTCTATCAGTTTCGGTTCATGAACCAACTCGATTAATAAACCAGTTCAATCCAATTGGATCCAGCTCATCTAATCCGGTTTGATTTTTTTCTCTTCCAATTTGTCCTAGGGTTTTTTTCTAAGGTTTTTATAAATTCTTTGGATCACACGGGAGTTGTAAATTTTCAATTTGCTCATTCCCAATTGATCGGGTACGTGAACCGGTTCAGTTTTCTTACTCGGTTTGACTGGTTCTTTTCCCAGTTTTCCTTGACTCAATAGGGTGGGGTTTACACCACTTGTAATATAGTGATTGGCTATCACCGCTAGCATGTGTTGCTTACTAGATTAAAACAATCTCATTGTTTATTATCTATCACATGTTGTTCTCTGATTGGATGTGTTTGGCTCACTGTATTCAGACATGGCTAACTGTATTCGGACATGGCTAACTGTGTTACTATCACCACGTAGCACTCTATGATTAGTCATCCTTCTCCGACATGTCACGCCCCGACCCGGTTTGGTCAAAGACTATGATCAACCCGCCACCCCTTTACTGCATCATTCGGGTATATCTACCCAAATGAGGCAAAGAAGGTGAAGGCATGTTTACATTCAAACCCTTACTTTAGGTTGGGGATAGGAAGTGTACCTTGAGGGTCTGAGCACGTTCAAGAATTTTCTGTCTGGGTGTTATCCTTAAAAGGGGTGAGAGAGGGGGTGAGTAAAACACTCAGTGAGGGAAACTACAATAACATTTTCTTAATTTCATTTTGTTTGTTCAATAAATGTTTATGTTTGTCGTTATTCATGCATTTCACACGATTAGTGATCAACAACCGCTCTCCTATCATAGGAGGGATCACACATTCGCAGAACGATCCTCAACCATGCCACTTGTGGACCAGAGCACCTTTACCGTCCACCTTAATAGATGGATACTGCCTCTAGCTGAGGTTTGAGTGGACATGAATAGTCCGACACGTCAAACCCCCCAATTTCTTCACCATGTCTGCTCAGTGGGATGAGGCCTCATTTTCCCTACTGCCTCGATCTCCATGCATAGGAAGTTCCTCGGCTTCATGACATACTGGACGACCAAACCGCCCTTATGCTCCTTGGGTCGCCCAACAGTCATTGGACTCCATCACTACATCATGCCAGGTGTCCTTATGACCCGAACATCACGATGAATGCACAATCAACAAACTTTAAAATTATAGTCATTATATTTGGTCCTCTAGCACAACGATCTATCTGCTTGGCTTCGGCCTACCACGTGTACTGGCCCAACAGGTTCGAAAACCTAGTTTTGACAGAGCAGCAGTTAAGCCCAATAAGCTTGATAGCTCAACTTGGCTCGATGGGTATCACGCAAAGTTCCCATTATTTAGGTCTTTTAGAATGATATATCACATGTCTATTCTGGACGGGTCCATGCCCGTATCCACCAGCCTTGGGCCCACTGACATCTCGAGCCTAAGCCCAAAATTAGCTCCCAAATGTTTTAAGCAGAGTCACCTAGTTATAGGATGCTAATTTCAAGAAAACAGTTTTCAAAGTTGAACCGTCATTCCAACCGAAATGGACGTCATAACGGTTCTCACTCACCCGATGATCTCGGTGGGGTCGCGTTGGCGGAGTCTCCCTCCTTGGTGTGCTTCAAGGGTTGGTGCCCGAGTAATCCATCTCTGTAGGGTACCAATGTTCGTATTAGGGGGAGGTCATGCCCGTTCTTATATTTGCACCTAGAGCCCCGTACTTTGCTTAAATTGCACATACATGGGTACATGATTTCTCTTTAGTCTCTATTAGGTCCCTTGGGTTCCCAATAATTCCTTTTGGGTCCTTAACTCCTTTAATTTCACCAATTGGCCCTTAATTCACCAAATTTACCCTTTAGTCCTTAATTTTCCAAAATTTGTAATTTGGTCCCCCAACTTTTAAAAATTCCAAATTTGCCCCAAATTTGTCCAAATTGCCCAATTGACCCTCAATTGAGATGAATTTCATGAAAACACCATCAATTTCGTGAAATTGTCGTTCAGCCCTCCAATTTTTCAAAATTACACAAAAGTCCGCCTTAAAATCCCCAAATCGCCTTTCATCATCTTCACCAATTCAAGCATGTGGAGCTTTGAATCTTACCTCATCTAATTGGCGGCCTGTAGGTCCTTAATTTCTTCAACTCTTGCTTTTATTCGCCTCTTCAACTCTTGCTTTTATTCGCCTCTTCAACTCTTGCTTTTATTCGCCTCTTCAACTCTTGCTTTTATTCGCCTCCTCTAGCTCCCCTCAATCGTCCTACACTACAAATTTTTTAATTTGGTTGAATTTTACGCCCTGTCGGAGCTTCGCCAAAAAATTCACAATAGAGATAGAAAGCTTGCGTTTCTTACTGACGAAGGGGCGGCGGCCGGAGCTTAAGGTGGGGGCAGCTAGAGCTAGTCAAGGGGGATCTAACAGGACTGAATCTTGTTGCAATTCGTTGCTATCCTACTAGAATTTAAGAGAGAAGTTTCAAGTGGTGCAACTCTGAAATTTAGAAATTTCGACAAGGGGAGGCGGAATTGAGCTTAGTGAGGCCTGTAGGGGTGGTGTAGAGGGTCTTAGGCAGTCATAGGTGGTCAATGTGGGTGGTGGGAGGGCTGGAAGGGGCATGGTGGCATCAGGCAGGAGCTCCTACTTGGAGCTCCGGAGCAGCTTCATTGTACACTTCTTTGAGTGTCCTCTAGCTATTCTGAGAAGGTCTGGAGCTAGA
Source organism: Trapa incisa (assembly GCA_030064435.1). Lineage (NCBI taxonomy): Eukaryota > Viridiplantae > Streptophyta > Magnoliopsida > Myrtales > Lythraceae > Trapa > Trapa incisa. Next base: position 9,103,192 of record CM057777.1, on the reverse strand, counting down.
GAACTCTATCCCGGTTCCAATGCCACCCTTTGGAGCTCCTTTGGTGGAGGTTTTGCCCATCGTCGGAGCTCTAGTTTACAGCTCGCTAGAAAACTCACTCTTCTTCTTCTTCACTCGATTGTGGGATGCTGAAAATGAATGAGGGTATACTCTTTATATAGGAAGTTTGGCAACTGTTCAGGCTACCCGCCGGTGACCTGGCCGGAGCATTTTTTGAGTCGTCGGAGAATACAGCTTTTCCAATGACTTTCTCTCTCTTCTCTATCAGCGTTTGAAGGTTGAAGACAATGACATGGCAGTCATGCCATGTGGCGTGCTGCGATCGGTAAGTTTTTCTGAGTGGAGTGTCAGCTCAGCTACCGCATCAGCCGTTGATCCGTTGATCGGACACGTCGCAGCCTCTCATTGGTTGCTCGTGTCAGTGTGACAGCTGACATGGCGCCAACTAGCTATTGACCTACCACGTGGCAGCCTCTCATTGGCTGTCGGTGTCTGTGTGGCAGCTGACGTGGTGCTAGCTAGTCGTTGATTGTTGACTATTGACCGTTGACCAGTCCAGTTCGACCAGATTCGCTGCCCAAAATTCGAAAATCAGTCGGTTCGAATCCGGTTCGACCATTTTTCTCAATTTAAAAAATTTTTAAATTTATCTAAATTCATTTTCTATATAATGGTGTCTCAATTTTATAAATTGACATTTTTAAGCCACCTAGAAAGAATTTGTGAACTGGTTCACTATGGTTCATGCTGGTTTGGTTCAATTTGGGTCTTGTTCACCCCAAACCGGTTTGGTTCCATCCTCAATTCCACTTCTAGGTTCTTCCTTGGCATTTTTGTAAATTTTTGGTCACTTGGGATTTTCTATTTTCCCATATTAGCTATTTTTCATTCATTAAATGCCTCGTTTCTTCATGTATAAACTTATATCGATCCCTTTTTCCCGATTTTCTTTGTTTCCAAGGGACGGGTTTTACAACTCTCCCATCCTTTTAGGATTTTTGTCCCCAAAACTCTGTCACCTAACTTTTTATGTCTAAAGAGGTATTGACGCGACTTCCTTAAGGTGTAAGTTAATATCCTACTGGCTTAAGTTACTCTCTTTGCTACACTTCCTCCACTCTTCGGGTTTCAGTTAGTTTGACTCGTCCCCTTTATCTTAGCATTCACAAAACCTCGTCGGTCTGATACTTTCGGTAGCTTGGGGTCATACTTTCATTTTTGGGGTGCTGTCTGGGTTTAGGGTTCTGATGCCTCCCATCGTACCTGGGTTCATTTACACCTTCGTCGATCAGGCACCTTGTCCAGTTGGCTATTGTGTTTGCATTTATCGACGTACTTCCTCTTTTCTAGCCCTTTAGCCCCTCTTGGGTTACTCTTGTCGATGATTAACTTAGTTATCCCTAGCAGTGCGACTCCTAAGGTTTTGGTTCCATCCTTGGCCTCATGTTCGGCTTACCCTATGGTTGGGATCGCATCCCTTCGCTATGGTCCTTAGGGCGTACTCTCTCTTATTCTCGTCCTTTGTATTGCCTAGGTCACTTTGTTGCTAGACTCTCTTACTCCTAGGTTCCTAATTCCATATGTCTTTCCCATGCTTTGAGGTCCCCGAGAACATGGGTGTCCAACTCCTTATGTGAGTTTGGGGGTCATTACATTTGCTGATGGCGGTACTCCCTCGGATTTCTCTCCTTCCCATAGCAGTTGTCTTTTAGAGGATTTCTTCCTCTTGTGAAGTTTTTTCCCACATGGAACTGGTTTCCAGAGGTTTCCCTTACTAGTTTCGAGGTGTGGTCTCCAGTTCCGTCCTCGAAGACCCGAATCCTCCCTTACTGGTCCTTGATTGCCCTGTCAAGATATTCATTTTATCTCAACTCATCCTACTACCCACTCCAAGTGTTGATCCTTCCTTCTTGGATTTGTGTTCCTCCCTTGTGTGTTGGGGTTGGTGCCCCTCCTTTGCTTTTCATTCTATTATTGATTTGTCCTCTCAATTCGGTGTCCTTTTCCAATTTGGAGTCTCTCGATGTGACTTCCTTACGTAACTAACTCGTTTAACTTTAGGATTTCCATGCTTGCTGGCTCCTTCCTTCTGCTTTTCCATAATCTCTAGGGTCGGGATGTTTCATTCCTTCGTTATAGCCTTGCTTTTCTATCCCTCACCCTTGGGGTACTATGCTACAACCCTTCATTAACCTTGGCTATCTTGTGGGGTGGTTAGGTCTATCCCTGGCTTGTCCACGGCATTTTGCCAAGTTCACATCTCTGGATAATTCAACCTTTGCCCTACTGCGAGTCCTAGTTCGGATTCTTATTCTCTATTTCTTTGAGGTAGTCTTTCCTGATGTGGCTCTCTTTGGGTTCACCTCTTAGGGTTCTTACTGATTTGTCGATGGCCTCTAGTCCGTACGATTTCCCATTCTGCTCTTTGGGCTAGTCATGGGTTGCCCTGGCTTTCCCTTGTCCTGTAAGGCACTTCTCGGGCCTCTTGTCATCCTAGCCCTGTCCTGTGAGGGATAGTTGTTGGAAAGGGATGGCCAACTTAAGGTGGGCTTTGGTTTTCGTCCTTTAGGATTCTTGGTATTTCGGAGGCTTCTGAAGCTCCCTTGTTCCAGGAATTGGTTACGGAATTTGGGGTTTTCTTTTTGAAAAGGGAAATCTTTTTTATTCGTTGGACCGAAAAACCCCGACCAAGGTTAATTACAATGGACCTTTCTAGAATCTACTACCCCTTTTCTATCCCCCACTAGTTAACTAGCCTAGAATTATACCTATGAGGATTGCGAGAGTCCGCATCTGGTGTCTCGAGGCGCTTTCTCCTTCTAGGTGGGCATTCGCCCCTATGGTACCTACCACAGCGAAGGCACGGGTTCATACTCGGCTCCTCAAATTTTGCTGATGCTGATAGACTAGAGGCCCTCCTAGCCTATATGGGAGGTGCTATATCTAATTTGTATTGGCGTAAGACAACTACATCGTGGGTGTGTTGTGTGAGGCCTATGGTACACGAACTGTTGAGGAAGGGGGGAGTCAGTGAAAAATCCTCATGTAGTTGGCGTATGCTTCCCAAAAGTTCCTTTCAGCTTTGACTTGAATCTGAGCTAGGCCGGGTGCCCTGGATGGGGACACTTCATCCTCCACCGAGTAGTGAGGGGTCCTATCTTGGGGTGCATCCTAGGGGATGGGCTCCTCTAGCATCTCTACTCGTTGCTCCATAGCATGTATCCATGGAATGTATTCTTCGGGGGTGTTCCCGTTCATGTTTTCTGCAATATGGTAGGGAATCGTAGATAAGGATGGGTTGGGGGAAAAACTAACCATAAAAGTTATGCTCTAATACCACTCAAGTTGTCACGCCCCAACACGGTTTGTAGGAGACCGTGATCAACCTGCCACCCCTTTCCTACATCATTTGGGTATATCTACCCGAATGAGGCAAGGAAGGTGAAGGCGTGTTTACGTTCAAACCCTTACTTTAGTTTGGGGGTAGAAAGCATACCTTGAGGGTCTGAGTGCGTCTAGGAATTTCCTGTCTAGGTGTTAACCTGAAAAGGGGTGAGAGATGAGGGTGAGTAAAACACTCAGTGAGGGAAACTACTATAACATTTTCTTAATTTCATTTTGTCTGTTCAAAAAAATGTTTTCGTTTTCCATTATTCATGCATTTCACACAATCAGTGATCAACAATCGCCCTCTTATCATAGGAGGGATCACACATTTGCAGAACGGTCCTCGACCGTGCTACTTGTGAACCGTAGTGCCTTCACCATCCACCCTGATAGAGGGATACTACCTCTACCCGGGGTTTGAGAGGACATCAATAATCTAACACATCAAACCCCCAATTTCTTCACCATGTTTGCTTAGTGAGACGATATCTCATTTCCCCTACTGCCTCAATCTCCATGTGCAGGAAGCTCCTCGGCTTCATGACCTACTTGATGATGAAACTGCCCTTATGCTTCCTGGGTCGCCCAGAAGTCCTTGGGCTCCATCACTACCTCATGACAGTTGTCCTGATGGCTTAAACATGACGGTGCATGCACAATCAACAATCTTTTAAATTATAGTCGTTATCTTTGTCCCTCTAGCATAGCTGTCTATCAGCTTGGCATCGGCCCACCACGCGTACTAGCCCAACAATTCTGAAGACCTAGCTTAGGCAAAGCAATAGTTAAGCCCAATAAGCTTGACAACTCAGCTTGGCTTGATGGGTATCACACAAAGTTCCCATTATACAAGTCTTTTAGCACCATATATAACATGTCTGTTCTGGACGGGTCCATGCTAGTATCCACCAGCCTTGGGCCCACTAACATCTTGAGCCTAAGCCAGAAATTAGATCGAAAATATTTTAAGTAGAGTCACCCAGTCAGGGGATGTTAATTTCAAGAAAATAGTTTTCAAAACTAAACCGTCATTCCAATCGGAATGGATGTCACAGCGGTTCTCACTCACTCAGTGATCTCAACGGGGTAGCGTCAGTGGAGTCTCCCTCTTTGGTGTGCTTCAGGGGTTGGTGCCCGAGTAATCCGTCCCTGCAAGGTACTAGTGTTCATATTAGGGGCAGATCACGCCTCTTCTTACATTTGTACCTAGAGGCTCATACTTTGCTTAAATTGCACATGGGTCCATGATTTCTATTTTAGTCTCTATTAGGTCCCCTAGGTTCCCAATTATTCTTTTTGGGTCATTAACTCCTTCAATTTCACTAATTGGCCCTTAATTCATGAAATTGCTCTTTAGTCAATTTTTCAAAAATTACAACTTGGTCCCCAAACTTTTCAAAATTCCCAATTTGCCCGAAATTTGTCCAAATTTCCCAGTTGACCCTAAATTGTGGTGAATTTCATGAAAACACACTCAATTTCATAAAATTGTTATTCAACCCTCCAATTTTTGAAAATTGCTCAAAAGTCACCCCCTAAAATCCCTAAATCGCCCTTCATCTTCTTCCCCAATTCAAGCATATGAAACTTTGAATCTTACCTCGTCCAATTGGTGGCATGTATGTCCTTAATTTCTTCGATTATTGCTTCTATTCTCCTCCTCCAGCTCCCCTCAATCGTCCTACACTTTGAATTTCTAAATTTGGTTGAGTTTTATGCCCTGTTGGAGCTTCACCGGAAAATTCACAATAGAGAGAGAAAGCTTGCATTTCTTACCGACGAAGGGGCGACGGTCGGAGCTTGAGGTGGGGGCAGCTAGAGCTAGTCGAGGGGGATCTAGCAGGACCGAATCCTATTGCAATTCATTGCTGTCTTATAGGAATTTGAAGAGACAAGTTTTGGGTGGTGCAACTCTAAAAGTTAGAAATTTCAACGAGGGGAGGCGGAATTGAGCTTATCGAGGCCTACAGGGGTGGTGTGGTGGGTCTTAGATGGTCAAAGGTGGTCAATGAGGGTGGTGAGAGGGCCGGAAGGGGTGAGGTGGCATCGGGTAGGAGCTCATTGCTTGGAGATCTGCATCATCATTGTGTGATTCTCTGTGCACTTCTCCGAGCGTCCTCTAGCTGTTCTGAGAAGGTCTAGAGGTAGAGAACTCTTCCCCAGTTCTAATGCCACCTTTTGGAGATCCTTTGGTAGAGGTTTTGCTCATCGTCGGAGCTCTAGTTTGCAGCTCACGGGAAAACTCACTCTTCTTCTTCTTCGCTCAGTTGTGGGATGCTAAGAATGAATGAGGGGGTGCTCTTTATATAGGAAGCTCGGCAATTATTCAGGCTACCCGTAGGCATAAGACTCGACCTACTCGGCTTTCGGCAACCTGACAAGAGCAATTTTGAGTCGATAAAGAATCCAGCTTTTTCGGTGACTCTCTCTCTTCTCTATTAGCATTTGAAGGTTAAAGACAATGATGTGGCAGTCATGCCACATGGTGCGCTGTGATTGGTTAATTTTTCTGACGTGGAGTGCCAGCTCGGCCACCACATCAGTAGTTGACCCGTTGATCGGACACGTGATAGCCTCTCATTAGTTGTCCGTGTCTACATGGCAGATGATGTGGTGCCAACTGGCCGTTGACCGACCACGTGATAGCCTTCCATTGGCTTCCCATCTCTGCATGGCAACTAACGTGGCGCCAACTGGCCGTTGACCAGACTGGTCCAACCAGGTTTAGTGCCCAAAATTTGAAAATCGGCTAGTTCGGACCCGGTTCAACCTTTTTTCTCAAATTTAAAAATTTCTAAATTCATTTTCTATCAAATGACGGTCTTAATTTTCCAAATTGACATTTTTAAGCCACCTAGAAAAATGAATTTGTGAACTAGTTCACTATAGTTCATGTCGGTTTGTTCCAATTCGGGTCTGGTTCACCCCGAACCAGTTCGGTTCCACCCTCAATTCCACTTCTCATTCTTACTTGTCATTTTTGTAAATTTTTGGTCACTTGAGATTTTTCATTTTCCCACATTAGCTATTTTTCGTTCATTAAATGACTCATTTTATCATGTATAAACTTATACCTGTTCCTTTTGCTCAATTTTCTTTGTTTCCAAGGGACGGGTTTTACACGACATGTTTAACTATCATCCACAGTATCAATCGACATGTGGTGCACTATAATTGGTCATAGGGATAGCAGTTGGACCCGAGATCCAACATGTGCCCAACCTAAACTTGGGTCTGTTCAGATCTGGGTCCAGCTGGACCCGAGCTTGAGTCTGTTCGGGTTCAAGTCCAGCTAGACCCGAATAAGTGTCTATTTGAGTTTAGGTCCAGCTAGACTTGAGCTCAGGTCTATTCGGGTTCAGGTCCAGCTGGATCCAAACCAAAACCCAATGTTACCCATTTGTGCAAGCTTAGGTTGGATTCAGATTTGTGTGGGTCAAGTTCAAGTCTACCACACGGAGCTAAACTCAAGTCGGGTCTAGGTCTGTCGCACAGACCCAAGCTCAAATTGGGTTAGCATCACATGAAACTCGACCCAACAAATTGACAAGCCTATTAGTCTTCATTGTCCGACATGACTAAGTGCATGTTGACCAAATTACTTCACCCCGCAAATAGATTATGATACTATCACGTATAACTTGATGATTAAACTATCAAATTTATCCCAATAGATTATGATATGCATGCATTGGTACCAAATCACATAATACTTTATTCTCATATTTTTTTTAATGGAAATACTACCAAAACCTACTTGTTACCTTGAGTTCACCTTGATCGTTCAATTATTGAAGTCGGTGTGGTTATACTTCAATAATTCAACTTCTCCACAAGTTTAATGCGAACTACATTATTGAAACTTCCCCTATCTATAATTACATAACAAATCTTATTTTTCAGAAAATAATGAGTATGCAATAAATTCTCACACTAGTTATTTTCTTCTTTCCAACTTGAACACTTGTGTTTGCTTTGCTACCAATAATTCTCCTTTTGTTGCATATTCTCCCCCATAGGCATCCTCAAGTGATGGCATATCATAATCGTTATTTTCTTTTTCACCATCAATCTCAATCATTTGTCAGCATGAATCATCAGTGTCTGCATTTCTGGACATTGAGTTGCTATATGACCTCTACATTGATATCGAAAATACTTCATTTAACGAGATTTGGGTGAATAAGATAAGATTGAGTTGAAGAAACTCCACATTGCTTAGAGGTTGGTTACCATGAGCGCGAGTAACCAATGTTAAATTATCTTCTTTGTATACTCTTTCTCTTCAATTGTTGTTCCATTTTGGTAGCTTGGTACACCATATCTTGTAGTTCAACTTGATATTGCATTTCCATCACATTACTTATTTTTATTGTTTAACTCATACGAAAAGCTGATCAACCTAGCTTTTATGTGTAAACCCAGTCCATTTAAAGATAAGAAAAATCAAGAAAAGAACCGGTCATTACAAAAGAGGAAATTGAGCCAATTCACAAACCATAACTGATAAGAAAAGGGTAAAATGGGAAAATGACAAATCTCGAATGACTTAAAAGAGTCATAGAAAACATGAAAAAAAAACTTTGGGACAATTGGGAAGAGAAAACCACACTAGTTTAGGGTGAATCGGACGTGAACCAGATTGAACCGGTTTAAACCAGACATGAACCTATTTCTAAATTATTTTTTCTAGGTAGATTAAAATATTCAAATTGGGGAATTGAAGCCACCATTAGATAGAGAATTAATTTAGAAATTTTTAATTTTGAGAAAACCGGTCGAATCGGGCTTGAACCGGCTGATTTATGCCATGAACATAGTCGGACCAGTCCGGTCTAGTTCAAAACAATGTTATCTTCTTCCTCAGGATAACATCACTATTCATTAATGCAGAAAACGTACAATACTGGTGAAGCTGAAATCGCTCCATTCAGGTCGTTTCAGGGTGAGGATAAGCTTGACCAAAATAGAAAACGGTCGGGCAGAGGGTCCCCGAGCTCCCTACATAAAGAGATACTCTTCATTCATCCTCCACACATCTCAAATCTCCATTCTCTCTCAACTGCACCATTTTTCGAAAAATCTCGAACCAGAACTCTGATATAGGCCTTTTTCTCAAACTCATAACGCAAGGTCAGGTCCAATAGACTCTGTGGGAAGTCAGTTACCTGTCAACAACCTCCTTTCGATCCAAGAGCTGTCGGAGAAGTGCCGGCGGAATCAAATAGTGAAGCAACTCCGAAAGACCGAAGCTGCCCTATTTTGGCTGAGCTGAATTTGGCCAAATTTAGCGCACCCCTGGCTAAACCAAGCCTCCCCACACACCATGACCCTCACACAACCTCAACAGAGCTGAAAGGTAAGCCAATTCGACCCTCTTCAGTCATTGCCAATCAAAGTTAGAAAGAGAAAGTGCTAAGCTTTACTGATGAAATTCTTCCTCGATTGGATATCAATTGTAGCACTTCTTCATCCTATAAGTAACCTCAGGATGAGAGCTATCTCTCCAGATAGAGAGCTTGGACAGCTGCACTACCAACGGTAAGCTTTCAAATCTTTCTCCCTTTACAAGCTTGGACAGTTTTCTAGCGAAGCTCCATTTGAGCTCAATTCAGACCCAAATGATGGGGTTTAAAGCTCAATTGAATCATATGGATGTGTAGGAACTGATCTATACCTTCAATTGGAGCAATTAACCCCGATCGAATGGCCAATTTGAAGAAATCAAATTCAGTCAGTTTGAAGGGGAGAAATTGGAGAAAATTTTGGAGAAAATTAGGGATTTCAAAAAATTGAGGGATCTCTTTCCAATTACCCAAAACTGATGTTAAATTGGCCGTGAGAAGGATGTTGCAGGACTAATTGGTCAATTTTTGTAACATTTGGGGTGAAATTGCCACTTTTGGAAAGTGAGGGCAAAATTATAATTTTTGAAAAGTTAGGGACCAAATTAAAAATTTGGAAAACTTGAACCCCTTATACAATTTTGAGTAAATTAATGATCCAAAGAGAATTTTGGAAGCATTGGGACTCCATTTGGGGAAAGATTGGCATTAGGGACCTAAAGTTAAGGAAAATGAACTTTAGGGACCTAAGTGCAATAAACTAACCATTTTGAACCTAGTCGCTCATACGTGAGAAAATGATGGTTGTCATGTAAAACCTTAATTGATAAAGATGTCCAAATCATGTAGGGACACAAGAGACCGGAACACCAGCAAGGAAAAGCTAGCATGGACTTGGGAAATCGACTGGGGATGAACACGTCACCGTCATCGGGTGAGTGGGCATATTTAACGTCATACCCGATTGGGTGATGAGTAAATTTAAATTTAAAAACCTACTTACCGATTATAAGTGGGATTATCTAATCTCATACCCAGTTGGTATGATGAACTTCCTTGAGGGAACGAGAAACCCGCTTACCGGTTGTAAGCGAAGATATCATCACATCCGGTTGGTGTGATGAAGTTGAAAATAATCTTTTTGTCAGAAGTGTTCTCCCCTGACTATGTGCCAATGCAGGAGACCTTCTTGACGGGAGCTAGAATAGCTTAGATAGGCTAGAGGCCTCAGTTTTTGAACTCATGGGACTAAATGCCAAGTTTTGGAAAATCATTTGTAGTGGACCCAAGGCCAATGGTCATGAGCAGGAGCTCATAAATAAACGTGAGTAAAGAAAGCCATGAAATTTTCTAATGAAATTGTTGTGTGATTTTGTCATGGTACCGAGTTAGGACCAATACTACTCGATGGACTAGTGGTAGTGCATCAAGGCTAGGTCGACAGACCAGTCTAGAAAAATAGCTTCAGGTCGGGTTAGATGTTGGGGTCATTTGACCATTGACACCAAAGATAATGGCCATATGTGAAAATTGTTGTTTGTGCATGCACTTGGGGTACAGGACCATCAGGATGCCCAAGAGGGGTAGTGATGGGTCCTAAGGGCTATTGGACAACATGGTGGAGATAAGAGCAGTTCGTCGTGCTAATCAGTTTGGAAGCTCGGAGTAGCTTCTTGCGCATGAGACCAGGGTGGGTCGAGATGAGGTCTCTATCCTCATATGGACACAGAGTGGTATTCGGGTCTGAGGGTCAGATGTCAAGAATATTCACTCAAACCTAGGGTAAAAGTGGTGGGCATCTATCTAGGTGGACGATAAAGACGCTCTGATCCACAAGTGGGGGCAGTGGACGGGGTGCACCTACGAATGTGTGTACCCTTCATGATGAAGGGTGTGTGTTATTTTCTAAACGCCTCCCGAGACAAGGGGATAGACTAATAATGCTAAACACACCTAATATGGTAAATGGGAAAAGATTTTGAAAACCCAAATTTGAGGAAATGATAACATTAGCATGGTGAGATTTGAGAATCCTTGGAAAAATAAATGGTAAACCTTGGAAAAAGGTTTTGGAAAAGAAATTGAATTTGAGTAAACCCTTTTGAAAAGAAAATGTTACCCTTGGTTGGGTAAACAAAAGTTATTTTGAAAACTCACTCCCAACACCCGCTCACGAAGTTGTAGAACTCACCCCCTCCCTCTTACCCCTTTTAGGTAACCGAGGAAAAACCAAACTTAAAGGCTTCCCCATGTTGGAACTGTAAGACAGGTATGTATGTTTAAGATACTTGGTTTTGTATAATGCTATTCTAGGAAATACAGGAAAAATGACGCCTAACTTCTTATGGTTTAAAAAAGGGCAAAACCCATCATGGACCAAAGGAAGTGGCGGGTTGATTACGGGGATCAGACCAAACCGGGTCGGGGCATGACAACTTAAGTGGTATCAGAGCATGTTTTGTTGAATACATAATCAAGACTATATAACATAATAACTAAGAGAATGTTTTAAAATTTTCAGATTTCTCCCAAGAGAAGAACCAATAAAATTAGGACCGATGTCACCAACACTACCCAACAAACTATTCCTGTAGGCTCTCCAATGCCTGAAGGGTAGTAAAAGTCACAAAGGACCAAGAGACATTATGGGGAAGCATCCAATGCCACTAAGGAATGTGGTGCTAGTGCTTGTTGAGTACACGAGTAGGAGGGACACCGTAAAGGACTTGTAACCAAGAAGGATACTTACTAACAATCTAGTATAGTAGCTCCACAAGCTGAAACTACTTCTTGTAATAGGGTTAACACCCAAAATGTATTGTACCCTTTAATAAAAAAAATTTATTTTTTGCTAAAACTCTGTCCCTCAAACAAAGTCGCATTCTCATACCTCAACTATATGAGGAGGGGTCACGAAATATAAGAAGGACCAAAGGAAGAAAACACATTGAAGTAGAGTACAAATAAAAAGAAAAGATTAGTAGGAGGAATGTCTTGGATGAGAAATGCAAGGATCAAGGAAGGACCGGTGACAAAAGTCGTGGAGCAGGCTAAGTAAGCGGTTCGCAAAGAGGTCAAGAAATAGCAAGGTAAATAAAATTTTAAACTCCTTCTTAAGAAGGACAAACAGAGAGGAATACCACAAGAATAGAGGTAAGTCACATGGGAAGTACACTTAGAACCTCCTAAGAAAGGGCAAACGTGGAAAACGTCCTTTGGCAACTTTAGGGTAGGACACAGAAAGAGTGAATAGGAGAAGAAATGTGCTAGGAAGGGAACTCTGGAGGGTTGTATATGACTAAGTACCCCTTGAATGGATCTTTAATGGGCGGTTGGACATAACGTGGAGTGCAAGGAACCAACTCATAATCAGGAGCTCCTCGAAGGAAGGATAAGGAACAAAAAGGGAATTGGAGGACATTGAAGGATTAAGGGCAGATGACCGTACCGATATTAGAAGAGTGTAAGATAGGAAAGAAGAAAAAGCCTTCAAGGAGTGTTAAGGAGGTTGAACATGAAACTCACGAGACGGAAGCCCCTAGGTATAAGGATAAAGGTAGGAAGTGAGACCATAAAAGGGGAAATTCCCAAGCTAAGGAAGCAGCAGATGGATCATAAGAGGCTTAACCCGAAATAAGGAACCTCATAAAGGGGCATAAGTGGTTAAGGATGTACGGGATGGCCAAGTGTGACCTACTTTTGAAGAGTAGAGGAGCCAAATAGGGATTCCAGAGAAACCTAGTGGAAGGAAGAAACTAGTAACAACGGGATGGTCAAGGAGAATAAACGATGCCCTAAGAAGGACCGGGAAGTAGTAAAGACTACACCCTAAGAAGGGCAATAGGATGGGTATTAAGGACGAGTGAATTCTAGAGACAGCTGCCCCAGATGGTTGGACAAGAAAATAGTAGGGATGAGGCAGTTAACGAACTAACCCTTGGGAGAACCATGGATTTAAACCCCGGTGAAGAAGGGAGAAGTGAAAAGGGCACAAAATTGGAAAAAGAAGGATGAAGGAAATCCTTGAAGAAATAAATGGCCGAAAATGAAATGGTAACCACACTCAAGCCATAAGGAGGATTTAGTTAGCCTCGCACAAAGAGGTCTAGAGCAAATAGTGCATGAACCCTTCCCAAGGAAGAAATGTTATACTATATACAAGTGGGATTAAGGAAAGGGTACAAAGATGTACCGCAAGATTTCTGAGGAAGGGCACACCAGAAGGATGATAACAAAGGGCGTCATAAAGTCACCCTAAGGTCGGATACCTATGAGGGCGAAGAAGGAAGTAGCCAATCAAGGAAAGAAGTCCTAGGGAAGTACATGCCCTAATCAAGAGGTGATAGACCTAATTAAATTGGGAAGAGAAGATAAGCTTGTAAAATGCAATGCTAGTTAAGATGAGAAGATCAAGACAAAAGGAAAAGTACTCATGAGGGCCCAAAGAGTAAGTTAAACCTAAGGAACAGGTAAGTAGGATGATAGCATTAAAAGATGTTGTACAAGTAAGAAAGGGGTGGACTATCCAAAATAATGAAATAGAGGAAAGCCCATATGAGAAACTTTGGAGAAGTAAGCCCTCACGTTAAGAAGTGATTAAAGGAAATGACCATTGGCATCAAGATTGGTCGTGGTCTACGCTCACTTAATGGAGCCTAAATAGTGGATGGCTAGGCATAGGGTGGAGTAGTAGAAATAAGACTAATAATCGGAAGTTCCTCAAATAAGGAAAAAGGGATGAAATGGAAATTTCAAGAAGATGAAGGATTAAAAGCGAGCGAATGCCCCAAGGTAGAGAAGAATGTAAGGAGGTAAAGGGAAGGAACCTTCAGGGAATGATAAAGGTATAACCCTAAAGATGGAAGTCTCTACCTTGAAGGACATAGTAGAAAATGAAAACCATAAAAGGGAGACCTCCCCAAACAAGGAGTCAATATGTAGACCGAAAAGGGTCAACTCAAAATAAGGAATGGTGTAATGGTCACAAGCAAGCAATAAGGGATGGAGGAAAGGAAAGCTCTTGAGTAAAAGACGCCAATGTAAATGAGGAAGGACATAAGTGAGAAAGGATCCCAATGTGTCGGTAAGCTATCAGGAAAACCGATGGTTGGAACCAGGGGAAAACCCATAGAAAAGTTGGTAAAGAATGAGTAGATAAGGAGAAACTAACACAATCCCGATGTTAAAAATTTAAATGACAATTAGACAACATAGAAGGTAGTTGGGAAACATTACTGTGTAATAGGAAGGAACGAAGCCATACGACTTCTAAATGGATGGAAAGGCATGAATCGTTATCAAGGACACACATTCTAGAACCATAATGGACAAAGACATTTCTAGAATATGTCATGTTGTAAAGGACATGTAGTTCCAACAGTCCCAATGAAAGGTAACCCAAGTAAAACCAAGTCCGTTAGTCAAACCTAAGAAATGGAATCGGAGTCGTAGTAAATAAAAAATGGAGGAAGAACTAAGATAAGATAAGGAAGAAATCACATAAAAAACACACGGGGTTAAGGACAAAGAGTCCAAAGGGATGCTAAGATATAGAGCATCAAGGACCAAGGAAATAAATGGAAATGGGGAAGATCAGATGTTTATGGGACATCCAACCCAATGACATGGATAAGAAACCGTAAGAAGAAGAGCCTTACCCTAAGTAGCGTAAGAAGTGGACCCAAGGACGTACCTTTGGACCAGTGAGTAAGACATATTTAATCATAATAAACTCCAAGGAGTGAGTAAACAATGAAAGGAAAATAATTTCTTAGGAACATAGTTAAAAAGGGGCGAGGTGAAGGAACCACCAAACTGATAACATGTCAAACAAATCCCAAGAGGACGTCAAGGAAAAATTACTCCTTATGCAAAGGATTTTTTACTTAGTTTTGGGGATAAAACCTCTAAAAAGGGGGAGAGTTATAAATACTATCCCATTAAAGATAAGAAAAATTGGGAAAAGAACCGGTCATTTCAAAAGAGAAAACTGAGTTGATTCACAAAACATAACTGATAAGGAAAGGGTAAAATGGGAAATTGACAAATCTCGAACTACTCAAAGAGTCATAGAAGACATGGAAAAGAACCATGGGACAATTGAGAAGAGAAAACCATACCGGTTCAGGGTGAACCGGACATGGACCGAATTGAACCGGTTTGAACCATACTTGAACTGGTTATGAATTGGAAGTAAAAACCAAACCGGTTTAGATGAACCAGACCTGAATTGGATTGAACTAGTTTCAACCACTATTGAACTAGTTTCTAAATTCATTTTTCTAGGTGGCTTAGAAAATTCAAACTGTAGAATTGGATAGATAATGAATTTAGATGAATTTACAAATTTTTAATTTTGAAAAACTCGGTCGAATAGGTCCTGAACCAACTGATTTAAGCATTGAACCCGGTTCAGTTCAGTCTGGTCCGGTTCGGAACAGTGTCGTCTTCTTCCTTCAGATGAGAACCCTATTCACTCGCCGAAAAACTGAGCAGTGCTGGTGAAGATGAAAAGTCTCTGACCATGGAGTTTAGTCAATGAATGACCACTAGAAAGGCGCCAATCGAACTACCAAGAAGTCCTCGAGCTTCCTATATTAATAGTCTCTCCTCATTCATCCTCCTCACACTTAAAAACTCCTATCTCTCCCTACTACTCCATTTTCCAGAGCTCTAACTTAGGCATTTTTCTAAGCCAAATAAGGCAAGGTCAGGTTCTTTAGATTTGGGGTGAAGTCAGCTACCCAACGGTAGTCTCCAATTGCTCTGAGGATCACCGGAGAAATGCCGTCGTGATCAAACAGTGAAGCAGCTCCAAGGGACTGAAGTTGCCCTGTTTCGGTTGAGCTGAAAATAGCCAATTCGAGCCCTTCTCAGTTCAAACCATGCTCTCCCAACACTTTCACAATCCTCATACAACTGAATTAGAGCTAAAAGGTAAACCAATTTGGCTCCACTTTGTAATTTTTTATCAGTGTTAGAGAGAGAACCGACGAAACTTCACTAACCAAATTCTCCCTCAATTCGGCATGAATTGATGCGATTCTTCATCTTGGGAAACCTCAATATGAGAGCTAACTATGCAGATTGAAAGCTCGGACCGCCGCACCCCCGATGATAAGCTTCCGAAGCTTTCTCACTCTAAGTCCAGTTTTTCGACAAAGCTCCATTTCAGATCAATTCGGATCCAAATGACATGATTCATAGTTCCATTGAATCATGTGTAAGTGTAGGAACTCAATTTTACCTTCAACTTCAACAATTAACCTCGATTGATCGGTCAATTTGATGAAATTAAATTCAGTTAGTTTGGAAGAGGGAAATTGGGGATTTCAAAAATTCAAGGGACTAAAGTGTAATTTCCAAAAATTGAGGACCAATTGTCCATGGAAAAGATGTTGGAGGACCAATTGGTCAATTTTTTGAATTATTGGGGTCAAATTTACCATTTAGGTAAATTAGGGGCAAAATTGTATTTTTTTTTAAGTTAGGAACCAAATTGGAAAATTAGGAAATTTGAACCCCTTTTTGTGATTTTGGATAAATTGTGGTCCCAAGGTGAATTTTAGAAGTTTTAGGACTCAATTTGGGGGAAATTTAGCATTAGGGACCTAAAGTTAAAGAAAAAGAACTTTAGTGACCTAAATACAAATAACTCAAAGTTTGGGCATTTTATTCATTTGTGATGAATGAAGGCTATTAGGCCAAAGGATAATGAACAATGATGTTCATATCGTGTAGGAACATGAAGTACTAGGAACGCCAGCAAAGACAAGCTCGCGTGGAGGTAAAAAGTCGGTTAATAGGAATTCACTACATTATCGGATGAGTGGAAATTTTCACATCATACCCGGTTGGGATAATGAGTACCTCGAGATGTAAAACAACTACAAAGGGGCATTTTAACATCACACCTGGATAGGGTGATGTGAGAAAATACACGGAAAAACTACTTATCAATTGTAAGTAAATCATACCCGGTTGGTATGATGGACTTACTTGAAGGAAATGGAAAACCCGTTTAACGGTTGTAAGTGGAGATGTCATCACATCCGATTGGTGTGATAAATGATTGAAAAGATTATTTTTGTCGAAAGTATTCTCCCCTGACTGTGTGCTACTGCTTAAAGATTTTGGGAGACTTTCTTAACTAGAGCTTAAATATCTTAGATAGGTAGGAGGCCTCGGTTTTGGAACTTGGGGCTAAAATACCCAATTTTGAAAATCTCGTACAGTGGGCCTAAAGGCTAGTTGGCAAGAGCAAGAGCTTGTAAACATTTTTTTAAGCCATGAAAATTTTAATTAATGATGTGTTTGGCCATGGTACCAAGACAAGATTGACATACTCAATGGACTCACGACAGTGCGACAAGGCAGGTCGATGGACCAGTCAAAAAAATAGCTACGGGTCAAGTTGAGGGTTGGAACCATTAGACCAGTGGCACCAATGATTAAATGGCTTATATGAAAAATTATTGTTTTGTGCATGCACTAAGGTTCGGGACCATCAAGATGCCCAAGAGGGGTAGTGATGCATCTTAGGGGCTATTGGACGACATGGTGGAGATAAGAGCAGTTTGTTGTGACAATAATAAGGGAAGCTCAACGTAGCTTCATGTTCATGAGACCGGGGTGGGGTTGGGATGAGGTCTCCATCCTTGTATGAACACAAAGTATTTTAGGTCTGGGGGTTGAACATCAGAGTTATTCACTCAGACTTTGGGTAGAAGTTAGAGACTTCTATTAGGGTGGATGGTAAAGACGCTCTGATCCACAAGTAGGTGCAGTCGATGTAACTGCATCTCACGAATGTGTATGAACCTATCCTGATGAAGGTCATGTGTTGTTTGTGAGACACACCTAATATGAAAATGGGGAAAAGGTTATGAAAACCTTGGAAAGGATTTGAGAAATCCTTGGAAAAAGGTTTTGAAAACTAGAACTTGAGTAAAGAATGTTTTAAAAGAAAATAAGGTGTCTGGAACACTCCAATTCAAACTATTTTTTAGAAACACAAGTTTCAAACAGCCATTCACTGAGTTGTCAAACTCACCCCCTCCCTTTGCCCCTTTTTAGGTAATCAAGGGAAAACCTACCCAAAGACCCTTAGTTAGCTAAACCTGCAAGACAGGTATGTAAGCTTAAATTTCATGCAGTTTTGATTAATATTATTCTAAGAAAGGTACATGTATAAAGGACGTCTTACTTCTCACAATTAAAGGAAGGGAAAAAGCCTTAATAAACCGGGAGAGTGGCAGGTTGCTCACGGGGATCTGACCAAACTAGGTCGGGGCATGACACAGTACATGGTTAGGATGAGGCTAGTACTTCTGGAGTACCGAGATATGTAATATGTCATGTATTCTCTGTATGTCTGGAGATAGTTCTTATTTATATGTCACTGTTCCTATCCTTTGGACTATGGAATAAGGACCGATGTATCTTGGTTTCAACTACCCCCATTATTGAAACCTAAGTATTCCCCTCCATGGGGGTACCTTTAGGAGCACTTGGTCTCCTACATCAAATTCCAGATCTCTCCTCCGATGATTCACATAACTCTTTTGCCTGACCTAAGCAACCTTAAGGCAACTCCTGATTATCTTGATCTTTTTTGTGGCATCCTCGATTAATTCAACCCTTTCCAGCTTCCTTCTCCCACCTCTTCCCAAAATAAGGGTGTACAACATGGTCGTCCATAAAGGGTCTCATAAAGAGCCATTTGAAAGTTGGTCTAATAACTGTTATCGTATGCAAACTCCATTAGGCACAAGTATTCCTCCTAACCCTTATCCATAGTGAGTACGCATGCCCTTAGCATATCTTCTAGGGTTTGGATCGTTCACTCAGACTGTTCATGGGTCTGAGGATGAAATGCCCTACTCATGTGGAGCTTGGTTCCTAAGGCACTTTGAAAACTAGGACAGAACCTTGAGGTAAATCGCGGGTCTCTATCCGACACTATGCTCACTAGCACGCCATGAAGTCTCACTATCTCCCTCATGTAAAAGACGGCCAGTTGTTCCACTAAATTCATCACTATTATTGGTAGGAAATGGGCAGACTTAGTCAATCTATCCACAATAACCTAAATTGTGTCTCGTCCCTTCATAGTCATAGGTAGTATCATGCCCCGACTCAGTTTAGTCAAATCCCCGTGAACAACCCATCGCTTTCTTGGTTCAAGAGAGGTTTCCCCCTTCTTTAATTCAAGAGAAGCCAGGCATAATCCCAACCTTGTTCCCTGTAATAACATATATCAAATAAAATGCAAGCTTAAGAAAATTAAGCATACCTGACAGAGGGTAAGGCTTGGTGTTATCCCTACTCATCTTTCTGCTTCCTAAAAAAGGATAAAAAGGGTGGGTGATTTTCAACAATTCAATGAATGTGTATTTTCAAAAATAAAGTTTCAATAAAATAGTTTTTTTTAAATTGGAGTGTGTCAAACTCCTTAATTTCTTTAAAATATCTCGTTCTTAAAATCTCAGTTTTCATAACCATTTTTCAATCATCAATCAATATCGGTGTGTTTATCAACCAACACACACCCTTCATCATGAAGGGAACACACATTCGCAAGCTAGCACGTCCACTGCACCCACTTGTGGAGTCGGAGCGACTTTACTAGCCACCTTGATAGAAGCACGTCCACTACTACCCTAAGAATGAATGGATGTATGTGACATCTGACCCTTAATCCCATAAATAGAACTTTGTGCTCGTATGAGGATAGAGACCTCATCCCATCCCCACCCCGTCTCATGCGGATGAAGCTATGTCGAGCTTCCCAAAGTGCAGGCACGACTAACTACCCTTATCTACACCATGTTGTCCAGTAGCCCTAGGACGTGTCACTACCCCTCTTGGGCGTCTTGAAGGTCCTATAACTTAGTGCATGCACAAATCAATAGTTTTCTACATAATCCATTTAATCTGTGGTGCCACTGGTCCAACAGACCCGACCCTCAACTCGACCTGAAGCTGTTTGTCACGACTGGTTTGTCGACCTGTCCTGTCGCTAGTCCATCGAGTATGTCGGTTCTATCTTGATACCATGGCCAAACAAATCATTCATTTAAAGCTTTCATGGCTTAACTCATGTTTTTTTACGAGCTCCTACTCGTACCAACTGGCCTAGGCCCATAGTATGAGATTTTCAAAATCAGGCATATTTGCCCCCAAGTTCCAAAATCGAGGCCTCCGACCTATCTGAGCTATTCGAGCTCCTGTCAAGTAGGTCTCCCAAAAAGTTTAAGTAATGGCACACAGTCAGGGGAGAGCACTTTCAACAAAAAAAAGTAATCTTTTAGCCATCCATCATACCAATCGAGTGTGAGGACATCTCCGCTCATAATCAATGAACGGGTTTTCTACTTCCTTCTAGGAAGTTCATCATACCAACCGGGTATGATCTACTTACAATAGGTAACTAGTTTTTCTGCATAATTTCCACATCACTCCCCCACAGGCGTGATGGTTAAAATACCACTTAATAGTGGGTTTTCATTTCCGAGGTGCTTATCATCCCAATCTGGTATGATAAAAAAATTCCACTCACCCGATAAATGTAGTGTATTCCTTCTTAGTTGGTTTTGCCTCCATGCTAGCTTATCCTTACTTGCGTTCCCGATACCTCGTGTTCTGCAAGAGGTGTGGCGGTTCAAGCTTTCGATCTTGGCAGATAGCTCTCATCTTGAGGTTCCTCCTTTCCACACTAATTCGGCTATAGGAGTGCTAAGGAGGTGTTGAGAGAGCTTGGTTTGGCCTGAGGAGGGCTCGAATTAGCAAATTTCAGCCCGAAAAAAATAGGGCAGCTTCGGTCCACCTAAGCTGCTTCACTATTTGATCATGTCGGCACTTCTCCGGTGACCCTCTAAGCAATTGGAGACTACCACCATGTAGCTTACATCAACCCAAGTCTAAGGAACCCGACTGTGCCTTCTTTAGCTAAAAAAAGACCTTATATTAGAGCTCTAGTTCAAGCTTCGCCTGAAAACTAAGTAGCTGAGAGAGAGTGAGATTTTCAGGTGTGGAGAGGATCAATGGAGAGGAGCTCTTTATATAGGGAGCTCGGGGACTCGTCGGTCGTCCATTTGACATCTTTATGACAGATATTGATGGCTTGAAACGTACTGAATGGAAACATTTTTTCTTTGCTGGCGTTGGTTTGATTTTCTGGTGAGTGAACAGTGTTGTCATCTTAAGGAAGAAGATGACACTATTTTGAACTGGACCAGACTGGTCTGAACCAGGTTTAAAGCTTAAACCGGCCGGTTTATACCCGATTCAACCGAGTTTTTCAAAATTAAAATTTTCTAAATTTATCTAAAGTCATTCTCTATCAAATGGTGGCCTTAATTCTCCAATTTGAATTTTCTAAGCCACAAACAAAAATGAATTTAGCATTTGGTTCAATAGTGGTTCAAACCGATCCAAACCGGTTCAATCCAGTTCACCTGAACCGGTTTGGTTTTCATCTCCTATTCTTTCTAAAGTCCTTTTTCATGACTTTTGTGACTCGTCAAGTCACTCAGGATAAAAAAATTTCCTGGTTTGCCCTAACTCTATTGGTTCTAGTTCATAAATTGACTCGGTTCATAAACCAGTTCAATCTGGCTCGAATGCGTTTCACTTGAATCGGTCTAGTTTTCTCTCCCAAATTGTCCTAAGGTCCTTTTCTAAGGTTTTTATGAACCCTTGGGTCACTCGAGAGTTGTAAATTCCCAAATTGCTCATTCTCTATTGATCAAGTTTGTGAACCGATTCGGTTTTCTCACTCGGTTTGACCAATTTATTTCCTGGTTTTCCTTAACTCCAAAGAGCAGGGTTTACAGGTAGTCCCATGACAAAGTCCATGGTGATGTGCTCCCATTTCCATTCCGAGATAGGCAAGGGTTGTAGTAGTCTTAATGGTTTCTGATGCTCAACTTTAATCTGCTTACAGGATAAGCATCGGGCTACATATTCCGCAATATCCCTATTCATTCCTTTCCAAAAAAATATCCTTGTTTGAGGGTGTGGTACATCTTAGTACTGGCCGGATGCATCGCACACACAAAACCGTATGCCTCTTCCAAAATTAACCTCTTAAGTTCCTTATCTTGAGGCACACACACTCTACCCTTGTAAGTTAGTACTCCATCGCCTTGAAGGTCATAATCTGATTTTGTCCCTCTGTTGATCGAGTCCAGATAGGGTTGGAGCTCTTTATCTGCTTTATGCTAGACCTTAATTTGCTATGTTAGGTTGGGTCTCACTAAAACGTTAGCCAGCAAGCATTTCTCCCTCTTGTCCATCTTAAGGTCCACCTCCATTCTTCCCAACTATTGCAACAAGGGTAAGTAGCTTGTCTTTATTTGCGTCGCCTCAGTTTGGTACTTGTGACTTAGGGAATTTGCCATTACATTGGCCTTTCCAGGGTGATACCCTATCACAAGGTCATAGTCCTTAACCAATTACAGTCATCTCCTCTGGCGGAGGTTCAACTCCTTCTGATTTAGGAAGTATTTAAGACTCTTGTGATCAGTGTATATCCTACACTTAACCCCGTATAGGTAGTGTTGCCAAATCTTTAGGGCGAACACTATTACAGCTAATTCCAAGTCATGGGAGGGTAATTCTGCTCATGTACCATAAGTTGTCGCAAGGCGTATGCGATAACCTTTCCTTGTTGCATTAGTACACATCCGAGTCCTTGTCCGGATGCATCACTATAGACGGTGTACTCCCCTACACTTGGGTTAGGAAGGGAGAGTACAAGTGCGGTTGTCAAACGAGTCTTCAACTCCAAGAAAGATTTCTCACAACTCTCATCCCATTTATACTCTATTCCTTTCCTAGTGAGACGAGTCAAAGGGGCAGCTATCTTAGAGAAATCCTACACAAATCGTCTGTAGTATCCCGCCAAAACTAAGAAACTTCATATCTCCAAGGGCTTCCTAGGTGCTTTCCAATTGGATATGGCATCCACCTTTGATGGGTCTACATTAACTCCATCTTTGGACACTATATGTCCTAAGAACCCTACCTCCTACAACCAGAACTCACACCTGGAGAATTTTGCATATAAGCAGTTTTCCTGTAATATCTCCAAGGTGATCGCCAGATGTTCTTCGTGCTCCAGCCTAGTTCATGAGTATATAAGAATGTCATCTATAAATATTTTCACGAACTTTTCCAAGTGTGGCTGGAACACTTGGTTCATTAAATCCATGAAGGCTGCAAGGGCATTTGTCAAGCCAAATAGCACCACCGTAAACTCATAATGTCCGTATAGGGACCGAAATATGATCTTAGGAATATCTTCCTCTTGGATTCTGAGTTGGTGATAGCCTGATTGAAGGTCTATCTTGGAAAAGTAGGCTGCTCCTTTTAGTTGGTCAAGCAGGTCATCAATTCGTGGAAGTGGATACTTGTTCTTGATGATGACCTAGTTCAATTTCCTATAATCTATGCATAGTCTCACGCTCCCATCCTTTTTCTTTACGAATAGGATTGGTGCACCCTATGGAGACTGACTAGAACGTATGAAGTCCTCCTCCAACAGCTCGTCCAGTTGCTCCTTCAATTCCTTCAGTTCTGTTGGAGCCATGCGATAAAGGGCTTGGGATATGGGGTTTGTTCCTGGGATAATCTCTATGGTGAACTCCAATTGTTAGCTTGGGGGTAATCTAGGTAATTCTTCTGGGAATACATCTGGATAGTATTTAACTACCGGAATGTTTTCGGGTCCTTTCTCATCAGACTTCTTATTGATGATCATTGCCAGAAAAGCCCTACAACCTTTTTGTATCATCTTTTGGGCTTTTATATGGGACACCATCTATACTTCACTCTTCCTTCGGTCTCCTTGGAATTTCAGTCCTATTGTTTCAAGAGTGTGGAAGGTTACTATCTTCTTTCCACAGTCCATTCTAGCTTGATGGGTACTTAACCAATCCATTCCAAGGATTATTTCTACCTTCCTTAGAGGTAATGGAATCAAATCTACTTCTAGTTTAATTCCCCCAATTTTTATCTCACCTCTCTTCAACTATTTGTCCCTATTTAACCCTTCTCCTAAGGGTGTGAGGATGTTGAAACTTTGTCCTAGAGAGGTGAGTTCTATGGGTAGACTTGGGATTAGGTCCTCCATCATTAAAGATCTTTCTGCTCCCGAGTCGAAGAGGGCGTAGACTTTTCATCCCCATAAATGTACATACCTTGGTTGAAGAAACACATGTTTTTTGAAGAAAAGATTTCCTTTATTGAATGAAATTTCAAATTACAAGTTTTTCTTAATCTAGTTGGGAGGGTTTTGGGAAGTACCCACTTCGGTACTAGGGTCTTTTCTAGCCTCTTCATGAGTGTGGTTGTATACCCTAGCTGGAACTCTCATTGTGGCATCCTACCGAGGAGTCCTTGGGTTCCCTTGGGGTGGTCCAAGCGTATTTTGTTGCTTATTCTCCCTAAGAGTGGGGCATTCCTTTGCAAAGTGCCCCACTTGTCCACATTCAAAATAGGACAAACAAGCTCTCTCATGGTACTTTTGGCACCTAGGACAGCGAGGGTTTCCTTGTGGTAGGGTGGGGATCACTCTTGGTGGTGGTATGTCTTTTCTCTTTTGGAAACCCACCTTGTTTCCCCATCTTGGACCATTTTGTTCCTTCTGTCCTCCATGACGGCTTTGGCCCTTGTCCTCCTTCCGGGTTGTCTACTCCATTCAGCGGCGTTGGGTCTGTACCGGTTGCTCACATTCATGAGTCATACTGATCACTGCCACCAAATTCGTGGGGTGTCCTAATACTCCCATCTAATCATGTATGTCCATGTTGAGACCGTCCACAAATCTCTGGCATATATCTGTCGGTCCAGTCAGGTCAGGGGCAAAGGGTCTTAACTCATTGAATCTAGTTTCATACTCTGATATACAGTTAAGCCCTTGTCGGAGTTGGAGGAAATCCTGCTTCTTCTCATTAATTAGATAAGGAGTCAAGTACTACTCCGTGTACCTCTCCTCAAACTATTCCCAGGTGGGTGTGGAGTTATGCAGGTTTCGAACATTATCCCAGCATCTTTTGCCGCTACCTTCTAGGAAAAATTCTGTCAAGATCACCATGTCCTTTGGTGATATCTTGTCTATCCCCATTAGATTCTTAATGTTGGCCAGCCAATCCATGGCAGCTCCAACATCCTTCTCTCCAAGGAAAGGCTTACACCCTAGTTGACGGAGAGTTTTGAGATATTTGGGGTTGTCAACTCAAGGTGGATGGTTAATAGGAGGAGGATGAGATTGTACTTCCTCCAGATCAGCTCAAGAGTTGGTGTCTGCCTCATGGATGAGGTTAAGTCATCCAAATACTCAAGTGAACTCCTCATACAAACTCTAGTATTCTGAGCATAGTCTAGGTGGGGTTGTTTGGGCTTCTTGGGGAGTTTCCACAGGAAGGGGTGGTTGGGCAATGTTAGAGACTACGACTCCAGTTCTCTTGGTTCCTTTCTTGGGAGTCATCTGAAATTTTAAAATTATTCCTATTAGTTACTATGTTATATAGTCTTGATAATGTATTTGAGGAAACAGGCTCTGAAACCACTCAAGTTGTCATGCCCCGACCCGGTTTGGTCGAATCCCCGTGAGCAACCTACCACTCTCTCGGTTTATTAAGGGATTTCCCCTTCTCTAAACTGCGAGTGGTAAGGCGTCCTTTTCACCTGTATCTTTCCTAGAATAATATTAATCAAAACTGAATATATTAAACCTTACATACCTGTCTTGCAAGTTCAACTACAGGAAAATCTTTAAGTGGATTTTCCCTTGGTTACTTGAAAAGGGGTAAAGGAAGGGGGTGAGTTCGACAACTCAGTGATGTTGGGAGAGAGTTTTCATAATCAAAACATCTTTAATCGGAGGGTGCCAAACTCCTTATTTTCTTTAAGAAAATTCTATTCTCAAATTCTGGTTTTTCAAACCTTTTTCCTCATTTCCACATCAGGTGTGTTTAACAATCAACACATGTCCTTCATCAGGAAGGGAATCACACATTCGCAGGGCAGCACGTCCACTACACCTAGTTGTGGTGTTGGAGCAACTTTACCGGCCACCTAGATAGAAGCATGTCCACTTCTACCCTAGGTATGAGTAGATGTTCACGACATCCGACCCCCAAACCCGAAATCAACTTTGTGTCTGAATGAGGACAAAGACCTGATTCCGACCCCACCCCAACCTCATGCGCATGAAGTTACGTCGAGCTTCTCTGACTGCTAACATGACAAACTACCCTTATCTTCACCATGTCGTCTAGTAGCCCCTAAGACGCATCACTACCCCTCTTGGGCATCTTGATGGTCTCGTACCTCAAGTGCATGCACAAACAATAGTTTTCCACAAAGCCATTATCTTTGGTGCCATTGGTCCAATGGCCCCGACCCTCAACTCGACCTACAGCTGTTTGTCTAGGTCGGTCCGTCGACCTTGCCCTAACGCACTACCGCTAGTCCATTGAGTATGTCGGTCCTGTCTTGGTACCATGACGAAATCACATAATTCATTCATTAAAAATTCTCATGGCTTTAACATATCATGTTTGTTTACGAGTTCCTGCTCGTGCCAACTCGCCTTGGGCCCACTATACGTGATTATAAAAAATCGGGCATTTTAGCCCACAAGTTCCAAAACTGAGGCCTCTAGCCTATCTGAGCTGTTCTAGCTCTCATCAAGAAGGTCTCACTAAAATTTTAAGCATTGACACAAAGTTAGCGGAGAACACTTCTAACAAAAATAATATTTTAATTCATCACACCAACTGGGTGTGATGACCTCTCCACTTACAACCAGTAAGCGAGTTTTCTCCTTCATTGTCGAAAGTCCATCAAACCAATCGGGTATGATCTCTCTACTTACAATTGGTAAGTAGCTTTTAAACTTAGTTCTCACATCATTCCAACCGAGTGTGATGTTAAAATCCCACATACAAGTTGTTTTTCATTTTGTAAGTACTCATCATCCCAACCGGGTATGATGTGAATAGGCCCACTCACCCAATAACTGAAGTGTACTCTTCTTTAATCGGTTTCCGTATCCATACTAGCTTGTCCTTGTTGGCGTTCCGATCCCTCATGTTGCTACACGATTTGGACATCCTTATCTATTAATATTTGGCATGACAACCTTCATTTTCTCACGTATGAATGACTAGGATAAAATTTTCCAATTAATTGCACTTAGGTCCCTAAAGTTCATTTTCCTTGACTTTAGGTCCCTAATGCTAATGTTTTTCCAAATTGAGTCCCGAAACTTCCAAAAATCACTTTGGATCCTCAATTTACTTAAAATTGTTTAAGGGGTTCAAGTTTTCCAAATTTCCAATTTGGTCCCCAACTTTTAAAAAATTACCATTTTGCCCCTAGTTTACAAAAATGGCAATTTGACCCCAATTATTTTAAAAAATTGACCGATTGGTTCTACAACATCTTTTCCATGGCCAATTGGCCCTCAATTTTTGGAAATTGTAATTTAGTCCCTCAATTTTATGAAATACCCAAATTTCGCCAAAATTTTCCCTAATTTCCCCCTTTAAAACTGGTTGAATTTGATTTCATCAAATTGACCATTAAATTGGGGTTGGTTGCTAAAAATTGAAGGTATGGATCAGTTCCTACACTTCCATATGATTGAACTGAGCTTTGAACTACATCATTTCGGTCCAAATTGAGCTCAAATGGAGCAACACCGAAAAATTGAGCGTAGATAGAGAAAGATTTGAAAGCTTACCGTCGGAGGAGCGGTGGTCTGATTTCTCTATCGAGGAAGGTAGCTCTCTTCTTGAGATATCTTCTAAGATCAAGAATTCCTACAATTGACCTCGAACCGAGGGAGCATTTTGTGAGTGAAATTCTGTAGTTTCTCTCTATAACTCCACTGTGCAACGATTGAGGAGGGCTGAATTGGCTTACCTTTTAGCTTAGTTAAGGTCGTCTAAGGGCTGTTGGGATGTTGGGAGAGCTTGGTTTGGCATGAGTAGGGTTGAATTCAGTCGATTTCAACTTGGTCAAAATAGGGCAGTTTTAGTCCATCGGAGCTACCTCACTAGTTGATTACGTCGGCGCTTCTTCGATGGTCCTTAGATCGAACGGAAGTTGCTATCAGATAGCTGACTTCCCCTGGAGTCTAAAGAACTCAAATCGGTTCAATCTAGTTTAGGTCCGATTCACCTGAACCAGTCTAGTTTCTTTTCCATTTTGTCCCAAAGTCTTTTTCCATGACTTTTATGACTATTTAGATCACTTGTGATTTATAAATTTTCCCAATTTTCCCTTTCTCTATCAGTTAAGGTTTAGAAATCGATTCAATTTTCTCTTTGGAAATGGTCGGTTCTTTTCTTGGTTTTTCTTATTATAAAATGACGGGGTTTATAGAGAAATTCCTATAATAAGTTGAGTACGGCAAGAAACTACCTCCATGAATGAATAAAGGCCATTTTTCTTTATTTAAAAGTTAGTTTTCCCCCTGTTAACGACAAGTACAACTAACATATTGGAGTATACCAGGACACGGGGTAATAGATTGAGAGAAGGTCACCTAAGGAAGCAGACTATATGTCACCTCTAGTTAACACTAACCCTAAGATAGCCAACCTAAATAGTTCCCCCACAAGAACTAGGAAACGCAGAGTAACAAGGCAACAAGACTAGACAAAAGACTAGGATGGAAGTTTCTAGAAAGGAACAAAAAGCCTACCTAGAAAGGGAGTCATTAGAAAGGACATACCCTAACCAAGGATAAGGGAAAAGGAAAGAGTGTGCTTATAAGGGGTCCAGTATAAGGGAAGTGATACTTCTACGGAGTAAAATAATAGAATCAATCTAGGGAAAGGGAAGGAAGCCTTAAAATATGCGGGAGAAGTGGGAGGAAAGCCTAAGGATCATAAGGAATTGAGCAAGCCCTCATACAGGAGTTAAGAAACCAAGAGAAATTGAGTTGCCTCTAAGAAGAACAAGTTGAATGAAAGACAACAAAGAAGAGAGGAAAGGTACAAGGGAAGTACACCTAGAACCCCCACAAAAAGGGCAAACGCGGAAAACATCCTCCGACAACTCTAGGGTAGGACATGGTAAGAGTGAAGAGGAGAAGAAATGTGCTAGGAAAAGGAAATCTGGAGGGATGTATAGGACTAAGTACCCCTTGAAGGGACCATTGATGGGTGGTTGGACATAACGTAGAGTGCTAGGAACCAACCCATAATTAAGAGCTCCTTGAAGTAAGGATAAGGAACACAAAGGCGAATTGGAGGATAGGGAATGATTAAGGATGGATAACCATACCAATATCAAAAGGGTGTAAGAAAGGAAAGAAGGAAAAGACTTCAAGGAGCATTAGGGAGATTGAACGTGAAAATCCAAGGATGGAAGTCCCTAAGAAAAATAATAAAAGTAGGAAGTGAGACCATAAAAAAGAAATTTCCAAGCTAAGGAATCGACATGTGAATCATAAGAGGTTTAACCCAAAATAAAGAACCTCAAAAGGGGAATAAGTGGTTAAGGATGTCTTGGGATGGCATATAAACCCCGCTCGTTGGAGTTAAGGAAAACCAAAAAAAGAACCGGTCTTACTAAGAGAGAAAATCGAATCGGTTCATAAGTTCATTACTAGGGAACGAGCAAGTTGGAGGAATTTTAACTTCCAAGTGACCCAAAGAGGTTCCTAAACCTTGGAAAGGAAGGATAGGACAAAATGAGAGAGAGAAACCGAACCGGTTTGGGTGAACCGTATCTGAACTGGATTGAACTGACTTAAGAAGCCAAGCCAGTTTATGAACTGAAGCCCATAGAGAGGGGGCAAACCGAGAAATTTAGGGACCCCGAATGACCTAATGAGTCCCAAAAGTCATGAAAAAGGACTTTAGGATGAGTAGGAGATGAAAAATAAACCGGTTGAGGTGAACCGGATCGAACCGGTTTGAACCACTATTGAACCGAATGCTAAATTCATTTTTCTAGGTGGCCTAAAAATTCAAATTTGAGATTTGAGGCCACCATTAGATAGAAAATGAATTTAGATAAATTTAGAAATTTTTAAATTTGAAAAATTCGGTCAAATCGGGGGTGAAACAGCTAGTTTAAGCTTTGAACCCGGTTCGTACCGGTCTGGTCTGGTTCGAAATAGTGTCGTCTTCTTCCTTCAGATGACAGTACTGTTTACTCGCCGAAAAATTGAAGTAGCATCGGTGAAGAAGAAACGTCTCCGTTCAATATGCTTCAGGCCATTAATGTCTATCATAAAGGTGCCAAACGGATGGCCGACGAGTACCCGAGCTCCCTATATAAAGAGGCCCTCTCCATTCATCCTCTCCACAACTGAAAAGCTCAAACTCTCTCAGCTGCTTAGTTTTCCGGTGAATCTCGAACCAAAGATCTAATATAGGGTCATTTCTAAGCCAAAGAAGGTGAGGTCAGGTTCCTTAGAATTGGGGAGAAGTAAGCTACACTGTGGTAACATCCATTCGTTTCGAGAGTCGTCGGAGAAGCGCTAGCATGATCAAACAGTGAATCAACTCCGACGGACCAAAGCTACCCTATTTCGGCCGAGTTGTAATCGGCAATTTCGAGCCCTCCTCATGCCAAACCAAGCCCTCCCAACACTTCCTTAGCCCTTCCACGACCAAATTAGGACCGAAAGGTAAGCCAATTCGGCTCACCTCTGCAATTTTCGATCAGTGTTAGAGAGAGAGTCGGTCGAATTTTAATGATAGAATTCTAATCCAATTCGACATCAATTGATGTCATTCTTGATCCCAGGAGAAACCTCAAGAGGAGAGCTACCTGCTCAGAAAGCTCAGACTGTCGCGCTCTCACTGGTGAGCAATCGAAGCTTTCTCTCTCTACAGTCTATTTTCCAGCGAAGCTCTGTTTGAACTCGTTCCGGTGTTAAAACTTACTATTCAAAGTTCTATGGAATCATATAAACATGTACAAACTCCATTTCAACTTCAATTTCAACAATTAGAGGTGTTTGATCGGTAAAATTTGATGAAATCAAATTCAATTATGTTAGTGAGTTTAAATTGGGGGAAATTTTGGGGAAATTGAGGATTTTCAAAAATTTGAAGGACCAAAAAGCAATTTTCTAAAATTGAGGGTCAATTGGGCATGATAAGAATGTTAGAGGGCCAATTGAGGAATTTTAGAATTTTTGGGGTGAAATTTACCACTTTTTTAAAGGAAGGACAAAATGGTAATTTTGGAAAAGTTGGGGGATCAAATTGGAAATTTGGGAAATTTAAACCCCTTTTTGGGAATTTGAATAAATTGAGGTCCTAAGATAAATTTTGAAAGTTTCGGGACTCAAATTGAGGAAAATTGGCATTAGGGACTCAAAGTTAAAGAAAAATAACTTTAGGGAGCTAATTGCAGATAAATAGAAAGATTGGTTTTCTCATTCATTTAGAATGAATGAAGGCTATTAGGCTAAAGAATATTGAACAACTATGTTCATTTCATGTAGAAAAATGAGACATCGGGAACGCCAGCTAAAGTTAAGATTGCTAGTGACGGAAACCAACTAAGTGGGATTTCACTGCACGATCGGGTGAGTAGGATTTTATATCATACCCAGTTGAGGATGATAAGTACCTCAAAATGAAAACCCACTACTTAGTGGTATTTTAAACATCACAACTTAGAGGAGTGATGTGAAAATCCCGCGAAAAAACTACTTACTTGGCCACCTTAGAGGTTGGGTTAACTCGGAATTTTCCCTTACCCTTTACTTCGATCTTTACCAGCCTACTCCTATTTCCGTTAGTTGTATTTATCAAGAGACTAGAATTTAAGGAAAAATCGCACTTTTATTCATGTAGGAAATAGTTTCTTGCAATTCTTGTCTTATTACAAAGATTTTCTACCCCTAGTCCCTTGGGGTCATAGGCTAGAGTTAGCCTTGGAATGGTTGTGGGATTCGTGATTAGATAACTCTAAAGAACTAGTTGGAGTCCATCTGTATTCCCTTATGGGATGAACTTCATGTATGGCCTCCAGTCCGTACCGCCTCAATACCTTAGCCTCTCACTCATATGTCCACTTCATCCATTGAGAGAGATTGAAGCTGGACTAAGTAGGTGGCAGTACTTGGTGGACTTTCATGAAGGTGGCATACGCATCCTAGTAGTTGTCCCAAACCTCCTTCTTAGTGGGACATCTCTCTTGTTGTTGTGGGGCTGGAGGAGGTGTTGGGCTATTGGAGGAAGGAACAAGTTCCTCTTGCTTGGGAGGAGAGTATGTAATGCCTTCTAGTTCTAGTATGACTCCCACGAGTTTTTGGTAATCCTTCACCATATCTTTGGGCACTCTCTTCTGACCCTTTAGGAACCGTTGAACATCTACCTCCCTGGGGCTAGGCATCTTTTTCACGGTCAGGTGTGGAGGATTGGATTTCATGGCGAACATTCTAGGGATTCTCCTTCCTACACGACAGTTAAAGTTTTATTATTGCCAAGGCCTAGTATTGATAATGTTTTAAGAGAACTTAGCTCTGATACCACTCAAGTTGTCACGCTCGAACCTAGTTTGTTCAGATCCCCGTGATCAACCCACTGCTCCCTTGGTTCTAGAAGTGTTTCACCCTTTATTTAATCAAGGGGAGTAAGGCAAATTTCAACTGTGTTCCCTAGAATAAGATATATCAATAAAAATGCAAGCATAAAAGAATAAGCATACTTGATAGAGGGTAAATCCTGGTGTTATCACTAGTCATTTCTCTAATCTTGAAAAGGGATAGAAAAGTTGGGTGAGTTTCTACAACTTAGTGAATGGGAGTTTGAAACATGTGTTTCTATAAAGTAGTTTGAAGTGGAGTGTGTCAGACTCCTTATTTTCTTTAAAACCATTCTTTCCTTGAATTTCCTATTATTTAAAACCAATTTCCTAACAATTGGTGTCATTAACAATCAACATGCGCCATTCATCATGAAGGGATCAAACATTCGCAGGGCAGCCTATCCAATGCACTCACTTGTGGCATCGGAGCAACTTTACCGGCCACTTAGATAGAAGTCCATCCACTTCTACCCTGGGAATGAGTTGATGTTCGCGACATCCGACCCTCAAACCTAAAAAGCTACTCCGTGTCCGTATGAGGATAGAGACCTCATCCCGACCCCACCAAAATCTCATGCGCATGAAGCTAGGTCAAGCTTCCCTAACTACTGGCATAACAATCTGCCTTTATCTCCACCATATCATCTAGTAGCCCCTATGATGTATCATTACCCCTCTTGGGCATCTTGATGGTCCTAAACCTCAGTGCAAGCACAAACAATAATTTTACATAAGCCATTAATCTATAGTGTCACTCGTCCAATGGCCCTGGCCCTCAAATCGACGGGCAACTGTTTGTCTAGACCGGTCCGTTGACTGGGTCTTGTCGCACTGCCTCTAGTCAATCGAGTATGTCGGTTCTGTCTTGGTACTATGGCCAAATCACCATTCGTTCAATATAAGTTTTCATGGCTTATTATCATGTTTGTTTACGAGCTCCTGCTCGTGCCAACTAACCTTGGGCCAACTGTACAAGATTTTCAAAATCGAGCATTCTATCCTCCCCCCAAGTTCCAAAATCAAGGCCTCTAGCTTTTCTAAGCTATTTGAGCTCTCGTCAAGAAGGTCTCCCAAAATTTTTAAGTAGTGGCACATAGTTAGGGGTGAGCACTTCTGACAAAATGACTTTTCACTCGTCTATCACACCAACCGAGTGTGATGACATCTCCGCTTACAACCGATAAACTATTTTTCCACTTCCTTCCAAGAAGTTCATCATACTAACCAGGTATGATCTACTTACAACTGATAAGTAGTTTTTCCACATAGTTTCCATATCACTCCAACTAGGTGTGATGTTAAAATTCCACATAATAGTGATTTTTCATTTTTGAGATACTCATCATCCTAACCGGGTATGACGAAAAAGTCTCACTCACCCGATAAGTGGTGTAATCTTCTTAATTAGTTTTTTGCCACTACGCGAGCTAATCCTGCTGGTGCTCTGGTCCTTCATGTTCCAATACGGTTTTGGACATCCTTGTTTATTAACATTTGTCATAATGGCCTACGTGCCTCACTTATTAACAAAATGCCCAAACTTTTAATTATTTAAATTAAGGTCCCTAAATTTCTTTTTTATTTTAACTTTAGGTCCAAAGAACAATTTTTTCCAAATTGACTCCTAAAACTTTCAAAATTTCACTTTAGGTCCTCAATTTATCCAAAATCCCAAAAAGGGTTCAAGCTTCTCAAATTTCCAATTTGGTCCCCAACTTTTCAAAAATTACCATTTTGCCCATACTTTACAAAATGGCAATTTGATCCCAATAATTCAAAAAATTAACCAACTGGCACTCTAACATCTTTTTCATGGTCAATTGGCCCTCAATTTTAGGAAATTGCACTTTGGTCCCTCAATTTTTTGAAATCCCCAATTTCACCCAAAAGTTTTCCTCACTTCCCCCTATCAAACACGATGAATTTGATTTTATCAAATTGACCAATCAATCGAGGTTAATTGTTGAAATTGACGGTAAAATTGAGTTCCTACACATCCATATGATTCAATTGAGCATTGAATCACATGAATTGATGCCGAGACGAGCTCAAACGGAACTTCGCCGTAAAATTGGACTTAGAGGGAGAAAGCTTCGAAAGATTACCGTTGGGAGTGCGACAGTCTGTGCTTTCAATCAGTGAAGGTAGCTCTCATCTTGAGGTTCCTCCTAGGATCAAGAATCACCTCAATTAATGTCAAATTGAAGGAGAATTCAATTAGTAAAGTTTCGCCAGTTCTCTCTCTAACACTGATCGGAAATTATAGAGGGGAGCCAAATCAGCATACCTTTCCACTCTAATTCGGTTGTACAAGGTTGAAGAAGTGTTGGGAGAGCTTGGTTTAGCCTCAGAAGTGCTCAATTTGGCCATTTTCAGCTCGACAAAGATAGGGCAGCTTCAATTCGCTAAAACTGCTTCACTATTTGATTATGCCGACGCTTCTCCGACAATCCTCGGATCGAATGGTGACCACCATCGGGTAGTTGAGTTCTCCCCGAATCTAAGGAACCCGACCTCACCTACTTTGGCTTAGAAAAACCACTATGTTAGAGCTTTGATTTGAGCTTCATTGGAAAACTGAGTAGCTAAGAGAGAGTGAAGTTTTTAGATATGTTGAGGATGAATGGGGCGGGTTCTTTATAAAGGCAACTCGGGGACTCTCCGACTGTCCGTTTGACACCTTAATTACACTCAGTGATGGCCTAAAATTTCCTGAATGAAAACGTTTCCTTTCCTTCGATGCTGTTCAATTTTTCAGTGAGTGAACAATGTTGTTATCTGAAGGAAGAAGATGGTACTGTTCTGAATCAGACCGGACTAGTCCGAACCGAGTTCAATGCTTAAACCAACTGGTTCAAGCCTGATTTGACAAAGTTTCTAAAAATTAAAAATTTCTAAATTCATTATCTTTCCAATTTGAATATTTAAGCCAACTAGAAAAATGAATTTAGCATCCGCTTCAATGTTGGTTCAAACCGGTCCAAACTGGTTCAGATCTAATTCACCTAAACCAGCCTGGTTTTCTCTCACAAATTGTCCTAAAGTCCTTTTCCAAGGTTTTTATGAC
The DNA here is from genome assembly GCA_030064435.1 of Trapa incisa. NCBI lineage: Eukaryota > Viridiplantae > Streptophyta > Magnoliopsida > Myrtales > Lythraceae > Trapa > Trapa incisa. Next base: position 9,067,819 of record CM057777.1, on the reverse strand, counting down.
TCTTTAGGTCACTCAGGAGTTGTAAATTTCACAATTTACCCATTCTCTAATGGTTGGGGTTCGTGAACCGGTTCAATTTTTTCCTCACTCGGGTTGACCTGTTCTTTCCCAATTTTTCTTATCTCCAAAGGACGGGGTTTACACCAACCTTGGCTTTGCGGGTATCACACACAATTACCCATTATTAAGACTTTTAATAGTTCATATCATGCTTATTCTGAACAGGTCCATACCCATGTCCATCGGCCTTGGGCCAACTTGTATCATCGCACCTAAGCCTCAGAATTAGCTCCTAAATGTTTTAAGAAGAGATACCCAGTCAGGGGAGGCTAATTATGAGAAAATCATGTTTTGAAGCAAAACCATCGTCCCAATCAAAACCGATGTTGTAGGTTTCCCACTCACCCGGTAATAGCGACGTGGTCATCCCAGTGAGACCTCGCTCTGTGATGCGCTTCCTTATGCCAGTACTTGGGCAATCCACTCCTACACGATATGAATATCCATATTAAGAGTATTGACATAAGAGGCCACATACTTTCAAGTATTTTGTGCATAGGTCCTCACATTATGCCTTAATTGCATTTGGGTCCTTAATGTTTACAATTTTTATATTTAGGTCCCAATACAACCCTTAATTTCATTTAAGCCTTGAGGATTTCCAGTTATCCTTCTTGGGTCCTTAAGTTTTCCAAAACCCCCAATTGGCCCTCAATTTTTCCAAAATTGCCATTTGGTCCTCAATTTCCTAAAAATTATGCAATTGGACCTCAATTGGGAGTTATTTTCATGAAAATGCCCCTAATTTCCTTAAATTACAATTCTAACCCCAATTTTCCAAAAATCCCCAAATTGCCAAAATTTTCAAAAATTCCAATTTGGCCCCCGAATCACAATTTCATTCAATTGATCCCAAAACTCTGTAATTGCCACCATTTATGGTCTAAATAGTCTCCCATATGTCTCCCTCATCATTTTAAGCCTTGTACCACTTCATTTGTCTCAGAAATGAGCTCAAATGAAGCTTCGCCCAAAAATGCTATATAGAGAGAGAAAGCTTCGATATCTTTCCGGAGAGGGTCCGGTGACTGGAGCATTTGCCATCACAGAGTTGCTCTCTTTGTGAGGATCTTTCCTTGATCAAACCACACCTCAATTGGTGGCCTCAGTAGTGTGAATTTCTCAAATTAACTTTTTGCATAAATGCATTGTGAACAATGTTTTCTTGCGAGGGGTGGCGGAGGCAACTTACCCGTTTAGCTCAGGAGAAGGTTGGGGCACCTCTAAGTGGTGTTTGGTGAGCTTGATTTGGTCAAAATTAGCCTGGGGTGGCTCGACTTGAGCTTTAGTGGTTTGGGTTGCTGCCTGGTCGAGGAGTGGCAACACTGTTTGAGCTTACGCACTCTTCTTTGGTGGTCCTCAAGCTGGAAGGAGGGTGCAACTGGGTAGAGGACTTCCTCTTGGTTGCAGGGGTACGGAATGTAGCTTTAGATGTTGAGAAAAAGCTCGCTGTCAGAGCTCTGGTTTGGTGCTCGCCAAAAACTAGGACATTTCACCTTCTTCGCTCAATTTCAGGATGCTAAGAATGAATGGAGGGGTGCTCTTTATATAGGGAGCTCGACAACTATCCAGCTACCAGCCGATGTAGAACTCAGATCCGACTAGCTGTCGGCAGTCATACCGGAGCTCTTCTTGAGTTGCTAGAGGAATAGGCCTCCCTCTCTCTAACCTTTCTGTGAACAGTCCAAGGAAGACAAAGATGGCGTGGTAGGCGTGCCATGTCAATGGTGGCGTAGATACCTCAATCTACACAACTAACTTAGTAGGGGTAGGTAGCTGGTCCTCATCGATACTACTCTCATGTGGTACTTGCAGCTGAGCGCATCTACTACCACGGTTGGCCTTACTGGGGCGGTACTCGATTGTCAGGTCGTAGTCTTTTACCAACTCCAGCCACCTCTGCTGCCGTAGGTTGAGTTCCTTTTGGATTAGGAAGTATTTTAGGCTCTTGTGGTCAATGTATATGCGACATTTTACTCCATAGAAATAGTGACATTAAATCTTGAGGGTGAACACTATTGCTGCCAACTCGAGGTCATGGGTAGGGTAGTTCTTCTCGTGGGGCTTCAATTGTCAAGAGGCATATGCAATGACCCTTCCATGCTGCATTAGGACACATTTCAATCCTTGTTCGAATGCATCACTTTACATCATACACTCCCATGCATCTAAGTCAGGTAAGGCCAGCAATAGAGCCATCATCAATCGGGACTTGAGCTCCTGGAATGACTCCTCACACTTAGCATCCCACTTTTAATCAACTCCTTTCCTTGTGAGACGAGTTAACAGAGCTGCAATTTTGGAAAAATCCTCCATGAACTTTCATTAGTTTCCAGATACGAGAGAGTTTCCTAAGAAGGTCTAGAACTAAGGTCTCCTAATGAAGGATTGCTTTGCCCTTGAATCGAAGATAGTGTATCTCTCCTTCCCAAATATTTTGCATGTAACCTGAGTGATATTTAATAGAACTTTTGAGAGAAAGCATTTTATCAAATCGGGAAAAAGGGACTACAGGACTTGGTACTATAGACTAGGTTTAAAGGGGTGGTTGGGACGTACCAGCCACTATGCTGGGGTCCTTCAAAGTTTCTTCTTGGTTGAGGTTGTAGACCTAGGCCGGTACTCATGTGGGTGCCTTCATTCCTCCATTGGGTGCACTCAAAACTTTTGGTGGTGGTTGGGGGTGTTCCCCTGTAGCATCAGGCAATTTCTTATGTAGTGCCCGAGCTGCCCACATCCAAAGCACGTTGGCCATGTCCCTTAATGATTCCTCTAGCACCTGGGGCAGTAGGGGCCCTTCCTATGAGGGGGTGCATTAACCTCCCTTTGGGCGTAACCCTCCTTCCTTCTTGGGAACCTTGGTCGGTTTCCCCACCGCGGCCTACCTTGTTCCTTCTAGCCTCCTTTGCTACCTTGGCCCTTTTCTTTCCTTCGCTCGTTCAACTCTATCCAGTAGCGTCTTGTTTGGACTAGCCACTCGCACTCATGGGCCATGTTGACGATGTTATCCAAATTGGTGGGGCGTCCTAATACACCCATCTAGTCTCTCACGTCCATATTGAGACCATTGATAAACTTTTGGCAGATGTGTGTCGATCCCACCAAGTCGGGGGGCGAAGGGTCTCAACTCATTAAATTTGGTCTCATATTCTAAGACCGTGCTTGCTCCTTGTCATATCCTGAAGAACACCATCTTCTTCTCGTTGATTAAGTGGGGAGCTAGGTACTCCTCTGAGTACCTCTCTTCGAACTCCTCCCAGGTAGGGGTGACGGGGAAGAGGCTCCTCACGTTGTCCTACCACCTCTTCACGTTGGACTCCAGAAAGAACTCAGCCACCATTACGATCTCCTCCAGGAGCATCCTTATGATCTCCATGAATTTCTTGAGGCTAGCTAGCTAATCCATGGCTGCCCTAGCATCCTTCTCTCCTTTGAATGGTTTGCACCCAAGTTGTCGGAGTGTCTTCAGGTACTTAGGGATGTCGTAGAGGGGTAGGGTAGGCACAAAAGTGGACTGGGATTATACCTCTTTAGGTTAGGTTTGGGACTCAGTGTCTAGGTGGGGTTTGTTGCTGAGGTGGGGTTCTTTCAACACCCTAGTAAATTCTTCGTACAGTCATTGGTGTTCGGAGTTGAGACCTTGGGGGGTGAGTTGTGCCCTCGGGGATTCTTCCTATGAGAGAGGGTTGCCGGCGGAATCTATGATTGCTGCCCTTGTTCTCTTGGCTACCCTTTTTGGTGCCATAGCTGGTTTAAGATTTTTTTATTAGTGTTTAGGTTATAAAGTTTTGATAATGCATTCAGGAAAACATAGGCTCTAAGTTGTCATGCCCTGACCTAGTTTGGTTGAAGCCTTGTGATCAACCCGCCACTCTCTCGAACTTTGAGGAGGGATTCCTCCTTGGGATCAAGAAGAGTTAGGCATAGTACTTGTCATGTCTTCCCAGAATAACATTAAACAAAACTGAAAATTTAATTCTTACTTGGTTCAAGTCATGGCGAGGAAAAGTTCTCGCGAAGTTCTCTTCCTTCCTAAAAATGTTTAGAGGGAGGGAGTGAGTTCCATGACTCAATGAGTTGGAGAAATATTAAGATGCATTTAGTTAGGTATCATCAAGTTTATGGTATTTTCACTTTCTACCCCTTCTCGGGTTGGCAAACAATCACACGCCCTTCTTATCATAGAAAGGGATCACATGTTTGCATCATGGTCCCCGACCGCTCCACATGTGGACTAGAGCGCCTTTATCGTCCACCCTAATAGAGGTTAACAACCTCTACCCCGAGTTTGAGTGGACCTTGCTCATCCCACCCTCAAACCTCAATCACACTTCATGTCTACTTTGTGGGAGGAAACCTCTTTCCCCCTGCTACCTCAGTCTCAATGCATAGGAAGCTCCCACAGCTTCTCGACATATTGGATGACATACCGCCCTTATGCTCCTTGGGCCGTCCAATAGCCCTTGGTACCACCACTTCCTCCTACCGGGTGTCCTAATGGCCCCGCATCACATTTGCTTACACAATCAGGAGTCTTTTCATTCATAGCCGTCATATTTGGCCCTCTAGTTCAACGGTATGCTGGCTTGGTTTTAGCCCACGCATACCAGCCAAACATGTTTAACGACAAGGGCTTCGGCTTAGTAGCTATTTTTGTCCCAACAAGCCCAACATCCCAACCTTGGCTTGATGGGTATCACACACAATTACCCATTATTAGGACTTTTAGCAATTTATATCATGCTTATTTTGAATGGGTCCATACACATGTCCATCAACCTTGGGCCCATTTGTATCACCACGCTTAAGCCTTGGAATTAGCTTTCAAATGTTTTAAGCAGAGTCATCCAGTTAGGGGAGGCTAATTATGAGAAAATCATTTTTAGAAGAAAAACCATCGTACCAATCAGAACCCATGTTGTAGGTTTTCCACTCACCCGATAATAGCGACGTGGTCATCCCGGTGAGACCCCTCTTCGTGAAGTGCTTCCTTGTGTCAGTACTTGGGCAATCCACTCCTACATGGTACAAATATCCATATCAGGAGGATCAGCATAATAGGACACATACTTTCTAGTATTTTATGCATAGGTTCTCAAATTATGCCTTAATTGCATTTGGGTCCTTATTATTTACCATTTTACATTTACGTCCCTATTCATCCCTTAATTTCAATTAAGCCCTAAGGATTTCCAATTATCCTTCTTGGGTCCTGAATTTTTCCAAAACCCCCAATTGGCTCTCAATTTTTCCAAAATTTTCATTTGGTCCTTAATTTCCCAAAAATTGCCAATTGACCCTTAATTTCTCAAAAATTCCCAATTGGTTTTCCATTTCATTCAATTTGCCCAATTGGACTTCAATTAGGAGTTAATTTCATGAAAATGCCCCTAATTTCTTTAAATTACAATTCGGCCCCCAATTTTCCAAAACTCCCCAAATTGTCCACTTTTCAAAAATTGTAATTTGGCCCCCGAATCACAATTTCGTTTAATTGATCCTCAAAACTCAGTTAATTTCCCCCATTTGTGATCTAAATCATCTTTCCTATGTCTCACTCTTCATTTTAAGCCTTAAACTACTTCATTTGGCTAACAAATGAGCTCAAATGAAGCCTCACTAGAAAATGTAGTCTAGAGAGAAAGTTTTTTTATATCTTACCGATGAGGGTCCGGTGACCGGACTTTTGCTGTTACTGAGTTTCTCTCTTCATGAGAATCCTTCCTATATCAAACCATGCCTCAATTGGTGGCTTGAGCAGTGTAAATTTCTCAGCTTAAGTTTTTATAGAAATATACTATGAACAGTGTTTTCTGGCAAGGGGCATTGGAGGGACTTGCCTTCTTAGCTCTAGGTGGAGTTTGGGGAGCTCGGTTTGGCTGAAATTGGTCTGGGGATGGCTCAACTTGAGCTTCAGTGGTTCGGGCTGCTGCCTGGTTGAGGAGTGGCATCACTATTTGAGCTTCCTCACTCTTCTCTAGTGGTACTCATGCTTGAAGGAGGGTGCAGCTGGGTAGAGAACATCATCCCAGTTCTAGGGGTATAAAATGTGGTTTCAAATGTTGAGAAAAAGAGTGATGTTAGAGCTCTGGTTTGTTGCTCACTAGAAACTAGGACATTTTACCTTCTTCGCTCGATTTCGAGATGTTGACAATGAATGGATGGATGCTCTTTATATGGGGAGCTCAACAACTATCGGGGATACAGGTCGGACTAGGACTCAGCCTCCGACTCGGTCGTCGATGGTCATACTGGAGCTCTTCCCAAGTCGCTAGAGGAATTGTTCTCCCTCTCTCTAACCTTTCTATCAACAGACCGAGGAAGACGATGATGATGTGGTTGAGGTGCCACGTGTCGCACTATGATTCGCTAGTTTTTCTAGCTTGACAATCTAACTCAACCATCGCATCAACCATTGACTGGTTGATTAGACACGTGGCAAACTTCCATTGGCTATTCGTGTTTGGGTGGCAAGCTGAACAATCGTTTGCTAACCATTGACCGTACACGTGGCAACCTCCCATTGGCTGCTCGTGGCTGCTAACTGGGTGCCGTTGACCGTTTACCGTCTAGACCATTGATCGGCCTTGTCATACCGTGTTTTTAGTAAATAGAAATTTCGGTCAGAAAATTTTCAGGAAATTGTATTATAAGTTTAAAATTCATTTGATATAATTGGAATAAATTTGATTTAAAATAAAATGAAAAGTATTGTTTTTAGAGAAATGAATAATTGGATGGAATCGAGCTAAGTCTGTTGAATTCAAGCGGATATTAAATATTATATATATAATTGTTAATTATATATATATATATATTGAAGAGATGTTTACATATAAAGGTTTATATATATACCTATACAAAATTAATTTCCATGCAAATATAAAGGAGAAAAGGATTTGAAAGTTGAGGTTATACCATTATCAAACAAATACACATATGATTTTATTAAGAGGTTCAAAGTATCAATATAATTATGTTATACAAAAAGGAATGAAACCATAGTCTACATGAGGAATTTAAATAACAATTTCACTCCATCATACTACTAAGTGAATGTCGATATAAAACATAGATTCATATAATGTTGAACCATAGAAAATAATAGTTGTGGAATTAAAAGGTTCCTAAAGAGCCTAGCATTGTGATAATCCAACCATACATATTTACAATTTTAATCTACCTTATCGAAATGGAATGGATAAATTAAATACCTAGTAAATTCCTTTAGATGAAAATAATGATATCATTATGTGAATTTGGTTTAGTATGAAACTATTATCACTTTTGAGTATTAGTCATACGCCCCTACCATAAATACCCATAAAGTAATACTCACATTCAATTATTAGAATTAATACCCATAAATACCTATCAATTTCCTAATTTAATGAGAATAACTTACAAAAATTAAGTATCATGAAGCACATAACAATTATTGGAATGAAGGGGAAAAACCATAGAATTTCCTAGATATCATTCCTTTGCCCAACCCATAAATTTATATAATGTCCTAGTTACTCAAATGGGTAATTGGTTATTAGTTTTAACGCTTAAAGATCATCTCTTCCTTCCTTTGTTTCCTGGTTATGGCTACCTTGCCTATCCCAATTGAATTATCGTCTCCTTTGCTATTGTCTCCTCATTCGCATGTTCTTTGGGTTTGGCTCTATACACGATCCTACCTTCCCTATTACATAGGCTTGCCTCTTATACGGAGGTTAGAGTACCTTGACCTCTTTGCCTAGGGGATTCAAATGCGTTATTTGTCCTAATTAGGTTTGCCCTTCTTGTTCCTAATTGTCTAGGGCACAAGATTTTTTATTGAACGCATTATGATTTGATGCGACATAATTTTATGAGAACTTGAAATTTTATTGATTGGGAATCAAATACAGTACATTTGGGGACCTATTCCCTCTAAGGGAGATGGTTAAAAGAAAGGTTGGGAAGCTCTACACAAGAATTTTGAGGAACTCTCTCCGATGTGGGTTTGAAGTCCTCATTTGTAATTGTGGCTCTTAGGGCGACCTCCTCTCTTTCATCCCCTCGAACTTTGGTAGTCAGGGAGGTATTACTCTTGGGAGGTATTGCCATCAACCCTTGTGGCGTGGGACATTTCCCCACCATGGGTCCTATTCCTCCGCACCTATAACAGGTTATCCCGACACCTACTCCTACGTGGATCCTTCGGTATTTACATGGTGGAGAATCTTCATCTACTCTCTTCTCCTTTCTCTTCCTTTCTTCATGTCCTTCCCTACTTTGGAGGTAGTGCTTTTAGGAGTGGGTGCCACATTCCTTAGTGATTTTAGGCATTTTCGTGCGTAGTGTCCCCTCTATCCATGATTGTAGCAGGTTACTTACTTGCGTGGACCATTATAGATTCTTCTCCATCTCGGGTTTTGGGAAGTTTTTCTTGTTGGTTGTTGAGGGTCTCTACATTTCACCATCATTGGGTGCGTACTTCCTACAAAACAGTCCTCATTCCTAAGCATGAAGCAAGGTTCCCTGAATACTTTGACAAATTCTTCGTTAACTCTCCTCAACTCAAGAGACATCCTTGTTCTCATGGATTGGGTCCCTCTAGAATCTTGAGCTCAAGCAAATTTCCTCGCACATGGAAGGATACCTTACAAGTCCTGGGGTGGCTGAGACAATATGGGTTTGATTTCTCTAGGAGTGATCATATCTATTCGAGAGAAGTTGATCGTGGGTTAGGGTTCTAGAGCTTTAAGTTTTGAAACTTTGTTTGGAAAACCATGCCCTGATACTACTTGAGTTATCATGCCCTAACCTGGTTTGGTTAGAGTCCTGTGATTAATCTGCCACCCTTCCTCATACTAATTTAGTATTTCAACAAAATAATCCAAGGAAGGTAAAGGTGTCGAAGTGCACCTCTTTTCCATAACAAATTTTACAAAACAACCAAATAAAAATTACCTTTTTATGGTACCTTTGGCTATCTCTATTAGAGTCACGCCATAAACCCCGCACTTTTGAGTTAAGAAAAATCGGGAAAAGAACCAGTCAAACCGAATAAGAAAACCGAGCCGGTTTACATTTGGGAATAAGCAATATGGAAATTTATAACTTTTGGGTGATCCAAAGGGTTCATTAAACCTTGGAAAAGAAACTTAAGACAAACTAGAAAACAAATACCAAATTGGTTCAAGTGAACTAGATTTCATAAGAACTTCAAAGTTAAGCGGAAGTATGATCTTTTAATTTATGGTAATATTAATACTAGTAATAAATCTCTCCCATTTAATACATGATTTTACACCTATATAAAGATATCATCCCCATTCATTCTCCTCACACCCGAACACTTCTCTCTCTCTCTCTCTCTCTACTGCTCCATTTCCCGGTGAAGCTTAAACCAGAGCATTGACTTGAACATTTTTCATAACCTCGGAAGGAGAGGTCAGGCTCTTTAGAACCAGGGAGAAGTCAGTTATCGAATAGCAAACTCCAATCAATCTGAGAATCACTAGAGAAGCGTCGACATGATGGAACAATGAAATAAATAATTAGAAGTGTTTGATCAGTTAATTTGATGAAATCAAATTCGGTAGTGTTGAAGAGTTGAAATTGGGGGAAAATTGGGGATTTTTGAAATTCAAAGGGCCAAAATGTAATTTTATGAAATTGAGGATCAATTGGGCATGTAAATAATGTTGAAGGACCAATTGAGGAATTTTGAAATTTTTGGGGAAAAACTTACCATTTTTGTAAAAGAAGGGAAAAATGGTAATTTTGGAAAAATTGGGGGACCAAATTGGAAATTTGGAAAATTAAACCCCTTTTTGGTTAAATTGAATAAATTGAGGTCCCAGGATAAATTTTAAAAGTTACGGGACTCAATTTGAGGAAAAACCGACATTAGGGACTTAAAGTTAAAGAGAAATAACTTTAGGGACCTAATTGCAAATAACTAAAAGTTTGGGTTTTCTAATTCATTGGAAATGAATGAAGGCTGTTATGCTGAGTAATAATGAACAAGGTTGTTCATGTCGTGTAAGAACGTGAAATACCGGGAACGCCAGCAAGGACAAGCTCGCGTGAATACAAAGAACCGGTCTAGTGGAATTCACGGCATTAACGGGTGAGTGGGTTTACTAACATCATATCAGGTTGGGATGATGAGCACAACTTAAAATTAAAAACCACTTAACGGTTGTGAGTGAAAATTTTATATCATACCCGATTGGGAATGATAAGTACCTCGGTATGAAAACCCACTATTAAGTGGTATTTTAAACATCGCTACTTGAGGAAGTGATGTGAAAATCATGCGGAAAAACTACTTAACGATTGTAAGTAGATCATACCCGGTTGGTATGATGAGACTTCCTCGAAGGAAGTTGAAAACCCGTTCATCGGTTATGAACGGAGGTGTCCTTATATCTAGGCAGTATAATTGATAGAGAAAACATATGTTTTGTCGGAAGTGCTCTCCCCTGACTGTGTGCCAATGCTTAAACAATTTGGGAGACCTTATCAACAGGAGCTCGAATAGCTCTGATAGGTTGAGGGCCTCGATTTTGGAACTTGGGGGCTAAATGCCTAATTTTGAAAATCTCGTACAGTGGGCCCAAGGCTAGTTGGCACAAGTAGGAGCTCGTAAACGAACAAGATATATGTGCCATAAAACTTAATAAGTGAATTGTTTGGCCATGGTACCAAGATAGGACCAACATGCTCAGTCAACTAGTGGCAGTGCGACATGACAGGTCGACGGACCAGTCAAGACAAACAACTACGGGTTGAGTTAAGAGTCAGGGCCGTTGGACCAGTGGCACCACATATTACATGGCAATATAAGAAAACATTGTTTGTGCATGCACTGTGAGTACGTGATCATCAAGACGCCAATGAGGAGTAGTGATGAGTCCTAAGGGCACTGGATGACCTGGTGGCTATAAGGGCAGTTCATCGTTCTAGGTGTCTGTGCAAAATCTAAAGTAGCACCAAGCGCAAGAGACTGGGGTGGGGACAGGATGAGGTCTCTATCCTCATATGGACACGAAGAAGTGATTCCGAGATTATGGGTCGGATGTCGCCTACATCCACTCATTCTTAGGGTAGAAGTGGTCGTATTTCTATACAGGTTGCAGGAAAAGTCGCTCTGAAGCCACTAGCGGGTTTAGTAGTGATACTGACTTGTGAATGTGTGTAACCTTCATGATAAAGGATGTGTGTTGGGTGATGACACACCGTGGTAAATAAGAAATGGTGGAAAAACTTGAATTTTTAAATGAAGGGATTTTTAAAAGAGAATAAGGAGTCTGGCACACTCCAAATCAAACATTTTTCCTAAAATTTAAAATTTGAAAACTCATTCACTGAGTCATTGTATTCACCCCCTCCATTATTTCCCTTTCACATAACCCCATAAATCTTATCCCAAAGACAACCAGCTAACACGCTTGTAAGACAGGTATGATAAGTTTAAAATTTTGTGCAATTTTGATTTATGTTATTCCAAGAAAGGTGCATGTTTATAGGACGCTTTACTCTTCATGGTTTATAAACAAGGGGCAACCCTTAGTAAACCGGGAGAGTGGTGGGTTGATCACAAGTATCCGACCAAACAGGGTCGAGGCGTGACAACTTGAGTGGTATTAGAGCACCCATTATGTTGAAGAATTTCGATATCCTCCAATGGCCAAATTGATCGGTGAAGGTGCCCCAAAGTCTCTCACATCTTCATCTTCATCTTTCGTGGTCGTGTAGGATCATAGGGTTCAAATGAAGAGTATAAAAGGAAAATCCAAGGATGGTATTAGGAGATACCAACATAACTTATTTGAGAAACTCAAATTATATATTGATTAGTAATATTGTCATGTTAACTGCTGACTATATACTAGAATATGAATCAGGGCAAAACTCACCGAGAAAAAATTGAATGCTACTCAAGGTAAGGGACTTTTATTATAGCATTGAGTATGATTGGACTGACGTATGTTTTCTAAATATTTTTAAATGTGTGTTGTTTATTATGTGTTTAGAATTGTTTAAACGAAACTAAAGACAACATCGAAGAATTTACACCATATTTTTAAAGAAAGGCTTTGTCCTATATTTTAGAAATAAAGGGTATCAATTCATATTTTCGAAAGAAGGACTTCGATCCATATTTTAGAATAATGGGTTTCAACCCATATTTTAAAATAAGGGGTTGTGACCTATGTTTTAAAGAATGTGCATCAACCATGAATTGAGAAAATAGGACTCCAGTCTGTGATTATGGAAAAGGGACTTCGGTCTACATTTATGAACACATAAACATGCAAGGTTTGAACAGATAACAAGCTAACATTTATCATTGTTTGAAAAATAGTTATGTCGCAGAGGGGTTGGCTAGATAGCAAGCCAATCACTATGACTATTGTGATTTACTTTATGCATCACTTATGTTTATGGCACGTGGAACGGTATCGGTAGATGCCTGTTAGGAGGGGTAGTTTCAAGTACTAAGGGAAATCCCGGAGGTGAGATAATAAGGGGGAGATATTTTTTATCATAGATATACAGGATAAGGTAGCCATAAGACGATGTACAATGATTGACCATGCGGTGTTTGGAGACAGTCACAATATATCCTAAGGCATTAGTGGTCCAGATCTTAGAGTGTACAAAGGGGCACTCTTCCTAACATGTTTCAAAAAAGGCCACTTGAGAGTGTTAGAGACCTACCACTTGCCACCAGTAGAGAGGTGTGTGACCACACTACTAGATTATGACCATAATGCACCAGTATTTTGACGATAGTTATAATACTGTGTTTGTGAAACAATACACGAGTCATTCCTATATTGTGAATATTGTGTGGATGGGGACTTATTCTCCTGATAAATAGTGATAAGAAAAATACATGTTTTAAAATGAGAAAAATAATTTAAAATATTTTCTCCGTTATGATATTTTAGTAGGTGTTGTGCTCATGGATAAGAAGCACTCACCTTAGTGTCAGATTCACTAATCTTCACAATTCACCCCACTCCCTTACTCCCTTTCAAGTACCATTCAAGTAGCATAACAAAATCCTAATGAGATCTCTGTAAATAACTCGAGACAAGCCACCTTTACAATAACTCTAGGTGTCTCCCAAGTAGTGGAAAGTTTGATATATGATTTTTTTGTAAATTATGATTTGATTAAACTTATTTAAATTCTTACTGAAATAAAACTATATTTTATGCCATTTGTGCCTAACGGCATGCTAATTCTATGATAGTGCAAGCCCCACTAATGTAATATCGGGAAGATGTGACGATTGTGACATTGGTCCAACCAAAATATTGAATCAATGCTTTAAAATAAGAGAAGAGTACTATTGTAGAGAAAAAAATAAGACAATGTACTTGGGTAGGTGCTCATTCCTAGGATTGTTTAATTGTCCATTGTGTACTTTGAAAAGTTATTTTATAAAAGTTTAAATTTATAGTGGATTTTGGAACTATTGTATTAATTTAAGCATTTTAGCTTGTCGCTTATATTTTACTCAGATATCCATTACCATAGGGTTAAGAGAATGTAACAATTGTTATGTCGGTTAGACCCATGAGTTAGGCTCGGGCATGACAACTTTAGAGGCTAATTATATTATCTGCTTACATTGAAACTAAAGAGAGTGAGGAATGACCATTATTCCCAGTAAGTAATCATCCCAAGATGTTTGCAATTAGGACTAAATGTATGAAAACGATGAGAGTTAGACACTCTCCTAGCTTCAAGTCAACTTTGGAGGATATGTGATTTTTTTATGTTGTGTATGATGATGTAAAATGAATGTAAAATACCCTCGATCCATTCACATACATTAAAGAGGTAATAGAAGTTGATGAGATTTTTGGTAAGTTAAAGAAAATGAATTTTTTTGTAGTTTTAAAAGTAATCACATGCAATGAAAAAAAAGTTTGTGAACTATTTGCGAAAGATATATTTTTCAGAAAATACTAGATTTGAGATATCTAAACGAGAATGTAAAAAGATATTTTGCATAAAAAATAACTTTGTTTGAAGTGTTACATTTTATTATCTAAAGATTAGCTTATTATATATGTATAAATTATTTCAAAATTGGAGTTAAATCGAGATTGAGTCTATAAATACTTAATGTCGGTCCACTCACTCATTGAACATGAATTGTCCCTCAATAAATAATATTTAAGAAATACAATAGGTGAATACAACCGTAGAAGTTGGCTATACTACTGACACCATAAAAAGAGTAAATTCTTTAGTAATTTTTCGTAATTTTTCGTAAATAGTTCACAAACTTGTTAGTATTTATGTTTTTATTGATATTTAAATTGAGTAAAAAATGTGAATTTTTAAATTTTATGATATATTGAATTTGTTGTTAATTATGCATTTTATTAGATTAAGAGTTTTGGGTCAACTATATACTAAAGTTGTGTGAGCCTTACCATTGTAGCCTATATATGGCTCGATAGGTTGCGAGGCAAGAATAGACCCCTAGTCATAATTATGGATGCGATGAGTCTAGACAAATGAGGTGGCAATGAGATCATTAAAGATAGTATGAGAAGGGCGAGCGAGATAGAAAGGCATATGGGAGGTACTTGTTGGAGAGAAAGATAACAAATAGTGAAGTGGAAAGAGTATCAAAGGGAAGACTGGCTAATTGAAGTAAACAAATGACTAATGAAAATGCGACTAGTGAGAGTATTAAAGCAACTCATTCTAGTTAGAAAGTTAACCAAGAGAAACACATCATTGCAGGTGGAATTGAACTTAACAATTTGATAGAGTAGAAGATAAAAATAATAATAATATAAAAAATATGATTTAGGTGATAATTAAAAGTAAGGTTATATAATAGTTCAAAATACAATTAATAGTCTAGGGAGCAAGATAAGATAGACACTAGTTTCAAAATAAAATTTTCATGAGAAGATGACTGTGTAGAAAAAGGGTTAAGCCCATGTTAATAATATAATGATAATTGTTTTCAATATCCTCATTTGTGGTAGAGTAAGGCACAAGAGATATAATAAGTGATGTCATTTTGTTGAAGCCATTTTTTTTAATTTAGATAAAATAAATTATTTAGCATCATCAAATTTTAAAATTAAAGAAATTTATGACATAATTGAAAAACACCAAATATATTAAGAAAATATGTACCAGTTTTCATAATAAAGTAACATAAATATTTATTATAATTGCTGGAGAAAATAAATATATTAATAGTGACTAGTATAAGATTTGAGAGGAAGAATTCTTTCTATCAATTGAATTAATTGTAAGAACAATTACTCTTGTGATAGGTTAATAAAAAGTGAAATTGAGATTTTTTTTCAAGAGAACCCTTCCCACAAAACTCAAAATGATACATAAACTTCTTTAAAAGACTGCATAACAATGACAAAAAAGAGAACATCGCGCAGAAAACTCAAAATGATACATAAACTTCTTTAAATAGCTACATGACAAAAACGAGTTATGATAGATGGGCTCGGCCATAGAACTAATTAAAGCACACTAGTAAAATATAGAGAAATTGATGGATTAACAAGCAATATAAGAAGAGTATAATTTAAAGTAACAATAATTACTAGCGGTGAATTTGAAGAAATATAAGAGATTTATGAAAATATTAGAAAGATACTAGATATTATGAAGATAAAATTATGAGTAGGTGTGTAAGAATGATCTTGCTAGTTGAAATAACATATAAATATGATAGATTGGCAATGAAGAGATATTCAAGAACAATCTACTCCTTTAATGAGAGATCAGAAAAATCATAAGTTGCATGATAATTGACATCCGAGTGAATGTACCTATCCATAATATAGGATATTAAAGATGGTGTGCCCAAATCAGTTCCAAATGCCATATAAATTTGGGAGAGTTAAAATTTTTGTGGTATGTGTAAGCAATAGGTGCAACAAAATCACCCAATTGTAAGGAAAGTTGGAGATGGGACCATGCATTGGGTATAGTCGTCTACGTGAATTGGGTTCAACGCAAAATGGGTCGTATGTTATCAATAGGGGTAATATGAAGTTATCCATGACTGAGATAGGCTACCATGTAGCGAGCAAGTCCAAGAGTGACAACGAGCCCCGAGCCAAGGCGATCAAATGGAATCTATCAGAGGATTGCAAAAAACTTAGTGGCGACAATGAGATGAACCAAGAGTAAAACACACGAGCAGAAGGCGTGGGCACGAGCAATCTCGGATGAGTGTGCGGATGAAAATCAGAGTTCATAATTTGTAATTTGTAATGGTTTTTGGCCTACTATTAACGGAGGAGAAGCCATTTGAGGGAATAGACGATGAGAGCAAGTGAGAGGCCATAGTGTTCCACTCTTTCCCAAGACCGTCAATGAAATGTCGTATAAACACGGGCAGGAGAAATGCAGGTGGTGCCATACTGGCCCAAAATAAAAGCATGCTTGGGTTGCTATCTTAATAGAAACCTTAAGGACCTCTACTTTGAGTTATATTGTAAGCTAGGAGTCACAATAAACAAAACCCACCCTCTCCTGTTATAAGACCACTAGACAAACAGATTCTCTCTACCTTTACCCCCATCCTCTCTTTACAAAATATTTTAGGCAAAAAAAATCTTTACATAATATTAATATTATTAAAGAGGTGTGCCGCTAACGCCATGGCCACTATTATTTAATTTCTATTTTATTTAAGAGAACCTTTTGAAAATAATTAACATGTTGCATATGAACTTCTTTATATGCCACTTGCAAGGTTTATATCCGTATACCCGAGTTATGGTACAAATCAAAGTGACGACGACTTGGGACCTAAAAGTCTTCTGTGCCTTCTCATTTTCCCGTAGTTTATCTAATGGATCCGTCATCTTAAAAGAAATAGAGAAATTTATGAAATTCTATGACAAATTGAATCAATGGCTCTCTTAATTATAAGACGATAATAGAGATATGTATTAACTCCCTCTTTCTCAACTAGAAATAAAATCTGCACATCCTCTAATCAGATCAGTACAAGTATTCAAAGTAAGCAATTTGTAATTCAGATAAGGCCGGCAGTACTAAGTGGTGGCATGATCCGCGTGCCTGGCATATGTATTGGATCTACTGTAGCATTTTGTTATTTGCGAGTTGGGTCCGAAAGGAGAGGTTCACATGATGATTGGTGTGGAGTCCTTTTTTACACTTCTTCGTCATGCAGTAATAGTACATAATGCGCTATAGGTAGCTTCCACCATTTGGTTCACACATCTATGTACTATAAATAGTGAGGCACCTAACTCCTAGAGCTCATACCAACACGGTCATCAAAAGAGAAATAAGAGATCTGTAGTCCTTGATCATCAGATGGAGCCTAGCGGAAAGCTCGTGCTGGTCTTCATGTTGATTGCTGCCATCTTCGGCCGCTGCCATGCCTCGGTAAACATCATCATGTCATATGATACTTCTAGAAACCCTTAGACAAAAATAATCATAGATACAATTCATTTTTTATGATACTTAATTATCTATTATTATTATTCATTCTATTTTGATATACTTGTTAATGTAATAAAAATATAAGATTGATTATTTATAACTATTTATTCTCCCTGCTTGCATGCAGACCATATGCAACGTGCCTTTAACTGGTCTGTACGCGTGCATGCCGGCAGCCAGGTCCCCCTACCCGCCGCCACCGACGGTGGCGTGCTGCAACGCATTGCTACATGCGGACTACGGCTGCCTCTGCTCCTACAGGGACTCCTGGATCATTCGGTCTGGTGTAGTCAACTTTAACCTTGCTTTGCAGGTCCCCGGAAAGTGCGGACTCCCTTTTGTCGGCCACTGCTGATTGTAAAAGAATGAAAGATGGACATAAATGATAAATTATCCTTACTATTTGGATGGCAACTCAGATTGAAAAAAATAATACATCTGAAAGTTATAATTAGTCTTAAATAATGCTCACGTAAAGGAGAAGATTTGATGTAGTAGCATCATCTTCATCAAATAATATGTGATTGTGATTTCATTTATCTCTATAGTATATTTGTGTCTTTTTAATCATATTCACGTATCATTAAATTCACGAGCCTTCTATATAGTCAAAAAGCAAATCATGATTATTAAGGAGATGAACATTAACTTGTGAGTCTTAGTTAATCTACACCATCCCCTTCATGAAATCAAATCCATTTATGTTGGCACCTAAATATTTTATTTTCAACTAATCAATTAAATAATATATTATATAACACACAATCAATTGAATTCATAAGAATTTAATATTTTTTAAAAACTAATAGAGTGGCTTCTAATCAAATAAATATTTTTTCAAATAGTTAAAAAATAGAATGCCACTTATGAGAAAGACGGAATCCACTACCATATATAACTAATTCTTCACTAAGTTGATCACATCTTTTCCCTATTTGAGCATCCCGTGATGTACCGTAAAAAACCCTAAAATTGTAACAGACCATCATGGTTGTGGTCAACCTAGGAGAGGATGCATTGGAACTAGCCCATTTAATACTCTTGTTAGAGGTAAATATTGAAAAGATATTCTTTGGTTTCCTATAATAAATTGAATTACATACTCAATTAAATAACAGTATTTGAAAATGAATATTAAATTAATATTTATTTTTCTGATAAAAATAAAATTTACTAAATATTAATTTTTTTGGATATAAATAAATTTTAAAAAAATTTAATATTAACTGAAATCGTCAAATAGGAGACCAAATCGGTCAGACCAGTCTTCTTCATCCCTACACATATAAGCCCATTCTCTTCTATATCCATGTCCCATTTTTTTTGTTAATTAAACATTCCATACAAAATCAACGCAAAACCTCCTAATTTTGATTATTTTTTAGGCAATAAAATACATGAATTAAAATTTTACTCACATCCTCTTGCGGTCAACTTGTTGTCAACTTACCAAATTTCTCTTTGAAAGTCCCACGACCACATGGATACCCTATTTTTTACCCTGTGTGTAAAAAAAAGGATTTAGGATGCCTCCAACGACTCAAAATCAAGCTACTACCTTCACTTGAGGTCTATCCACCAGCGTGATAGCTCGACTAAGATTAATTGGGCGCGAACAGCCTCAACGAGGGTGGAGTTAATACTATGTTTTTTGGCAATGTTTTCATCGAGAAAGACGAGATGCTTTTTTGGCATTGTGATCGCCACCAACCGATTTCATTTCTATTCTTGGAGCATCTAAAAGTTTCCATAAACTCTACTCGACCTTCATGGCTATGGTCTCATCATTCACAATGAGATTTGACCCCTCTAAGTTGTCTCTCTATTTTTCACTGAATTGTCTTAGCAATTGAGCATCACCTTCTCCGGTGACATTTACACACTAGATTCGATATTCGAGTAAAATTATTAAAAACTTGTCACACTATTTATAATACTAGTCAACTAATTTAATAATATCAAAATATAAAATTTAGAATAAAAACACATTCTATTATTTTTTACAAATTTTAAAACTTTAATAAATAAAATATGAATATTTAAAAATACTAATAAAATTTACGTGAATAACAATAAATTAATAATTATATGATTTCATAATTTTTTTTGAGATATTTATCTACCGTGCACAACTACTACTGAAACTTTAGTCTGATTCTATTATCCTTCCCGACCTATTTTGTCCTATACTCAGAATGTTATCATATATTATTTTTTTAAATATTGATCGTTTTGAAATGTTATGATATCTCATATTATTATAGTAATATTTTGTTATAACACATATAGGCACATAGTTAAACATTTGGTGCTATTAAATCACTCATTCCACACCACCGAATTATCATTAGGATTCTGAGTGGTT
Organism: Trapa incisa; assembly: GCA_030064435.1. Lineage (NCBI taxonomy): Eukaryota > Viridiplantae > Streptophyta > Magnoliopsida > Myrtales > Lythraceae > Trapa > Trapa incisa. The sequence goes on along the minus strand of CM057777.1, from coordinate 9,047,919 downwards.
AGATACACATCTGACATCATATATTAATTATTAGCAACAACAATAACACCCACACCACCGAATTATTATTAGGATTGTGAGTGGTTAGATACACATCTTACATCATATATTAATTATTAGCAACAACCATAACACTTATTTGATGTTGATTCTTATTTATCGGTCATCTGTATATGTATATGGGATCCTCACCATACACCTCCTTACGGTCACGAATACTTTATACATACAACTCCTTTTATCATCGCATTTCATGCGTACCCTTATACAATCAACACACCTCTCATTTAGTGCCCGCTAAACTCAACTCATTTACTTCTTGTATTTTGTTATAGTCCAACTCATACAAACAACTTGTCATTACTCCCGATCCCGATCCTATGATAGTGATTACTACTATCATCATAGACTCGACAGGGATAAAACTCATAATATAAGAATAACTTTAGAAATACAAAAACATACAGGAATATAAGCATAAAACTATAAATAAGAAGAAAGTGTATCAATTTGGTATGTTCGCATAAAGGTATATCTTCAACATATCTACTATCTAAAAATGGTTAACACAGGGATGAGTTCATAACTTAATAAACAAGGTTTGTCTAACAATAAAGCACCATGGTTATAATATATATAGGGAATTTTTATTTTTAGAAAGTGGTTCATTGTATTTAGAAGTTTAAGTATTTGTATTCAACATTCAAGGTTCAACATCACTATTTCACTCTATTAGGAAGGGATCATATGGTTGTAGAATAGAAGTTTCTTCTGTCACACTTGTAGTATGAAGCGTTTTTACTAGCCACCTGTTTGTGTGGACCAATGTGTCTATGACAGACTCCTTGAGTGAGCAACACTACTCAACCCACAAACATAATCGAGTATTGTCCACCGTATAGGACGAGACATTTTCCCCTTTGCGAAGGCCTGGTCCACATAGAACATTAGGAGCCCTTAACATACTAGACTATTGTTATTTCACTTGTGCTAACCTTGCTATACAACAGTCCTTAGAATCATCACTGTCCTATACCCGACGTCTAACGATACTTCTTAACAAGCACATGCATGTATTTTGGATTTTTAATCAATTGTATTTGTTCTACCAGCTCTTTCGGGGTGAGACTCACCTTAGCTTGTTAGAAGTTATCAAGTATGACCCATTTCACACAACCAATTATCATAACATTTTATCATGATCTGACTCTATCATAACATTTGTGTTATTTACTAGACAATGACCACTTTTATTGGCCTTAGGCCACTTGACTAGTATTTTCAAAACACGACATTATACCCACTTATTTTTAGAAAATGATGGCCTTGGGCCCATTATGATATCAATATATAATATAAGCAAAAATCATGCTATCGGGAATAAAATCTAGCAAGGTAATTCATGTTATCACATGGTTATTAGTAATTTAGTGGAGTTCATACTATTATTGGGTTTAGGCTATCACATAACTTATATCATCAACAACTCATGCTATCAGTTGGATTCATGCTACCATAGCATGTTTACAGTCTCCAACTGTTCCACCATGATAGTGGTTCGCAGCCTTTACATTGAGTTTGAGTGGACATCACGTGTCCAACCCTCAAATCCTATTCATACTCCGTGCCCACTTTGTGGGACAAGACCTCTTTCTTTCTCTTACTTCAGTCTCCGTGCGCACAAAGCCCCTAGAGCTTCTTGGCATACTGGATGACAATCTACCCTTATGCTTCCTAGGTAGTCCAACAGACCTTGGAACCACCACTACCTCATACTAGACATCTTGATGGCTCTGCATCTCATGCATGCAAAAATCAACAGTTTTCATTTTATTGTGACCATCATCTTTGGTGTTACTAGCCTAAGAGACTCGACAACCCGACTTTGGCCTCATACCTACTAGCCCAATGAGTTTGATGACCCAACTTCGGCTCAATAGTTACTAACCCAACGAGTTCGTCTGTCCAGCAATGGCGTTCTAACCAATACACACACAAATTACTTATTCTTATAAGAGTTTTTTAGGTACATCCAAATCATCTTGTCTACGGACCTATGCCCATTTCCATTGGCCTTGTGACCACTTGGACAACATCACCTAACCTTTGCATGTCTCATGCAACGTTAGGACAGCCTCCCAAAATTTTCAAGATTGTTCAATTAGTTAGAGGCGGGCGGTCCGGCAAAATCATTTTTAATTGAGGAATGCTAAAACCATTAGCCCAACCGGGTGTGATGCTAAACTCACTCACCGAATAAATGAGACTAGTTTGCCCTGGCTAGACTTCCCATCTTGGTCATGCCTTATCACACACGTTCCGATTCGATATGTCCCTGCTGAGTTCGAACATGTTCACGAGAAAAGTTTCGACATGAATGTCGTTCAAAGTTTTTCAGTTTGGTCCCTAAGATCTCCAACTATCCCTCCAGGGTCCTTAACTTTTCCAAAATTACCAATTGGCACTCAATGTTTTCAAAATTGCCAATTATTCCTCAAACATTTAAAATTTCCCAATTGGTCCATAATTTCATCAAATTGGCCAATTGGTCCTCAATTGGGAGTTAATTTCAAGAAAATCCCCCAAGTTCTTTTAAATTACAATTCGGTCCTCAAATTTCCAAAATCCCCAATTTTGCCCAAATTTCCCCAATTCATTGTATTTTGACCACCCAAATCTTGGATTCATCAAATTGATTGCCCAAACTTGGGCAGTTGCCTCCTATCATGTTGTTAATCACTCCATCATCTCTCAACAATCATTTTGGCGTTTGAATCACCTAAATCGATATCGATTTGAACTCAAACGGAGCTTCATCAAAAAAAGGTTGTAGAGAGAGAAAGCTTCTTTCTTTACTAGTGAGGGGTTAGTGGTCGAGGCTCTAGATGGGGGCAACTAGTGCTCCTCCACGGGGTCCTTCTAGGATCATCTTACTAGCCAATTGCCCGTGGGAGCATCATGAATTTGATGAGAGAAGTTCAGGCGAGTTAGCCTCTACAACTTCAAAATTTCGATGACATAGGGTGGAATTGGTTTACCTCATAGGTGGTGGGGGTTTGATGTGAGTGGGGAAGGGCTATGGAAGGGTCGGTTTAGCCGCCTAAGGCCGGGGGTGGCTAGGGTGCAGCTCGAGGTTTTTGGCTCCTTCTTGGCCTAAGGAGCAAGAATCCTATTTTTGGTCACCGGAGCTCGGGCAGTGGTCCTTATACCGAGCTGAGGTTGCAATTGTTTAGAGGACTTCTTCCCGATTCCAATGACCCCGGAGGAAGCTTCAAAGGTTGAGAAAAAGCTGAACATCGGAGCTCTAGTTTAAGCTTCGTTGGAAAATGGACATCTTCTTCTTCTTCAATCGTTGGTGGGATGGGGAATGCGAGGGGAGGGGTGCTCTTTATATAGGGAGCTCGGCAACTGTCCGAGCTACCGGCTGGCATAAGACTCAACCCCTACCTCACTCACCAACAACCAGATTAGAGCTTTTTCCAAGCCACAGGAGACTTTCTTTGTAAACCTCGCCCTTTGGAGTTAAGGAAAACTCGGAAGGAACCAGATAACCCGAGTAAGAAAATCGAACCAATTCACAAACCCCAACCACTAGAGGACGGGCAAATTGGGAACTTACAATTCTTGAGTGACCCAAAAAGTTATAAAAACCTTGAAAAGAGACTTTAGGACAATTTGGGAGAGAAAACCAGACCGGTTCAGATGAACTGATCTGAACCGGTTTGAACCATCATTGAATCAGATGCTAAATTTATTTTTCTAGATTACTTAAAATATTCAAATTAGAGAATTGAAGCCACCATTGGATAGAGAATGAATTTTGATTAATTTAAAAAAAATTAATTTTGAAAAACTATGTCGAATCGGGTCTAAACCAGTCGGTTTAGGCATTGAACCTAGTTCGGACCGTTCCAGTCCAGTTCGGAACAGTGTCGTCTTCTTCCTTCAGATGACAAAACTGTTCACTCATTGGAAAAATGAACAACGCTGACGGAAAGGAAACGTTTCTATTCAGGGCGTTTGAGGCCAAACGGACGGTTGGAGTGTTCCCGAGCTCCCTATATAAAGAGCCCCTCTCCATTCATCCTCCACACACCTGAAAACTTCACTCTCTCTGAGCTACTCAGTTTTTCGATGAAACTCAAACCAGAGCTCTAACATAGGGATTTTTCTGAGCCAAAGAAGGTGAGATCGGGTTCCTTAGACTCGAGGTGAAGTCAGCTATCCGACAGTGATCACAATTTGATTTGAGGATCATCGGAGAAATGCTGGCGTAATCAAACCGTAAAGCTGCTCTGGTCGATCGAAGTTGCCTTATTTGTGTCGAGCTGAAGACAGCCAAATTGAGCCCTCCTTAGGCCAAACCAAGCACTCCCAACACTCCCTAAGCCCTCATATGATCGAATTAGAGCGGAAAGCTAAGCCAATTTGGCTCCCCTCTGTAATTTACGATCAATGTTAGAGAGAGAACTGGTGAAACTTCAATGACTAAATTCTCTCTCAATTCGATATGAATTGATATGATTCTTGATCCTATTAGGAATCTTAGAATGAGAGCTACCTGCCACAATCAAAAGCTCGGACTACCACACCTTCGACGGTAAGCTTTTGAATCTTTCTCTCTCTAAGTCTAGTTTTCCTGCAAAGCTCTGTTTGAGCTCGTTTGAACGTTAATTCATACTATTCAAAGCTCCATTGAATCGTATGGATGTGTAGGAAATCAATTTTACCTTCAATGTCAATAATTAACCTCGATTGATTGGTCAATTTAATGAAATCAAATTCGGTCTGTTTAAAAGGGGGGAATTGGGGAAATTTTTAGAGAAAATTGAAGATTTCATAAAATTGAAAGACCAAAGTGTAATTTTCCAAAATTGAGAGCCCATGAAAAAGATGTTGGAGGACCAATTGGTCTATTTTTAAAATTTATTAGGGTCAAATTTCCATTTTTGTAAAGTAGGGGTAAAATGGTAATTTTTGAAAAGTTGGGGACTAAATTGGAAAATTGGGAAACTTGAACCCCTTTTTTGCGATTTTGAATAAATTGAGGACCCAAAGTGGATTTTAGAAGTTTCGAGACTCAATTTGGGAAAAATTAGTATTATGGACATAGAGTTAAGGAAAATAGAACTTTTGGGACAAAAATGAAAATAATTAAAAGTTTGGGCATTTTGTTCATTCGTGAGTAACGAAGGCTATTAGGGCAAGTGTTAATAAATAAGGATGTACAAATTGTGTAGGAACACGAAGAACTAGGAACACCCGTAAGGATAAGCTCGCTTGGAGGCAAAAAGCTAATTAAGAGGATAATACACTGCGAATATCAGATGAGTGAGATTTTTCATATCATACACGTTTGGGATGATGAGTACCTCATAAAGGAAAAACTACTACTAAGTGGAAATTTTAACATCACACCTGGTTGAGGTGATGTGAGAAATACGCAAAAAAACTACTTATCGGTTGTAAGTAGATCTGTAAACCCCGCACATTTGAGTTAAGGAAAACCAGGAAAAGAATCGGTCAAACCAAATAAGAAAACCAAACTGGTTTACATTTGGGAATAAGCAATATGAAAATTTACAACTTTCGGTTGATCCAAAGGATTTATTAAACATTGGAAAACGAACTTAAGACAAACTAGAAAACAAAAACCAAATTGGTTTAGGTGAACTAGATTCCATAATAACTTCAAAGTTAAGCGTGCTTACTTGAGACCTCCTAGGAAGTATGATTTTTTGTAACTCGAAATTTCGATCAAAAATTTTTATGCGAACTTACAGCTTATCATAAATAGCCATCAATTAATATATATTTAATTATTGAAATTAATACCAATAATTTAATACCTAAATTAAATTATTGGAATTAATACAAATAATTTAATACCGAAATTAAATTACTGGAATTAATACAAATAATTTATGGCAATATTAATACTAGTAATAAATCTCACCCATTTAATACACGGGTTTTACAACTATATAAAGAGGTCATCCCCATTTTATTCTCCTCACACCTAAACACTTCTCTCTCTCTCTACTGCTCCATTTCCCGGTAAAGCTCGAACCAAAGCTTCGACTTGAACAAAGGTCGGGCTCTTTAAAATCGAGGAGAAGACAGCTATCTGATAGCAAACTCTAGTCAATCCGAGAATTGTTGGAGAAGCGCCGACATGATGGAATAGTGAAGCAACTCCGGTGGACTGAAGCTGCCCTATTTTGGCCAAGCTGAAATCGACCATTTCAAGCCCTCCTCATGCCAAACCAAGCCCTCCCAACACTTCCTTAGCCTTTCCACGGCCGAATTAGGACCGAAAGGTAAGCCAATTCAGCTCCCCTTTATAATTTTCGATCGGTGCTAGAGAGAGAGTCAACCGAATTTCAATGACGAAATTCTAATCCAATTCCGCATCAATTGATACAATACTTGATTTTAGGATAAACCTCGGGACGAGACCTATCTGCCCAGATCGAAAGCTCAGACTGTCGTGCCTTCACCGGTGAGTAATCGAAGCTTTCTCTCTCTACAGTCTGTTTTCCAGCAAAGCTCCATTTGAGCTCGTTCCGACGTTAAAATCTGCGATTCAAAGTTTATTAGAATCGTATGAACATACAGGAACTCAATTTCAACTCCAATTTCAATAATTAGAACTATTTGATCAGTTAATTTGATGAAATCAAATTCGGTAGTGTTGAAGAGTTGAAATTGGGGGAAAATTTAGGGATTTTCGAAATTCAAAGGGGCCAAAATATAATTTTATTAAATTGAGGGTCAATTGGGTATGAAAATAATGTTGGAGGACCAATTGAGAAATTTTGGAAATTTTGGGGAAAAACTTACCATTTTTGTGAAAGAAGGGCAAAATGGTAATTTTGGAAAAATTGGGGAACCAAATTGGAAATTTGGAAAATTAAACCCCTTTTTGGTGAAATTGAATAAATTGAGGTCCCACGATAAATTTTAAAAGTTACGAGACTCAATTTGAGGAAAAATCGACATTAGGGACTTAAAGTTAAAGAGAAATAACTTTAGAGACCTAATTGCAAATAACTAAAAGTTTGGGTTTTCTCATTCATTAATGAATGAAGGCTGTTATGCCGAGTAATAATGAACGAGGTTGTTCATATTGTGTAGGAACGTTAAATACCGGGAACGCTAGTAAGGACAAGCTCGCGTGAATACAAAGAACCAGTCTAGTGGAATTCACGGCATTAACGGGTGAGTGGGTTTACTAACATCATACCCGGTTGGGAATGATAAGTGCCTCGATATAAAAACCCACTGTTTAGTGGTATTTTAATCATCACTACTTAGAGAAAGTGTGAGGGTTAGTTCGTTAACTGACTTATCCCTACTATTCTCCTTGTCTAATTATCTTGAGACAGTTGTCTCTTGAGTCTTCTTCTCCTTAATGTCCATCCCATTGCCCTTTTTAAGGTGTAGTCCTTACTACTTCCTAGTCCTCCTTAGGGCATCATTTATTCTCCTCAACTATCTTGTTGTTACAATTTGCTTCCTTCTGCTATGTTGGTCCGAAACTTGACTTCTCTGCTTTTTCCAAAGCAAGTCATACTTATCACCCCAAAACATCCCATTTGTCGTCTAATGCTCAACTTGCCTTCTCTTGTAGAGGTGCTTCCTTCCTTGCTCCCAGATGGCTGGAAATTTCTTCTTAAGGAAGAATTCTCTTCATCTACCCTTTGTTTTATGTGCGGTTGATTGAGGTCCTACCTTTACTCCTCCCTCATCTAGTTGAGGCACACCATTACACCGTCATTGAGGGGCAAAAAGTTTTAGGAACTCAAAATTTACTTTGGAAATACGATTACCAACTTGGGGCTTTAGCTTTTCTTAAAGGAGATTTGGCTGGGAAGTACCCATCACTATGCTAGGATCTTGAAGAGTTTCTCCTAAGTGTGGTTGAAGTTTTGAGCAGGAGTCATATTTCATGGGGTGGAATACTTTCGGATTCATGTAGCTGCAGAGGCGTTGTTCTTGGAAGGTATTGTTCTAAATCCTTGCGATGTGGGGCAATCCTTCACTTCATGCCCCATTTCCTTTACACCTATAACAGGTTATCTTAATACTTGTCCTTAGTAGTGTTGAGCACTTTCTCGAGTAGTGTTCATATTGTCCTCACCTTGTAACAAGTCGTTTCATTGCCTAGTAGTTACTACCAGAGTTCTCACTCCTTAGTCACCTTGTCAGTTTTCTTGTTGAGCCTTCTTTGCCTACTAGTTTTCCCCTAAGAGTTTTCCTAGACTCTTTAGTCTTTTAGTTCTTTTCCTTATTTGGGATGGGATTCTCCTCAATCCCCGCAGTTTGTTTGGTTACTTTTCTTGGGGCAATCTTCCTACAGTTGAGGTGTAGGCTTACATCCTTTTTTTTTAAGACATGGTTTTAGGAAATTGGAATTCTCCATTAATGGAGAAGGAGCACAATATGTTAGGGTCCTAACCATATTACAAAAAGGTAGTTATGAAATAGATAGAGGGATATGGGGTGTTTGATAAGCATCCTACATGATAAGGTTATAAGCCCTAGCTGGTGTTCTTGGTTTCAGGCTTGGCTCCCTTTGTACTCGAGGGTGTGACCACAACAGGTCCAAACATCATCCTCTTGGATACTTTGTCATTTGGTCCTTGGGGATTTCTACCATGCCCCAAGCATTTAGGAAGCTTCTAGAGTTGTCTTCCTACGAGGATAGGGTGCTGACCAGAGTCATTCCTAGTTTTCTTGGTTCCTCTCCTGGGAGCCATCTAAAAATTTTAAGATAAATCCAATCAGTTACTATATTTTCTAGTCTTAATTATGTATTCGAGTAAATAGGATTTGATACTACTCTAGTTGTAATGCCACGACCTAGTTTGGTTGGATCCTCGTGAACAACCAACCACTCTCACGGTTTATTAAAGGGTTTCCCCTTTTATACATTGTGAAGAGTAATGCGTTCTTTGCATCTTTCTCCGAGAATAACATAAATCAAAACTGCATAGAAATTTTAAAATAAACATATATGTCTTGTAGGCATTTAAATTTGCAGGTCTTTAAGGACAAGTTTTCCGAGACTACCTGAAAGGGATATAAGGGAGGAGGTGAGTACGACTACTCAGTGAATGTGTTTCAAATGGTTTGACTTTCAACTTTTAAGAAAAAATTTATATTGGAGTGTGCAAGACTTCTCACTTTTCAAAAATCTCTTCATTTAAAAATTCGGGTGTGTCATCATCCAACACACATCATTCATAACGAAGGTTACACACATTAGCAGGTCAGCACGACCACTAAACCCACTTGTGGCTTCAGAGCGACTTTACCGGCCACCTAGATAGAAGTACGACCACTTCTACCCTGGGAATAAGCGGGTGTACGTGACATCTGACCCTCAATCCTGAAATTGATTCTTCATGTCCATATGAGGACAGAGACCTCATCTTGTCCCCACCCCGGTCTTGTGCGCTTAGTGCTACTCCAAATTCCGCATGGTCACCTGGAACGAAGAACTGTCCTTATACTCACTAGGTCGTCCAAGGCCCATAGGACACATCACTACCCCTCACGGGCGTCTTGATGATCTAGTACTTATAGTTCTTGCACAAACAATATTTTCTTATTATGCCATGTAATATGTGGTGTCATTAGTCCAACGGTCTCGACTTTTAACTCAACTTGTAGCTGTTTGTCTTGACTGGTCCAGTGACCAGTCATGTCGCACTGCAGACAGTTGACTGAGAATGTCGAACCAGCCTTGGTACCATGACCATACAATTTACTTATTAAAGTTTTATGGCACATATATCATGTTCGTTTACGAGCTTTTGCTCGTGCCCATTGGCCTATGGCCTATTGTGTGAGATTTTCAAAACTGAGCATATTAGCCCCCAAGTTCAAAAATTGAGGCCCCCGGCCTTTAAGAGCTATTCGAGCTCCCGTCGAGAAGGTCTCCCAAATTGTTTAAGCATTGGCACACAGTTAAGGGAGAACACTTCCGATAAAAGTATATTTTCATTGTCCATTATACCGACCCGATATAAGGACATCTCCATTCATAACTGATGAACGAGTTTTCAACTTCCTTCAACAAAGTTTCATCATACCAACCGGGTATGACCTATTTATAACCAGTATATATTTTTTCCGCATGGTTTTCACATCACTACTCTAAGTCGTTATGTTTAAAATACCACATAGTAGTGGGTTTTCATTTCAATGAGCTTATCATCCCCAATTGGGTATGACAAAAAATCCCACTCACCCTATCGTGCATTGAAATTCCACTTAGTCGAGTTCCGTCCCTAGCATGCTAGACCTCGACTGGTGTTCCCGATGTCTCATTCTCCTACATGAAATGAACATAGTTGTTCATTATTCTTTGGCCTAATAGCCCTCATTCATTCCAAATGAATGAGAAAACCGAACTTTATATATATTTGCAATTAGGTACCTAAAGTTATTTTTCTTTAACTTTAAGTCCCTATTGTCGGGTTTTTCCTCAAATTGAGTCCCGAAAATTTTTAAAATTTATTTTAGGACCTCAATATATTAAATTTCGCAAACAAGGGTTTAATATCCCAAATTTCCAATTTGGTCTCTCAATTTTTCCAAAATTACCATTTTACCCTTCCTTTATAAAAATGGTAAATTTTGCCCCAAAAATTCTAAAATTTCTCAATTGGCCCTCTAATATTCTTATCATGACCAATAGACCCTCAATGATGTCGAATTGGATTAGAATTTTGTCATTGAAATTCGGCGGACTTTTTCTCTAACACTGATTAGAAATTGGAAAGGGAAGCCGAATTGGCTTACCTTTCGGTCCTAATTCACCCGTGGAAGGGCTGATGAGGTGTCAGGAGAGCTTAGGTTGGCCTGAGGAGGGCTCGAATTGGCCAATTTCAACTCGGCCAAAATAGGGCAACTTTGGTCCGTCGTAGCTGCTTCACTGGTTGATCATACCAGCGCTTCTCTGGCAACTCTCGGAATGAACAGATGTCACCACCGTGTAGCTGACTTCTCCCCGTTTCTAATGAACCCGACCTCGCCTTCTTTGGTTCATAATTGACCCTATATCAGAGCTATGGTTCGAGCTTCACCGGAAAACTAAGCAACTGAGAGAGAGTGAGATTTTCAAGTGTGGAGAGGACGAATGGAGAGAGGCTCTTTATATAGGGAGCTTGGGGACCCGTTGGCCATCTGTTTGGCATTGTTATGATAGGCATTGAAGAATTGAAATATACCGAACATAAATGTTTTTTCTTCGTTAGTAGTGTTGTCATCCTTAGGAAGAAGATGACACTGTTCCAAACCAGACCAAATCGGTCCGAACCAGGTTCAAAGCTTAAACTGGTCGATTCACCCCCCATTCGACCGAGTTTTTCAATCTAAAAATTTATAAATTCATTTTCTATCCAATGGTGGTCTCAAATGTCAAATTTAAAATTTTTAAGCCACCTAGAAAAATAAATTTAGCATCCATTAGTCCAAACCGATTCAATTCGGTTCACCTGAACCGGGTTAGTTTTCATCTCCAATTCATTCCCTAGTCCATTTTCATGACTCCTTTGGCTCCTTAGATCATTTAGGATGCATAAAATTCCTAGTTTACCATCTCTTTCTCAATTCCGGTTCATAAACCGACTCGGTCCTTAAACCAGTTCGGGTCCGGTTCACCCGAACCGATCTAATTTTTCTCTCCCACTTTCTTCTAAGATTCCTTCCCAAGGTTTATAAATCTATTCGGGTCACAAGGGATCCATAAATTTCCTTGTTTTCCCTTTCTCTATCGGTTCTAGTTCATGAACTGACTCAGTTCATAAACCGGTTCAATCTAGTTGGATCCGGTTCATCCAAACCGGTCTGGTTTTTCTCTTCCTATTCATCCTAAGGTTCTTTTCCAATGGTGGTCTCAAATCTCAAATTTAAAATTTTTAAGCCACCTAGAAAAATAAATTTAGCATCCATTAGTCCAAATTGATTCAATTCGGTTCACCTGAACCGGGTTGGTTTTCATCTCCAATTCATTCTCTAGTCCATTTTCATGACTCCTTTGGCTCCTTAGATCATTTAGGATGCATAAAATTCCCAGTTTACCATCTCTTTCTCAATTCTGGTTCACAAACCGACTCGGTCCTTAAACCGATTCAATCCAGTTCGGGTCCAGTTCACCCGAACCGATCTGGTTTTTCTCTCCCACTTTGTTCTAAGATTCCTTCCCAAGGTTTATAAATCTATTCGAGTCACAAGGGATCCATAAATTTCCCTATTTTTCCTTTCTCTATCGGTTCCAATTCATGAACCGACTTAGTTCATAAACCGGTTCAATCCAGTTGGATCCGGTTCATCCAAACCGGTCTGGTTTTTCTCTTCCTATTCATCCTAAGGTTCTTTTCCATAGTATTATAAACCCTTTGGATCACTCTAGAGTTGTAAATTCCCAAATTTCCCATTGACAAATGATCGGGTTTGTGAACCAGTTCAGTTTTCTCACTCGGTTTGACTAGTTCTTTTCCCGGTTTTTCCTTAGCTCAAAAGGGCGGGGTTTACACGAGACATGTCCCCCTGGTTCCTCGGTCTCAATGTGCATGAAACTCCCTAAGCTTCCTAACTTACTAGTTGACAAACTTCTCTTATGCTCACTAGGTCATCCATTAGCCCTTGGAACCAACACTACCCCATACCAGGTGCCTCAATGGTTTCGCATCTCAGCATGCACTATCATAAGTCTTTTATTTAAGACTTTTATCTTTGGTACTACCGCCCCACGGGTCTACTGGCTTAACTTCTGCCCAATGACCACCAGTCAAATGAGTTCGATGACCCAGCTTTAGCTTGGTAGCTGCTATCCTAATGAGCTCAACAATCTAGCATAGGATTAGTAGCTATAGCACACAATTTATTAATTTTGATAATTCGTAGGCTCATTTCTCGACTAATTATCAATGGGCTTGTACCCATGCCCATTGGCCTTAGGCCCATTAGAGCAGCTCTAACTCACCTGAAATTAGTTCCCAAAATGTTTATACAGATTCATGCCATCAGGGGAGACCATTTCTATAAAAAAATGTTTTCAAATTTAAAATATGTTTATCATCCCAATCGGGACTGATGTTGAAAATTTTCACTCACACGATAACCGTGACACATTCATCCTGGCTAGATTCCAACCCACGATGTGCTCTTCTACACAAGTACTCGAACACTCAGTTCCTAAATTTTCCGAGTCAAGATATAAGTGAATTTGGTATGTAAGACCTCATTCTCGCACATAAGTCCTCCAATTATGCCTAAATTGTATTTAGGTCCCTAGATTTTATATTTTTGCATTTAGGCCCCCAATACCCCCTTTACCCTCAATTAAGTCCCTAAGTTTTTCTTATTTCCACTCAAGTCCTAAGTTTCCCTTAAATTGCAAATTTTCACCCAATTTTTTCAAAAGTCCCCAAATTTCCCAAAATTTGCACTTTGACCCCCTATTTCTCATCTCATGCAATTGGTTTCCTAAACTATGTTAATCCCCCTATCATTCTGCTAATCGTTTCCCTTAACTCCCTATGACCCTTCTAAACTTTGAATTTTTTACTTTGACTAAATTTTGAGCTTAATCAGAGCCTTATTGGAAAATAGGACCTAGAGAGAGAAAGCTTCAAATTCTTACCAGCTGGATCTCAATGGTCAAAGTTCTTGATTTGAGAAGCTTGTACTTGATGGGAAGGACCTTCTAGGATTAAGAATTTTTTCAATAGGTGTCCCAAGCATGGATAATTCGATCAATGCAACTACGAATACTTTCTCTCTCTAGCTTTTTACTATTTCGATAAGAGGAGGCATATTGGACTTACCCTCAAGATTCATGGAGGTTGAGTGTTAGTCAGGAAGAGCTGGTGGAGGGCTAGTTTAGCTGTAGGAGATCGGGAGTGACCAAAATTTGGCTTGACATGATTCAGCTATTCTACAACCGTTAGAGCAGAGGTATTATGCAGGCTCCCTAATGCTTCTCTAGTGGTCTTCGATCCAAGTGGAGACTACAGCGAGGTAGAGGACCTCTTACTGGTTCTAGGGACTTCTAATTCACCTCTTAAGGTCTTAGAAAGTACCCTTGTTGGAGATCTAGTTTTTGCTTCGTCGGAGAATGGAGTCGTTTGTCTTCTAGGGCCGCCCAAGCGATGGGCAGGACAAGTGGGGAGGCGCCCCTTACATAGAGCTCTCGACAACTATCATGGCTATCAGCTAGCACAAGACTCGATGTCTGACTCGCCTAATTGCGGAGGCGGTGACATATTTTTCGATCGCTAGAGACTCGGTGTCTCTCCAACGATTGTGCTCTATTCATTTGCCCAAGGTTGAAGACGACATTGTGCTACTCGTGCGAGCTTCACACATGTGAGCTACCACGTGACGCATTGTGATTGGCTGGATTTGCTAATGTGGTGTCCAACTTAGTGTCTGAGTCACCCATTGACTCGTTGACCAGCCACTTGGTGACCTCCCATTCATCACCTATTCCAGTGTGGCTGCTGACCATACTCAGTTAGTCTTTGACCAAGACACATGGCGTACTCTGATTGGCTAGTTTAAATGAATTAGATTTCCCTCTTCGTGCACTATGTGACTACCACATGTCATCCTCTGATTGGCTAAGGTCATCTGACATGGCTCTGCCACATGTCGACCTCTAATTGGTCAACCATTTCTCCGATATCCCAGTGGGGCATTAACATGCACTTTTGTCACGTGTCTGCTTCTCATTGGTCGGTCCAACTGACTGGGTTTCTCTGACATTGACTGCTAATCAGGGATATGTATCGTTCTCCTATTGGTCATTTATTGCTGACGGGGATGTTCCTCCTCTGACCGTTGATCAAGGACATGTGTAGCTCTCTAATTGGCCACCGCTTCCAAGCGCTAACCGAGCGACTGACTGGACATGTTTTTCCATGTGTCGCTCGCTGATTGGTTGTGTCTACTGATTTGGCACTGACTTGGAAGGTGGTCCGTTGACCGGTTGGACCGTTCACCGGTTTGGTCAGACCAGGTTTGGGGACCCGAAATCGAAAATCGGTAGTTTAGGATCGATTCGACAATTTTCCTCAAAATTAAAATTTTTAAAATTTTTCTAAATTCGTTTTATATCTAATAGTGGCTTCAATTGTCCAAATTGACTTTTTTAAATTACCTAGAAAAGTGAATCTTTAAACTTGTTCTTCATGGTTCAATTTGGTTCATGTCTCGTTCACCCTGAACTAGTCTGGTTTTCATATCCAATTCACTTCATGGTTCTTTTCCATGATTTTTATGTACTTATTGGCCACTTGGGATTTTCTAAATTCTCATCTTGACCTTCCTTACCAATTTCGGTTCCCTTAGCTACTCGACTTTCTCTCGAAATTTTCGGTCCCCCTTTTCGGTTCCTTATTTCGAGAGGACAGGATTTACACAATTTCTACATTACTCTGACGGACCTTAGAAAATGACCGTAAAGGTACTTTTTCGACCATCCCCAACCATGCAAGGACCATGGCTACCTAGGGAGAGCCCTCAGAGACTTCATATAAGTCATTCATAATTTTTTAGATATATTTTATTAAGGATAAAAAATCAGAGACCAAATATAATTTTGATAATGTTAGAGTACCCATTCAAGAATGAGAAATTTTGGAAGGGTCTCTAATAGGGTCTAAAGAAGTTCTTGGGACTAAAGGGAATACTTGAGAAATTTAGGGTCCCAAAAGTAAGAGTATGAGAGCATAAAGGGAAAATGGTAATTTTACCCATATTAAGTACTAAATTTTAAATTTGGAAAAGTTAGTATCTAAGTGGAAAACTTAGAGATTTTTTGACATTTTAGTAAATGTAACCAAACATTGGAATAACCATAGATTTGTGAAAATAATATAAGGGGTTAGTTTAAACGAGTTCGTTGACATGCAAGTCGAGGAAACCAGACCTAAAGGGCAAACCAATAATTTTTGGAAAATTATGGGATTGTACTAGAGTGCCAAAGGAAAACTAAATTTGACTCTAGGTTATATGATTTGATTCATTTAGAGTAACATAACATGCTATTATATGAGGATCATGCATCCTAAACAAGTGAAATCTGTTAGGACGAACAAGTCTCAATTAAAATATTAGAGTGGGATTATTGGTGCGTATTTGATTGGACCGACTACTGCGTTTTACAATTTTTTTTATAAAATCTATGAATATATATGAATGTGCATTTGAAAAGTGTCATGAAAATTAGAGGAAAACTAAATGGATGCATGCTCACATAAGAAAGAGTATAAATGATATTATTTTTTTGAAAAGAAGGGCAAAAACCCATAATAATGATAGTTATGAAATAAGACTATATGGATTGAGGGCACAAAGATCCTAAAATAACATGAGTAATGGAGTTGATCAGTAGAGAGTCGTACTCCGAGAAAACACGATATATTATACTCGTTGCTTGCATGTTTGCTTGGTATATAGCATTTGTGGAAGAATAAGAAATCATCAGGATACCTAACGAGAAAGTGTTAATGCCCAAGGTAGATTAGAAGCGACAAATAAGAGTATATTTAATTAGGCTTACAAATCACTTCGGACACCTATGTCCAATGAATGGGGAGTCCTAGGGACCCCTATGACCAATGAACAGGAAGTCCAAGTACACCTTTACAGCTAGGAGTTGGTAGGATATTGTCATAAGTATATGGAGGCATGGCTAGGAGTTGGTGGGATATCATCATGGATTTCAGAATGTGTCAACATCCCTATGAGAGAACGTGGCCTTATTGTATCAAATGTACATGTGCATGCGACTCATAAACTCTCATAAATCGACTGCGCCTATGTGTGATTTTTGGGGCATGGTTGGGTCATGTTTGCTTTATGTATTTACATATACTTGATTATCATTATATATGGTGATTTTGAGCTCTACCTAGATAAATTGGAATGTGAAATCCTAAGGTGAGAAATTAAGGGTCGAGAAATTATGAAAAATAATATAATATAAGAATTATGAAAGAATGCTCTATGTATAGATATTTTGGGTAAAGTTAGGGGTCGTAGTCATGTAGCGGTTTGGTGTTAGTAAGCTCATTCATTGAGTTGTAAGTTCAATTCACTTCCCAAAACAATTTAGGTGAAAGCAAAGGTTCGTATAAGCTTATATAGTCAAACATCACGTACATTATTTATAAGTTTTTAGGTATACATCTCGAAGTATGTATATAAAAATTTTCTTAATGTTCTTATCAGATTTTGTATTTTTAAAGAAAGTTTAAACTTATGCTATAAATTATAAAATATTTTTATTTTAAGTATTAGTTATGTTCGTACTAACTTAGTGAATGTACTTACTATTAAGGGATGTAGCAAGTTATAATTAGATCCTAAACTTGGAATCAAATTGAGACATAGCAAATGAAATGCCCCTCAAATGTAAAATATTTTATATGAATGCATAATGCTCTTACTACAAATGATAATTTGTATGGTTGGGGCGTGAGGATTAGACCCGTATACTATTTTTGTGACTACCTTGACTCTACTGAACATTTATTTATGCATTGTTAGCTGGACTTGAGTTATTTGGTTTGAGGTTTTTAATATAAGAACTGGCTTATCTATAGATTGTGTTAACAAGTATCTAAAATTTTGGTTTTCTACTAAAATTCTGCCGAAATGTGCAAGGAATTCACTGCAAAACTACTTAAATGCTCGCCTATATATAAAGAGTATAATAAAGCAGAGCAAATTGGTATCCCTTTTAACCCATTAAACTTATCATTAATGTTGAATGAATTATCTTTAAAATTGTAGGAATATAAGTTTTTTTCGAGTAACCCCACAATACAGGAGACTCCTTCCCATAGAAGAGCCCTAATAGCATGGACCCACCTCCACAAGGGACATACAAGATCAACTGTGCGGACATTCATCTCTCCACACACGTCCAAAGGTGTTGGAGTGCCATTGTATGTGATTCGATGGGTCATGTATTGGTTGTAGGAGGCACGATGGTATTACGTAGTTACAGCTTGGAAGTGGAGGCTAGAGCGCTTATATTTGGATCACAAGTAACAAAAAACCAAGCTATTAAAAAAATAATCTTGGAGACTGATTGTAAGATATTATTCGAGAATGCCAACATGGAATATAGACTTATTTATTGTTGTGCATGTCAAGGATATACAAGTTATCATTCATGATATTCCTAGAGTTAATGTCAATCTAGTGAGTCAAATTGGTCTGGATGCGATTGAATGCATGAACTAGGTTGGTGAATGCTCAAATAGGGTGTTTTACTATTGTATACTATCGTACTTATATGCTTTTATGCTGAATGATGAAATAAATGATTGTGATAACCACTCCAAAAGACATCTTAGTCTTCTTTGAGTTAACAATTGGATGTTAGTCTTCAGCAAAAAAAAAGACATTATCTAATTCCTTATTTATTTTCCTTAAGTTGTCACTTTCTAGTCATTATGTAAGGCTGAAAGGACCTTGGGCATTCCTATTTCAAATTTATCCTAAACATTTCCTTACATTTATATCATAATCTCTTCTATAGGTTTGTAAGTTCCATGTGTTATTACAATTATAACTTGAGAGCATGGATATTTTTAGAAATTTTGAATGCTCTTAATTATTAGACTAATTTCCCTACTAAATACATATTTCTTCTAAAAATAGATTATTTTACCAAAATGAATTAGTTAATGTCTCCTCCTTAATCAAAGTTTAGAATTAAAAAATTACATTAAAGGAGTTTTAAAGCTTAATGTACTGATTTGACTCAATCTATATTAATCAGTATTTAATATAATTTATAATAGCATTAAACATATTAAAAAATGAGGAGTTATTTTTTTTGTCTGACAATTGCAACCCACCATTTTTAGAAGACACGCACATCGGTTGGAGCAAGCAAACTGTTACACCTTTAGCCAATCTTGATCAAGTCGAGCTTCCATAAAGCTATAAGTTGCTTTGGTGCTCTTGGTAGACCTCCTACCACCCATTTTCCAAGCACCAAATCTCTTAGGAAGATTAAATATACATAACTATTATATACTAATTCCATTTGTCTTTTAATTTTATAAGAAAGAATTTAATGGGCTTATGTCAGTACCCGAGAGAAGTTGATAATGGCGCCACTCACCAAATCCAAATCCACTACTTCTGTGTAGTTGTTCAGCGTTATGGCCAAAGGTCCATAGTGCTCCCCCAACTAAATCCCTTTCATGATATCAACCATGCATGCCAATCTTGCCATTATAAACGAAAAATAATATTTTGGTCAAAAAACAAAAAAAATACTAATGAAATAATTACCCAAATTTAATTAATCACAAAGGAAAATTATTTTTATAAACTATTCAACAAAAATAATTTAACATGTAATAGCGGTATTCTTAATTTTAATATATAAGAAATTATATTATTTGCAAGGTCTACTTGCCTTATTTCTGATGTCAATGTGAAAAGGTAGTCAAACAAAACTTACCCAATTAATTAATGACCATACCTGTGAAACTTGCTTTCAACTTATCCATCATATTCGTTATTGTGCCATCCACAAAAAGCGATGTATCTGTCCTGGAAATTTACTATAAAATAATTTAAAAAACGGATGAATAACACCTATTCAATTTTATTACTCCAAATCAACCTTGAAAAAATATTATTAAGTCTGATAATATATCAATATTATTTTCTAAATAATTTTTGTACGTTATATCACATATTAAATTTCATGTTGGCCCAAAGAGAATTCAATTAAACTATCCTTCTCTCTAACCAAGTGTTTTCCACCCGATCAAAGGGCATGTATGTGTTTTTGGTTGGGGAGATTAAGTCAACGTCATCCACAGTCAAATTGACCAAAATTAGACATATATTAGATATAAAATAAAATTAGAGTTTATGTCTAATCTAACTCTAACTTTATAAATAGAAAGTCCACTTTGAAAAAAAATGAATTTCTATCACAGAAATTAGTTAGCAATTAGATAAGATAAGATGGAGAGGAATAATTTAGTTTCAGTCGAACTTTGTATTTGGAAAGACCAAATTTATTTATTTATTTAATAAATTATATCTTCTGCCTATGAAGGTCGACATAAAATAAAGATTTTAATTGTTGTTCACGTTACATATAGAGAATGTATAGAATATATATAGAATGAGATGTAATCTAGACCAAACATTAATATAATATAGCCATAGAAAAAAAAGTAAGGCTGCCAAAAAGAGAAATATTATATCATTCCCTTGAATAAAATTTTAACTTTTTATTTAGGATTTATGTTAATTAAAATTTTAAAAAATTGCAGTTTTTTTTATAAATACATATACATTTTTTAATTTTATTTTGCCCAAAAATAATATTTATTACTTAAAAATGGTGGAAACAATGATACTCAGGCTCTCATTTTTTTTCTGTACATGCCCATAATTACATTACCCACGGCGACATTCACTCTCTTTCAGATTTTCAGATATTTTTAAGTGATTGGAATTTAGAAAAAAAATTTCTTGAAGATCCTAATGTGTATGAATTTAGTATTTTTATTTCTAAATTAGGATATACATAGGAATATTTCCCCAAAATTTAAAGAATGAACCATTTTGGCATTGGAATTATCAAAATTTGTCAATCATGGATAAATTAAATAAATATGTTAAATGTTCAGTTTTAATGATTTGTCATTAATTCTATCGAAATAAATGTGATTATTAATTTCATATTTTATATTTAAATTAGGTATTCTAATGTAATATATATCATTATATTTATTTAAAATAAAATATTCAGCTTGACTGATTGAATTTTACAATAAATTGTATTTAATTTACTCAAGTTATAAATATTTTTTTAAAAACAATTTGCATCACTCGATCTAACACGAGTTTATATATACTTTATTTAATCCATTCAAATCAAATTCCAGAGAATATTAGCTGGATAAAATGATAATAATAATAGTCTAAATAAAATATTATATTTGTTAACTATAGACTAAAATACTATATTATTATTTAATTTATAAATTGTCATCTAATGTACTTTGATATGTTCATATGTACAAGTATCTATTTTGCCAATTAATGATGATTTTTAATAAATTGGTGTCTAGATATATAAATAAGCATTAAATTTTTTCCTCTAATATTGAATTCATAACTCAAATATAATGATAGATCGACATGGATTAAATTAATAAAATTATATTTTTAGACCAAAAAATAGTAAGTTATTAATATTTTATCCCCAACTTACCCATTTGCTACTAAATAGAAAGCCGTGCACACAATCAACTAGTTATCATTCAATAGTCTATAATACGCAATTTAATTAAAAATTATAACCAATAAATTCATTCAGGGCATAATTATATTTATTAAATATTTTTACTGATCTAATCTAAAAATCAGTTGAATTATCTAATCCAACATCACCATCTACTTATGGAAGAAATATTTTAATGGAGAGGGAGCTAAGCTCTTTAAAAGAGAGTATGAACTAGGCAGATGAGATGACTAATGGTTTATTCCCTCGGAGAAGCAAACAATTTAAGGCCCACGAGCTGTCTTGGTTGTTATAGCTACATCGTGGTTGTTTCCTATCTTAGCAGAAATTAAGGAGTATATGTTCCAATCATCTCCTAGATATTATACCCTTTTGCTTGTATATTCCAGGAATAACCATCTCCCCAAGATATCCTTTATTTAGCTTCTGGCCCTATCCCACCGCAAAAATTTCCCCTTTCCTTTCTGGGTCTTAGGTTTAAGGGTGGGACATGGAGATGATATGTTGATGATTTTGCTGCTGCATGTGATAAAAACCTTCGACTTTGAGGAGTCTTGTTGATGATTAGAAGAGGTGGGAAGAAGCTCAAAGGATGCCTGGGGAAGGTAAGAACATTTCTGATTTTGAAAGCCATGGAGTCTTGTACTTGATTGGCTCTCTCCAATATAGAAGAGAGAGAGAAGGGAGCTGAGAGGGGCATGTCCTGTCCTATCGGGCTGGGGTCCTCCATTTCAAATTTTCTGTGGAAATGAGCAGAGTTGGATTCGTAAAATTTGCAACTTCAAGCCTCTGTCTCCCGCTATGCTGAGATTTCATTTCAAATGTTGCCTCGCAGGTGAAATGCCGATCACGGATTCAGAGCCGGAGCTCGAGGAACCGAAGGGTAGGCTCATTTTTTCTAGAGTTTGTGTCGATTAAGTAATGGACCAAACACCTCTTACATCCTTGAGTTTGGCTGCACAGAAAGAGAGAGAGAGTCGCATCATGTTCCTTATAAGAGCACAGAGATCATGGGAACGAGTTCAAATTGCGTTTCATCTTTGACCCATTAATTTACTGCTCTATCAGTTTACTCATTTTATACTCTATATCCTTAGTTTATCTAATCATGGAAAACCAAGATGGTCATCTTCAACTTCCCCTGTTTTTGCTCTGCATTACCTGAAAACTCATTGACTCTCAATTTTCTCGTGCATTGCTGTTTTCCGTAGAAGCAGAGGATACTCAAATAGCCCCCAATAAGCCTGACCCACCAATCAATCCCGAAAAGAATGAATCATGTTCACCGAGGGGAGTCCTCGACATTCCAAATCTGTGCTCCGACTCCGACCAAAGCAGAAGCAGTTTTGGCTCGTCATGCTCCGACGAGAAAACGGCAAACGCAGATCATGCGCTGATCCAACAGCCCGCAGCCCACGCGCAGGGGCTGCATTGGTGGAGCGCGATCGATGGGTTGAGAAGGAAGCCGTTTCTTAAGTTCATGACTATGGGGTTTCTGGGTGGCCAGAACGGAAGTACGAAGAAGGGCTTCAAGAAGAAGCTGGAGAGGAACCGGAGCGCCGAGGATGGGATTGACGGCGGGGCTCTGCCAGTGCCTAAGAAGCCTTCGTGGAGGAGCTTCGACCTGCCCGAGCTGGCCACCGCCACTGACAACTTCAGCCCCGGTAAGTCAGAGCTGCTTTGCAGGGGCTCAGCGTCATTTAAGCTTTTACATTTGACTTTTCAAGATTTATAGTTTATTAGGTGAAAACACATATTTATACGAAGTTGATACATTTAAGACAAAAATAAAAGAGATGCTCTTTTATCTTATGATGTTACTGATATATTTTTTGACAGAGAACTTGATAGGGAAAGGGGGGCACGCAGAAGTGTATAAGGGGCGGCTGTCGGATGGCCAGCTAGTGGCGGTGAAGAGGCTGATAAAGAAGGAGGCAGAGGAGGAGGAGAGTAGGGTCGCTGATTTCTTATCTGAGCTTGGGATCATAGCCCATATCGACCACCCGAATGCCGCCAGGCTTCTGGGATTCGGGGTTGACGGCGGCCTCCACCTCGTCCTCCAGCTCTCTATCCATGGGAACCTCTCCTCCGTTCTCCATGGTGCAATACCATATTTTAATTAATGACCACTCTCAATTCATAATTTGCTTTCACTTTTCAGTCAATCTCTACTAAATTACTAATATGCGAATAAATGTGCTAACACGAACGGAATTAACTCTTTAGAGGCTAATTAGAATGAATAGTGATCAGGTATATCAGAAGAGAACCCAATTGAGTGGAGAATAAGGTTCAAGGTGGCCATTGGAGTAGCTCGAGGGCTGCAGTATCTTCACTACGGCTGCCAGAGAAGGATCATTCACCGCGACATCAAGGCCTCCAATGTCCTCCTGACCGAGGACTACGAGCCTCAGGTAACTAACTCACTACAACAAACTCCTCTAGTAATGCTTCAACTCTTTATTTGTTTTCAGTCATATTTCGAGCCCACAAGACCAAATTGCTCTTTTTATCACCTGATCCGCAGATCTCTGACTTTGGACTTGCCAAGTGGCTCCCGGAGAAGTGGGTCCACCATATTGTGTTCCCCATCGAGGGCACATTCGGGTGAGTTATGTACGTGCATGTCATGTACTCCACCACCAGCTAAAGTGTGGGTTTTTTAATGGTTGGTGGCAAAAAAAATTGCCTCTGAAACAAAACAGGTACTTGGCTCCAGAGTATTTTATGCACGGGATCATCAATGAGAAGACCGATGTATTCTCTTATGGGGTCCTTTTGCTGGAGCTCATAACAGGTCGTCGGGCGATCGATTCCTCCAGACAAAGCCTGGTGTTGTGGGTACGAATTTCTAACTAAAAGCACTTCCCAACTGATCTTTTGCTGATTTGAGGATGTTTTTGAGCACCATGCACCTTGTAGTAAGGTCATTCACTCGTAACTTGTTCAGGCAAAACCACTGCTGGATTCAAACAACGTGAAGGAACTAGCCGATCCTCGGCTTGGTGATGCTTACAATCTCAGCGAGATGAGGAGAGCGGTGTTGACAGCTTCTATGTGCGTCCACCAACTCTCCACTGTGCGCCCAGATATGAACACGGTGTGTACTGCATTATACATGAACTTGAGTTTCAGATCCATTAAGAAGGGCTTAATGAAAGTATTAGCTTGAGTTTCACATCCATTAAGAAGGGCTTAATGAAAGTATTAGCCCATCAGAACAATGCAGTTCAAGTGTTAATTCAAGCAAAAGTTTAACACGTCATTTCATTTCCTTCTTGTTGCAGGTAGTGAGGATCCTCAAGGGAGAAGATGGGACTTTGGATTGGAAGCATAAGTCTATGTCAGGGAGAGCTCTCCTCTTGGATGCTTGTGACCTTGATGACTACTCTTGCACTACCTACCTCAATGACCTCGATAAGCACATGAAACTTGTTCTTGAGTGATATTTGTGCCAACTTTGCTTTCCTCTTTGCGACTTATTCTTCGGAAAAGTCGATCTCTCTTGGATTCACAGTTATCTCCCCTTAAGTTTAATCATTTGGTATGCAATAATGTGGGGTAAAGGTGGGTTGGGTTGAAAGTTGTGATGTATAAATGTAATTATTTATCTTTAATTTTAAGCTAAACCTCTGTTTGTTCTACCATTATAAACTTTTATGTTTAGTATACAGCAAATGTTGCTAGGTAACTAAGTAAAGAAAACTGAACGATGAACTAGCAAGAGTAAACTAATATATCTTACCACGTTTAGAAAAATTTATTTACTTTCTAACATTACATTAATATCAAATTCATCTAAATAGAAAATATATTCTGGGATAATATACCTTATTGATTGTTAATACACTATTTTAGACCATTATGGACAGTGCAACATTCATATCATTACACAATCATTGTCTAATGTATTAACTACTATTGTTATTAGCTTACCTTAATCTTTATAATATTACCTTAATCACAACCATCATGACTTGTGTAGGCTCTTACAATATTTTCATGAAGGTAAGAAGGATTAGAAAGATTCGGTTAAGTGATGCAAATACTCAATGTATGTATGAGGAATATACTTACATTTATACTATCATGGTCTTGTTAAAGGACAAGCATATGTACGATTTTAGAGCTCGTGGAATAGTAGAAGATGCCTTAGGTTTTCCTCACACCTTTTATTTATTAAAAAGATTTATATTTATACAATTGTTGTCATGTTAAAAGGACAAAAAAATCGTTATTTCTACTATTTACAATGTGTACGGTTTACAGATTATAGAGTTAGTGGAGCAATCGGAGGTTCCTATGAATGTGGTCCAATCGGGTGGAGCAATTTACAAGTAAATTGGGTAGGAGGATTGTATCGGTTCAGCACGAACTAGATTAAACCGTGAATAATCAGTTTAGAAATTTATTTTTCTAGCTGATTTAAAAACACCAATTTGAAGAATTGAAGCATAGAAAATTAATTTAGACAAATTTTTAAAAATTTAAATTTCAGAAAACTGGTCGAATAGGGCCTAAACTGACCAATTTTCGATTTCGGGTCACTGAACTTGGTCTCATCGAACTGATCAATGGTCTAGCCGATCAACAAATCACTGTTAGGTCAACGCCTAGTCAGCAGGTGCGACCAATCGGTGCACAACACGTAGCGAAGCTCATCCAGTCAACCCCTTAGTCAGTGCCTGGAAGTGCTGAACAATTAGAGCGTGACACGTGTACACGGTCAACGCTTAGAAGAGGAGAATCCACGTTAGTAACAACCGTCCAATAGAAGAGCAATACCTATCCATAATCAATGGTCAACGATAGGGAAGTTACGTTAGCAGCTGACTGGGATGTCAGAATAACGGTCAACCAATCAAATGCTGACATGTGGGAGAGTCACATCGAATGGAGTGTGGGTCATTAGGGAAATCTAACATATTTAAATTAGCCAATTAAAGAACGCCATGTGTCACAGTCAAATGACTGATTGAATGCGGTCAGCAAACACGTTGGAATGAGAGACCATTGGGAGGCCCCCACGTGCTCGGTCAACGAGTTAAAGGCTGACTCGGATGCTAAGTAGGATCCCACAACAGCGAAGCCAACCAATCATTGTGTGCCATGTGTGAAGCTTGTGCGCGTGCACAACGTCGTCTTCAATCTTAGCCTTTTTGGTTGAGAGATGAGCCGACAAACTCTTCAGTCTATAGCGACCCGAAAATCCCTCCAATCCGATCGCCGGCAAGTGAGTTTGGGGCTGAGTCCGATGCCGACCGGTAGCCATGTTAGTTGTTGATCTCCCTATATAAATACCTTCTCTCCACTCGTCCTTCTCATTCCACAAATAATCAAAGAAGATAGAGTGCTCCACTTTTCGGGGAGACACAAACCAAAGCTGTGACATGGGGGTTTTCTTCAGCCTCCGACATCGCATTTGAGCTCCTTGAAACCAGGAAGAAGTCCTCTACCCAAGTGCACCCCCATTTGGCCTGAGCACCACCGTAGAAACACCGACAAGCTCAATGTAAACCCCGCATTTTTGAGTTAAGGAAAATCGAGAAAAGAACCGGTTAAACCGAGTGAGAAACATCGAACTGGTTCACAAACTCGATCATTTGAGAAAGGGAAATTTGGAAATTTACAACTCCCAGATGATCCAAATGGTTTATAAAATCTTGAAAAATAACCTTATGACAAATTGAAGAGAAAAACCAGAATCATTTAGATGAACCGGATCTAATTGGATTGAACCGGTTTATGAACTAAGTTGGTTCATGAATTGGAATCGATAGAGAAAGGGAAAATGGGAAATTTATGAATCCCGAGTGACCTAAAGAGTCACAAAAGTCAAGAGAAAGGATTTTAGGATGGATTGGAGATGAAAACCAAACCAGTTCAGGTGAATCGGATCTAAACTAGATTGAACCGGTTTGAACCACTATTGAACTGAATTATAAATTCATTTTTCTATATGGCTTAAAAAAATTCAAATTTGATATTTGAGGCCACTATTAGATAGAAAATTAATTTAGAAATTTTTAGATTTAAAAATTTTGGTCAAATTGGGGGTGAACCGGCCAGTTTAAGCTTTGAACCTGGTTCGGACCGGTCAAGTCCGGTTCGGAACAGTATCGTCTTCTTCCTTTAGATGACAACACTGTTCTCTTGCTAGAAAATCGCACAGCGCCAGCGAAGTTGAAAAGTCTCTAGTTAGGGAGTTTTAGGGAATGAATGACCACCATTAAGGTGCTAATCGGACAACCCATAAGTCTTTAAGCTTCCTATATAAAGAGCCCTTCCCCATTCATCCTCTTCACACCTGAAAACTCCACTCTCTCTTAACTGCTCCAATTTCCGGTGAAACTCAAACCATAGCTCCGATTTGGGCACTTTTCTAAGCTAAACAAGGTGAGGTCAGGTTCTTTAGATTAGGGGAAAAGTCAGCTACACGACTTTAGTCTCCATTTGCTCCGAGAGTCACCAGAGGAATGCCGGCATGATGGAACAGTGAAGCAACTCCGGCAGACCGAAGCTGCCCTATTTCGGCCGAGCTGAAATCGGCCATTTTGAGCCCTTCTTAGGCCAAACCAAGCCCTCCCAACACCTCCACATCCCTCCTACATCTGAATTAGAGCTGAAAGGTAAGCCAATTCAACTCCGCTCTGAAATTTCTGACCGGTGCTAGAGAAAGAATCGATAGAAATTTGTCGATAAAATTCTCACTCAATTTGGCATCAATTGATGCAATTCTTGATTCTAAGATGAACCTCAGTATGAGAGCTCCCTACCCAGATCAAAAGCTCGGACTGCCGTGCTCCTAACAGTAAGCTTTCGAACCTTTCTCTCTCTAAGTTTAGTTTTTCGGTGGAGCTCCGTTTGAGCTCATTCCGACACCAAATCATGCAATTGAAAGTGCAATTAAATCGTATGAAGGTGTAGGAACTTCAGTGTAACTTCAATTTCAACAATTAAACTCATTTGACCGGTCAATTTGATGAAATCAAATTCAATAGAGTTACAATGTTGAAATTAGGGGAAAAATTGGAGGAAATTTGAGAATTTGAAAAATTAGAGGGACTAAAGTGTAATTTCATGAAATTGAGGACCAATTTGGGCATGATAAAGATGTTGGCGGACCAATTAGATCATTTTTGGAATTTTGGGGCAAAACTTACCATTTTTGTAAAGTAGGGGCAAAATGGTAATTATGGAAAAGTTTGGGGACCAAATCGGAAATTTGGGAAATTAAACCCCCTTTTGTGAATTTGAATAAATTGAGGTCCTAAGATAAATTTTAAAAGTTTTGGGACTCAATTTGAGGAAAAACAGGCATTAGGGACTTAAAGTTAAGGAAAAATAACTTTAGGGACTTAATTGCAAATAAATAAAAAGTTTAGTTTTCTCATTAATTTGAAATGAATAAAGGCTATTAGGACGATAGATAATGAATAAGGATGTTCATATTGTGTAGGAACATGAAGTACCGGGAACGCAAGCAAGGACATTTTGGTCAAGTGAAATTCACTGCATTAACGGGTCAAGAACTGGTCAAGTGGAATTCACTGCATTAACGAGTGAGTGGGCTTACTATCGTCATACCCGGTTGGGATGAGGAGCATAGTTTAAAGTTAAAAACCACTTATCGATGGTGAGTGTGATTTTTATATCATACCCGGCTGGGATGATAAATAACTCTATAATGAAAACCCACTACTTAGTGGTATTTTAAACATCACAACTTAGAGGAGTCATGTGAAAATAATGCGAAAAAACTACTTATAGGATGTAAGTAGATCATACCCAATTGGTATGATGAAACTTCCTTGGAGGAAGTGGAAAACTTATTTATCGGTTATGAGCGAAGATATCCTCATACTCGGTTGGTATGATTGATAGTTGAAAATATATTTTTTTGTTGGAAGTTATCACGCCCCGACCTGGTTTGGTCGGATCCCCGTGAACAACCCACCACTCTCCCGATTTATTAAAGGGTTTCCCCTTATTATAATCCGTAAAGAGTATGGCGTCCTTTAAACCTGCACCATTTCCTAGAATAACATAATCAAAACTGCATGAAATTTAAAACTTTACATACCTGTCTTACAGGCATCTTAGTTGATTGTCTTTCGGGCTAGGCTTTCCAAGATTTCCTAAAAGGGATATAAAGAATGGGGTGAGTACGACTACTCAGTGAATGGATTTTTAAAGGTCTACTTTTAACTTTTAAGGAAAACATTTATATGGAGTGTGCAAGACTCCTTTCTTTTCAAAAATCCCTTCATTTAAAAATTTGGTTTTTTTCCATTATTTCTTAGTTACCGGTATGTCATCACCCAACACACATCCTTCATCATGAAGGTTACACACATTTGCAAGTCAGTATCACTACTGAACCTGCTAGTGGCTTCGGAGCGACTTTTCCTACAACCCGTATAGAAGACATGTTAACACTTTGGTCTTTCTTTCCTTTAGACCACTTTAAATCACGCGCTTAAGGAATTTCCTTTCATTTACATTGTTTACTCCTTCAATGGAGTTTATCATAATTAGTATGTCTTGCCTGCGAGTCCAAAGGTATATCCCTAGGTTCACATCTTCCTTTGTTTAGGGCAATACTCTTACTCTTAAAAGTTCTTGCTCAGTATTTTAGGATTGGGAGCTCCAAGATATCCAATCATTCATGGATCCAGTTATTCTCTTTTTCGTCGAAACCCTTAGCTTAGTGTGTAAACCCTGTCCTTTGATAATAAGAAAACTAGGGAATGAATTGGTCATTTTCAAATTGAAAACTGAGTCTGTATACAAATCCAAACTGATATAGAAAGGGTAAATTAGGAAATTAATGGATCCCAAGTGACCCAAAAGTCATGGAAATGGACTTAAGAATGAAATGGAGATGAAAACCAAACCGATTTAGGTGAATCGGATCCAAACTGGATTGAAGCGGTTTGGACCGGTTTGAACCACTATTGAACCAGATTCTAAATTCATTTTTCTAAGTGGCTTAAAAAATCCAAATTTTAGATTTTAGGCCACCATTGGATAGAAAATGAATTTAGAAATTTTTAGATTTGAAAATTTTGGTCGAATTGGGGGTGAACCGACTAGTTTAAGCTTTGAACCCAGTTCGGACGTGTCTAGTCCAGTTCGAAATAGTGTCGTCTTCTTCCTTCAGATGACAACACTGTTCATTCATCGGAAAATCGTGCAGCGTTGATGAAGTAGAAAAGTCTCGGGCCAAGGAGTTTCAGGCAATGAATGACCACCATTAAGGTGCCGACCGGATAGCCAAGATGTCCCTGAGCTTCCTATATAAAGAGCCCCTCCACATTCATATTCTCCACACCTAAAAACCTCACCCTCTCTCAGCTGCTTGGTTTTTTGGTGAAACTCGAACCAAAGCTTCGATATAGGGTCATTTCTGAGCCAAAGAAGGCATGGTCGGGTTCCTTAGAACTAGGGAGAAGTTAGCTACACGGTGGTAACATCCATTCGCTCTAAGAGTAGTCGGAGAAGCGCCAGCGTGATCGAACAGTAAAGTAGCTCCAGCAGACCGAAGCTGCCCTATTTTGGCTGAGATAAAATTGGCCGATTCGAGCCCTCCTCAGACCAAACCAAGATCTCTCAACACTTCCTCAGCCCTCCCACAGCCGAATTAGGACTGAAATGTTAGCCAATTCAACTTCCCTCTGTAATTTTTGACCGGTGCTAGAGAGAGAACCGACTGAATTTTGATGATAGAATTCTAATCCAATTCAGCATCAATTGATGTAATTCTTGATCCTAGGAGCAACCTCAGGAGGAGAGCTATCTGCCCCGATTGGAAGCTCGGACCGCCGCATCAATTGAGCAATTGAAACTTTCTCTCTCTACGTTCTATTTTAAAGCGAATCTCTATTTGAGCTTGTTACAATGTCAAAACTTACGAGTCAAAGTGCTATTGAATTATATGAAGATGTAGAAACTCAATTTTAAATTCAATTTCAACAATTAGAAGTTTATGATTGGTCAATTTGATGAAATCAAATTCGGCTGTGTTAGGGAGTTGAAATTGGGGGGAAAATTCAGGAAAATTAGGAATTTTCAAAAATTTGAAGGACCAGAATGCAGTTTTATAAAATTGAGGATCAATTGGATATGATAAGAATGTTAGAGGACTAATTGAGCAATTTTATAATTTTTGGGGTAAAAACTTGCCATTTTTGTAACGGAAGGGCAAAATGGAAATTTTGGAAAATTTGTGGGCCAAATTGGGAATTTGGGAAACTTGAACCCTTTTTTATGAAATTGAGTAAATTGAGGTCCTAAGTGAGATTTTAAAAGTTTCGGGACTTAATTTGGGGAAAATCGGCAATTGGGGCCTAAAGTAAAATGAAAAATAACTTTAGAAACCAATTTGCAAATATTGGAAAAATTGTGAATTTAGTCATTTATATTGAATGAAGTGATCAAGCCAGATGATAATGAACAACAATGTTCATTTCTTGTAGGAACACGAGACATCGGGAATGCCAAATGACGTTCAGCTCACAAGGGACGAAAATCGACTAAGTGGAATTTCACTGTATGATCGGGTGAGTGGGATTTTTATATCATACCTGGTTGGGATGATAATTACATCGAAATTGAAAACCCACTGCTAAGTAGTATTTTAAACATCACAACTTAGAGAAGTGCTGTGAAAATGACATAGAAAAACTATTTACTAGTTGTACGTAGATCATACCTGGTTGGTATGATGAAACTTCCTCGAAGGAAGTGGAAAACCAGTTCATCGGTTATGAGTGTAGATGTCCTCATACTCGATTGGTATGATGGATAATTAAAAATATATTTTTGTCGGGAGTGCTCTTGCCTAACTATGTTCCACTGCTTAAACCATTTAGGAGACCTCCTTGACGGGACCTCCATGGGAGATCTTAGAAAGCCTACCCCAAAGGACATTCAACTAATATGTCTGTGAGATAGGTATGAATTGTTTAAAATTTTTTGCACTTTTGATTTATGTATTCCAGGAAAGGTACATGTTTAAAGGACACCTTACACTTCACGGTTTATAAATAAGGGGAAACCCCTAGTAAATCGGGTGGGTGGCGGGTTAATCACGGGGATCCGACCAAATCGGGTCGGGGCGTGACATAGTGTGGTTTCAAGTGTTGCGTACTTATTCTTTACGGGTTTCGGTGTTCTCACCTTTTTGTTCTATTTCGACCCTTCCTCCATCCTTGTTAATTATAACTTCGATCTAACTTTTATGTTTGACCTTGTCATGCTTACTAACCGACTCTTCCTTACTTTAAGTTATAGTTTCCTCAGGACTATTGGGCTTACATATGTCATTTCAAGGTTTCTTTCCTTGATAGGACCCTTTCTCTTTTCTCCCAAAATTCCTTTTTCATTTGCTCTAGGGAATATCTACCCTTAAATGGCATCCTTTGATGTCGTCTTCTATTGTTTACTTTTAGTCTTGAAATCTTGCAGGCATATCTTTTGTACTCTATCCTCATCCTCACATGTGCCCCAATATATGTCTATTTCTTTTTGGTAGAGCTCAAATCCTCCTTATTTTAGGATCTATTAATCATGTGAGAGTCTTGCCTACTACTCTCTTGGCTTGAGTTTGGTCATTAATTTTGCCATTGGTCTTTTTAAGAATTTCCTTCATCCCCTTTGTTTTCCAAATATTTGACCTTTCCACCTCTCCCTTCTTTGTTGGACCTTAAATTATGACTTTCATGAGTATCAGTTCATCAACTGACTCGTCTCTACCATTCCTTTGGTCTAATTTTCTTAGGGCAGTTGTTTCTTGAGTCTTCCTGTCCTTAATGTCCACCCTATTGCCCTTTTTAAGGTGTAGTCCTTTCTACTTCCTGGTCTTCTTTAGGGCATCGTTTATTCTCCTCGACTATCTTGTTATAATAACTTGCTTCCTTCCACTATGTTTGTTTGAAACTTCTATTTGGCTTCACTGCTTTTTCCAAAGTGAGTCATATTTGCCATCTCGAGACATTTCATTTGTAGTCAAATGCTCGGCTAGTCTTCTCTTGTGGAGGCGCTCCCTTCTTTGCTCCTAAATGGCTGGAAATTTCTTCTTAAGGAAAAATTTTCTTCACCTATACTTTGTTCTTGTTTGTGGTTTATCAAGGTTCTACCTCCAGTCCTTTTCCCTTCCTGCCACTATGCTAGGATCTTGAAGAGCTCCCTCCTGGATGTAGTTGAAATTCTAAGCACAAGTCATATTTCTAGGGATGGTATCCTTTCTGATTTCCTATAGTTGTGAGGGCATTATTCTTGGAAAGTATTGTTCTAAATCCTTATGGTGTGGGACAGTCCTTCACTTCATATCCCATTTCCCTTACACTTGTAATAGGCCGTTTCCTTGCTCAGTTTTTACTCCAAGAGTTCTCCTAGACTCCTTAATTACCTTGACAAATTTCTTGTTGTGCCTTCTTTTCCCAACAATTCCCTTGATTCATTCCATTATTTGGGATGGGAATCTCCTTGGTCTCCGTAGTGTCTAAGGAAATGTGGGTTTATTTGGTTACTTTCCTTGGGAAATCTTCCTACAGTTGAGGCGCAAGGTCACATCATTTTGAGAGATATGGTTTTAGGAACTTGGAGTTTTTTATTCATGGAGAGGTAGTACAATAGGTTGGGGTCTTAGCCCCATTACAAAAAGTGTTTATGAAACGAATGGGAAGCTACTGGGTTCTTGACAAGCATCATCCTTAGTAAGGTTATAAGCCCTTGTTAGCATTTATGGCTTCAGGCTTCGCTCCCTTCATACTTAGAGTTGTGACCTCAACAGGTCATGGCACCATCCTCCTGGATACTTTCCCATTTAGTCTTTTGAGACGTTTATTATGCCTTGGGCATTGGGGAGCTTCTAGGGTTGTCTTCCTACGAGAATACGGTGTTGGTACCACCAATCCTAGTTTCCTTGGTTCCTCTCTTGGGAGACATCTGAAAATTTTAAAACTTTCTCTTAGTTACTATGTTATATAGTCTTGATAATGTATTCGAGGAAATAAGCTCTAATACCACTCATGTTGTCACGCCTCGACCCGGTTTGGTCAGATGCCCGTGAGCAACCCACCACTCTCCCGGCTTATTAAGGGTTTTCCCTTTCTTTAAACCATGAGGAGTAAGGCATCCTTTAAACTTGTGCCTTTCCTAGAATAACATTAATAAAAACTCCATGAAATTTTAACATACATACTTGTCTTGCAGGTGTAGCTAACTGGAGGTCTTTATGTAGTTTTTCCTTTGGTTACTTGAAAAGGGGTATAAGGGAGGGGGTGGGTTCAACGACTCAGTGAATGGGTGTTTAAATCTTGACTTTCAGAAAAATAGTTTGAATTGGAGTGTGCTAGACTCCTTATTTTCTTTAAGACATTTCATTCTCAAAATCTTAGTTTTCAAAAACATTATTCCTCATTAACCACCGTCGGTGTGCTTAACAATCAACACACGCTCTTTATCAAGAAGGGAACACACATTCGCAGGGCAGCACATCCACTGCACCCACTTGTGGCATCGAAGCGACTTTACCGGCCACCTAGATAGAAGTCCGTCCACTTCTACCTTGAGAATGAGTAGGTGTACGCGATATCCATCCTTCAATCCTGTAAAGAAACTCCGTGTACGTATGAGGACGATACCTCATCCCAACCCCACCCCGGTCTCATGCACATGAAGCTATGTCAAGCTTCCCTGACTGCTGGTACGACAAACTGCCCTTATCTCCACCATGTCGTCCAGTAGCCCCTAGGATGCATCACTACCCCTCTTGGGCGTCTTGAAGATCTCGAACCTCAGTGCATGCACAAAATAATAGTTTTCCTCATAAGCCGCTTAATCTTTGGTGCTATTGGTCCAACAACCCTGACCCTCAACTCGACTTGTAGCTATTTGTCTCGACTCATCTATCGACCTATCTTGTTGCACTGCCACTAGTACATCGAGTATGTCGGTCATGTCTTGGTACCATGGCCAAACATATCATTTATTTAAAGTTTTTATGGCTTAAACTCATGTTTGTTTACGAGCTCCTGCTCGTTCCAACTAGTGTGATGTTAAAATCTCACATTGTAGTAGGTTTTTATTTCTAATGTGCTTATCATCACAACCGGATATGATATAAAAATCCTACTCACCCGATAGTGGAGTGAATTTTCTCTTAACCAGCTTTTTGCCTCCACACGCTTGTCTTGGCTGGTATTCCAAGTACTTTGTGTTCTTACACGATATTAACATTCTTATTCATTATCCTTTGCCCTAATAGACTTCATTCAGCACGAATGAATAAAGTACCCAAACTTTTCAATTATTTGTAATCAGGTCCCTAAAGTTATTTTTCTTTAACTTTAGGTCCCTAATGCCAATTTTCCCCAATTGAGTCCCGAAACTTCTAAAATTCATTTTGGGTCCTCAATTTATTCAAAATTACAAAAAAGGGGTTCAAGTTTCCCAAATTCCCAATTTGGTCCCTAACTTTTCCAAAATTACCATTTTGCCCATACTTTACAAAAAAATGGTAAATTCCACCCGAAATTTTCCAAAAATTGACCAATTGGTCCTCCAACATCATTTCCATGCCCAATTGGCCCTCAATTTTAGGAAATTGCACTTTAGTCCCTCGAATTTTTGAAATTCTCAATTTCCCCCAAAAGTTTCCACCAATTTCCCCCTTTCAATCTGATCGAATTTAATTTTGATCAATCGAGGTTCATTGATGAAATTGAAGGTGAAATTGAGTTCCTACACATCCATACGATTCAATTGCACTTTGAATAGCATGAATTGACATCGAAACGAGCTCAAACGGAGCTTTGTTGGAAAATTGAATGTAGAGAGAGAAAGTTTTGAAAGCTTATCGTAGGGGGCATGACAGTCCGAGCTTTCGATCTGGGCAGATAGCTCTTGTCCTTAGGTTCCTCCTAGGATCAAGAATCACATCAATTCATGTCGAATTGATGGAGAATTTGGTCAGTAAATATCGGTCAGTTCTCTCTCTAACATTGATCAGAATTTACAGTGGAGAGCCAAATTGGCTTACCTTTCCACTCTAATTCAGTTGTATGAGGGCTACAAAAGTGTTGGGAGGGCTTGATTTGGCATGAGAAGGGCTCGAATTGGTCTTTTTCAGCTCGGCCGAAACAAGACAGCTTCGATCCGCTGAAGCTACTTCATTGTTCTATCACGTCGGCTTCCTCCGACGACCCTCAAAGCAAATGGAGACTACCGTTGGGTAGTTGACTTCTCCCCGAATATAATGAACCCGTGTAAACCCCGCACATTTGAGTTAAGGAAAACCGAGAAAAGAACCGATCAAACCGAATAAGAAAACTAAGTCGGTTTACATTTGGGAATAAGCAATATGGAAATTTACAACTTTGGGTGATCCAAAAGGTTGATTAAACCTTGGAAAAGAAACTTAAAACAAACTAGAAAACAAAAACCAAAGTGGTTCAGGTGAACTAAATTCCATAAGAACTTCAAAGTTAAGCATTTTTGCTTGAGAGTAGTGTGACGATGGGTGACCTACTGGGAAGTGTGATTTTTTATAACCCTAAATTCCAGTCAAAAATTTTTATGCGAACGATATGACTTATCATAAATAGCCATAAATTAATATATATATATATATATTTAATTATTGTAATTAATACCAATAATTTAATACCTAAATTAAATTATTGAAATTAATAACAATAATTTATGACAATATTAATACTAGTAATAAATCTCGCCCAACACCGGTTTTACGACTATATAAAGAGGTCATCCCCATTTCATTCCCCTCACACCTGAACACTTCTCTCTCTCTCACTACTGCTCCATTTTCCAGTAAAAGCTTCAACTTGAATAAAGGTCGGGCTATTTAGAACCAGGGAGAAGAGAGCTATCTGATAGCAAACTCCAGTCAATACGAGAATCGTTGGAGAAGCACCGGCGTGATTGAATAGTGAAGCAGCTCCGGCGGACCGAAGCTGCCCTATTTTGGCCAAGCTGAAATCAGCCATTTCAAGCCCTGCTCAGGCCAATCCAAGCCCTCCCAACACTTCCTCAGCCTTTCCACGTTCGAATTAGGACCAAAAGGTAGGCCAAGTCGGCTCCCCTTCATAATTTTCGATTGGTGCTAGAGAGAGAGTCGACCAAATTTCAATGACGAAATTCTAATCCAATTCCACATCAATTGATGCAATTCTTGATTCTAGGATGAACCTCAGGATGAGAGCTATCTGTCCAAATCGAAAGCTCGAACCGTCGTGCCTTCAGCGGTGAGTAATCGAAGCTTTCTCTCTCTATAGTTCATTTTTCGGCGAAGCTCTGTTTGAGCTTGTCCCGACATTAAAACTTGTGATTCACATTTCTAAAGAATCGTATGAACATGTAGAAACTCAATTTCAACTTCAATTTCAACAATTAGAAACGTTTGATGGGTCAATTTGATAAAATAAAATTCGGCTATTTTAAGAAGTTGGAATTGGGGGAAAATTGGGGATTTTCGAAATTCAAAGGACCAAAATGAAATTTTATGAAATTGAGGGTCAATTGGGCATGAAAATAATGTTAGAGGACCAATTGAGGAATTTTGAAATTTTTTGGGCAAAATTTACCATTTTTGTAAAGGAAGAGCAAAATGGTAATTTTGGAAAAGTTGGAGGACCAAATTCGAAATTTGGGAAATTAAACCCCTTTTGTGAAATGGAATAAATTGAGATCCTATGATAAATTTTAGAAGTTTTGGGACTCAATTTGAGGAAAAACCGGTATTTGGGACTTAAAGTTAATGAGAAATAACTTTAGGGACCTAATTACAAATAAATGAAAGTTTGATTTTCTCATTCATTTGGAATGAATGAAAGCGATTAGGCCGAAGGATAATGAACCAAGATGTTCATATCATGTAGGAACGCGAAATACCGGGAACGCCAGCAAGGACAAGCTAGCGTGAATACAAAGAACCAGTCTAGTGGAATTCACGACATTAACGGGTGAGTGGGTTTACTAATATCATACCCAGTTGGGATGATGAGTACAACTTAAAGATAAAAACCACTTACCTGTTGTGAGCAAAAATTTTATATCATACCCGATAGGTGATGATAAGTACCTCGGTATAAAAACCCACTATTTAGTGGTATTTTAATCATCACCACTTAGAGAAAGTGATGTGAAAATTATGCAAAAAAAAACTACTTACGAGTTGTAAGTAGATCGTACCCAGTTAGTATGATGAGACTTCCTCGAAGAAAGTTGAAAACCTGTTCATCGGTTATGAACGGAGATGTCCTTATACCGATCGGAATGATGGACAGTAAAAACCTATTTTTGTCGGAAGTGCTCTCCCCTGACTGTGTGCCAATGATTAAACAATTTGGGAGACCTTCTCGACAGGAGCTCAAATAGCTCTAATAGGCCGGGGGCCTCGATTTTGGAACTTGAGGGCTAAATGCCCGATTTTGAAAATCTCGTACAGTGGGCCCAAGGCCAGTTGGCACAAGCAGGAGCTCGTAAATGAACATGATATATGTGCCATAAAACTTAATAAGTGAATTGTTTGGCCATGGTACCAAGATAGGACCGACATGCTCAGTCAACTAGTGGTAGTGCGACATAATAGGTCGACAGACTAGTCAAGACAAACAGCTGCAGGTTGAGTTGAGAGTCGGGGCCGTTGAACTAGTGGCACCATAGATTACATGGCAATATAAGAAAACATTTTTTGTGCATGCACTATGAGTACAGGATCATCAAGACGTCCATGAGGGGTAGTGATGCGTCCTAAGGGCACTGGACGACCTGATGGCTATAAGGGCAGTTCGTCGTTCTAGGTGTCTATGTGAAATCTGGAGTAGCACGAAGCGCATGAGACCGGGGTGGGGACAGGATGAGGTTTCTGTCCTCATACGGACATGAAGAAGTGATTTTGGGATTGTGGGTAGGATGTCACGTACATCCACTCATTCCTAGGGTAGAAGTGGTCGTACTTCTATCCGGGTGGCAGGAAAAGTCGCTCCGAAGCCACTAGCGGGTTCAGTAATGATATTGACTTGCGAATGTGTGTAACCTTCATGATGAAGAATGTGTGTTGGGTGATGACACACCATGGTAACTAAGAAATAATGGAAGAACTGATTTCGGGATTGTGGGTAGGATGTCACGTACATCCACTCATTCCTAGGGTAGAAGTGGTCGTACTTCTATCCGGGTGGCAGGAAAAGTCGCTCCGAAGCCACTAGCGGGTTCAGTAGTGATATTGACTTGTGAATGTGTGTAACCTTCATGATGAAGGATGTGTGTTGGGTGATGACACACCGTGATAACTAAGAAATAATGGAAAAATCCAAATTTTTAAATGATGGGATTTTTGAAAACAAAGGAGTCTGGCACACTCCATATAAATGTTTTTCTTAAAAGTTAAAAGCTTTTAAAAACCCATTCACTTAGTAGTCATACTCACCCCCTCCCTTATATCCCTTTCAGGAAATCCCAAAAAGCCTCCCCTTAAAGACCGTCAACTAAGATGCCTGTAAGACAGGTATGTAAAGTTTTAAATTTCATACAATTTTGATTATGCTATTCCAGGAAAAAGGTGCAAGTTAAAGGACGCCTTACTCTTTATGGTTTACGATAAGGGGAAACCCTTTAATAAACTGGGAGAGTGGCGGGTTGATCATGGGGATCTGACCAAACCGGGTCGGGGCGTGACAACCCAACCTTACCTTCTTTAGCTTAGAAAAATGCCTGAGTTGGAGCTCTGGTTTGAGCTTCACTAGAAAATGGAGCAGTGGGGAGAGAGTGGAGTTTTCATGTCACGCCCCAACCTAGTTTGGTCGGATTCTCATGACCAATCCGCCACTCTCCCGATTTACTGAGTGTTTTCCCCTTCTTTAACCCATGAGGAGTAAGACGTCCTTTAAACCTGTACTTTTCCTAGAATAGCATAAATCAAAACTGCATAAAATTTTAATTTACATACCTGTCTTGCAGGTGTGACTAACAGGAGGCCTTTGGGTAGGTTTCCCTCAGTTACTTGAAAAGGGATATAAGGGAGGGGGTGAGTACAACGACTCAATAAACAAGTTTTTAAAGTTTGACTTTTAGGAAAAATGTTTGAATTAGAGTGTGCTAGAAGACTTATTTTCTTTTAAAACAATTCATCCTTAAAATCTCATTTTCATAGCCATTACTCAATCCTCGATCATAACTGGTGTGTTTATCTACCAACACACGCCCTTCATCATGAAGGGAAGACACATTTGCAGGGCAGCACATCCACTGCACCCACTTGTGGTGTCGAAGCGACTTTACCGGCCACTTAGATAGAAGCACGCCCACTTCTACCCTGAGAATGAGTGGATGTACGCGACATCCGTCCCTCAATCCCGTAAATAAAACTCCATATACATATGGCACGACTAGTTGCTCTTATCTCCACCATATCGTCCAATAGCCCTAGGACGCATCACTACCCCTCTTGGGCATCTTAAAGGTCTTGTAACTTAGTGCATGCACAAAACAACAGTTTTCCACATAAGTCATTTAATCTGTGGTGTCACTGGTCCAATGGCCCTGACCCTCAATAAGACATACAACTGTTTGTCTTGACTGGTCCGTCGACCTATCATGTTGCAATGCCGCTAGTCCATCAAGTATGTCGGTCCAGTCTTGCTACCATGGCCAAACAAATCATTCATTTAAAGTTTTCATGGCTTAACTCATGTTTATTTACGAGCTCCTACTCGTGCCAACCAGCCTTGGGCCCATTATACGAGATTTATCAAAATCGGGCATATTAGCCCCCAAGTTCCAAAACCATGGCCTCCGACCTAATTAAGTTATTCGAGCTCCTGTCAAGAAGGTCTCCCAAAATGTTTAAGCAGTGGCACACAATCAAAGGAGAGCACTTCCAACAAAAATAAACTTTTAGCTATCCATCACACCAACCGGGTATGAAGACATCTTCGCTTATAACTGATAAGCGAATTTTCTACTTCATTCTAGGAAATTCATCATACCAACAAAGTATGATCTACTTACAATCGATAAGTAGTTTTTACACGTAATTTTCACATCACTCCTCACATGTGTGATGGTTAAAATACCACTTAGTAGTGGGCTTTCATTTCCGAGGTGCTTATCATCCCAACTGGGTATGATATAAAAATCCCACTCATCCTTTAATGTAGTGAATTCCTCTTAACCAGTTCTTTGTCTTCACGCGAGCTTGTCCGGCATTCCCGGTACTCCGTGTTCCTACACGATAAGAACATCCTTCTTTATTATCTCTTGGCCTATTAGCCTTTATTATTCATGAATGGATGAAATACTCAAACTTTTCGATTTATTGTAATTAGGTCCCTAAAGTTCTTTTTCTTTAACTATAGGTCCCTAATGCTGATTTTCTCCTAAATTAAGTCCTGAAACTACTAAAATTCACCTTAGGACCTCAATTTATTCAAAATCACAAAAAAAGGGTTTGAGTTTCCAAAATTTCTAATTTGGTCCCCAATTTTTCCAAAATTACCATTTTGCCCCTACTTTACAAAAATGGTAAGTTTTGCCCCAAAAATTGCCCAATTGGTACTTCAACATCTTTTCCATACCCAATTGGCCCTCAATTTTATAAAATTTCACGTTAGTGCCTCGAATTTTTGAAATCCCCAAAATTTCCCCCAATTTCAACCTTCTAACTTAGTCAAATTTGATTTCATCAAATTGACCGATCAAATGAGTTTAATTGTTGAAATTGAAATTATATTGGAGTTCCTACACCTTCATACGATTCAATTGTACATTGAATCGCACGATTTGATGTCAGAATGAGCTCAAACAGAGCTTCGCCAAAAAACTGAACGTACAGAGAGAAAGATTTGAAAGCTTACCGTTAGAGGTGCGGCAGTCTGAGCTTTCAATCTGGGCAAATAACTCTCATCTTGAGGTTACTCCTAGGATCAAGAATAACGTCAGTTGATGCCGAATTGAAGGAGAATTTAGTCAGTGAAAATCTGTTGGTTCTCTCTCTAGCACCGATCGAAATTTACAGAGGGTAGCCAAATTGGCTTACCTTTCTGCTCTAATTCAGCTGTAGGAGGGCTGTGGAGGTGTTGGGAGAGCTTGGTTTGGCTTGAGGAGGGCTCAAATTGGTCGTTTTCAACACTATCAAAATAGGACAGCTTGGGTCTACCGAAGTTACTTCACTATTCGATCACGCTGGTGCTTCTCCGATAACCCTCAGAGCAAATGTAGATTACAGATGTGTAGTTGACTTCTCCCCGAATCCAAAGAACTTGGCCATGCCTTCTATGGCTCAAAAAAATGCCCAAGTCAGAGTTTTGGTTCGAGCTTCACCGAAAAATGGAGCAATAGGGAGAGAGTGAAGTTTTCATGTGTGAGGAGGATGAATGAGGAGGGGCTCTTTATATAGGAATCTCATGGACTTCTTGGCCATCTGATTGGTGCCTTAATGGCTATCATTCATTGCTTGAAACTCCCTGGTCGAAGACTTTTCATCTTTGTCGGCGCTGCTCAATTTTCCAATGAGTGAATAGTGTTATCATATGAAGGAAGAAGACGACACTATTCTGAACCGGACTGGACTAGTCCGAATCGGGTTCAAAGCTTAAACCAGTCAGTTCAATCCTGATTCGACCGAGTTTTTCAAAATTAAAAATTTATAAATTTATCTAAATTCATTCTCTAACCAATGGTGGCCTCAATTCTCAAATTTGAATTTTCTAAACCACCTAGAAAAATGAATTTAGCATTTGGTTTAATAGTGTTTCAATCCGGTTCAGGTTTGGTTCACCTAAACCGGTTTGGTTTTCACCTCCAATTCATCCTAAAGTCCTTCCTCATGACTTTTGTGACTCTTTAGGTCACTCGGGATCCATAAATTTCCTGGTTTACCCTTTTTCTATTGGTTGGGGTTCGTGAACTAGTTCGGTTTTCTCACTCGGGTTGACCGGTTCTTTCCCCTGTTTTCTCATCTTAAAGGAGTGGGGTTTACATTTCACATGTGAGGAGGATGAATGAGGAGGGGCTCTTTATATAGGAAGCTTGGGAACTTCTTGGCCATCCGATTGGTGCCTTTATGGCGATCATTCATTGCATGAAACTCCCTAGTTGGAGACTTTTCATCTTCGCTGGCGCTGCTCAATTTTTCGGCGAGTGAACAATGTTGTCATCTAAAGGAAGAAGACGACACTGTTCCGAACTGGACCAGACCGGTACGAACTAGGTTCAACACTTAAATCGATCAGTTCAAGCCCGATTCGACCGAGTTTTTCAAAATTAAAAATTTGTAAATTCATATAAATTCATTCTCTATCAAATGGTGGCCTCAATTCTCCAATTTGAATTTTATAAGCCACCTAGAAAAATGGATTTAGAAATTGGTTCAATAGTGGTTCAAACCGATTCAATCCAGTTCATGTTTGGTTCACCTGAATCGGTTTGGTTTTCACTTCCATTTCATCCCAAAGTCTTTTTCCATAACTTTTATGACTATT
This sequence comes from Trapa incisa, assembly GCA_030064435.1. Classification (NCBI taxonomy): domain Eukaryota; kingdom Viridiplantae; phylum Streptophyta; class Magnoliopsida; order Myrtales; family Lythraceae; genus Trapa; species Trapa incisa. The sequence continues at coordinate 9,004,101 of CM057777.1, read as the reverse complement.
TTGGTCACTCAGAATTTTTAAATTTTATGATTTGCTCTTTCTCTATCGGTTGGGGTTCGTGAACCGATTCAGTTCTTTCTCTTAGTTTTAACTGGTTCTTTTCCCCAATTTTCTTATCTTGAAGGGGTGGGGTTTACACTCCCACCATTGGTGGTGTCGTATGTGGTGAGAATTTTTGAAAAATCTTTAATACCTTTGTTTAAGTCACTTTTGGAAAATAACCAAATTTGGTCGAGTTAAGGTCCCTAACAACTCCCACAAGTCCTTAAAAGAATAATTGAAGTATTTGATAGGGATGGTGAAATTTGAAATTGGTTGGTGTGATTTTCAAATCTCATAGACTAAAGTGCAAACTTTCAAAAGTGTAGTACTAGTTTTAAAAAATGAGAAAACTTGTGAATATAGTCTCTAAGGGAAGCACAAGGGGTTAGCAAGTGATTTTGGAACAAGTGTATATGTTAAATGTGGTTTTCAGAAGTTTAGGGGCAAAATGATAATTTTGGGTAAAAAGTGGCAAAATGGTCATTTTTTTTCCTAAAAGTGGCAAAATTATTATATTTTTCAATAGAGAGTAAAATGGTCATTTTTTGGATAAATAGTGGATAAAATAGTCACTTTTTCATAAAATTAGCAAAATGGTAATTTTTTCTTAAAAAGTAATAAAATTATCATTTTTATTTATAGAGGGTAAAATAATAATTTTATTTAAAAATATACTAAAGGGTCATTTTTTATTTATGTATGGCAAAATAAGTATTTTTTTTCAAGTAAAAGAGTAAAAATGGAAAATTTTGCAAGTAAAAAATAAAATAATAATTTTAAAAAAACGAGTTACTTTATTTGTATTTTATAGAATGAGAACCTTAAAATTATTTTGATAAAATTTAGATATTATAATAATGTATGTATATTATTTGTAGGAATATATATATATATATATATTAATTGATTGTGCCAGAGGGGCATGGAGTACTTGCAGGACAAACAAGTCCTAAATAATTAGTAAGTGAGTTTATTGCCGGTGAGTTTGATTGAATTAATTATTACACTTTACAGGTTTTAAAATTTTAATATATATAATTAAAAATGTTATGAATAAAATATAAAAATTACGTGAATAAATTGTTTATAATTAAAAGGGATAAGGTCGAACAATTTATAAGAAATAAGATAAGGTACCATGTCTATAAAATGGACAAAAATCTAAGTTAATTTTAAAAAAATTAATATCCAATAATTTATAAGAAAAATGATAGGACCCAACATTTATAAAAGGAGAGATGTGGCTATGGCCAAGGTTAGAAAATAGGTTAAGCCCCAAGCTCTTTTAATAAAGGGTGAAAGCCCAAATTGTTATAAGGAAAGCATTCTTGTCCATGTTTTAAGAAAGATAGTTTCAATCTAGTGTACTCATTTGGGAAGTAAAATTTTTTCATTTGATGTAATGTGACATTTAAGGTTTGATGTAAATTTCTTTAAGACTAGTGGCCTGCCATAGAACTCGACTAGCAAATTTAATATGATGGTATAATTTGTTGTTATAATTGGTATATATTATTTGTAAATAATTGGATATTATGGGTATCGAAAAGACTACTAGTTAGAAGTTGTGTGGACGCATACAATACACTAAAAATAGAATAATAAATTAGAGTTAATTAAAGATTTGTGTTTACCTAATACTCAAAGGTGGTGGGACTCAATCATGCTATATAAATCGATAACAATGACTCCAACATCACTATGAGGATAATAATTTTTGTATATAGCATAATAAATGTGCACCTTGCACATAACCCTCATATATATATCAATTAAAGGGGCATTTCTTATGTAAGACCTTATGAGTGCACGAGAAGGCACATATTAGTCATCAAACATAATATATTGATTGAGTGACTTAGAAGACAGAATTAAATTATGATGATTACTTAACATATCTGATATATGAATTTAATTTAGGTTTTTATTATAAAAATAAAAAAATGTTTGATTAGTTTGTATGTATGAATTTAATTTAATTTGGGTTTTTATTATAAAAATAAAAAAATATTTGATTTTATTGAATGATTTTTTAAAATAATACGTTAATACTATTAAAAACATAATGAAATTATCAATATTTTAAATAAAGATCGGGTAGATGTTATAAAAATTTAGCATTAGTAATTTCATTAACTAAATTGTAAACTCGTCCTATCGGTCATTTTTCTTATATCATTTTCAGGTGAAAGAAGGAGATAATAGAGCAATTGAAGACATAAATTTAGCATCAAGCACCAAACTTCCAGGTAGATACTGAATAATATGTTGGAAGGTTGAGTTTGGTTTGTTTTGCACAATTATTTATGAGTTTGGTAAACATTAAATTTTTTATGAAAATTTTAAATTTGTACTAAAATTGTGAATTACTTTTTATATTTTAAAAATTATATAATATTTATAATATGATAGTGAATGCCCCTTTCGTATATAATAGTGTGTGGTAAAGGGTTTGCTGACGATGCAGTTCGAAATTCGAGTCGGGGCTTAAAATAAATAATATAAGGTTTACACGTATATTCACAATTTCAATCAATGTTAAGAAAAGCTCCATTTGATGATAGTTGAATATTTAATATGCAATAATTCAAACTATTATTCTCAATAACTAATAATATTAAAGTTTTTGTCATACTTATTTAATTATATTCAAGAAATAATCTACATACTCTCACATCTAACATAAAGTGTTTAAAAGTGTTATGTATAATATGTGTACATGACATATGGGGATTGGACATTACTATTTACTGTGCTTACAAAGTGAGTAGAATAATATTGTGTCATTTTGAATCCAAATTCAAAATATATAACATAATTTATAATAAGAAAATATTTGTATATATTATTTAATATTTAACTAAAAAGTTAATACATTAACAAAAATAAATTATTTATATTTTCCTCCACAAAGGTATTGCGTTCAATATACGGCAATCTTGACCTTTAAAACTTTTTATACGAAAGAAATTTCAAGTTTGATTATGATAAAAACAAAAATATTAATAGAAAACTTATTTGTATTGATTGATGAATATTTTTATAATTTAAACAAAAGTTAAATACTTTCTATTTTCCTTTTAACTAATTTTTTATACGAGTTCATTCGAACTTGATCAAAGTAAATGATGCATGTCAATTTGGCCAAGCTAGTTGCACTAAATCTTTGATAATTCTCTTGTTGCAACTTTAAATATTATTGAAATTCCAATGCTATCAACCCTTTATTTTTTTTATATTATTTATCGTATAAGTAATTTAAAAGTTCATTTTTTGGATGTTATTCATAAAATATTGAATGAAAGATCTCCAATGATATTGTATTTGTCATAATTACAAACAATATTGATTAATCTATATTCAATAATAGGCTTTTGAGGCTAAATATGAAGTAAATATTCACTAGTGTCTCAATTGCATGTGTTAGGATCATCATGCAAGAAATGATGTGTCACTACATTTTCAAATAATGGAATTTTAATTTTCCATCTAAAACAAATAGCTTGGCAAAAAATCCAAAATAAGTGTGTTTTAAGGCATAAGTCATCATGCAATAAAAATATGATAAAATTTATCCTTTTTTTTAGGGTCTAACATGTATAACTAATCTTCATCTTAGACCAATTACCATGGCAAATTTCTCGCCTTCAAAAGAAAGAAAATCACTTTGCAAGCATTCATCAATTCTGACCACCACCACCACTATCTCCACAGAAAATCCTAAATCAAAGACCGGCATTTGGAATCCTTGCTTCCAGATTTTCTAAAGACATGCAGAATGGTAAGGAAAAAAAAAGATTAACCTATCGTAGCCCTTGCGATGTTGTTAATGGCGTTTTTCCTATCTAATTCGAATCATACATCCTTCCATCGATCCATCCATCCGTGTTTGTTTCTCTTGGATTTTTCAGAATACAATGGAAGACCCACCTTCATACAGATCTTCCTAGCGTCCTCCCTAGGACTGGTTATTGCAGCAGCGATGCATTTTCGTCTCAAAAAGTTCAGGGATCAAAAGATTGTCCCTCGCGTCAGATCATCTGACACTTGTCGTGTTGTGAAGCTCGAGAAGTTTCCCCATTACGTTGGTGAGTTTACTTCATCTCTCCCTCCTTCTGCCTCTCATTTTGTTTTCTCTTAGTAAAAACAAATGATCATCTCACAAGTTCATAAGCCTAATATCTCCTATATACATATTGCATTCACTTGTAAGAGTAAAAGTACCTTAATTCCTAGAAAAATATGTAATTCCTATATGACTCCTGCAAATTTAATTGATGTCAATTTTAAAATGGTGGATATGATGTCCCTTTTGGCTTAATAATATCAAATAAGGTGTGCAATTACTTGGGGAAATCTTACTAAGTGGAGAAAGATTTGATTTAGGCTATGCTAACTTATTTTAGCATGAAAATGCTTGCATATTCTATTGCATGTTGTCACATGTTTTTTTTACATGTTTACTAACGTCAATTTGATTCACTTGATCTAAGTTTAGCTTGCTATAAGTTGTTCTACATATAGTGAAGAAGGATTGCTTATATTATAATTCAAACTTCAAGGATACACGGAGAAGTAGGCAAATTTGAGGAGCTTAACTCCGAATTATGGAGACCGACCATTACATGTGAGGGAATTCATTTTAGCTTATGGCTTTGAATGAAAATGTAGCTCGGCAGATGGGTTTTAGAGATAGAAGAGAATGTCCACATTTGTGTAAATTAGCTTCGGAGTACATGATAAAATCGGATGGCTGCGAGGACGACATCTATGCGTTCTTTGCAGACGAGCCAAATGCAGACTCACTTTTCGTGACTCTCGTTGAAGAGTTTGAAAGGTGCATCCTTAGCTATTTTGGATTTCATTGGGGTCATGCAGAGCTCATGATCAGTCAGGTACTATGATACAACAATATTATTTCCAAGTCATGCTTGATGTGATGTGATTTGCAGGGTGTTTTAATGTGAAGTTTCCAAAATATTTTAGGTGTTGAGTGCTGATGGTGAACCCAAGAGGAAGTTTAAGGACATTATTATGGCAGCAACAAGGTTACTTTCTATACATGAAGAAGCTCTATTGTAAATTTATTTCAACTAATAATATGATTACTCCCTTCATTTTTTAAGCCAAACAATGACTTGACATCCCTCTATTGATCTTGACAAACCTATATGTTAAATTCAAATGGACAATTGAGGGGTTTCATGTTGGAAATATGTTTGCCCAAGTGGACGGATGAATCAAATTGTCAGTTAAAATTAAAATGTCTTGATAAAATTGTAAAAAAAATTAAAATTGGGTGACCAATTTTTTTGAAATTGCAAGTTGAATGAGCCAAAATGCTAATCTATTATCTCTTTAGGTAATTTATATATGATGAAATTGTCTTTGACGTGCACATATTTAGGGAGCAGAGATTTGAAAGGTTAACGAAGAACCTGAAAGTGACTCGACTATTTACTACGCTAGTCGAGGAGATGAAAGCAATAAGATCTGCTGCAAACGATGACTCTCGGTGCACTGATGTGATGGCACCAGTGGCTCACAGTGATCGAAGTCCTGTTCTCCTACTTATGGGCGGTGGCATGGGAGCTGGAAAGAGCACAGTCCTCAAGGATATCATTAAAGAGTAACTATCAATATCTAATCAATGCCTTAATGATGGTTTTTTATCATAAAATGCATTAATAATGTTGATTATACACTAATATGTGTAACATGGAATTGCCAATATCAGATAAATGGGAGAAGTACACAATTCATCATGTTTTTAGACTTTTAACACTTCAATCTTATATCACTTGTAATAAAAAAAAAATCTTACATCTTTGAATGGTAAAATATTTCTTATTTAATATATTTGTAGGCCATTTTGGTCGGGGGCAGCTGGGAATGCAGTGATAGTTGAGGCTGACGCTTTCAAAGAGACCGATGTCATCTATCGAGCTCTCAGCTCTCGAGGACATGCAGACATGCTCCAAACTGCAGAATTGGTATGTCATAAAACATAGTTTGTTTTTCACTCATCACATGTTCAAGGGCTCTTAAAAGGGTTATACCATGCAAGCTAAAGGAAGCAACCAAAGCTACATCAAGCTTTTAACATCTTAGTACATCCCATTTATGAAGTTTTTTTTCCAAACAGGTGCACCAATCATCAACAAATGCAGCATCATCCCTCCTAGTAACAGCATTGAATGAAGGTCGTGATGTGATAATGGATGGAACATTATCTTGGGTCCCATTCGTTGTTCAAACCATAACCATGACAAGAAATGTACACCGCCATCGGTATAGGATGGGTGTTGGCTATAAAGTTTCTGATGATGGCATTGTGACTGAAAATTATTGGGAAAGGATAGGAGAAGTGGAAGTGCAAGAAGGTGGGAAAAGGAGAAAGCCATATAGAATAGAACTAGTGGGCGTTGTGTGTGATGCTTATTTGGCAGTAATTCGTGGCATAAGGTAATCAAATATAAGAGAAACTGCATAAATCATAAATCATAAATCATTATATTGTTTTAGATTTAAATCTTGTATGCATGAACCATTCTCAGAAAGGTTTATATGAAGGTTTAACTTTGTCTTCCTTGATTTACTGCAGAAGGGCAATAATCTCTAGAAGGGCAGTAAGGGTGAAGTCTCAGTTGAAGTCACATAAGAGGTTCGCAGATGCATTCTTAACTTATTGTCAACTAGTGGACAATGCTAGACTATATTGTACAAATGCTTTGGAAGGTCCTCCTAAGGTACATATAAAAATCAATTCTACTCATTTTTTTCTCGGCTAATCATGCATATTCCAGATAGCTCAATGTGTAATATTTTATGTTAAGTCGTTTCACAATGAAAATTTTGATCATCAATCTTTTATTTCATGTAGCTTATAGGGTGGAAGGACAGAGACAAGACCTTGTTAGTCGACCCTGAAGAAATAAACTGTTTAAAGACAGTTAGCATGTTGAATGAAGATGCAGATTCAATATATGAACTCTACAAGTACCCAAATCCTACTCTTGAAGCTGGTTCCGTCTGGAAGGACATTGTATTATCTCCATCGAGGATTAACATACAACAAGAGCTAAAGTACACCATTCAAAAAGTTGAAAGATCCAAGTAGCTAGTTTTTTTTACTAAGTGGTTTTATTTTTTTAAAAGAAATAGAAATGTTGAAGATAACAAATGTAATTGTCCATGTTTTTGACAATACAGAAAACAAAATATGTTCTTTTTTTTTATTATGGACTTTTCTAATTTATAGAAGTCTTGTTCTTGTTTGTTGGAAAAAGTTAGCTAATGTAGTAGTAATCTTTAAAATGGTGTTTATGTTATGCAAAAGAAATGTTAAGCCCAAAGGCATCTCATATTATAATCAGTCATGTTGATTTGGGTTCATTTCTTTATGCCCATTACATTTAATACGTCTTAAATAATTGTAATAACTCTTATGAACAATCTCTCCAGTACAATCAATGATTATTAGTAAATGATTGGAAATATCAGTTAAAATACATAATAATTACCCGTTTCTGGCGGGTGAATAGTATTCCTATTGTACTGTTTCTGTGTTTTCTGTCCGAAAACTGAAATGAAAAATCTTTGCTCTGCTAGATTGGTTGAGGTAGACGAAAACCCAACCATCCTATATTCGGGAATTTTTATTTTATTAATCTTGTTTGTAGAATAGGTTTAAAAAGGAGAAAAGTGTCGCCTTCGTTGCCCCCACCGCCCCCACCGGGTAACCTTTATTCGGATCTCGTGTTCACTAGAACGCAAAGTCTAAGAGTAAGACAGTTGAAGTTATAGATTAAGCCACTTGAGGTTTTTGTGAAATTATTTGGTGGTGATTTACCCATTGTGATCGGATATTTTTTTTTTGGGAGAAACGCCCTTTCATTGCTATATTTTTTACGTGTGTTCATTGAAAAAAATGTTAATGTGCATGCAAGTGTGCCCCACACGTATTATACATTGATTGGATATAATTGGTTAATGTGTGTAGTTTACTTTAAAAATAATATAATTGTATTTTTTTATCACATTTTGCTCAATAATTAATTATACTTAGCTAAATAAGTTCAAACATTGTTTATTGTTTATTGTGTAATTGTAATCGGATAGCGATTTGTGATTGGCAATACTTATTCGACGTGAAACTACCGTTCACGGTGAGGTGGAGGCGGTCGACTTGTTTGCATTTTAGTGAATTTTTAGGTTAGTTCAATAATTTTTCATTTAGTTCACCTCATTTATGATTAGTTATAGGGAAAATAATTTTTTTTTAAATTTTTTATCCAATTTTCTATTAACACTCAAAAATTACCCAATTCTAATTTATTTAAGCCACTTTAAAAATTGGAGAGTTTTGTAATTTGAGATGATTTAAACCTGATTTGAACTTGTTTTTTCTCGGATTTTTCCCGATACTTGATTTCTGACCTCGAGGTGTTCTCTAATACCTATTATGACTTATGCCATTGTCTTAAGTCTCATTTCCGAAGTATATTCTCAACTTATTTCGATTCAAAATTTCATGTCATGTTTTCTTTCTCGGGTTAGTCTTATTTCCTACTTAGGTTTGACTTGGTTTCCAATTTGGGAATTACTAGTTGACTTTTAGAAGGGAATTCTAATAAATGGAGAGGGAGAAGACTGTTTAATTTATAGATTAAGCTGCTTGAGTTATTTGCGGACTCATCGGTGTGTGATAGTGTCACACTTAGACCAGGTTTGATCGGAGTCATGTGATTAACTTGCCACCATTCCATGAACCATACTAGTATTTTTACCCCGATGGTTCATGAAAAGTAAAAGCGTACTATTACACATATTTTTCCACAATAATTTAAAATTTTGGATGTTATAGTATAGGACTTACCTTGAGGGTTGGATCTTTCTGAAAGATTTCAATTACACTTGGCTCAACCCTTCCTAAAAGGGGTTTAAGAAAGGGAAGTGAGTGCACGACTGGACGAGGGAAAATTTCTACAGCAACTAGTTAGTCAAACATTTTTATTTATTGGCAATCATGATCCATGTTTCATTCAACACCTGCCATTTTTTCATAAAAAGGTTCACTCGGTTGCAGAGTAGTCTCTAATTGCTCCACTTATGGTACGGAGCACCTTTACCGACCACCATCATAGAAGTCCATGACTAATCAGTAGTCTGACCCTCAGACCCAAGCCATACTTTGTGTCTACAATGTGAAACGAGGCCTCTTCCCCCTTTGGCCTCGGTTTCAGTGCGCATGAAGCTCCCAGAACTTATTGACATACTGGACGATGAACCACCCTTATGCTCTCTATGTCGTCCAGCACCCCTCATAACCACCACTACCCTATACTGGGTGTCTCAATGGTTCTGCATCTCATGCATGCACATTCAACAATCTTATTAATTATGACCATTATCTTTGGTCTACCGGCCCCACAAGTTTGTTGGCCCAGCTTCGGCCCCTTGCCCACCAGCCCAACGAGTTCGACGATCTAGCTTCGACGTAGCAGCAACTTCGTCCAACAATCCGACCTTGGCTTAGTAGCTGTAACACAGAATTATCCATTATGAAAGTTTTCTTGGGCTCATTACTCGTTAATTCTCAACGAGTCTCACCTCGTGCTCATCAACCTTGGGCCCACTTGCATCGTTCTAGCTCACCCTTGGAATTATCTCACAAAGCGTTTCAGCAGATTCACTCAGTTATGGGAGACTAATTCTGGGGAAACGGTTTTTAATATAGAAGAATGACCATCATCCCAATCGGAACTGATGCTAGAATTTCCCACTCACCCGGTGTGCAGTGGTGTGTCCATCCGGCCAAGTCCCGATCCATATCGCGTTCCTCCACACCGGTTCTTGAAGACCCCAATCACCTAGTTTGAATATTATCATGAGAGATCGACATAAAAGATCCTATATTCTAAGGAATTTGCACCCAAGTCCTTAATGTATGCTTTAATTATGATTGGGTCTACCTTTTCCTCAACTTTCATTTAATTACAATTCAATCCCCAACTTTTTCAAAAATTACCGAATTGCCCATATTTTTACAAAATTTATCGAATTGGCCCCAAATTTCTCAAAATGACCTATTAGCCCCCAATTTCTTTGAAATTTCTCATTAGCCCATAAATTTTTTGAAAATTATACTTAGGTCCTCAATTTTTAAAAATCCCCAATTCATCCCCCCTTTTGTCTTGAGATCAAATCTCGTCAAAATGAAAGCCAAAACCATGTTAATTTCCTCCTAACATGCTACTAATCGGTTCCTCCTAACATGCTACTAATCACTTTGAATTATCATTTTTGGACTCAAAACGAATTCAAACGGAGCTTTACTAGAAAACTGAACTTAGAGAGAAAGATATTCAAATTCTTATAGATGGAGGGGCGGTTGTCACGCGCCCAACCTGGTTTGGTCGGATCCATGTGAGCAACCTGCCACTCTCACGGTTTATTAAGTGTTTCCCCTTCTCGAAACCGCGAGGAGTAAGGCATCCTTCCACCTGTATCTTTCTTGGAATAACATTAATCAAAACTGAATATATTAAATCTTACATACCTGTCTTGCAAGTTCGACTAAGGACAGTCTTTGGGTTTGTTTTCTCTTGGTTACCTGAAAAGGGGTAAAGGAAGGGGATGAGTTCGACAACTCAATGAATGGGTGTTGGGTGAGAGTTTTCAAAAACAAGACATCTTTAATCAGAGTGTGCCAAACTCCTTATTTCATTTAAGAATACTTTTCTTCAAATTCCAGCTTTCAAAACCTTTTTCCAAGGTTTACCAATTCTTTTTCAGGGATTCTCAAATCTTTTCCAAGGTTTTCACAACATCTTACCCATTTCCATATTAAATGTGTTTCACAAACAACACACACCCTTCATCAGGAAGGGTACACACATATTCACGAGATGCAGTTACGCCGACTGCACCTACTTATGGATCGAAGTGTCTTTACCATCCCTTGATAGAAGTCCCTAACTTCTACCTAGAGTCTGAGTGAACAACTCCGATGTTCAACCCTCAGACCCAAAAATACTTCGTGTCCATAAGAGGACGAAGACCTTATCCCAACCCCACCCCAGTCTCATGCACAATAAGCTACGTCAAGCTTTTTGACTGCTAGCACGACAAACTACCCTTATCTCCACTATGTCATCCAGTAGCCCTTAGGATGCATCACTACCCCTCATAGGCATCTTAATGGTCACGTATCTCAAGTGCATGCACAAACAATAGTTTTCCACAAAGCCATTTATCTTTGGTGCCATTGATCCAACGACCCCAACCATCAACTCGACCTGCAACTGTTTGTCTAAGTCAGTTCGTCGACTTGGCCCTAATGCACTGCCGCTAGTCCATTGATTATGTCGGTCTTGTCTTGGTACCATGGCGAAATCACATAATCCATTCATTTAGAATTTTCATGGCTTTAACATATCATGTTTGTTTACGAGCTCCTGCACGTGCCAACTAGCCTTGGGCCCAGTGTACGTGATTTTCCAAAATCGGGCATTTAGCCCTACAAGTTCCAAAACCGAGGCCTCTAACCTATCTGAGTTGTTCTAGCTCTCGTCAAGAAGGTCTCCAAAAATTTAAGCATTGGCACATAGTCAGGGGAGAACACTTCTGACAAAATAATCTTTCTATTCATCACACAAACCAGGTATGATGACATCTACGCTTACAACCGGCAAGTAAGTTTTCTTCTTCCTTCTAGGAAGTCCATCATATCAACCGGGTATTTTCTCTCTATTTACAACTGATAAGTAGTTTTTCCGCATAGTTCTCACAACACTCCAACTGGGTGTCATGTTAAAATCCCACATATAAGTAGTTTTTCATTTTTGAGGTGCTCATCATCCCAACCGAGTATGATGTGAATAAACCCACTCACAACCGGTAAGTGGTTTTTAACTTTAGACTGTGCTCATCACCCCAACCGGGTATAATGTTAGTAAGTCCACTCACCTAATAGCTGAAGTCTATCCTTCTCCAGAGGGTTTCCGCTTCCATGCTAGCTTATCCTTGTTGGCGTTCCGATCTGTAAACCTCGTCCTTTAGTAATGAGAAAAACCGGGGAGAGAACCAGTAAATTTGAATCTTTAAATTGAATTGGTCTAGAAGCCCGATTTTTAGGGACGAGCAATTTGAAAATTTCTAACTCCCATGTGATTCAAAAAGTTCATAAACTTGGGAAAAGAACCCTAGAATGAAATGAGGAGGAACGATCGAAGCAGTTCAAGAGAACCGGGTCTGAACTGGATAGAGCTGGTTTATGAATCGAGTCAATTCATGAACTGGAACCGATAGAGAATGGGTAAACCAAGAAGCTTATGGATCCCTTGTGATTCAAAGAGAATTATAATCCTTGGAAAGGAATCTTAGAATAATGTGGGAGAGAAAAACCAGATCGGTTCGGGTGAACAGGACCCGAACCGGATGAAACCGGTTTAAGAACCGAGCCGGTTTATGAATCGGAATTGATTAAGAGATGGTCAACCGGGAATTTTATGGACCCTAAGTGACCCAAGGAGTCACAAAAGACATGAAAATGGACTTGTGAAGGAATTGGGGATAAAAACCAAACCGGTTCGGACCGGTTTAAACCACTATTGAACCAGATCCTAAATTCATTTTTCTAGGTGGCTTAAATAATTCAAATTTGATATTTGAGGCCACATTGGATAGAAAATGAATTTAGAAATTTTTAGATTTGAAAAACTCGGTCGAATGAGGGGTGAACCTACTAGTTTAAACTTTGAACCCAGTTCTAGCCGGTCCGGTCCAGTTTAAAATAGTGTCATCTTCTTCCTCAGGATGACAACACTGTTCACTCGCTAGAAAATTGAAGCAGCGCCGGTGAAAAAGAAATGTTTTCGTTCAGTACGTTTCAGGTCTTCAATGCCTGTCATAATGGTGCCAAACGGATGGCCAACGGGTCCCCGAGCTCTTTATATAAAGAGCCCCTCTCTATTCATCCTCTCCACACCTGAAAAACTCACTCTCTCAGTTGCTTAGTTTTCCGGCGAAGTTCAAACCAAAGCTCTAATATAGGTCAATTTTGAGCTAAAGAAGGTGAGGTCAGGTTCATTAGAACCGGGGGGAAGTTACCTACACGGTGGTGACATTTGTTTGATCCAAAAGTTGCCAAAGAAGCACTGACGTGATCGAATAATGAAGCAGTTGTAGTGGGCCGAAGCTGCCCTGTTTCGGCTGAGTTGAAATCGGTCAATTTGAGCCCTCCTTAGGCCAAACCAAGCTCTCCCGACACCTCCTCAGCCCTTCCATGACCAAATTAGGACTGAAAGGTAAGCCAATTTGGCTCCCCTTTACAATTTCTGATTAGTGTTAGAGAGAGAGTTAGCCGAATTTCAATGATGAAATTCTAATCCAATTTGGGGAAATTGAGAGACCAAATTGAAAATTTGGGAAATTAAACCCCTTTTCATGGAATTTAATAAATTGAGGTCCCAAGATAAATTTTAAAAGTTTTGGGACTCAATTTGAGGAACCGGCAATAGGGACTTAAAGTTGAAGAAAAATAACTTTAAGAACCTAATTGCAAATATATATAAAGTTGAGTTTTCTCATTCATTGGAACAGATGAGGGCTATTAGGACAAAGAATAATGAACAACTATGTTTATTTCATGTAGGAGAACGAGACATCGAGAATGCCAGTTGAGGTCCAACATGCAAGGGATGGAACTCAACTAAATGAAATTTCACTGCACGATCGGTGAGTGTGGGTTTACTAATGTCATAACCAGTTGAGATGATGAGCACAACTTAAAGTTAAAAAAAAAGTACTTACCGGTTGTGAGTGGGATTTTATATCATACCCGGTTGGGGATGACAAGCACATCAAAATAAAAACCAACTACTATGTGGTATTGTAAACCTCACGACTTAGAGTAATGATGTAAAAACCATACAGAAAAACTATTTACCAGTTGTAAGTAGATCATACCCAGTTGGTATGATTAAACTTCCTCGAAGGAAGTTGAAAACCCATTCATCGGTTATGAACGGAGATGTCCTTATATCAGATCGATATAATGGACAGTGAAAACATATTTTTGTCAGAAGTGTCCTCCCCTAACTGTGTGCCAATGCTTAAACAATTTGGGAGACCTTCTCGAAAGGAGCTCGAATAGCTCTTATAGGCCGGGGGCCTCGGTTTTGGAACTTGGGGGCTAATATGCCCGTTCTTTTTGAAAATCTCGAACAGTGGACCATAGGCCAATGGGCACGAGCAGAAGCTCATAAATGAACATAATATATGTGCCATAAAATTTTAATAAGAGAATTGTATGGTCATGGTACCAAGGCAGGTTTGACATACTCAGTCAACTAGCAGCAATGCAACATGACCGGTCTTTGGACTAGTCAAGACAAACAACTGCAAGTTGAATTGAAGGTCGGGACCGTTGGACTAATGACACCACAGATTACATGGCATAATAAGAAAATATTGTTTGTGCATGCACTATGAATACGAGATCTTCAAGACGCCCATGAGGGGTAGTGATGTGTCCTAAGGGCCCTGGATGACTTGGTGAGCATAAGGGCAGTTTGTCATTCTAGGTGACCGTGCAAAATTTAGAGTAGCACCAAGCGCATGAGACCAGGGTGGGGATGGGATGAGGTCTCTGTTCTCATACGGACACGAAGAATCAATTTCGGGATTGAGGGTCGGATATCATGTACATCCACTCATTCTCAAGATTGAAGTGATCGTACTTCTATCTAGGTGGCGGGTAAAGTCGCTCTGAAGCCACAAGTGGGTTCAATGGTCGTACTGGCCTACAAATGTGTGTAACCTTCATGATGAAGGATGTGTGTTGGGTGATGACACATCGTGATAAATAAGAAATGGTGGAAAAACTAGAATTTTTAAAAAGTGAGGAGTCTGGAACACTCTAATACAATTGTTTTCCTAAAAGTTAAAAGTAGACTTTTGAAAAACTCATTCACTGAGTAGTTGTACTCATCCCCTTCCTTATACCCCTTTCAGGTAGTCCCGGAGAGTCTATCCTTAAAGACCTGTAAATTTAAACGTCTACAAGATAGGTATGATTATTTTAAAATTTCTATGCAGTTTTGATTTATGTTATTACTGGAAAAATGTGCAAAGAACGCCTTACTCTTTATAGTTTAAAAAAAGGGACAGCCCTTTAAATAAACTGGGAGAGTGGCGGGTTGTTCACGGGGATCCGACCAAATCGAGTCGGGGTGTGACATGGTCCCTCGTATTCCTACATAATTTGGACATCTTTATCTATTAATATCTGGCATAATAGTCTTCGTTTCTCACATATGAACGACTAGGCTCAAATTTTCTAGTTAGTTGCACTTAGGTCCCTAAAGTTCATTTTTCTTGACTTTAGTTCCCTAATGCTAAATTTTCCCCAAATTGAGTCTCTAAACTTCCAAAAATTCACTTTGGGTCCTCAATTTACTCAAAATTGTTTAAGTGGCTCAACATTTCCAAATTTCTAATTTGGTCCCCAACTTTTCAAAAACTACCATTTTCCCCTACTTTACAAAAATGGTAATTTGACTCCAATTATTTTTAAAAATCAACCATTTGGTCCTCCAACATCCTTTTCATGGCCAGTTGACCCTCAATTTTGGGAAATTGCAATTTGGTCCCTCAATTTTATAATATCCCCAAATTTCCCCCAATTTCCCTCTTTCAAATTGGCCGATTTGATTTCATCAAATTGACCATTCAATCGGGATTAATTGGTCCAATTGAAGGTATGAATCAGTCCCTATACTTCCATACGATTCAAATGAGCTATGAACTACATCTTTTGGGTACGAATTGAGCTCAAACGGAACTTCGCTGAAAAATTGTACGTAGAGAGAGAAGGCTTCGAAAGCTTACCATCGGAGGTGTGGTGGTCCGAGCTCTTTATCAGGGAAGGTACCTCTCTTCTCGAGGTACCTTCTAGGATCAAGAATTCCTATAATTGACCTTGAATCGATGGAGAATTTTGTTAGTGAAGTTCTATAGTTTCTCTCTCTAACTCCGACCTGCAACGACTGAGAAAGGCCGAATTAGCTTACCTTTTAGCTTAGTTGAGGTCGTATGAGGGCTATGAGGATGTTGGGAGAGCTTGGTTTGGCCGGAGGATGGCTGCGTTTTGCTGAATTTAACTCGGCCAAAATAGGGCAGCTTCGGTCCAACAGAGCTACTTCATTGTTTGATTCTGTCGGTGCTTCTCCAATGGTCCTCAGATCGAATAGAGGTTGCTATCAGATAGCTAACTTCCCCTAGTATCTAAAGAACCTGACCTCGCCTTCTGATGTTGAGAAAACTGCCCAAGTCAGAGCTCTGGTTCGAGCTTCACCGGAAAATGAAGCAATTGAGAGAGAATGGAGTTTTCAGGTGTGATGAGGATGAATGGAGAGGAGCTCTTTATATAGGGAGCTTAGGGGCTCTCTACACGACCGTTTGGCACCTTTATAACACTCATTCATGTCCTAAAATGCCCTGAAAGGAGGCAATTCATCTTCGCTAGCGCTGTCCGTTCTTCCGGCGAGTGAACAGTGTCATCATCTGAAGGAAGAAGATGACACTATTCCGAATTGGACCAGACCAGTCCGAACCAGGTTCAATGCTTAAACCATCCAGTTCATGCCCGATTTGACCAAGTTTTTCAAAATTAAAAGTTTCTAAATTCATTCTCTATCCTGGTGGCTTCAATTCCCCAATTTGAATATTTTAAGCCACCTAGAAAAATGAATTTATCAATTGGTTCAATGATAGTTCAAACCGGTTCAATCTGATTCAGATATGGTTCACGTGAACCGATCTAGTTTTCTCTTTGAATTTGTCCCAGTCACTTTCCATGGTTTTTATGACTATTTAGGTCACTCAAGACTTGTAAAATTCCCAATTTGCCCTTTCTCTAATGGTTGGGGTTCGTGAACTAGTTCAATTCTCTCTCTCTTGGGTTGACCGGTTCTTTCCCCAATTTTTTTTATCATGAAGGGGCGGGGTTTACAGTGGTCATTGGAGCTTTAGATTTGTGTAGTTAGCCTTTGCTAGGAGGATGTTCTAAAGATCGGAATTCACCCCAATTGATGTCCTAGGTAGGGGGAATTTTGTTAGTAAGCTCTGGCCACTTTCTCTCTCTAGAACTGTAGAACTCAAGTAAATTGGAAGTGGAATGGCTTACCACCAACCAGAGCTCCTTTGGTTGAGAAAATGCCCGATGCCGGAGATCTAGTCTACACTTCATCAAAAAATGGACTATTTGTCTTTAAGGGTTGCCCAAGTGGTAGGGAGGTCGAGTGGGAGGGTGCTCCTTATATATCCCAACAACCGATAAGGCTACCGACCGGCGTCAGTTTTGGCGTCTGACTCACCCTATTCCAGTGGTGGTGGCTGATTTTCCTGACGTGGAAGATATTGTCTCCTTTTGGCAGTCGTATGCTGCCTTTAGTCTAAGGTTGAAGATGACACTGCTCCACGCGTGCGAGCTTCACACATGCGGATTTGCCACGTGGTGCTCTGGGATTGGCTGACTTTGCTAACACGGCTTCCTACACAACAGCCTAGTTAACCTTTGACTCGTTGACCAGACATTTGGAGACCTCTTATTGGCCGCTCATTCCTACGTGGCTATTGACCGTATTCGGTGAACCGTTGACTGTGACACGTGACATGCTCTGATTTGCTATTTTAAATACATCATATTCCCCCCCCCCCCCAACAGATAGTGCCACTACCACATGTCAGCCTCTGATTAGCTAAGGTCATCCGATGTGGCATTGCCACGTGTTGTCTATTGATTGGTTGGTCGTTTGTCTAACATCCCAATTAGATTCTAACATGGCATCCTTGCCACGTGTCAGCACCTCATTAGTCAACCTTGCTGACAAGCCTTCTCCATTGACTATTGATTGGGGAAACGTGTGACTCTCCTATTCGTCGGCCATCCCTAATGTGGATTTTCCTCTTTTGACCATTGACCAAGTACATGTGCCTACTGCCTAGGCGCTAACCTGGCAGCAGTCCATTGACCGGTCCGGTTCGACAAGGATCAGTGACCCAAAATTGAAAAATCGGCCGGTTGAAGCCCGATTCGACCGGTTTCCAAAAAATTAAAAATTTCTAAATTCTTATAAATTTATTTTCTATCCTATGGTGGCTTCGATTTTCTAATTTGCTATTTTTAAGCCACCTAGAAAAATGAATCTTTGAACTAGTTCTTCACAGTTCAACTTGGTTCAATCCGAGTCACTTCTGGTTCACCCTGAATCGATCTGATTTTCACATCCAATGCACTATATGGTTCTTTTCCATTATTTTAGGGATTTATTGGTCACTTGGGATTTTCTATATTTCCATTTTAACCCTTCTTTACTAATTTTGGTTTACTAAAATACTCAGTTTTTTCTAAAAAAATTTCGTCTCTTTTTCGGTTTACCTGGTCCGAGAAGATGGGGTTTACAGATCGGATCATTTGGTGGTGACCTACCAAGTGTGATCAGACATTTTTCGAGAGAATCGCACTTCGACTGCTATATTTCCGGCATGTGTTCATTGAAAAAGATGACAATGTGCATGCGCATGTGTGCACGTGCATCATATCGCCACATGGCATACATTAATTGGATATCGTTTACTAATGTGTATAGCTTACTATATTACAAATAATATAGTTGTATTTCGTAGCCACGTAGCGCTCAACGTTTGATTATTCTTAGCTAACTAGGTTCGAAAATTGATATTTATCTAACTGTCATCAGATGGCGCCCTATGATTGACAATACTCTTCTAACGTATTTAACTGCTGTCCATTGTCCAATTTTCTATTGAATTCAATCAAAAAATTGCCCAATTCTGATTTATTTAGCTCATTTTAAAAATCGGGAAGTTTTGTGATGTGAGCCGATTAAAACCTGATTTGAACCTGTTTTTTATCAAAATTTTCCTAATTCTTGAGTTCATACCTCGAGGTGTTCTCTAATACCTATTATGACTTCTGCCATTACCTTAAGTCTCATTTCTGAAGTATATACTCAACTCAGTTTGATTCGAGATCTCAAGTCAGTTTTCTTTCTCGGGTTAGCCTTATTTCCCAATTAGGTTTGGCTTGGTTTCCAGTTTAGGAATTCCCGGTCGACTTTTAGAAAGGAATTCTAATGAACCAACGAGAAGAAGGAGGTTGAATTTAATGATGAAGCTTGTCACGCCCCAACCCGGTTTGGTCGAAGCCTTATGATCAACCCGTCACCCTTCCTCGTACTAATCTAGTATTTCTACCAAATAGTCCAAGGAAGGTAAAGGCATTGGAGTACCTATTTTCCATAACAAAGTTTACAAAACATAAAATTTAAATGATGGCGGTGCCCTTGGCTTTCTCTCCTAGCCTCGGCTCGTCGTAGGGATGTGTTTCTACAACTCAGTGAGTGGGGGTTGGGAAGTGAGTTTTCAAACAATCAGTCCTATCAAAACATTTTAGACTTTCAGTTTATTGTAATATGAGTTCTTCTTAACACTTCCACTTAATCGGGAGGTACCTCAACAAACAATTGCACGCCCTTTCTATCATAGAAAGGGATCACACGTTTGCATAATAGTCCCTGGCCGTTCCACTTGTGGTTTGGTGCATCTTTACCATCCACCTGGATAGAGGTGCATAACCTCTACTTTGAGTTTGAGTGGATATCAATAGTTTAACCCTCAAACCCTCATCATGTCCCTTGGTGGGACGAGACCTCATTTCCCCTCCAGCCTCGGTCTCAGTGCTTCATCATGTCTGCTTTGTGGGACAAGACCTCATTTCCCCTTCAGCCACGGTCTTAGTGTACAGAAAGCTATTAGAGCTTCATGACTAACTGGTATGATAGACCCGCTCTTATTGCATCCAGGTCGTCCAGAAAATCCCACTCACCCGGTACTGTGATGGATTCATCCCGACTAGATTTCCAATCTTCAATGTGCTCTTGGCACCCATACTCGTATGACTCATGCCTACATGGTTCGAGCATCCATATTAGAAGAATTGACATAAATGCACTATGAAAAGTGTTTTCTCGCAGAGGGGCTTACCATATTAGCTCGGGGGAGGGTCGGGGTACCTCTAGTTGATGTGTAGGGGGTCTGGCCTGTCTACAATTGGCTGGGGGAAAGCTCGAAGTGGGCTACAGGAGGTCGGCTATTTTCTAGTCGAGGAGCAGTAGCACTATTTGAGCTCCATCACTCCTCCTCAGTGGCTCTCACACTGAACGAGGGTTATGGAAAGGTAGAGGACTTCCTCAGAGTTCCAAGGACACTGAATGTGGCTTTGGAGGTGGAGAAAAGCCCCGATGTCGGAGCTCTGGTTTGCTGCTTGCCAGAAAACTGAGCACGTCTCCTTCTTTAGTCGATTGTGGGATGTTGAGGACAAATGAAGGTGTGCTCTTTATATAATGAGCTCCGCAACTATTCAAGCTACTGGCTGGCGTAAGACTCGGCTGCCGGCGACCTCACCAGAGAGATTTCCAAGTCACCGAAGACTCACTTTTTCGGCCTCTCTCTCTTCTCTCTTCTCTCTATTAGCGGTTGGAGGTTGAAGACAATGACGTGGCATGAGTGCTACGTGACTTGCTGTGATTAGCCAGTTTTTCTAATGTGGAGGTCCAACTCAGCTACCATGTCAGTCGTGGACCTGTTGACCGAATACGCGGTAGCCTCCCATTGGCTGCTCATGTCTATGTGGCATCCTAATTGGTCATCCATTGACCATTGACTGGCCATGTGGGAGCCTCCCATTGACTGCTCGTGCTTGCATGTCTATTGATTGGACGTCGTTGACCGTTGATCATTGACCAGTTCGTTGACCAATCCGGTCCGACCGGGTTCATTGTCCCGAATTTGAAAATCGGTCGGTTCAGACCCGATTCGACCGGTTTTCTAAAATTTAAAATTTTTTAAATTTATCTAAATTCATCTTCTATCTAATGGTGGCCTCAATTTCCCAAATTGACATTTTTATGCCAGTTAGAAAAATGAATCATTGAACCAGATCACTACGGTTCATCCCGGTTCAGGTTTGGTTCACCCCGAACCGGTCTGGTTCTCTCATTAATGCCACTTCCCGATTCTTCCTCATGATTTTTATGAATTTTTTTGTCGCTTAGGATTTTCCAATTTCCCATTTTAAAACCTGTTTATCATTTTTGGTTCCTTCTTCGGCTCGATTTTCTCAAAACTGTTGGTTCTTTCCCTAGTTTACTTGGTCTGGTCTGGGGGACACCTTTCACATCACTCCCCTCCTTTTAGGAGGCTTGTCCCCAAAACTGATCCATCCATCCTTGACATCAAAAATTGATTCTCTTGTGGTCAATTCGGGGTTTGATTTGACATTCTATCACTTTGGCTACCCCTTTTTGCATATTCATTTATTCCCTTGGACTTATTTCTTTTGACTTGCCTTACCCCCATGTCAAAATAATTTCTTCAGTCCAATGCTTCCCCGCCGTTTGGGGTCAAACCTTTCCTTCTAAAGGTTTTGTCCGAAATTTGGGAGTTCTAGAATGTCTGATCGTCCCTAATCTATTTATTCCCTCAACCTGGTGTCCATTTGAGCGTTTTGTACTGGTGTTCCTAGGTTTCAGTGCTATCCCCTTCTTGTTCTATGTTGGTCCTTCATTCCGTTCTTATATCATTTTCTTGTTTGGTTTATCCGTTTCCAATTATTGGGTTTCCCATCCACTCCTTGACTTACCGATATACTTGTGGGTTTTTTTCCCTTTAGTCCTCCCTCACATCCAACAGCATCCTTATTAAAGTATTTCTTTTTCTCAGATTCATCCTTATTGAAGTATTTCTTTTTCTCAGATTCATCCTTACTTACAAGTGACCATTTCACGATTCCTTAACCTCGGCTACCCTCTTATGGTCTACTTGTCCATTCCTTGATGTCACCCGAAGGAGTTCCCTTCGTTGGGTTAATCTCCTACTCTCATATTTAAGGTTGAGATTTTCCATCCTTCAAGTCATGCATTTATCCTTCTCATCCTTTCTTGAAGGTTCCCCTTAATCACCTCTTATGGTCTACTTGTCCATTCCTTGATGTCACCCGAAGGAGTTCCCTTCGTTGGGTTAATCTCCTACTCTCGTATTTAAGGTTGAGATTTTCCATCCTTCAAGTCATGCATTTATCCTTCTCATCCTTTCTTGAAGGTTCCCCTTAATCACCTCTTAGTTGAAGGGTGCATTCTCCAAGGTCTCTCGGGTATCCTTCCCTAGGTTGACTCATTATGGGTATTCCACCCATCCCCACTTGTTACGTCATCATTTGAGGTTATCTTTCTTTTACCCATTCCTTCATCTTTACTCTGCTCTTTGGGCTTTGGGTACACTCTCCTTAGCATCCGTCCTCGGGTATCATACGCTTAACCAACTCTGTGACATCCTTTCATGCTGTCCTTTTTGTTGCTTACCCTTCCATTGTATCCCTTCCTTATTCCTACAAGTTTATTTGAGTTTTGGGGAAGGTCCAAATCCTCTTTGTGTCGTTGTCTCTTGATCACCTCACAAAAGGTTCACTTAGTCCTTCTCATGGCCTGAGGGTGGTTGCCAAATTCCTTTTGGCCATGGATCATCTTAAGGATTTCTTTCCTCCTCTCCTGGCATTTGCCCCTTTTACCTTTCCCTACTCGTCGAGGTCTAAATCCGTGAGTCTCATGAGGGTCGGTTCATTCAACTGCCCTGTTCCTTTTGCTCTCTTTGTCCAATTGTCTCAAGATAGTTATCTCTCGAGTCCACTTGTCCTTAATGCCCATCCTATCACCTTCTTTAGGGGTGGTTGTCACTACCCTTTCGGTACTTCTTAGGGCGTCGTTCTAGTCTCCTTCAGTTATCCCAGGTTTACTAGCGGTCTGCTTTCGCTAGGTGGGTTTGTAACCCTACTTGGCTACTCTGCTTTTCTAAAGCAAGTTTCATTCTACCATCCCTAACTTCATGTTTCTACCCGAGTAACTTTTGGTTCTCATCCTCGTCTTGTGCACTCCCGGTTACACCTAGGTTTCAAGTAGGTGGGGTTAGAGACAAGTCTTGGGGCATAGTGTCCCCTCTGTCCACAATTGTAGCAAACTACTTCTTTGCATGGACCTTTATAGCCTCTTCACCATCTCAGGTTGTAAACCCCATCGCTTAAAGATAAGGAAACCGGGGAAAAAACCGGTCAACCCAAGTGAGAAAACCGAACTGGTTCACGAAACTCAACCGTTAGAGAAATGGCAAATTGGGAAATTTACAAATCCTGAGTGACCCAAAGAGTCATAAAAACCATGGAAAGAGACTTTGGAATAAATTGGAAGAGAAAACCAGACCGATTCAAGTGAATTACATCTGAACCGAATTGAACCAGTTTGAACTATCATTGAACCAGTTGCTAAATTCATTTTTATAGCTAGCTTAAAATGTTCAAATTAGGGAATTGAAGCCACCATTGTATAGAGAATAAATTTAGAAATTTTTAATTTTGAAAAACTCCATCAAATCGGGCCTAAACCGGCTGGTTTAAGCATTGAACCCGGTTCGGAACAGTGTTGTCTTCCTCCTCCAGATGACGACACTATTCATTCGTCGGAAGAACGGACAGCGCCAACGAAGATGAAATGTTTCCATTTTGGGCAATTCAGGTCATGAATGAGCACCATTAAGGTGCCAAACGTTGGCCAGAGAGTCCCCAAGCTCCCTATATAAAGAGTTTCTCTCCATTCATACTTCTAACACATGAAAACTCCATTCTCTCTCAACAACTCAGTTTTCCTGCGAAGCTCAAACCAGAGCTCTGACATTAAGGTTTTTCTGAGCTTTAGAAGGTGAGGTCAAGTTCCTTAGATTCCAGGAGAAGTCAGCTACCTGACGGTAATCTCGGTTTGATCCAAGGACCGCCAGAGAAGCACTACGGAATCAAACAGTGAAGCAACTTCGACGAACCAAAGCTGCCCTGTTTTGGCCGAGCTAAAATTGACCAAATTCAGCCCTCCTCAGACCAAACCCTCTCGATGTTTCCACAGCCCTCAGACGATCGTAATAGAGCTGAAAGGTAAGCCAATTCGGCCCCCCTTTGTCATTTCCGATCAGTGTTAGAGAGAGAAACTGTGAAAACATCACTGACCAAATTCTCTCTAAATTCAATATAAATTGTTGCGATTCTTGATCCTAGGAGTAACCTCATGACGAGAGATACTTGCCTAGATAGAAAGCTTAGACCGCCACACCTCCAATGGTAAGCTATCGAATATTTCTCTCTCTACACATAGTTTTTCGGCAAAGCTCCGTTTGAGCTCGTTTCGACCTCAATTCATGCAATTCAAAATTTAATTGAATCATATGTATGTGTAGTAACTGAGTTATACCTCCAATTTCAACAATTAACCCCGATTAAATGGTCAATTTGATTAAATCAAATTTGGTCGGTTTGAAAGGTGGAAATTGGGGGAAATTTGCGGATTTCGTTAAATTGAGGGACCAAATTGTAAATTTTCAAAATTGAGGGCCCATTGGCCATAAAAAGGATGTTAGAGGACCAATTGGTCAATTTTTGAAAATAATTGGGTTAAAATTGAGGACACAAAGTGAATTTTTGGTAGATTCAGGACTCAATTTAGGGAAAAGTTAGTCTTAGAGACCTAAAGTCAAGGAAAATTAACTTTAGGGACCTAAGTGTAATTAATTGGAAATTTTGAGCTTAAACGTTCATACGTGAGAAATAAAAGTTGTTATGCCAAATATTAATAGATAAGGATGTCCAAATCATGTAAGAACACGAGGGACTAGAATGCCAGAAAGAACAAGCTAGCTTGGATGTAAAAACTGACTAAAGAAAAGTATACTCGAGATATTGGATGAGTGAGTTTATTCACATCATACCTAGTTGGGATGATAAGCACTTCGGAAATGAAAAACTACTTATATGTGGGATTTTAACATCACACCAGTTGGAGTGATATGAGAACTAAGTCGAAAAGCTACTTACCGATTGTAAGTAGAGAGATAATACCCGGTTGGTATGATGGACTTCTTGGAGGGAAGGAGAAAATCTACTTGCCGGTTGTAAGCGGAAATGTCATCACACTCGGTTGGTGTGATGAATTGAAAGATTATTTTGTCGAAAGTGTTCTCATCTAACTTTATGCCAATGCTTAAAAGTTTTGGAATACCTTCTTAACAAGAGCTAGAACACTTAGATAGGCCAAGGGCCTCGGTTTTGGAACTTGTGGGGCTAAAATGCCCGATTTTGGAAAATCACATATAGTGGGCCCAAGGCCAGTTGGCACGACCAGGAGCTCATAAACAAACATGATATGTTAAAGCCATGAAAATTCTAAAGGAATGCATTATGTGATTTCGCCATAGTACCAAGATAGGACCAACATACTCGATGGTCTGGTGGCAGTGCGTCAGGGTTAGGTCGACGAATTGGCTTAAACAAACAGCTACAAGTCGAGTTGAGGGTTAGGGTCGTTGGACCGGTCGCACCAAAGATAAATGGATTTGTGGGAAACTATTATTTGTGCATGCACTTGAGGTTTGGGACCATCAAGATGCCCTAGGGAGTAGTGATGGATCCTATGGGCTACTGGACGACATGGTGGAGATAACGGCAGTTTGTCGTCTCAATCAGTCTGGAAGCTTAGAGTAGCTTCTTGCACATGAGACCGGGATGGGTTGGAATGAGGTCTCTATCCTCATACGAACATGGAGAGGCATTTGTGTCTAAGGGTCAAATGTCGAGAATACCCACTCAGACCTAAGGTAGAAGTGAACAAGCTTCTATTTAGGTGGCCGGTAAAATTGCTCTGACTCCACAAGTGGGTACATTGGATGGGTTGCCATGCAAATGTGAGATCCCTTCCTGATGAAGGGCATGTGTCCACTGTTAAACACATCTAATGTGGATAATGAGGAAAAGAATTTTGAAAACTAGAATTTGAGTAAAGAATGTTCTTAAAGGAAATAAGGAGTTTGGCACACTCGAACTAAAAGCTATTTTTATGAAAACTCATTCCCAACAGCCATTCACTGAGTTGTAGAAACTCGCCCCTCTTTTATATCCTTTTTCAGGAGTATAGAAAATGACTAAAAAAAACACCCGGTTCTACCCTTTGTCAGGTATGCTTAAAAGTTATTTTAAGCTTACATTTCTATTGATTTATGTTATTCTAGGGAACAAGGTTAAAATTACAGATGGCTCCTTTTGATTAAAGAGAGGGGGAAATCCCTCTTGAACCAAGGGAGCGGCGGGTTGATCATAGGGATCTGACCAAACCGGGTCGGGGCATGACAACTTGAGTGGTATTAGAGTTGAGTTCCCTTGAAGCATTATTAATGCTATGCCCTGACACTAATGAAAACTTAATTACCATTTAGGAAGGAGATTCCCTAGAAAGTTTGTCGTGAAATCCAATCCTCCACACTTGACCGTGAAAAAGACGCCTACCCCTAGGGAGGCGGTTGTTCAACGATTCTTGAAAGGCGAGAAAAGAGTGCCCCATAATATGGTCGAGGATAATAGGAAACTCATTGGAGCCCTGCTAGAGCCAGAAGGAATTACCTATGCTTCTCCAAGACAAGAAGAACATGTCCCTCCCCCAAGGAGCCCAACACCTCTTCCAGCCCCATAACAACCAGAGAGAAATCCCACTAAGAAAGAGGCTTGGGACAACTATTGGAATGCCTACGCCACCTTCATGAAAGTCCACCAAGTACCCCCACCTACTTAGTCCAGCTTCAATCCTTCTCAATGGATGAAGTATACATATGAGTGTGACACAATAGTGTTAAGGCGGTACGGACTGGAGGCCATACATGAAGTTCGTCCCATAAGAGAAATCCAAAGGGAATATAGATGGACTTCAACCAATTCCTCAGAGCCATTAGACCATGAATCTCGTAACCGTTTTGAGGCTAACTCCAGGCCTATGACACCAAGGGACTAGGAATTAGAAACTTTCTGTAATAAGCCTAATACGGTGAGAAACTTTATCCTGAATGAATCAAAATCTAGTTTTCCTTTATTATGACAAGTACAACTAACAAAAATGAAAGTATGTCAATAATGATCAGGGTAGTGGATAGAGAAAAGATCACATAAGGAAGAAAACTACGGGTCATCTCTAGTTAACCCAAACCTTAAAGATAGCCAAATAAGTTTTCTCCTACCTGAAGAATGGAGAAACAAGACAACAAGACTTGGCAAGAAATTCTAGAAGAGTCTACCTAGAGTTCACCAAGGAGGATATAATCTAACTAAGGGAAGGAAGAAGAAGAGTGTGATGTCTGGTGCAAAGGAAGTAAGCATCAATGGATGCAGGAATAGTAAAAGCCAAAGTACTATAAGGAGTTAAGGAAAAGCCCTATAGATAAAAGTAAGGAAATCAAGAAGGATTGGACTGCCCTAAGGGAAACCAGTGGAATGGAAGCTGACCAGGAGGAAAGTAAGAAAGAAATAGGAGCGTGGAAGATGCTAAGTCACGTTGAGAAAAGACAAGGAGAGAGGAAAGAGGAAAGAAGTATGGTAGGAAGGAAAGCCTCGAGGAATAATACAAGTACCTTGAAAGAGTTAGTGATAGGTAGGACACAAATTATTAGGAACTCAACAATAATCAAGAGCTTCTCGAAGGAAGGATGAGGAATAAAATGGAATTGGAGGACAGGGAAGAATCAAGGGTGAATAACCATACTAATGTAAAAAACGTGTAAGAAAAGAATAAAGAAAAAAAACTTTCAAGAAGCATTAGGGAGGTTGAACGTGAAACTCCCAGGACGGAAGTCCCTAGAAAGAAGGATAAGGACAGGAACTAGGACCATGGAAGGAAAAAGTTCTAAGCTCAGTAATCGATAGATGAACCATTAGAAGTTAGAACTGAAATAAGGACCTCATTAAAAGACATAGGTGGTTAAGGACGTACTTGGATGGCCAGGTGTGACATGCTCTCGAAGAGCAGAGAAGCCAAATACGAATTTTAGACAAACCTAGTTGAAGTAAATAACTAATAACATCATGATAATAAGAGAGAAAATGATGCCCTAAGATGTACCAGGAAGTAGTGAGGACTACACCCTAAAAAGGGCAATAAGATGGACATTAAGGATAATAAGACTCAAGAGACAACGACCTCAAGTTAATTTGAAAAGGAGAATAATAGGATAAAGGTAGTTAACGAGCTGACCCTTGTGAAGGTCAAAACTCCAGTAAAGAAGGGAGAGGTGAAAAGGCCAAAAACATTTGGGAAGTGAGGATGAAGGAAAGCCTTAAAAAGATTAATGGCTAAGACTAGAGTAACAACCAAAAAGCAATGAGAAGAGCAAAGCCTTCTGCGGGATGATCAAAAGATCTTGAAACAAAGAAGATGTGAATTCTACCTAAAAGAAATAGATGAGTACTGGGAACAAGTGAGAATGAAAATGTGGTATTAAAGAAGTACATGTAAGTTTTCAAGAGTAAGGTAAGCAGGAGAGGATGGCATCACATAATGCCATTTAAGGCTAGATGTCCTCAATGGAAAAACTAGAAGAGAACCCCAAGAGAAAAGTGTATAAACTACCAAGAAAGGAAAGCTTGGAAAAACATAAGTGTACCAATTAAGAGGTAATGGGACCAACAGAAGTGGAAAGGAGATAAACTCATCAAGGATATGCTGGTTGAGATGGAAAGATCAAGTACAAAGGAAAGGTACTCAGGAGGACACAAGGAGTAAGTTAAATCCAAGTAACGAATAAGTAGGGTGATAGCATCAAAAGATGTTGTATGAATAAGAAAGAGGTGGACCACCTATAATAGGAAACTAAGAAAAACACATCTAAGAAACCTCAGAAAAGTAAGTCCTTCAGTTAAGAAGTGATTAAAGTGAATGATCACTGGCATAAAAACTAGTGAGGGTCTCCGCCCAACTGATGGAACCTAAAAGAGAGGGTGGATGGGCATGGTGTGGAGTATACGAAATAATATCGATAATCGGAAGTGTCTCAAGTAAGGAATAAGGGATGAAACAAAAATTTTAGATAGAGAACGATTCCAAGTGAGAAAATGCCATAATATAGAAAGTGGTGTGAAGAAAGGAATAAAGAAACCTTCAAGGAATGGTAAGAAGGTTGAGCATGTAGTTTCTAAGGTAAAAGTCTCTACTTTCGGGTTACAAAAAATCATACTTCCCAAGAGGTCATCCATCCTCACACTACTCTCAGTCAAGCACGCTTAACTTTAAAGTTCTTATGAACTCTCGTTCACCTGAACCAATTTGGTTTTTCTGTTCTAATTTGTGTTAAGTTTCTTTTCCAAGGTTTAATAAACCCTTTGTATCACTCGGAAGTTGTAAAATTCCAAATTGCTTGTTCCCAAATGATCGGGTTTGTAAACCTTCTCGGTTTTCTTACTCAGTTTGACCGGTTCTTTTCCTAATTTCCCTTAGCTCAAAAGTGCGGGGTTTACAGCCTTAATTCATCATAAATGGATTAAATACTCAAACTTTACAATTAATTACAATTAGGTCCCTAAAGTTCTTTTTCTTTAACTTTAGGTCCCTAATGCCGATTTTTCCCTAAATTGAGTCCCAAAACTTCAAAAATTTACTTTGGAACCTCAATTTATTCAAAATTACACAAAGGGGTTCAAGTTTCCCAAATTCCCAATTTGGTCCCCAAATTTTTCAAAATTACCAGAACATCCTTATTTATTATCCCTTGACCTAATAGCCTTCATTCATCATGAATGAATAAAATACTCAAACTTTTCAAATAATTGCAATTAGGCCCTTGAAGTTCTTTTTCTTTAACTTTAGGTCCCTAATGCCGATTTTTCCCCAAATTGAGTCCCAAAACTTCAAAAATTTACTTTGGTACCTCAATTTATTGAAAATTACATAAAGGGGTTCAAGTTTCCCAAATTCCCAATTTGGTCCCCAAATTTTCCAAAACTACCATTTTGCCCCTACTTTACAAAATGGTAAAATTTACACCAATGATTCCAAAATTGACCAATGGGTCCTCTAACATCTTTTTCATGCCCAATTGGCCCTCAATTTTGGGAAATTGCACTTTAGTCCCTCGTATTTTTTAAATTCCCCAAATTTTCCCCCAATTTCAACCTCTCAACCTAGCCGGATTTGATTTTATCAAATTGACCAATCAATCAAAGTTAATTGTTAAAATTGAAGGTGGATTTGAGTTCCTACACATCCATGCAATTCAATTGCACTTTCAATCGCATGAATTGATGCCGGAATGAGCTCAAACGGTGCTCCGCCGAAAAATTGGTCTTAGAGAGAGAAAGCTTCGAAAGATTACCGTCAGGGGTGCGACGGTCCGAGTTTTCAATCTGGATAGATAGCTCTTATACTGAGGTTCCTTCTAAGATCAAGAATCACATCAATTGATACCGAATTGAGGGAGAATTTGGTCAGTGAAGTTTCGCCAGTTATCTCTCTAGCACTAATCGGAAATTATAGAGGTTAGCCAAATTGGCTTACCTTTCCGCTCTAATTCAGTTGTATGAGGGTTGTGGAAGTGTTGGGAGGGCTTGTTTGGCCTGAGAAGGGCTCGAATTGGCCGTTTTTAACTCAGCTGAAATAGGGCAACTTTGGTCTGTCGAAGCTACTTTACTGTTCTATCACGTCGGCGCTTCTCCAGCGATCCTCAGAGCAAATAGAGACTACAATCGTGTAGTTGATTCTCCTCGAATCTAAAGAATTTGACCATGCTTTCTTTGGCTCAAAAAAATGCCCAAGTCAGAGCTCTGGTTCAAACTTCACCAGAAAATGGAGCAATAGGGTCTGGTTTTTCTCTTCCAATTTATCCTAAGGTTCTTTTCCATAGTATTATAAATCCTTTGGATCACTCGAGAGTTGTAAATTCCCAAATTCCCCATTCACAAATGATCGGTTTTGTGAACCGGTTCGGTTTTCTCACTCGATTTGACCAGTTCTTTTCCCAATTTTTTCCTTAGCTCAAAAGGGCGAGATTTACAATCTACCCTCCTTTTATGAGTTTTATCCCCAAAGCTTAATTATCAGCCTTGTATGAGGAATCATTTCCTTTGATGCCCCTTTGGTGTTTGCTTAACATGCAAACTCTTCTCTTATCCTTCCAATTAGCCCTTTTTACAACCTTCACTTAAGGAATTCCTTTTCCTTTATATTATTTACTCCCTCCATGAAGTTTATCATAACTAGACATACCTTACTTCAAGGTATATTCTTAGATTTTATCTCTTTCTTTGTTTAGAGCAACATTTTTCCCTTTGAGGTTACGTACTCAAGATTGGAAATTTCAAGATAACTAACCATTTTCATGTCTAGTTAACCGCTTGGTCGTTGAAACTCTTAGCTCGACATCCTTTAGAGCATTACGTACCTATTTTCACGGGTTTCTTTATTATCACTTTTTCATCCCATTTTGACTCTTTCTTTATCCATTGCTCATTACAAATCAGTCCAAATTTTATGTTTGACTTTGTCATGCTTACTAACCGACTCTTCCTTATTTTGAGTCATGTTTTCATCGGGATTGTTGGGTTTTCTTGTCCCTTACAGCATGACGTTTTCTAAATCTTGTCTCTATATCCATTAGATCTCCAAAACACCTCCTTTGGGTTTATTCCTTATTTTTCAACCTCTCAGGAATTGTATAACTTCATCCCTCTTTTCTTCTAATAGTATTCCTCGACTACCTTCACCGTTATTAACTCAATTTATACAACTGTGTTGATTCTCCTTACCCACTCGTCCTTTTTCAATTTCCTTATTGAGTCTTTTTGGTTCCAATTATTTGATTTCCAAATGTTTACTGACATGTTGGGATTAATCCTTTCTTAGGTCCATCCTCAATCCCAATAACATCCTTTACTCAAGGATTTCCTTTGGCCTTAATCCACTCTTACTTGTTCATAATCATTTCATAGTTCATTATTCCCATTTGACCATTTTCAGTCTATTGTTTTGTTCGGGGAGTTCACTTTTTATGATTTCATTCACTAATATGTCCCTCAAGGTAGAGACTTTCGTTCTAGGAGCTACTTGCTCAACCTTCTTACCATTCCTTTAAGGTTTCTTTCTCCCTTTCTTTGCACCCTTATCTACGTTAGGGCATCTATTTGCTTTGGATACTTCTCTATCCACAAGTTTTTTTGTCCCTTATTCCTTACATAGGATACTTCTGATTATTAGTTTTATTATGTGCATTCCACATTATGCTCGGTCGTCCACTCTTTAAGCTTCATATGCGCGCGTGGACTATGATTCGTCTTACCAATTGTGGTTATTCCTCCTTAGCCACATCCTATTTAGAGGACTTACTTTCCCAATGTTTCTCATACATTCTTTACTTTATTACCTTAGTATGGGTTGTCCACTCATTCACACTTGTCATAGCATCTTTTGATGCTAACCCATTAACTTATTTTCATTTAAGGAGGGTTCACATCCTCCTTGTTTCAAAATCTCTTATTCATCCTTCATGAGGCTCACTTAATTGTCTCAAGATTATAAACTAGAAATTTGGTTTTGGCCATTGATTTCTTTAAGGATTTTCCTTCGTTCTACTTTTCCAATATTTTGGCCTTTTCACTTCTCCCTTCTTTGTCGTGGTTTAAATCAATGGTTCTCTCAAAGACCAGTTCTTTAATTGTCTCTTTCTCTCCATTTCTCTGGTCCAATCATCTAGGCAGTTGTATCACTCGTCCTTCATGCCCATCCTTTTGATCTTCATATAGTTTAGTCTTTACTACATCTCAGCCTTTCTTAGGACTTTATTTATTCTCTTTGACCATCCGTTGCTACTAGTTTCTTCTTTCTACTTGGTTCTCCTCGAATTATTATTTGGTTCTCCTGCTCTCTCCAAACAGGTCACATTGGACCATCATGATACTTCCTTCCTTCAAAACATTTCCTAGTCAAGGATTGGTTCCTTACACTCCACATTATGTCCATTCGCCCATCAATGGTTCCTTCAAGGGTAGTTAGTCATATGCATCCCTCCAAAGTTTACTTTCATAGTGTATTTCTTTATGGAGCGTTTAAATCCTCCTTTTTTTCAAGATTTCTTGACAATTATGTGAGAGGCTTGCCTATTCTTTTCTTGGCTTGAGTTTAGTCGTTAATTTGGCCTTTGATCCTTTTAAAGATTTCTTTCATCCTTCTTTTCCCGTGTATTTGGCCTTTCTGTCTCTCTCTTCTTTGTTGGAACTCAAATTATGGCTTTCCCGTGTATTAGTTCGTTAACTGCCTCACCTCTACTATTCCTTTGGTCAAAGTTTCTTAGGGCAATTGTTTCTCGAGTCCTCCTATCCTTAGCATCCATCTCACTGACCTTTTTAGGGTGTAGTAATTTCTACCTCCCGGTCTTCCTTAAGGTATCATTTATTCTCTTTGACTATCTCGTTGTAACGACTTTCTTTCTTTTGTCATGTTGGTTCGAAATTCCTATTTGGCTTCATTGCTTTTTCCAAGGTGATTCATCTTGTAATCCCAATATGTCCTAAATGTTCGTCTTGTCTTCTCTTTTGGTTGCTCTCCCTTCTTTGCTCCCAATATTTAGAATTTTCTTCTTTCAAGGGAGAGTTCTCTTTGTTCTATTTGTGGTTTATCGAGGTCTTACCTTTAGTCCCTTTTCTTTTTCTTCCTACCATTATGCTAGAATCTTGAAGAGCTTACTCTTTGATGTAATTGAAGTTCCAAGCAGGAGTTGTATTTCTAAAGATGGTATCCTTTCGGGTTTCTTATAGCTATTGGGGCATTATTCTTGGAAAATACTGTCCTGACTCCTGGCAATGTGAGACAGTTTTTCACTTCATGTCCTATTCCCCTATAGGTTAACTTGATCTCTGCCCTTTGTAGGGTTGGGCACTTCTCCACACAGTGTCCCTATCATTTTGCTTGTAATTACGTGAACATAAGTGGTTCCTCCTAGCATTTTTTTAGGGAATTGTTAGTTTTGGTGTTCCTTCGTCCTTGAGTCTGGATACCTTGAGAGTTCATTTTTTTCTTTTGGAGTCTTCTTTGTCAATTGATCACTCAAAGAGTACTAAATTTCTTGATTCCTTAATTCAATTTCCTTAACTTGGATGGGATTCTCCTTAGTTTCTATGGTAGTACAGGCTTATTTGGTCGCTTTCTTTGGGGCCATCTTCCTTGAAGATCACATCATTTGAGGGACAGGGTTTTTAGGAATTTGGAGTACTTCATTAATAGAGTAGTACAGTATGTTGGGTGTTTTGGCCCTATTACAGAAAATGGTCACCAAATAACTAGGGAGTTATGGGATTCTTGATAAGCATCCTCCTATGTAAGGTTATATGCCCCCTTTATGGCTTCACGCTTCCCTTCCTTTATACTTAGAGTTGTGACCTCAATAGGTCCTAACACCATTCTCCGGGATACTTCATCATTTGTGCTTTTGAGATTCCTACCATACTTCAGGCATTTGGGAAGCTTCTAGGGTTGTCTTCCTACGAAGATAGGGTGTTGAGTAAAGCCATTCCTAGTTTTCATGGTTACTCTCCTGGGAGCCATCTGAAAATTTTAGGATAAATCCTATTAGTTACTATATTTTCTAATCTTAATTATGTATTCAAGGAAATAGGCTCTGATACCACTTTAGTTGTCACGCCCTGACCCGGTTTGGTCGGATCCCCGGGATCAACCCACCACTCTCCCAGTTTATTAAAGGGTTTCCCTTTATTATAGATCGTAAAGAGTAAGGTATCCTTTAAACCTGCACTTTTTCCAGGAATAACATAAACAAAACTGCATAATAATTTAGATTTATCATACCTGTCTCACAGGTGTCTTAGTTGATGGTGTTTAAGGGTAGGCTTTCCGAAATCTCCTGAAAGTGATATAAGGGAGTGGGTGAATACGACTACTTAGTGAATGAGTTTTTCAAAAATTTTTTATCTTTAGGAAAGAGATACATTTTAGAGTGTGCCAGACTCCTTTCTTTCAAAACCATTTCATTTGAAATCTCGAGTTTTATCACCATTTTCTTATTTAATCATGTGGTGTCATCACCCAACACACATCCTTCATCATAAAGGTTAAACACACATTCACAGGTCAGTACGTCCACTGAACCCACTTGTGGCTTCGGAGTGACTTTACCGGCCACCCATATAGAAGTATGTCCACTTCTACCTTGAGAATGAGTGGATGTTTGCGACATCCCACCCTCAATCCTGGAATAAATTCTTCGTGTCCGTATGAGGACAGAGACCTCATCCTGTCCCCACATCGGTCTCATGCGCTTGGTGCTACTCCAAATTTCGCACAGTCACCTGATACGACGAACTTCCCTTATACTCACCAGGTCATCCAGTGCCCTTAGGATGCATTACTACCCCTCTTGGGCGTGTACTCACAGTGCATGCACAATCAATATTTTCTCATTATACCATATAATCTATGGTGTCACTAGTCCAACTGCCCCGACTCTCAACTCAACCCGCAGTTGTTTATTTTGACTTGTCCATCGACCTGTCATGTCGCACTGTCGCTAGTTGACAGAGTATGTCGGTCCTATATTGGTACCATGGCCAAACAATTCCTTTATTTAAAGTTTTATGGCATATAATTCATGTTTGTTTACGAGCTCCTGCTCGTGCCAACTGGCCTTAGGCCCACTGTACGAGATTTTCAAAATTGGGCATATTAGCCTCCAAGTTCCAAAACCGAGGCCCCCAGCCTATAAGAGCTATTCAAGCTCCCATCAAGAAGGTCTCCCAAATAGTTTAAGCATTGGCACACAGTTAGGGGAGAGCACTTCCGACAAAATTATATTTTCAACTGTCCATTATACCGACCAGGTATAAGGACATATCCGTTCATAATCAATGAACGGGTTTTCAACTTCCCTCAAGGAAGTTTCATCATACCAACCGGGTATGATCTACTTACAACTGATAAATAGTTTTTTCACATGATTTTCACATCACTCCTCTAAGTTATGATGTTTAAAATACCACTTGATAGTGGGTTTTCATTTCGAGGTACTTATCATCCCCAACTAGGTATGATTAAAATCTCACTCACAATCGGTAAGTGGTTTTTAACTTTAAATTGTGCTCATCATCCCAATCGGGTATAACGTTAGTAAACCCACTCACCCGTTAATGCAGTTAATTCCAGTAGACCGATTTTTTTTTATATTCACACGAGCTTGTCCTTGCTGGTGTTCCCGGTACTTCATATTCCTACACAATATGAACATCTCGGTTCATTATTCTTTGACCTAATAGCCTTCATTTATTCCAAATGAATGAAAAAGTCAAACTTTCATTTATTTACAATTAGGTACCTAAAGTTATTTCTTTTTTACTTTAAGTCCCTAATATCGGTTTTTCCTCAAATTGAGTCCCGAAACTTTTAAAATTTATCATAGGACCTCAATTTATTCTATTTCACAAAAAGGGAATTAATTTCCCAAATTTCCAATTTGGTCCCCCAACTTTTCCAAAATTATCATTTTGCCCTTCCTTTACAAAATGGTAAGTTTCCCCCAAAAAATTCTAAAATTTCTCAATTGTCCCTCTAACATTTTTATCATGCTCAATTGACCCTCAATTTTAGGAAATTGCATTTCGGTCCTTCGAATTTTTGAAAATCCCCAATTTTTCCACCAATTCCAACTTATTAACACAGCCGAATTTGATTTCATCAAATTGACCAATCAAACACTTTCAATTGTTGAAATTGAGTTTCTACATGTTCATACGATTCTCCAGTAATTTGAATCACAAGTTTTAACGTCGAAACGAGCTCAAACGGAGCTTCGTTGGAAAATGAACTATAGAGAGAGAAAGATTCTATTACTTACCGGTGAGAGCACGGTGGTCCGAGCTTTCGATCTGGACAGACAGTTCTCGTCTTGAAGTTCATCCTAGAATTAAGAATCACATCAATTAATGCCAAATTGAGTTAGAATTTTATTGTCAAAATTCTACCGGTTCTCTCTCTAGCACCGGCCGGAAATTGCAGAGGGCAGCTGACTTAGCTTACCTTTCAGTTCTAATTTGGCTGTGGGAAGGCTGAGGAAGTGTTGGGAGGACTTGGTTTGGTCTGAGAAGAGCTCAAAATGGCCGATTTCAACTTGGCCGAAATAGGGTAGCTTCGGTCCGTCGAAGCTTCTTCACTTTTTCATCATGCCGACGTTTCTCTGGTGACCCTCGGAGCAAACGGAGACTATAGACGTGTAGTTGACTTCTCCCCAGTTCTAAAGAACTTGGCCTTGCCTTGTTTGGCTCAGAAAAGTGCCCATGTCGAAGCTTTGGTTCAAGCTTCACCGAAAAATGGAGCAGTTGAGAAAAAATAGAGTTTTCATGTGTGAAGAGGATGAATGGGGAGGGGATCTTTATATAGGGAGCTCGGGGACCCGTTGGTCGTCCGTTTGGCACCTTTATGATAGCCATTGATTGCCTAACACGTAACAAATGGAAACATTTCTTCTTCATCGGTGCTGCTTCGATTTCTCGGCAAGTGAACAGTGTCGTCTTCCTGAGGAAGAAGATGACACTATTCCGAATCGGACCGGACCAGTCCGAACCGAGTTCAAAGCTTAAACCGGCCGGTTCACCCCCCATTCAACCGAGTTTTTCAAATCTAAACATTTCTAAATTCATTTTCTATCCAATGGTGATCTCAAATCTCAAATTTGAAATTTTTAAGCCACCTAGAAAAATGAATTTAGCATACGGTTCAATAGTGTTTCAAACCGGTCCAAATTGGTTCGGATCCAGTTCACCTGAACCGGTTTGGTTTTCATCTTCAATTCCTTCACAAGTCCATTTCCATGACTTTTGTGACTCCTTAGGTCACTTAGGGTCCATAAAATTCACGGTTTACCATCTCTTTATCGATTTCGGTTCATAAATCGGCTCGATTCTTAAACCGATTTAATCCAGTTCAGGTCCGATTCACCCGAACCGGTCTAGTTTTTCTCTCCCACTTTGTTTTAAGGTTCCTTCCCAAGGTTTATAAATTTCTTTGGAGCACAAGGGAGTTGAATTTCTCTGATTTACCCGATCTCTATCGGTTCTGGTTCATGAATCGATTCGGTTCATAAATCGATTCAATCCAGTTGGATCCGGTTCATCCAAACCAGTCTCATTTTTCTCTTTCAATTCATCCTAAGGTTCTTTTCCATAGTATTATAAACCCTTTGGATCACCCGGGAGTTGTAAATTCCCAAATTGCCTGTTCACAAATGATCGGTTTTGTGAACTGGTTCAGTTTTCTCACTTGGTTTGACCGGTTCTTTTCTCGATTTTTTCCTTAGCTCAAAAGGGCGGGGTTTACATCGGTGGTTCTCAAGATGAACGAAGGTTTTGGCTAGGTAGAGGACTTCCTACCGGTTCCAATGACACATAATGTGGCTTCGGAGATGGAGAAAAGCCTTGATGTTGGAGCTCTGATTTGCTGCTCGCCGGAAAACTAAGCACCTCTCCTTCTTCGGTCGATTGTGGGATGTTGAGGGCAAATAAAGGGGTGCTCTTTATATAAGGAGCTCGGCAACTGTTTAGACTACCGGCCAACGTAAGACTCAGCCTCCGACTTGGCCGCTAACGACCTAACCGGAGAGATTTCCAAGTCATCGGAGACTTCAGCTTTATCGGCCTCTCTCTCTTCTCTCTTCTCTCTATTAGCGGCTGGAGGTTGAAGATGATGACGTGGTGGGCATGCCACATGGTACGCTATAATTAGCCCATTTTTCTTATGTGGGTCCAACTTAGTTGCCACGTCGGTCGTTGACTCATTGACCATATATGTGGCAGCCTTCCATTGGCTGCCCATGTCTGCGTGGTATGCTGATTGGTCATTCGTTGACCGTTGATCGGACACGTGGCAGCCTCTCATTGGCTGCCCGTGCTTGCATGGCTGCTGACTGGGTGTCATTGACCGTTGACCGATTCGTTATCCCGAATTCGAAAATCGGCCAGTTCGGATCTAATTCGACCAGTTTTCTGAAATTTAAAATTTTCTAAATTTATTTTCTATCCAATGGTGGTCTCAATTTCCCAAATTAACATTTTTTAAACCACCTAGGAAAATTAATTATTGAAATAGTTCACTATGGTTCATCCCGGTTAAGTCTGGTTCGGGTCCGGTTCTCTCATCAATTCCACTTTCCGGTTCTTTCTCATGATTTTTATGAATTTTGTCACTTAAAATTTTTCAAATTCTCATTTTTAACACTTATTTATTATTTTTTATTCTTTTTTCGGCACAATTTTCTCAAAACCGTCGGTTATTTCCCCAATTTATTTGGTCCAGGGGATGGGTTTCACAAAGTTTCTTGAGATATTTGTGAACTCATTGGTGTGTGAGGGGATCATTTGGTGGTGATCTACCAAGTGTGATCAAATATTTTCTAGGAGAATTGCACTTCAACTGCTATATTTCTAGCATGTTTTCATTGAAAAAGATGACAATGTACATACGCATATATGTATGTTCGATGTATCGCCACTTGGCATACATTGATTGGATATCGTTTGCTAGTGTGTAGTTTAATAGATTAAAAATAATATAATTGTATTTCGTTGTCACGTGATGCTCAACAATTGGTTGTGCTCAACTAACTAGGTTCGTACATTAATAATTATATAATTGTCATCACATGGCACTGTAATTGGTAATACTTATCCGACGTATTTAACTATCGTCAACACAAGGCACATTGCTATTGGTTGCCATTGTCCGACATGTTTCAACCATTATACATAGTATCTATTCGATACATGGCACACCCTAATTAGTGTCGCATGATGATATGGCTCACAATTTGCTGACCGGACTGATTTAACATGTACCACGATTTGATTATCATGCCATATGAAGTTGGGTAGCAACATCCGAAATGGTAGTCTAATACATGACTGCCGACTATTATTATTTAGATCGGTTTTCAAACAATTCAACCAATTTGGATGATTTTTTATCTAGTTTACCCCCAACTTATTAGTTATTGGTTTAATTTATTTTTGTAAAAAGTTTTTACCTATTTTTCTTTTTTATATAATCAAAAATTATATTTTTACAATTTTCGGATTTTCTAAAAAAAATTATTAATTCCCAATATAGATCCATTTTATTCTAATTTTATCTCAATATTTACTCCCATCATTACATATTTCTTATTTTAACTTTTTCATTCCTAATACTCAACACAAACATAATATTATTATTTTTCATTATCTTTTTTTCATATTTCAATCTCATAATTCAACTTCCATTTCGATTTATGATTTAAAATTTTTATCAATTTTACCCGAATTCAGACATTATAAAGGAGCATAGAATGTCGGAATATGAGGTTGTCCAAACGATGAAGCCGGATAGACATGAAACAAATGAAGTCGAAGAAGGAGGTGACTAAAGAGTGGAGGCCGAAGTAGGAAGTGGTCGGAGATAAAAAGAAGTCGTTGTAGGAAGGGATGAAAGATGGAGAAAGGCGGAAGACAAGGGGTCATATATAAGAGCTTACATAAGCTACGCGTAAGAATGAGATACAATATATATATATATATATATGACGTATGACTAGAGAATCTAGAATACTAATTGTTAGTGATTAATAATTTTTTTATCAAATAAATTGTATTAAAGATTGATGATGAAATATGAATAGATTGACCCTCACCGATCACTTATTTTAGGAATGTTGTGGATGAGGCAGACTAGTGCTAATAGGACAAGTAGAGGATGGAAGGGCATACATCAATCTCAAATCTTTTTTCTTCTATATTTTTTATAGGATTTGGATAATGATCCAATATTTTGATGAAGATCTTGGTGCAATGGCAGGAAAGGAGGTTGCCACGAGCCTCCAGATGATCCTAGAGAAGACACTTCATCAAATATTGCATGTTGATAGTGATGGCTAGAATGGTAGAAGAGACGGAGAAGGCCACCAAGGATTTGGATAATTAGAGACTAGTGAACATGCAAGGTTCTTCCTTTCAAATCCCTTCTTTTTTCAAAAAAAAAGTTTTTATTCCATTAATCGGTCCATGTTCTAAAACTAAGACACCCACGGTATAAAATCAACACTTGTTATTAGTGATTGTATGATATACCATTTGCTATTTGAGACAATCAAGGAATACGACAGAATTATAGGTATCTGAATTGGGCACAATTGTTTAGGCGATTTACTTTTGAGTCCAAATTGATAAATTAAAAACAGTATCCAATTGAATGGCATAAATAATTTATAGATCAAATCGCAAATTCTAAAGAGTACAAGGACTAAAAAGTTTCTCCTCCGTCTGTTGGACTCTGCAAATATTAAATTGGACAAGTTCGGGATAATGAAAAAGAATGTCGCGCTTCCCTTCCCGATCTGTGTTCTAGAATCCATCAAATCCACACAACTCATTTTGGATTCTTGATGATCAGACAGCCGGACATCCCTCGAGTTCGATGAGGGGGACGATTCCGCGATTTCTTACAAGTAGATAGTAGTAAATATTCATATTTTCTTATATCTGAAGTTTGCGATTTTTAATTAATCATGGGCTGGCTACCCGAGTCTTCGCCGCCGCCGGATGTCCAGCGGCGCCGGCTACCCAGTGCCCTGCCCCGCCTCCCAGTCTCTACCTTCCTCTCACTCCTCCCAATGCACAAGGCGACGCCGCTGCCATTGGCGGCTCCATCCAGGGTCTCCCTTCCCCTGCGCTTCGATTCACCGACCCACTCCGACTCGGTCCAACCCAAGTCCGCGGCCTCGGTCCAGGAGCATTCGGAATCTCGACCTTCTTCGGCGTTTCCATCGACGATGAGGATTGCGGGGCTCAACTCCAGCGTGAAGGGCGGAGGTCCGGCCTTCGTGGGTCAGGTTTTTAGCATGTGCGACCTTTCGGGCACTGGTCTGATGGCGGTCTCCACCCACTTCGACATCCCCTTCCTCTCCAGTAGGTTAGAAGAAGATGCACAACCCCTCATTGATTTGTAGCTTAATAATATATTATGTGCTTTACTTCTGATACGATGATAATCAGTTATTCCCGTGTGACCGGCATCATGAGCATAGTAATTGGAGTTTTTTATTTGATATAATGGTTTTGATTGGTAGGACACCTGAGTGGCTTAAGAAGCTGTTTGCTACTATTAAGAAGAGTGAGAGGAACGGCCCTGTGTTTCGCTTCTTCATGGATTTAGGTGATGCGGGTAATTCACTGTAAATGAATTTTATTAGCCTTGAATTTACAAAGTTGATTCAAAAAACTTTGTTTTACTAGTTTTGCCCGTCTTTTAAGAACTCT
The DNA here is from genome assembly GCA_030064435.1 of Trapa incisa. Classification (NCBI taxonomy): domain Eukaryota; kingdom Viridiplantae; phylum Streptophyta; class Magnoliopsida; order Myrtales; family Lythraceae; genus Trapa; species Trapa incisa. Next base: position 8,961,791 of record CM057777.1, on the reverse strand, counting down.
TATTAGTTCACTGGATTTCTCTGGACATGATATATTTTATTGTGAGATGTAGTATAAAAGATATTTCTTTGGTGAAAGGAGGGACTCACTGGTTGGCTCTTCTTCTGCTTTCTTGTAGTCACATATGTGAAGCGGTTGAATATCCCAAGTGGAGTAGTGGGTGCTTGTCGACTTGATTTGGCTTATGAACATTTTAAGGCACTCCCCCATCCCCCTTCTACAACTCTTGTTTTATGTACTTGTTGTTGCTTAAAATCAATATTTGCTGACTGTTTTGTTCATTTTTCACAAATATCATACTTTATTTTTACCATCTATATTTTCTTCTCATATGGCATAGTTCGTTGGTTACTTGTATGCATCCATGGGCTGTTTCAATTGTTAAATTTGGAATTTGATGTTAAAAGAGGTTGAACTGGCTAAAATGTCCCTAAGACAATGGTCTAGTTTAGAGGTTCTTCCTTACCTCACATGGTAGTATGCTGGGGTAGGTGTTTTTTTTCCAATTTCTGCCTACTCTGTTTCTTTTTCAATTTCAAGTTGCATGCTGTTGCCATGCACCCGTGCTTGAGAGAGTCTGAGAAGTTCTCTTCTATTTTCTTTTGGATTATATGGTGTTGCTCAAGTGGCTGTACTTTAAGATTCAATTATTTTACATTTTACAGCCCTAATCAATCTATGGTGAGCTAATTACTTAATGCAGCTTACATATTTCATATATCAATAAGCAGGTTATGGCCTGTGCTCAAGTGGACTGTTTTTTTTTTCCTTTTTTGCTACTCAGCAAGAAGTACTGCACATTTTTTGTGGTTTTTTTCAATTTATAGTGTTGCTCTATCTTAATCAATTCTTTTGATTCACAGGAAAAACCTCATTTGTTCCAGTTCATTCCAAATGAAAAGCAGGTAAGTCAGATTAGTTGTTCCCTTCTTTACTTGAGTGGCTACTTAAGGTGCTCATGTTACTAAGATTGTGTAGGTTAAAGCAGCCAATAAGCTTCTCAGAACAATGCCCCATGCTGGAGGTTGTAGAAGAGTTGATGGTGTCCCAGTCTTCAGTGCTCAAAATTTGGATATTGCAATAGCAACCTCAGATGGTATCAAGTGGTATATTCGACAGCGATAAATGGAGTTATTGCCTTTAAAAATAATCACTGATTTTTCCCATGTATCTCAGTGCTCATTTTTGTTGGCTGAAATAGAAAATTGGAGCCATCAATTGTTCCAATTATCTCATGGTTATTGATATTCTTCCGGATAGGAAAAATTCTACACTGAAATAATTATTTTTTGGGATAAATCTCCAGTCTGAAATTGAGACATTGGGAGCTAGTCCTGTTCTTGTGATGCAAGGAGTCATCAGATTTTTGCTAATTAGTGTTCTAGGTTGAGACACAAAAATTATACTGGTAGCCTTTGTTTCAATAATTTTTATTATATTTTATATTCTAGGTGTAATTCAGCTATTCATTTTCACCCTTTTGTTATATGATGTTCTTACAATTTTTTGTTGTCAGGTATACTCCTTACTTTTTTGATAAGAACATGCTCGACAACATACTGGAAGAATCTGTTGATCAACATTTTCAATCTATGATCCAAACACGGCATATGCATCGGCGACGAGATGTGATTGATGATAGCTTGCCAGCAGAAGTGATTGAGGACAACAGAGATAGTCTATGGGAACCACCTGAGGTACAGCATTCAGTGTTTTAGTGCAGCTTATATATGCTTGTAGAAACATAAATAATAATTCAGACTTCATATTAACAGATGTTCTTGTATTTCTCATTGTTTAAATTCAGGAAAATGTTTTTTTTTTCCTTTTAGCTGAATTACTTGTTGCTCAGTCTCTTGATTAACTTTCATGAACTTCATTGAGCATTGCATACATAGAGGTGAGGAGTTTGTTGGAAAATTGGGGAAATTAAATTTGAAAAGAGAGGCTTGGGACATTTTTTATGGGCATTGACTTATGAACCAAGTATGACTTTTTTCATGAAGTAGTTTAAACACTTACGTCATACTCACGTGGTTCTGGTCTGAAATGGCTACTTATATTTAATATCTTATTATGTGAGTCCTCTCTCCATATTCATCTTTCTTGGTTAAACTTTAAGCACTTAACAAGTACGGAAAATGTTTATAATTTCCATGGTGATTTCCATGGTGTTCCCTCTAAAATCTGTTGAAATGCTTCCTTTTTGCTATTTTGGTCTTCACCCCTTTTGTTGTTGCCCCAGAAAGTTTCTGGTGTATTAGATATAAACGATTAACATGTTTATCATTGCAATTGCAGTTATGAAGTTTTGTTTAATCCTATCTGTTTTGATAGGTTCAGGAAGTTCTGGATGAAATAGGCCATCCTGGGATTCCATTGAGTGTCATTTCAAAGGCTGCTGAAGTTCAGCTCTTTTATGCTGTTGATAGAGTTATACTGGGGAATAGGTGGTTGCGGAAGGTCACTGGAATTCAGCCAAGATTCCCTTACATAGTGGACTCATTTGAGAAAAGGTAATATTTGCTAAATTCCTGAAGTTCTAGTTTTATGCTTCTTTCAAAACCAAAATAATGATTTTATCATCACAGAGTGCATCGCCGCAAATCTGTGAAAACCAATTTAGTATAGGTTAAAAGCAGCATAGGCATTCAACGATTCCAATGCTTCTTTCCTTGCGCATCATCTAGCCCTATCATCTTCTAGTTGCAGGTGAACATTCAATGAACTCTTCTCATAAGGCTGCATTCAATCATTATTTGCAACAGGAGTTTGGTTTCTTCATTGAGGGCTTCTAAGCTGCTGGAAAACTCTCTATCACCCAATTCTTCTCCAGGAGTAATTTCAGAGAAGGGACATGAATTGGGCAGTGTTGCTCAGGAAAATCAAAGGCAGGGATGGGACTCTCCATTCTCAGATTGGTTTAGACACCCATGGTTGGAAGATCATCCGAATGGTTCAGAGATGAGGTTTTTCTTACTTCACAACTGATTATTATAGTTGGCACTTAAAAGACTAGCTCATTAACCTTTCTTTTTATTAGGGGATTGGCAAAGCAGAAGATGGAGCCTAATCCCTTCCTGCCCAAAATCACAATGGTTGGCATCTCAACGGGGGAGGCAGGACAGATGACCAAATCTAATTTGAAGAAGACAATGGAAGATTTAACAAGAGAGTTGGAACAAAGTGATCATGGAAATATTGACAAACCTGAGGGAAGCAGTGGCAATGATGATGAGTCTAAAGTGGAGGAAAGAGACCCACTGTTTGTAGCAAATGTTGGAGATTACTATTCTGGTCTCTCAAAGCCGGGATCAACTCGATGGATTCTCGGAAGAGGCAACTAGAAAACTCAAGTAGACTTGTCCTGTAAAATTTTGTTCTTCTCCTGTAAACTTATTAGCTGTAGGCAGCATAGAAACAGACCTGAAGAAGTAGAGTAGCAGCATATTTGATCAAAGATTTGCAGAAGCAATGAAATGAAAATAAATTTTCGGATAATTACAATTTCAATGTGGATCCGAATGTGAACTCTCCTAACCCAAACCTTCGGAGCTCGGATCAAGTTCGACTTGGGCTCCCGTCAAGTATTCTATTCCGAGCTTTTCTGTCATCTCTATTTCCAAACCCGTTCAAGAATTGGACTAATCCAAGTTCTCCCTTCACCTCCATCTCCATGAGATGTGGGAGTAGGTTTGGGCATACCCTTTATACTATACTTGTGCACGGAGCACGACCGGGCGGATCCAAGCCAAACCTGTGCACAGGGTAGGTTCGGGTCTCACATGGCCCAGACACCCCCTCCCAGTCCGAGTCCCAGAAACTAAAGTGTTTTGCTGTTACTCTAAAAAACGACCCCTTTCAGTTATTTTGTGAAACCGCACCCGCCATGTAATATTTGGGATTTGTATTACTAACGTGTCCTATCACTAGTTGTGTTTTTTGCTGCTGAGTAGAACAAGGTAAGGTCTGAAAGACCGTGTGTTTGCTGGAAAGGGATGGATACATTGGACAGAGGAGTAAAAATATCTATCTATGATGTATTAGGATGATTTGGTGAATATTTACCAACATTCTTAAAAATTGTTTGATATTGTTCTACAAAATTGTTGCTGGGAATCCGATTTCATCCTAAATAAATATTTTCGAAACTATTTAATAAATTAATAAAATATTAAAAAATTATAAAATAGTTTAAATAAGATTAAATTAATAAAGTGAATTGATTAGGTTTGTATATTCGGCTTTGGATATGATTAAATTCATCGTCATATTAATCTTATATAGAAATGTGTCATATTGGTCTTATATAGAAATGTTAGAAAAATTCCTTTAACTCAATTTTCATTCTAATCCGATTCGAAAATTTCCGAGTATAGTTAAATTCGATTACGAATATCAAAAGATTTTTTTGTCCGGTGCAACACTGACCCGAAACGGGTCATCTATCGGGAACCTATGTTATAAAATAAATATTTGTAAATAGTTATTTGAGTAAACTATTAAATTTTAAGTTTTATTTATTTGTCATATTTAATTTAATATAATTTTATAAAATAATAAATAATATAATTGATATTTATTAATTTTTTTATTTTTTATATTCAAATAAATAAAAATATAAATCTTATTCAACCAAATTTTAAATGGGTTTTATTAAACACAGAAAAATATTAATTTTAATATAATTTTACAAAATTATAATATATTTAAAATAATGGAATTAATTTTAAATTTATAATATTTTTTATTTAATTTTATGAAAATAATAGTTTTATAAAAATCTATTTAACCTCGCCAAATCCAACAGATAAGGTGGGATTTTCAAGCGGTATTATTAGAGGCACGGGTCTAACCCGCCCCACCCGGCCACCCCGGACGACCCACCACCCTAAACACGAGAGTCTGTGGGTTGTTCTCACGTCTACACCATCCCCTCAAGACTTGGACTTTAGTTCGCTGTACTATACCTTTTTACTAGAGATAGATAGCGCAAAAAAAAAATAGAGATAGATCTGCTATGACATCATTTGAAGCAACTTCCATACAATTCATACAGAGAAAAAAGAAACCACTCTTGATAATTGCACAAAAGTATACACGTTATTTGCAGTCCGTTAAAAAGAAACAAAAAAGTTTCGCCATTACATGGGATTTAGTTGAGGTGGGTAGGATCTCTCAAAACACTAACTCCTGACCGGACCCAGCCGCAATCACGGGCTCCAGGCGGCATTGCCGCCGCCTTTGAACTCGAAATGGCGGAGGTTGGTCACTTGGAAATGGGAGGTGTATCTGTTCGTGGCTTCTTCGAAGAGTACCGGCGGCTCATTCAGAAATGCCCAGTTGCTCCTCGTCCACCTTCACATCATCAACATCAAGTGATTCTTCCGACAGAAAAGACACTTCCGTTTTTTACTCGACTCATATGACATACAAAAGTAAGTCAACGTAAAGGTTCGTAGATTTTATATGGGTCTTACTTTAACCAAGTTTATGTCGATGTTGAACCACTTTTTAAGATGGGCAGTATATTTACTAGTAGCCAGCCAATCCAATCCAAACCTCAAAAAGCAAAGAAAAGAAGGGACTACTGCTACTACTACCAGCCCTTGTTCTTGACGAGCTTCTCCCAGTCAATCTCCACGAGGGGATCTCCTTTATAGGCTGCAGCAGCCTTGGAGGTCGATGTTGGCATTGAAGTCGATCTCCTGTACACCTTAGTCGGACGGTGGTCCTGCAACCACCCAACAACTCTACACATGCAAGAGGAAATATATGATTTACCCAACAATATTGTCTAGGCTAGTTATAAGTACCTCATCTTCGGCTTTCTTCTTGGATTTCCAGTAAGCCTCGATCTCCTCCTTCGTGAACGACTTGTTCCTCTGATACGCCACTGCATGCAAAAAGATCAACCTAATGCCATGGATAGACAATACACGAATAGAAGGTGGGGGAGAGGGTTTCTGACCGCGTTTGGGGTCTTTATGGACTGGTGAGTCCCATCCTGCCATTAAAGAACCCATCGCTCTCTCTCTCATATAATGAATCTCTCCATAGCGATCTGGCAAGGTCTACGAGATGATTTATATTGCCCATTGAAAAATTCACCATAAGGGAGGTGACATTATCTGATCAAGCATACTTCCACAGCTACACATGAGACCTTGTTCTTATCCTCTCGAGATAATATGAAACCCCAACTCCCAATATTTAATTTAATTTGAGATGATAATCCTCTTAAATAAATATCAAATTTAGGATGGTTACTAATAATAATAATGTGTTATCTGACTTCAAGAAACATTAGAGGTGAAGCATTTCTAGTTTACAAATAACAAACTGGGGCGACTTAGTACCTCGTACCAGACCCATAGGCTCTTCCCACCATTGCAAGAAATAGTTCAATTAACACTATTCATATATGTTGATAGGTCGACGCTATGCTCTACCCACGACCGACCAACCAAACGTAACATAGAAATCACATTTGTAATGATTTGCTATTCGTCAACTTTTGTGCAAAAAAAAAACTTTTGTGCATAAATGTTATCCTCCCGCCCATAGAATTTCTATGAGCTTCGGCTTTATAGCGGTCCGTTATGACGTGTCGTCTTTACTAGACTTGATGCGACACGCATATCCGAAGTAACTGTAAGAAAACAAATATTTTTCTTAATTATCCATGCCCAGACAGTCACATGTACGTGGATTTATGCTAAGAATAAGGATGAGGTTTCTATAAGAAAACTTATATATTAAGCGTATTTATGTTTGTAACCCAAATTTTTTTTATTTTTTTACTAAAAAGGTATAATGTTTTAATCGTCTGTCATTTTATATTTATTTACAAACTAATATGATATATTATTGTGTTTTTAAGATTAAAAAATAAAATATAAAGCAATAATATGATTTTTTTTGTCTATATATAATCTGTCTCGTAAACATAAAATAAGTTTTGTCTATATATATAATGCAGATAAAATCAATAAAGACAATCAGCTTACAACTGTGTGGACGTGGTGGAAGCAGATCTTGTAATCTTTTTTGAAAGAATAAGTTGTTTGTATTTCATTGGTCACAGACACAGTGTCTCGTGTCTTTGAAGGAGACAAGCAGTATGGGCATGTCAGTGACCACACCACCCACACAACATACCGTATTTGATAAAATCCATGAAGTGGCAATACTCATCAAGAAGACATGGTTATGTGACACATCGTAAGTGGGCTCCCCTACCTCCCACAATAATTTTAATACATCAATTAATGGCTGCAGATATCTATCCATTTTACTAGCATGATATTTCGGAACTAATATTGTACATGTTACAAACATGTATGGTGTGCCATCATACACATCATCTTAGGTGAAATATTGTATGGTTTATCCGTCATGCACAGCTAGATAAACCAAACATCGTGAACCCACCCGTCGACACAAAAGGCCTGATCGGGCATTTACATAGTTTTGCAGCAAATTGACCATTCACCATATCAAACTGTTTCCACGCTCGCCACTAGAAGGGTTGATTGAAGACGCCATTCGGCCTAAAATTCTCGTGGTGCCCCCACGAAGATGAGAGGTATTGCATCCGTTTTCTAGCTACAATTTCTTCTCATTTGTACTATCTCTTCATGAGGTTGGGGGGAGATTTTAATAATGTGACTATGAGTAATAGGTGGCCCCTTCACCCCTTGCCTAATTGGGCATGTCAACTCCATTCTTCGAGTGTATGATAGGTGGACCAAGGATGTTTGCATCCTCCCAAGTGCATAGCACTTGGAGGTGGAAACATCCCAGGAGTCAAATCATTCTCAGCTCTCCATACATCTTAATTCTTTGGAATCGTGACTTTACAAAATGTGTTTCCAAGGAAATGAACTGCACGTAGCATGCAAGGAGAAACAATGCCCACTTTAGGTTTCACAGTTCTCACACATGAATAGAATAAATACTAAAAGGATAGCATAAGCCAAAGCAATATTAACGGTTCCTTGGTAATAACATACATGAAAATAGCTTGTTAAACCATAACTCTTTAGGCACGTGATAGAATGGAATGTATTACAACTGAAAAGGAGAAGAGAGGATAACTGAGAGTTAACGTCTAAAGAAGATGCAATGCATTAGTCTAAAGAAAATACTCAAACTGCATTTCTTTAGGCATTAGACTAACGCATGAGTCGACCTTAACAATAATGGAAGGCCGGGGAACTATGTAGCTCGTCAATTACACCAAATCTGAACCAGGTTGAATTCGATTAAAAAAAGCAGGTGAAATTGAAGGATCTTTACATATCATATTATTTAGAAAACTTAATCATCCAGATATAAAGTAACATGTCAAAAAGTGTTCATGATCAAATGAAACAATTTCCGCAATCCAGTACTTTTCTGACAGGAGAAGACTAATTCACCCAAAGACAAAAACTCATCCAGCAATAATCAAGAATGAAGCATCTCATTAGAACAAAGTGAAATAAAAAGTGTTTCTTCAATCTTTATTGAATCAACTGAAGTGTCCATGGATGAAAATAAACAAGCACAAAGAAAGCACATACCCAACCACCAGGTACTAAGATAAACAGATGACAAGAAACCACAAACCCAAACAAAAGAGTGTCCGCTAAAATAGATTTATTCGCAAGGTATCTCACCAAATAAATTAACAATCTTAATGGTGTTTAACCTCAAAAAGACCATCAGGACCTGCAAATGGTAAAAGTAGAATATATAAAAATCATAGGCAAGGAAATGTCCCAAGTGTACAAAATAAATGAGTTGAAAGTAAATTTGCACCCATGAGAAGATCAGAATAATTCAAGCAAGCCAATTTTCTCTAAAAGGGTGTCATTGAAGATATATAAATACCAAGTTTAGTAATTCCGTTATAAGGAGTAGAATTGTCTAAATGATAAGACAGTCATACTGCTGGATTTTCAATTCAAATACAAGACTAACAGTTGCTTGTTTCAGACTCATGCTCAATCAACAAATAACTGTTACTGTTTGCAAGTCACTACTACAACCAGATGGATGGAATGAAGAAGGTATTCAAGCCAATCATCTGCCACATGGCAGGGCGGATATGAATCAATGCAACTGAATAAAATACCCTCCTACCATAGACAAGACTTCAACACATAACAAAGAGGAAAACACATCTTAAATAATGAGGTATTGAAGAAAATGTCACATACAAATGTGGGGAATTAAGATAAATGCAGATTATATTCAACTTAGAATGGAGTAAGATAACAAGAACACAGATTTGTGAATGAAAACACATTAGTCTGTTCAAAAATAAAAAGAAAGTCGCGAAGATAAGTCTGGCTACTCCAAATAACCAAGAGAAGCAGGCTAGTCTATATTTCACATGAACAAAAATGTTTGCAATAAAACAATGTTGATTGAGAAAGTATACCCCAAGGGAACTCTTTGTTGCGGATGTGCAAGTACGAGTATTGCTGCAGTAAGAATCAACCATAGAAAGCATTAGTTGAGAATGTAAGTATGAAAATATACAGAGTAATGATCTTCTGTTAAGTTACAGCCTAGACGTTTATTTTACTTCATCAAAGTTAGGATACACATTAGCATGAGTAAATGGAATCTAAATGCATGTTCATAACGCAGCAGAAGCATCTCAACTTCCACCACATTCACATTAAGACGTATGAGCAAATCATATAGTATCCATACAATTATGAAAGAAAGCTCACAGGAGGTTCATTGTAGTGAGGATGGCCCTTCGAGAGGTTGTAAAAGGCTAGAATAGTGCAAGTAGCAATGCCGAGATATGTTATCTTCTCCCATTTAGCGGTTTCATCTAGGAAAAAAAAGGCATCAATCAAATTTCTTTATAAAATAAAAGAAATATGAAGGTTGCACTGGAAATGGGGAGAGTAATCAGAATAATTATCCCAAGCAAATCCATCAGTTTACTGATGATCAAACAGAAACTATTCATTTTCGACTCCATAAAAGAAAGGGAATCGAAACCCTAGCAGAAACCTACTCTTGTCCAATCTTTAGTCCCTAAGACCCAATCGCATCATAAATTTCCTTTACCGTGCACGTATCGTACACATACAGATCAAGAAAAAAACGCTGAAGGGAGAAAAACAAAAGAAAAAAGTTTGCAAAATGAGTAGGCAAGGAAACAGCGCTGAAGAGGTAGGAGAAGGAAAATACGGGCATCATCATGGCCGGCGGAGGAAGAAAAGGATCGCTTAGGGGCCGCTGATGGTCGGGAGCCGCCGCGAAGAGCGGTTCGCAGAGCAGATCGTACCAATGTCGTCGCCATCGCTGAACAAGCTAGCCTCCAATCTCTCTGTAAATGGGCGTGTTGACGTTTTCCCTGAACGGAGTTGCTCTTGTAGCTTGTAAATTAGCCCCTGGAAATTCTCTATTTGCATTAGCATCCCTTTCCCTTGATAAAATAGTTAGAAAAGCCCCTGCACTAATAAGTCCACGATAAAAAAAATTGAATAAAATCTCAAATAAAAATTTTCCTTTAGAAGAAATCTTAAATAGGTATTATTATTTTTTATAAATAAATTTATTAATATTTAATAATAATTAATATCATAATTCTAATAAAATTATAATAAAACCTATTTCATTATTTTAAATTTCAATTAGATCCTCTAAATATTAATAAATTGTTTTAGATTACTTATTGTACATCATGTGCTTGCTTCAGAACATCAATTGAATGTTTTAAAATTATTATATAGTAATATAATTTTTGTATATGAATTTGATTCACAAATAAGAAAAATATTATTAATATATAATTTTATATGATATCAGGGTTTGATGTGACTTGCAAGGAATGGCATAAGATTAAGTTTAAGCATGTAGGCATATATGTGCTTACTCAAATTTATTACCCCATGAGAATTGGCATGAGAAAACCATCCCCTTTGTGTGTCTAGGTCTGGAAATGGAGAAGCATCAGCTTCAACATCTGCAATGAGCATATATTCTCATTTTACGTTTTCATTTCTCATAGTCACAGCCCTGTCACCATGGGGATTCTATGCATTGCATTTACTCCTTGACCTCTTCTTCTATAACCTTGAGAATAAACCCCAACTTCCTCATCAGCAAACTCTCTCCCTCATCCTTGACTCCATCTCCATCAGCAGCCCCACAGCTTCCTCCCTCCGTGGGAAGTTCAGATTACCAGCATAGAATTCATGTGTCCTGTCCCCTATCTCGACCCAGCTGCATCCCGGATCCTTCTTGACACCTTCCGATTTCATCTTTGTGCGGATGTTTTCAGAGTTGGTCCAGTCTCCCAGGGACACATAAGTATTGGACATGGCCACATAAGCGCCAGCAACCTGATGGTGGGTCCTCACCAGCCAGCAGCTAGCTTCCCTTGCAATGTCTAGTCTGCCCAAGAGCTTGCTTGCAGACAATACCGTCCCCCATAAGAGAGCACCTTCTTCAGGCCTAACTATCTTCATGGATTTTGCTAACTGGTAGGCCTGATCGATCCTTCCAGCCCGACACAACATGTCCACCACACACGTGTAGTGCCTCGAGTCTGGTTGTATCCCATATTTCTGGTGCATCAAGTCCAAACACTCAAGGCCTTTGTCCACCAACCCGGAGTGGCTGCAAGCATGCAAGATCCCAACGAAGGTAACATCATTTGGCTGCAAATTCCTACGGGCCATCTCAGCCAGGAGCTCCAAAGCTGACTTCCCGAGCCCATACTCTGCAGCACCAACAATCATCGAGGTGCAGACAATAACAGATGGATTCTCTATGCTCTGAAACACCCTGCTGGAATAAGCCAAGCATCCACATTTAGCATACATGTCCACAATGGCGCTTCCAATGACTTCATTTGAATCACTGCCCAAACGGATTGTTGCACAGTGAGCGGCTTTACCATAAGATAGCCTTCCAAGACTTGTGCATGCACTGATTACACTGGCTAACATGAATTGGTTCGGCGAATATTGAGCCGAATTACTGCAGTACTCCTTGAAAAGACCAAGTGCCTCACTGGCCTGAGCATTCTGAGTGTACGCACTGATCATGGAAGTCCAGGAGACAACGTTCTTCCTGCAACCCATCAAATCAAAAGCCCGCCTAGCATCATCGATACGGCTGCACTTTCCATACATATCCACGAGGGAAGTGTAGACGACGAGGTTGTCCCGTAGATCCAAAACCACGACATGGGCATGGATCCGCCGGCCCATCTCAAGCTGTGTGAGGGCGGCACAAGCATTCACAGCTGTGCCTAGAGTGAACTCGTTCGGAGCCACGGGGCCTCTCCGCATCTCCACATACAAATGCAGTGCCCTTCCGGGCAGGCCTTGATCAGAGTACCCCGCCATGAGGGATGTCCAAGACACCACATTTGGGTCGGGCATTTCATCGAACAGTCGTCGTGCGCGGTCGACCCTGCAGATACGGACATAGCAATTGATGAGGTGATTGGCGGTCACAGTGTCGTCCAAGAACCCCGATTTCAAGACGAGAGAGTGAGTTGAGATTGCAGACGAGATATCGTTGCAGCTTCGGAGCAGTTCAGCGAACTGGTCTGTAGTGTGGCAACGGGACGGCTTGCTTTGGTGCCAAGGAGCGCACGGAACGGTAACTGAAAGGAGGGACGCCCGTTTTAAAGAAGCCTTCATGTAGCAATCAATCCAAGTGACATAATGGCAACCTGTGGCAGGACATGAAGGGGCCTTGGACAGAACAACATGTTAATCAAGTAGCTAGAGGGATTTGAATGAGAGGGATACATAGGATAAAATAAGTCGCTTGTGCAAAAAAAAAAAAACTAAAAATTTATATAACACTTTTTTGGATATTTGAAAAAATAGTAATTCTTACTTAAAATAATATTAAATAATAATAACATGTTTCAAATTATTATTATTCTTTTATTTCTTTTTTTTATTTGATAGTATATTATTTTTTATTTTTATTTGTTCCATAAAAAAATCCTAAAATTTTTAAAATTTTCGTAATATTAATTAGATATTAGATTAACCAATTTTATTTATATATCTTCTTATAGAAAAATTTATAAGTTAATATTTTTTTCTATAGAGTATTTTCTAATTTTATAATATTTTTCATTTTGTTTTATCTATACATTTGAATATATTGTATTTTCTAGAATATTTATTCTAAATTTATTTTAAAATATAATATGATAAAAAGGAACAAAAAACATATATCTTGCTTTTTCTTTGTATAGTATTATATCGGCCAGAGGTAGAGCCCAAGCCGATCAAATTGAATCATTGACATTAAATTGTGCAAAAAAAATCATTGACATTAACAATAAATATTAAAAAAACATGTTTTATGACATGCTTATTAACTTTATTTTAGATATTAAAGTAACTAAAATGGAGAGGAAATTGAAAATGAAATTAAAAAAACACAAAAACAACACAAGATTTTAAATAAATTATACAGATTTATGTATAAATATTTTATCTGATTTGATTTATAAACAAATATTTTACTAATAGTTTAAATTATATATAAAAATTTTATTAAAATTCATTTTTTTTATAAATTAGTGTTTTTAAATTGAATATTAATAAAAGTAAGGATTTGTCCTAAATTAGGTCAGCACAAAAGGTTTGATACCTTATTTAGAATTTTACCAAACTTAACGCCTTCTAATACATTTATATAGTCTTTTGTTTTCATTCATTATTTTTCCTAGTATGAATCTTGAGTTCATATCAGTCAACATTTGCTGAGATTATAAAACTTTCGTAAGAATTTGATCACTAATATAAAATATATTACATTATCTTAAATAACTATATTAACATGTGATTGACCCTTAAATTTTGCTGGAGACAACCCTTAATACTCAAAACATTCTTTTCAATGAACTATTCCCCTAGACTTTATAGTTTCTTCGTTCCATTAGCACCTTCTTACAATCAAACAAACTTCAATATTATGGAATCCTTCCTGTATGCAGCAAACAACCCATGATTCAATATTGAGATATCCAGACAAGAGAATAGAGAGGCCACAGCCACTCCAAATATTACTTCTATGGCATGGACAAGGCCAACGCTAGCAACAGTCACGACACCTTGCAAATAGACCAAATCCTTGATCAAAACTTCACTTCAAAGAGAACAATTCCATAACCATCAAAGGAGAGGGAAACAAAAGTCTAGTAGCCTGATATCAGCCTCCGAAGTTTTGCACAAGTGAGCTGTTGAAGCTGATGATTATTTCACAATGCAAACAATGCCCTCCTTTATTTCAAAAGACAGGCCAAAACTCTAGAAGAGTTTTTTCTTGAGCCATTTCCCTGTGATTCCCTTGAAATCCCAAATCAGATGACGGGTTCCATGCACCACATGGTATGCTAAGGCTAAGGCACACAGTTCAAGGGTGACGGTACCAAGCTTGGATGAATAGAACAGGAACTGGTAGAACTCCGAAAAGGAGAAGCACACTGGACCCATCTTCAGATAGAGAAGATGGAAGGACAAAACAGCAGCTGACATGAAAGCACCAGTGACCCTGTGGGTAATTGAGAGCGTTGAAGAGAGCTGTGGCTTATAAATAGGAAGATGTGGAGACAATGGCCGGAGGATATTCTTTTTACTATCCGTGGGATTGGTTTGTATCTGTTCTACTGCCACTGAAGAGAAAAGGCGAGCCTGATGTAAGGCGCGAATTTGTCCTGCTTCCTTCTTCACCTGCAAACATGATAATGCAAAAGCCTCGGGCAATTAATTCACCTAATACATCATGATTGAACTGAACATTCACACTTGGGATGACATTACTGCTTTTATTTGATAAAACAACAATATTTTTAATCCTTGAATACATCATCAAATTTTAAAGATTCAAAGTTAAACAAGTTGAAAAAGCATAGATTTTGGTGAAATAAATTAAGCAAAGATATTAACTAAGTAGCATAAAATACTTACATTAGCAAACAGGGAACTCCTAAATGGAGATTGCATAGCCTGGAGGGTAAAGTAGTCCATCAGATTCAAGAGAAGATTTTTGTAATATTAGTATATAGGCCATAAATTAACAGCAACTATTGCAGTCTCTTTCTCAAAGAGAGCTACAATTATCACAATCCTTAACCAAGAATACTTGCAGAATATAAGCTAAAGACACTTCACAATTAAATTCTCAAGTTCACCAGCTAAATTCCTCTCACGCTCATTTAATTTGGAGAAGAATCTCCAAATCTATTAATATACTGTCAATTTAGGCAAATTGAGTAAGAGTTCATTACAACTAAAATCTAATAGAACAAAGGAATGCTTTCCTCCATGTCTACTCATGGCATGAAGCTCACAGTGGAAAACTGAAGTTATAATGATGAATTGCATTACGGAAAAGCACTAAATCATATTACAATCTCCTCCAACGATTTATGAATCATATCCGCCATTCCAGATTTATGCATCATACGAAAAGCTGCTCTTAAAATCAACTAAAATTATCAATAAAATCTGGAGATCAGTAATTTTCACCTGTAGATTTCCAGCATTTGTCATTTCCTTCTGCAGCTTACTGAGCGACTCTGTGGGGTTCAGCTCCCCGCATCTAGCCCCTGCGGAAAAAAATCAGTGAACCAGGTGCGTTCAAAAAAATCTAAACATCTCAAATGAAATTTCAAAATCCCCCAAGACGAAATATCAAGCTACAAACTGATGTTTCACTCTCATTAAAAGTTAATATAAATCGTAAAACAGATGGCAATTTATGAAGCTCATGGAACACGCGGAGATGAAAATATCAGATTTGCAACAGCATTCTCAGACTGAATGGTAGGCGGCCATTTTCTTCACAAGATCACGACTTAATGGAATAAAAAAAGGGCTGACCAAACAGGCACGGATATGATGATAAATTAGGGATTTCCGGATAAAGAGGAAGGTGAAAGAGGACCATAGTTGCGAAGATGTCCCGAGAGGGCCTTCAACTGCTGAGCTGCGGATCGATTCTTCTGCAACAAGGATGCCATCTTGCTCTCCTCCCTCGTACTCTTCTTATTCTCGAACTTCGAATTTCCCTCAACCTCCTTTTGATCCACAGGCGCAGGCAACAGCTCCGCTCTGATCATTTTTATAATGTATAAGTTCAATCATTTTTATTTTTAATAATAAAAATATAAAACTTAAAAGTATTAATTGCTAAAATAATTATTATTAACAATAAAATTCGATAAAATATAAATGATATTTTAACTATATACAAATAATTTAGTTTTAT
The DNA here is from genome assembly GCA_030064435.1 of Trapa incisa. NCBI lineage: Eukaryota > Viridiplantae > Streptophyta > Magnoliopsida > Myrtales > Lythraceae > Trapa > Trapa incisa. The sequence continues at coordinate 8,945,528 of CM057777.1, read as the reverse complement.
AATATTAATAATTACTCGGGTTAATTTATACAACTCATTTATTTTATATTAGTTTTTAATATTGATAATTTATTTTTTTATCACAAATATTTTATAATTATATTTTTATGCACTATATGCATCGTAGTTGTTAACTATATTTGTTAATGATGAAATGTATTAATCAGTAATATATACCATGAAAATATAGTCTATATTTTTGTAATTCTAATTTAAGTTATTTAACTTTATAATATTATTTTTATTAGTATATAAAATTATTTTTACATTAAAAATGCTTAAAAAAGACTAACTTTATATAATAAATAAAATGTTGAGAAATATTAAAAAAAACCTTAGGATAAAATTGAAAAAAAAGAAATAATTGAGACTAAGAGTAGTTTAATCTAGTTAGATGTACATTTTAACGACCTAATTCAATTTATATTTATACCATACATTACTAGTTATTGGCTTAATTAGGGTGGAAAACATCATGTTTCTCATTAATCAACTCAAATAAAATATTTATAAACTTAATTGATAATATATTTTTATTTAATACGTTTTTAAAGTGAAAAATAAATTATTGTACAAATTATGAATACTTTTTTTCTCATAAATAAATAAATTGATTATGCACCAAAATGTTCTATTTTTTACAAAAGGGCTTCTTGCCAAAATATTATAATAGGCCTGCAAAATGAACAAATAAAGATAATTAATAATCAAGAAAATCAAAACCCTTGTCGAAACCCTCTCACCGCAGGGAAGAAGCCATCTAATCTGGCCTCGTCATGGCGGCGCCACCGCAACCATCGGCCGTCGACTCCGACCTCTTTACTTCCATCTTCTCTCACTGTGACTCCCGCCTCCCCGAAGATGCGGTGTTCTACGCCATCTTCCCGGACCCTTCCCTCTCTTCCTCATTTCAGGACCTCTCCCTCAGCCTGCAATCCCTCCGGCATGTCATTCTCGCCGCCGTGTCCTCCTTCACATCCTCCTACATCTGGCAGCACGAGCCGTTTTCCCTTACTCTGTCTCCCTCTTCCTTGGCTGAGCCCCTCCATCTCCGTGGCAAAGTTCGATATGGCGACAACCTCGAGGACGAGTGGTTTGTAGTCTTCCTAGTCTTCTACATCACGCGACAATTTCCACACGTCTCCTCACGCGTGTGGGATACAGATGGTGAGTTCCTCCTCATCGAGGCGGCATTCCACCTTCCCCGGTGGTTGGATCCTAGCACGAGCCTCAACCGTGTTTTCATCCGCCGTGGCGATCTTCACATCGTTCCCAAGAGTAAGATATCCTCACCTTCAATCACCGATTCCCTAAAGTTCCTGATCACAAACGAGGATGTATCTCGTGCTGGTGACTCGATCCAGGCTGCAATAAAAAGTCGGATCTCTGACTATCCTGAAAGGGCGAGAAGGAACATGCACAGAGCTAGGGCTATTGTTCCACCTGCTGTCGCCCAGGTCCTGAGGCACGATCCGTGCTTGATTTCAGTAGCCGTGGAGGGATTTTATGACAGGGATATTGACTCAATGAAATTTGCATCAAAGATGGAGAAATTTCTTCCCAGAGGAAGAGACGAAGAGCTTGTCCTTGTTTCAGTTCCAATGTCGCGTGCTATGTACGCACAACTAGTTCAACAGACGTTTCAGGCTCCTAAATGCTATCCAATGCCCAGTAGAAGTAATATCAAGAGATATTCAGAGGCTGAACTTGGGATGAAGATATCTTGCGGATTGGAGATGGCATACCAATTGAGGATGAGAGAAGGAGCAGAAGGAAGAGGCACTGCATGGGATGAATATAAGAAGAGCCTGGAGAGGATTGGATACTTTGAAGGGTTAATTCCAGGCTCAAACGAATATAAGAGGTTGACGGAGAAGGCAGAGGACTATTACAGGAATAGCTCTCTCTTCTTGCAGGCCTGGTGAGCCACAGCTTCTGTTTTTTATGTACAGATAGTCATCTTTCTTGTTTGAATTGAACTATAATCTCAGTTTCTGTGGAGGGAGATTCAATTACTTTTATGGGCTAGTTCAAAATTCATGAAATGTACATTTTGTTGTGAACAACTGTATGTTCTAGGTTGGTAGAGGGATTTGATGTTTGATGGAATGAAAGGAAGGTTATATTCCTGGCAATCTTAAATCCAGTTCTTTGCTTTTTTAGTGCATTAAGCTGGAATTATTGGTGATCTCATCATTTTTTATATCAAGGAGTTGGAACTCTTGATGTAAGTGGCAATTCTATAGATGCTGATTGATTAAATGGGAAAAGAAATTTGGTTGTTTTAGGAGATCTTTCTGACAGTTTGTATGCACCATAAGTGTCTTGATTGATTATTTTAATGCCTCTTTCACCTCTTCAGCATATTCTGTTTCTTCTTTGTATATTGATATGCCCGATGTCCTAGATCTGTTTGTTCGTATGATATTCTTATCTTGATAGATTATTTGAGTGTTCCTGTTATTATTTGTTCATAATATTTTGGTTCTCTTTTGATCCCTTATGACACTTTAAATAAAAAAGTTTCTACTATAAAGAATAATGATATTTTGGGGCAAAATGTTTTCTGCTCTCAATTTTTTGCCTCTAGCTTGGTTTTATTTAAGCACCATCATAAATACTTAACCTATCAATCTTGCAAGTAAATCTGCGTTAACATTGTGTTTGTACTATGCTTGCTTTTACAGTGTAACAATGTCTACACCAGTGAGGCGCATAGATGAGATTCTTCCCCTGCCCCATTCAGCTGATGATTTCAAGTCTCAGGAGGTTCCTCCTTCTGATGACGATTCTTGGCTATACAATGGTGAGGATGAGTTGAACTCTGCTCTAGAAGAGAGGGAGAAGGAGATGGAGCTCTATGATGCTAAAATTAAAAATAAACAGAAGTCAAGAGATTCTCTGGGTTCTGGCCCTTCTTCGAGCTCTAACAATGAAGTTGATGACCTTGGAAATATAGCAAAGTCCATGCAAGCATTCATGCAGAAGGTATCAAGCTTTCAGGGAGCAGAAATTCCTCAAAGCAGGTTGGTGAAAATGAAAACAACTTCAAATTTAAGTTTTTATCTCATATTTTAATGTGCTTTTCATGGATGTGGTATCTTAGGTTCTATGAGCTTTCACAGATGAAATTGTCAATGAATTTTAAATTTTTGTTAAACTTTCTGACTAGAGATTTACTACTAGGATTGGTATATTATGATGGAGTCTCTTTGTCAAATCATATCTTTTCAGATGAATGATTTTCTTCAATAATATTTTGCATTATACATCAGTTTCTATTAAACTTTTTTGTCAAAATGCCATCTCCATAATACGGGGACCCTTCTTTTTTTCTCCAACACTTGGCTCAAATCTTTTTTCTTTTTGATTTCTCAAGTGATAGTAAGGAAGTGGACCTCGATGTAGATCGCTTCATGAAAGAAATGGAGACAATAATGAGGTGCCAGGGAAATGAAGACTCTGTCAGTGATTTAGTTATTGAAGAAGGCTCCTCTTCCGACATGGATTTTGGTAAGTTGTACGAGTGGTCATCTGAGTCCAAGATCATATTTATCATAGCAGATACATTAAAAATTTATCTTTGTAATGGAAGTGCTCCTCACAAGACCACTCGATTTATGCAGATGAATCTGAGATTGATAGTGATGCTGAAGAGGAGGATGATTTCTCAAAGTCTTATGCAGATGTCTTGAGCAAGGAACTGAAATCCTCTACTCTCAGTAAGAGTTTCATTCGTGCAAATGAACAAACTGCAAGACCAGATGAGGTACTATTCTACTCTTGCAGGTTAATCGTCCAGGTTTCTGTATGTAATTCTCTAGCAACAGTAGTGTCCCATGGTTCTAACCTAATGATCAAACTAAATTATCAGGTAGGATCAAGTTCCAAGCAAGATATGGATGTGGATGATGAGTTCAGCCCTGTTGATGTTGACGTGAATTTGGTGAAGAGCCTGCTGGACTCCTTTGCTTCCCAGGAAGGGCTCCCAGGTCCCGCTTCAAATCTGCTTGGTTTGATGGGTGTTCGCCTGCCAAAGGATGAGAGCAGTAGCAAGGGTAAATAAATGAGCGGCCACACTTATCCTTGGCGTCGGCTCTCGCTATTATGCTTACCACACATTCCAATGTGTAGTATAGGAGTACAGAAAGGAAGTGATCTAAGCTCCCTATAGTTGGGTAACCCTTTAAAGGATCCCATTGATTTTCCTGTATTTTGAGCTATTATAAAAATTTATTTGAGGAGAAAATAGTATTATTTGACATTCTCCTAGTGCTGGAGATTTATTCGAGATTTTAGAGAAAAAAAACATTGTGGGAACAACCCAGTACTCATTTGAGAATTGAGCTAAAATAATCTTTATTAGCTTCGATCTCATATCACAATGGCGCACCTTTACTGCAGGTGGATAGAACTTGATGAAATGCTAAACTAATAAATAGGAAAACTTAACCATTCTCAACCTAGGGACCCTAATTAGTTCGATGCATGATATATTAGATCTTGCTTCATTACAAGCATACGTCAACATTATTCACCTCCGCAGGTGGCAATCTTATGGTGTAGGAGTTCATCTTTCATCATGGATCATGGATCTCATCCAACAACAAAAACAAAAGACTTTCAAATGGATGATCCAATCACAAAATGGAAAAAGTAACTTGCAGATTTATGCCTCTTCAAGAGGTTTTCAGCAAAATGACTAGAGGTTTGCTTGGTTGACCCATGGTTCATCATCAAGAGATCTTATGATCAATCCTGCATTTTGAGGTTCAGTGGTGAGATCCCCCTCAAGTCAGATCCAAAACAAATTCCACCCATGCAGAAAACCAAAGAACAATTAATTCCACGTTCTGAGTTTAAGCAATAATATGTATAAGGAAGATTCTGACCTCCCGTGAGACTCCAACTTGGGACAGAGAACTAAGCTGGTTGCTCTCCATATTTGTCAGGAGTTGGGCGACAGTTTTCAAATGAGGAACACTACAAATCCCAATAAGGAGTAAGACATTATCAAATAAAGATATCCCCTTCCAACTATCTTTCCATTAAGTAACTAGAGCCAAGTTGCATCTGTAGCAGATTCAGATGCTTCAAAATCATTCACCTTAGATTGCAAGTCTACACTTGCACAAAGCAAGAGGCTACTGTGAACCCTTCAACAAGAGAGTATAAGAGGAATCAAACCTTTGCATACCATTCTCTATGTGTGCATCTAGGGAGGAGATCACTTTAGGCATCTGCTCCAATACCTGCACATGAAAAATGAAGACACTCAACAACCTAGAACTTGAACCTCAAAAAGCTTATACTCCATGTAAATAGGCAAACACATACTTGCTTGGTGTTCCGAATCGCTGGAGTTTTTGTCAATAGATTCTTGGGAAGCTTCATAAGCTGGGTCTGATGAATAAAAATTATTATAAAGAATCTCTGAACAACTCCAATGCAGACATATATATATCTCAATTTTATCTTCTGCACAACCTATATTCTATGGATGACCATAATACAGCACAAATATGAAGATTACATTTTTAGAAAAAAAATGCATAGAACAATGACTACAAATTCCCTTGATTATTGTATCTCGTTCCTCACCTAGCATGCATCATCAGTTCAATTTCGATCAGAGTCATAGGTAATATGAAGGCATAGAAATTTAGAGAGTTAAGAAGTACAAATGGGTAGAAAAAAATTGAGAATATAAGCAACTGACGAGCTGAGCATACATGAGAAGGAGAAGATTGCTGCATGAGGTGGAGAAGGTTGGAAGTGGACTGAACGACTTGCGATATCTGCTCAGCCACCGCAACTTTGGTTGTATTCTCACGTCTTCCGCCCCCACTGGCCATTGATGCTGCCATGGTCTAACTGTTACCTCCCAGCTCGACTCTCTATCACAACCCAGCGCACAACACACCTAGCCCTCTTTAAACTACTGATGTGGGCACACATAACAGTAGTGTAAAGATAAGACAAGGAAGTTTACTTGTGCATTATCACATTCATATCTCTTGTATCCACAAATTACTCACCATATTTATAAACCTAAAATAGAGTAACTGTAATTCCAGATAACCAGTTTTTAATAATTCCATAATACAAATCAACAGACAATATACCATATTGTAAGGTTGTTAGACTTAATAACTATTACTAACACTATCCAGAATGTTTTGTTGTATTCAAGGAAAAGTACCCTGAAACTCAGGTATCAAGATCTGTTTTGTCCTGTCACCTGTGTCATACTGTCTACTACATACAAGTACGTGGGGGGTTTGTGCATTATTCAATGTATTTAGTGAGTATATTAATGTTGGGTCGTCTTAGTCCCAATCTCAATCAGACTAAAAACCGTGTTAATTTGTAATAGAAAAAATATGCATGGATATATATATTCAATATAGTACACAAAATATCAATCACACATTTATTCAATAAATGAGCAAACCTCACTTTATATCGTCATTTTTTTTCATGCAATCCTCAAATGCTTCCTCAATCACAAGAACATGCATTCAATTTATACATCTAAATAATTTCTTGAATAAATTCTTATTTTCCTTTATTTTCTTTGCCAAGGAAAACTGTCCTTAGTTAAATGAGGATAGAAGTGGAAATATCCAAGGTTTTTCACATAGACACACAATGCTCATAAATAACCCATGGAAGTTGACAAATTCTTCCTCTTTTCCAATCATAGGTCTACGCTACAAGTAAAAATAATTGGCCAATCATGCCTCTGATCGGGCATATCCTACCTGTAAGGCCCTTAGAATACACTGGACCTCTTATCTAAATCGACCACAAAATTCCTAAATGATCCTCCTCCCATAATCTTAAAGATATCAATAAACATATACAAAGTAGGAAATTCTAGTCTTAGCCCCCAATACCGTCATAAAATATCACAAATACACGGATTTTCATGTCCCATCTCATTTCATGGATCATCATCATTGTCTCTTCATAAACCGTCTTTCTCATAATTCACCATTTTCTTATCAAAGTCCCTAATTATATACATTAATCAAAGTTCTACCTTAAGTGTCATTATTTTAGAAAAAAAATCATGGACGTCACGTATCATCTCATTACACAATACTTTTCAAACTTCCTATTTCATTTCTTCAATCACACAATCAAATGTTTCATAACAAATAATTTTTTAACAAACACCCAAAATCTCAGTTAAATCCAATCCAAAAAATATTAGATATTCACCCAACTTTCCAACTTTCTGCCGGGGGTACATTTAAAAAAAATAAAATTTTCATAGAAAATCCGACTTCAGTTTTTACATTTCAAAAATATCATTCAGCATTCGTTCAATCAATTAATCAAATATTTTATATCAAATGTAGAGTCACACACATATAAGCAAGATTTCCGTTAGGCTAAAATGAACACAACAATAATCTTACTCACATTATTTAGAGTCTACCATACTCTCGGAGTGAGTCAACTATCTCTAATCTAGGTCACAAGATCTGGATTAAATACTTTACCTAAATAAAGGAGTATATATATCAGATTCCATGATTTATTTTTTACAAATATTAAACCTTTTACTATTTGCATTTAAGTCTCTGATACTCTCTACTTATGTTTAGGTCCACAACTTTATTATTTTTATAAGCTCCTAAACTTTACCTATTTATAGTTTGACCCCCTAAACTTCTCATGTTTATAAGAAGGTCCCTAAATTCTTTTATTTATATTAAGGCCTCTAAACTATTTATATTTATGATATAATCCCTAAACATTTCATATTTCTATTTCCCCTCAACCTTCCAATTTCATTTCATCTGTATCCACTACAGTCAGCCACGCCTAAATGACACATCAAGCACATCAAACGAATTACACCTTGCATAATTGGAACTTTCGAAAATAATCGACAAGATAGACTAACCAGAATTTTGATTTCTTTAAATCAACGAACGGAGTAGATGTTCCGTCGTATGGGAACCGATTATTGAACACCGGGAGACAGACTGATCAGACGGGCGTACTGGAGCAGAGGGACTCAAATCGGCGGCAGTGCAAGAGCAGGGTGGGACGATTCGGATCTGCGATGGCCGTTAAAGGAAAGGTTCCACTTGATTTGGGCTGTCGGTGTAGAATCTGTCGCCGATAGAGGCGGAGAATGTTAATCGTGGTCCCTCGCAGCTGAAACAGAGGCGAATCGGACCCACGCGATAGAGGAGGAGCGTTTTTTATTTGCAGGTGACTTGCGCAGGAAGGTCAGCAGTGATCGGCGTTCGCGAAGGATGTCCGATTGGAGGCCGACTGTTCGGAAATTGATTGGGAAAGGAGTAGCCGCAGGTGGAGGAGGGAAAACAATGGCGGTGCGCTTGTGGAAGGTTGATTGGTCGAGGATGATGGGTAGAATGGCGCCTCGCGTCGTTGTGGCCAAGGAAAGGGAAGGCGAGGGCCACTGCTGTCGGCTAAGGAAGGAGAGGCACGAGATGACTTCTGAGGGCCGAAGATTTGAGGGAGAGGCTATTGCGATCTAAAGCCTTGGTAATAATGATGATATTCCCTTCGATCATAGTGCTTTCATAATAAGCTCTTTACATAATTGAATTAATAGCAAGAAAGGTTCTACTCCAGTAAGTACATCCTACCAAAAGGTTTGGGTCCATACACCGGTGACATCACCCCACCTATTAATCTTGAGAAGGCATGTCCATTCCTACTATGGACTAGTCCCGTTTCCTTCTAGGTTCACTTGCATTCACCAACCAAACTCCTCAAGGCATGGTATAACTAGTGATCCATTGACAAATGCAAGATATGTATGTTATCTACAAGGAGAAGGTAACCATCATTTTTGCTCATTTTGCATATCCTTATATTAGACATGAGTGTGTTTGTATATTATAGTGTCAAATTTGCCTAATTTTTCAGTTATTTACTCTGGATATTACAAAAAAATACATATTTATAACTTAATAATTGAGATCATAATACTTAATAAATATATATACACATTAAAAAATAATTTCATAAAAAATATTTATTAAAAACTGATAAAATATATTTATTAATCTTTAATAGATGTGATACCTTTCTATTCTTATCTAGGATATTTTTCTTTTCTTTTAACTTGATCCCTATGGCATGAGTGGATGAGGTTGAATCTCACCGAGTAAGATTAGGTTAAATGGAGTCAGGTCCATTATTTAATATATAATAAAAATGCATAAACATTTATAAATTTTTTAATTTTGTCATTAAATTTTTATATTTCAACGGCATTAAATCAAATGTGCTATAATGTTTAATATTGATATATTTTAAAAATTATAAATATAACACAATAAATTTATATAAACTAAGTTGTTAATAAAATAAGTATATATTTTATCACGTAATTTAAATAAAATATCATTACACTTATAATTTAGTACAATTTTATCCATAATATTTTAATAATTGAGAATTATCTTGTTATATTTCTAATATCATGTATTTATCTTTTATATTACCAACTATATCGATTATAAACCGTTTCTACTTTTATAATAATTATTTAGTATGTATTCGTTTTACAAAATAATTCATTCAATAGTTTTATAATCAATAATTATCTTATTATTCAACTACTTATATATTATTATATATGATATGTGATTTAGCCCATATTTTAAAGAGTTTTATAGAGTAAGATTTATCTTTTATTTTGAATTTTCATTCTCACCTTTAAAAACGGTGGGTAATAGCCCATTTACCAAAAATATAAATTTGTACCTACATATTTCATAAATTTTAGATTTGATCCATTTTAATTAAATATAAATTTATTCATTTTTAGATTTAACCCATTTTCATTGAATATAAATTTACTCATTTCTCTTGATTAGATCCAATCTTTATAAAAGAATTTTTTTAAAAATATATCCCATATAATTTTTCATTTTTTTTATAAAGTTTATAAACAAACTTAAAATTTTAAATAGTAAATAATAATGTGTTATCATTATAATCGGATATGATGTAAGAAATTCCGGTCAACGGTAGTTTGTATTTGTGTTCGTCACTGATAGGGATGTTAATTGCTCGGTCGGGTGGATTTTGGCTGACCCGCACTCGGGTGGACCCGAGCCTCGGATCTACTTGGTCGAGTTTAAACCCGATCTTATCTCGGGTCTGTTGGATCCGAAAGTCGAGTATATCTTATTTTTTTAATATGTATTTTTGTAATATATAATTTTTAATAACAATACAAAAATTTTAAATTATTACAATATTATACATTTATTATATTATTTTTTTATTTGAAAGATTTTTTTTAGAGTTGGCCAAAAAATTATATTACATAAATAAAATTTACTTAAAAAATAAAAATAAATACAAATATAAGAGAAAAGTTCGCTATAAGATAAATGAAAATTTAAAAAATAGCTTATATATTTATAGATTACAATAATAACTATAATAATATATAATTGATAATTTTTTAAAAAAGAAGATTTGTCTTTTATTGTTAAATTAGATTATTATTTTATTATATATATATATATTATTTTTTTATTAAAAATAGATATAAATTTGACTAATTTAAAATATCAAATATTAATATAAATTTTATTAAATAACAATATAAAATTACTAATATAGGCTAAAATATATTTTTTTAAATATCTAATTTTTGTAAATTCATTGAAAAAAATAAAAATGTGCAATTAAGGTATTTAGAAAGTTTTGCAGGGTGAATTAAATTTAATTTTATGTTTACTATATATATTTAGTACATGGTATTAATAATGCATTTAAATATCATATTTATTTTTAAAAATTTAACATATTTTTTTACACACTACATTTATTATTTTATTAAATAAAATATGCTTATTATTTTTTGAGCATGCTAAATAACAAATGGCGCACATCAAATTAAAAAAATTATGTAAAACCCGTCTAATTGGATAAAAAGAATTCGAAAAAAAGAAATTGGTATAGGTATATAAATGAAGAATCGAGCCGTTTAATAAACGAAAAATAGTTAAAGTGTAAAATCGAAAAATCTAAAGTGACCAAAATTTCACAAAAATTTCAAAAAAGAACTGTGAAGCGGAATTGAAGAGAAATTCGAACCGGTTCGGGGTGAACCGGATTCAAACCAGACCAAACCGACATAAACTATAATAAACCGGTTCACAAATTCATTTTTCTAGGTAGATTAAAAATATCAAATTGGAAAATTGAGACTACCATTAGATTAAAAATGAATTTACAAATTTTTAAATTTGAGAAAATCGGTCAAACCGGGTCTGAATTAGCCGATTTTTGAAATTTGGACGACGAAACCGGTCGGACCGGACCAGTCAACGATTAATAGTCAACGAATTGGTTAACAGTCAATGGCCAGCTGACGCCATGTCAGTTGCCACCTAGACATGACCAGCCAATGGGAGGCTGCCACGTGTCCGATCAACTGACAGCTGGCGTGTCACGCCTCGACCCGGTTTGGTTGGATCACCATGATTAACCCACCACTCTACCGGTTTATTAAATGGTTTTCCCTTATTATAAATCGTAAAAAGTAAGACGTCCTTTAACCAACACCTTTTACTGGAATAATATAAATTAAAATTGTATAATAATTTAGATTTATCATACCTGTTTTACAGGCCTTTTAGTTGATGGTTTTTAAGAGTATGCTTTCCAAAATCTCCTGAAAGGAATATAAGGGAGTAGGTGAGTACGTCCACTAAGTGAATGGGTTTTTAAAACTTTTTATCTTTAAGAAAAAGATAAATTTTTGGAGTGTACTAGACTTCTTTCTTTCAAAACCATTTCATTTGAAATCTCAGGTTTTATCACCATTTCCTTATTTAATCATGGTGTGTCCTCACCCAACACACATCCTTTATCATGAAGGTTAAACATACATTCGTAGGTCAGTATGTCCACTGAACCTACTTGTGGCTTCGGAACTACTTTATCGGCCACCCAAATAGAAGTACGTCCACTTCTACCCTGAGAATGAGTGGATGTTCGCGACATCCAACCCTTAATTCCGAAATCAATTCTCCGTGTTCGTATGAAGACAGAGACCTCATCCTGTCCCCACCCCGGTCTCATGCGCTTGGTGCTATTTATCTGCAATTAGGTTCCTAAAGTTATTTTTCTTTAACTTTGAGTCCCTAATGCCGGTTTTCCTCAAATTGAGTCCCGAAACTTTTAAAATTTATCTTAGAACCTCAATTTATTCAAATTCCCAAAAAGGTGTTTCAATTTCCCAAATTTCCAATTTGGTCCCCCAACTTTTCTAAATTTACCATTTTACCCTTCCTTTACAAAAATGGAAAGTTTCACCCCAAAAATTCTAAAATTGCTCAATTGGCACTCTAACATTCTTATCTTGCCCAATTGACCCTCAATTTTATAAAATTACATTTTGGCCCTTCGAATTTTCGAAAATCCCCAATTTCCCCAAGATTTTTCCCAATTTCAACTCACTAACACAACCAAATTTGATTTCAACAAATTGACTGATCAAACACCTCTACTTGTTAAAATTGAGTTTCTACATGTTCATACGATGCCATAGAACTCGTCGGCCGTTCGTTTGACACCTTTTTTTATAGGCATTGATGACCTGGAATGTATTAAATGGAGACGTTTCTTCTTCCTGGTGCTACTTTGATTTTTTGGCGAGTGAACAGTGCTGTCATCTGAAGGAAGAAGATGACATTGTTTTGAACCGGACTGGACCGGTCTGAACCGAGTTTAAAGCTTAAAATGATCGGTTCATTCCTGATTCGACTGAATTTTTCAAATCTAAAAAATTCTAAATTCATCTAAATTCATTTTCTATCCAATGGTGGCTTCAAATCTCATATTTGAATTTTTTTAGACCACCTAGAAAAATGAATTTAGCATCCAGTTCAATAGTGGTTCAAACTAGTCCAAATCGGTTCGATCCGGTTTGGATCTGGTTCGGTTTTCATCTCCTACTCATCCTAAAGTCCTTTTTCATGACTTTTGGTACTCCTTAGATCATTCGGGGTCCCTAAATTTCTCGGTTTGCCCCCCCTCTCTATGGGCTTTGGTTCATAAACCGACTTGGTTTCTTAATCCGATTCAATCCGGTTCAGGTATGGTTCGCTCGAACCGGTTTAGTTTCTCTCTCTTAATTTGTCCTAACTTTCCTTTCCAAGGTTTAGGAATCTCTTTGGGTTACTTGGGAGTTAAAATTCCTCCAACTTGCCCATTCCCCAATAATGGACTTATGATCCGGTTCGGTTTTCTTACTTAGTAAGATCGGTTCTTTTCTTCATTTTTCTTAACTCCAAGGAGCGGGGTTTACAACTCTCCCTTCCTTTTAGGAGTTTTGTCCCCAAAAATTATTTCACATTATTCGTGTGTTGGCTTAAACTTTTTATTGTTATAGAATTTTCTAATCTTTTGTCCTACATTCTTCTCGGTTATTTTCGTTCATCTCTTTCATCATGTAATTAAGATTCTCATCTCATTCACATCCTTTCCTCATTCTATGAAATTTACCTCAGCCTAGAGTATTTCCTTTGAACATCTACGTTCATTCTCTTTCGTTACATCCTTCTTTCCCAAGGCACCATTTCACACCCTAGGCTTCTTTCACCCAAAATTTTAGAACTAGAATTCACGGTCATTTTTCTTCCACCGATTCTGGCATTTATTGTCTTTTCCTCCTACATGGAGTCCTCCCTTATTCTTTGGTTATTACACTTTATGCTTGACTTCGTTATATCTTACTCATAGACCATTCCTTGTGTAAGTCGTATTTCTCGGAGTCAGTTGGGTTTACCCGTCCCTCTTACCACATGACGTTCTTTGTGATATTTTAACTTAACGTCCATATGATAGTATTGGTTTTCGTACTTCTCATCTTTTCTAAATTTCTTTATTGATTTATTTTGCCTTCAAACCCTTAAATTCCCCGATACTTATACACAAATTAAAACTTTTGCTCTTTACTTCATTCTGCCTTCCCACTAGTGTCCTTCCCCCTTAAGATCTCTTCCCTTTCCCATTTCCATCCTTGTCTTAATCAATGTTTCTTCCAATATTATTTATTCTGAGTTTATTTCCTTTCTTATTCGTTGTTGATGTCATCTTCCTTTCCATAATTCACTTGGGTTGATTTATGGCCTGATTTCTTTACAATTTCCTTCTCTTTGTACATGATTCTTTCCTTTCTATTATCTTGTTCTTGAGGAGTTATTCTCTTACTTATTCCATTGGTTTCACTTTCTTTCCTTGGTACACCATTGTCTTCCCAAGATTCCTTCATTTGATGAGCCTCACATTCTCTTTCCCTTCGTATTTCCAACTAGTTCTATCGTTGAAATCCTTAAATTTTTGGAGTATCTTTTTGCCGATATTTTCACTAACTTACTCTTACTCTTTGACCTTATGAGTACCTTCTATTGATCTTACTTCATGTCCACTCATTTCAATATTCGTTTATTCCTTTGAGGTGGATCTCTCATCCTCATCATGCCCAAACCTTTTGTACCTTCATATCCTTAGTATTTCCCTTTTTGTCTTGGTTAGGGTGTATTCTTCCACTATTCCCTATCTCGGGTTAGACTTCGTTTACTCTTCTATATAATTTGGTCTAAATAAATTATTTCCTTATATAGGATTCTTCTAAAGTTCCTATTTGAATTTTTTCCAAGCCTTCTTGTAGTAGATCATGCTAAGCCTCATAATACTCTCACTTAACCACTTGTACTTCTTACCGAGGACCTCATCATGGCCTTGGTGTTGAAACCCTCCTTCGATCAACTATTTTTTTGACTTGATACTTTCTCCTTCCTCGATCCAACTTCCTATCTTCTATCCTCCTTCTGGTGTCTTCCAATTTGGGATTTCGGTGTTCGATCGCCCTATTTTTTGGAAAATTTCTCCTAAACTTAAGGACCTGGTACGATTTATCTACTATTGTTTTTCTTTTTTCTTAGACTCATGCTTTAACTTCTACATGTCTCTTATCCTTTGGAATTTCTAAGGAATATGTATCTTAGTTCTTTAATAGTAATTGGTTACACCTGAGACTTACTGTTGTTGTACTTTCTCTCCATCTTTCCCTGGTAGACTCTATACTTAATTTCTTTTTTTTCTTGATCAGCTTCTATTCTTGAGGTTCCTTTTGGGATGTTATACTTCCTCCCGAGTTTTGATCCTTATCCTAAATTCTCGGAGTTTAGTTTTAACTTCTTGGTCTCTCAAAATTATGTACTCTTGGATGGTTGCTCCTCCAACTCCCTTTTTATTTTCTTAGGATCTCCATCAGATGAATTTCTCCTTATCGTGTTTCTAAGGGTAAGTTTTAAGGGTTGATTTTAACTATCCATAACCCATTCTTCCTTATGGGGATTTCTTCCTTTTTATGTAAACTTTTATTATCATACTTTTTAAATTTTCTTCAAGGAACTCAAGGGTTTTAATAAACTTCTACCTTCATTTATTCAAGAAATATTTTCTTACCATAATTTGGCTTATTACATGAACTCTTTACCCCTTAATCCCTTAGGGTCATAGGGCTAGAGTTAACCATAGCACAATTATGGGACTCTCGATCAAAAGGCTTTGAGGAACTGATTGGGGTCCATTCGTGCTCCTCAATAGGACGAATTTCATGTATGGCCTCCAATCCATACAGCCTTAGTACTTCCACCTCACACTCATAAGTCCACTTCACCCATTGAGATGGATTGAATTCAGGTTGAGTGGGTGGAAGTACTTGGTGGACCTTCATGAAGGTGACATATGCATCCCAATAGTTATCCTAGGCCTCCTTCTTGGTGGGATTCCTCTTCGGTTGTTATGGCATTGGAGGAGGAGGGTTTGGACTTCTAGGAGGTGATGCTGGTTCTTCTTGTCTAGGAAGAGGGTATATGATACCTTCTGGTTCTAATAAGGCTTCGACTAGTTTTCAGTAGTCTTCCACCATGTCCTTGGACACCCTTTTTTCGCCCCTTAGAAACCTTTGAACGGCTTCCTCCCTTGGGTTGGATGTCTTTTTCACGATTATGGGGGAAGGGCTAGATTTATCCGCGAATTTCCTAGGGACTTTCCTTCCTACACAATAGTTTAGAGTTAGATTAATATCAGTGCATAATATTGATAATGTTTCAAGGGAACTAGGCTTTGATACCACTCTAGTTGTCACGCCCCAACCTGATTTGGTTGAATCCACGTGAACAACTCGCTGCTCTCTCGGTTCAAGAGGAGTTTCCTCCTTCTTTAACTTGAGATGAGCCAAGCATAAATTTCAACCTTGTTTCCTGGAAAGACATATATCAAATAAAATACAAGCTTAAGGAAAATTAAACATACCTGATAGAGGGTAAGGCTTGGTGTTATTTCTAGTTATTTTCTCATACTACTCTCAACTTGACCTCCATCTTCTACCCTCATCAATCCATCATTGATTAGCTCCTTCACTGAAAATAGACTCATCTAATGTGAGGAGGGCCAAGAGCTAGGGTTAACATGTAAAAAGTGTATAATATTGGATTGCAACATTTTCCTTAAATATTGAGGAGTAGGCATTTATTTCATAAATATTGGACAATAAGCCTTCATTTTTTAAGCCTTTGACTATAGTCCTTTCATTATTAAATATTGGATTATAGTTCTTACTTACACTTGATCGAATTACTTTTTTTTTTGTTAAAAGTTCAACGGTAAATTTTTCTTTCTAACTTGTTGGGTCTCGCCCCATTATCTGTTTATTTTTTTTCTATTTTTTAAATTCTACCATATCGTTTTAGTATGTTTTTTTGACAGGGACTAGTAAACACACATGCATATTGCATATAAATAAATAAATATTAACATAATTGATTAAATCGGACACGATATAAGATATTACACCCATTTCGACTTGGTCTTCTTTGACATGGTGAGTGCTCTTTCCACAACTTGGATTGTACTAATGTGCAACCTTGATCTACAATTATTCCATGTGCTCGGTTATATCTTATTCAAGTATTGTAGTATGAAGGAATCGACATATCTTGTATTGTTACTTAACTTTTCTATAAATATGATTTTTTTATTTATGACTCAGTTTATTCGATTCAACCCTTTGTCGAATTCTACTATACCACTCAACCCATAATTCTCTCGCCATGTTAATATTGAAAAGAAATGTTAGAATATTATAATATATTATTATGAAATTATTTTAAATAATTATAACATATATATAATATAATATTAACTAATCAATATTATATCATATATATTTTCTTGTATTATTTATTTCTATATTTATATTATAATAAGTCTATAAATAGGCACGCCTATATGTAATTTATTAAGTTGTTTAACAATATACTGTTGTTCACGTGACTTATACATATTACCTATCAAGCCTATCTTTTAACATATTATCTCCCCTATTTTAAATTTCTATATGGTATGAGAGCCATTGTATCAAAGTTCCTCTATTCATTTTGTTGATACCAAATTTATGACTGATTACTCCTAATCTCTATTTTTCTTTTAAGTATTTATTGAATATTGTTGGATGCAACATGCAAATCAAACAAGCTAATATGAGTAATTGTGTTAAAAATATGACTCCAAAACTAAGGTCTCTTTCTCTGGCTTTCTCCCCATTTTTGTCGTCGTGTGACCTCGACATTTTAATCGCTCTTACTCATCTCGCCCCGGAACTTCTCTCAATCCTAATAAAAAAATGGGTGCCAATGTCAAGTCACGTGCATGAGGGTGGACAACTTCAAATGGTCTTGGGGCTCGTTCTCATTATTAGTCTAGATCTACCACAAGAAATTACGGATCAAGGTCACGTCAATACTTTAATTCGGGTAATGCAAGTTTTAATCAAACCACTGCTTTTGGTATCATAGAACAACAGACCACTCGTCCCACTTCTCAGCCTTTAGAGTCATGTCAACTTTGTGGCAAACATGGACATTCAGCTCATCATTGTCCTTCCTATAAATTTAAGCCTCTTTCTACGACACCTCAAATTTTTTCTACGACACCTCAAGTTCTCTCTGCTCATTACAATGAAACTAGTTCGGATTATCTTGACTGGTATGTTGATTGAGGAGCGACCACTCATTCTATTAATAATTTATCTTACATGTCTATTAAGGAGAATATTACACTTAATAAGTATTTGCTAATTGGAGACGAGACAAGTTTACCAATTTTATCCTCTGAATCTACCTGTCTTAGATCTTCTACTGGTCGCTTTTATCTAAACAATATCTACTATGTTCCTCAAATTTCCTTTAATTTACTCTGTGTCCCAATTTAATAAAGATAATGCTTGCTATTTTGAATTTCGCCCTACTCAATTTCTTATCAAAGATGCTATTTCTCACCAAGAGTTGATACGCGAAAGTCGCAAGGTAGGATGTATTGTCTTCGTACTGGTCGTAATCCTTCTATCATATCTCTAGTTGCTTGTGTAAGTCATACTGAACCGACTTCATTATGGCATCAAGGTTTAGGACATCCTACTTTTTCTTATTATCAGCTGTGTGCTTTCTAAACATTTATCAATAACAATTATCTCGTCTTTATCATTATGTGATTCATGTTCTTGTGACAAAATCTCTTAGCATTCTTTCCCTTTAACTCACTATGTCAGCACTCATTCTCTTGAGCTAATTCATATAGACATATGGGGACTCACTCCTGTTACATCCCACACAAGTCATATTTATTATGTTAATTTTCTTGATGATTATATTAAGTCCTGATGGTTCTTTGTCATGAAAATACATTCATATATTCTATTTATTTTTTGAGCCTTTCGTTTGCAAGATGAAAATTCACTTGACTGCAAAATTAAATTTTTTTAGTCAGATGGTGCCAAGAAATTTATTTCTACCTCCTTTCAGTCTGAACTTCAGTTTGCCGACATTAGTCACCATCTTTCATACCCACACCCCCCCCCCCCCCCCCCCCAAAAAAAAATGGATCAGTTGAGCGTAAACATTATCATATTATAGACATAGGACTCGCTCTCTTAATTCATTCTTATGCTCCATCAAAATTTTGGGATTTTTCCTTTGATACATTTGTCTATCTAATTAACTGCCTTCCTACTCGGTCCCTGGGTTTCGTTCTCCTTATGTGGTACTTCATCATACCCCTTCTGATTATAAATCTATGTGTGTGTTTGGGTGTCTCTGTTTTCCCTACCTTTATCCCTACCTATCTCACAAACATTAGCCACGGTCTGCTCCTTGTATTTTTCTTGGCTATGCCTCTAATTATTCCAGGTATCGCATTTTGGATCCTCATACTAATTGCATCTTTACATGTCACAATGTTCTTTTTAACGAAAGAGTATTTCTCTTCTTAGCAGACAACAAGCCTCCCTCCTCTTCTGTGGAGTGCTTTGATGTTCCTCTCTCGGTCCCCATCCTATCCCGACTCTGGCTTTAGACTCGGGTATGTGACCTTACTATTCTCCCACTACACATGTTGACTCTCATTCTCCACTTGTCTCTCATACCGACCAATACCCTCTTGTGGCTCCTTCTCATATGGTCACTTGCTCGTAAGATGACTCTCTGCCCCCGCGACGTTTTATTATTGACCCTTCTATATTTATTGCCACTCCACATGAACCTCGTACTTATGCACATGGCTGTCGTCACACCCCTTGGATGCTTGCTATGCAAGAAGAATTCTTATCCCTTCTTCACAATTACATATGGGATTTTATGCCCGCACCGCCTGGTCGAACCATTGTCGGTTGCAAGTGGGTACACAAAATAAAAGAAAATCCCAATGGTTCTATTGCTCGATACAAGGCCCGTCTCATTGCCAAAGGATTCTCCCAACAACATGGGCTTGATTATGATAAGACCTTCAATCCTATTATTAAGCTAGTTACCATTGGATGTCAATAATGCGTTTCTTCATGGCCATCTTGCTAAAGAAGTCTACATGCAACAACCACCATATTTCATTAACTCTATTTTTCCTCATTATATTTGTCGACTTCAAAATCACTTTATAGTCTCAACAGGTACCCCGTGCTTGGTTTATGTGTGTTAGCTCTTTTTTCACTCAATTGGGTTTTTATAGTTCTATTGCGGATAACTTTCTTTTCATCTATCGTAAATCTATATTTATCATATTTTTACTCATCTATGTCGATGATATTATTATTACTGGATCTCCCAATGCCCCTCTCAACTCCACTCTATATGCTCTACAACAGAAATTCTCTATCAAAAGATATGAGGCCTCTCCATCATTTCATTGGTATTAAAGTCCACAATCATCCTCATGGTATTTATCTCACTCAATCCAAGTACATTCGAGATTTATTATCTAAATATGTTATGGATATTTGTAAGTCTGTATCTATGCTTATTGCTCCTCAATCACGACTCTCTCTCAAGGCTGTGACACCTCTTTCGAATCCCACTCCGTATTGTTAAATTGTGGATTCACTTTAGTATCTTGCTATCACTAGTTCCGATCTTTCCTATTCCTTGCATCAAGTATGTCAATTTATGCATCAACCTTCTGATATTCATTGGATTGCTGTTAAACACATACTTCGCTACCTTAAAGAAACTATTTATCTTGACATTACCCTTTGGCGCCACTCCCCTACAACTTTCCATTTCTTCTCTAATGCTGATTGGGCCGGGAATCCTGATAATTATCGTTCTGTCAGTGGATATACTATTTTTCTCGGTTGCAATCTTATTTCTTGGAGTTCTAAGAGGCAACCCACTGTTGCCCATTCTAGTACAAAAGCTAAATATAAGAGTCTTAATAATGCAACAATTGAACTTATTTGGATTTGATCTATTCTCCAAGAACTCGATCTAGAACTTTCCACTTCTCTTACACTCTAATGCGACAACATATTAGCTATCTACCTCATGCGCGAATGCTGTTTTTCATGTTTGCACCAAACACATCGAGATCAACTATCATTTGTTCATGAACAAGTCAGTCATGGTCTTTTTAATGTTCGTTTTATTGGTACTGAAGCTCAACTAGCTGATCTACTAATCAAAAGTTTATCATCCACTCGCTTCCACTTTCTTCGGGACAAGCTCAATCTTTGTGAACTCATTTTGAACTTGCAGGGTAGTAATAGTGATGCAAATATTGAGAAAAAATGTTAGAATATTATAATATATTATTATGATATTATTTTAGATAGTTACAATTTATATATATATGATATAATATTAACTAGTCAATATTATATCATATATATTTTATATTATTATTTATTTATATATTTATATTATCATTAGCTTATAAATAGGCGCATCTATATGTAATTTATTGAGTCACTTATAAATAAGCTATTTTGTTCATTTGACTTATGCATATGGCCTAACAAGTCTATCTTTCAACATATTATCCTCCCCTATTTTTAAATTTCTACATTCTCAAATTACAATGTTTCCCCAAATTTTTATCATATTTGCCATTTTGCTCTTATTTTTTCAATTATTTTCACTTTGGTTTTTAAATTTTCCATTATCTACATTTATGTCCCTAAGCACCATTTTCTCTTCATTTTGATCCAAATCTTTTATAAACCTTTCTTTTAGGTCCTTAGACTTTCCTTTAACTCATTTAGGTCCTCCTAATTTTCTTTATATGTATTTAAATCCCCAACTATCCCAAAATTATAAATTAGTACCCAAACTCTTCCTTTCCTTGAAACTCAAATATAAAGTTTTGAATTCGATCCTAATCAACTCCCTTATGTCTCAATATTCATTACAAGCTTTGAACCAAATGATTTGACCTAGTTTTGACTCATTTTCATGATTCATCGAAAAATAAATCTAGAGTGAGAAAGTGTTGCAATCTTATGGGTGTTGGTGAATCAACCGAGGTTGGGAGAATGTGAAGGTTCACATCCTTAGGGATATCTTAGCATTAAGTGGTATCCATTTTAGCCACTAGAAGTACTTGCAATTGCCTCCAACCAAAGTTCGGGTAAAACTAGTCGAAACTCAAACTTCATAGTGATTGTGGAGCGTCAATTAGCTTATCAAGGCATGGGGGAAGTGTAGTCACATATAGGAGATCCTTAGGGAGCCTACCCAACCATCTTTGTCCATCAAAAGGGGTTGGGATTGGCTCAGGAAGACTTTCCCTATTTTGGCATCCCGGACAATGTTACTATTTTATCACGTTGACATCACTCTAACCATCTTCAAACTTCAGAAAGACCATTGTTTGCTTAGAGAAGGTCTGTAGAATTCTAATGAACAAAAAAAATAATTCATTTGGTTACCAAAAAGTACCGTGTCAGGAAATGGGGCAATGTGGCTTCATAAGAGAAATGAGGGGTGTTGAAGTTGAGAGAAGAGCTCCCCTTTTATCAGGAGCTTCAAAAGATTTATGGATATTCGCTTTTCCATTTGCATGACAATAAATCAGTCATAATAACTCATGACAATCAATTTTTAATCCGCTAGTGTAACTCGTGTTGAAGTGTTTCAAGTCTGTTGATTTTTTTGGAACATCTTCCCCTTAGTTGTGGGCCGTTTTTATTTTATTTAAATTTATTTAGTTAGACAGAAAACTACATATTTTACAAAGCACATGTTAGCATGAAGGTAACATATATCATTAGATCCTTCAAATTAAGTGTGCTAGGGCAAGAGTAGCACTATAATAGGTGACCACTTAGGAAGTCCTTTTTGCAATTATTGAGTATATTTAGAAATTTAACTTTCAATTCCAAATGATTTGACTTTTTGTCATGCCCTGACCCGGTTTGGTCGGATCCCCATGATCAACCCACCACTCTCCCGTTTTATTAAAGGGTTTCCCCTTATTATAAACCTTAAAGAGTAAGACGCCCTTTAAACCTGCACCTTTTCCTGGAATAACATAAATCAAAACTACATAATATTTTAAATTTATCATACCTGTCTCATAGGCGTCTTAGTTGATGGTCTTTAAGGGTAGGCTTTTTGGAATTTCCTAAAAGAGATATAGGGGGGGGGGGGGGGGGAGGCGAGTACAACGACTCAGTGAATGGGTTTTCAAAATTTTTAACTTTTAGGAAAAAGATTTGTATTGAAGTGTGCCAGACTCCCTTCTTTAAAAAATCCTTTCATTTCAATTCTCGGTTTTTACCACCATTTATTATTAATTATGGTGTGTCATCACCCAACACACATCCTTCATCATGAAGGTCAAACACACATTCGTAGGCTAGTACGTCCACTGAACCCACTTGTGGTGTCAGAGCGACTTTACCGGCCACCTAGATAGAAATACGTCCACTTCTACCCTAAGAATGAGTGGATGTTCATGAGATCCAACCCTCAATCCCGAAATCAATTTTCCATGTCCGTATGGGGACAGAGATCTCATCCCGTCCCCAATTTGGTCACATGCGCTTGGTGCTACTCCAAATTTCGCATGGTCATCTGGTACAACGAACTGCCCTTATACCCACCAGGTCGTCCAGGGCACTTAGGACACATCACTACCCCTCTTGGGCATCTTGATGGTTCCATAATCATAGTGCATGCACAATCAAGATTTTCTTATCATGCCATATAATCTGTGGTGCCACTAGTCTAACGGCCCCAACCCTCAACTCAACCTACAGCAGTTTGTCTTGACTGGTCCGTCTACCTGTCATGTTGCACTACTGCTAGTTGATTGAGTATGTCGGTCCTATCTTGGTACCATGGCCAAACAATTAATTTATTAATTTTTTATGGCACATATATCATGTTTGTTTAAGAGCTCCTACTCGTGCCCATTGGCCTATGCCCCACTGTTCGAGATTTTTAAAACCGGGAATAGTAGCCCCCAAGTTCCAAAAATCGAGGCCCCCGGCCTATAAGAGCTATTCAAGCTCCCATCAAGAAGGTCTCCTAAATCATTTAAGCATTGGCACATAGTCAAGGGAGAGCACTTCTGACAAAAATATGTTTTCAACTGTCCATTATACCGACCGGGTATAAGGACATCTCCACTCATAATCGATGAACGGGTTTTCAACTTCCTTCGAGTAAGTTTAAATATACCAATCGAGTATGATCTACTTACAACTGGTAAATTGTTTTTCCACATGATTTTTACATCACTCCTTTAAGTTGTGATGTTTAAAATACTACTTGGTAGTGGGTTTTCATTTCGTGGTACATATCATCCCCAACCGAATATGATTTAAAATCCCACTCACTCGTTAATGCAGTGAATTCCACTCGACCGATTCTTTATATTCACGTGAGCTTGTCCTTGCTGGCGTTCCCGGTACTTCATATTCCTACATGATATGAACATCATTGTTCATTATCACTCGGCCTAATAGCCTTCATTCATTTCAAATGATTGAGAAAACCAAACTTTCTATTTATTTGTAATTAGGTCCCTAAAGTTATTTTTCTTTAACTATAAGTCCCTAAAGCCGGTTTTTCCTCAAATTGAGTCCCAAAAATTTTAAAATTTATCTTAGGATCTTAATTTAGTCAAATTCACAAAAAGGGGTTTAATTTCCAAAATTTCCAATTTGGTCCCCCAAATTTTCCAAAATTACCATTTTGCCCTTCCTTTACAAAAATCGTAAGTTTCACCCCAAAAATTCTTAAATTCCTCACTTGGCCCTCTAACATTTTTATCATGCCCAATTGACCCACAATTTTATAAAATTGCATCTCGGTCCTTCAAATTTTTGAAAATCCCCAATTTCCTCCTAATTTTCCCCTCTTTCAACTTCCTAACCCTACCGAATTTTATTTCATCAAATTAACCGATTAAACACTGCTAATTATTGAAATTGAAGTTGAAATTGAGTTTGTACATGTTCATACAATTCCATAGCACTTTGAATCGCAAGCTTAAATGTTGGAACGAGCTTAAACGGAGCTTCGCTGGAAAACAAACTATTAGGAGAGAATGCTTCAATTACTTACCGTCGGGGGCACGACGGTCCGAGCTTTTGATTTGGATAGATAGCTCTTTTCTTGAGGTTCATCCTAGAATTAAGAATTGCATCAATTGATGCCGAATTGAGTTAGAATTTTATCATCGAAATTCTACCGACTCTCTCTGTATGACTAGTCAAAAATTGTAGAGAGGAGTCAAATTGACTTACCTTTCAGTCCTAATTAGGCCGTAGGAGGGTTGAGGAAGTGTTGGGAGGGCTTGGTTTGGCCTGAAGAGGGCTCGAATTGGTCATTTTCAGCTTGGCTGAAACTGGGCAGCTTTGGTCCGCCAGAGCTACTTCATTGTTCCATCATTTCGATGCTTCTTTAGCGAGCCTCATAGCAAATAGAGACCACAGGCGTGTAGCTGACTTCTCCCCAGTTCTAAAGAGCCCGACCTCTCCTTTTGAGGTTAAGAAGAAATGGAGCAGTAGAGAGAGAGAGAAATGTTCAGGTGTGAGGAGAATAAATGGGGATGAGCTCTTTATATAGGTGTAAAATTGTGTATTAAATGGGAGATTTATTACTAGTATTAATGTTGCCATAAATTGATGAGTATTTATGGGATCTAGTTCATTTGAACCGATTTGGTTTTTCTTTTCTAATTTGTCTTAAGGTTTCTAAGGTTTTATGAACCCTCAAATGGTCAAGTTTGTGAACCGGTCCAGTATTTCTAACTTGGTTCGACCGATTCTTTTCTCGATTTTCCTTAACTCAAAAGTGTGGGGTTTATAACTCTCCTCTCCTTTTAGGAGTTGAGTCCTCAAAACTTAATCTGCATATTTCACATCTGGGTTAATTTCCTTTAATGTCCACTTCCTCCTTTACTTAGGTCAAGATTTCTCCTTTTGAGTGTTCTTGCCCATGATTTCTGGATTGGGAGTTCCAAAATACCCAACCATTCCCGTGTCTAATTATTCTCTTAGTAGTTGAAAACCTTAGCTCGATGTTCTTTCAAGCGTTACGTACTTGCTTTCACGATTTTCTTTGTTGTCACATTTTTGTCCTATTTTGATCCTTCCTCCATTCTTTGTTTATTATAACTTCAGTCTAAATTTTTATATTCGACCTTGTCATGCTTACTAGCTGACTCTTCCTTACTTTGAGTCATATTCTTCTCGAAATTGCTGGGCTTACATACCCCTTACAGCCTAGCATTTTCTAGGACCTGTCTATGTCCATTAGATTTCTAGAACATCTCCTTGAGGGTCTCTCTTAGCTTTCCGACCTTTCAAGGATCGTATAACTTCATCCCACTTTTCTTTTGATAGTATTCCTCAACTATCCTTTTACCGTTATCCTCTCATCCATCATGCCTTTGAAGTTATGTCTCACATAACCGTATCGATTTCTCTTACCTACTCATCCTTTCCCAACTTTTTTATTGGGTCTTTTTGATTACAATCATTTGGTTTCCTGATGACTTATTGATGTATGAGGATTTTTCCCTTCTTATGTCCTTTCTCTTCTTTAGTGGCATCCTTTATTTAGGGACTTTTCTTTTTCCTTAATCCACTCTTACTTGCTCATGACCATTTCAAGATTCATTATTTTGAGTTGATCTCTTTTTGGTCTATGTATTGATTGTTTTGTTTGGGGAGTTCCCTTCTTACGGTTTCATTCTCTACTATATTCTTCAAAGTAGAGGTTTTAACCTTAAGAGTTACATGTTCAACCTTCTTACCATCCTTTGGAGATTCCTTCCTTCATTTCCTTACACCTTCTTCTATGTTGAGGCAATTGCCCACTTTAAATCCTTATTCATCTTAAAATTTCCTTTCATTCCTTATCTAAGGAATTTTTTATTGTTAGTCTTATTTCATATACTCTACACTATGCTCATTCGTCCATTCTTTAGGCTCCATTAAGTGAGTGTGGACCACGATCTGTCCTGATGTCAGTGGTTGTTTTCCCTAATTTATTTCTTAATTGAGGGCTTACTTCTCCAAGATTCCTTATATATTCTTTCTTTTATTCTCTTGTTATTGTAGTTCACCCACGCTATTCGTTACGACATTCTTTGATGCTACCATGCTATTTATCCATTCCTTTGGTTTAATTAAATTTTTAGGCCCTCATGAGTATTTTTCCTTGGTACTTGATCATTCCATCTCAACTAGTATTTCATTTATGAGCTTATCGTTCTTTCCATTTCGGTTGGTTCTATTTCCTTTTAATTGAGATACATATGTCTTTTCGGGGCTTCCTTCCTTGGTAGGATTCTTTCTCTTTCTCCTGAAATTTTTTTCCATTTGCTCTACGGAATTTCTACCCTTAAATGATACCCTTTGATGTTGTCTTCTCTTGTTTACCTTTACTCTTGAAATCTTACGGGCACATCTTTTGCACTATATTCTCATCCTTACATGTACTTCAGTACATGTCTATTTCTTTTAGGGAGAGATCATATCTTCCTTATTTCAAGATCTCTTGATCATGCGAGGGGCTTACCCACTCCTTTCTTGGCTTATGTTTGGTTGTTAATTTGGCCATTGGTTTTTTTAAGAATTTTCCTTCATCCTTCTTTTCCCCAATATTTGGCTTTTCCACTTCTTCTTTGCTGGAGTTTAATCTATGACTTTCACAAGGGTTAGTGTGTTACCTGCCTCACCTCTACTATTCACCTTGTCTAATTCTCTTGAGGGAGCTGTCTCTCGAATCTTCTTGTCCTTAATGATTCTTCCAGTGCCCTTTTTAAAGTGTATTCCTTACTACTTCCTGGTCCTCCTTAGGGTGTCGTTCATTCTCTTTTAGTATCTTATTTTTATGGTTTGCTTACTTCTACTATGTTGGTCAGATACTCCACTTTTGACTTCTCTACTTTTTCCAAAAGAAGTTATACTTGCTATCTCAAGACATCCCATTTGTCATCAAATGCTCAGCTTGTCTTCTCTTGTGGATGTACTCCTTTCTTTGCTTTTAAATTGTTGGAATTTTCTTTTTTAAGGGAGAATTCTCTTCAGCTACCTTTTCTTCTGTGTGTGGTTTTATTGGGTTCCTACCACTAGCCCTTTTTCCTTCCCACCACGTTGCTAAAATCTTGAAGAGCTTCTCTTGTCTATGGTTGAAACTACGAGCTGGAGTCGCGTTTCTTGGGATGATATCCTTTCAGATTTCCTATAGTTGTGAGGGCGTCTTTTTTTTTGGAAAGTATTGTTTTAAATCCTATTGGTGTGGGACAGTCCTTCATTTCATGTCCTATTTCCTTTGTACCTTATAATAAGTTGTTCCTTGCTTAGTGACTACAAGAGTTCTCCTATACTCCTTACCATGACGATTTTCTTGTCATGCATTCTTTGCCTAATAATCTCTTTGATTCATTCCTTTATCCTTGATCTCCATGGTGTCTAGGGAATCGTGGTTTTGTTTAGTTAATTTTCTTGGGGCCATCTTCCCAACAAGATTACATTCTTTGAGAGATAAGGTTTCTAGAAATTGGGAGTACTTCATTAATAGAATAGTACAATATGTTGGGGTATTTGCCCTATTACAGAAAGTGGTCATAAAATAAATAGGGAGTTTTGGGATTCTTGACATACTTCTTTCCTTTCTCCTTTCTCCTTGTCTTATCTCAATTGACCTAGGGCTCCCATTTCGTCCTTAGTGGCCAGCTTCCCTTCCATTGGTTTTCCTTGGAATATTCCAATACTTCTTGTCTTCTTACTTTTATCTCATAGAGTTTCTCCTTAACTCCTTGCACTAGTCTTGTACTCTTTGATGCTGACTTTCCTCACTCCAAACTTCTTCTTTCCCTTAGATCTATCTTCCTTTTAGTAAACTCTTTTAGGATTCCTTGTCAAGTCTTATTATGTTGTTTTATTTTCTTTTTATTTGGATTTCAAATCTCTGTTTTATCACCATTTCTTATTAATCATGGTGTGTTATCACCCAACACACATCCTTCATCATGAAGGTTAATCACACAATCGCAGGCCAGCCCGTCCACTGAACCCACTTGTGGCGTTGGAGCGACTTTATCGACCACCTAGATAGAAGCACGTCCACTTCTACCCTAAGAATGAGTGGATGTACATGACATCCAACCCTCAATCTTGAAATCAATTCTCCATGTCCGTATGTGGATAGAGAACTCATCCTGACCCCACCTCAGTCTCGTGTGCAATCAAGCTACATCAAGCTTCGCAAGGTCACCTAGTTCGACGAACTGCCCTTATATCCACCAGGTCATCCAAGGCCCTAGGACCCATCACTACCCCTCTTGGGCATCTTGAAGATCCTGTACACGTAGTGTATGTACAATCAGTATTTTCAGTTCATACCTTATAATCTGTGGTGCCACTAGTCCAACGGTCCCGACCATCAACTCATCTTGCAGCTGTTTATCTTGACTTGTCCGGAGACCTGTCATATCGCAGTGCCACTAGTTAACTGAATATGTCAGTCCTGTCTTGGTACCATGGCCAAACAATTCATTTACTTAAAGTTTTATAGCATATATCTCATGTTTGTTTACGAGCTCCTGCTCGTGCCAATTGGCATATGGCCCACTGTTCGAGATTTTCAAAATTGGGCATATTAGCCCCCAAGTTTCAAAACCGAGGCCCCTAGCCTATAAGAGCTATTCGAGCAAAGAAAATAAGAAGTCTGACACACTCCAATACAAATCTTTTTCCTAAAAGTTAATTTTTGAAAAGTCATTCACTGAGTTGTAGAAACTCACACAGGAATAATACCAGTATTTGGAATGGTGAGGACACCATTCTTTGGAACTCAATAATAATAGGGGACTTTTGAAGCAAGGATATGGAACAAAAAAGGAATAGAAGATAGGGAAGAAATCCAGAGTGAATAACCATACAAAGTCAGAAAGTATAAGAAAAGAACAAAGGAAGAACTTTCAAGGAGTAGTAGGGAGGTTGAACGTGAAATCCCAGAATGGAAGTTCCTAGAAGAAAGATGAGGGTAGGAAATGGGATCATGGAAGGCGAAAGTTCCAAGCTAAGTTAATAAATAGATGAAACATGATAAACTAGAGCTTAAATAAGGACCCCATTAAAAGACATAGGTTGCTATGTAAATTCCTAGAGGGGCCAACTGTGATCTACTTGTAAGAAAGCAGAGAAACCAAATAGGGGTTTTAGACAGACCTAGCTGAAGAAAATAACTCATAACAACCAGATCATCTGGGAGAATAAACGACACCCTAGGATAGACCAGAAAGAAGTGAGGACTACACTCCTAAAAGGGGAATGAGATGGGTATTAAGGACAATATAACTCAAGAGATGATGATCTCAGGATCATATGACAAGGAGAATGATAAGATCGAGGTAATTAATGAATTGAACCTCAGGAGGATTATAAATTTAAACTCTAGTAAAGAAGGGAGAGATGAAAAGGTCAAACATTTGGTATTAAAGATGAAGGCAAAATCTTTAAAGAGATCAACTGCCAAGATTAAGTAAGCCTCTCATAGGATGAGCGTGAGATCTTAAAGTAAAGAAGATGTTAATCCTATCTAAAAGAAATATATGGATACAAAAAAGAAAGGAGAATGAAGACGAGATACATGTACGTTCTTAAGAGTAATGTAAGTAGGAAAGGATGGCATTAGGGAATACCTTTTTAGATTTGATATTCTAAATAGCAAAACAGGAGGAGAACCTAGGAGAAAAGAGCATAAACTGCTAAGGAAGGAAACCTTGAAAGGACAAAAGTGTCCCAATTAAAAGGCAATGGGATCAATAGAAATGGAGATGGGATAAATTCATCCAAGATATGCTGGTTGAGATGGAAAGATCAAGTACAAAGGAAAGGTACATAGGAGGACCCAAGGAGCAAGTTAAGTCCAAGTAATGTGTAAGTAGGAAAAACACATCAAAGGAGGTCGTGCGAGTAAGGAGAGGGTGGATTGCCCATAAAAGAGGAAACAGAGGAAAACACATCTAAGAACCCGTGAAAAAGTTAACCCTTCAGTTAGGAAGGGGTTTAAGTAAGGGATCACTGACGTCAGGATCGGTAGTGTTCAAACACGCAAATTGATAGAGCCTAAAGAGAGGAAGACTATACATAGTGTGGAATACAAGGAATAAGACCGAGAATCAGAAGTGTCCAAAGTAAAGAGTAATGGATAAAAACTGAAATTTCATTTAAATGAGCAAATATTACAATATAAAAAGGAACTTGAAGAAGGGAAGGAAAGAAACCTTCAAGGAATGATAAGAAGATTGAGAATGTAGTCCCCAAGGTGAAAGTCTCTACTGCAAGGGAGATAGTAGAAAACAAAATCGAAATAAGGGAGTTTTCCCAAACAAATAATCGACACTTAAGACAAAAAGGAGATTTACTCGGAAAAAAGAAATGTGAAGTGATAACAAGTGAATAAGAGTTGACTAAAAGAAAAAGAAGTCCTTGAGAAAAGGATGCCATTGAAACTAAGGAAGGACATAAGAAGGGTCCAAACTGAATAAAAGAAGTTAATACCAAAATCTATGAAGTGAGTAGGTGGTGCTCGAAAGGACCTCGAGCTAAGGGTTTTAATGACAAAGGCAGTGACTACACACATGAATTGGTGGGTATCTTGGAACTCCCAATCCTAAAATCCTTAGTAAAGAACTTCAAGAGAAAGAATTATGCTTTATGGAAATAAGGACGAGAATTTAAGGATATAACCATAAACATTCAAATAAGGTATGCTTAACTAAAGTAAGCTCCATGGAATGAGTAGGTAACGGGAAGGAAAATAAATTTTTTAAGTGTGTGTTATAAAGGGGCTAAGTGGAAATAACTGAAATGGTTGTATGTTAATAAACTACAAATTAATATCAAGGGAAGTTATTTCTAGTGCGAGGGATGATGAATAAGTTTTGGGGACAAAACTTCTAAAAGGAGGGGAGAGTTGTAAACCTCGTCCTTTGGAGTTATAGAAAACTGGGAAAGAACCGGTCAACCCGAGTGAGAAAAAAATTGAATTGATTCACGAACACCAACCATTAGAGAACTGGTAAATTGGTAAATTTACAACTTCTAAGTGACCAAAAGAGTCATACAATCCTTGGAAAATGACTTTAAGACAACTTTGGAGAGAAAACCAGACCAGTTCAAGTGAACCGGATCTGAACCAGTTTGGAATGGTTTGAACCATCATTGAACTAAATGCTAAATTCATTTTTCTAGGTAGCTTAAAATATTTAAATTGGAAAATTGATGCCACCATTAGATAGAGAATGAGTTTAGATGAATTTAGAAAATTTTAATTTTGAAAAACTCGGTTGAACCGAGCCTGAACCAACCGATTTAAGCATTGAACCCGATTCGGACCAGTACGGTTCAGTTTGGAACAGTGTTGTCTTTTTCCTTCAAATGACAACACTATTCACTCACCAGAAAATCGAATATTGCCGGTGGAAAGGAAACGTTTCTGTTTAGGACATTTCAGGCCATCAATGAGTGTCGTTAAGGTGCTAAATAGACGGCCGAAGAGTCTCCGAGCTCCCTATTTAAAGAGCCCCTCTCCATTCATCCTCCACACACATGAAAACTTCACTCTCTCTTAGCTACTTAGTTTCCCGATGAAGCTCGAACTAGAGCTCTGACATAGGGTTTTTTTTTAGCCAAAGAAGGCGAGGTTGGGTTCCTTAGATTCGGGGAGAAGTTAGCTACCTGACAGTGGTCACCATTTGATCCGAGCATCACCGGAGAAGCACTAGCGTAATCAAACAGTGAAGTAGCCCCGGTGGACCGAAGCCCTCATACGACCAAATTAGATGAGAAAGGTAAGCCAATTTGGCTCCACTCTGTAATTTCCTGTCAGTGTTAGAGAGAGAACCGGTGAAACTTTACTGACCGAATTCTCCCTCAATTCGACATGAATTGAGGTGTTTCTTGATCATAAGAGGAACCTTATGACGTGAGCTACCTGCCCCATCGAAAGATCAGACCGCCACACCCCCTATAGTTAGTCTAGTTTTCTGGCGAAGCTCCATTTGAGCTTATCCTGACTTTCAATTCATGCGATTCAAAGCTCAATTGAATTTTATGGATGCGTAGGAACTCAATTTTACCATTAATTTCAATAATTAACCTCTATTGATAAGTTTGATAAAATCAAATTCGGCCAATTTGAAAGGGGGGAAAAGTTTGGGAGAAGTTGGGGATTTCTAAAAATTGAGGGACCAAAGTGCAATTTTCCAATATTGAGGGCCAATTGGCCATAAAAAAGATGTTGGAGGACCAATAGGTTAATTTTTTGGAATTATTGGTGTCAAATTGCCATTTTTGTAAAGGATGGGTAAAATGGTAATTTTTGAAATGTTGGAGACCAAATTAGAAATTTGGGAAGCTTGAACCCTTTTTGGGATTTTGTATAAATTGAGGACCTAAAGTGAAAATCTGAAAGTTTCTAGACACAATTTGGGAAAAATAGGTATTTGGGACCTAAAGTTAAAAGAAAAAGAACTTTAGGGACCTAAATACAAAGAATTAAAAGTTTAGGTATTTTGTTCATAAGTGAGGCACAGAGGCCATTATGACAAATGTTAAAAAACAAGGATGTCCAAAAACATCTAGGAACACGAAGGACCGAAACACCAGTAAGGATCAGCCCGCGTGGAGGCAAAAAACTGATTAAGAGGATTACACTACACTTATCAGGTGAGTGGGACTTTTAACATCATATCGGTTGGGATGATGAGTATCTCGAAAATGAAAAACCCCTATTATGTGGAATTTTAACATCACACCTGGTTAGAGTAATGTGGAAACTACGAAGAAAAACTACTTACCAGTTGTAAGTAGATCATACCGGGTTGGTATGATGAACTTCATGGAAGAAAGTGGAAAACCCGTTTACTGGTTGTAAGCGGAGATGCCATCACAACCAGTTGGTGTGATAGACGAATGAAAAGTTATTTTGTGAGAAGTGTTCTCCCCTGATTGTGTGCCACTGCTTAAAAAGTTTGGGAGACCTTCTTGACGAGAGCTTGAATAGCTCAGAAAGTCCAGAGGACTCGGTTTTGGAACTTAGGGGCTAGAGTGCCTGGTTTTGAAAATATCATACAATGGGCCAAAGGCCAGTTGACACGAACAGGAGCTTGTAATGAATGACTGATGTGATTTGTAAATGGTACCAAGATAGAAACGTCATACTCGATGGATTGGCAGTAGTGCGACAAGTCCCGATTGATGGACCAGTCTAGACAAATAGCGATAGGTCGAGTTGAGGGTCGGGGTCATTGGACAAGTGGCACGACAGATTAATGGCTTATGGAAAATTATTATTTGAGCATGCACTGAGATTCGGGTCTATCAAGATACCCAAGAGGGGTAGTGATGCATCTTAGTGGCTACTGGACGACATGGTAGAGATAAGGGTAAATTGTTATACCATCAGTCAGGGAAGCTCAACATAGCTTCATGCACATGAGACTAGGTGGGGTCGGGATGATGTCTCTGTCCTTATACGGACACATAGCTACTTTTTGGGATTAAGGGTCAGATATCATGAACATCCACTCATTCCCATGGTAGAAGTAGACGGGTTTCTATCTAAGTGGCCAGTAAAGTCGCTCTAACACCACAAGTTGGTGGAGTGGATGAGCTGTTTTGTGAATATATGATCCCTTAATGATGAAGGGCGTGTGTTGATTGTTAAACACACTGATTGTGAGGAAATTAGATTTGAATAATAAAAAATTCAAGGAAAGAATGGTTTTAAAGAGAATAAGGAGTTTGACACACTTCAATTCAAACTATTTTATAGAAACTCATGTTTCAAACACTCATTCAGTGAGTTGTAGAAACTCACCCACCTTTTCTATCTCTTTTTAGGAGTAGAAAAAATGACTAGGGATAACACCGGCATTTACCCTCTGTCAAGTATGCTTAATTGTTTTTTTAACCTTGTATTTTTATTGATATATGTTATTCGAGGGAACATAATTGAAATTCGCTTGGCTCCCCTTGATTAAAGAAAGGGAGAAACCCTTATTGAACAAAGGAAGCGACGGGTTTATCACGAGGATCCGACCAAACCGAGTTTGGGTGTGACAGTTGGGATGTTGGGCTTATTAGGACGAATAGCTACTAAGTCAAATCTAGGTCGTCAAACCTGTTGAGCTGGTACGCATGGGCCAAAGCCAAGCCAACATATCCTAGAAATGGAGGGCCAAAGATGATGATTTTGAATGAAAAGACTCTTGATTGTGCATGAAAATGTGATGCAGGGCCATCCAGACACCTGGTATGTGGTAGTGGTTGTCCTAAGGGTTGCTGGATGACCGATAGAGCATAAGGGAGGTTTGTCGTCCAATATGTCGAGAAGCTCTCGGAGATTCCTACGCATTGAATAAATTGAGGTCCTAGTGTGAATTTTAAAAGTTTCAGGACTCAACTTGAGGAAAACCTGCATTAGGGACTTAAAGTTAAAGAAAAATAACTTTTGGGACCTAATTGTAAATAAATGAAAAGTTTGGTTTTCTCATTCATTTGGAAAGAATAAAGGCTATTATGCCGAGAGATAAAGAACAAGGATGTTCATATCCTGTAGGAACATGATGTGCTAGGAATGCCAACAAGGACAAGCTAGCATGAATACAAAGAACCAATCGAGTGGAATTCACTGTATTAACGAGTGAGCGAGATTTTTATATCATACCCAGTTGGGATGATAAACACCTCGAAATGAAAACCCACTACTTAGTGGTATTTTAAACATCACAACTTAGAGGAGTGATGTTAAAATAACATGGAAAAACTACTTACTGGTTGTAAGTAGATCATACCCGGTTGGTATGATGAAACTTCCCTAGAGGAAGTGGAAAACCCGTTTATCGGTTATGAGCGGAGATATCCTCATACTCGGTTAGTTTGATGGATAGTTAAAAATATACTTTTGTCAAAAGTACTCTCCCTTGATTGTGTGTCACTACTTAAATGATTTGAAATACTTTCTTGACAAGAGCTCAATTACCTTTGTTAGGCCGAAGGCCTTGGTTTTGGTACTTATGGCCTAATATACCCAGTTTTGAAAATGTCGAACAGTGGGCCATAGGCCAGTTAGCACGAGCAAAAGCTCGTAAGGAAACATGAGTTATATGTCATAAAACTTTAAATAAATAAATTGTTTCGCCATGATACTAAGATAGGACTGACATATTCAGTCAACTAGTGGCAGTGCGTCATGACAGGTCTCCGGACTAGTTAAGACAAACAGCTAGAAGTTGAGTTGAAGGTCAGGGATGTTTGACTAGTGGCACCACATATTATATTGCATGATGTGAAAATACTGATTGTGCATGCACTACGTTTATGCGACCTTCAAGACACCCAAGAGAGGTAATGATGTGTCATAGGCCCTGGACGATCTGGTGGGTATAAGGGTAGTTCGTCGTACCATGTGACCGTGCAAAGCTTGACGTAGCTTCAAGTGCATGAGATCGGGGTGGGGTCGGGATGAGATCTCTGTCCTCATACGGACATGGAGAATTTTTACGGGATTGAGGGTTGGATGTCGTGAACTTCCACTTATTCTTAGGGTAGAAGTGGACGTACTTCTATCTAGGTGGCCAGTAAAGTCGCTCTAACGCCACAAGTGGGTTCAGTGGACGTACTGGCCTGTGATTGTGTGTTTGACCTTCATGATAAAGGATGTGTGTTGGGTGATGACACACCGTAATTAATAAGAAATTGTGATAAAATGGAGATTTAAAATGAAAGGTTTTTTTTAT
The DNA here is from genome assembly GCA_030064435.1 of Trapa incisa. Taxonomy (NCBI): domain Eukaryota; kingdom Viridiplantae; phylum Streptophyta; class Magnoliopsida; order Myrtales; family Lythraceae; genus Trapa; species Trapa incisa. Next base: position 8,908,907 of record CM057777.1, on the reverse strand, counting down.
AGGAAATAAGGAGTCTGACACACTCCAAAACAAATGTTTTTCCTAAAAATTGAAATTCGAAAACTCATTCACTAAGTCGTTGTAATCACCACCTCCCTTATATCCCTTTTAGGTAAACCAAGGAAAACATAACCAAGACCTCATGTTAGTTACACCTGCAAGATACATATGTAAAGTTAAAATTTTATGCAAATTTTGATTATTTTATTTCAGGAAATGTACAACTTTGAAGGACACATTACTCCTACCAGATTAAAGTAGGGGAAAAATTTAATAAACTGGGAGAGTGACGGGTTGTTCATGGGGATCCAGCCAAGCATGAAGCCATAAACGCGAGCAAAGGGTGTATAATCTTACCTAGGAAGATGCTCATCAAGAATCCCGTAACTAGTTATTTATTTTGTGACCACTTTCTTTAATAGGGCTAAAACCCCCCAACATATTGTACTACTCTATTAATGAAGTACTCCTAATTCCTAAAAACCCTGTCTCTTAAAGGACATAACCTTGCTAGGAAGATGACCCCATGAAAAGTAACCAAACAAAATCGTGATTCACTAGACACCACGAAGATCAATGATAAAGGAATGAATCAAGGAGGCTATTAAGCAAAGAAGGCATGACCAGAAAATTGTCATGGTAAGGAGTCTAGAAGAACTCTTGGAGTAATAACTGGGCAAGGAAACAACCTATTACAAGGTATATGAAGTGAAGAACTGCCCCACACCACTAGGATTTGGAACAATACTTTCCAAGAATGACTCCCTCGCAACCATAAGAAATATGAAAGGATACCATCCCAAGAAAAATGACTCCAACCTGTAATTTCAACCACAAATAGGAGGAAGCTCTTAAAGATCTTAGTGAAATGGCAGCAGGGAAAAATGGCTAAAGGTAGGACCTCAATAAAACCACAAACATAACAAAAGGTATCTGAAGAGAAATCTCCCCTAAAAATGAAATTTTGAACAATTTAGGAGCAAAGAAGGGAGTGCATCCATAAGAGAAAACAAGCCGAGCATTTAACGAAAAATGGGATTGGAGTTTCGGACTAACATAACATAAGTAAGCAATTCGTAACAACAAGATAGTCAAGGAGAATGAACGACATTCTAAGGAGGACCAGGAAGTAGTAAGGAATACAACCTAAAAAGGACAATGGAAGGATCATTATGGACAAAAAGACTCAAGAGATAACTGCCTCAAGAGAATTAGACAAGGTGAATAGTAGAGGAGAGGCAGGCACCAACCTAACCCTCGTGAGGGCCATAGATTAAGCTCTACTAAAGAAAGGAAAGATGGAAAGGCCAAACATTTGGAAAAGAAGGATAGAGGAAATCCTTAAGGTGATCAATAGCCAAGACTAAATTGATGACCAAAATCAAAGCTAAAAAAAGATTAAGTAGGTCTCGCACAAAGAGGTCCTGAAATAAATCATGTCTCAACTTTTCCCTAGTAAGAAAACTTATGTAGGATACAAGTAGAATTAAGGAAATAAATTAACGAGTAGATAAGAAGTTAGCATCAGAAGATGATGTGACAAGTAAGAATGAGTGAACTATCCATGATACGGTAATGAAGGAAAGAACGTTCGAGAAATGTTGAGAAAGGAAGTCCTCCAAATTAGATATAGTTAAGGAGGAATAACCACAATTGGTAAGACAGGTCATAGTCCACACACACATATGAAACTTCAAGAGTGAACGGATAAGCATATTATGGAATGCATCGAATAAAATCGATAATAAGAAGTATCGCAAGTAAGGAATAAGGGACAAAACAGAAGTTGTGGATAGAGAATGATCGAAAGTAGACAAATGCCTTAACATTGATAGGGGTGCGAAGAAAGGGAGAAATAACCCTACAAGGAATGATAAGAAGGTTGAGTATGTAACTTCTAAGATGGAAATCTCTATTTTGACGAACATAGAAGAAAACGAAACTAGAAGAAGGGAACCTTTCCAAGCAATGGATTCGACACATGGATTGAAAGTGATTATTTTAGAACGAAGAATCATGAAATGATTACGAGTAAGTAAAAGTGGATTAAGGAATAAGGAAAAATCCTTGGATAAAGAATGCCAAGGACTTAAGAAGGAAAGAATCCCAGCTTGTCGGTAAATTATTGGAATTGGAAATACTCAACAAAGAAGTTGGGAATGACGAGTGGGTAAAGAAAAACCAACACGATTATGTAAGACACTTTCTCTAGACATGAACAATAATTGGATATTAGTAAAGGTAGTTGAAGAATACTACCGGATGAAAGGAGGGATGAAATTATACAATCCCTAGTAGATTTCAAAGTTGGGAATAATCCTAAAGGAAATGTTTTGGAAATCTAATGGACATAGAGACAAGATCTAGAAAATACCATGTTGTAAAAAGGCATGTAAACCCAACAATCCTGAGGAAAATATTACTCAAAATAGGGAAGAGTCAATTAGTAAGCATGACAAGGTTAAACATAAAATTTGGACTGAAATTTTAATGAACAACGGATGAAGAAAGAGTCGAAATAGGATGAAAAGGTGATAATAAGGAAACCCGTGAAAACGTGTATGTAATGCTCTAAAGGACATTGAGCTAAGGGTATCGATGACCAAAAATGAAAAACCCACACTTTTGAGATAAGGAGAACCCAGAAAAGAACTGGTCAAACTGAGTAAGAAAATCGAGCCGGTTTACAAACCCGATCATTTGGGAACAAACAATTTGGAAATTTACAACTTTCAGGTGATCCAAAGGGTTCATAAAACCTTGTAATAGAAACTTAAGACAAATATGAACAGAAAAATGAGATTGGTCATAATTTTTTTGCGTACGCCCTATCATAAATAGCCATAAATTAATATATATTTAATTATTTTAATTAATACCAATAATTTAATACCTAAATTAAATTATTGGAATTAATACAAATAATTTAATACATAAATTAAATTATTGGAATTAATACAAATAATTTAATACATAAATTAAATTATTGGAATTAATACCAATACTTTATGGCAACATTAATACTATTAATAAATCTCCAGCATTTAATACACAATTTTACACCTATATAAAGTCCTCATCCCCATTCATTCTCCTTACACCTGAACACTTCTCTCTCTCTCACTCTACTGCTCCATTTCCCGGTGAAGCTTGAACAAGAGCTTCGACTTGAGCATTTTTCTTAACCTCAGAAGCAGAGGTCGGGATCTTTAGAACCAGAGAGAAGTCAGCTACTTGATAGCAAATTGCAATCAATCTGAGAATCACCAGAGAAGCGTCGACATGATGGAAAAGTGAAGAAGCTTCGGTGGACCGAAGCTTCCCAAATTCGGCCTAGCTGAAATCAGCCAATTTGAGCCCTACTCAGGCCAAACTAAGCCATCCCAACACTTCCTCAGCCCTCCCACGACCAAATTAGAATGGAAAGGTAAACCAATTTGGCTCCCCTCTCTAATTTTCTACCGGTGTTACAGAGAGAACTACCAGAATTTTGATGATTAAATTCTAAATCAATTTGGCATAAATTGATGCAATTCTTAACTATAGGATGAACCTCAGGACGAGGGCTATCTGTCTAGATCAAAAGCTCGGACAGACTGTCACGCCCCGACCCGGTTTGGTTGGATCCCCGTGATCAACCCGCCACTCTCTTGGTTTATTAAAGGGTTTCCCCTTATCGTAAACTGTAAAGAGTAATGCGTCCTTTAACTTGCACCTTTTTCCTGTAATAGCATAATCCAAACTGTATGAAATTTAAAACTTTACATACCTATCTTACAGGCATCTTAGTTGACGGTCTTTAAGGGGAGGCTTTTCGGGATTTTCTGAAAGGGATATAAGGGAGGGGGTGAGTACGACTACTCAGTAAATGGGTTTTTAAAAGCTTTTGACTTTTAAGAAAAACATTTATATGGAGTGTGCCAGACTCCTTTGTTTTAAAAAATCCCATCATTTAAAAATTTAGATTTTTCCATTATTTCTTAGTTACCACGGTGTGTCATCACCCATCACACATCATTCATCATGAAGGTTACACACATTCGCAAGTTAGTATCACTACTGAACCCGCTAGTGGCTTTGGAGCGACTTTTCCTGCCACCCGAATAGAAGTACAACCACTTCTACCCTAGGAATGAGTGGATGTACATGACATCCTACCCACAATCCCGAAATCACTTCTTCCTGTCCGTATGAGGACAGAGACCTCATCCTGTCCCCACCCCGGTCTCATGCGCTTCGTGCTACTCCAGATTTCGCACAGACACCTGGAACGACGAACTGCCCTTATAGCCACCAGGTCGTCCAGTGCCCTTAGGACGCATCACTACCCCTCATGGGCGTCTTGATGATCCCGTACTCATAGTGCGTGCACAAACAATGTTTTCTTATATTGCCATGTAATCTGTGGTGCCACTAGTCCAACGGCCTCGACTCTCAACTCAACCCGCAGCTGTTTGTCTTGACTAGTCCGTCGACCTGTCATGTTGCATTGCTGCTAGTTGACTGAGCATGTCAGTCCTATCTTGGTACCATGGCCAAACAATTCACTTATCAAGTTTTATGGCACATATATCTTGTTCATTTACGAGCTCCTGCTCGTGCCAACTGGCCTTGGGCCCACTATACGAGATTTTCAAAATCGGGCATTTAGCCCCCAAGTTCTAAAATCGAGGCCCCCGACCTATTAGAGCTATTCGAGCTCCCGTCAAGAAGGTCTCCCAAATTGTTTAAGCATTGGCACACAGTCAGGGGAGAGAACTTCCGACAAAAATAGGTTTTTACTGTCCATCATACCGACCGGTATAAGGACATCTCCGTTCATAACCGATGAACGGGTTTTCAACTTCCTTCGAGGAAGTCTCATCATACCAACCGGGTATGATCTACTTACAACCCCTAAGTAGTTTTTTCCGCATAACTTTCACATCACTTTCTCTAAGTAGTAATGATTAAAATACCACTAAATAGTGGGTTTTTATATCGAGGCACTTATCATCCCCAACCGGGTATGATGTTAGTAAACCCACTCACCCATTAATGCCGTGAATTCCACTAGACTGTTCTTTGTATTCACGCGAGCTTGTCCTTGCTGGCGTTCCCGGTATTTAATGTTCCTACACGATATGAACAACCTTGTTCATTATTACTCGACATAACAGACTTCATTCATTAATGAATGAGAAAACCCAAACTTTTAGTTATTTGCAATTAGGTCCCTAAAGTTATTTCTCTTTAACTTTAAGTCCCTAATGTCAGTTTTTCCTCAAATTGAGTCCCATAAATTTTAAAATTTATTGTGGGACCTCAATTTATTCAATTTCACCAAAAAGGGATTTAATTTTCCAAATTTCCAATTTGGTTCCCCAATTTTTCCAAAATTACCATTTTGCCCTTCTTTCACAAAAATGGTAAGTTTTTCCCCAAAATTTCCAAAATTCCTCAATTGGTCCTCCAACATTATTTTCATGCCCAATTGACCCTCAATTTCATAAAATTGTATTTTGGCCCCTTTGAATTTCGAAAATCCCCAAAATTTCCCCCAATTTCAACTCTTCAACACTATCGAATTTGATTTCATCAAATTAACCGATCAAACACTTCTAATTATTGAAATTGGAGTTGAAATTGAGTTCCTGTATGCTCATACGATTCTAAGAAACTTTGAATTGCAGATTTTAATGTCGGAACGAGCTCAAACGGAGCTTTGCTGGAAAACAGACTGTAGAGAGAGAAAGCTTCGATTACTCACCGGTGAAGGCACGACAGTCCGAGCTTTCAATCTGGGCAGATAGGTCTCGTCCTGAGATTCATCCTAAAATCAAGTATTGTATCAATTGATGCGGAATTGAATTAGAATTTCGTTATTGAAATTTGGTCGACTCTCTCTCTAGCACCGATCGAAAATTATAAAGGGGAGTCGAATTGGCTTACCTTTCGGCCCTAATTCGGCCGTGGAAAGGCTGAGGAAGTGTTGGGAGGGCTTGGTTTGGCCTGCGGAGGGCTTGAAATGGCCGATTATAGCTTGGCCGAAATAGGGCAGCTTCGATCCGCCGGAGTTGCTTCACTATTCCATCATGTCGGCGCTTCTCCAACGATTCTCGGATTGACTGGAGTTTGCATACTCCAAAACAAATTTTTTTTCTTAAGTTAATGGTTTTGAAAATCCATTCACTGAGTAGTTGTACTCATCCCCTCCCTTATATCCCTTTCAAGAAATCTTGGAAAGCCTACACTTAAAAACCATCAACTAAGACGCCTATGAGATAGGTACAGTGAATTTAAAATCTTTTACGGTTTCGATTATGCTATTCCAGGAAAAGGAGCAGGTTTAAAGGACGCCTTACTCTTTACATTTTATAATATGGGGAAACCCTTTAATAAACCGGAAGAGTGGTGGGTTGCTCATGGGGATCCGACCAAAGCGGGTCGGGGCATGACAACTAGAGTGGTATCAAAACATGTTTCCTTTAATAGATAATTAAGACTAGAAAATATAGTAACTGATAGGATTTGTCTTAAAATTTTCAGATGGCTCCCAAGAGAGAAACCAAGAAAACTAGGAATAACTCTACTCAACATCATGTTCTCATAGGAAGACAACTCTAGAAGTTTCCCAATGCCCGAGATATAGCAGAAGCACCAAAGGACCAAATGGAGAAACATCTGGTACCACCAAGGAGTATGGTGCCAGGACATATTAAGGTTACAGTCCTGTGTACAAAGGGAGCCAATCCTAAAGCCAGGAATGCTAGTACGGTCGTATAATCTTACAAAGGAGAATACTTGCTAAAGAAAATTGTAGCTTCATACCTATTATGTGACCACTTTTTATGATAGGGCTAAACGCCCAACCTTTTGTATCCCCCTATTAATGAAATACTCAAATTCTTAAAACTCTATCTCCTAATGATGTGATTTGGCTAGGAAGACGGCCTAAGGAAAATGAACCAAACAAACCCACACCATCCTAGAAACTAAGGAAAAGTTACATCTCAATTATAGAAGATGAATCAAGGAATTAAGAAACATAGGAGGACTCTTACCATGACCCTTTAGTAAAGGAGATTCAACAAGAAAGATATCAAAGTGATCGGACTCGAGAATGGTAAAGCACCAAACTACTAGTAACCTTGGAAATGCCCCACTTGAAGGAAAGAAGGGACCACAACAATCCATGTAAGAGAATAACCTATTACAAATATGAACGATGGAGACATTACATAAAGAAGTGCCCAACCCTACTAAGGACAAGTACAAAGATAAACTATTATAGGTGTATGGAAAGAAGGGGTGTTCCACACCTCATACATTTAGGGCAATACCTTCTCAAAGGTCACGAAAGACATGAAGGACTGGAGACTAAAACCATGGAGCAGGTTAAGTAAGCAGTTCACCAAGAGGTCAAGAAATGACAAGGTGAATACAAAATTTAAACTTTTTTTTAAGAAGGTCAAACCGAGAAAGATACCTAAAGAGTAGGGATAAGGTACATGGGAAGTATATCTAGAACCCTCTCATAAGGGGCAAACACAAAAAAACATCCTCCGGAACTCTAGAGAATGACACAGTGAGAGTGAAGAAGAGAAGGAATACGCGGTGAAAGGGAACTCTAGAGGGATGCATAAAATTAAGTAACCTTAAAGGAATCATTGGATTGGTAGATGGACATAACATGGAGTGCAAGGCACCGACCCACCGTTAGAAACTTCTTGAAGGAAGGATATATCGAAGGCCAATTATGACCTGCCTTGGAAGAGTAATAGAGCCAAATAACGAGATGTATTGGAATTTCAAGAATGAATCACCTTGACAAAAAATAATGAAGCCAAATATGGTCAAAAAGAATAAATGACACCCTAAGAAAGAACGGGAGGTAGAAAGGACTACACCCTAAAAAGGTTAGTGAGATGAACGTAAAGGATAGGAGGACTAGAGAAATAGCTGCCCTAAGAAACTTAGACCAAACGAATGGTGGAGGCAAAGCAGTTAACAAAATAATACTTGGAAAGCCATAATTTGAGTTCCAACAAAGAAGAGAAAGGCGAAAAGGCCAAATACTCGAGAAACGAAGGGTGAAAGAAATCCTTAAAAGGACCAGAGGCCAATTAACGACTAAATTCAAACCAAGAAGAAATAGGCAAGCCTCTCACACAATGGTCAAGAAATCTTGAAACAAGGAAAATTTGTACACTCCCTAAAGAAATAGACATGTACTGAGTACGAATAAGGATGCAGATATAGTATAAAAGATGTGCTTGCAAGATTTGAGGAGTAAAGCTAAATAGGAGAAGACAACATCAAGGGATGTCATTTAAGGGTAGAAATCCCCTAGAGCAAATGTAAGAAAAGAATGTCAGGAGAAAGGCAAAGAATCCTACAAAGGAAGCCCTAGAAAGACATGCGTATCTCAATTAAGAGGAAATGGAACCAATCAAAATGGAAAGAACGATAAGCTCACAAATGAAATGCTGGTTGAGATGGAAAGATCAAGTACCAAGGAAAAGTACTCATGAGATCCTAAGAAGTAAGTTAAACCAAAGGAATGGATAAATAGCATGGTAGCATCAAGGAATGTTGTAACGAATAGGAGTGGGTGGACTACAATAATAAGAGAGTAAAAGAAAGAATATATGAGGAATCTTGGAGAAGTAAACCCTCAATTAGGGAAAATGACCACTGAAATCAAGACGGGTCGTGGTCCATGCTCACTTAATGGAGCCTAAAGAATGGACGAATGAGCATAGTGTAGAGTATGTGAAATAAGACCAACAATTAGAAATTCCTTAGATAAGGAATGAAAGGAAATTTTAAGGCGAATAATGATTCAAAGTGGGAAATTGCCTCAACATAGAAGAAGGTGTAAGGAAATAAAGGAAGGAGTCTCCAAAGGATGGTAAGAAGGTTGAACATGTAACTCTTAAGGTTAAAACCTCTACTTTGAGGAATATGGTAGAGAATGAAATCGTAAGAAGGGAATTCCTCAAACAAAACAATCAAAACATCGACCAAAAAGAGATTAACTCGAAATAATGAATCGTGAAATAGTCATGAGCAAGTAAGAGTGGATTAAGGAAAAAGGAAGTCCTTGAATAAAGGATGCCACTAAAGAAGAGAAAGGACATAAGAAGGGAAAAATCCTCGTATGTCAATAATCATTAGGAAACCCAATGATTGGAATTGAAACAACCCAATAAAAATGTTGGGAAAGGATGAGTAGGTAAGAGAAATCCATGCGGTTATGTGAGACATAACTTCACAGGCATGATGGATGAGAGGATAACGGTATAAAGGATAGTTGAGGGATGCTATAAAAAGAAAAGAGGGATGAAGTTATACAATCCCTAAAAGGTCGAAAAGCTAAGAGAGACCCTCAAGGAGATGTTCTAGAAATCTAATGGATAGAGACAGGTCCTAGAAGATGCCATGCTATAAGGGGCATGTAAGCCCAACAATCCTGAGGAGAAAATAACTCAAAGTAAGGAAGAGTCGGCTAATAAGCATGACGAGGTCGAATATAAAAATTTGGATCGAAGTTATAATATACAACGAATGGAGGACATGTCAAAATAGGAGGAAAAAGTGATACTAAAGAAAACCGTGGAAACAAGTATGTAATGCCCGAAAGAACATCGAGCTAAAGGTTTCAACGACCAAGGGGTTAACTAGACACGAGAATGGTTAGGTACCTTGGAACTCCCAAATCTTGAGTATAGGACCTCAAAGGGAAAAATGTTGCTCGAAGTAAAGAAAGATGTGAATCTAAGAATATGCCCTGAAGTAAGGTATGTCTAGTTATGATAAACTCCATGGAGGGAGTAAATAATAAAAAGGAAAAGAAATCCCTTAAGTGAAGGAGGTAAAAAGGGCTAAATGAAAGAACAAGAGAAGAGTTTTCATGTGAAGCAAACAACAAATGGACATCAAAGAAAATGGTTCCTTATGGAAGGTTGCTAATTAATTTTTGGGGACAAAACTCCTAAAAGGAGGGGAGAGTTGTAAACCTCACACTTTTGAGATAAGGAAAATCGAGAAAAGAATCGATCAAACCAAGTAAGAAAACTGAGCTGGTTTACAAACCCGATCATTTAGGAATAAGCAATTGGGAAATTTACAACTTCCGGGTGATTCAAAGGGTTCATAAAACCTTGGAAAAGAAACTTAAGACAAATTAGAATAGAAAACTAGCCATAAATTAATATATATTTAATTATTGTAATTAATACCAATAATTTAATACCTAAATTAAATTATTGGAATTAATACCAATAATTTATGGCAACATTAATACTAGTAATAAATCTCCACCATTTAATACACAATTTTACACCTATATAAAGAGATCATCCCCATTCATTCTCCTCACACCTGAAAACTTCTCTCTCTCTCACTCTACTACTCCATTTCCCTATTCTTATAGGCGATCAGAGAAGGAGATGTCCGAGAACTAGAGCTTCGACTTGATCATTTTTCTTAACCACGGAAGGAGATGTCGGGCTCTTTAGAACTGGGGACAAGTCAACTATCTGATAGCAAACTCCAGTTAATCCGAGAATAGCTAGAGAAGCGTCGACATGATGGAATAGTGAAGCAGCTCCGGCGGACCGAAGCTGCCCTATTTCGGCCAAGCTGAAATCGACCAATTCGAGCCCTCCTCAAACCAAACTAAGTCATTCCAACACTTCCTCAGCTCTCCCACGGCCAAATTAGAATGGAAAGGTAAGCCAATCCAGCTCTCCTTTGTAATTTCCTACCGATATCAGAGAGAGAATCGATAGAATTTCGATGATGAAATTCTAACTCAATTCAGCATCACTTGATGCAATTCTTGATTTTAGGATGAACCTCAGGACCAGGGCTATCTGTCTAGATTAAAAGCTCAGACCGACGTGCCCCCGACGGTGAGTAATTGAAGCTTTCTCTCTCTATAGTCTATTTTCCGGTAAAGCTCCGTTTGAGCTCGTTCCTACATTAAAACTCATGATTCAAATTGATAGAGAATCATATAAACATGTAGAAACTCAATTTAAACTTCAATTTCAACAATGGGAAGTGTTTGATTGGTCAATTTGATGAAAACAAATTCAGATGTGTTAAAAGTTGGAATTGGGGGAAAATTGGAAATTTTCAAAAATTTGAACGACCGAAATGCAATTTCCTAAAATTGAGGGTCAATTGGGCATGATAAAAATGTTAGAGGGCCAATTGAGGAATTTTAGAATTTTTGGGGTAAAATTTACCATTTTTGTAAAGGAAGGGTAAAATGGTAATTTAGGAAAAGTTGGGGGACCAAATTGGAAATTTGGGAAATTAAACCCCTTTTTGTGAAATGGAATAAATTGAGATCCTATGATAAATTTTAAAATTTTCAGGACTCAATTTGAGGAAAAATCGGCATTATGATCTTAAAGTTAAAGAGAAATAACTTTAGGGACGTAATTGCAAATAAATAAAAGTTTTGTTTTCTCATTCATTTGGAATGAATGAAGGTTATTTGGCCGAGTGATAATGAACCAAGATGTTTATATAGTGTAGGAAAAAAAGGTACGTGGAATGCCAGAAAGGACAAGCTCACGTGAATACAAAAAACCGGTCTAGTAGAAGTCACTACAATAACGCGTGAGTGGGTTTACTAACATCATACTTGGTTGGGATGATGAGCACAAGTTAAAAACCAATTATTGGTTGTGAGTGGGATTTTATACCATACTCGGTTGGGGATGATAAGTACCTCGAAATGAAAACCCACTATCAAGTGGTATTTTAAACATCACAACTTAGAAGAGTGATATGAAAATCATACGAAAAAACTACTTACCCATTATAAGCAGATCATACCTGGTTGGTATGATGCAACTTCCTCGAAGGAAGTTGAAAACCCGTTCATCAGTTATGAGTGGAGATGTCCTTATACCCGATCGGTATGATGGACAGTTAAAAATATATTTTTGTTGGAAGTGCTCTCCCCTGACTGTGTGCCAATGCTAAAACTATTTGGGAGACCTTTTTAACGGGAGTTCGAATAGCTCTTATAGGTCGGGGGTCGTAGTTTTGAAACATGGGAGCTATTATGCCCAATTTTTAAAAATGTCGAACAGTGGGCCATAGGCCAATGGGCACGAGCAGGAGCTCGTAAACAAACATGAGATATGTGCCATAAAACTTTAATAAGTGAATTGTTTCGTCATGGTACCAAGACAGGACCAACACACTCGGTTAACTAGCAGCAGTGCGACATGATTAGTCTCAGGACTAGTCAAGACAAATAGCTGTAGGTTGAGCTAAAGGTCGGAGCCGTTGGACTAATGGCACCATATATTACATGGCATGATAAGAAAATATTGTTTGTGTATGCACTATGATTTCAGGATCATCAAGATGCCCATGAGGGGTAGTGATGCATCCAAAGGGCCCTGGACGACCCGGTAAGTATAAGGGCAGCTCGTCTTACCAAGTGATCTTGCAAAATTTGGAGTAGCACATGAGACTGGGGTGGGGACAGGATGAGGTCTCCATCATCATATGGACATGAAAAATCAATTTCGGGATTGAGTGTCAGATGTTGCGGACATCTGCTAATTCTAAGGGTAGAAGTGGACGTACTTCTATCTAGGTGGCCGGTAAAGTCGCTCCAAAGCCACAAGTGGGTTCAGTGGACGTACTGACCTACGAATGTGGGTTTAACCTTCATGATGAAGGATGTGTGTTGGGCGATGACACACCATGATTAAATAAAATAATGGTGGTAAAAAAATCGTGATTTGAAATCAAAGGACTTTTGAAAGAAAGGAGTCTGGCACACTTCAAAACAAATCTTTTTCCTTAAGTTAAAGGTTTTGAATACCTATTTACTGAGTAGTCATACTCACCCCCTTCCTTATATCCCTTTCAGGAAATCTCGGAAAGCCTACCCTTAAAGACCATCAACTAAGATGCCTGTGAGACAGGTATGGTGAATTTAAAATATTGTGCGGTTTTGATTATGTAATTCCAGGAAAAGGTGCAAGTTGGACGCCTTACTCTTTACGATTTATAATAAGGGGAAACCCTTTAATAAACTGGAAGTGTGGCGGGTTGCTCACGGGGATCTGACAAAATTGGGTCGGGGGGGGGGGGGGGGGGTGACAAAAGAGGTTAACTAGACACGAGAATGATTAGGTATCTTGGAACTCAAATCCCGAGTACAGGACCTAAAAGGGAAAAATGTTGCTGTAAGCAAAGAAAGATGAGAATCTAAGGATATACACTTAAGTAAGATATGTCTAGTTATGATATACTCCATGGAGGGTGTAAATAATATAAAAGAAAAGAAAATTTTTTATGTGAATGATGTAAAAAGGGTTAATTGAAAGAACAAGAGAAGAGTTTGCATGTTAAGCAAACACCAAATGGACATCAAAGGAAATGGTTCCTCATGCAAGGTTGCTAATTAAATTTTAGGGGAAAAACTCCTAAAAGGAGGGGAGAGTTGTCAACCCCAACCTTTTGAGTTAAGATAACTGGGAAAAGAACCGATCAAACCGAGTGAGAAAATCGAATCGGTTCACAAACCCGATTATGAGGAAATAGGCAATTTGGGAAATTTACAACTCCCGAATGACCCAAAGGGTTCATAAAACCTTGGAAAAGAACCTTAGGACAAATTGGAAGAGAGAAACTAGACCGTGTCACACCCCAACCTGGTTTGGTCAGATCCCCGTGAACAACCCGCCACTCTCCCGGTTTATTAAAGGGTTTCCCCTTTTCTAAACTGTAAAAAGTAAGACACTCTTTAAACCTGCACGTTTTTCCAGGAATAACATAAATCAAAATTGCAGAGAAATTTTAAAATAATCATACTTGTCTTGCAGCCGTTTAAATTCACAGGTCTTTAAGGACAGGCTTTCTGGGACTACCTGAAAGGGGTATAAGGGAGGGGGTTAGTACGACTACTCAGTGAATGAATTTCAAATCTTTTGACTTTCAAGAAAAATATTTATATTGGAGTGTGCCAGACTTCTCATTTTTCAAATATCACTTCATTTAAAAATTCAGGGTTTTTCCACCATTTCTTATTATCACGGTGTGTGATCACCTAACAAACATCCTTCATCATGAAGGTTATACACATTCACGGGTCAGTACGTCCATTGAACCCACTTGTGGCTTCGGAGCGACTTTACCGGCCACCTAGATAGAAGTACATCCACTTCTACCTTGAGAATGAGTGGATGTTCGCGATATCCGACCCTCATTCTAGAATAAATTCTTCATGTCTGTATGAGGACAAAGACCTCATCTCATCCCCACCCCAGTCTCATGTACTTGGTGCTACTCCAAATTTCGCACGGTCACCTAGAATGACAATCTGTCCTTATACTCACCGGGTCGTCTAGGGCCCTTAGGATGCATCACTACCCCTCATGGGCGTCTTAATGATCTCGTACTCATAATTCATGCACAAACAATGTTTTCTTAATATGCCATGTAATATGTGGTGTCATTAGTCCAACGGTCCCAACTTTCAACTCAACCTGCAGCTATTTGTCTTGACTGGTCCGGAAACCGGTCATGTCGCACTACTGTTAGTTGACTGAGAATGTCGGACTAGCCTTGGTACCATGACCATACAATTTACTCATTAAAGTTTTATGGCACATATATTATGTTCGTTTACGATCTCCTGCTCGTGCCCATTGGCCAATGGTCCACTGCTTGAGATTTAAAAAAAAAACGGGCATATTAGCCCTCAAGTTCCAAACCGAGGCCCCTAGCCTATAAGAGCTATTCAAGCTCCCATCGAGAAGGTCTCCCAAATTGTTTAAGCATTGGCACACAGTCAGGGGAGAACACTTCCGACAAAATATGTTTTCACTGTCCATTATATCGATCTGATATAAGGACATGTCCATTCATAACCGATGAATGAGTTTTCAACTTCCTTCGAGGAAATTTCATCATACCAAACGGGTATGATCTACTTACAGCCGGTAAATAGTTTTTCTACATGATTTTCACATCACAACTCTAAGTGTGATGTTTAAAATACCACATAGTAGTGGGTTTTCATTTCGATGTGCTTATCATCCCAACCGAGTATGACATATAATCCCACTCACCCAATCGTGTAGTAAAATTCCACTTAGTCTAGTTCTGTCCCTTGCATGCTGGACCTCAACTGGCATTCCCGATCTCTCGTTCTTCTATACGAAATGAACATAGTTGTTCATTATTATTTGGCATAATAGCCCTCATCCGTTCCAATGAATTAGAAAACCAAACTTTATATGTAATTGCAATTAGGTCTCTAATGTTATTTTTCTTTAACTTTATGTCCCTATTGCTGGATTTTCACATCACAACTCTAAGTCGTGATGTTTAAAATACCACATAGTAGTGTGTTTTCATTTCGATGTGCTTATCATGCCCAATTGGGTATGATATAAAATCCCACTCACCTGATCGTGCAGTGAAATTCCACTTAGTCAAGTTTCGTCCCTTGCATGCTGGACCTCAACTAGCGTTCCCCATGTCTCGTTCTCCTATATGAAATGAACATAGTTGTTCATTATTCTTTGGCCTAATAACCCTCATTCGTTCCAATGAATGAGAAAACCAAACTTTATATGTAATTGCAATTAGGTTCCAAAAGTTATTTTTCTTTAACTTTAAGTCCCTATTGTCGGGTTTTTCCTCAAATTGAGTCCCAAAACTTTTAAAATTTATCTCAGGACCTGAATTTATTAAATTCCATGAAAAAGGGTTTAATTTCCCAAATTTTCAATTTGATCCCTCAATTTTCCCAAAAATAACATTTTGCCCTTACTTTACAAAAATGGTAAATTTTGCCCCTAAAATTCTAAAATTTCTCAATTGTCCCTCTAATATTCTTAACATGACCAATTGACCCCCAATTTTAGAAAATTACATTATGGTCCTTCGTATTTTCAAAAATTCCCAAATTTCCCCAAATTTCCCCAAATTTCCCCTAATTTCAACTCTTTAACACAGTTGAATTTGATTTTATCAAATTGACCAATTAAACACCTTGATTTGTTGAAATTGAGTTTCTACATGTTCATATGATTCTAAGAAACTTTGAATCACAGGTTTTAACGCCAGAATGAGCTCAAACGAAGCTTTGCCGGAAAACAGACTGTAGAGAAAGAAAGCTTCGATTTCTCACCGGTGAGGGCACGGCGGTCCGAGCTTTCTATTTGGGTAGGTAGCTCTCCTCCAGAGGTTATTCCTAGGATTAAGAATGACATCAATTGATGTCTAATTGGATTAGAATTTCGTCATTGAAATTCGATTGACTCTCTCTCTAACACTAATCGGAAATTTTAATGGGGAGCTGAATTGGCTTACCTTTCGGTCCTAATTCGACCATGGAAGGGCTGAAGAGGTGTCGGGAGAGCTTGGTTTGGCCTAAGGAGGGCTCGAATTGTCTGATTTCAACTCGGTAGAAATAGGGCAGCTACGGCCCGCCGGAGCTGCTTCACTGTTCAATCCTGTCGGTGCTTTTCCGGTGACTCTCGGAACTGACAGATGTCACCACCGTGTAGCTGACTTCCCCCCGGTTCTAATGAACCCAACCTCACCTTCTTTGGCTCAGAATTGACCCTATATCAGGGGCTCTTTATATAGGGAGCTCGGGGACCCGTTGGTCGTTTGTTTTGCACCTTTTTTACAAGCATTAAAGAACTGAAACTTACCGAATGCTAACATTTCTCTTTCGTCGGTGCTGCTTCAATTTTCCAATAAGTGAATAGTGCTATCATCCTGAGGAAGAAGATGTCACTATTCCGAACCGAATTGGAACGGTCTGAACTGGGTTCAAAGCTTAAACCGGCTAGTTCAGCCCTCATTCGATCGACTTTTTCATATCTAAAAATTTCTAAATTCATTTTCTATCCAATGGTGGCCTCAAATCTCAAAATTTGAATTAATTAAGCCACCTAGAAAAATGAATTTAAGATTCAGTTCAATAGTGGTTCAAACTAGTCCGAACCGATTTGGATCCGGTTCACCTGAACCGGTTTGATTTTCATCCCCAATTCCTTCACAAATCCATTTCGATGTCTTTTTGGATCTTTGGATCACTTAGGGTCCATAAAATTCTCGGTTTACCATCTCTTAATCAATTCTGGTTCATAAACTAACTCGGTTCTTAAACTAGTTTAATCCGATGCAGGTCCGGTTCACCCGAATATATATGATTTTTCTCTCCCACATTGTTCTAAGGTTTCTTCCCATGGATTATAAACATCTTTGAATCACAAGGGATCCATAAGCATCTTGGTTTACCCATTCTCTATTAGTTTCGGTTTAATGAATCAACTCGGTTCATAAACCAGTTCTATCCGGTTCAGACCCGGTTCTATTGAA
This sequence comes from Trapa incisa, assembly GCA_030064435.1. NCBI lineage: Eukaryota > Viridiplantae > Streptophyta > Magnoliopsida > Myrtales > Lythraceae > Trapa > Trapa incisa. The sequence continues at coordinate 8,891,543 of CM057777.1, read as the reverse complement.
CTTGCTTCGATTCTTTCTTTGTCATTCCATCCTAGGGTTCTTTTGCCCAAGTTTATGAACCTTTTTGAATCACATGGGAGTTAGAAATTTTAAAATTTCCTCATCCCCTAACAATCGGGTTTTTAGACCAATTCGGTTTAAAGATTCAAATTGATCAGTTCTTTCCCCTATTTTCTCATTACTAAAGGATGGGGTATACAGACCAATTCAGATGAAGTGGATCCAACTAGATTGAACCGCTTTATGAACCGAGTCGGTTCATGAACCGGAACCAACAGAGAAAGGGAAAACTAATAAATTTATGGATCCTGAATGACCCAAAGAGTCCCAAAAGTCATGTAAATGGACTTGAGAATGAATTAAAGATGAAAACCAAATCGGTTCAGGTGAACCGGATCCGAACTAGATTGAACCGGTTTGGACCGGTTTGAACCACTATTGAATTGGATGCTAGATTCATTTTTCTAGGTGGCTTAAAATATTCAAATTTGAGATTTGAGGCCACCATTGGATAGAAAATGAATTTAAAAATTTTTAGATTTGAAAAAATCGGTCGAATGGGGCGTGAACTAGCCAATTTAAGCTTTGAACCCGGTTCGGACCGGTGCGATCTGTTTCAAAATAGTGTCGTCTTCTTCCTTCAAATGACAACACTGTTCACTCACCAGAAAATTGCACAGCACTAATGAAGCTGAAAAGTCTCCGGCCAAGGAGTTTCAGCAGAGTGAGAATGTTGAAATTGGGGAAAATTTGGGAATTGCAAAAATTAGGGGGACTAAAGTGTAATTTCATAAAATTGATGACCAATTGGGCATGATAAAGATGTTGGAGGACCAATTGTAAAAATTTTGGAATTTTTTAGAGCAAAACTTACCATTTTTGTAAAGTAGGGGCAAAATGGTAATTTTGGAAAAGTTGGGGAACCAATTTAGAAATTTGGGAAATTAAACCCCTTTTTGTGAAATTGAATAAATTGAGGTCCCAAGGTGAATTTTAAAAGTTTTAGGACTCAATTTGAGTAAAACCCGATATTAGGGACTTAAAGTTAAAGAAAAATAACTTTAGGGACCTAATTGTAAATAAATAAAAAGTTTTGTTTTCTCATTCATTTGAAATGAATGAAGGTTATTATGTTGAGGGATAATGAACAAGGATATTCATATCGTGTAGGAACATGAAGTACCAGGAATGCCAGTAAGGACAAGCTCACGTGAATAGAAAGAACTGGTCAAGTGAAATTCACTACATTAACGGGTGAGTGAGATTTTTATATCATAACTAGTTGGGATGATAAGCACCTTGGAATGAAAACCCACTACTTAGTGGTATTTTAAACATCACAACTTAGAGGAGTGATGTGAAAATAATGCGAAAAAACTACTTATTGGTTGTAAGTAGATAATACCCAATTGGTATGATAAAACTTCCTCAAAGGAAGTGGAAAACCCGTTCATCAGTTATGAGCGGAGATATCCTCATACTCGGTTAGTATTATGTATAGTTAAAAATATATTTTTTTCAAAAGTACTCTCCCCCTGACTGTGTGCCACTACTTAAAACAGTTTGGGAAACCTTCTTGATGGGAGCTTGAATAGCTTTGTTAGGTTGGAGGCCTCAATTTTAGTACTTGGGGGCTAATATGCTTGGTTTTGAAAATCTCGAACAGTAGGCCATAGGCCAGTTGGCACGAGCAGAAGCTCATAAACAAATATGAGTTATATGTCGTAAAACTTTAAATAAATGAATTGTTTGGCCATGTTACCAAGACAGGACCGACATATTCAGTCAACTAGTGGCAATGCAACATGACAGGTCTCCGGACTAGTCAAGACAGACATCTGCAGTTTAAGTTGAAGGTCGGGTCTGTTAGACCAATGGCACCACAAATTATATGGCATGATGTGAAAACATTGATTGTGCATGCACTGTGTTTACGAGACCTTCAAGATGCCCAAGAGGGGTAGTGATGTGTCCTAGGGCCTTGGATGACCAGGTGGGTATAAGGGTAGTTCGTCGTACTAGGTAACCTTGCAAAGCTCGATGTAGCTTTAAGTGCATGAGAATGAGGTGGGGTTGGGATAAGGTCTCTATCCTCATATGGACACGGAGAATTATGACGAGATTGAGGGTCGGATGTCACAAACATTCACTCATTCTCAGGGTAGAAGTGGACGTACTTCTATTTAGGTGGCCGATAAAGTCGCTTCGACACCACAAATGGGTTCAATGGACGTATTGGCCTGCGATTGTGTATTTGACCTTCATGATGAAGGATGTGTGTTGGGTGATGACACACTGTGATTAATAAGAAATGGTGATAAAATAGAGATTTGAAATGAAAGGTTTTTGAAATGAAACAAGGAGTGTGGCACACTCCAAGACAAATGTTTTTCCTAAAACTTAATATTTGAAAACTCATTCACTGAGTCATTGTACTCACCCCTCCCTTATATCCCTTTTAGGCAAACCAAGGAAAAGCTACCAAGACTTTTCGTTAGTTACACCTACAAGACAGGTATGTAAAGTTAAAATTTTATGCAAGTTTTGATTTTGTTATTTTAGGAAAGGTACATGTTTAAATGAATCCTTACTACTACTAGGTAAAAGAAGTAGAAACCCTTAATAAACTAGGATAGTATTGGGTTGTTCATGGGGATCCGACCAAACCGGGTTGGGGCATGACAAACCACTTGTGAGTGGGAGTTTAATATCATACCTAGTTGGGGTGATGAGCGATTTAAGCTAAAAACCACATAACGGTTGTAAGTGGGATTTTTTAACCCAGTTGAGATGAAGAGTACCATCTCTAACTGATAAAACCTACTTATTGATCCTATGTAGAGTTAATCATACCCGATTGGTATGATGAACTTCCTTGAGAAAATGAGAAACCTTCTTACCTATTGTAAGCGGAGATATCATCACACCCGGTTGGTGGGATGAACTGAAAATATACTTTTTGTTAGAAGTGTTCTCTCCTGACCATGTGCCATTGCTTAAAAGATTTGGGAGACCCTATCGATGGGACCTAGAACAGCTCATATATGCATAGGCCTCAGTTTTTTGAACTTATGGGGCTAAATTCCCGATTTTGGAAGACACGTGTAGTGGGTCCAAGGCTAGTGGGCATGAGCAGGTGCTCGTAAATAAACTTGAGTAAAGGAAAGCCATGAAAATTCCTAATGAAATTATTGTGTGATTTCACCATGGTACCCAGTTAAAATCGACAATACTCGATGGATGGACTGGTGGCAGTGCGTCAAGGCTAGGTCAATGGATTGACCTAGACAAATAGCTGCAAGTTGAGTTGAGGATCAATGTTGTTGGACTAGTGGCACCAATGATAATGGCCATATGTGAAAAATTGTTATTTGTGTATGCACTTGTGGTACAGGACCATCAAGATGCCCAAGAGAGGTAGTGATGGGTCCTAAAGGCTACTCGACGACATGATGGAGATAAGTGCAGTTCGTGGTGCCCGTTAGTTGGGAAGCTCGGAGTAGCTTCTTACGCATGAGACTAGGGTGGGGTCGGGATGAGGACTCTGTCCTCATACAGACACGAAGTGGCATTTGGGTCTGAGGGTCGGATGTCAAGAACATCCACTCAGACCTAGGGTAGAAGTGGATAGGATTCTATCTTGTTGGACGGTAAAGATGCTCCTATCCACTACTAGGTGTAGTGGACAGGCTACACCTATGAATGTGTGTACCCTTCCTGATGAAGGGCATGTGTTGTTTGCTAAATGCCTCCCGAGGCAAGGGGATGGGCTAAGAAAGCTAAACACACCTAATATTGAAATGGGAAAAAACTTTTGAAAACGTTGGAAATGATTTGAGAGTCCTTGGAAAAAGAATGGTAGTCCTTGGAAAAAGGTTTTTCCTTTTTAAAGGAAATGATAATCTTAGCATGATTTGGATAAACTGAAAATATTTTTGAAAACTAACTCCCAACACCTGCTCATTGAGTTATAGAACTCACCCCCTTCCTTTTACCCCTTTCAGGTAACCAAGGAAGAACCAAACTTAAAGACCTCCTTTATTGGAACTATAAGACATGTAAGTCTATTTTAAGACATTCAGTTTTGTATAATGATATTCCAGGAAAGACAGGAAAAATGACGTCTTACTACTTGTGGTTTAGAAAAGGGAGAAACCCTTTATTGACCAAAGGGAGTGGCAGGTTGATTACGGGGATCCGACCAAACCCGGTCGGGGTGTGATAAATTGAGTAGTATTAGAGCCTATTTCCTCGAATACATTGTTGACACTATATAACATAGTAACTAAGAGAAAGTTTCAAAAAATTTTCAGATGGCTCCCAAGAGAGGAACCAAGTAAACTAGGGCTAATGTCATCAACACCACCCATCACTTTATCCTCGTAGTAAGACAACCCTATAAGCTCTCCAATGCCCAAGGCATGATAAAAATACCAAATGACCAAATGGGTAAGTATCTAGTACCACCAAGGGGTATGGTGCCAGGATATGCTGGGGTCACATCCTCGAGTACGAAGAGGAGCTAAGCTTGAAGCCAGGAATGCCAACAAGGGCTTATAACCCTACATAGGGAAAACACTTATCAAGAAACCAGTAGCTCCTAATCTACTTTATGACCACCTTTTTGTAATAGGGCTAAGACCCCAACATATTGTACTCATTCTCCATTAATGAAGAACTCCAAAGTTACTAAAATTGTGTCTGTAAAAAATGATCTTGCACCTCAGTTGTAGGAAGATTGCCCCAAAAGTAACCAAACAAACCCGTGTTGCCCTAGACACCTCGTAGACCAAGGAGATTACCATCCCAAATAAAGAAATGAACTAGAATAATTATTGGGTAAAGAAGGCATGACAAGAAAACCGTCAAGGTGATTAAGGAGTCTAGAAGAACTCTTGGAGAAACAATTGGGTAAGGGAATGACTTATTACAAGGTGGGGACAATAGGAACACTACTTGAGAAATTGCCCAACACTACTAAAGACAGGTATCAAGATAACATGTTATAGGTATAAGGGAAATGGGGCATGAAGTGAAGGACTGTCCCACACCACAATGATTTAGAGCAATACTTTCTAAGAACAACACCTCCACAACTACATGAATTCGAAAGGACACCACCCCAAGAAACACGACTCCCCGACCTAAGATCCTACAACTACATGAATCCAAAGGAATCTCTTTAAGATCCTAGCATAATGGCGGGTACTTCCCAACCTAATCTCCCTTTAAGAAAAGCTAAAGCCCCAAGTTGCTAATCCTATTTCGAAAGTAAATTTTGAGTTCCTAACACTTTTTTTGTCCCTCAATTATGGTGCAACAATGTGTCTCAACTACATGAGGAAGGAAAAAGGACTGAAGGTAGGAACTCGATAAACCACAAACAAAACAGATGGTAGATGAAGAGAATTCTTCCTTAAGAAGAAATTTATAGCCATCTAGGAGCAAGGAGGGAACCGTCTCCACAAGAGAAGACAAGCCGAGCATTAGACGACAAATGGGATGTCTCGGGATGGAAAGTGCGACCTGATTTGGAAAAAGTAGAAAAGCCAAATAGGAGTTGTGGACCAACATAATGGAAGGAAGCAAATCGTAATAAGAAGATAGTCAAGGAGAATAAACGATGCCCTAAGGAGGATCGGGAAGTAGTAAGCACTACACTCTAAAAAGGGCAACATGATGGACATTAAGGACAAGAAGACTCAAGAGACAATTGTCTCAAGATAATTAGACAAGGAGAATAGTAGGGACAAGGCAATTAACGAACTGACCCTCGTGAAGGTCATAAATTTAATCTCTAGTAAAGAAGGGAGAGGTGGAAAGGCCAAACATTTGGAAAAGAAAGATGGAGGAAATCCTTAAAGAGATCAATGGCCAAGACCAGATTAATGACCAAACTCAAGCCAGGAGAAGGTTAAGTAAGCCTTTCACAGGATGATCAAGAGATCTTGAAACAAGGAGGATTTGAGCTCTCCTTAAAAGAAATAGACATGTACTAGAGTGAAAGTGGGAATGAAGATGGGGTACAAAGGATGTGTCGCAAGATTTCAAGAGTCAAAGGTAAGCGGGAGAGGATGGCATCAAAGGATGTCATTCAAGGTTAGATACTTTTGAAGATGAATGAAAAAGGAATTCTGAGAGAAAGGGGAAGAATCCTACCAAGGAAGGAAACCCTGGAAATGCATACGTATCCCAACTAAAAGGTAATGGAACCAAGTGAGGAGGGATAAGAAGATAAGCTTGCAAATAGAAGGCATGTTGAGATGAAAAGACAGAGGAAAGCATACTAGGAGGACCCAAGGAGTAAGTTAAGCCAAAGGACGGGTAAGTAGGAATATAACATTAAAAGATGTCGTACGAGTAAGAAAGGGGTGGACTGCCCATAAAAAGGAAATAGAGGAATGCACATCAAAGAAACCTTGGAGAAGTAAGCCCTCCAGTTAAGAAGTGATTAAAGGAAATGACCACTGACATCAAGATTGGTCGTGGTCCATGCTCACTTGATAGAGCCTAAGTAGTGAACGACTAGGCATAGGGTGGAGTACACAAAATTAGACCAATAATTGGAAGTTACTCAGATAAGGAATAAGGGATGTAATGGAATTTTGAGACGAGAAAGGATTCAAAGCAGGAAAATGACCCAATATAGAAAGGGGTGTGAGGAAATGAAGGAAGAAACCTTCAAGGAATGGTAAGAAGGTTGAGCATGTAGCTTCTAAGGTAAAAGTCTCTACTTTGAGGGACATAGTAGAGAATGAAACCATAAGAAGGGAACTCCCCAAACAAAGCAATCAACAAATAGACCAAAAGGGATTGACTTGGAAAAAAGAATCGTGAGGAAGGACATAAGTGAGAAAGGATCCCAATGTGTCGGTAAGCTAGAAAACCGACAGTTGGAACCAGGGGAAAACCCATAGAAAAGTTGGTAAAGAATGAGTATATAAAGAGAACTGACACGATTTTGATGTTAAGAGATATAAAGGACAATTGGGCAACATAAAAGGTAGTTGGGAAACACTACTGGGAAGTAGGAAGGAACGAAGCCCTACGACTCCTAAATGAATGGAAAGGCATGAACCGTTATCAAGGATACACATTCTGGAACACTATGGGCAAAGATAATTCCAGAACATATCATGCTGTAAAGAACCTGTAGTGCCAACAGTTCCAAGAAAGGTGACCCAAGTAAGATCGAGTCCGTTAGTCAAATCTAAGAAATGGAAACCAAAACTGTAGTATACAAAAGATGGAGGAAGGACTAAAATAAGGGAAAAAAAGGAAATCACATAAAAAACCCATGGGGTTAAGGACGAAGTGTCCAAAAGGATGTTAAACTAAGAGCATCAACAATCTAAGAAATGATGGGAAATAGGAACGGTCGGATGTATATGGAACGTCCAACCTAATGACAAGAATAAGAATTATTAAGAAGAAAAGTCTTACCCTAAGTAGAGTAAGAAGTATACCAAATGAGATACCTTGGGATGGGTAGATTGGACATGACTGATCGTGATATACTCTATCGCATGAGCGGAGAATATAAACAAAGAGAGACTTCTCAAGTATGTGGCAAAAGGATTTGGTGAAAGGAATAGACAAAGTGATAACATATTGAGTAAACCCTAGGAGGACATCAAGGAAAGTCACTCCCAGTGCAAATAAGTGTTGACTTAATTTTGGGGACAAAACCCCTAAAAGGAGGGAAGAGTTGTAAACCCCGTCCTTTAAAGATAAGAGAAAATTGGGAAAAGAATTTGTTATTCCAAAAGAGGAAACCAAGTCAATTCACAAACGATAATTGATAAGGAAAGGGTAAATTGGGGAATTAATAAATCCCGAGTGACTCAAGGAGTCTTACAAATCATAGAAAAGAACCTTGAGACAAATGGGAAGAGAAAATCCGGTTCAGGGTGAACTAAACCAGAACCGGATTGAACCGGTTTAAACCATACTTGAACCGGTTTATAAATTCATTTTTCTTGGTGGCATAAAATGATCAAATTGGGGAATTGAAGCCACCATTAGATGGATAATGAATTTAGATGAATTTATAAATTTTTAATTTTGAGAAAAATAGTCGACTCGAGCATAAATCAACCGATTTATGCATTGAACCTTGTCGGACTTGTTAACTCCGGTTCGATACAGTGTAATCTTCTTCCTTTATATGATAGCACTGTTCATTAATGTAGAAAACGGATAACATCGATGAAGGAAAAATGGCTTCAATCAAGCCGTTTTAGGGCAAGGATAAGCTCGACCAAAATGGAAAGTTGTCGGGTAGAGGCTCCCCGAGCTCCCTATATAAAAAGCTACTCTCCATTCATCCTCCACATACCTCAAATCTTCATTCTCTCTCAACTACTTCATTTTTTGGTGAAGCTCGAATCATATCTTCGATATAGGCATTTTTCTCAATCTTAGAAGGCAATGTCAGGTCCTACAGACTCCGGGGGAAGTTAGCTACCTACTAGCATCTTCCTTTCAATGCAAGGATTGTTGGAGAAGTGTCGGCAGAATCAAACAGTGAAGCAACTCTGATGGACCGAAGCTACCCTATTTTGGTTAAGCTGAATTCAGTCAAATTCAAACCTTCTCTGCCCAAATCAAGCATCCCCAATACCTCCACATCCTACATACGACCTTAACAGAGCTGAAATGTAAGCCAATTCGGCCATCCTTAGTCATTGTCGGTCGGAGTTAGAGAGAGAAAGTGCTAAATTTTACTGATGAAATTCTCCATTGATTGAATATCAATTATAGTGATTATTGATCCTAGAAGAAACTTTAGGACAAGAGCAACCACCCTAGATTGAGAGCTTAAAACATCGCACTTGCAACGGTAAGCTTTTGAAGCTTTCTCTCTCTACAAATATTTTTCTAGCAAAGCTATGTTTGAGCTAAATTCAGACCCAAATGATGTAGTCCAAAGCTCAATTGAATCGTATGGAAGTATAGGAACTGATCCATACCTTTAATTAGAGCAATTAACCCTGATTGAATGGCCAATTTGAAGAAATCAAATTTGATCAATTGAAGGTGAGAAATTGGAGAAAATTAGGAATTTTGGAAAATTGAGGGACCTTTTTACAATTTCCCAAATTTAAAGCCAATTGATCATGAGAAAGATGTTCGAAGACCAATTGGTCAATTTTGGGAACATTTGGGATCAAATTGTCATTTTTGGAAAGTATGGGCAAAATTGTATTTTTTTTTAAAGTTGAGGAGCAAATTGGAAATTTAGAAAACTTGAGCCCCTTATAAAATTTTGAGTAAATTAAGGACTCTAAGGGAATTTTGGAGGCCTTGGGACTCAATTGGGAGAAAAGTTGCCATTTGGGACCTAAAGTTAAGGATAATGAACTTTACGGACCTAAGTACAATTAATTGATAATTTTGAGCCCAATCGCTCATACGTGAGAAAATAATTGCTATCATGCAAAACCTTAATTGATAAGGATTCCAAAATCATGCAGGGACACGAGAAGCTGGAACACCAGCAAGGAAAAGCTAGCATGGACTAGGAAACCGACTAGGGACGAACACGTTACGGTCATTGGTTGAGTGGGCATATTTACATCATACCCGATTGGGATGGTGAGCACTTTAGAAACGAAAAATCACTTGTGAGTGAGATTTTAATATCATACCCGGTTAGGGAGATGTGCGATTTAAGATAAAAAATACTTACCGGTTGTAAGTGCAATTTTCTAACCCTATTGGGATGAAGAGTACCATCTCTAACTGATAAAACCTACTTACCAGTCGTAAGTAGAGGTAATCATGCCTGGTTGGTATGATGAACTTACTTGAAGAACGAAGAAACCCACTTACCTATTGTAAGTGGAGATATGATCACACCCGATTGGTGGGATGAAGTGAAAATATACTTTTTGTTAGAAGTGTTCTCCCCTGACTATGTGTCAATACTTAAAAGATTTGGGAGACCTCATCAACAAGAGCTAGAACAACTCAGATAGGCTAGAGGCCTCGATTTTTGAACTCATGGGGCAAAATTCCTAGTTTTGGAAAGCATGTGTAGTGGGCCCAAGGCCAGCAGGCATGAGAAGGAGCTCGTAAACAAACTTGAGTAAAGGAAAGCCATGAAAATTTCTAATGAAATTATTGTGTGATTTCACCATGGTATCGAGTTAGGACCAACAATACTTGATGGACAGGCGATAATGTGTCAAGGCCAGATCGACGAACCGGCCTAAACAAATAGCTTTAGGTCGGATTGATTGTCAGGGTTTTTGCACTAGTGGCACCAAAGATAATGGCCATATGTGAAAAATTATTGTTTTGTATATGCACTTGTGGTACAAGACCATCAAGACACCCAAGAGGGGTAGTGATGGGTCCTAAGTGCTACTGGATGAAATGGTGGAGATAAGAGCTGTTCATCGTGCCAGTCAGTAGGGAAGCTCAGAGTAGCTTCTTGTGCATGAGACAGAGGTGCGGTCGGGGTGAGATCTCTGTCCTTATATGGACATGGATTAGCATTTTGGTCTGAGAGTCGGATGTCGAGAACATCCACTTAGACCTAGGGTAGAAGTGGACGGGCTTCTATCTTGGTGGATAGTAAAGATGCCCTAATCCACTAGTGGGTGCAATGGATGGGTTGTGCCTACGAATGTGTGTACCCTTCCTAATGAAGGGCGTGTGTTGTTTGCTAAATGCCTTTTGAGGCAAGGGGTGGTCTAAGAATGCTAAACACACCTAATATAGAAATGGGGAAAAAGTTTTGAAAACCTTGGATAAGATTTGAGAATCCTTGGAAAAAGAATGGTAAACCTTGGAAAAATATTTTCCCTTTTTCAAGGAAATGATAATCTTAGCATGGTTTGGATAAACTGAAAATATTTTAAAATCTTACTCCCAACCCCTGCTCACTGAGTTGTATTACTCACCCCTTCCCTTTTACCCCTTTCAGGTAATTGAAGAAGAACCAAATTTAAAGATCTTTTTTATTGGAACTGTAAGATAGGTAAATATGTTTTAAGACATTCAGTTTTGTATAATGCTATTCTAGGAAAGACTGGAAAAGGACGCCTTACTCCTCGTGGTTTAGAAAAGGGTGAAACCCTTAATGGACCAAAGGGAGTGGCAGGTTGATCACGGGGATCCGACCTGATCGGGTTAGGGCGTGATATGGAGGGTTAATTACAAGGCTCCGATCAAACCAGGTTAGGGCATGACAAAACAAGTTAAGGTAAATAATTGCAAAGTGTTCGTGAGCAAGGCTAAACTATAAGCACCTTGTATAAATAGAGAAAGCTTCAAGGAGGAAGTCTTGATCAGGAGACATCATCATGGAACAAGTAAAGTATGTTCAAGAAAACCCCAGTAAGACAAGAAAATGCAGTACCAATAGACATCTAAATCTGTCCAATGAATGAATCAATGAAAGGGTACCCAAAACACTACATGAGATGAGAAGTCATCAACTAAGATCCTAAGGATGACCTTAGCTCATTAGTATAATTAAAGGATGGGAATATAACCAACTTGGAGGTTTTGACACCAAAAACTCAAACGTTGAGAAACTAGACAAAGGACAAGCACATGCAAAAATGGTACAAATAGATACCAATAAGAACCCTATTCTTGTACCAAGACCTTACGAGCTAATATTTACCGACTGGCATTAATCAGACAACAAGTAGAGATAATTCTGAGTCAAACACTGAATACCCAAACCATAGGAGAATAACTATGGACTATTGAAACAAGTGAGATTTACTAATAGATGGATGGATATTTAGGAAGCATGTCCCATATGTTATTATATAAAATAATCTTAGGAAATACTATACGAGCTAATGACCCAAAAATTAAATATGAATGAAGTAATATCTATTAATGATGGATATGGTCAAGAACCTAGTAAAAAGAACTAACATGATATCCTTACTGATTGAAGATCGATTAGACTATACAAAAGGACATCTTATGGAGTACACAAAGACACCAAAACAGTGGAGAATGACCTTGGAGTTTCTAGGCCTATCAACCCATTAAAAGAACAATCACTTTTTGAGACAATCGATTAATACCAATTTGGACAAATATTATAACACGATGTGAAAAGAGTGTGAGAATGCTATAAAATGTCAACTAAGAGAATAGTGGGGTTGTAAGGACCACGAGTGACCATGGGAATTAAAATTTTATGTTACATATTACACGAGTTTTGAGTACAAAACTAATAAAGATGTTCGTAGTAATTATAACACCGTTTTTTTAGGAAACCAAAATTTTAATAGGTGGTCAAATAGAAATTTATCATTAAATCAAAAATCTAATAAATTTGATTAAAATCTAATATAAATTAAAAATGACTCAAATTTAAATATTTGATGATGTCCAATTAGTTTAGGATAAATTAATCAAATATTCATGTTGAATATATATATATTATTGAATCCGTATAAATGAATTAAAATTTATCCTATTTAAATAAGATTAATTATCTAATTTGGATGTGCGAAAGTAAATAATTATTAAATATATATATATATAATATATGAGAATATATATATATATATGCATATATAAAGATGGTGTTAAATGAATAGATGAGGATATAAGAAATGTTATTTTAATGAATACATGATTTTCAAATTTATATAAATACAAAAAGGGGAGAAAGAAGAGTAGTAGCTACAAACCATGCCAAGTATGGTAATTAAATAATATACAAGAAAGTGCCCTTAACGCTTGGGCTAATCCAATTCTCTGAATACACAAATTAAAATAAATAGATACAATAGTATCTAGCACAACCCCAACCAATCTATGAGTTATCTCTAAGACATTTTACAAGATAAACAAGACCAACATGAGTATAACCAGTCATATAGGTCTTAAAATAAAATCCATCATTCATACGAAAGAAATTACTAAGTTCCCTTTGCCGGAAGAAATATGGAAGCAAAAGAATATGATTTTACTTATGATTTCATGTGTATGATCTGCAATACAAGTTATTTCATTCAAATTACATCTTTGAAAAACTTAATAATGCACTTATAAGCAAGGGAATCATTCAATTATCATAAAACATGTAAAAGAGGCAACTAGATACAAGATATACCAAGCATATATGAGGTATATGATTGAGCTAACTCATTGGAAGAAATTTATAGCCTTAAAAATCAACATGGAGATGTCAAACTAGCTGAACCTATAACAGGTTCTATAATAAATCAATTCAGTAGAAGTAATGATCCATACTCGTACATCAGTAATCATATAATTAGAGTTATTTCTATTGTCTCAAATAAGCTAATTAAATCATTAAATTGATAAATAGCTATAGACTAGATAAAAAGAATCAAAGAGGAACTTTCTACCCATAAAAAATATTAGAAATAAAAGAAAGAATGGAGGATGATTACCTGGGGATTTTTGTGTGACTTCCTTGCCTATGATATATTCTTGCGATAGTTGATTCTAAGGGACTTGTAAGGGAATTATAACCTTACATGGATTACAAAAGTAAAAGCCTAGATTGATACCCTCATATAATAGGAAGAAGATAGAGAACCCTCAGTAGGGATTATATCTAACATTTCTCATTAGCCCTGTATAAATTAAAATTTGAGAATGAGCCTTGATCTCCTTTTCCACCATCTAAAGCTTGCGAAGTATGATAATTGGAATACGTCATAAATTAATCATGAAAGAATTATATTAAACCAAGTAACCTTTATGCAACGAAATGCAATAATAATCAAGCATTATAAAGTATAATTGTATCTTGCTTATATTCAATCCTAATCGGGAATCCATGAAGGGAATTAGACATTAGTTGTCTACAAATGATATGAGATAAATAAATAGTAGAGTTTGTTTTAGCTAGAAAATTTCTAAATAGTTCTAATTAACATAAAATAATTCCTAGACAACTAAGTTATAAAATATACTAAAAATAGTTTGGGTATCTAATGGATTACACAATTCAACAAAAAGAGCATAAGGGTCTAAATAACATACTTGAACGTTTTTTGGGAATGAGATTAATTATTTATTTAAGCCTTATCACCTACATTCAATTTCACATCAAAACAAGGACAAGTAATCTGAAAAGAGACAAATAATTAAATGATATCCTAAATGATAAGCATTTAGGATAGCTAAGAAATTCGTATAAAAAGGAGCCTCAACATCTCATAGAAAACATAACCTAATTTCCTCCAACCTAAGATTCAAGAAAATATTTCCAGAAAGCCTTCCAAAAATATTCAACAAGGTGTCACCCCCACAAATAATTCATAAACTTCATTCCTACTTGTTCTAATGGAAGGTCACCCAGGGCATATTCAAGACCAAGCTATAGTCTAGATTAAAAGGTCGTCAATTATTATGATTTCACACAAGCAACGGTTGGAGTAAATCTTAAGTTTAGTTCATGAAGCTGAAAAGGTAGTGAATGCAAACATAAGGATAATATCCTTGGATACATATTCAATAATTAGATCAGAGATCAGAAGCCCACTATTGGATTTTGGTAGCAACAGGACGATCAATAAAGCCCCATCAAGAATAAATCAAACAAGAGACAACATACCTAGATAACCAATGGGAGAGGGAAAGGACGAATACATAGGTGATCTTATGAAAATGTAGATGATGGAGTTGTGAATTTCGGTTGAGCCATAAAACGAGAATGAAGATGGAGACTCAAAAACCTGGATTCACAATAGCTCCTTAGAGAAGGGGGTCACTTGTAAAATTGTCAGCAATGGAATTCGACGAACATCATGTATAAGATAGAGCTTCCATTAACAAACAATGACCAAGAAATCACTAAGGAAAGAATGGAAGTGAAGAAGTCAAACCGTCGAAAACAACTCTACCGTCAGAGCAATGACGAATGACGGTCGATAAATGAGCGGAGGGAAACCCAAACATGCAAGGATGAAATCGGTTGGATAAGGAAGAGAGTCGAGGATCAAGAACCTTGGAAACCTGCAATTCAAGAGATGAGGGGATTGTCGAAGCCATCGATTTGAGACAAAGTTGAAATGCTAGTAGAGGGATAGATTGGTCATCATCAAATTGAAGGATGCACGAGTTGGGTGAGCATCCGATCTTCAGGATAGTCACCTACAACAAAGAGCAACATAAAGATAAAATGATCTAAAAATGTTAGGACCCAAGCGTAACAGACAATGAGGCAGTGCGAGTGTTGGTCGAATGACGAAATTGCCCCGAGAATAAAAATCAAAATACAAAAGATCGAATTGCCCACATACTTGGGTAAAATTATGAGCATGTCAAAGTTTGTTCGACGTATGTTTGTTTGCCATATACAAATACTTGTGAATTTTTACCTTGGATAAAATTACGAATGTTTATTCCTAGTAGGAAAAAACTTAAATTTTAACTTGTCGGATACAAGCATATAAATTTAACTGAAAATCATGAAAAATATTTTTTTCATTGATACAACAAGTAGTAACTTATTGAGATAATCTCTTAAGATTAAACTAAATAAATTTTTATGTATATTAATGTGGGTGAGATATGCATGTTCATATACAAGTAACATTTTTAAAGACTTGTCGTAAACAAACCAAGTCTTAGGTTCTTTCCGATGGATTGAACAGTTTTCAAATTTGTGATATACAAGTTTATTTATTTAGTTCGAAGCTTAATCTTTGTTTTATCGAATCTTATTGGTAGAAATCTATTTTTAATTTAAATAGAGTATGTGCTGAATCGTGGACTTGACGTCACAATGTCACCCTGCTCACTAAGTTGTCAAACTCATTGTCCTCCAAATACGCCGTTTAGGTAATAAAGGTGATAAATAACATGTGTATAATGGAAGAAGCCATCTAAAACCAAAGGTATGCATTACATTCAATACTTAGTTCCCATATGGTTTATGAAGCTTATTTTCTAAATATTTAAATGATTATTTTTAGGAAATAAATTAATTATTTTATTTTATGCTTTACACCATATCGGAATTACAATGATGAGGCGTGTTTTTTGCATATCTGACTGGGAAAACCAGGTCAGGGTGTTACTTGTATAGTAGGGGTTTAGGCATCGCTTGTATTTCAGAGTTAGACTGGATTGGATCAAACGATATAGGATGTCAGATCACACATCATTGACATCATGTGAGGGGATAATTATCATGAGATGTTTTATGGGAGTGCGGTAACACATATAACATTCATAGCTCTAAGATGATGTGTGTGAGATATCATTGGTTACAGTAGAAGGGACAACATGTGTTAAGTTTTGATGATGTATTTATTATCGATAACGATAAGAGTAGGCAGTCATCTATGTATGTTCCTTTCGAGTGCATTACGACATACATATTCATTACACCCCAAGTTGGCATGTGTGAGAACTCAGGGGTTATTTGTGTGCTTTTAATATGTGCATTATGAAATGTGGATTGAATTTGCGAGTTAAAAAGATATTATGAGAAATAGTATGTAAAATTACTCATAAAATATGTAAGCAAAATATCACTAGAATCTAATAAAATATTGAGGAAAGATCGAGTCGTTAAGACATATCGTAACTTGACATCAATAAACAAATGTACTACTGAGTTGTGAGCTAAATCCCTTCCTCAAACCAATTTCAGTGTGTACAAAGGAACATAGGAACATGAAAGATTATATGTGAATCTTAACATCCAAACACATGCCATCAAGGTATAAAAATAGAAAGGTGTGCCTCAAGGTTAATAATATATTTGTTTATTAGTTGCTAAATTCTCATTTAAAATATTTACTTGTTTTTGTGGACATTACTTATTTTTATAAAATTTTAAATTTTCATTAAATTTTGTAAGAATTTTTATTTTTTCTTACCGTACTATTTTGATGAAATAATATCGAATAAATGTAACAGGTTATCATTAAACTCACTCGATAAATTGGATCAGTGCATGAAATAGAAATATGATTTATCCCACGTGAAATAAACAAAGAATTTGAATTTATTATTTTTGTGTTGGATTAGCATATTGGTATCATTTTTATGATGATCTTCTTGGTAAATTTTATTTGCTGTTGAAATATTGGCATCAACTTGTGTATGATTATTTTATTGAGTTTTGAGAGCCTTATTTACATATGTTACTTCAACTTTTAGCGTTGTTATTGATCGGATGCCTCCACACTCGTGCATATTATTTTCTCTTTCTCGTTTTCTTTTCATCACAACTCATTATTCTTTTCAATCATCCAATAGCTTACAAATGTGGGTGGCAGAGTTGATCATAAATATATTTATTTCTATACCCATTCTTGTCTTATAAAAATTTATTAAAGATTATATGTCATAAAAATTCTTTCTAAATTTATTAGAGTATAATTCTATTGGATGGAGTAAACACGACACCTCAAAATTCTACATGGATCTAGCGTGTAAACATCTAAAGTAGAGAATAATAGTCATTTAATGTACACCAACTCATGTAATATATATATATATATATATATATATATATATATATATATATATATATATGTAAGTATTTCATATGTAATGTTTGCAAATATTTTGAGAGGTTTGTGTTCCATCCTTCAAATTAACTTATATGGGGTAAGATCTATTTTGTATGAGAATAGATTTGGGAAAGATGGAGATGAGTATGACTCTATTAATCTATATATGAAGATGAGTATGACTCTAAACAATATAGGCCTAGATTGATGTCATATATTGGGTTAATTAAGCGGGCTATTCCACTTCACATATGGGAATCAATTCTTACAAGATCTGCAGCTATATGACACAAGCTTATATTGTTTAGAGGTGTTACATCCATCCTCTCGTGTATCATTTTATATTGTGGATGACTATCAAACGCCATCTATACACTTCGTATGGTATCATCTATTTGAATATGCTTGTCTTTCTTTGATACTTACTTTTCCGAGAAACCCATAGCCTTGATCACCTCTTCTTGAATGCTAGAGACTCTTAATATGGGCAATGGTTATTCAAGGTCGGTTCATTAAAATACTAAAGCCTGGGATGAAAATAGCTATACCCATTAACAATGGTAATTCCTGTGGTTCACTGTTTAACTACTATAATTGGATGAAAGTCTCTCGTTATTATAATTAGCGATAATAAACTAGCTATGACTCTATAGATGCTAGCTTCCAATCTATATGCGAGATGGAGAATGCATTTGAGCAATTGCAGAAAGTATAACAACATCAAGTAACCATCCGCTCAAGTGGCTCTTGACCTCTTTTAGGTAACTAAAGATAAGGATCTGGATCCTTTTTTTTTTGTTAATGGAGTGGCACCATCCTTAGATATTATACTAATTCAGATCAATTTCAATAGGTTTTGTAACAATTGAACATAATATGGAAAGATTTTCTACAAATAGGGCCAATACTTTTGGTATCCTTTAATTAATTTAAGTTTTTTATTATATAGAGGCAAAAGTTTAGGGATTATGTAAAATATACTCTCTATGGTGCTAATTCAACTCAAAACCATTTATTTTTAAACAAAAACATACAATACCATTTCATTAGCAACACTTTCCCACATGGGCATTATTTTGAACTCCTTTAATTTGAGTCTTTTCAGATATACTTTATCTTCATATGTAGCTTCATACGATCTATGGGTTGCAATCGAAGAAGCAAGTACGAAGGATCATATGTGTGCTGGATCTTCTTTTCTCAATCAGCAATGGCCAGCATTAGGGATTCTGCACTTTGTGGGGATCTGGATGGCAAGGTTAGGGTCGACTCCGTAATTCGGCAAGACCTTCGATTTCATGTAGGAGCAGAGGCAACCCAAGTTCGCACGCCTCACCGTGTTGCAGCAGGCGGCCGTCGGTGGTGGAGGGTTGGGCGGCCTGGCGGCTGGTAAGCACGCGAATAGGCCAGAATAAGGCACATTGCAGACGCTCTACATGCAAATGTGGAGAATATAATGGATCGTCATAAATAAACATTTTGTTATAATTGGAACTCCTTTATATGATGATTACCTGGGCATCCGAGCTGCCAAAGATGGCAGTAACCAGCACGAAGAGGAGGATGAGCTTTCCACTAGTCTCCATCTGAGTACTGGCAACCTCTGCAACCTCCGATCTCTTTTCTTCCTCTTGGCGGCTCCACTGATGTTGCCTCTCTTAATAAATGTGAGCTTTGGTGGTTTGGTGCTTCTGTATTTATAGCAGAGAGATGAAAGGAAACCAAATGGTGGAAGCTACTTAAAGACCTTATGTGGGACAATCACTATCTTCAATATTGGAAATTGAGAGAAACCTAACCCACTTTCAAATTAAACTTATTTTTTTAATGAAATATAAACTAATAATTATCACGACCACTGAGTCTTCGTTTCCTTATTCTATTGGGCAGTTCATTCAAACTAGGCAACCCTTTTCTACATCAATTTCGAGGAAAATGGGCTGGGACTAACCATCACCGACAGTGATTTAATTTAAAATTCCATTAGGTGTTGATTTATGAACTTAGATCACATCTTAAATCTATTCTATTATGTTACTTGAAGGACAATATATGGGAGGAGCACTTTTGCGATGACGAGGACAACCAATTATTAACAGTAGAGATTTAATATAGTCACTTTGCTATATCCAACATGTTGAAAAAGCGATATAGGTTAAATTTAAAGTGAAAATAAAATATTTTTGGAATAACTCCTAATTTAATAGCTAAATAGTATCAATATTGAATAATTATATTAAGAGGATAGTGGTGCATATATAAAGTTGATAAAAATGATTATCATGAGTAATACAAATAGTAGTAAAAATATTTTTGAATACTTCTATTCTTTTATATATCATGTATCTAATAATACAAACCATTATATTGTAATTCATATTTTTATTAGATTGTAATGGAATAATAGAAATCAAGAGTAATAATCAAATGAAAATATGAATTACAATATAATGGAATATATTGGTTAAGTTTTTGGGACAAAACTTCTAAAAAGAGAAAAGAGTTGTAAACCCCATACTTATGAGTTAAGAAAAATTGGGAAAATAATCGGTCAAACCGAGTAAAAAAATCGCGTCGGTTTACATTTGGGAATAAGCAATATGAAAATTTATAACTTACCGGTGATCCAAACAGTTCATTAAACCTTATAAAATGAATTTAAGAAAAATTATAAGATAAAAACCAAATTGGTTTAGGTGAACAAGATTCCATAATAACTTTTAAGTTAAGCGTGCTTGCCTAAGAGTAGTGTGAGAACGTGTGACCTCCTGGGAAGTAACCGAACTTTCTTAACCTCGAAAGGAGAGGATGGGTGACCTCCATTTCTCAGTGAAGCTTGAACCAGAACTTCAACTTCAACATTTTTCTTAACCTCGAAAGGAGAGGTCGGACTCTTTAGAATCGGGGAGAAGTCAGTTATCTGATAGCAAACTCTAGTCAATCCGAGAATCACTAGAGAAGCGCTAACATGATGAAACAGTGAAGCAGCTCCGGTGGACCGGAGCTGCCCTATTTCAGCCGAGTTGAAATTAGCTATTTTGAGCCCTCCTCAGGCCAAATAAAGCCTTCTCAACACTCCCTTAGCCCTCCCACGGCCGAATTACGACTGAAAGGTAAGCCAATTCGGCTCCCCTCTACAATTTCCGATCGGTGCTAGAGAGAGAACCGATAGAATTTCAATATGAAATTCTAACTCAATTCGGCATCAATTGATGCAATTCTTGATTCTAGGATAAACCTCAAGATGAGAGCTATCCACCTAGATCGAAAGCTCGAACCGTCCTGCCCTCACCAATGAGAAATCGAAGCTTTCTCTCTCTATAGTTTGTTTTCTGACGAAGCTCTGTTTGAGCTCGTTCTGACATTAAAATTTGCGATTCAAAGTTTCTTAGAATCGTATGAACATGCAGAAACTCAATTTCAACTCCAATTTCATCAATTAGAAGTGTTTGATTGGTCAATTTGATGAAATGAAATTCTGTAGTGTTGAAGAGTTGAAATTGGGGGGAAAATTGAGGATTTTCGAAATTCAAAGGGCCAAAATGTAATTTTATGAAATTGAGGGTCAATTGGGCATGAAAATAATGTTGGAGGACCAATTGATGAATTTTGGAAAAATTGGGGGACCAAATTGGAAATTTGGGAAATTAAACCCCTTTTTGGTGAAATTGAATAAACTGAGGTCCCAATATAAATTTTAAAGGTTACAAGACTCAATTTGAGGAAAAATCGACATTTGGGACTTAAAGTTAAAGAGAAATAACTTTAGGGACCAAATTGCAAATAACTAAAAGTTTGTGCTTTCTTATTCATTGGAAATGAATGAAGGCTATTATGCCGAGTAATAATGAACATGGATGTTCATATCGTGTAGGAACGTGAAATACCGAGAACTCCACCATAGACGAGCTCGCGTGAATACAAAGAACCGGTCAAGTAGAATTCACTGCGTTAACGGGTG
Source organism: Trapa incisa (assembly GCA_030064435.1). NCBI lineage: Eukaryota > Viridiplantae > Streptophyta > Magnoliopsida > Myrtales > Lythraceae > Trapa > Trapa incisa. The sequence continues at coordinate 8,870,096 of CM057777.1, read as the reverse complement.
AGTGGGTTTACTAACATCATACTCGGTTGGGATGATCAACACAACTTAAAGATAAAAACCACTTACCGGTTATGGGTGGAAATTTTATATCATACCCGGTAGGGGATGAAAAGTACCTCGGTATAAAAACCCACTATTTAGTGGTATTTTAATCATCACCACTTAGAGAAAGTGATGTGAAAATTATGCGAAAAAAAATATTTACCGGTTGTAAGTAGATCATACCCGGTTGGTATGATGAGACTTCCTCGAAGGAAGTTGAAAACGCGTTCATCAGTTATGAACGGAGATGTCCTTATACCGATCGGTATAATGGACAGTAAAAACCTATTTTGTCGGAAGTGTTCTCCCCTGACTGTGTGCCAATGCTTAAGCTATTTGGGAGATCTTCTTGATGGGAGCTCGAATAGCTCTTATAGGTCGGGGGCCTCAGTTTTGGAACTTGAGGGTTAGAATGCCCAGATTTTCTAAATCTCGCACAGTGGGCCTAAGGTCAGTTGGCATGAGCAGGAGCTCGTAAATGAACATGATATATGTGCCATAAAACTTAATAAGTGAATTGTTTGGCCATGGTACCAAGATAGGACTGACATGCTCAGTCAACTAGCGGCAGTGCGACATGACAGGTCGACAGATCAGTCAAGACAAACAATTGCGGGTTGGGTTGAGAATCGGGGCCTTTGGACCAGTGGCACCACATATTATATGGCAATATGAGAAAACATTGTTTGTGTATGCACTGTGAGTACGGGGTCATTAAGACGCCCATGAGGGGTAGTGATGCGTCCTAAGGGCACTGGACGATCTGGTGGCTATAAGGGCAGTTCGTCGTTCTAGGTGTCTGTGCGAAATTTGAAGTAGCACCAAGTGCATGAGACAGGGGTAGGGACGGCATGAGGTCTCTATCCTCATACGAACACGAAGAAGTTATTTCAGGATTGTGGGTCAGATGTCGCGTATATCCACTCATTCCCAGGGTAGAAGTGGTCGTATTTCTATCCGGGTGGCAAGAAAAGTCGCTCCGAAGCCACTACCGGGTTCAGTAGTGATACTGACTTGCGAATGTGTGTAACCTTCATGATGAAGCATGTGTGTTGGGTGATGACACACTGATAACTAAGAAATAATGGAAAAACGTAAATTTTTAAATTAAGAGATTTTTTAAAAGAAAGGAGTATGATACACGCCATATAAATATTTTTCTTAAAAGTTAAAAGTAGACCTTTGAAAATTAATTCACTGAGTAGTCATACTCACCCCCTCCCTTATATCCCTTTTAGGAAATCCTGGAAAGTCTACCCTGAAAGACCATCAACTAAGATGCCTATAAGACAGGTATGTAAAGTTTGAAATTTCTTGCAGTTTTGATTATGTTAATCCAGGAAATGGTGCAGGTTTAAAGGACGCCTTACTCTTTATGGATTATGATAAGGGAAAACTCTTTAATAAACCGGGAGAGTGGCGGGTTGTTCACGGGGATCCGATCAAAACCGGGTCGGGGCGTGACAACTAGAGTGGTATCAGAGCTTGTTTCCTCGAATACATAATCAAGACTAGAAAATATAGTAATTAATAGGATTTATCCTAAAATTTTCAGATGGCTCCCAGGAGAGGAACCAAGAAAACTTGGAATGGCTCTACTCAACACCCTACCTCCATAGGGAGACAACCCTAGAAGCTTCCCAAATGCTTGAGACCGGGCTAAAATGTCAATAGACCAAATGGGGAAGTATCCTGGAGAATGGTGCTAGGACCTATTGGTGGCACAACTCTAAGTATGGAGGAAGACGTTTATCAAGAATTCCATAGCTCCTTAGTTATTTTGCAACAATTTCCTATGATAGGGCTGAAAGCCTAATCTTTTTTACCCCCTTGTTAATAAAATACTCATTCTCAAAACTCTCTCTCCTGATGATGCAATCTTGTTGGGAATATGGCCTAAGGAAAATAAAGCAAACCCACACTATCCTGGAAACTAAGGAAAAGTTACATTCATGTTATGGAAGATGAATCAGGGAATTAAGAAACCTAGGAAGACTCTTACCATGACCCTTTAGCAAAGGAGATTCAGTAAGAAAACTGTCAAAATGATCAGACTCAAAGAACGGTAGAACACCAAACTAATAGTAACTTTGGAAATGCCCTACTCAAAGGAAAGAAGGGACCATAACAATCCATGTAAAGGAATAACCTATTACAAGTATGAACGATTGAGACATTACCTGAAGAAGTGCCCAACCCTACTAAGGACAAGTACCAAGATAAACTATTATAGGTGTAAGGAAAGAAGGGGTGTTTCACACCTCATAAATTCAGGGCAATAACTCCTCAAAGGCCACAAAGGACTGGAGACTGAAACCATGGAGCTGGCTAAGTAAGCGGTTCACCAAGAGGTCAAGAAATGATGAGGTAAATGCAAAATTTAAATTTCTTCTTAAGAAGGTCAACCCGAGAAAGATACTTCAAGAGTAGGGATAAGGTACATGGGAAGTATATCTAGAACCCTCTCATAAGGGGCAAACACATAGAAACGTCCTCTAGAAACTCTAGAGAATGGCACATTGAGAGTGAAGAAGAGAAGGAATACGTTGGGAAAGGGAACTCTAGAGGGATGCATACAACTAAGTACCTTGAAGGAATCATTGGATTGGTAGATGGACATAACGTGAAGTGCAAGGCACCGACCCACCGTTAGAAACTTCTTGACGGAAGGATGTATTGGAGGCCAATTATGACCTGCCTTGGAAGAGTAATAGAGCCAAATAATGGGATGTATTGGAATGAATCACCTTGGAAAAAGTAATGAAGCCAAATAGGGTTAAGGAGAATAAATGACACCCTAAGAAGGACTACACCCTAAAAAGGTCAGTGAGATAGATGTTAAGGACAAGAGGACTCGAGAAACAGCTGCCCTAAGAAACTTAGACCAAACAAATGGTGGAGGCAAAGCAGTTAATGTACAAATACTCGGGAAAGCCATAATGTAAGTTCCGATAAAGAAGAGAGAGGCGAAAAGGTCAAATACTTGGGAAAAGAAGGATGCAAGAAATCCTTAAAAGGACCAAAGGCCAATTAATGACTAAAACTCAAGCCAAGAAAGGAATAGGCAAGCCTCTCATATAACGGTCAAGAAAACTTGAAACAAGAAAGATTTGTACGCCCCATAAAGAAGTAGACAGATACTAGGTACGAATGAAGATGCAGATAGAGTATACAGGATGTGCCTGCAAGAATTGTGGAGTAAAGGTAAATAGGAGAAGATGACATCAAAGGATGTCATTTAAGGGTAAAAATCCCCTCGAGCAAATGCAAAAAGGAATGTCAAGAGAAAAGGAAAGAATCCTACCAAGGAAGTATCGTGATGTCCCATTATGACCTGTTTAGAGAAAGAGCGGGAGTATCAAGAAATAATTCCAGAAGAACCGAGTAGAAAGAAGAAACTAGTAATTGTGGACAGCCAAAGAGAATGAACAAAACCCTAAGAAAGGATGAGATGCAGTAAAGACTACACTCTCTGAAGAACAATGGGATGGGCATGAAGAACGAGTGATACAGCTGCCCAGGCAATTAGACCAGAAAAATAAAGAGAAGAAGATAGTTAAAGAATTAGTTTTCGAGAGAACCATGGACTTAAACCACAACAAAGAAGGGAGAAGTGAAAAGGCCAAAAGGTAGGAAGAGAAGAACAAAGGGAAATCCTTAAAGAAATCGATGGTTAAAACTAGATTTATAGTTTAAAGTCTTGGAACGGTTAAGCGAGGCTCAAGAAGGGCGAACAAGAGATTTTGAAATAAGGAGGATGTGAACCCTCCTTAACATAAATTATTTAATGGGTTAGCATCAAAATATGCTTTGACAAGTATGAATGATTGGACAACCCATACTCAGGTGATAGAGGAAAAATGTTTGAGAAGATGTTGGGAAAGTTAGTTCCCTAATAAGGTGTAGCTAAGAAGGAATAACCACAATTGGTAAGACGGGTCATAGCCCACACACCCATACGAAGCTTAAAGAGTAGATAACCAAGTATAGTGTGGAATGCATAGAATAAAACTAATAATTAGAAGTGTCCTATGTAAGGAACAAGGGATAAAACAAAAGTTGTGGATAGAGAAGGATTCAAAGCAAACAGATGAACTAACATAGATAAGGGTGCGAAGAAAGGGAGAAAGAACCATACAATGAATGATAAGGAGGTTAAGCATGTAACTCCTAAGCTGGAAATCTCTATTGTAAGGGACATAGTAGAGAACAAAACCGGAAGGAGGAAACCTTCTCAAGCAAAGTAATCGACACATAGATCGAAAGTAATTATTATAGAATAAAGAATCATAAAGTGAATATAAGTAAGAAAAAGTGGATTAAGGAAAAAGGAAAAACCCTTAAATAAGGAATGCCAAGGACTTAAGAAGGAAAGAATCCCAGTTTGTTGGTAAACTATTGGGAAACCAAATAATTGGCACCAGAAAGACCCAATAAAGAAGTTGGGAAAGGACCAGTGGGTAAGGAAAATCGACACAATTATGTAAGACATGTTGTCAAGATACGAATGATAATTGGGTAACAGTCAAGGTAGTTGAGGAATACTACCCGATGAAAGGAGTGATGAAATTATACAGTCCCAGGAAGGCTGGAAAGTTGGAAACAACCCTAAAAGAAGTGTCGTAGGAGTTTGATGGATTGAGACGGGTTCAGAACTATGTCATATCATAAGGGACATATAAGCACCAACAATCCCGAGTAAAATGTAACTCGAGTAAGAAGGAGTTAGTTGGTAAACATAACAAGGTCAAACATAAATTTGACTGAAGTTGTAATCAATGACGGATGAAGAATGGGTCAAATTGGGACAAAAGAATAATAACATAAAAACCTGTGAAAACAAGTATGTAATGCTTGAAAGAACATCGAGCTAGGGGTTTCAACGATGAAGAGAATAACTAAACAAAAGAATAATTGGGTCCCCCTTGGAACTCCCAATCCTGAAATCTTGAGTAAAATCTCCAAAAGGAAGAACCTTATCCTAAATAAAGGGAGATGTGAACCTAAGAATATACATTAGGATTAATGAGCCATACATGCCTCGTTATTATTACTCCATGGAAGGAGTAAGCATGATAAATGAAAAGAAATTCCTTAGATGAATGATTACAGGGACTAAGCAAAAGAGCAATTAAAGTGTTAGCATGTCAAAAAAACCCAAGTTGACATTAAGGGAAATTATTCCCGATGTGGAATATATTGGTTAAGTTTTGGGGACAAAACTTCTAAAAGGAGGGGAGAGTTGTAAACCCCACACTTTTGAGTTAAGGAAAACCGAGAAAAGAACCGGTCAAACCTAGTAAGAAAACCGAGCCGGTTTACATTTGGGAACAAGAAATATGGAAATTTACAACTTCCGAATGATCCAAAGGGTTCATTAAACCTTGGAAAAGAAATTTAAGAAAAATTAGAAGACAAAAACAAAATTGGTTTAGGTGAACAAGATTCCATAAGAACTTTGAAGTTAAGCGTGCTTGCCCGAGATCCTGGGAAGTAACCAAACTTTCTTAACCTCTAAAGGAGAGGATGGGTGACCTCCATTTCCCAGTGAAGTTTAAACTAGTGCTTCGACTTCAACATTTTTCTTAACCTCGAAAGGAGAGGTCAGGCTCTTTAGAATTGGGGAGAAGTCAGCTATCTGATAACAAACTCCAGTCAATTCAAGAATCACTAGAGAAGCGCCGACATGATGAAACACTGAAGCAGCTTTGGTGGACCGAAGCTGCCCTATTTCAGCCAATTTGGCGCCGACATGATGAAAGGTGCTAGAGAGAGAACTGATAGAATTTCAATAATGAAATTCTAACTCAATTCGACATCAATTGATGTGATTCTTGATTCTAGGATGAACCTCAAGATGAGAGCTATCCACCTAGATCGAAAGCTCGGACCGTTGTGCCCTCACCGGTGAGAAATCGAAGCATTCTCTCTCTATAGTTTGTTTTTCGGCAAAGCTCCGTTTGAGCTCGTTCCGATGTTAAAATCTACGATACAAAGTTTATTAGAATCGTATGAACATGTAGGAACTCGATTTAAACTCTAATTTCAACAATTAGTAGTGTTTGATCGATCAATTTGATAAAATCAAATTCGGTAGTGTTGAAGAGTTGAAATTGGGGGAAATTTTGGGGATTTTTGGAATTCAAAGGGCCAAAATGTAATTTTATGAAATTGAGGGTCAATTAGGCATGAACATAATGTTGGAGGACCAATTGAGAAATTTTGGAGTTTTTGGGGCAAAACTTACCATTTTTGTAAAGGAAGGGCAAAATGGTAATTTTGGAAAAATTGGGGGACCAAATTGGAAATTTGGAAATTAAACCCCTTTTTGGTGAAATTGAATAAACTGAGGTCCCAATATAAATTTTAAAGGTTATGGGACTCAATTGGAGGAAAAATTGACATTTGAGACTTAAAGTTAAAGAGAAATAACTTTAGGGACCTAATTGCAAATAACTAAAAGTTTGTGCTTTCTTATTCATTGGAAATGAATGAAGGCTGTTATGCTGAGTAATAATAAACAAGGATGTTCATATCGTGTAGTAACGCGAAATACCGAGAATGCCAACATGGACGAGCTCGCATGAATACAAAGAACCGTTCAAGTGGAATTCACCGCGTTAACGGGTGAGTGTGTTTACTAACATCATACCCGGTTGGGATGATGAGCACAACTTAAAAATAAAAGCCACTTACCGGTTATGGGTGGAAATTTTATATCATACCCAGTAGGGGATGAAAAGTACCTCGGTATAAAAATCCACTATTTAATGGTATTTTAATCATCACCACTTAGAGAAAGTGATGTGAAAATTATGCGAGAAAAACTACTTTCCGGTTGTAAGTAGATCATACCCGATTGGTATGATGAGACTTCCTCGATGGAAGTTGAAAACTCGTTCATTGGTTATGAACGGAGATGTCCTTATACTGGTCGGTATAATGGACAGTAAAAACCTATTTTTTCGGAAGGGTTCTCCCTTGACCGTGTGCCAATGCTTAAATTATTTGGTAGACCTCCTTGACTGGAGCTCGAATAGCTCTTATAGGCCAAGTGCCTCAGTTTTGGAACTTGAGGACTAGAATGCCCATATTTTTAAAATATCGCACAGTGGGCATAAGGCCAGTTGGCATGAGCAGGAGCTCGTAAATGAACATGATATATGTGCCATAAAACTTAATAAGTGAATTGTTTGGCCATGGTACCAAGATAGGATCGACATGCTCAGTCAACTAGCGGCAGTGCGACATGACAGGTCGACGGACCAGTCAAGACAAACAACTGCGGGTTGAGTTGAGAGTCGGGGCCTTTGGACCAGTGGCACCACAGATTACATGGCAATATGAGAAAACATTGTTTGTGCATGCACTATGAGTACGGGATCATCAAGACGCCCATGAGGGGTAGTGATGCGTCCTAAGGGCACTGGACGACCTGGTGGCTATAAGGGCAGTTCGTCGTTCCAGGTGTCTGTGCGAAATTTGGAGTAGCACAAAGTGCATGAGACAAGGGTGGGGACGACATGAGCTCTCTGTCCTCATACGAACACGAAGAAGTTATTTCAGGATTGTGGGTCAGATGTCACGTACATCCACTCATTCCCAGGGTAGAAGTGGTCGTACTTCTATCTGGGTGGCAGGAAAAGTCGCTCCGAAGCCACTAGCGGTTCAGTAGTAATACTGACTTGCGAATGTGTGTAACCTTCATGATGAAGGATGTGTGTTGGGTGATGACACACCGGTAACTATGAAATAATGGAAAAACCCAAATTTTTAAATGAAGGGATTTTTGAATAGATAGGTGTCTGGCACACTCCATATAAATGTTTTTGTTAAAAGTTAAAAGTAGACCTTTGAAAACCCATTCACTGAGTAGTCGTACTCACCCTCTCCCTTATATCCCTTTCAAGAAATCCCAGAAAGTCTACCCTAAAAGACCATCAACTAAGATGCCTGTAAGACAGTTATGTAAAGTTTAAAATTTCATGCAGTCTTGATTATACTATTCCAGGAAATGGTGCAGGTTTAAAGGACGCCTTACTCTTTATGGATTATGATAAGGGGAAACCCTTTAATAAATTGGGAGAGTGGCGGGTTGTTCACGAGGATCCTACCAAAATCGGGTCGGGGTGTGACAAAACCTATAATTTGATTTTCATTTAATAAAGAAATTTTTTCTTCTAAAACATGTGTTTGTTCAATAAGGGTACATACACTTCTAGGGAAGAAAAGTCTATGCCCTCTTTGACTTGGGAGCAAAGAGATCCTTCATCAAGAAATATCTAATCCCAGGTCTTTGCCTAGAACTTACCTCCCTAAAACAAAGTTTCAACATCCTCACACCCTTAGGAGATTAACTAGATAGAGATAAATAGTTGAAGGGATGTGAGATCATCATTGGAGAAGTAAAACTAGAGGCATATTTGATTCTATTACCTCTAAGGGAGGTAGAAATAATATTGGGAATGGATTGGTTGAGTGCCCATCAAGCCAATATGGTATGAGGGAAGAAAGTAATAACTTTCCACACCCCCGAAACACTCGGACTATGTTTCCAAGGAGACAGGAGGAAGGGAGAAATACAAATTGTGTCCCACATAAGGGCTCAAAAGATGATACATAAAGGTTTTAAATCTTTCCTAGCAATGATCATCAATGGAAAGTTAGAGGAAAATGGACCAGGAGGCATCCCGGTAGTGGAACACTACCTGAATGTATTTCCACAAGAATTACCTGAAATACCCTCAAGCTGACAATTGGAATTTTCCATAGAGGTAATCCTCGGAACACATCCCATATCCTAAGCCCCTTATCGCATGACTCTAGTAGAGTTAAAGGAATTAAAGGAGCAGCTGGATGAGCTATAGGAGAAGGGTTTCATACGCCCTAGTCAGTCCCATGGGGTGCACCAATCCTATTCATAAAGAAAAAGGACGGGAGCGTGAGGCTATGCATAGACTATTAGAAGTTGAACCAGGTCATCATAAAGAATAAGTATCCACTTCCACGGACCGACGACCTATTCGACCAACTAAAAGGAGCATCCTACTTCTCCAAGATAGACCTTCGGTCAGGATATGATTAACTTAGGATCCGAGAGAAAGATATCCCTAAGACCGCCTTTCGGTCTCGATATGGACACTATAATTTAGGGTGATGCCTTTTGGCCTGACGAATACCCCTGTAACTTTCATAGATTTGATGAATTGAGTGTTCTAGCCAAACATGGACAAATTCGTGGTAGTATTTATAGATGACATACTTATATACTCACAGACTAGGTTGGAGCACGAAGAAACTTTGGCTATCACCTTAGAGACACTACGAAATAATCACTTATATGCAAAATTTTCCAAGTGCAAATTCTGGTTACAGGAGGTAGGGTTCTTAGGGCACACAGTGTCTAAAGATGGAGTCAAGGTAGATCCGATAAAAGTGGAAGCCATATACAATTGGAAGGCACCTAAGAATCCCTCTAAGATTCAAAGTTTCTTGGGCTTGGCAAGATACTACAGATGGTTTGTGTAAGATTTCTCTAAGGTAGCTACCCCTTTGACTCATCTCACAAGGAAAGAAGTGGACTATAAGTGGGATGAAACCTGTGAGAAATCCTTCTAGGAGTTGAAGACCCGTTTAACAACAACACCCGTACTCTCTCTACCTGACCCAAGTGCAGGGGAGTATACCGTCTAGAGTGACTCATCTGAACATGGACTCGGATGTGTATTAATGCAGCAAGGAAAGATTATGCCTACACCTAGCGACAACTAAAGGTACATGAGAGGAACAATCCTACCTACAACTTGGAGTTAGCTGCAATAATATTCGCCCTTAAGATTTTGCGACACTACCTATATGGGGTTAAGTGTAGAATATATACCGATCTCAAGAGTGTTAAGTACTTCTTGACTCAGAAGGAGTTGAACCTCAGCCAGAGGAGATGGCTGGAGTTAGTAAAAGACTATGACCTTGTGATAGAATATTACACCGGTAAGGCCAATGTGGTTGCAAACACTCTAAGTTGTAAGTATCAAACTGAGGCGACATAGATAAAGACAAGCTACTTACCCTTGTTATTGCAATTGGGAAGAATGGAAGTGGACCTTAAGGTGGATAAGAGTGAAAAATGCTTATTGATTGACATAGTGGCAAGACCCAGCCTAATGGAGCAAATAAAGGTCCAGGAAAAAAGGGATAAGGAACTCCAACTTTATTTGGACTCGGTCAATGAAGGGATGAATCCAGACTACAACAATCGAGGCGATGGAGTGCTAACCTATAAAGGTAGATTGTGTGTGCCTCAAGATAAGGAGCTGAAGAGATTAATCTTGGAAGAGGCACATGACTCTATCTGTGCAATGCATCTGATTAGTACCAAGATGTACCGCACCCTCAAACAAAGATATTAGTGGAAAGGGACGAAGAGGGATATTGCAAAATATGTAGCTCGGTGCTTGTCATATCAACAGATTAAAGCTAAGCACCATAAACCTTCAGGACTGCTACAACCCTTACCAATCCCCGAAGGGAAATTGGAACATATTACTATGGATTTTGTCGCTAGACTACCTGTGAATAGGAAGGGACAAGATGCCATTTGGGTCATTGTAGATAGATTGAACAAGTCCGCCCACTTCTTACCAATAAGAATGACAGATTCAGTGGAACAATTAGCAGTATTATACATGAGGGAAATTGTGAAACTCCATGACATCCCGATAAGCATAGTGTCGGATAGAGACCCTAGATTTACCTCGAGGTTCTGGATTAGTTTGCAAAATTCTTTTGGAACCAAGCTCCACATGAGTACAACATTTCATCCTCAGACTGATGGACAATCTGAGCGTACAATCCAAACCCTAGAGGACATGTTACGAGCATGCGTACTCACCATGAATAAGTGTTGGGAAGAATACTTGTGCATGATGGAGTTTGCCTATAATAATAGTTATTAGGCTAGTATTCAAATGACTCCTTATGATGCCCTTTATGGATGAACATGACGTACCTCCTTATTTTGGGAGGAGGTGGGAGAAAGGAGGCTAGAAAGTGTCGAATTAATAGAGAACATCATAGAAAAGTTTAAGATTATAAGAAGTCGACTTAAGGTCGCCCAAGATAGGCAAAAGAGCTATGTGGACCCTCGAAGAAGGGATTTAGAATTTGAAGTGGGAGACCAAGTGTTTCTCAAGGTATCCCCATGAAGGGGAATACTTAGGTTTCAGCAATAGGGGAAGCTGAAACCATGGTACATCGGTGCATGCACCATAGTCCAAAGGATAGGACCGATGGTATATAAATTAGAACTACCTTCGGACTTATAAAAAATACATGATGAATTCCTTATCTCAGTACTCCAGAAGTATCCACCTAATCTGAGTCATGTGCTGAACTGACCTCCACCGGAGTTAGAAGAGTACCTGACTTATCAAGTACAACCAGTGCAAATCATCGACCGGAGATACAAGAACATGGGAATCCGAGAGTGTTATGAGGGATGGGTACCCTCAATTATTTGACATGTAAATTGTTTTAGGGACAAAAACCCTAAAAGGAGGGGAGAGTTGTAAACCTTGTCCCTTTATAATTAATAAAATCAGGAAAAGAACCGGTCATTTCGAAAGAGAAAACAAAGCCGATTCACATAACCGATAAGAAAATGGTAAATTGGGGAATTGACAAATCTCAAGTGACTTAAAGAGTCATACAAATCATGGAAAATAACCTTGGGACAAATGGGAAGAGAAAACCAGACCGGTTCAGGGCGAACTAGGTCTGAACTAGACTGAATCGGTTTGAACCATACTTGAACTGATTTCTAAATTAAATTTTCTTGGTGGCTTAAAATGATCAAATTGGGGAATTGAAGCCACCATTAGATGGAGTATGAATTTAGCTGAATTTAAAATTTTTTAATTTTTAGAAAATCTGTCGAATAGGGCCTAAACCGACCGATTTACGCATCGAACTTGGTCGGATTGGTCTGGTCTGGTTCAAAATATGTCATCTTTTTCCTCATGATGAAATCACTATTCATTAATGCAGAAAATGTATAGCGTCAGTGAAGTAAAAACGGCTCCTATCAGGTCGTTTAAGGGTGATGACAAGTTCAACCAAAATAGAAAGTTATCGGGAAGAGGGTCCCCGAGCTCCCTATATAAAGAGTTCCTCTCCATTCATCCTTCCCACACCTCAAATCTCCAATATCTCTCAACTGCTCCATTTTTCGATGAAGCTCGAACCAAAGCTTTGATATAGGCATTTTTCTCAACCACAGAAGGCAAGGTCGGGTCCTACAGATACTGGGGGAAATCACCTACCTGATAGCATCTTCCTTTCGACCCGTGGATCGCCGGAGAAACGCCGACAGAATCAAACCGTGAATCAGCTTGGATGGACCGAAGTAACCCTATTTTGGCCGAGCTGAATTCGAAAAAATTCTACCCTTCTACGGCCAAACCAAGCCTGCCCAACACCCCTATAGCCCTCATACAACCTTAGCAGAGCTAAAAAGTAAGCCAATTCGGCCCTGCTTAGTCCTTATAGGTTAGAGTTAGAGTGAGAAAGTGTCAAATTTCACTGACTAAATTCACCTTCAATTTGACTTAAATTGTAGTAATTCTTGATCCTACAAGTAACCTCATGACAAGAGCTACCTTCTCTGATCGAGAACTCGGACCACCGCACCTCCGATGGCAAGTTTTTGAAGCTTTCTCTCTCTACGAGCAGTTTTCTAGCAAAGCTCCATTTGAGCCCAATTTGGACACAAAAGCTACAGTTTAAAGCTCTATTGAATCATATGGAGGTGTATGAACTGATCCATACCTTCAATCGAAGCAGTTAACCGTGATTGAATGGCCAATTTGAAGAAATCAAATTTGGTCAGTTTGAAGGGGAGAAATTGAATGAAAATTTTGGGGAAAATTGTGAATTTCAAAAAATTGAGGGACCTCTTTGAAATTTCCAAAAATTGAAGGTCAATTGGCCATGATAAAGATGTTGAGGGACCAATTGGTCAATGTTTGGAACAATTGGTGTCGAATTGCCATTTTTTGAATGTATAGGCAAAATTATAATTTTTGAAAAGTTGGGGACCAAATTGGAAATTTGGAAAACTTGAGCCGCTTATACAATTTTTAAAAAATTGAGGACTCAAAGGGAATTTTGGAAGCTTAGGGACTCAATTTGGGGAAAAAGTTGGCATTAGGGACCTAAAGTTAAGTAAAATGTTCTTTAGGGACCTAAGTGCAATTAATCGATAATTTTTTAGCCTAGGCTATTATGCCGGATAAGGATTCCCAAATCGTGTAGGGACACGTGTGACAAGAACTCCAGCAAGAGAAAGCTTGCATAAACTTGGAAAAAAAAAATAAACCAGGGATGAACACATCACAGTCATCGAGTGAGTGGGCATATTACATAATACCCGATTGAGATGGTGAGAACTTTAAAAATGAAAAATCACTTGTAATTGGGACTTTAACATCATACTCGGTAGGGGTGATGAGCAATTTAAGCTAAAAATCTACTTACTGGTCATAAGTAAGGATAATCATAACTGGTTGGTATGATGAACTTCTTTAAGGAAAGGAAAACCCCGCTTATCAGTTGTTAGCGGAGATATCATCACATCCGGTTGATGTGATGAAGTGGAAAATATACTTTTGTTAGAATTGACTATGTGCCAATGCTTAAAATATTTAGGAGACCTTTTTGATGGGATCTAGAATAGCTCATATAGGCCAGAGGCCTCAATGTTTGAACTCACAAGGCTAAATGCCCGATTTTGGAAAATCACGTGCAGTGAGCCCAAGGCTAGTGGGCATGACCAGGAGCTTATAAACAAACTTGAGTTTAGGAAGCCATGAAAATTCCTAATGAAATTATTGTGTGATTTCATCATGGTACCGAATTAGGACCGACACTCCTTGATGGACTGCTGGTAGTGTGTCAAGGCCTGGTCATGAGCAACCTACCACTCCTTTTTGTCCATCAAGGGTTTCACCCTTTCTAAATCGTAAGGTGTAAGGCGTCATTTTACCTGTATTTCCTGGAATATCATTATACAAAACTGAGTATTTTAAAACAAACAAACCTATCTTCTTACTATTCAAATTAAGAGGGGTGTTTAAGAAGGGTTGTTCCTTGGTTACCTAACAGGGGTAAAAGGGAGGGGGTGAGTTCTACAACTCAGTGAGTGGGTGTTGGGAGTGAGATTTCAAGAAAACAACTTTATACAAACCGTGCCAATATTATCATTTCCTTTAAGAACGACCTTTCCTCAAATTCCAGTTTTTCAAAACCTCTTTCCCATTACCATATTAAGTGTATTTCACAAACAACACATGCCCTTCATCAGGATGGGTACACACATTTATAGGTGCAGCCCATCTACTACACCCACTTGTGGCTCGGAGCGTCTTTATCGACCACCAAGATAGAAGCCCATCCACTTCTACCCTAGGTCTGAGTGAATATTCTCAACATCCAACCCTCAGACCTGAATGCCACTCTATGTCCATATGAGGACACAGACCTCATCCTGATGCCACCCGAGTCTCATGCGCAAGAAGCTACTCCAAGCTTTTCGATTGACTGGCACGATGAACTGCCCTTATCACCACCATGTCGTCTAGTTGCCCTTAGAACCCATGACTACCTCTCTTGGGTGTCTTGATGGTCCTGTACCACAAGTGCATGCACAATCAATATTTTTTTCACATATGAACATTATCTTTGGTGCCAATAGTCCTAGGCCCCGACCCTTATCCCGACCTGCAGCTATTTGTCTAGGCCGATCTATCGACCTCGCCTAGACGCATTACTGCCAATCCATTGAGTATTGTCGGTCCTTACTTGATACCATGGCAAAATCACACAACAATTTCATTAGAAATTTTCATGGCTTCCTTTACTCAAGTTTGTTTAGGAGCTCCTGCTTGAGCCCACTAGGCTTGGGGCCACTGCATGTGATTTTCCAAAATCGGGTATTTAGCCCCATGAGTTCAAAAACTAAGACCTCTGACCTATTTGAGATGTCCTAGCTCCTGTCAAGAAGGTCTCCCAAATCTTTAAAGCATTGGCACACAGTCAAGGGATAACACTTCTGACAAAAATTATATTTTTCACTTCATCACATCAACTGGATGTGATGATATCTTCACTTACAACTGATAAACGAGTTTCTTCTTTCCTCAAGGAAGATCATCATACTAATTGGGTATGATTATCTCTACTTACTACCAGTAAGTAGATTTTTAGCTTAAATTGCTCATCACCCCTACCGGGTATGATGTTAAAGTCCCACTTACAAGTGGTTTTTCATTTTTAGAGTGCTCACCATTCCAATTGGATATTATGTAAGTATGCCCACTCACTCAATGACTATGACGTGTTCGTTCCTAGTTGGATTTTTTTTCCAAGTCTACATAAGCTTTCTCTTGATGGCGTTCTGATCACACATGTCCTGACATAATTTGAACGTACTTATCAATTAAAGTTTTTTTCAAAATATCCTAGGCTAAAAAATTATCGATTAATTGCACTTTGGTCCTTAAAGTTCATTTTCCTTAACTTTGGGTCCCTATTACAAACGTTTTCCCCAAATTGAGTCCCAAAGCATTCAAACTTCCCTTTGAGTCATCAAATTACTCAAAATTGTATAAGCAGCTCAAGTTTTCCAAATTTCCCATTTGGTCTCCAACTTTTCAAAAATTACGATTGTGCCTCTACTTTCCAAAAATGGAAATTTGAACCCAATTGTTCCAAAAATTGACCAATTGGTCCCTCAACATCTTTCTCATGGCCAATTGGCCTTTAATTTTGGGAAATTTCAAAGAGGTCCCTTAATTTTTTGAAATTTCCAATTTTCCCCAGAAGTTTCCCGAATTTCTCCCCTTCAAATTGACCGAATATGATTTCTTCAAATTGTCCATTCAATTAGGGTTAATTGCTCCAATTAAATGTATGGATTAGTTCCTACACTTCCATATGACTCAACTGAGCTTTGAATCGGTGCATTTGGCTTGAATTGATCTCTGACGGAGCTTCATCGGAAAAGTGCGCATAAAGATAGAAAGTGTCGAAAGCTTACCATCGGAGGTGCAGTGGTTCGAGCTTTTGATCGGGGAAAGTAGCGATTATCTTGAGGTTCTTTTTAGGATCAAGAATCGGTACAATTGAAGTCAAATTGAGTGTAAATTTAGTCAGTGAAATTAAAAAATTTCTCTCTCTAACTCCTATCTGCAACGAATGAGGAGGGCTGAATAGGCTTACCTTTCAACTCTGTTAAGGTCGTGTGAGGGCTGTGGAGGTGTCAGGGAGGCTTGGTTTGGCCAGGGAAGGGCTGAATTTGGTTGAATTCAGCTCGGCCAAAATAGGGCAGCTTCGGCCGTCAAAGCTGCTTCACTATTTCATTCTATCGATGCTTCTCCAGTAGTTCTTGGGTCGAAAGGAAGTTGCTGTCAAGTAGTTGACTTCCCTCATAGTCTATAGGACCTGACCTTGCCTTTTGGGGTTGAGAGAAAGTCCTAAGTCGAAGCTTTGGTTCGAGCTTCACCGAAAAATGGAGTAGTTGAGAGAGAATGGAAATTTGAGATGTGTAGAGGATGAATGGAGAGGAGCTCTTTATATAGGGAGCTTTGTGACCCTCTACCCAACCACTTTCCATTTTGGTCGAGCGTATCTTTGCCCTAAAATGCCCTCAATGGCGCGGTTTCATATTTGTTGGTGTTATCTGTTTTCTATATTAATGAACAGTGTTGTCATCCTAAAAAAGAAGATGACACTGTTCTGAACTGGATCGAACCAGTTCGATTGTGTTCAATGGCAAAAATTGGTTGGTTCAGGCCCGATTCGACCATTTTTCTCAAAATTAAAAATTTATAAATTTATCTAAATTCATTCCCTATCTAATGGTGGCTTCAATTTCCCAATTAAAATTTTTGAATCCACCAAGAAAACTGAATTTAGAAACTAGTTCAAGTATGGTTCAAATGGGTTCAATTCGGTAAAATTAGGTCCATGTCCGGTTTGCCCTAAACTAGTCTGGTTTTCTTTTCCCAATTGTCCCAAGGTTCTTTTCCATTATTTTTATGACTCTTTGATTCACTCAGGATTTGTAAATTCCCCAATTTACCCTTTTCTTATTGGTTATGGTTTGTAAACCGGCTAAGTTTCCTCTTTTGAAATTACCGGTTCTTTTCCGAGTTTTCTTATCTTTAACGAGACGGGGTTTACACTTCCCTTTGAGTTGTAGTCCTTTTCGACTAACGTGGTGTTGGAGGTGGTGTCAGGTTCCTTGGAAGAGGTATGGGTTCTTCCTGTCATTGGGAGAGATATGGTATGTTGGCTGGTTTCAATATTTTACCAAGAAGATTCCTATAGTCCTCGACCATGTCCTTTGGCACCCTCTTTTCAAATTGAACAAGTTTTTGGACGTTTATCTTGCTTGAGGTAGGAGCCTTTTTCAAGGGTCCATATGCGGGGTTGGTTTGCACGGTGAATTTGCTAGGGACTTTTCTTCCTATAGGGTAATTTAATCCTTATTAGTGTTAGGTCATAGTCTTGATAATTCTTTTATGGGAACATAGCTCTAATATCACTCAAGTTGTCATGCTCTGACCTAGTTTAGTTAGAACCCCGTGAGCAACTCGTCGCTCCCTTAGTTTAAGAGGGGTTTCTCCTTATTTTAAATAAGAGGAGATAGGTGAAATTTTGAATCTTGTTCCCTCGAATAGCATTTATCAAGCTAAAGCAAGCTTAAAAGAACTTTACATGTACCTAACTTAGGGATCTTCTTCTCAAGCTCCATGGTTGATATCCTTTTTCCAGAAAAAGAGATAACTTTACATGTACCTAACTTAGGGACTTCTCTAGTTACATGTACCTAACTTAGGGATCTTCCCCCAGAGTCCGTAGGACCCGACCTTGCCTTTTGAGGCTAAGAAAACTGCCCAAGTCAGAGCTCTAATTTGAGCTTCACCAGAAAATTGAGTAGTTGAGAGAGAATGGAGATTTGAGGTGTGTGGAGTATGAATGGAGATGAGCTCTTTATATAGGAAGCTCGGTGACCCTCTACTCGACCACTTTCCATTTTCATCGAGCTTATCCTCGCTCGGAAACGGTCTGATCGGTGAGGTTACATCTTCGCCGGAGAAGGAAGTTTTCTGTATTTATGAATAGTGATGTCATCCTGAGGAAAAAGATGACACCATTCCGAACCGGACCGGACCGGTCTGACCAGGTTCAATGGCAAAAATTGGATAGTTCAAGATTGATTCGACTAGTTTTCTTAAAATTAAAATTTTCTAAATTAATATAAATTCATTCTTTATCAAATGATTGCTTTAATTTCCCAATTTGAATATTTTAATTCATCAAGAAAAATGAATTTAGAAACCAATTCAAGTATTGTTCAAACCGGTTCAAGTATGGTTTAAATTGGTTCAATCCGATTCTAGTATGGTTTAAACCGGTTCAATCTGGTTCAGGTCCAGTTTACCCTGAACTGGCTTGGTTTTCTCCTCCCATTTGTCCAAAAGTTTTTTTCCATGATTTTGATGACTCTTTGTGTTACTTGGGATTTGCCAATTTACCCTTTCTTTATCGAATATGGTTTGTGAACTGGTTCGGCCTTCTCTTTTGAAATGACTGGTTCTTTTCCCAATTTTCTTATATTTAAAGGGACGAGGTTTAGAACCCTCCCCTCATTTTAGGAGTTTTTTCTCCAAAATAATTTAAATATCAAATAACTGAGGCTGCCCATCCCTCATAACACTCTCGGTTTCCCATGTCTCCTCTTGTCACTCCGATCGATGATTTGCACCGGTTCTGCTTGACAGGTTAGGTTCTCTTCTAACTTAGCTGAGGGTTAGTCTAGCACATGACTCGGATTGAGCTAATATTTCGTGAGTACCGAGACGTGGAATACACCATTTATTCTTTGTAAGTCCGGAGGAAGTTCTAATTTATAGGCCACTGGGCCTATCCTTTGGACTATGGTGTAGGTATCAATGTACCTTGGTTTCAACTTCCCCCATTGCTGAAACCTAAGTATTCCCCTCCATGGGGATACCTTGAGAAACACTTGGTCTCCCACATCAAATTCTAAGTCCCTACTCTGATGGTCTGCATAGCTCTTCAACCTGTCTTAAATGACATTAAGTCGACTCCTTATAATTTTAATCTTTTATGTGGTGTCTTCTATTAGCTCGACCCTATCTAGCTTCCTTTCTCCCACCTCTTCCCAAAATAAGGGGGGTACAACATGGTCATCCATGAAGGGCCTCATAAGGAGCCATTTGAATACTGGCTTGATAACTATTATTATAGGCAAACTCCATTAGGCATAAGTATTCCTCCCAACCCTTATTCATGGTGAGTACACATGCTCATAACATGTCCCTCAAGGTTTGGATCATCTGCTAAGATTGTCCATTGGTCTGAGGATGAAATGTCGTACTCATTTATAACTTGGTCCCCAAGGCATTTTGCAAACTATGTTAGAACCTTAAGGTAAACCTAGGGTCTCTATTCGACACTATGCTTACTGGGATGCCATGGAGTCTCACAATCTCGCTTATGTATAAAATGGCTAGTTGTTCTATCGAATCGATCACCATTATTGGTAAGAAGTGGTCGGACTTGGTCAATCTATCCACAATGAACCAAATTGCCTCTTGTCCTTTCCTAGTCACAAGTAGCTCTGTGACAAACTCCATAGTGATGTGTTCCTATTTCCATTTGGGAATTGGTAGGGGTTGTTGTAGTCCTGAAGGTTTTTAGTACTCAACTTTAATCTACTGATAGGACAAGCATCTTGCTACATATTCTGCATTATCCCTCTTCACCCCTCTCCACCAATAACCATGTTTGAGGGTGCGTTACATCTTACTACTGCCCGGATGCATCACGTAGACAGAGTCATGTGCCTCTTCCAATATTAATCCCTTCAGTTCCTTGTCTTGAGGCACACACAGTCTACCCTTATAGGTTTGTACTCCATCGCCTCGAAGGTTATAGTATGGGTTCGTCCCTTCATTGACCGAGTCCAAATAGGGCTGGATTTCCTTATCCCCATTTTGCTGGACCTTTATTTAATCCATTAGGCTAGGTATTACCACTATGTCATCCAATAGGCATTTTTCTCTTTTGTCTTCTTTAAGCTCCACTTCCATTCTTCCCAACTGCTGCAACAAGGTTATGTAGCTTATCTTTATCTGCGCCACCTTGGTTTGATACTTGTGACTTAGAGCGTCTACCACCAACTTGGCCTTCCTAGGGTGGTATTCTATCACAAGGTTGTAGTCATTTACCAGCTCCCGCCATCTCCTATGGCGGAGGTTCGCCTCCCTCTAAGTTAGTATGTACTTAAGACTCTTGTGATCGGAATATATCCTACACATAACCCCATATAGGTAGTGTTGCCAAATCATGAGGGCAAACACTATTGTGGCTAACTCTAAGTCATGGGTAGGGTAGTTCCTCTCATGTACCTTTAGCTGTCGTGATGCATAGGTGATGCCCTTTCCTTGTTGCATTAATACACATCTGATTCCTTGTCTGGATGCGTCACTATAGATGGTATACTCCCCTGCACTTGGGTCAGGCAGAGAGAGGATGGGTGTCATTGTTAAATGGGTCTTCAACTCAAGGAAGGATTTCTTACAGTTTTCATCCCACTTATACTCCTCTCCTTTCCTTGTGAGACGGGTCAAAGGGGCAACTATCTTAGAAAAATCTTGTACAAACCGTCTGTAGTACCTTGCCAATCCCAAGAAACTACATATCTTAGAGGGATTCTTGGGTGCCTTCCAATTAGATATGGTCTCCAACTTGGCGGAATCCACCTTGACTCCATCTTTGGACAGTATGTGCCCCAAGAACCCTACCTCCTATAACTAGAACTCACACTTGGAGAATTTTGCATTTAATCGATTATTTTGTAGTGTCTCCAAGGTGATAGGCAGATGTTCTTCATGTTCCAGCCTAACTTGTGAGTATATAAGTATATCTTCTATAAACACTATCACGAACTTGTCCAAGTGCGGCTGGAACACTTGGTTTATCAAATCCATGAAGGCTGCAGGGGCATTTGGCCGGCCAAAAGGCATCACCCTAAACTCATGGTGTTCGTATCGAGGCCGAAAGGTGGTCTTAGGGATATTTTCCTCTCGGATCCTGAGTTGGTAGTATCTTGGCCAAAGGTCTATCTTGGAGAAGTATGTTGCTCCTTTTAATTGGTTCAACAAGTCATTTATCCATGGAAGTGGATATTTATTCTTTATGGTGACCTAGTTCAACTTCCAATAATCTATGCATAGCCTCATATTCCCATCCTTCTTCTTCACGAATAGTATTGGTGCACATCATGGAGACTGGCTAGGGTGTATGAAACCCTTTTCCAATAAATTGTCCAAATACTCCTTTAATTCCTTTAACTCCACTGGAGCCATGCGATAGAGGGCTTAGGATATGGGATGTGTTCTAGGGATTACCTCTATGGTAAATTCTAGTTGTCAGCTTGGGGATAATCTGGGCAGTTCCATAGGGAATATGTCCGGGTAGTGTTCAACCACCGGGATGCCTTCTAGTCCTTTCTCCTTCGACTTCTCATTGATGGCCATTGTGAGAAAAGCCTTACAACCCTTCTATATCATCTTTTGAGCCTTTATGTGTGATACCAAATGCACTTCTCCCATCCTCCTATCTCCTTGGAAGCACAGTCTGAGTATTTCGGTTGTGTGGAAAATTATTACCTTCTTCCCACATTCCACCTTCGCATGATGGGTACTCAACCAATCCATTCCCAATAGATGTGGACGTACTTCTATCTAGGTGGCCTGTAAAGTCGCTCCGACGCCACAAGTGGGTTTAGTGGACGGACTGGCCAACAATTGTGTGTTTGACTTTCATGATGAAGGATGTGTGTTGGGTGATGACACAGTGTGGTAATAAGAAACTGATATAAAAACCGAAGTTGAAAATGAAATGTTTTTAAAAGAAAATAAGGAGTCTGATACACTCCGATTCAAACAATTTTTTCTAAAAGTTAAAATTTGAAAACTCATTCACTGAGTCATTGTACTCACGCCCTACCTTATACCCCTTTCAGGTAACCCCGGGAAGCTTACCCAAATACCACCAGCTAGCACACCTGTAAGACAGGTATGAAAAGTTTGAAATCTTATATAGTTTTGATTTATGTTATTCCAGGAAAGGTATAGGTTTAAAGGTCACCTTACTCCTCACGGTTTATAAAGAAGGGGCAACCCTTAGTAAGTCGGGAGAGTGGCGGGTTGTTCACGGGGATCCAACCAAACCGGGTTGGGGCGTAACAAATACCACTAAGAAAGAGCCATGTGACAACTATTGGGATGCTTATGCCACCTTCATGAAAGTCCATCAAGTACCCCAACCTGCCTAATCGAGCTTCAATCCTTCTTAATTGATGAAGTGGACATATGAGTGCGAGGCAGGTGTGTTAAGGTGGGACGGACTAGAGGCCATATATGAAGTTCGTCCCATAAGGGAATATGGATAGACCTCAGCTAGTTCCTCAGAGTCATCAAACCATGAATCCCACAACCATTCCAAGGCTAACTCCTAGCCTACGACTCCAAGGGATTAGGGAATAGATAATTCTTGTAAATAAGCCAAATACGACAAGAAATCATCTCTTGGAATGAATAAAAAATCAGTTTTTCCTTGATTAAAATTCTACTTCCTTGATAATGACAAGAACCACTAATAGGAATGAAGGTATGTCAATAAGGATCGGAGTGACGGGTAGAGAAAATATTACCTAAGGAAGGAAAATTACGGGTCACCTCTAGTTAAACCAAACCTCTAAATAGCCAAGTAAGTTCTCCCCAACCCGAAAAATGTGGAACACAAAACAACAAGACTTGGAATGAAATTCTAGAAGAGTCTACCAAGGAAGATATACCCTAACTAAGGAAAGGTAAAGAAGAGCGTGAGACCAGTGCAAGGGAAGTAAGCATCAAAGGGTGCAGGGATGGTGAAAGTCTAAGTACTATAAGGAGTTAAGGAAAGACCCTATATATAAGAGTAAGGAAACCAAGAAGGATTGGACTATTCCAAGGGAAACTAGTGGAATGGAAGCTGATGAGGAAGAAAGTAAGAAAGATATAGGAATGCAGTAGACACTAAGTCACTTTGGGATAAGACAAGGAGAAAGGAAAGAGGAAAGAAGTATGGTAGGAAGAAAACCTAGAGGAATAATACAAGTACATGGAAAGATGTTGGTGATAGGTAGGACACAAATTATTAGGAACTCAACAACAGTAAGGAGACTTCATGAAGGAAGGAAAAGGAATAAAAAGGAATTGGAGGATAAGGAAGAATCCAAAGTTAATAACCATACTAATGTTAGAAAGGTGTAAGAAAAGAATAGAGGAAAAACTTTCAAGAAACGTAAGGGAGGTTGACTGTGAAACTCCCAGGACGAAAGTCCCTGGAAAGAAGGATAAGGATAGGAAGTGGAACCATGGGAGGAGAAAGTTCCAAGCTAAGGTAACCGATAGATGAACCATCATAAATTAGAACTAAAATAAGAATCTCATTAAAAGACATAGATGGTTAAGGACGTAATTGGATGGCCAGGCGTGACCTTCTCTCAAAGAGTAGAGGAGCTAAATAAGGATTTTAGATGGACTTAGTTGAAGGAAATAAATAATAACAATAGAATAATTAGTAAGAATAAACGATGCCCTAAGATAGACCGAGAAGTTGTGAGGACTACACCTTAAAAAGGGAAATGAGATGGACATTAAGGACTAGAAGACTCAAGAGATGATGACCTCAAGATCACTTGACAAGGAGAATAATAGGATCGAGGCAGTTAACGAACTGACCCTCGGGAGGATCATAAATTTAACTCCAACAAAGAAGGGAGAGATGGAAAGGCCAAACATTTGGTAAATAAGGATGAAGGAAATCCTTAAAGAGATCAATGGCCAAGACCGGATTAACTACCAAACTCAAGCCATGAGAAGATAAAATAAGCTTCTCGAAGGATGGCCATGAGATATTAAATTAAGGAAGATGTGAATCCCACTTAAAAGAAATAGATGGATACAGGAAATAAAGGAGAATGAAGACAAGGTATAAAAAAAGTACATGTAAGTTCTCAAGAGTAATGTAAGCAGGAGAGGATGGCATCAGAGAACACTATTTAAGGTTAGATGTTCTAAATGGAAAAATTGGAAGAGAACCTAGAGAGAAAAGAGTATAAACTACCAAGGAAGGAAATCTTGGAATGACATAAGTGTCCTAATTAAGAGGTCATGAGACCAACAGAAGTGGAGACGAGATAAACTCATCCAAGATATTCTGGTTGATATGGGAAGATCAAGTACAAAGGAAAGGTATTTAGAAGGACCCAAAGAGTAAATTAAGTCTAAGTAATGTGTAAGTAGGAAAACACATCAAAGGATGATGTGCAAGTAAGAAGGGAATGGACTGCCATATAAGAGGAAATAGAGGAATGCATACCTAAGAACCATGGAAAAGTAAACCCTCTAGTTAAGAAGTAATTAAGGTAAATGATCACGAACATCAGGATTGATGGTGGTCAACACTCAATTGATGGAGATTGAAGGGAGGATGACTAGACATAGTGTGGAATACACGTAATAAGATCCAGAATCAAAAGTGTCACAAGTAAAGAGTAAATGATGAAACTGAAAATTTCAATTAGAGAATGATTCAAATGGGCAATTACCCTAATATAGAAAAGGAGTATGAAGAAAGGAATGAAAGAAACCTTTAAGAAATGATAAGAAGGTTGAGCATATAGCTCCTAAGGTGAAAGTCTTTACTATGAGGGACATAGTAGAGAATAAAGTCATAATAAGTGAATCTTTCCCAAACAAGTAATTGACAATCAAACCAAAGAAGATTAACTTGAATAAAGAATTGTGAAGTGATCACAAATGAGTAAGAGTGGATTAAGAGAAAGTAATGTCCCTGAGAAAATGACGCCATTGAAAATGAGGAAGGACATAAGAAGGGTCAAAACTAGATAAAAGAAGTTAACTCTGAAACCTAGGAAAGCAAGTAGGTAGCACTCGAGAGAACACCAAGCTAAGGGTTTCAACAATAAAGGAAGTGACAACACACGAGAATGATTGGGCATTTTGAAACTCCCAACCCTAAAATCTTGAGTAAAGAACCTCAAGGGGAAGAATCATCTAAGCAAAGAAAGATGTGAATTTAAGGATATACCCTTGAACTCTAAAGTAAGATATGCTTAGTTAAGATAAGCTCCATGGAAAGAGTAAGTAATGGAAAGAAAAAGAAATTTCTTAAAGTACACGTTATAAAGGGGTTAAGTTAAAATAACCGAAATGTTTGTATGTCAACAAACTTCAAAATGATATACAAGGAAATTATTTCCTGTGCAAAGGGAGTGGAATTTGTTTTGGGGACAAAACTCTTAAAAGGAGGGAAGAGTTGTAAACTCAATCGCTTAAAGATAAGGAAACCTAAGGACAGAACCGGTCAACCCGAGTGAGAAAAATCGAACCGGTTCATGAACTCCAACTATTATAGAATGGGTAAAGTGGGAAATTTACAAATCCTGAGTGACCCATAGAGTCTTAAAAACCATGGAAAGGGACTGTGAGACAATTTGGAAGAGAAAACTAGACTGGTTTAGGTGAACTAGATATGAACTAGATTGAATCAATTTGGATTGGTTTGAACTAGTTTGAACCATCATTGAACCGTCTAATAAATTCATTGTTCTAGGCAGCTTAAAATATTTAAATTGGGGAATTGAAGCCACCATTGGATAGAAAATGAATTTAGATTAATTTAGAAAATTTTAATTTTGAAAAACTCGGTCGAATCAGGCCTAAGGGAAAAAGTGTCACTTTTGAAAATTTTGAACTCTCAAGCTGAGCTAGAGGAAGCACAATCTCATCCCTCTCCTACTAACGTTCATCCTCCAATTGGCATCCCCAAATACCTCAAAACCCTCCGTCAACTAGGATGTAAGCCTTTCCTAGTAGAGAAGGATACTGGCCTACTATGGACTAGCTGGCTAGTATTAAGAAACTCCTGGGGATAGTTAGGATTTTACTAGAGGATATGTTAATTTTGACAAAGTTTTTCCTAGAAGCCAGTGCGAAGAGCTGGTGGGATAACGTTAGAAGCTTGCATGCTACCACCCTCACATGGGAGCAATTCGAGGAAAGGTATACGGAGGAATACCTAGCCCCACATCTGATCAATGGGAAAAAACAAGACTTCCACCAACTCCGACAAGGGCTTAACTCTATCTCAGAATATGAAACCAAATTTAACAGGTTAAGACCCTTTGCCCCCAACCTAGCTGGACCTGCAAATGTTTGCCAACAATTCATGGATGGTCATAATATGGACATACGAGATCAAATGGGTGTACTAGGACGCCCCCACATATTTGGCTATTGTCATTAGCATGGCCCATGAGTGTGAGCGTCAGGTACAGACAAGACACCACCGGATAGAGCAAACCAGCAGCAAGGAGGAAGGAGGCCAGAACAGTTAGGGAGGACACAAGGAGCCTGGTGGGCAGAAATGGGGAACAAGAATGGGGTTCCTTAGGACAATGGAAGGTTATCAAACCCAAAGGGAGGCAAGTATAGCTCCACAAAGGAGAAGCACCTATTGCCCCAAGTGTTAGAAAAGCCATGAAGGACCATGTCGAGTATCCTATGAATGTAGATAGCTTGGCCACTTTGTGAAGAGCTAACTAGCCCTTGGGGACAATATACAATGAAGTACCCTACAACCACTTCAAGGAAACCCAAGGGCACTGGACAGAGGGCAAGACATAGCCACTACATCGAGGGTACCAACTGAAGTATACAACCTCACCCAGGATCCTGGTACCATAGCTAGTATTTACCAAAATTCCACTGGATAAATATAGCCAAAACACTATAATTCGTTATAAAAAAATGAAAGTTCTATTTCCTACAAAAAAATAAACTTGTTATGACATATAAGAGAAAATCCAAAGAATGTACTCACCAAATTTCCAAAGAAAGAGAAATAGGAAGGATGGCATTCAAGGATGTCATGAAACAGATTTAAGGTTAGATGCTCTCAAGGGTGAAAAAGAGAAAGAATCCTACCAAGGAAGGAAACCCTTAAAAGGGCATACGTATCTAAACTAAGAGGTAATGGAACCAAGTGACGATGGATGAAGAGATGAACTTAATGAACTTACAAATGAAGTTCATGCTGGAGTTAAGGAACTGAGGGAAGCATACTAGGAGGACCCAAGGAGTAAATTAAACCCAAGGAATAGGTAAGTAGAATGATAACATTAAAAGATGTCGTATGAGTATGTAGCTTCTAAAGTGGAAGTTTCTACTGTGAAGGACATAGTGGAGAATAGAAAACATAAAAGTGAAAACCTCCCAAATAGGAAATCTATGCATAGACCAAGGAGGAGTCAACTCATAATAAGGAGTTGGTAAGTGGTCAAAAGCAAGCAACAAAGGATGAAGGGTAGGAAAATCCTTGAGGAAAAGATACCACTAGAAATGAGGAAGGACATAAGAAGGATCAAAATTGGACAAACGAATGATAACACTGAAACCTATGAAAGCAAGTGTGTAGTGCTCGAAAGGACACCAAGCTAAGGGTTTCAACAATAAAGAGAATGACTAGACACAAGAATGATTGGGTGTCTTGAAACTCCCAATCTAGAAATCTTGAGTAAGAACCTCAAGGGGAAGAATCTTGCCCTAAGCAAAGGAAGATGTAAACCTAAGGATATACCCTTAAACTCTCAAGTAAGAAATGCTTAGCTAGGACACACTCCATGGAATGAGTAAGCAATGGAAAGGAAAAGAAATTCATTAAAGTGTGTGTCATAAAGGGGGTAAGTGAAAATAGTTGAAGTGTTAGCATGTCAAACAAATTCCAAGTTGATGTCAAGGAAAGTTATTTCCAAAGCAAAGGATGCTGAATATGTTTTGGGGTAAAAAATCCTAAAAGGAGGGGAGAGTTGTAAACCCCCTTCCTTAAAGATAAGGAAACCAGGGAAAGAACCAGTCAACCCAGGTGAGAAAATCGAACTGGTTCACGAACCCCAACCGTTAGAGAAAGGGAAAATTGAGAAATTTACAAATCCTGAGTGACCTAAAAAGTCATAAAAGTCATGAAAAAGGACTTTGGGGTGAGATGGAAGAGAAAACCAAACCGGTTCAGATGAAACGAACCTAAAGCAGTATGAACCATCATTGAACTAGTTTGAACCATCATTGAACCGATTTATAAATTTATTTTTCTAGGTAGCTTAAAATATTCAAATTGGAAAATTTAAGCCACCATTGGATGAAGAATGAATTTAGAAAATTTTAATTTTGAAAAACTTGGTCAAATTGGGCCTGAAGCGACCAGTTTAAGCATTGAACCCGGTTCGGTCCATTTCAGAATAGTGTCACTTTCTTCCTTTAGATGATAGCACTGTTCACTCGCCGAAAAAATGAACAATGCCGACCAAGATTAAAACTCTCCATTCAAGACATTTCAGGCCATGAATGAGGCCATAAAGGTGTCAAACGGACGGCTAGAGAGTCCCTAAGCTCCCTATATAATTAGCTCCTCTCCATTCATTCTCCTCACACCAGAAAACTCCACTCTCTCAACTACTCAATTTATCGGTGAAACTTGAACCATAGCTCCAACGTTGAGGTTTTTCTGAGCCTTAGAAGTTGAGGTCAGGTTCTCTAGATTCGAGGAGAAGTTAGCTACCTGATGGTAAGGTCAAGTTCCTTAGATTCAGGGAGAAGTCAGCTACTCGATAATAGTCTCCATTAGATCCGAGGACTATTAGAGAAGCACTGGTGTAATCAAACAGTGAAGGAGCTCCGACAGACCGAAGCTGCCATGTTTCGGTCGAGCTGAAATCATAAGAATTTAGCCCTCCTCCAGCCAAACCAAACTCTCCCAACATCCCCATAGCCCTTATACGACCTTAACTGAGCTGAAAGTTAATCCAATTTGGCCCTCCTCAGTTGTTGTAGGTTAGAGTTAGAGAGAGAAACGATATAATTTTACCGACGAAATTATCCCTCATTTCGAGGCCAATTGTAGGAATTCTTGATCCTAGAAGATATCTTAGGAAGAGAGCTATCTCTTTAGCATTTGTGTTGAACTCTTAAGATGCGCACTCACCCACTCATCTCAAATTCTACATGTTACCTGAAAAATATTTTTGGAAGGTGTAAGCTCCTTACTTAGTGAGTAGGTTTGTCAACGCCGAGCCACTTAATGGTCCGACCCCGATTCTCTACCCAAAATAATTATACATGGAGGTAACTTTTATTTAAGAATATATATGTATGTGTGTGTGTAACTTGTAATGCCCCAATCCAAATTATCGGTTTGGTTCACTTAAAACCCACTACATCACCTCGATACTATAAAGGTTAGTATCACCCTTGTAGAAATAAGTAGATAAAATGATCAAAATATTAAAAAATTTCATCAATTTTAAAAATTATTTTCAAAATAATATAATATTAAATATATATATATATATATATAAACTCCAAGGTAAATAACAATACTCATAATCTATTTAGCTTTCATGATAAATTCTTGAGAACTAGTCATCCCTGAATTATACATGTTACCTGAAAAATATTTGGGAGGAGTGAGCTCCCTATTCAGTGAGTAGGCTTGTCATTGTGGAGCCACTTCTCATCTTATAAATTATATTCACATAATCATAATTTCTCCATTTTCAATTCATATATATATTCAAAATTCCCATGTGATTTTCCTTTCCTTATCATTAGATTTTCTTCCTGAATCATAAGCACGATCACAATCTTATTTTATTACATATTATCGATTCACACACAAATACATATATATATATATATATATATTCTCCATATCACCATTTAGTTTTCCTTTCATTTCTTTTTCATGATTTTCAACTCATTAAGCATGACTTTCTTTTTTTACTTGGGAAAACTTGTAAAGAAACAAAGATGATCTAATCATACTCGTCGTCGAAAAATGCACTCACCTTATATTTGGGACTTATACGTCTCAGTTTTTTTTTCTTTTTTATCTTGGGAAGTACGACTCTACGAATTGTGTGATCTTATTCATCTACACAAGGCATATTATAATAACATGATTAGCGGGGTACACCCAGTACATTTGCATTACTTAGACATTCTAAATTTGCTATTATCCTTAGGCAACTTAGTCCCACTCATATCGGATAGTGGAACTTGGCCATACGACCATTTACATATTTTTATAATTCCTACAATTTACCCTCTTTTTCTCCATTTACTCTATTGCCCCAAACTTTTACACTTTTAAAAATTAAACCTCAATGTTTTCCAAAATTACCCTTCGCCCCTTAACATTCTTAATTTTTTACATTCTCCTATGTATGGTTCTAACTTTCAAAACATATCCATTTAGACACAATTCTATCACTTAGTCCCACTTGGTTTATCAATTCTTGAATATTTCATTTTGGCCCCAAACTTTCTTTTAATTACCATTCTACCCTTAAATAATATCTTATTTGCAATTTAGTCCCTACTCCTCTTAAACTTATTATTTTTACCCACTACTTATCCAATATGCCCATTAAACCCACCTCATAGTATTTTTAGGTAAAATTACTATTGTCCCCCTCATTTTATAAAGAATGACCATTTTGTTGTTACACTCCATAACACTATTTTCAACATCTACATTTACTACATAATCACTTCTTATCATTTGATAGTTCCCTTGGGGACCATTTCATATATTTTCCCTTATTTGCAAACTATTCCACGAACTTTCTAAAGCTTACACTTTAGTCCATGAACTATAAAAATATTTCCAATTAGTTTAAAATTTCATAACTCCACCCAAAATAGGTTCATTTAACTCCTAATAGCTCGTGGGAGATGTTGGGAGTCTAACTCTGACTGCATTTGGTCGAATTTGCCCATTTCTAAAAATGGTTGAAACTATGAAAATAGAGGTCAGGTGAGAAATATTCACTGGAGCGGACACCACTGGTGACTGGAGGGTAGGTGTTCTGAAGCATATAGAGTGGCAACTCATTCTGTGGGGGTGATCGACTGAGTGATCTCTAGAGATGGATGGATTTGGCACTGAACAAGCGAAATTTATGCATTCCAAAACAGACTTGTTAGAGGAAATCAGCTCGTTATGGTCGAAACTTTCCTTGCTAGAGGTTGGCCAAGGCTAGTGGGAGAAAGATGAGAGGCATGGGGTTCTTTTTGCACTAGTGCCAATCTGAGCTAGCCAATTTTGGTGCCGAAAGGGCATGGACAACATGTTGTTTCATTTTCTCATGGCAGAGTCGACCAAAATAACCCTCGTGTTGCATGTTTTGACCACTAGTTGGTTAGTTTGTGACCACTAACTTCAAGAGGACCCTCTTATGGTAGTTTGACACCAAAAAATGCCAGAATTTACTAGTAAGATGGATGATAATGGCTCCTTGAAAGCATCGAGTGTCGGGAGAGTTTCTACATTTAGGTTTTCAGACATTAGTGATCAAATTTGATATGATGGCGAGGATAAAATACAATTGAATTCACATGTAGGCCAATTAGTAAGTTGTCAATGCATTCTTACATATGATTTCATGTAATTGGGTGAAAATCAAGGCAATTTGAGGGATCTTTTGAAGTTGTCATTTCTAGAAACCGTACGGGAATTGTTGAAGGGGTACAAGTTGGGTCGGGTATGGTGGAGTTTGTATAGAAGTATAAATCGGGTTCAATCAGACTTGACTTAGTGACCCTCTTTCTCACCCTTTCCAAAATTACACTTTTGTCCCTTTCAAGTCTTCTCGGTAATATAAATTCTATTCCTTTTTGCTCCCAATTCACCCAAACCAGCTTCTCAAAAATCTTGGCTTCTTATTCAAGAAAGTGACTTCTGATTTTGCTCCCAACTCCCTTTAGTATATCATCATGCACTCTTGACATCTCTCATTTACATTTTATAAC
Organism: Trapa incisa; assembly: GCA_030064435.1. Classification (NCBI taxonomy): domain Eukaryota; kingdom Viridiplantae; phylum Streptophyta; class Magnoliopsida; order Myrtales; family Lythraceae; genus Trapa; species Trapa incisa. The sequence goes on along the minus strand of CM057777.1, from coordinate 8,838,027 downwards.
TCCTTTTTGATCAAATTCATTGTTCATACTAACCCCATCACACACCATAGTAGGGTAGCTTTTTCCTCTACTTGTCTCGGGAATATCACATCATTTTCTTCATGTCCCCTCCTAGGATCCTTCTTAGGGAATCTCTAAGAATTTGTCATAGTCTGCCACATTGTTGCCAACAATTACATGCTCATCCTTTCACCTATCTTTATAGACTTGAAGTCCTCACATATTTCCTTGGTTAACATACCACACTTTGGATCTTAGCATGAATATGTGAATTCATTTTTAAATACCTTCTTGTACTAGATCCTCATGTGTTCCTACACTTTCTGATGATATCCATCACGTGATACACCTCTCCCACTTACTTAGGGTTGAGACACCTTTGTCTGGTACTTTTCTATCAAAAATACTTATGGATTTGAGGGGGTACAAGCCCACTCAGTCATACTAGTGGAAGGATTTGTAATCTTCTAACACATCCATTTACTTAATACTTAACCCCTTGTAGTATTTTGGCAATGACCACTTGGTCTTTCTAATGACATTACTAGTTCATTCATTTAATTCCTTTTGCCAGTTCTAATCACTATTTATGCTTCTTATAGAACTCTTTCGAGTCCAATACTCCAATCTCCTTCTAGTTTGCAATCTTAACCTATTTTCCTATATTTACATGTGCCCTTCATAATGACCTTGTTTTAACTATACGATTCTCATCACTAAGGTACTTTCATTTCTTCTTCCTCCATGATTCTTAAGCTCAACTTTTTGATGCAGTATGTTGGTGATTCATGGAGTTATTTCATTGGTGTGAGTATCCATCAATTTTCAATACCGAAAAGATGACCACTTTTTCTGATATTAGTTTATGGATGGTACTTTTACCATCACCCGTCACTTATTAATCATCTTCATCGCATAGGTATATTTCTCTTCTAAGGGCTACTTCTAGCATGTCTCTCCCAATCACACTCCATACATCATTCTGTAGGTTTTTTTTTCATTCCTAATTTGGTGGTTCTAACAACCTAAATATTGGTGTGCTATATGGGTTCTGCTCACATCTTTCCTCTTAGGCATATGACCCTTCTTATCTTTTCATTGGCAAAGAAATTTCAATCTCCTCCTCATCCACAAAAATCTCATATTTTTAGTATTCGTTTTCCTCAATATCCCTCAACCCTATGTTCTGAGCCTTACTAGGGTTTTGATCGGTGCCTTGTTCCTCTTGATACATCACTCAGTTTTTGGATCCCCCCATTTTAAATCCATACTACGGTCCATCCTAGCAATCATAGCCATTCTTGTGACCTTGAAGTTCTCCAAACTCTTTAACACATTACACATTATGCCTCTAGGCATATACTTCATCTCCTCGACTGGACCGTTGTTGACAACATGGACATCATGCAATTTCTGATGACACCTGAATCTGATTTCCATACCTTTGACATCCTAAGTCTAAATTCCTCGAATTTCCTTACTCCATTTACTCATACGTGTCATACATTCGTTACAACTCTAAGCAGATATTCAATAGGCCTCCATTTCATCTTTTTATTATTATTCCTTTTCCACTCTTCCTTCACTAGGTGTTAAACTTTTCATTTTTAACTCAATTGGGTCTCACTTATTTCTACGTCAATTATGTTTAATCTTTTTCATGGCCTTGCCCCTTTTTAACACTTCCTTACACAGTGTCCTTATACCCATTTGAGTTCTCACCTCCTTTGGAACAAACCCTTTTGAAGCCCTTATATCAATATTCATAATATGTACTCCTACATTACAAATGGGTTTAACAAGAAAATTTCAAGTTCATTTCTGACCTATCCCCTTATCAGGGTGTCAAATTCCAATTTGCTTGGTCGAACCCCAATCCACTCATTCACTAAGTGGCACAATTCCTTCTATCATCATCCATTTTTTTATACTCCTTTATGTAAATTCTAATGTTTCATAAGCCACTTACTATAGTTAAGCTATTTAAATATGAAATATCAGATTCCAACACTGGTGCCTAGTGACTCACATTCTTTCTCTCCCCTCTTCATCTATCTCCTCTTGGCAATAGAACTCCATATACTATTTATGACATACTGATGTGTTTCCTTACCTTCGCATGCCCCTTGTCTAGGCATATTTCACATCCATTTTCCTTGTCCATTCCTTGACATTTTAACGCCTCTCTTTTACTCTATATATTTCCTAGATTCACCCTAGTTACTTTTCTCATGTATATATTATTCTTGGCTATGGTATTCTTTTCCCTAACCTTTCACTTGAGTGACTTTAACACATCACCTATGGTTTCTCTTCTTTAAGAATAGCCTCAAGAAATACTAGGGTACTTATTATACTTTGTCTGGCTCACTACAACAATTACTTGCCTCAAATCTTAATACCCTTTTAGTATTTCGAGTTACTTTAATTGTTGCATCAAGCTTTCGTTATGCCACTATGATATTTTTCCTCAATTTGGTCTTTGTATGAGGGTCATCTATTTGGTAGTTTTGATGTCTTATGCTAATGTTATCCTTCTTGGAAGTGGGCCAACCTTTATTAGGATACACCCAAAGATCCATTGGTACACATGTTGACCCTTGTATGATTATTCCACTATTTGAACCCTGAATCCTCTAAGGTTATCCTATTTAGGCCATAGCTACCCAAGATTTAATAATTTGGAGTGGTTATAACAATCATGTCTTTTGTACTCTTGTGATAGCTTAACGCTTCTCAAGTTATCTTTATTCTGGGGGCAACTAGCATAACTCACTATTCTATTTCCCAAATGGTTTCCTATTTAACTCCAACCTTATGACCTCTATCATTTTAGACATTACTTATAATCTCTTCTTACCACTTCTCAATGGTATATGGTAAGTTTCTATTCCCAACTTAGTGAAAATTATTTAACATGGTAGCTAGGATGCTCCCCTTTTCATTATATATAATCAAACCATTTCCGAGTTATTGGAGACTATAACTTTTGTGTTTTACCATTTTACTCATTTATACTTCATCCATCATTTTTCAATCATCTTATACCAAATTAGTATATGTTTTGCCTCAAATTACATGATTATCCCATCATAACTTTCACTATTGTTCCCTTACATATGATTATCCATACTTCGATTAACGAGGGTAATTTCCACCTTAATTTAGGTCTGCGTTGTACATCTGACTTTCCTCATTGTATATTGATTTTTTCTTAGTCGGTTTATACAATTTCTCTACTAGTTTGTTTTACATGTCCGGGGTTGCTTAAGTAGACATTTCCAAAAATTTCTTGTTCAATTACATATTAATTGAGCTCAACAAATTTTATTTTACGATTTATATAGGTTATTTTAAAAATCAGGAAATTTTTATACTACTTGTTAGTTTGATCTTAACTCGAAATAATTTTCAACCGGACCTTTTTTAATACTTGATTATTTATCAAGTTATGTTATTTAAGTGTAATTCATAACAATTATCAATTATCTAAAATTATGGTTTAAATTGATTTTTTTTATTTTAATTTCTAATATCTATATAGAATTTTATTAATATTTTAACATTAATTTATAGTCAAATTAAGTTTATATCTTGTATTTCAAAAGTTTTATTGTTAGAAAATATCATATTCTTATTTACTTTATTGGATTAATGCTAATATCACAAATTTTATTAGTAAGTGTATTTCCAGCATCTCATTTATTGCTAGGTCAAAGTTTAGTGGCTACCCTTGAGATTAGGAGAGTAATGGTAAATATAATTTTAAAGTTGATGATAACAATAATAAGAATTAATACCATAAGGGAAACAAATAGTAGTAAAAATATTTAAGAATCAATCTATGAATAATAGTACATATACACTATCAATATAGTGTAATATAAATCAATTTGACGAGTTGGTGGGGGAATTAGTGGGAGCTCAATCAAACAAGAAGATGGATGATTAAGAATGAATGATTTATATAGAATAAGTCGTGAAAATGACCTTATATTATAAAAGTTAAGTGTGATAAATATTATGAACTAATACACCTAATGCAAAAGTTAAGAGTCATATCACCTAATCACAAAGGTGTCTAGCTATTGGGAACGCAAAAAGACCTTTTCCACATGGACTAATGATAGTTTAAGACATCAAGTGGAGTATCATAATGCAACCTAATGCAAAAGAAATGACCTCTAATGTGAGAGATACAATCTTACATTGAAGAAATTCCATAATTATCATCGGAAAAACTCAATCTCAAAATAAGTTTAGTACATAATCAATTTTTTTATGCTACAAATAATTATAATACTTGAGTATTTGTTTTATTTTTATACTGGTTTAAACTAATTCATTTATTATTTCTAATATAATAAAATCCTAAAAAAAATTGTTTTGAGGATGTTTAAATGATAAAATATTTAATTTTTGGGCAAAAAACTCAAATAACTTGCACAATAAATTATTAAATCACCACACCTAAAAAATCTTATATTTTAGGATTGAAAACATTATTTTTTATAAAATATATATTGCTAATAAGTAAAATTTAAAGATATAAGATTAAAAATATCACTTTTTAAACATATAAAACCAATAGAATATTTATTCTAATTATATTGGAACTCATTTAAAAAAATATGAATCCAACTATTTTAATTAATTTACTTTAATGGGAGGATATCTTTATTACTAAAACCCGAGTGGGGATAGATTCAATAAAGGAGGCGGTCAAAATGAGTGTGCCGATTGACTAATTCCACTTCAGCAGTGTCTCCATTAAGTGGTTTTTGGTGGATCCTCCTATGGCTGGACCTATCCCTTCCTTCGTGGTCCACCAATTTCTTCCACTATACCAATTGGGAAAGAACAAAAGTCCACCAATAATGAAGAACTTTGATGTTTAAAAGGCATTCCTAATGGACCTTCTAGAAAATATAATACTTAATTTAATTATATTTTCCGTCAACAAAGTTATTGATTAAGAGTTAAAATTCAAGGGACCAAATTTTTAGTGTCAACAAATTGAGAACGAGACTGTCAGTTTACTTACAAGAAAAATATGACGAGTTAAAACAAAATTATAATAGCGATACCGAGCTTTTGATTATAATAAGACTTTCCAACAAAAGTTTTGGAAATATCATTTTTTATACTAAAATTTGATAAAATGAACATTTTTTGATAGTAAACCTTTGATAAAATGAGCACTTTTAATACAAAAGGTTTATAAAATGTAAACAATTGATATAAATTTTAATTGTATTTACTGTTGGCCAAGGTGTTTAAGAGTATCAAGTGGGCCGTATATACCTATGATATAAAATATATTAAAAATATATTATTTTTAAAAAGTTAATTTATACTTATCCATAAAAAAAGACTTAAATTACCGTGAGCATAAAATATTGTATTTTGAAAGAAAAATGAGAAATTATAAATATAAATAAAAAAGGACACGAATTCGGGCCACTAGAACAGACCCAACTCTTCGGTTTTGCCGACTCGTCCTGTACCTCTCCACACATGCATTGATCAAAACTCCATGGACGTACCTTATAGAAATCACTCAAATTAATTAATTCTTTTGCCAAATTGCATGCAATAAAATTAATTTTTTAGTGGACAACTCCAATACTATACTCAATAAAAATTTATTTGATTTATATACTACTCATTAGATTGAATTTATCTTTAAAAGTTAGAAAAATTGTTCTGAAATATACTACCGAACGTACTCAAACTTTGAACTTTAAATTTTTAGTCATCTAATTATCAAATGAAGTAATTATTCTCTCAAAATATTATTAATGGACTACTATTGAGCTATATGTTTGGATCGAGACTTGAAAATGTCCATAAAGCATAACACGTGTGTCATTTTCCCAACAGTATTTTTAAGATTAAAATTTTGTATAGCGTTGCTGGCCTTCTATGGCCAAATTACAACATAGCCCTTCCTCTCACGCCCCTCATCCGATTTTCCAAATTATTATCTAATAACAACTCACCAAATCCCCTCGATACTACACTAACGAGTAATTTCACCATTATAAGTTTGACAAGACTAAATGCTCCAAACATAATACATATGCATTTTTCTAAAAGATTAAAATTTTCATAATTGTAATATGTAATCTTTACAAAATATTTAAAATCTTGAGAAAAGGATAGAATATTAAATGGAAAGTATTTGTGACTTTGCTTCAAGCATGTCTACCTCAATCTCATTGTTATTCAGAGGCAGAATTCAATTGGAGTCTACTTCAATTATTTTTTTCTTCTCTTTTTCTCAAAATGTATTGAGTGTGAGAAGTGAGCAATACTTAGTGAGTGTGAATCGTGCTTTGTTTATGTCCTAGATATCTCTCCACTCAAAATGGATAATACAAAGTTTACTTTCCATTTTCAAAACAAACTTAAAAGAGATCAATGATCCCCTTGTGGGGTATTTTTAAAACTATAATTCATATTTATTTAAAAGAAAATACATTTTATATCAAGTTTGGTACCATTTAGATTCCTTATAAAATTTCAATTCAAATCACGCATACACAAGCCAAACAACACATGCTAAGATATAAATCAGGGCCTAACCATACACCTAAATGTCTCACACAAGATGCATTGGGACTATGAGGGTATATGTGTTGTGCATATGCACTCACTCGATATAAAAAATGTCTGTTCCCTCATGGATGTTGACATGGTACCATCGAACATCTGTATACAATGGCATTCACATTCCTCCGCACCATAAGTATACTTGGGTACTATGACATTCCCCTTCTACCATGCTATTAGTATATCAAATGTTAAAACTACCTTTAACTAGGTGTCTTATGGATAACTTATCATTCAGAAATATTATATATCAAACACACAATAAATAACTTCATCATATAATTTTCATTTGTTGAGGCTCGACTTGCTAGCTGGTTGATATTGCTACTCATATTTCTTATGCTAATTCACATCCAACCTTAAATATCACATTATATTAACATAGAAAAATTTATTTTTCAAAGAACACACGAGATGAGTACCCATATTTCTCACATGGGCCACAACCCCATTTCTTTATTAAATTTAGGCATTCATCCCTTTCTTATATGTTGGTCTTTAACCCCTTTTTTAAAACATTAGGGCTTAGCTACTTTCATAAGCAATGACCATATGCCCATTTCATAAATATTGGCCTAAGCCACTTTATAAACATTAACCTTAACGCTTTTCATAAAAAAATGTGTCCTATGTCCATTTCATAAATATTTCAAAGGGTATGATTCTTACCCTTTTTTAAACGGTCGGGTTTACACCCATCTTTTTTAAGCTATTGGGTCTTGACCCACTTTTCAAAACTCTTGTGGGGCATATTCATCTTTTAAAATACTGGGTAGGCAAAATGAAGCTACAAATAAAGTGACTCATTATATGGTGGTGACAGGCCAAGTAGCCATTGGATATGGAAAAATTTTGGCATCGAATGACCGCAATCAAAAGTTATAGAACATACATGTCACCTAAAATTGGCTCGTGGCAGCCAAAAGTCACTTTGCCCATGGTCGACCAATGGTTGTGGGGAGGGGTAGAGGAGATGCAAAAGGTTATTTTGGAATTGGTGCCGTCCAGAGTGATGACGAGGTACAAAACTTATGTACGTGAAACATAGTCAGGAAAATAACTATTGTGTGATAGTTTCCAGCCACTTTTGAATCGAGACCTAACTATACAACCCAAGGGGTGTCTCCTAGTAAAATTTTGAGATCATTATCACCTCATTTGGTTGTCGGATGAGGGAGAATTATGAGATTAATCACTCCAAGGTCCACGGTGTGTCCCCTAATGAGTGTTTTGAACTTTGGGGGAGAAGTTTGATTTGATGGGGGAGGAGATATCCTAATTAATTCTATAGTAAGACTGATATGACATTTGACAACTCAATTATAGGATTTGTTGTGTACAATTTATCAAAAAGTTAGGTTAATATAACATGTTTCCATCTAGTGGTGTGCGGTCGAAACTAAGCAATGGAATGGGTGGAGGGTTATGAACGATTCAAATAGAGGATGTGGAAGTTAGGTTAGGTTCGATGACCTGACTTGGTGACCCCTTTTTTTACTTTGTTATTTTTATTTATAATGTTTTCCAAAATTTACCTTTTTACACATTTGGGTCCACTTTTTAATTTATATCATGTCCCTCTACAATCCTGATTAGTCTAACCTAGCATTCAAAAACTTCTAGTTTAATGTTCGAGAAATGATTTCCCATGCAACTCGATCACAATTCTCGGTTAAGGTTTTTATTTTCTATTCAACTATGTTTCCTTGTCCAATTGTGTTAAAATTTTATTTTTAAAAATTCTAGTGTTACAACTACTTCTCCTTTTTAAAGAGTTTTGTCATCAAAATTTTTGTTTACAAGGTGATGTTATTTCCCCAAATAATGAAATGGGGTCTTTTACCTTTTTCTCTGTTTTGCTAGGTTGATATAATTTATGTGCACTCTTAGCATCACCCATTCAACTTTTTCTGTTTTTCTTTATTCCAATTTCCTAATTCATACTAACCTCCATCTTATACCTTACACTTGAGATAGTTCTTTTACATGCTTGTTTTGAGAGTAAGTTATCGTTCTCTATTTGTCTCTTTTTAGAGTCATTCTTAGGAATCTCCTGACATTATATTAGCGTGTCTAATTGTCACTACCAATTAACAATTTATTCTCTCATTTTACTTTATATATGTCTAGTTTTTAAAAAATATCATTGGTTAACCCATTTTATTTAGAGTTCGTGCAAACCCTATGAGATTTTCCATAAGTACATTTCTATGCATGACCCTTGTGGGTTTCTCCCCTTATATTATATCCATCACTACATATGTCACTTCAATTTACTTAGGATTGATACACCTCCCTTATCCAAAAAGTTTCCCTTAGATAGTGTTCATGTTCCTAAGGGCATATCTCCCTCCATAATAGAGTTAGGATGTTTATATGTCCACTTAGTCGTAATAGTGTTAGGATGTATACTCTTCCAATACATCCCTTCCCTTTGTGTTTGTCCTCTCGTAGCACTGTGATGATGTCAACTTGGTCTTACCTATAACTTACTCATTTATACACTTAATTTAATTAGACTATCATACTCAAGATTTATGCTTCTAAGAGAACTCCATAGGGTCTAATTCATAATATGGATTCCAACAATATGTAATCCTCTTAAAATTTGAAAAATTCATACTTGTATCTATTATGCACCATTGTTCACTCACAATCTAGTAATTTGATTTTTTTTCTGAACTTTACTTTTGAAACTTGTCCTATATTAACATGCTTCCTTCATAAAATCCATGTTACAACTATACATCTTTCATCACCTATGGACAATCCTTATTTCTTCTCATCGACTCTTAAGCCTTACTGCTTGATACAATATAATGATTATTCCTTACGTTGTTTCATCGGTATCATTATGTCTTAGATTTTTTAAGCACTTAGAGAGAGGAATCTTGGAAGAGTACGCTGACTAACTGTCAAACGATGAACATCAAGACTAGTTTCTACCCACACCTACTTGAGGGAACTTAGGATCAGACGATGAGGCGCAATCTGGATTGAACAAGTTGAGGGCCAAGAACCAGAAATTACACGGGTAGAAACATGAAGTTTGGAATAGCAAAGCGTAACCTGTTTTGGAAAATAAGATGAGTCAAGTAGGGTTACAAATGAACCTAGCGAAAGTAGGCCACTAGTAATTATGGGATGGTCAAAGAAGGATAACGACACCCTAATAGGGACCGGAAAGTAGTTAAGACTATACCCTAAAAAGGGCGATGAGTTGGTCATCAAGGATGAGTAAGCTTGAGAGACAACTGTCTCAGTACAATTGTGATCCTAAGAAGGATGAAGGAAATCCTTAGAGCAATTAATGGTCAAAAGATGTTAGTGACCACCCTTGAGTCATGAGAAGGATTAAGCAAATCTCTAGTAAGGGGATCAAGAGACATCGACACAGAGGATTTGAACTTTCCCCAAATTAAGTAAACTGTAACAATTACAAGTAGGAATAAGAAAAGTGTACAAAGGAAGAGTAAGCAGAAGAAGACGACATCAAAAGATGTCACAAAGTTGATTTATGGTTTGATACCCTCAAAGACAAATGCAAAGGGAAGTGTACCCAAAGTCCAAGGAGCAAAGCGATGACTAAGGAATGGGTAGTGGTAAGATAACCTCTGATGATGTCATGATAAGTGGGAATGGGCGGAATACCCATAATAAGGAAATATAGGAAAGGATATCCAAAAAACCTTGGAGAGTGCACCTTTCAACTAACAGGTGATTAAGGGAAACCTTTAGGAAATGATGAGAAGGATTAACGTGCAACCTCAAGGATGGAAAATCCCGACTTCAAGGTGTGAGAGTAGAAGATGAAACCAATGAAGGGAATTCCTTCAGGTGAAATCAAGGAATGGACAAGTAAGCCATAAGGGAGTAACTCAGAATAAAGAATCGTGAAATAGCAAAGAGCGAGTGAGGATGGACCTGAGAAAAGAACTCCTTGAGTAAGGATGCCATTGGACATGAAAGAGAACTAAATGGAGGAAACCCACCAGTATGTCGATGCATCGAGAAGTGGATGGAAAATTTGATAGTTGGAAACGGGGAAGCCAAATAAGAAAGTGATATAAGAGCGGAATAAAGGACCAATATAAGACTAAAAAGGGGATAACACCGAAACCCAGGAAAAACAAGTACGAAACGCTTGAACGGACACCGAGCTAAGGGTTTTCACAATCAAGGGAACAAATTGACCCGGGGACGGTTAGACATTTTAAAACTCCCAATTTCGAGCAAAACACCCAAGAGGAAAGGTCTGACCCCAAATGGCGGCAAGCATTGGACTAATCAATTACTTGGACATGGGGTAATGCAAGTCAAAGGAACTAAGTCCTAGGGAGAAAATGAATGAGTGAAAGGGATAACCATAGTAGAAGGGTATCTAATTAAACCCCAAGTCGACCCCAGGGAATTCATTCTCGATGTAAAGGATGAACGACTAAGTTTTGGGGATAAAACTCCTAAAAGGAGGGAAGAGTTGTGAAACCCGTCACTCGGAACAAGGAAACCAGGGAAAGAATCGACAGTATTGAAAAAACTAAGTCAATAAATAAATCAAAAATAGTAATGAAGGGTTAAATTGGGAAATTGGAAAATACCAAGTAACTAAAAAATTTATAAAAATCATGGGGAAGAACCATGAAGTGAATTCAGTGGGAAAATCGGACCGGTTCAGGGTGAACCGGACCTGAACAGGACTGAACCAAATTGAACCACAGTGAACCAGTTCAATGATTCATTTTCCTAAGTGGCTTAAAAATGTCAATTTGGGAAATTAAGGCCACCATTAGATAGAAAATGTATATAGATGAATTTAGAAATTTTTAATATATAAAAAAATCAGTTCAATCCGGCCTAAATTGGTCAATTTTCAAATTTGGGACACTGAACCTAGTCGGATTGGACCGGTTGAATCTGACCTGCCATGTCAGCACTCAATCAGTGTGTGCGACCAATCAACGTGTGGCACATGGTGAAGTGTGCCCAATCAGCACCTGGAAGCGCTAACCAATCAAACCATGACATGTGTACTTGGTCAACAATCAAATGAAGAAACTCCACGTCACTAACATTCAACTAATGGGAAAGCGACACATGTACTTAGTCAATTGTTAACTAAGGAGAAACCTCGCCAGCAGGGCTGGCCAATGAGGAGCTGACATGTGGCAAAGGTGCCAGATCAATGGCCAACTAGGATGTTAGAGAATGGTCGACCGATTAGAGGTCGACACTTGGTAGAGCCACGTCGGATGATCCTAGACAATTAAAAGCTAACACAAAGCATTGGCACAGTGTGTCAGGTGGGAAAATGCCAAATTTAAATCAGCCAATCAGAGCACAACATGTGTCATAGTCAATGGATGGTCAAATGGGGTTTGTGTTCACATTGGAATGAGCGACCAATGGGAGGTCACCACGTGGCAGGTCATTGAATCAACAGACGACTCAGATGCTGAGTGGGAATCCACGTCAGTGTAGCCAGCAAATCACAGTGCACTATGTGGCAGCTCACACGTACACGTACATTGTCATCTTCAACCTTTGAACTGGAGAGATAAGGATGATATAATGGTTGTCATCTCACCATCGACCAATAAATCCTGTCTACATGGCCATAAATGAGAGCGATTATGGCTGAGTGATTGATGAATGGATAGATATATTAGTCCTAGAGCTCCTTATATATAGAGCTCCTATCCATTCATCATTCTCACTCATCAAACGCCTAAAGAAGAAGAGTGCTCATCTTTCTAACCAAGCGCAAACTAGAGCTCCAACTTGGGCACTTTTCCCCACCTCCGAAGGTGAATTCAGGTTCCCTAGAATCCTGAGAGAGTACTCTACCTTCTTGCATACTTCATTCAGCTTGTACGTCACCGGAGGAGCATTGGCAAGCTACCACAATAACCTTGCTCCCTTGGTAGTCTTTGACCAGAGTCGGTCAAGCTCCATCCGAGACACCCTCGAGCCAGCCATGACCAAACCAAGCACTCCAGACCTTCCCTAGAGTAGTCCATACCTTCCTTGAACGGTTGTGGTAAGTCCCATCAGCCGCCCTTTGTCGAACTTTACTATTCATAGTATGTTTTTCTCAAAAATTACATTACGTAATTCACACTGCTTAGGCCACCAATTGATGCGCTATTTGATCCAAGAAGGATCCCTAGGAAGAGAGCAACTTAGTGGAAGCAAAAGCTTCGATCGTCCGATCCTCACTAGTGAGTAATCGAATCTTTATCTATCTAGGACGATTTTTCGGCATAGCTCCATTTGAGCTCATTTCTAAGCTAAATTTTGTGTTTTAAATATTGAAATGATTCAAGGAACATAGGGAAGATGATTAGAATCACATTAGGACTCAATTGGGAAGAATTAAGGTCGAATTGATGAAATTTAATTTAGAGGAATAAATTATAATTTTTGAATGTTTGGAGACTTAATTGCAATTTTCAAAAAAATTGGGGATTTTCTATAATTAGCGAGAAATAATGTACCCAATTGGAAATTTGAGAAATTAGGGACCTAATTGGAAGATTTGAAAATCTTAAGGACCTAATTGGGATTAAGGTATAATTTAAGGGCAAAATTATAATTTTGAAAAGTTACGGGTCTTAAGTGTAATTATCTAATTACTTGGGACCTAATTGCCCAATCTATTGTAGGAACGGATCACCTACAATTTCGTGCAAAGGAAAGGCATGTCAAACTTGGAAATCCCCAAGATGACTAAGCCTTGGAATACGGGTGAGTGGGATTTCTGACATCGAGATCGATTGGACCGATTATGCACATACTTAGGATCATGCTTTACTTTGATATTTCTAGAAATATAATCCCCTAATTGTGTGAAATTGCTTAAACATTTTGGCATTATATTTCTTTGAAGAAAGCATGAATTATATTAATAGGACAACCCTTGCATAGTGTATGGATGCACTTTAAGGGATGTTGTCTAGTCCGACTTTCGATGCAAGATACAGGTGAGGCCCATGGTTGACAATGGTGGGCTAGATCTAGTTGTGTCCAAGTGGGCCCAAGACCACAATTTTTTGAAAGTGAACTGGGCTCAAGACCATGTTTTGAATACTCGTACAAGTGGGTCCAGAGCCAATGGAAAAGAGACCAATCTCATAAATAAGTTTGATTTAAGAACCTGTAAAACATTATCACAATTAGATAATGCTTGCCAAAACAACTATATCGAAGCTAGGTTGCAACCTGCTGGACAAGTAGCACAAAGATAAATGTCTTAAATCAAAATATATATGTATGTGATTACAATCATGAGAAATCAAGAGTTGCCCAATATGGGGTAGTGTTGGTTCTAAGGGCTGCTTTACAGCAAGGTTGGCACAAGGGCAGAAACATTGTTCTAGTATGTCTTGAAGCTTTGGAAGCTTCATGCAAAGTGAGACCAAGGGGATATATAAAGCCCATTCCTTTAAAGATAAGAAAAATTAGAAAAGAACCGATTGTTTCAAAAGAGAAAACTGAGCTGCTTAATAAAACATAATCGATAAAGAAAGGGTAAAGTGGAAAATTTGAAATTCCCAAATGACTTAAAGAGTCATTAAAATTATGGAAAGGAACCATGGAGGAAATTGGAAGAGAAAACCAAACCAGTTCAGGATGAACTAGATTGAACCATACGTGAACTGCATTCAAAATTCATTTTTCATGGTGGCTTGAAGTGATCAAATTGGAAAATTTAAGCCACCATTGGGTAGGAAATGTGTCAACCCCATCCTTTAAAGATAAGAAAACTAGGAAAAGAACTAATTAATTTAAAAAAGAAAATCGAGCTGGTTAACAAACCCAAACTGGATAAAAAAAAAAGGTAAAAATGAGAAATTGGAAATTCTCAAGTGACTCAAAGAGTCACAAAAATCAAGGAAAGAACCTTGAAACAAATGGGAAGAGAAAATCAGACCGGTTTAGGGTGAACTAGATCTGAACCAGATTGAACCATACTTGAATTTTTTTCTAAATTCATTTTTTCTGGTGGATTAAAATGTTCAAATTGTGGAACTAAAGCCACCATTAGATAGAAAATAAATTTAGATTAATTTAGAAAATTTTAATTTTGATAAAACCGATCGAATCAGGCTTGAATCGACCGATTTTTGCCATTGAACCTTATAGGACTGGTCCCGTTCGATTCGTAATAGTGTCATCTTCTTCCCTAGGCGGATAACACTATTCATCAATGCAGAAACCTTCCTTCTTTGGTGAAGGAATATTTGATCCGGTGAATGCATTTTCGGGCATGAATAAGCTCGACCAAAATGGAAAGTGGTTGAGTAGAGGGTCCCTGAGCTTCCTATATAAAGAGCTCCTCTTCATTCATACTTCACACACCTCAAATCTCCATTCTCTCTCAATTGCTCCATTTTCCAATGAAGCTCAATCCAGAGCTTCGACGTGGGAAATTGTTTTGGCCTTATAAGGCAAGGTCGCATCCTATAGACTCTAGGGAAAGTTAACTACCTGATAGCAACCTCCTTTTGACCAGAGGACTATTGGAGAAGCATCGGTGGAATCAAACATTGTAGCAGCTCCGACGGACTAAAGCTGTCCTATTTTGGTCGAGCTGAATTCGACCAAATTCAGACCTCCTCCAGCCAAACCAAGACTCCACGACTCCTCCACGACCTTCACATGGCCTCAACAGAACTGAAAGGTAAGTAAATTCGGCCCTCCTCCGTCGTTGCAGATTGGTGTTAGAGAGAGTAAGTGTCAAATTTCACTGATTAAATTCACCCTCATTTGAACTTCAATTGTAGAAATTCTAAATCTTAGAAAAAACTTTAGGATAAGAGCTACCTCTCAGATCAAAAGCTTAGACCACCGCACCTCCGACGGTAATATTTTGAAGCTTTCTCTATCTATAAATAGTTTTTCAGTGAAGCACCGTTTAACCTTGTTTCGGACCCAAATCATGAAATTCAAAGCTTAATTGAATCATATGGAAGTGTAGGAACTGATCCATACTATCAATTGGAGCAATTAACCCCGATTGAATGGCCAATTTGAAGGAATCTAATTTGGTCAATTTAAAGGGGGGAAATTGGGGGAAAATTTTGGGATTTTAAAAATTTGAGGGATCTCTATGCATTTTCCCAAAATTGAAGACCAATTGGCCATGAGGGTCAAATTACTATTTTTGGATAGTAAGGACAAAATTGTAATTTTCAAAAAATTGGGGACCAAATTAGAAATTTGAAAACTTGAGCCCCTTACACAATTTTGAGTAAATTGAGAACCTAAAGGAAAATTTGGAAGACTTGGGACCCAATTTGGGGAAAAGTTAGCATTAGGGACCTAAATTTAAGGAAAATGAACTTTAGGGGCCTAAGTGCAATAAACCAACAATTTTGAGCCTAGTCGCTCATACGTGAGAAAACAATTGCTGTCATACCAAACCTTAATTAATAAGGATTCCCAAATCATGTAAGGACATGAGAGACGGGAATGCCAGCCAAGAAAAGCTAGCATGGACTTGTAAAATCGACTAGGGACGAACACGTCACAGTCATCAGGTGAGCGGGATAATTTATACATCATACTGGTTGGGATGAAGAGCACTACTTTTAATGGATAAAACCTACTTACTAGTTGTAAGTAGAGATAATCATACCCGGTTTGTCACACCAGACCCGGTTTGATTGGATCCCCGTGATCAACCCGCCACTCTCCCAATTTACTAAGGGTTGCTCGCTTCTTTTAAAACTGTGGGGGAGTAAGGCATCCTTTAACCCTACACCTTTCTTGGAATAACATAAATCAAAACTGCACAAAACTTATCATACTTGCCTTACAGATTTGTTAGCTGGTGGTCTTTGGGGTAAGCTTTTTTGGGTTACTTGAAAGGGGTATAAGGGATGGTGTGAGTACAACGAATCAGTGAATGTATTTTCAAATTTAAATTTTAGGAAAAATATTTTTTTTGGAGTGTGTCAGACTCCTTATTTTCTTGATTAAATTTAAATTTTAGGTCTAGTTGAGGATCGGGTCTAGCACAATAGTGTGTCAGACTCCATATTTGATGCTCTTTGTCTTGATTAGTCCGAAGACCTGTAATGTCACACTACTACTAGACCATCAAATATGCTGGTTCTATCTCGGTTCCATGGCCAAACAACTCATTTACCTAAGTTTTCATGGCTTAATAATCACATTTATTTACGAGCTCCTTCTCGTGCCAACTGGCCTAGGGCCCAGTGTTCGAGATTTTCAAAATTGGGCATAGTAGCACCTAAGTTGCAAAATCGAGCTCCCCGACCTAACAGAGATATTCGAGCTCCTGTCAAGATGATTTCCCAAAATGTTTAAGTAGTGGCACACAGTTAAGGGAGAACACTTCTGAAAAAATACTTTTCAATTGTCCATCATACCAATCAAGTATGATGACATCTTCGCTCATAATTGATGAATGGGTTTTCCACTTCCTTAGAGAGAGTTTCATCATATCTACTAGATATGATCTACTTATCCAGAAAGTAGATTTTTCGCATGATTTTCACATCACTCCTCTCAGGTGTGATGTTTAAAATACCACTTAGCAGTGGGTTTTCATTGTTAAGATGCTTATCATCCCAATTGGGTATGATATAAAAATCTCACTCACTCGTTAATGTAGTGAAATTCCTCTTAGTCGACCTGTTGTCCTTACTCGAACTCATCTTAGTTGGCGTTCTTGGTACTTTGTGTTCCTATATGATGTGAACATTCTTGTTCATTATTCTTTGGCCTAACAGCCCTCATTTATCTTAAATGAATGTGAAAACCAAACTTTTCCTTTATTTGCAATTAGGTCCATAAAGTTATTTTTGTTTAACTTTAAGACCCTAATGCTAGTTTTTCATCAAATTGAGTCCCGAAACTTTTAAAATTTATCTTAGGACCTCAATTTATTCAAATTCACAAAAAGGGGTTTAATTTCCCAAATTTCCAATTTGGTCCCCAAACTTTTCCAAACTTACCATTTTGCCCCTACTTTACAAAAATGGTAAGTTTTGCCCCAAAAATTCAAAAAATTGCCCAATTGGTCTTCCAGCATATTTATCATTCTCAATTGGTCCTCAGTTTTATGAAATTGCACTGTAGTCCCTCTAATTTTCAAAATTCCTAAATTTCTCCCAATTTCAACCTTCTAACCCTGTTGAATTTGATTTCATCAAATTGACCGATCAACTAAGATTAATTGTTGAAATTAAAGTTAAGTTGGAGTTTCTACACCTTTATACAATTCAATTGTACTTTGAATCACACAATTTGGTGTTGGAATGAACTCAAACGGAGCTTCGTCAGAAAATTGGACTTAGAGAGAGAAAGCTTTGAAATCTTACTGTCAAGGGTGCGGTTGTTCGAGCTTTCAATTTGGGCATATAGCTCTCATCCCGAGGTTCCTCCTTGGCTCAAGAATTGTATTAATTGATGTTGAATTGAATGAGAATTTAGTCATCGAAGTTTTGTCGGTTCTCTCTCTAGCACCAATCAGAATTTACAGAGGGGGAGCCAAATTGGCTTACCTTTTCTCTCTAATTCAGCTGTAGGAGGGTTGTGGAGGTGTTGGGAGTGCTCGGTTTGGCCTGAAAGGGCTAGCTTTGGTTTGCCAGAGCTACTTCACTATTTGATCATGTCGGCGCTTTTCTAGCGACCCTCAGAGCAAATGGAGACTACATGTGTGTAGTTGACTTCGCTTTGAATCCGAAGAACCCAACCTCACCTTGTTTGGCTCAGAAAAGTGACCAAGTTGGAGTTCTGGTTTGAGTTTCGCCGAAAATTGGAGCAGTTGAGAGAGAACAGAGTTTTCAAATGTAGAGAGGATTAATAACGAGGGGCTCTTTATATAGGAAGCTCTGGGAATTCTTGGTCGTCCGATTGGTGCCTTTATGGTTTCATTCATTGCATGAAACTCTGTAGCCGGAGACTTTTCAGCTTTACCAGTGCTGTTCAATTTTTTGGTGAGTGAATAGTGCTGTCATCTAAAGGAAGAAGATGACACTGTTCCAAATCGGGTTCAATGCTTAAACCGGTCGATTTAGGCCTGATTCAACCAAGTTTTTCAAAATTATAAATTTCTAAATTCATTATTTGTCCAATGGTGGCCTCAATAAACCTCGTACTTTGATAATAAGAAAATCGGTGAAAGAATTGGTCATTTTCAATTTGAAAATCGAGTCGGTCTACAAATCGAAACCGATAGAGAAAGGGTAAGCCGGGGAATTTATAGATATCGAGTGACCCAAAGATTCCCAAAATTCATGTAAATGGACTTAAGAATGAATTGGAGAAGAAAAGCAAACTGGTTTAGGTGAACCAGATCCTAATTGGATTGAACCCGTTTGGACCAATTTGAACCACTATTGAACCAGATGCTAAATTCATTTTTATAATTGGCTTAAAAATTTCAAATTTGAGTTTTGAGGCCACCATTGGATAGAAAATGAATTTAAAAATTTTTAGATTTGAAAATTTTGGTCGAATTAGTGGTGAACCGGTCAGTTTAAGCTTTGAATCTAGTTCGGAACAGTGTTATCTTCTTCCTTCATATGACAGCACTGTTCACTCATCGAAAAATTGTGCAGCGCCGACAAAGTTGTAATGTCTCCGGTCAGTGAGTTTCAGGTAATGAAAGACCGCAATTAAGACACCAATCGGATGATCAGGAAGTCCCTAAGCTTCCTATATAAAGTGCCCATCCACATTCATCCTCTCCATTGTCTCTCAACTACTCTAATTTCTAGTGAAGCGGCTCCAGCAGACCGAAGCTGCCTATTTTGGGCAAGCTGAAATCGGCCAATTCGAGCCCTCCTCATGCCAAACTAAGCCTCTCAACATTTCTACAGCCCTCTTACAGCTGAATTAGAGCTAAAAGGTAAGCCAATTCGCCTCCCCTCTATAATTTCCGACCGATGCCAAAGAGAGAACCGACAGAACTTCGATGATGAAATTCTCACTCATTTTGGCATCAATTGATGAAATTCTTGATCCTAGGAGGAACTTCAAAACACAAGCTATCTATCTAGATCGAAAGCTCCGACTGCTGCGACTCCGATAGTAAGCTTTTGAAGCTTTCTCTCTCTAAGTTCAGTTTTTCGGCAAAGTTTCGTTTGAGCTCATTCCGGCACCAAATTGTGTGATTTAAAGTGCAATTGAATCGTATGAAGGTGTAGGAACTCCAATTTAACTTCAATTTCAACAATTAAACTCATTTGATCGGTCAATTTGATGAAATCAAATTCATCAGAGTTAGAAGGTTAAAATTGGGAGAAAATTTGGCAAAATTTGGGAATTTCAAAAATTAGAGTCTACAGTGCAATTTCATAAAATTGAGGACCAATTAGGCATGACACAGATGTTGGAGGACCAATTGGGCAATTTTTCGGGCAAAACTTACCACTTTTGTAAAGTAGGGGCAAAATGGTAATTTGGTGAATTTTGAAAATTAGAGGGATTAAAGTACAATTTCATAAATTTGAGTACCAACTGGGCATGACAAAGATGTTGGAGGACCAATTGGGCAATTTTTTGAATTTTTGGGGTAAAAGTTACCATTTTTGTAAAGTGGTGGTAAAATGGTAATTTTGAAAAAGTATGGGGACCAAATAGGAAATTTGGGAAATTAAACCCATTTTTGTGAATTTGAATAAATTGTGGTCCTATGATAAATTTTAAAAGTTTTGGGACTCAATATGAGGAAAAATCGGCATTAGGGACTTAAAGTTAAAAAAATAACTTCATCGACCTAATTACAAATTAAGGAAAAAAATTAGATTTCTCATTCATTTGGGATGAATGAGGGCTATTAGGCTAAAAAATAATGAACAAGAATGATCGTATCATGTAGGAACACGAAGTACCGAGAATGCCAGCTAAGACGAGTTTGAGTAAGGACAACAAGTCGGCTAAGAGTAATTTCACTACACTATCGGGTGAGTGGGATTTTTATCTCATACTGGTTGGGAAGATAATCACCTCGAAAATGAAAATCCACTACCAGGTGATATTTTAAACATCACACTTGAGTGGAGTGATGTGAAAAGCACGCGAAAATAACTACTTACCGATTGTAAGTAGATCATACCTAGTTGGTATGATGAAACTTCCTCGAAGGAAGTGGAAAACCCATTCATTAGTTATGAGGGGAGATGTTCTCATACTTGTTTGGTATGATGGACGGTTAAAAATATATTTTTGTCGGAAGTTCTCTCCCCTGACTGAGTGCCACTGCTTAAACAATTTGGGAGACCTTCTTGATGGGAGCTCAAATAGCTCTGTTAGGCTAGAGGCCTCGGTTTTGGAACTTGGGGGCTATTATGCCCAATTTTAAAAATCTCGAACAGTGGGCCCTTGGCCGATTGGCACGAGCAGGAGCTCGTAAAAAAACATGATTTATATTCCATGAAAACTTAAGTAATTGAATTGTTTGGCCATGATACCAAGATAGGACCGACATACTTAGTCAACTAGTCAAGACAAATAACTACAGATTGAGTTGATGGTTTGGGCCGTTGGATTACTGGCACCACATATTATATGGCATCATGTGAAAATTGTTGATTGTGCATGCACTGTGTTTACAAGACCTAAAAGACACCCAAGAGGGGTAATGATGTGTCCTAGGGCCCTAGAGGACCTGGTGGATATAAAGGCAGTTAGTCGTACTAGAAGCCTTGTAAAGCTCGACGTAGCTTCAAGTGCACTAGAACGGCGTGTGGTTAGGTTGAGGTCTATGTCCACATACGGACATGAAGAATCGTTATAGAATTGAGGGTCGGATGTCACGAACATCCACTAATTCTCAGGGTAGAAGTGGGTGTGCTTCTATCTTGGTGGTCGGTAAAGTCGCTCCGACCCCACAAGTGAGTTTAGTGGATGTACTAGCCTACAATTGTCTGTTTGACCTTTATAATGAAAGATGTGTATTGGGTGTTGATACACTGTGGTTAATAAGAAATGGTGATAAAAACTGAAATTTGAAATATAAGGTTTTTAAAAGAAAATATGGAGTCTAACACACTCCAAATCAAACATTTTTCTAAAAATTTAAATTTGAAAACCCTTTCACTGAGTCATTGTAATCACCACTCCCTTATATCCCTTTTAGAAAATCCTAGAAACCCTACCCCAAGGACCATCAATGAATATGCCTATGAGACAGGTATGATCAGTTTAAAATTTTATGCATATTTGATTTATGTTATTCTAGGAAAGGTACAAGTTTATAGGACGTCTTTCTCTTTATGGTTTATAAACAAGGGGAAACCCTTAATAAACTAGGAGAGTGGTGGGTTGATCATGGGGATCCAACCAAACAGGTTCGGGGCGTGACAACCGCAAATCTCAAATTTGAATTTTCTAAGCCACCTTGGAAAATGAATTTAGCATTATGTTCAATAGCGGTTCAAATCGGTCCAAACCATTTCAATCCATTTCACTTGAATTGGTTTGGTTTTCATCTCCAATTCATCCTAAAGTTCTTTTTCTTGACTTTTGTGACTCTTTAGGTCATTCGAGATCCATTAATTTCTCGGTTTGCTTTTTTTTCTATCGGTTTCAGTTCATAAACCGATTCAATCTAGTTGAATTCAGTTAATCTGAATTGGTCTGGTTTTTCTCTTCCAATTTGTCCTAACATTCTTTTCCAACACTTTATGAACCCTTTGGCTCACCCGGGAGTTGTAAATTACCCAAATTGTCCGTTCTCTAATGATTGGTTTTGTCAAACGGTTCAGTGTTTCTCACTTGGTTTGGCCGGTTATTTTTCGGGTTTTCCTTAACTCAAAAGGGTGTGGTTTACAACTCTCCCCTCCTTTTAGGAGTTTTGTTCCCTAAACTAAATCAACATCATTCACTCCGGAATAAACTTCTCTTAACGGTAACTTGAAGATGTTAACACTTCGGTCGTTCTTTCACTTGTACCACTTAAATTACATGCTTAAGGAAGTTCATTTCCTTTACATTGTTTACTCTTTCCATGGAGTTTATCATAACTAGCATGTCTTGCTCGTAGGGTTCAAAGGTATTTCCCTAGTTTCACATCTTCCTTTCAAGATTCCAAGATTGTGAGTTCCAAGGTGCCTAATCGTTTCTTTGTCTTGTTATTCTCTTCATCATTGAAACCCTTAGCTCAACGTTCTTTCGAGCATTACATAATTAATTTCACAATTTTCAGTGTTATTACCTATTCGTCCTATTTTGATCCTTCCTTCATCCATTATTTATTACATCTTCGGTCCAGGTTATGTTTGACCTCGTCATACTTATGAACAAACTCTTCCTTATTTGAGTCACATTTTTCTTCAGGACTGTCGGGCTTATGAATCTCTTACAGCATGACAATGCTCCAGAATCTGTTTTGATCATTAGTATTTTAGAACACTTCCTTATTGGGTGTTCCCAACCTTCCAAACTTTTAGGGATTGAATAACTTCATCCCTCTTTTCATCGGGTAGTATTCCTTGACTACCTTTACCATTATCACGTCATCCCTTATGCCTTGACAAAATGTCTTACACAACTGTGTCGGCTTTCCTTATCCACTCGTCCTTTCCCAACTTCCTGATAACTTAACGACACACTGGGATTCTTCCCTTCTTATGTCTTTCTTCATTTCTAGTGATATACTTTACTCAAGGATTTTCCTTTTCCCCTAAACTCACTCTCATTTTCTTGTGACCATTTCACGATTGCCTTATTTTTAGGGAGTTATCCTTTAATGATTTTTCATTCTCTATTATGTCCTTCATAGTAGAGATTTCCCTTTAGGTGCTAGATGTTCAAATTTCTTACTACTCCTTTAAGGTTTCCTTCCTTCGCATTCTTACACCCTTTTGAATTTGGGCTTTTGTCCACCTTTAATCATTTGCCAGTCATCAGTCTTATTTCGTGTACTCAACACTATGTCCACTCTATTATCCTTTTTTATAGTGTAGTCTCCACTATTCCCTAGTCCTTCCCATGGTCTCGTTTATTCTCCTTGACCATCCCGTTGCTAGTTGTAGCTTCCTTCTTTTCTAGGTTCGTCATAAATCTCTAATTGACTTCTTTGTTCTTCCAAATAAGGTAATACTTTGGCCATCTCGACATAGCCTTAACCACTTATGGATCTTTATGAGGTTCTTTATGTCGGTTTAAGCCTCTTAAAATCTATCTAGTGGTAACTTAGCTTTGGGTCTTCCCTTTTTGAGGTCTCACTTCCTACATGTATCCTCTGCCTAACGAGTCACGTCTTGGTTCAACTTCTTAATGCTTCTTGAAAGCTTTTCCATGTTCCCTTCTTACACCCTTCTAAGTTCAGTATTGTTTCCCTCTCTTTATCCATCACTGTTGTCCATTTCCTTTTTGTTCCCTATCCTCTCTTTGAGTTGCACCTGATGATAAATTGGTTTCTAGCACCCTTTTACATTCAGCCTTACACTACTTGGACTCTATTAAGTGAGTGTGGACCATGACTATTCTTTATAACATTGGTTGTTTTCTCCTTACCTTCTTTCGAATTGGAGGGCCTACTTTTCCAAGGTTTTCCGGATGTTCTTTCCTCTATTTCTTATAATGGGTAGCCCACCCATTTTCACTAGTTATTGCATCATTTGATACTATTTCCTACATATTCGTTCCTTGGGTTTAACTTTCCCCTTGGGTTCTCTTAATGTGCTTCCCTTGGTTCCTTCACCTCGATGTGCAATTCACCTCCTCATCCTTCGTCACTTGGTCCATTATCTCTTAGTTGGAACATGTATGACTTCTCAAGGTCTCTTTCCTAAGGAAAGGCTCATACACTTATTTTCACTAAGACCAATTTATGTGGTACTTACTAAATCTTCCTTTTGTCTTGAGTGTAATTATCATTTTGTTTTCGGTCATTTATTTCTTCAAGGTTCTCTTCATCCTTTCGGTCACGCCCCGACCTGGTTTGGCCGAATCCCTGTGATCAACCTGCCACTCACCTGATTTATTAAAGGGTTTCCCCTAAACTCACTCTCTACTACTCCATTTCCCAGTGAAGCGTCGACTTGAACATTTTTCTTAACCTCAGAAGGAGAGGTCAGGCTCTTTAGAACCGGGGAGAAGACAACTATCTAATTGCAAACTCCAGTCAATCTGAGAATCGATGGAGAATCACTGGCATGATGGAACAGTGAAGCAGCATCAGTGGACTGAAGCTTCCCTATTACGGTCGAGCTAAAATTGGCCATTTTGAGCCCTCCTCAGGCCAAACCAAGCCCTCCCAACACTTTCTTAGCACTCCCACGACTGAATTAGGACTAAAAGGTAAGCCAATTTGGCTCCCCTTTATAATTTCTAGTCGGTGCAAGAGAGAGAACTGGAAGAATTTCAATGATGAAATTCTAACTTAATTCGGTATCAATTATTACAATTCTTGATTCTAGGATAAACCTCAGGATGAGAGCTATCTGCCCAGATCGAAAGCTCGAACCGCTGAGCTGTCACTAGTGAGTAATCGAAGCTTTTTCTCTCTACAATTCATTTTCCGGCGACGCTCCGTTTGAGCTCGTTCCGGCGTCAAAACTTGCAATTCAAAGTGCTATTGAATCGTAAGAGGATGGAAGAACTCAATTTTAACTAATTTCAACAATTGGAGGTGTTTGATCGGTCAATTTGATGAAATTAAATTCGGTTGTGCTAAGGAGTTGAAATTGGGGGAGAAATTGGGGATTTTCGAAATTCAAAGGACCAAGATGCAATTTTATAAAATTGAGGGTCAATTGGATATGAAAATAATGTTGGAGGATCAATTGAGGAATTTTAGAATTTTTGGAGCAAAACTTACCATTTTTGTAAAGGAAGGGAAAAATGGTAATTTTGGAAAAGTTGTGGAACCAAATTGGAAATTTAGGAAATTAAACCCCTTTTGTGAAATTGAATAAATTAAGGTCTCAAGATAAATTTTAAAAGTTTCGGGACTCAATTTGAGGAAAAACTGGTATTTGGGGACTTAAAGTTAAAGAGAAATAACTTTAGGGACCTAATTGCAAATTACTAAAAAGTTTGGGTTTTCTCATCCATTGGAAATGAATGAAGGTTGTTAAGTCGAGTAATAGTGAACAAGGATGTTCATATCGTATAGGAACATGAAGTACTGGGAATGCCAACATAGATGAGCTCGCATGAATACAAAGAACCGGTCTAGTGGAATTCACTACATTAACGGGTGAGTGGATTTACTAACATCATACCCGGTTGGGATAATGAGAACTTAAAATTAAAAACCACTTACTGGTTGTGAGTGGGTTTACTAACAACATACCTGGTTGGGATGTTGAGCACAAGTTAAAATTAAAAACCACATATCGATTGTGAGTGGGATTATATATCATACCCGGTTGGGGATGATATGTGCCTTAGTATAAAAACCCACTGTTTAGTTGTATTTTAATCATCACCACTTAGAGGAAGTGATGTGAAAATTTTGTAGAAAAACTACTTACCGGTTGTAAGTAGATCATACCTGGTTGGTATGATGAGACTTCCACGAAGGAAGTTGATAACCCATTCATCGGTTATGAACGGAGATATCCTTATACTGATCAATATAATGGACAGTGAAAACCTATTTTGTCGGAAGTGTTCTCCCCTGACTGTGTGCTAATGCTGAAACTATTTATGAGACCTTCTTGACGGGAGCTCGAATAGCTCTTATAGGTCGGGGGCCTCGGTTTTGGAACTTGAGGGCTAAATGCCCGATTTTGAAATTGTCGTATAGTGGGACAAGGCCAGTTGGCATGAGCAAGAGCTCATAAAGGAACATGATATATATGCCATAAAACAAAATAAGTGAATGTTTTGGCCATGGTACCAAGATAGGACCGACATGCTCAGTCAACTAGCGATAGTGTGACATGATAGGTCGACGGAGCAGTCAAGATAAAAAACTGCGGGTTGAGTTGAGAGTCGGGGCCGTTGGACCAGTGGCACCACAGATTACAAGGCAATATGAGAAAATATTGTTTGTGCATGCAATGTGAGTACGGGACCATCAAAACGTCCATGAGGGGTAGTGATGCATCCTTAGGGCACTAGACGACCTGGTGGCTATAAGGGCAGTTCGTTGTTCCAAGTGCATGAGACCGGGGAGGGGGGGGGGGGGGGACAGGATGAGGTCTCTGTCCTCATACAGATACGAAGAACCAATTTCAGGATTGAGGGTCGGATGTCGCGTACATTGACTCGATCTCAAGGTAGAAGTAGTCGTGCTTCTATTCGGATGGCCGGTAAAGTCGCTCCGAAGCCACTAGTAGGTTCAGTGGACGTACTAACCTGCCAATGTATGTTTAACCTTCATGATAAAGGATGTGTGTTGGGAGATGACACACTGAGATTAAATAAGGAAATGGTGATAAAACTCGAGATTTTGAATGAAAGGATTTTTGAAAGAAAGGTGTTTGGAAAACTCCAATAATAAATGTTTTCTTAAAAGTCCAAACTTTTGAAAACCCATTCACTGAGTAGTCGTACTCATCCCATCCCTTATATCCCTTTCAAGAATTCCCGGAAAGCCTACCCTGCCTATAAGACAGGTATGTAAACTTTAAAATTTCATGTAGTTTTGATTATACTATTCCAGGAAAAAGTGCAGGTTAAATGACACCTTACATTTTACGGTTTACAAAAAGGGGAAACCCTTTAATAAACCGGGAGAGTGGCGAGTTAATCATGGGAATCTGACCAAACTGGGTCGGGGCGTGACAAGCATTCTTTAAACATGCACCTTTTTCTAGGAATATCATAAATCAAAACTGCAGAGTAATTTAAATTAATCGTACCTGTTTTGTAGGCATTTAAATTAATCGTAACTGTCTTTTAAGGATCGATTTTTCTGGGACTTACTAAAAGGGTATAAGGGAGGGGGTGAGTACAACTACTTAGTGAATGGATTTCAAATCTTTTGACTTTCAAGAAAAACATTTATATGTAGTGTGCCAGACTCCTTTCTTTCCAAAAATCCCTTCATTTAAAATTTGGGTTTTTCCATCATTTCTTATTTACCACGATGTGTCATCACCCAACACACATCCTTCATCATGAAGGTTACACACACTCGCAGGTCAGCACGACTACTGTACCCACTAGTGGCTTCAGAGCGACTTTACTGACCACGCAGATAGAAGCATGACCACTTCTACCTCGAGATCGAGTGGATGTACGCGATATCTAACCCTCAATCCCAAAATCCCTTCTTCGTGTCTGAATGAGGATAAAGACCTCATCCTATCCCCACCCCGGTCTCATGCGCTTGGTGCTACTCCAAATTTCGCACAGACACCTGGAACGACGATCTGCCCTTATACTCACCGAGTCGTCCAGGGCCCTTAGGACACATCACTACCCCTCATGGGCGTCTTGATGATCCCGTACTCATAGTGCATACACAAACAAAGTTTTCTTAAATTGCCATGTAATATGTGCTTCCATTTTTCCCAACGGTCCCGATCTCCAACCCAACCTGTAGCTGTTTGACTTGACTGGTCCGGAGACCGGTCATGTCGCACTACTACTAGATGATTGAGTATGTCAGTCCTACCTTGGTACCATGACCAAACAATTCACTTATTAAGGTTTAATGGCACATATATATATCATGTTCTTTTACGAGCTCCTGCTCGTGTCCATTGGCCTATGGCCCACTATTTGAGTTTCTAAAAACAAGGCATATTAGCCCTCAAGTTCCAAAACCGAGGCCCTCGGCCTATAAGAGCTCTTCAAGTTCCCGTCAAGAAGGTTTCTAAAATAGTTTAAGCATTGGCACATAGTCAGGGGAGAACACTTCTAATACAATAGGTTTTCATTGTCCATTATACCGACCGGTATAAGGAGATCTCCATTCATAACTGATGAACAGGTTTTCAACTTCCCTCGAGGAAGTCTCATCATACCAACCGGGTTTGATCTACTTACAACCAGTAAGTAGTTTTTTTTCCGCATAATTTTCACATCACTTTCTCGATTGTGATGATTAAAATAACACTAAATAGTGGATTTTTAACCGGGGTACTTATCATCCCCAACCGAGCATGATATATAATACCACTCACCCAATAGTGTAGTGAAATTCCATTTAGTCGGGTTCCGTCCTTAATAAGCTATACCTCGACTGGCGTTCCCGATGCCTCGTTCCCCTACAAGAAAATGAACATTAGCCGATTTCAACTCATCCAAAAAAGGGCAGCTTCGGTCCGCTAGAGCTGCTTCACTGTTTGATCACGTCGGCACTTCTCCGACGACTATCGGGACGAACGGACGCCACTACCTTGTAGCTGACTTCTCCCTAGTTCTAATGAACCCGACCTCACCTTCTTTGGCTCGAAATTGACCCTATATCATAGCTCTGGTTCGAGTTTCATCAGAAAACTAAGCAACCGAGAGAGAGTGAGCTTTTTAGATGTGGAGAGGACAAATGGAGAGGGGCTCTTTATATAGGGAGCTCGGGGACCCGTTGGCCATCCATTTGGCACCGTTATGACAGGAATTGAAGACCTGAAACGTACCAAATGGAAGTGTTTCTTCTTCACCGGTGTTTCTTCAGTTTCCCAGCGAGTGAACAGTGTTATCATCCTGAAGAAGAAGAAGACACTGTTCCAAACCGGATCGGACCGGTCCAAACCAGGTTCAAAGCTTAAACCGACCGGTTCACCCCTCATTCGACCGAGTTTTTCAAATCTAAAAATTTCTAAATTCATTTTCTATCCAATGGTGGCCTCAAATCTCAAATTTTAATTATTTAAGCCACCTAGAAAAATGAATTTAGGATCTAGTTCAATAGTGGTTCAAACCATTCCGAACCGATTCAGATCCAGTTCACCTAAACCGATTTGGTTTTCATCCCTAATTCCTTCACAATTCCATTTCCATGTCTTTTGTGACTCCTTGGGTCACTTAGGGTCCATAAAATTCTCAGTTAACTATCTCTTAAATGATTTTGGTTCATAAACAGGCTCGGTTCTTAAATCGGTTTAATCCGGTTCACCGGAACCGATCTGGTTTTTCTCTCCCACATTGTTCTAAGGTTCCTTCCCAAGGATTATAAACCTCTTTGAATCTTAAGGGATCCATAAGCATCTTGGTTTACCCATTCTCTATCGGTTCTTGTTCAATGAATCAACTCGGTTCATAAACTGGTTCTATCCGGTTCAGACCTGGTTCTATTGAACTGCTCCAGTCTTTCTTCCTCATTCTGTCCTAGGGTTCTTTTGCCCAAGTTTATGAACGTTTTTGAGTCCCATGGGAGTTAGAAATTTTTTACTTTGCTCGTCCCCTAATAGTCGGGCTTGTAGACCAATTCAGTTTAAAGATCACATTGACCAGTTCTTTCCCGGTTTTTCTGATTACTAAAGGACGGGGTTTACAACTCTCCCCTCCATTTAGAAGTTTTGTCCTCAAACAGTTACACGTTAAATAACTGAGGATAACTATCCCTCACCATGGATGCGGTTTCCCATGTCTCTTCCTACACGGGTCCGTTCTGCCACAACACCTTTACCATAGGAATTTTCTTATTCCTCAAATTCTTGTCTCTCCGGTCGACGATTCGTACTGGCTATGTTTGATAAGTCAGGTTTTCTTCCAATTCCATTGGAGGTTGGTCCACTACGTTACTAGGATCAAGCTGATATTTCTGAAGTACTAAAATGTGGAATACATCATGTATTCTCTGCAAATCAGGAGATAGTTCTAATTTATAAGCTACTGGTCCTATTCTTTGAATAATGGGATATGGACCAATATATCTAGGTTTCAACTTTCCTCTTTGCTGAAACCTAAGTATTCCTCTCCATGGAGATACTTTGAGGAATACCTGATTGCCCACTTCGAACTCTAGATCTTTCCTTCGATTGCCTGCATAACTCTTCTACCTGTCCTATGCAGTCTTAAGACGACTCCTTATTTATTTTATCTTCTATGTGGCATCCTCTATTATCTCGGTTTTCTCTAACTTCCTTTCCCCAACTTCTTCCCAAAATAAAGGGGTACGATAGGGTCGTCCATAAAGGGCTTCATAGGGAGCCATCTGAATACTCACCTGATAACTATTATTATACGCAAATTCCATCGGGCATAAGTATTCTTCCCAGCTTTTATTCATGGTGAGTACACATGCCCTTAGCATGTCTTCCAAGGTTTGGATGGTTCACTCAGACTAACCATCTTTTTGAGGGTGAAATGTCATACTCATGTGGAGTTTGGTTCCCATGGCATTTTGTAGACTCGGCCAAAACCTGGAAGTAAATCTCGGATCTCTATCCAATACTATACTCACTGGGACACCGTGGAGTCTTATTATTTCCTTCATGTATAGGATGGCAGCTGTTCTACTGTGTTCATCGCTCTAATGGGAAGGAAATGAGCTAATTTGGTCCATCTATCCCCAATTACCCAAATCGCATTTCGACCTTTTCTGGTCATCGGCAGGCCCGTGATGAAATCCATGGTGATGTGCTCCCATTTCCACTCCAGAATTGGTAAGGATTGTAGTAGCCCTAACAGCTTCTGATGCTTTATTTTTATCTGTTGACAAGATAAGCATCGGGCTACATATTCCACAATGTCCCTCTTCATACACTTCCACCAGTATCCTTGTTTGAGGGTGCGGTACATCTTAGTACTGCCCGAATGCATAGCATAGCATACACTGAATCGTGTGCCTCTTCCAATATTAATCTCCGTAACTCCTTGTCTTGAGGCACACACACCCTACCCTTATAGGTCAGTACTCCATCACCTCGCACATCGTAGTCTGGTTTCCTTTCTCTATTATTTGAATCCAAGTAGGACTGAAGTTCTTCATCAATCTTTTGTTGGGCGTTTATATGCTCGGTTAGACTTACCCTTATCGCTACATTCGCCACCAAGCATTTTTCCTGTCGGTCCATCCTCAGACTCACTTCCATTCTTCCCAATTGTTGCAACAAAGGTAAGTAGCTTGTCTTGACTTGTGTCGCCTCAGTTTGTTACTTGCGACTTAAGGCATCTGCTACCACATTTGCCTTTCCGAAGTGGTATTCTATCACAAGATCATAATCCTTCACCAATTCTAGCCTTCTCCTCTTACGAAGATTTAACTCCTTTTGAGTTAGGAAGTACTTAAGGCTCTTGTGATCTTTGTATATCCTGCACTTAACTCGTAAAGGTAGTGTCTCCATATCTTCAGGGCAAACATTATTGCAGCTAATTCCAAGTCGTGAGTCGGGTAATTTCTCTCATGTATCTTCAGCTGTCGCGAGGCATACGCAATAACCTTCCCTTGTTGCATTAAAACACATTCCAGTCCTTGTCTTAAGGCATCACTATAGACTATTTACTCTCCTGCATTAGGATCTGGTAAGGAGAGTATTGGTGTGATTGTTAGTTGAGTCTTTAACTCCTAAAAAGACTTTTCACAATCCTCATCCCATTTATACTCAACTCCCTTCCTGGTGAGTTGAGTTAGAGGAGTTGCTATTTTAGAAAAGTCTTGCACAAACCGCCTATAGTATCCTACCAATCCTAAGAAACTTCTAATTTATGTAGGATTCCTTGGAGCTTTCCATTCTGATATAGCTTCTACCTTGGCTGGATCCGCTTTAACTCCATCCTTAGATACGATGTGCCCTAAGAATTCTTCTTCTTGCAACCAGAATTCATACTTGGAAAACTTTGCATATAATTGGTTTTCGTTCAAGATTTCTAATGTAATTGCCAGATGCTCTTTGTGTTCCGACCTGTTTCGTGAGTATATAAGGATATCACATGATTACTATCATATCCCTATCTAAAAGAGGTTGGAACACGCGGTTCATTAAATCCATGAAAGCTGTAGGGGTATTCGTCAATCCAAATGGCATCACTCTGAATTCATAGTGTCCATATCTGGATTGAAACACTGTCTTAGGGATGTCCTCTTCCCTAATCCTTAGTTGGTGGTAGCCTGATCGAAGATCTATTTTTGAGAAGTAGGCAGCTCTCTTTAACTGATCAAACAAACCATCTATCCTTGGGAATGGGTATCGGTTCTTGATGGTGACTTGATTCAACTTCCGGTAGTCAATACAAAGTCTCATACTCCCATCCTTTTTCTTCACAAACAAAATAGGAGCACCCCATGGAGATTGACTTGGACGTATGAAACCCTTTTCCAATAATTCATCCAGTTGTTCCTTTAGTTCTTTCAGCTCTGCCGGAGCCATGCAATATCGGGCTTGGGATATGGGATTGGTTCCTGGGTTATTTCTATAGTAAACTCCACTTGGCGACTTGGAGGTAGTCCAGGTAGCTCTTCTGGAAAAACTTCTGGATAATATCTGGATACCAGAATGTCTTCCATTTTCTTTTCTTCAAAATCTTCATTTACCACCATGGCCAACAAAACTATACATTCTTTCTGTATCATCTTTTGAACCTTCAGGTGGGACACAAATTGTACTTCACTTTTTCTTTTATCTCCCTGGAACTTTAGTCCCTTAATCTTAGAAGTATGGAAAGTTACTGTCTTCCTTCTACAGTCCATCCTTGCCTGATGATTACTCAGCTAGTCCATCCCCAGAATTACTTCAACTTCTTTTAGAGGTAATGAAATCAAGTCAGCTTCAAGTTTGATTCCTCCAATTTATATCTCACATCCCTTTAGTTGTTTATTTCTATTCAAACCTTCACCTAACGGTGTAAGGACGTTAAGGCTTTGTACAAGAGGAGTGAGCTCTAGGGGTATCTTAGAGACCAACTCTTCCTTGATAAATGATCGCTCTGCTCCAGAGTGAAAAAGAGCATAAACTGGTTGTCCCCACAACTGTATATACCCTGATTTAAGAAACATATGTTTTAGAAGGAATTCTTTATTAATTCAAAAGACATTCAGTTTACATGAATCTTTTGGACTAGTTGGTAGGGTTTTATTTAAGCCACCCTTAAAGGCCATCAACTAGTTGGACTAAATTCATTTTCTATCTAATGATGGCCTCAAATATTAAATTTGAATTATTTAAGCTACCTAGACTAATAAATTTAGGATCCGGTTCAATAGTGGTTTAAACTTGTCTGAACAGGTTCGGATTCGGTTCACCTGAATCGGTTTGGTTTTCATCCCCAATTACTTCACAATTCCATTTCTATGTCTTTTGTGATTCTGTGGGTCACTTAGGGTCCATAAAATTCCTGGTTTACCATCTCTTAATCTATTCTGGTTCATAAACAAGCTCGGTTCTTAAACCGGTTTAATCCGATTTAGGTTCGGTTCACCCGAACCGATCTAGTTTTTCTCTCCCACATTGTTCTAAGATTCCTTCCCAAGGTTTATAAACCTCTTTGAATCTTAAGGGATCCATAAGAGTCTTGGTTTACCCATTCTCTATCGGTTCCGGTTCAATGAATCAACTCGGTTCGTAAACCAGTTCTATCCGGTTCAAACCCGGTTCTATTAAACTGCTTTGGTCTTTCTTCCTCATTATGTCCTAGGGTTCTTTTTCCCAAGTTTATGAACCTTTTTGAGTCCCATGGGAGTTAGAAATTTTCAACTTTGCTCATCCCCTAATAGTCGGGCTTGTAGACTAATTCGGTTTAAAGATCACATTGACTAGTTCTTTCCCGGTTTTTCTCATTACTAAAGGACGGGGTTTACACTTCCATTCCATTGTTCTGGCGTTTCCACTTCTCTCTTCCTCACTAGGTTAGTCTATAACCCTTCTTGACTTCTCTGTTTTTCCCCGACCCAGTTTGGTCGTATCTCCATCATCAACTCACTGCTCCCTTGGTTTAAGAGGGGTTTCCCCTTCATTTAAATTCAAAATACGTTCCCTAGAATAGCATAAATAAATCAAATATAAGCTTAAAAGGAATTATAAGCATACATGATGGAGGGTACATCTTCACATTTTCTTTTTTTATATCTCCTTACTCCTAAAAGGTGGTAAAAGAGAGGGGGTGAGCTCTACAACTCAATGAGTGGGTGTTGGGAGGGAGTTTTCAAAATAGCTTTTGTTTATCAAACCATGATAAGGTTATCATTTCCTTCAAAAAGAAAGGTTTCCTCAAAGCTCAATTTTCAAAACTTTTTCCCATTATCATATTAGGTGTGTTTAGCTCTTTTAGCCCATCCCCTTGTCTTAGGAGGCATTTAGCAAACAAACGCATGCCCTTTATTAGGAAGGGTACACACATTCGCAGGTGCAACCCGTCCACTACACCCACTTGTGGATCATAGCGTCTTTACTGTCCACCAAGATAAAAGCCCGTCCACTTCTACCATGGGACTGACTGGATGTTCTCGACATCCAACCCCCAGACCCGAATGCCACTCTGTGATTGTATGAGGACAGAGACCTCATCTCGACCCACCTCAATCTCATGCACAAGAAGCTACTCTGAGCTTCCAGACTAACTAGCACGATGAACTACCCTTATCTCCACCATGTCATCCAATTGCCCTTAGGACCTATCACTACCCCTAAGGTGTCTTTATGGACTCATACCACAAGTGCATGCACAAACAACAATTTTCACACATGGTCATTAACTTTGGTGCCAATGGTATAACGACCCCGACCCTCAACCTAACTTGTAATTGTTTGTCTAGGTCAGTTTGTCAACATGGCCCTTACGCACTACCACCAATCCATCGAGTATTGTTGGTCCTGGCTCGGTACCATCGCGAAATCCCACAACAAATTTCATTAGAAATTTTCATGGCTTGCTTTAATCAATTTGTTTATGAGATCCTACTCATGCCCATCGGCTTTGGGCCCACTACACGTGTTTTTTCAAAATTGGGCATTTAGTCCCATGAATCTAAAAACTGAGGCATCTTTACTATTTGAGTTGTTCTAGCTCCCATCAAGAATGTCATGCCCCGATCCAGTTTGGTCAGATCCCCATGATCAACCCCCCACTCTCCTAGTTTATTACGGGTTTTCTCCATCCTTAAACTATAAAGAGTAAGGCATCCTTTAAACCTGTACTTTTCCTAGAATAACGTTAATCAAAACTGCATGAAATTTAAAATTTTCATACATGTCTTACAGGTGTAGTTAACTAGAGGTCTTTGGGTAGGCTTTCTCTTGGTTACCTGAAAAGGGGTATAAGGGAGGGGGTGAGTTCAACGACTTAGTGAATGGGTATTAAAAACTTGACTTTTATAATAATACTTTGAATTGGAGTGTGCCTAACTCCTTACTATTTTAAGACATTTCATTCTCAAAATCCCGATTTTCAAAACCATTATTTTTCATTAACCACAATCAGTGTGTTTAACAATTAACACACACCCTTCATCATGAAGGCATTACACATTCATAGGGTAGAACGTCCACTGCACCCACTTGTGGTGTCAGAGTGACTTTACCGGCCACCAAGGTAGAATCCCGCCCACTTCTACCTTAAGAATGAGTGACTGTACGCGACATCCACCCTCAATCCCGTAAAGAAACTCCGTGTCAATATAAGGACAGAAACCTCATCCTGACCCCACCCCAGTCTCATGCGCATAAAGCTATGTCGAGCTTCCTTGACTGCTGGCACGACAAACTACCCTTATCTCCACAAAGTTATCCAGTAGCCCTTACAACACATCACTACCCCTCTTGGTTGTCTTGAAGGCCCCGAACCTCAGTGCATGCACAAAATAATAGTTTTCCTCATAAACCATTTAATCTTTGGTGCCACTGGTTTAACGGCCCCGACCCTTAGCTTAACCTGTAGTTGTTTGTCTCGTCTAGTCCATCGACCTGTTTTGTTGAACTACCACTAGCCCATCGAGTATGTCGGTCCTATCATGGTATCATGGCCAAACAAAAAATTCATTTATTGTTTTCATGGCTTAGTCTCATGTTTGTTTATGAGCTCCTTTTCGTGCCAACTGGCCATGTGCCCACTGTACGAGATTTTCAAAATCGGACATTTTAGCCCCCAAGTTCCAAAACCGAGGCCTCCGACTTATTAGAGCTATTCGAGCTCCCGTCAAGAAGGTCTCCCAAAAAGTTTAAGCAATGGCACACAGTCAGAGGAGAGCACTTCTAATAAAAATAACTTTCCCGTTGTCCATCACACCAACCGGGTGTGAGGATATCTCCACTCATAATCGATGAATGGGTTTTCTACTTCCCTCCAGGAAGTTTATCACACCAACAAGGTATGATCTACTTACAATAGATAATTAGTTTTTTCGCGTAATTTCTACATCACTCTATCCAAGTGTGATGTTTAAAATTCAACTTGGTAGTGGGTTTTCATCTTTGTGGTGCTCATCATCCCAATCGGGTATAATGTGAATAATCCCACTCATCCGTGAATGTGGTGAATCCTTCTTAACCCGCTTTTTGTCTCCTCGTGAGCTTGACTTAGCTGGTGTTCCTAGTACTCCACGTTCCTATATGATATAAACATCCTTGTTCATTATACTTTGCCTTGATAACCTTCATTCATCGCGAATGAATAAAATACCCAACTTTTCAATTAATTGCAATTAGGTCCATAAAGTTCTTTTTCTTTAACTTTATGTTCCTAATGTCGATTTTTCCACAAATTGAGTACCGAAACTTCAAAATTTTACTTTGGGATCTCAATTTATTCAAAATTATAAAAAGGGGTTCAAGTTTCCTAAATTTCCAATTTCGTCCCCAACCTTTCTAAAATTACCATTTTGCCCCTACGTTACAAAAATGATAAAATTGACCCCAAAATTTCCAAAAATTGACCAATTGGTTCTCCAATACATTTCCATGCCCAATTGGCCCTCAATTTTATGAAATTGCACTTTATTCTCTTGAATTTTTGAAATGCCCAATTTCAACCTTTCAACTTTATCGAATTTAATTTCATCAAATTGATCGATCAAACAAGGTTAATTTTGAAATTTAAAATTGATTTGAGTTCCTACACATTCATATGATTCAATTACAATTTGAATCGCATGAATTGACGTCGAAACGAGCTCAAACAGTGCTTCACCAGAAAACTGAACATAGAGAGAGAAAGATTTGAAATCTTATCGTCGGGGTAGGGTGGTCCGAGCTTTCGATCAGAGCAAATAGCTCTTGTTCTGAGCTTTCTCCTAGGATCAAGAATCACCTCAATTCATGTTGAATTGAGGGAGAATTTGGTCAGTAATGATTTGTCGCTTCTCTCTAGCATCGATCAGAATTTACAGAGGGGAGCCAAATTGGCTTACCTTTCTACTCTAATTCAGCTGTATGAGGGTTATGGAAGTGCTGGGAGGGCTTTGTTTGGTCTAAGAAGGGCTTGAATTGGCCGTTTTCAGCTCAACCTAAACAAGGTAGCTTCGGTCCGCCGGAGCTACTTCAGTGTAATATCATGCTTGTGTTTCTTCGGTGATCCTCGAAACAAATGGAGGCTACCGTCGTGTAGTTGACTTCTTCCCAAATCTAAAGAACCCGACCATGCCTTCTTTATTTCAAAAAAATTCCCATGTTGGAACTCTAGTTCGAGCTTCACCAAAAATTGGAACAGTGGGGAGATAGTGGAGTTTTCAGGTGTGAGGATGATGAATGAGGAGGCACTCTTTATATAGGAAGCTCGGGGACTTCTTGGCCATCCGATTGGCACCTTAATGGTGGTCATTTATTTCCTGAAACTCCCTGGCGGAAGACTTTTCATCTTCACCAGCGTTGCTCAATTTTCCGTTGAGTGAATAGTACTATCATCTAAAGGAAGAGGGCATAAACATATATTTTTAGAGGAAATGATTTTCTTTATTGAATAAAAAATTCAATTACAAGATTCTCTTGAAGTAGTTGGTAGGGTTTTGGGATGTACCCGCTACAGTGTTGAGGTCTTTTCTAGCCTCTTCCTAGGTGAGGTTGCATACCCTAGCTGATACTCGTGTTGTAGTGTCTGGCCTGGGGTTCCAAAGGTTCCCTTGAGGTTGTCCAAGTGTATTCCTTTGCTTGTTCTCCCTAAGAGTGGGGCATTACTTTGCAATGTGCCCCACTTGTTCGCATGCAAAGCAGGTCTAGCATGCTTCCTTGTGGTTCCTTTGCCCCCTTTCATCAACGAGGGTTTCATTGGGTCAAGATGGGGATTACTCTCTAGGGAGGTGGCATGTCCTTTCTCCTTTGAAATGCCATTCTTTTTCCCCATTTTGGACCAGTTTGCTCCTTCCGTTCTCCCTAATGGTTTTGACCCTTATCCTCCTTCCAGGTCGTTTACTCTATCTGACGACGTTAGGTCTGCACCAGTCGCTCATAGTCATGAGCCATACTGATTACCACTGCCAGGTCTGTGGGGCATCCTAGTACTACCATACGGTCTCGTATGTTCATATTGAGACCGTCCACAAACCGTTGGCATATGTCTATTGGCCCAGCTAGGTCGAGAGCAAAGGGTTTTAACTCGTTGAGTTTTGTTTCATATTCTGATATGGAGTTAATCCTTTGCCAAAGTTTGATGAATTACTACTTCTTCTCATTAATTAAGTGAGGAGCCAGGTACTCCTCCGAGTACCTCTCCTCAAACTGCTTCCAGGTGGGGGTGGAGGTTTTCAAGTTTTGAACATTATCCCACCACCATTTGGCACTTCCCTCCAGGAAGAATTATGTCAGGATCACCATGTCCTGTGGTGGTATCCTGACTATTTCCATTAGCTTCTTAACATTTTCCATCTAATCCTTAGTGGCGCCCGCATCTTTCTCTCCAAGGAAAGGCTTACACCCGAGTTGATGAAGAGTCTTGAGATTTCTCGGAATGTCCACATGAGAGGAATGGTTAATAGGAGGAGGATGGGATTGATCTTCCTCTAGTTCAACTCGAGAGTTGGTACCTGCGTCAAGGATGAGGTTAGGTTGCCCAAATACACGGGTGAACTCCTCGTACAACCTCTGGTGTTCTGAGCTAAGTCCAAGTGGGGTTGTATGTGATCCTCAGGGAGTTTCCATAGGTAGGGGTGGTTGAGCAATGTTCGAGACTGCGGCTCTATTTCTCTTGGTTCCTTTCTTGGGAGCCATTCTGAAAATTTTAAAATCATTCCTATCAATTACTATATTTTCTAATCTTGATAATGTATTTTAGGAAACAGGTTCTGATACCACTAAAGTTGTCATGCCTCGACCCAGTTTGGTCAGATCCCCGTGATCAACCTGCCACTCTCCCGGTTTATTAAGGATGTTCCCTTCCTTAAATCGTGAGGAGTAAGGCGTCCTTTAAACCTATACTTTTCCTAGAATAACATTAATCAAAACTATATGAAATTTAAAATTTTCATACCTGTCTTATAGGTGTAGTTAATTAGAGGTCTTTTGGTAGGTTTTCCCTTGGTTACCTAAAAAGGGTATAATGGAGGGGTGAGTTCAACAACTGAGTGAATAGGTATTAAAAACTTGACTTAAATTAACTCCCTATTAAGTACCAATGTTTATTAACTCATTAAATTTTGAAAAATTCACAAAATTTCCGTTCTATGCTCGAAATCCTATACTTTTACTTAATTATGATTAAGTCCTCGATTTTTACCGAAATTACCAAATTGTCCTTATTTCCTGAAAGTTGCCAATTGGTTCCCAAATTTTCTTAAAATCTCCAATTAGTCTCCAATTTTCTCAAATTTTCCAATTGAAGCTCATTTTTTAGAATATTGCACAAAAGTCCTTCCATTTTTGAAAATCCCTAAATCGTCCCAAATTTCCCAAAATTTTTACTTTAACCCCCGATTTCTCATCTCCTCTAATTGACCATCTAAACTTTGTCAATTACCCCTATCATGCTGCTATTTGATTCCCTTGACTTCCTACAATCCACCTGAATTTAGAATTTCTCAATTTGACTCAATTTTGAGCTCTAACGAATCTTTATCGGAAAACAGGTTCTACAGAGTGAACGCTCAGTTTGCTTACTAGTGAGGGGGCATTAGTCGGAGCTTTGGATAGAGGCGGAAGTGCTATTCCCGGGGTTCCTCCTAGGATCAGAGTGCAGTTCGGTTAGTCACCCGAGCATAGAGAATTCAATGAGAGAAGTTTTCTGTGCTTTAGTTCTAAAGTAAAAATTTTCCGGTATAGTAGGGCGAAATTAACTTACCTCTAGGGTCTCTGGAGGTCGATTGTCGATCAACGAAAGCTCGAGGAGGGTTGTCCTAGCTGCGGGAGGTCGGGAGCGACCAGAATTCAACTCGAGGCAAGTTGATAGTTTTGCAACCATTGGAGCGGTGACACTGTGTAAGCCTTTTGACGCTTCTCCGATGGTTTCCAAGCCAAGTGAAGACTACAACTATGTAGAGGACCTCCTCCCAGTTCT
This sequence comes from Trapa incisa, assembly GCA_030064435.1. Classification (NCBI taxonomy): domain Eukaryota; kingdom Viridiplantae; phylum Streptophyta; class Magnoliopsida; order Myrtales; family Lythraceae; genus Trapa; species Trapa incisa. Next base: position 8,797,179 of record CM057777.1, on the reverse strand, counting down.
ACGGGCTCCTAGTTCACCTCTTAAGGACTCTGAAAGTCCCCTTTTCGGAGCTCTGATTTGCGCCTCACCGAAAAGTGGAGTCGTTGTCTTCTAGGGCTATCGAGCGATGGAGAGGTCGAGTGGGGAGGCGCTTCTTATATAGAGGCCTCGACAACTGACAGAGCTACTGACAGCACAAGACTCACCCAATTCCGGCAGCGGTGGTAAATTTTTTGAGCGCTAGAGACTGTCTCTCTCTTACATTCGTGCTCTTCTCATTTGTCCAAGATTGAAGATGACACTATTCTACACGTGCGTGTTTTGGCAGACCCGTGAACTAGTGGACCCGAGGCTTGAGTCTATAGATCTAAAGCTCGGGTCCAAGTTTCTAGACCTAAACCCACGACTTGGGTCCAAGACCTGGACCTGAACTTGTAGTCTCGAGTCCATCCACGTTGATGTCCCTAGCTCCTGCCTCATATACTTCATCGTGGGGGATATTGCCAAATAGTCCTCCCTTGTCGCTATTTGAGTGCCCTCCCAATTGCGCTGCCATGGACCCTGACGACCCTAAGTTCCATGTTCATCTCAAGGAGGATGGTGACTCTCCGCCGGAATCTTAGGTTGAAACCCTTTGCAACTTTACATTCTTTCTTATTTTCTTCATGTCTTCTAAATTCATATACTTTCTACTCAATTATACATGCTAGGGTTCCAAAAGGAAGCACTTATATTTGTTAGAACTCTTTCATGGGATGAATGATGAGATCATGATGTAAATGATGAATTTCTCTAATGAGAAAACTTGAGAGCACATGATACCATCTGTCATGCTTTTGCGTTCACTCTGGGGTATTATTATTTATTTTACACTAGACAAGTGAAGAAATTGATATGTATATCTTCTTTTCTTTGACCATTGTGCGAAGACTTGAATTTTCTCCCCACTCCCCTTAGATTTTTATCTCTTGTGAAGGTAACTTGAATTTTCTCCCCACTCCCCTTAGATTTTTATCTCTTGTGAAGGTAAGTCCAAACATAATCTTGTATTTCTTGATATCATGAATTATGATCATCCATTGCTATTAGTAAAAAAATAATTTTTTAAATTTGATATCATTTTCTGGATGATTAAAGTTTTGACACGGGCTTGTTTCCACGCCAAATTATCGAATGGTTGAGATTTTGCCATTCATTTGCTTAGACTGATAGAGCTTGCAGTTAGTGGAATGAGACTCATTCAGATTAGATAGTATGTGACACGAATCTCACAACTTTTGCTGGTAAAGTCGATGTGGTGGTAAGCATAGGAACTTTCCCTGCTGTGAGAGGTTTGAATTGTACAGTCTTGTTATTGAAAAAATGAACATGTTTTGCAACCTTATCGGTACTCTGATTTCCTTGCTATAGCTTATATATTTCTTTGATTATTTCTTAATCCCCTAAATTTCTGTCTGTGCTTGTGAAATTCTGCTTGGAATATATGTTACGATATATGAATGTCCTATGGTTATATACTGTTAGTAAGATAAGGCTATAAGCCTCTTAGTTGTTTGGATAAAATGGGTTTTGCAACATTTAAAAGTTCCTACCTTATTATTTGTCTGCTGCATTAATCTTTTATTTTGGCAAAAAATTTGCCCTTATTTTGTTATGAACCATGGTTGCCTTGTAGTATGATCAATGTGTGTTCTTTATCCTTAGGTCGGGCTTGCTGGTGCTTAAGTTTTTTCATTGCAATTGCAGAGTGAATCAGAAAGATCACTTGCAACAATAAGTAGAATAATGGGCTTAGGGTTGGTTTATAGTAGCTGAAAGCAGACTGAAGCCATATATAACTCAATCGTAAAATATATTATCTTTTCCTTGCAAGTAGGCTATCTTGGGATATCTTCTGAGTTTTATGCTTTTAGCAAACCATCCTCTTTACTATTGTATGTGTAAGGAATGAGAGGGTAAGTGTATGATGTACATTACAAGTTTGTAAGAGGAATATGGAGTAATTGTGATTTACACTAATTAGAGAGATAAGGGCAGAGTTGCGCATGTTTTATGCCAATAAAATATCTACAGTGAATATGTATGTTTGTCATATAATAGAAAGAGAAATTCTTAAATTGATTCTCCTTATCTTGGCCTATGTGCAATTCACCTTCCTCATTAGCAATCACCATGTTTCCATTATGCCCAAAAGCTTAAAATGCAAATATTATATTTGCTCCTTTGAGAATATTTGGTCACACCAAAGTTTATCAGTGGAATGTGTTTCCAATACAATAGAGAAAGCAAAAATAAAAAATATAAGGTTCGAGTCCAGAAAGGTGGACCCGCTCCCACTAGACCTGAGCCCACGTTTTTAGGAGGGCTCAGGTCCAATCTATGACCCGAACCGGAGGGCAGTCGGGTAGGTACTTGGATCTCGGGTCCCATTGACATACCTAGGCTGGCCTTGCTAATGTGTGTCCAACTCAGCATTCGAGTCACCATTTGACTTGTTGGCCAGCCACAAGGCGACCTCCCATGGGTCACTCGTTCGAGCATGGCTGATGACCATACTTGGTCTGTCTCTGATCGGGACACATGGCACCCTTTGATTAGCTTATTGAAATTAGACAGATTTCCCTCTTCGCGCATTGAGTGATTGCCACGTTTCAACCACTGATTGACTTATTTAAATAATCCTATTTCTCTATGAGTGAGTTGTGTTGCTGCCACGTGTCATCTACTGATTGGATGAGGCCATCTGACATGGCTCTACCACATGTCAACTTCTGATTGGTCGACCATTTCTCTAACATCTTAATTAGATGCTGACGTGGTACATTTGCCACGTGTCAGCTTCCCATTGGTTGGTTTGGTTGATTGGGCTTATCTAACATTGACTGTTGACTGGGGACACGTGTTGCTCTCCTATTGGACTATCATTGCTGAGTGGATTTCCTCCTCTGACCATCAATCAAGGACACGTGTCATACTCTAATTGGTTAGTGCTTCTAGGCACTAACTAAGCACTGACGGGGTGCGCTTCGCCACACGCCGCTCACTGATTAGTCTTGCTAGCTGACTAGGTGCTGACCTGGTAGCGTTCTGTTGACTGGCTAGACAGTTCGATCGGGTTTGGTGACTCGAATTCGAAAATCGGCCATTTCAAGCCCGAATTCAAAAATCGGCCATTTCAGGCCCGATTCGACCGGTTATCTCGAAATTAAAAATTTCTAAATTCATCTAAATTCATTTTCTATCTAATGGTGTCTTCAATTTTCCAATTTGATATTTTTAAACATCATATAAAAATAAATCTTTGAACCAGTTCTTCACGGTTCTCTCTAGTTCATATTCGGTTCACCCTGAACCAGTCCGATTCTCACATCCCATCCATGTCATGGTTCTTTTCCATGATTTTTAAGTATTTATTGGCCACTTGTGATTCTCCAAATCACTGTTTTGACCCTTTTTTCCAATTTTGACTCACTTAGGTGTTCGATCTTCTCTAAAAAAATTTTGGTTCCCTTTTCCAATTCCTTGTTCCGAGAGAACGGGGTTTACAACTCTCCCAACCTTTTAGGAGTTTTGTCCCTAAAACTCGTTATGCATCACTTAAATAGTGAATGATTTTCCCCTTCCCCTTTTCCCTCCTTTCCTTTCCCATTCCGACCATTCAACTAGTATGCCTTTGTCAATTGATTTTATCTTGGGTTGAAGCTTCCTTTCCTGTTGGCGGGTGATTTAACTTGATATGATGCCTTTGGACACGTCCCCATCCAAGTTGTATCTTCTTTGGGGCATCCTTCGTGCCCCTCCTCCCTTAGGCATCATTCATTTCCATGTCTTGTGGTGTCTATTGCTTTATCAATCCTTTTCCACTGTCCTTAAATGTAAACCCCACCCTTTTTAATTAAGGAAAACCTGGAAAAAAAAACCAGTCAAAGCGAGTAAGAAGCATCGAACTGGTTCACAAACCGGTTTATTGGGGAATGGGCAAATTAGAGAAATTTCAACTCCCTTGTGACCCAAAGAGATTTATAAACCTTGGGAATGAAACTTAGAACAAAGTGGGAGAGAAAAACTAGACCAGTGAGGGTGAACCAGACCCAAACCGGATTAAACCGATTTAAGAACCAAGCTGGTTTATGAACCAGAACTGATAGAGAGATGGTAAACTGGAAAATTTATTTATCTCGAGTGACCCAAAGAGTCCCAAAAGTCATGGAAATGGACTTGAGAATGAATGGGAGATGAAAACCAAACCGGTTTAGGTGAACTAGATCCGAACTGGTTTAAACCACTATTGGACCAAATTCTAAATTCATTTTTCTAGGTGGCTTAAAAATTTCAAATTTGAGATTTGAGGCCACCATTGGATAGAACATAAATTTAGAAATTTTTAGATTTGAAAAATTCGGTCGAATGGGGGGTGAATCGACCGATTTAAACTTTGAACCCGGTTCAGACCAGTCCGGTCCGGTTTGGAACAGTGTCGTCTTCTTCCTTCATATGACAACACTGTTCACTTGCCGAAAAATCGAAGCAGCGCCAACGAAGAAGAAATGTCTCCATTCAATATATTTCTGGCCGTCAATGCCTGTCATAAAGGTGCCAAACGAATGATCGACGAGTTCCCGAGCTCCCTATATAAAGAGCCCCTCTCCATTCATCCTCTCAACACCTGAAAAGGTCACTCTCTCTGATCTGCTCCATTTTCCTGTGAAGCTTGAACTAGAGCTCCGATATAGGGTCATTTCTGAGCCAAAGAAGGTGAGGTCGGGTTCTTTAGAACTAGGGAGAAGTCAACTACACACCTGTAGTCTCCGTTTGCTTTGAAGGTCGCTGAAAAGTGTCGGGATGATGGAACAGTGAAGCAGCTCTGGTGGACCGAAGTTGCCCTGTTTCGACCGAGTTGAAATCAGCCATTTCGAGCCCTCCTTAGGCCAAACCAAGCCCTCTCGAGGCCAAACCAAGCCCTCCCAACACTTCCTTAGCTCTCCCACGGCCGAATTAGGACTGAAAGGTAAGCCAATTCGGCTCCTCTCTACAATTTCCAACTAGTGCTAGAGAGAGAACTGACAGAAATTTGATGATGAAATTCTAACTTAATTTGACATCAATTGATGCAATTTTTTATTCTATGATGAACATCAAGACCAGAGCTGTCTACCCAGATTGAAAGCTTGGACTGTCATGCCTCCGACGATGAGTAATCAAAACTTTCTCTCTCTACAGTCCGTTTTCCGGCGAAGCTCTGTTTGAGCTCGTTCTGACGTTAAAACTTATGATTCAAAGTGTTATGAAATCGTATGAACATGTATAAACTCAATTTCAACTTCAATTTCAATAATTAGAAGTGTTTGATTGGTTAATTTGATGAAATCAAATTCGACAGTGTTAAGGAGTTGAAATTGGGGGAAAATTGGGGATTTTAAAAAATTCGAAGGACCAAGATGCAATTTTTTAAAATTAAGGGTCAATTGGGCATGATAAGTATGTTAAAGGGCCAATTGAGGAATTTTAGAATTTTTGGGGTGAAACTTACCATTTTTGTAAATTAAGTGCAAAAGGGTAATTTTGGAAAAATTGGGGGACCAAATTGGAAATTTGGGAAAATAAACCCGTTTTTGTAAAATGGAATAAATTGAGATCCTATGATAAATTATAAAAGTTTTGGAACTCAATTTGAGGAAAAACTGGCATTAGAAACTTAAAGTTAAAGAGCAATAACTTTAGATAACTAGTTACAAATAAATGAAAGTTTGGTTTTCTCATTAATTTGGAATGAATGAAGGCTATTAGGCCGAAGGATAATGAATCAAGATGTTCATATTGTGTAGGAACACGAAGTACCGGGAATGCCAACAAGGACAAGCTCACGTGAATACAAAGAATCGGTCTAATGGAATTCACTGCATTAACGGGCGAGTGAGATTTTATATCATACCCAGTTGGGGATGATAAGTACCTCGAAATGAAAAACCCACTATTTAGTGGTTTTTTAAACATTACAACTTAGAGAAGTGATGTGAAAATCATGCGGAAAAACTATTTACGTTTTGTAAGTAGATTATACTCAATTGGTATGATGAAACTTCCTCAAAGGAAGTGGAAAACCCGTTCATTGGTTATGAGCGGAGATGTCCTTATATCCGGTCGGTATGATAGATAGTTGAAAACATATTGTTTTTGGAAGTGCTCTCCCATGACTGTGTGCCAATACTTAAATGATTTGGGAGACCTTCTTGATGGGGGCTCGAATAGCTCTTATATGCTGGGGGCCTCGATTTTAGAACTTCGAGGCTAATATGCCCAATTTTGAAAGTCTCGTACAATGGGCCCAAGGCCAGTTGGCACGAGTAGGAGCTCGTAAACAAACATAAGTTATATGCCATAAAACTTTAAATAAAGGAATTGTTTGGCCATGGTACCAAGACAGGACTGACATGCTTAGTCAACTAGTGGTAGTGCGACATGACAGGTCGACAAACCAGTTAAGACAAACAACTGTGAGTTGAATTGAGGGTTGGGGCTATTGGACTAGTTGTACCACAGATTATATGGCATGATAAGAAAATATTGATTGTACATGCACTATGATTACGGAACCATCAAGATGCCCAAGAGGGGTAGTGATGCGTCCTAAGGGCACTGGACGACCTGGTGGGGATAAGGGCAGTTCCTCGTACCAGGTGACCGTGCGAAATTTGGAGTAGCACCAAGTGCATGAGACCGGGATGCGGACGAGATGAAGTCTCTGTCCTCATATGGAAACAAAGAATTGATTTCAGGATTGAGGGTCGGATGTCGCAAACATCCACTCATTCTCAAGGTAGAAGTGGTCATACTTCTATCTAGGTGGCCGGTAAAGTCTCTCCAACGCCACAAGTGGGTTCAGTGGTCGGGCTGGCCTGCGAATGTGTGTTTGACCTTCATGATGAAGGATGTGTGTTGGGTAATGATACACCGTGGTTAATAAGAAATGGTGATATAACTTGAGATTTTAAATGAAAGGATTTTTGAAAGAAAGTAGTCTGACACCCTCCAATACAACTCTTTTCCTCAAACTTAATTTTTGAAAACTCATTCACTGAGTAGTTGTACTCACCCCCACCCTTATATCCCTCTCAGTAAATTCCGGGAAGCCTATCCTTAAAGACCATCAACTAAGACGCCTGTGAGACAGGTATGATAAAATTAAAATATTATGTCGTTTTGATTTATGTTATTCCAGGAATAGGTGTAGGTTTAAAAAATGCTCTACTCTTTACGATTTATAATAAGGAGAAACCCTTTAATAAACCGAGAAAGTGGCAGGTTGATCACAAGCATCCGACCAAACCGGGTCGGGGAGTGACACACTCACTGAGTCGTAGAACTCACCCCCTCCTCTAAACCATTTTTCAGGAAAACCTCCTATCAAGAAATGTGAAAAATAGAAGAACAAGTCAGGAGACACCTCACAAGTTAAATCTTTAATTTAGTTTTTTTTAAACATTGTTGTGTAAAATATGTGTACTCAAGAGCCTTTACCTTCTCCAACCTATTTCGGTAGAGACACCATTTAATAAAGGGAAGGGTGGTGGGTTTATCACAAGATTCTAACCAAATCGAGTTGGGGCGTGACAACTTTAGTGGAATCAAAGCATGATTTTTCAAACAAAATTTTCAAAACCAAAGCCCTAGAACCCTAACAAATGACAATTGTCTGTTCTATAGATATGACCCCTCCAAGAGGAACCAAACGAACATGCGTTGCCATAGCCACCATGGAAACTATGAGAAATCCTATCCTAAATACGGAAGTGAGCCTAGGAACTAAGGAGTCTAGGAGGCTCTTGGAATAACACCTGAGCAACAAAGACTCTACAAGAAATTTGTTAAGGTGTTTGGGAAAGCTTACTTTCCACGAAGAAAGGAGGACTGCCCTGTAGGAAGTACATGCCCCAAGGACAGTGAAGTACAAAACCACAAGCAGTTCCCAAGGAAAACTCCCCAATGCTCGAAGTGTAAGAGAAGCTACCAAGTTCCAGCAAGGAAATGACCTGTTACAAGTGTGGACAATGGGGACACTATGTGAGAAAGTGGCAAAAACAACTAAGGAATGTTGTACCAAGACCTGTGGATGCTGCATCCAATAGACAAGAAGAAAGGATGAGGAAGGAAGCGAAAGCAAACAGGGAAAAGGAAATCATTCAATACCCTAAATGTAAGAAGAACCACGTAGGAGTCGGTACCAAAGTAACTTGTTATGGTGTGAACAAGTAGGATATATGGTGAAGGAATGTCTCACACCTCAAGGAATTAGGGAAATACCTCCTAAGAACAACACCTTCTCGACTACCAGGGTATGAAGGGAAAGAGTAAAGGAGGTGACCCGAAGAGCCACAACTCCAACTAGAGATTACAACCACACCCAAAAGGAAGCTTGTCAAGACACTAGTATAGTAGCGGGTACTTCCCGGCCTTTCTTTTTAACTATCTTCCTAGAGAGGGGATAAAAGCCCCAAATGTATTATAGTCCTTCTCCAATAATGAATAAAGAAATTCCAAGTTCCTAAAACTTTTGTCTCTCAATCATGATGCGATCTCATGCCTCAAATAAAAAATATGAGTAAGGGAGGAGTGAGAAGATCAAACGTCGTAAGAAGAATTATGAAGGAAATCATCAAAGCAACCAATGGACAAAGAGAATTAATATTAACGGATATGTCAAGGGTGGTCAAACTCAAGCCATGTGGAAGATTAAGTAAGCCTCTCACAAAGAGGTCAAGGAATTTCAGAACCATAAAGGATTTGAATTCCCCCCTAAGGAAGTAAACTTGTAACATGATACAAGTAAGAACAATGATAGGGTACAAAGGATGTGCTCGTAAGATTCCCAAAGAAAGGGTAAAGGGGAAAGATGGCATCAAAGGATGTCATAAAATGCTATAGGATCAGATAATCGTAAGGACGAATGAAAAAGGGGGTAGTGGTTCCCTCCCCCCAAATTTGATACGAACAACCGCAATAATGCAAGGAGACGTTAGAATAAGAAGGTAGGGTGTATGGATTCATGAATGGAGATCTCTAATCAGAAGTACAAGAGTAGTGAATGGAAACAATGAAAGAAACTATACCGGGTGAGTCCAAGGAATCGATAAGTAGATTGTAAGGAATCAAATTGGAATGAAGAACCGTGAAATGGTCATGAGCAAATGAGGATGGACTATAAATCCCTAGGTAGAGACACCATCAAACATAACGAAGTGCATGATGGAGAAAAATCACGAGTATGTCGGTAAGTTGAGAAATGATCAAGAAACAAGATATTTGAACTAAGAATGCCCAATAGGGAGGTTGGTGAAGGTTGGTGAAGGACGCATAAATAAGGAAATCCCAGACAATCATGAAAGGCATGACATATAAGTAAAAGAAAATTAATGTGTATGGAAGAGATGCACGAATCAAAAGCGAGTGGTGGAACACTCTAATATCATAAGAATAGGAGCGTGGGAACACCATCTAATGAAGAAGGTGGTAAGAATTCGGCACTGGGAAGTCCAAATTTCAAGATAGGAAGAATTATCAGGTCAAGTGAGAAATAACCAAATGATGAGGAAAGTATGTGGGATGCTTGGATAACGTTCAAGGTAGTTGAAGAGAACTACTAGATATTAAGAAGGGATGAAGTCCTATGATACCTAAGAGATTTGAAAATAAGGAACAATCATCAAAGGAATGTTCTAGAAGTTGGATGTGCAAAGATAGTTCTAGAACAAGCTATGCTGCAAGGGACGTGAAGGTTCAACAATCCTAAAACGATATGTCTCAAGTAAGGAAGAGTCGGTTATTTAAGCATAACAATGTCAAGTAAAAGGAATTGGGTGGACCGGTGTCATAATAAATAAAGAATGGATAAAAGGACCAACATAAGATAAAAAGGGGATAACACCAAAATCTGCGAAGTTAAGAACGAAAATCTCGAAGGGATGCCGAGCTCAAGATTTTCAATGACCAAGAGGGATAACCAGGCACGGGGACGGTCCAACATTTTTTGAACTCCCAATCTTGTGATCTGGATTAACATTTGAATGAAAACCTAAAGAGGGGGAGTCTTACCCCTAAGTGACATAAGAATTGGACATAAGAAAATACCTTTGGACCATTGGGTAAGACAAGCCGATCATAATGGTCCCATGAAATAGATGAATGTTTGAGGAGAATAGAGATCCCTTTGTGACGTTATCTAAAGGACTAAGTAAATGAGTAATCGTAGTGATATTTGGCCCAAGGGAAGATCATATGAACGAGGGAATGCTCAAAGAAAAAGGAAGTAAGAAGCCGGATCGCTACAAGATCTTTTTCTCAAGTATGAATATCAAATCACACCATTAAGGACAAAGGGAAAAACAATTGATAAAACCATATATACACCAAGACATGGAAACAAAAAATTCCCAAAGGAAGGTGAGGCACGAAGGGTACCACAAAAGAGACACAACTAGGATTGGGAACATGTCCCATGATATTATAGAGAATTGAGTCCCAAGTTGACGTGAAGGGAAATGTAAAACCCAAATGAAATTCAAATGGTAAAAGACATGCTAGCGGAGTGGCCATAATTGAAAAGGAAGGGAGGCAAAAGGAAAAAAAAGAATCATTCACTATTTAAATGATGCATAATGAGTTTTGGGGAAAAAAACTCCTAAAATGAGGGGAGAGTTGTAAACCCCGTCCTCTCAAACTAAGGAACTCAAAAAGGAAGCCGGAAATTTTCGAGAGAAAATCGAGGATCTAAGTGAAATAAAAATGGTAAAGAAGGGTAAAAAATTCCAAGTGGTCAAGAAATATCTAAATATCATAGAAAAGCACCATGCAGTGGAGTAGATGTGATAACTGGATCGGTTCAGGGTGAACCCGACCTGAACCAGATTGAACCGTGAAGAACCAGTTAAAAGATTCATTTTTCTAAGTGGATTACAAATATCAAATTGGGAAATTGAAGCCACCATTAAATAGAAAATGAATTTAGAAAAATTTAGAAATTTAAAAGTTTTGGAAAACCAGTTGAATCGGGCCTGAACCGATCGATTTTCATTTTTGGGTCATCGAACTTGATCAGACCAGACTAGTCAACGGTCTAGCCGATCAAAGGATTGCTGCCACGTTAGCGCCCAATCAGTAGGCACAAACAATCAGTGCATGACACATGGCAAAGAGCGCCTAGTTAGCTACTTAGTCAGTGCCTAAAAGCACTGGTCAATCAGAAGGCGACATGTGTCCTCTATCAACATTCAGAAGAGAAGAATCCATGTCAACGAAGACCAGCCAATAGAAGAGTGACATGTGTCCTCTGTCAACAGTCAATGTCGGAGAAGCCTCATCAGCAAGGCTGACTAATGAGGAGCTGACACATGTCAAGGATGCCATGTTAGCATCCGACGATCGACCAATTAGAGGTCGACACGTGGTAGTGCCACAGATGACCTTAGCTAATCAAAGGCTGACACATGGTAGTGACACTATGCATCAGGTAGGAAATTGGATGCAATTATGAACTTAAATCCCAATTGAGGGCCAATTGGTGATTTTGAAGAAAAATGGGGACCAGTTAGTGATTTTGAATAAATTAAGGACCAATTGGTAATTTGGAAAAAATTAAGGACCTAAGAGGAAAATGTGAAACCTTAGAGACTTAATCAAAGATAAATTGTCCATTAGGGACCTAAAGGCAAATTATGAACTTTAAGGGAGCTAAGTGCATTTGAGGCAAAAATTAAGAGCCTATGTGAAATACATGAGAACATGAGGTCTTTTATGCCAAATAGTCCTTATGTAAATACTCAAACCATGTAGGAATTGGTTATATGAGTACTAGTGGAGAGGAGCACATTGGAGATTAGAATCCAGCCGGAACGAATACGTCACAATACCGGGTGAGTGAGATTTCCAATATCATACCTGTTTGGGATGATGAGCACTTTTAAATTTGAAACTCATTTTCTAGGAATGGTTTCCCCTGACTGCGTGAACCAACTTAAACCTCTTAGGAGACATTTCTATTGAGAGCTAGAATTGCTCTAATAAGCCTGATTCAGTTTTGAAACTAATAGGGTCCAAGGCCCAATTTTGGAAAAAATTGTGAAGTGAGCCCATGGCCAATGGGAACGAGCTTAAACCCTTAGATAAAATCTTGATCCCTACACATGATGGAAATTCACCAAACAATGGTTAAGTTGTGTGGTACAGCTACCCAACCGAAGCCAGATCTCAATACTCGATTGGCTTGTTGCTATTGAGCCAAAGTCGAGTGGACGAACTTGTTGGGCTGATAATTACCGAGCTGTAGTTGGGGTGTCAAATTTGTTGGGCTTGTGGCACCAAAGATAAATGTCTAAGATTAAAAGACTTTTGTTTGTGCAAGTTGAGATATGAAACCATCGAGGTGCCCACATGTGGTAGTGTTGGTTCTAAGGGCTGCTAGACGACATAGATTGCATAAGGGAAGTATGATTGTTGAGAGAGTCTCTAAGCTTAAAGAAGCTTCTTGCGCATTGAGACCAAGGCGGGGGAGAAGTGGTCTCATCCCACTATAGCAGACACGGAGTATTACGGGTCAGGCAATTGATGCCCAATCAAACTCTGGGTAGAAATCATAGACTTCTATTAGGGTGGATGGAAAAAATGCTTCAATCCACAAGTAGAGCAGTCAGAGACTGCTCTGTGAATGTGTGAACCCTTTTTGATAAAGAGAGTATAATTGTATGCTAAAATAATCTCAAGAAAGGGAAAGAATTGAAATATTTTTCTAAAAAGGAGATAAACCCACCAAACCTTTAAACAAAGTAATTGTAAAACTTTCTTTGTCTTTATAAAAACTCACCCTAACATCCTCTCACTAAGTCATAGAAATCGCCCCTCCCCTAAACCATTTTTTAGGAAAACCTCCAATCAATAAAAGCGGAAAATAGAAGAATAAGTCAGGAGACACCTTACATGGTAAATCTTTAATTTAGTGGTTTTGTTAAACTTTGTTGTGGAAAAAATGTGCACTCAGGAGCCGTTACCTTCCCCGACCTATTTTGGTAAAGACACCAATTTAGTACAGGGAAGGGTGGCAGGTTGATCACAATGTTCCAACCAAACTGGGTTAGTGCGTGACACCTTAGCTCCCGAATTGGGATAGACCGAATGGCTATCCACTCCGGGTGGATTTGTGTTATGTTTTTAGGGCCTTGAGTGCCCCTTGTTTGTTTTTCTTGCCTAAGTTGTCGGGCTAGGGCATGGGTCGAGATAACTTGGGAGTACCACCCAAGAAAAGGCCATATGTTGTGCGGGACCACGTACCTTGTTTCAATTGTGTGAATCAGGTATGAGAATACTCAGTAAAGATGAGATCGAGAATACCCAACCGTAAGATCAGTAAGGAAGTAAACTTGGATCGTAAGCCATGTAGTGACACGGCGTCAGCGTCCCACTCACTAAGCTATGAGCTCCTACCCTCTGCCAAATCATGTTGCAGGTAAACCTAATCGCTCGAGAAAGGAATGAGAAGTTTACATCCGAAGTACCTACGAATTAGGTAATTCCATAACATGTACACGAAGTACTACTTATCATTTTGCTATCATTCCCGAGGTTTGAAATATGAACTAGATATTTGGCCCATTACGCATTTATATAAAAAGTATGAAATTTTCATTATTTTTCAAAGGTGAATTAGGTGTCTAAGTTTGGGTTCTGTTGGTTTTACTTTGTCGAAGAATCCCGCCTTTGTAACATCGGGGGAATTGGCAAGGGGTTTCATAGGTCCTCGGTTGTGAATTTAGGGCATGGGCATGACAACTCCTATACAAGTTCTTAGTGGATTTTCCTCCTTTTCCTTCTCCCTCATACTCTAGGTGGGATTTGAGAGTCTTGTTGTTCCACCTGACTTAGTGTGGGCTAACTCTAATTGAAGACATGGCTAGGTAGCCTCAAAGATGCCCTTCCCCTTACTGACCGCGTCTAGGCAGCCAGGGTGTAGCCCACCTTAAGTTCTAGCTTCTACCGTTAGCTAGCATGTTCTTCTTCCCTAGATGGAGATCTATAATTTAGTCGGGAGACTTTTAGGGTGTCCTTATTTGCCTTGGAACCAAATGAAACTCCTTCCAATCTGACCTTCTCAGAGGCTCTTAGGGTCCATGTAGATCCAACAAGTTTCCTAGATAAGACATGCCTCATCTCATAAAGTGGACATCCCCTCCATGAAGGGTTTATCACTGGCCCATAGGTGCCAATACATTCTTAGTGTTACCCAGTGGAGTCTTGACTCTTTGAGGTCATTGGGCCTAAAATTCTGATATATATATTATATATCCAAGGAGTGTTCACCATATTTGGGCAAATGATTCACTACTCTGGCTTTGTATCCATCTATCGTACTACTCTTTTAATTCATTGTTGACTTTGGCCCATTTACCTGGTGCCTCATCAACTACTCTAATGCATATGGAATCACTCGCCCATAATGTATTGGCACTCATTTCCTACTCGAGCCAAGATGCCTTGTGTTTTTTGGCATATTCTCCCTCTTTCATACTCAGGAGAGTTACATGAGTTAATGTGGGTCTCTTATCGATATCTCCTACCACCACCTCTTACCTGGCGCCCTGTGTATCAGTTGGGCTACTAGAGAATGATCCTTCCTAATGTCCCATAATATCCAACTAATCCTAGGAAACCCCTCACGGGTTCATGAGTACTGACTCATTGGATATGCTTCTACTCTGGCAAAATTGACCCGAACCTTGTCTAAGATATGTTCCCACCCTAGGTAGACTTGGCCTCAAATTAGTTCCCCCGGATGACTCCTTAGTACTGTCTCGAGGGTGTTCCTACCGGTCTGTCCCAGTCTAAATTTCCCCAGACCTTAGGAAGTGGATCACCTTGATCGACATTTGCATGACCCAATCGACATTTGTCAATGCACTGCCTTATGCTCCCAGCCAACTCTCGTAAATAGGCATGCTCCCAGCCAACTCTCGTAAATAGGCATGGGGCACTTTAAGGAGGATGGTGGCCCTTAAGAAACCCACTTTTCCCCAAAAGTTTTTTTGTGTGTTGTTGGTGCCATCTAATTTGATTTATGCAATATCGGGTCCAATCCCAAGGGTAGTATTGATCACGAGGTCGAGTGACCCCTCATGGACATCTTCCACAAGTCTACGGATACTACTTCCCGGTAATCCCACCCCACTAGCACTTCATGGGGGGCCACCATATGTGGTCCCTTCCTTCCAGACTTTGGTGATTTGGGTTGTGTATGCTTCCTTTTTTGCATCATTCACTAGCCTTAGTCTGGAATCCAAATATGGCACAATCGAGCCTCCATTTTTTCTTTTCTTCTTCTTTCCTTTCTCTATTTTTTTTTTTTTGCATGGGAACCAAATTCTCTTTGTTTTACTGGCCCAAGTTCCCACATCTTGTTCTTCCAGTCCTTCTTGACTTGGGGTGGATACCCATCCCACCCTTAGGATAAGGTCTGCTTCGGACAAGGGACATGACATCTTGACTGCTTTAAAGGTCTTTCCCCCTTCCTTCTTGCCCTTGGGGTGGCATCCCTTAGGATTTATTCATCTGGGCGTGGTGACCATTTGTTTTGGAACTTGGGATATTTACAGGGTTGTGGGCACCAAAGTGCCTACCCTTCTCTTTTACCTACCTTGTTTGCTCCGGAATCTAGAAGTGCAAGGCTCTAGAGCGATACACTTATATGAGTTTCGGGCTACTACTAAGGGCTCTCTCCTTGTCTCAAGAATGGGCCTCGTTGTTGGACTATAGCCTTAGTTTCCCTTTTCTTAGCTTACTTCTAGTTTTACTTCTCATGTTGGCGTCCGAGTACAAGGCCCGGTTCCTTGCTTGTGGAGCTAATCCTTTGGTTAAGCACATCTTAGTCTCGTAGTTAATTTCCTTGCAAGTACAAAGCTTCCCACTTTTTCATTAATACGCCTTAAAAGGCTTTCTAATGTACATTACATAATGTCGAGGTCTCACCCTTGACTTATACACTAGGCCCTGCCTAGGGAACCACATATACTACCTGAGTACACGACAAAACGAGGCTGCCTCCATGGCTGCCCTAGCTAGTTCCTCAGTCGGTTACCTAATGGTTCCAAGAGGTCCTAGTTTCCTCCTCATCCTCATCTTCCCCCTCTTCCTTTATGTCCTTCATGTTGTGTACATGGTCCAGGGGAGGAGGGTTTGCCATTATCCTCTCATACTCGTAGGCCATGTCGACGGTGGCCTCGATGTCTATGTGAGTTTCTAGTCCACTGAGGAAGTAGTGTATAGATCAGTTCAGCCCATTGAAGAACTGCTCGCAGATGGTGTTTGGATGTATCCAGTTGAGAGTGAAGCACTAGAGTCACATAAACTCCCGGGCATAGGCTGCCACTGTCCCGTTTCCCTGTGTCAGCATGGCTAGTGGGTGGGCTAACTCGTCCACCCGGGTCTTAGGAAGGTACCTTTTGGTAAAGCTATCATACTGTCCTTTTAGTAACCCGAAAATTTCGGTAAAATTTTTTTTCTGAAATTGTATTATAAATTTAAAATTCAATTGATATAATTTGAATAAATTTGAATTAAAATAAAATGAAAACTGTTGTTTTGACCAAAATAAATAACTCGATGGGATCGATTTAAGTTCGTTAAATTTAAGCAAAAATTGAATATTATATATATATTTGTTAATTATGTATATATAAATATTGAATAGATATTTACATAAAAGGGTATATTTATATATACATGTACAAAATTAATTTCCAAAAAAATATAAAGGAGAAAGGGATTTAGGAGTTGAAATTTTACCATTATTAAATAAATACATACATTCAATTATTGGAGTTAATACCCATAAATACCCATCAATTTTTTAATTTATTAAGAATAAATAACAATATTAATACCCATAATATAGTAATAAATCTTCTCCATTTAACAAACAATTTTACAGTTAAATCAAGAGCTACTCTCTATTCATTCTCCTCAGATTTGAAAACTTCATTCTCTCTCAACTGCTCTAATTTTCGGTGAAGCTCCAACCAAAGCTCTCACTTGGGCATTTTTCTCAACCTTAGAAGGCGAGGTCTGGTTCTTTAGACTTCGGGGGAAGTTAGCTATATGATAGCAACCTCCATTCGATCCAAGGACTGTTGGAGAAGCGTTGACGAAATCAAATAGTGAAGCAGCTCCGGCAGGTCAAAGCTGCCCTATTTCGACCAAGCTAAAATTGGCCGAATTCAGCCTCCTCAGGCCAAACCAAGCTATTCCAATATCCCCATAGTTCTTAGACGACCTCAACTGAGCTTCTTCCTCGGCAAAGGAGCCAAAGGAAATAGAAAGGAATATGTAATTTCCTTACCTTAAACCTTTACATATGGAATGCCCTAAATATAATTACTTTCATTTGAAGTACCAAAATTTTGTACTTAATGAAACCCATGAAGGGAAATTTTATTGCAAGTAATAAGAAACTTGCTTAACTACCAATGATAACTACATGGATGTTGTGGAAAACTTATAAGAGCCTAACCTAGTTGATGAGATGTAACGGATTTGGAGCATGAGTCTAAAATAAGAGGTTCTAGGAAATGTGAGACAAAGGTTTAATAAACCAAATACTCATGCAATACGTATATAGTACATTGATTTGGATTTATGGATGCAACCAATGACAAATTCGAACGAGAGTGAAATCATCAAATACTAATGAAATTAGTTCCTAAAGTGGGAAATTCCTTAGGTGGGCATCAAAGGAAAGGCGGTCACATATGACCGAGATAAAATTTTCTAAAGCAATAAACTCAAATGTAAAAAAGAAGTCTAATGAGATGAAATTTTAAAAAAAAAAGAACGACTTATAAAGTAATAAGTCGTAAAATAGAACAACGAAATGGTTATAAACAAATACTTCAATATAAAGGTATGTGAAGAATGGAAAATCATGGAGAGTGATATACCAACATGTGTTGCTATGAGGAAGGGAATGATGATGAATCATGGAGTAAAAAAATGTACATGGTATTGTAGACCCAATAAGTTGCTACAATCTTTATGGAAAAAGGACCCTGAAATGGGAGGACATAGTCCAATGATGGATGCATGAACTAGTGGAGGAAAAATTGTTAGAGATTTTTAGAACCTTTGTTGGATTAAAAGGTGTCACATGAACCACCTAAAGAAAATGAAGAACAAGTAAATATAAATACCATATTATCATTGAACATCATTTCTCTAATGAGAGATGTATTTGAAAATACACTTAAAGTGATATGTCCTTTTGAATTGTATAAATAGTACTCGCTAAGAGTGCAGAAGTTTTATTTAAACACTAAGTAATCGATTAAGATCCAAAGATACCATTAACTTGGTATGCAATTCAACCTTATAAGGAAGCCCCAGTTGGAAATTTTAACCGATTAGAATGTATGACTAAATACCCAATTTGCTTTGGATACATTAGATAAGAGATCCTAAGTAAAATTGTCCACTGATAAAATAAATAGTCTTTAGAAAAGATAACATTATCTTGAGAAGTTATTGTGGTAAAGTAAACAAATGTCTTTGTAGAAAGTTATTGAAAATGAAACCAAATAAGTGCACAAAAAAGGTTAAGAAGTAGAGGCTAATGTTGCATGAGTTTTGGGGATAAAACTCCTAAAAAAGTAGGGAGTAGTTGTTACACTATATTTTTAGTAAACCAAAATTTTGGTCGAAAATTTTTTCTGGAATTGTATTATAATTTTAAAATTCAATTGATATAATTGGGATAAATTTGAATTAAAATAAAATGAAAAGTGTTGTTTTGACTGAAATAAATAACTCGATGGAATCGATTTATTATATATATAATTGTTTTGAATTTAGGTGAAAATTAAATATTATATATATAATTGTTAATTATGTATATATATAAATGTTAAATAGATGCTTACATATAAGCGTGTATATATATATATACATTTATAAAATTAATTTCCAAACAAATGTAAAGGAGAAAAAGATTTGAGAGTTGAGGTTGTACCATTATTAAATAAATACCTACATTCAATTATTAAAATTAATATCCATAAATACCCATCAATTTCCAAATTTAATCAGACTAAATGACAACATTAATACCCATAATATAATAATAAATCTTCCCTATTTAATAAACAATTTTAAGCTATATAAAGAGCTACTCTCCATTCATTCTCCCCACACCGAAAACTCCATTCACTCTCAATTGCCCCAGAATCAAATTGTGAAGTAGGTCTAGCGGATCGAAGCTGCACTATTTCGTCCGAGCTATAATCGACCGAATTCAGCCTCTTGAGGCCAAACCAAACTCTCCCAATATACCCACAGCCCTTAGACGTCCTCAATTGAGCTGAAAGGTAAGCTAATTCGGCCCTCCTTAGTCGTTACAAGTCGAAGTTAGAGAGAGAAACTACATAATTTTGTTGACGAAGTTCTCCCTTGATTCGAGGTCGATTGTAGGAATTCTTGATTCTAGGAGATACCTCAGGAAGAGATCTATCTTCCCTGATAGAGAGATCGGACCACCACACCTCTGATAGTTTGCTTTCAAAGCTTTCTCTCTCTACACTCAATTTTCTAGTGAATCTTTGTTTGAGCTCAATTCAGACCCAAACGATGCAGTTCATAGTTCAATTAAATCATATGGAAGTGTTGGAACTGATCCATGCCTTCAATTGGAGCAATTAACCCCAATTGAATGGTCAATTTGATAAAATCAAATTCGACCATTTTGAAAAGGGGAAATTGGGGATACATTTGGGTAAATTTGGGAATTTCATAAAATTGAGGGACCAAATTATTATTTCCCAAAATTGAGGGCCAATTGGCCTTGAAAAGGATGTTGGAGGACCAATTGGTCGATTTTTTTAATTAATTGGGTTCAAATTGCCATTTTTATAAAGTAGGGGTAAATTGGTAATTTTTAAAAAGTTAGGGACTGAATTAGAAATTTGGAAAACTTGAACCCCTTAAACAATCTTGAGTAAATTGAGGACACAAAGTGAATTTTGGGAAGTTTCGGGACTCAATATGGGGAAAAGTTAGCATTAGGGACCTAAAGTTAAGGAAAAAGAACTTTAGAGACCTAAGTGCAATTAACTGAAAATTTTGAACTTCGTCATTCATACGTGAGGACCGAAGGCTGTTATGTCAAATATTAATAGTTAAGGATGTCCAAATTGTGTAAGAACACGTGGGACCAGAACACCAGCAAGGATAAGATAGCGTGAAAGTAAAAACTATCTGGAGAAGTATACACTTTAGTTATCGGGTGAGTGGGTTTATTCACATCATACTCGGTTGGGATGATGAGCATTCCGTAAATGAAAAACTACTTCTATGTGGGATTTTAACATCACACCTAGTTGGAGTGATGTGAGAACTAAGTGAAAAAAAACCTACTTATTGGTTGTAAGAATAGAGATCATATCCGGTTAGTATGATAGACTTCCTAGAAGGAAGGAGAAACCTGCTTGCCAGTGGTAAGCGGAGAGGTCATCACACCTATTTGGTGTGATGAGTTGAAAGATTATTTTGTCAGAAGTGTTATCGCCTGACTGTGTGCAAATGCTTAAAAATTTTGGGAAACGTTCTTGACAAGAGATAGAAGAACTCATATAGGCTAGAGGCCTCGGTTTTGGAACTTGTGAGGCTAAATGCCCGATTTTGGAAAATCACGTACAGTGGGTCGAAGGCCAGTTGACATGAGCAGGAGCTCGTAAATAAACATAATGCATAAGCTATGAATATTCCAAATTAATGGATTATGTGATTTCGCCATGGTACCAAGATAGGACTGACATACTTGATAGGTTGGCGGTAGTGCGTCAGGACTAGGTCAACGGACCGGTCTAGACAAACAATTGTAGGTTGAGATGAGGGTTGAGGTCATTGGACCAGTGGCACCAAAGATAAATGGCTTTGTGGAAAACTATTGTTGTGCATGCACTTGAGGTTCGAGACCATCAAGACGCCCATGAGGGGTAGTGATTCGTCCTAGGGGCTACTGGACGACATGGTGGAGATAAGGGCAGTTTGTCATGGTAGTAGTTATGGAAGCTCGATGTAGCTTCATGAACATGAGGTTAGAGTGGGGTCAGGATGAGGTCTCTGTCCTCATATGAACATAGATTTGATTTCAGATTTGAGGGTCGGATGTCGCAAACATCCATTCATACCTGGGCTAGAAGTCGACGAGCTTCTATCTAGGTGGCCATTAAAGTCACTCCGATGCCACAATGGGTGTAATGGATGGGCTACCCTGCGAATGTGTGATCCCTTCCTGATGAAGGGGGTATGTTGACTATTAAACACACCTAATGTGGAAAATGAGGAAAAACGATTTTGAAAAACTAGAACTTGTGGAAAGAATGTTTTTTAAGGAAATAAGGAGTCTAGCACACTCCGATTAAAGATATCTTATTTTTGGAAACTCTCACCTAATACCCATTCACTGAGTTGTCGAATTCACCCCTCCCTTTTACATCTTTTAGGTAACCATGAGAAAACCAAACTTAAAGACCTCTGTGTATGGGAATTGTAAAGACAGGTATGTCTTGATCCTAGGAGTAACCTCAGGACACAAGCTATTTGCCTAGATCGAAAGCTCGAACCGTTGAGCCCCAATTTTAAAATTTAAAAGTTTTGGGACTCAATTTGAGGAAAAATCGGTATTAGGGACTTAAAGTTAAAGAAAAATAACTTTAGGAACCTAATTACAAATAATGGAAAAGTTGGTTTTCTCATTCATTTGGGATGAATGAGGGCTATTAGATCAAAGAATAATAAACAAGAATGTTCATATCATGTAGGAACACGAAGTATCGAGAATGCTAGCTAACACGAGTTCGAATAAGGACAACAAGCCAGCTAAGAGGAATTTCACTACACTATTGGGTGAGTGGGATTTTTATATCATACCTGGTTGGGATGATAAGCACCTCAATAATGAAAACCCACTACTAAGTGATATTTTAAACATCACACCTGAGAGAAGTGATGTGAAAATTACATGGAAAAACTACTTACAGATTGTAAGCAGATCATACTTGGTTGATATGATGAAACTTACTCGAAGGAAGTGGAACACCCGTTCATCGGTTATGAGCGGAGATGTCCTCATACTCGGTCGACATGATGGATAGTTGAAAAAATATCTTGTTGGAAGTGCTCTCCCTTGACTGTGTGCCACTATTTAAACAATCTTGTTGGGAGACCTTCTTGATTGGAGCTCGAATAGCTCTATTAGGCCAAAGACCTCGGTTTTGGAACTTGGGGGCTGTTATGCCCAATTTTGAAAATCTCGAACAATGGGCCCTAGGCCGATTGGCACAAGCAGAAGCTCGTAAACAAACATGATTTATATGCCATGAAAACTTAAGTAATTGAATTGTTTTGCCATGGTGCCATGATCGGACCGACATATTTAGTCAACTAGCGGTAGTACAACATGACAAGTCTCCAAACTAGTCAAGACATACAGCTGCAGGTTGAGTTGAGGGTCGGGACCGTTAGACTAGTGACACCACAGATTATATGGCATCATGTGAAAATTGTTGACTGTGCATGCACTGTGTTTGCAAGACCTTCAAGATGCCCAAGAGGGGTAGTGATGTGTTCTAGGGCCCTTGACGACCTAGTGGATATAAGGGCAGTAAGTGGTACCAGAAGCCTTGCGAAGCTTGACGTAGCTTCAAGCGCATGAGACCGGGTTGGGGTTAGGATGAGGTCTCTGTCTTCACTTGGACATGGAGATTTGTTACGAGATTGAAGGTCGAATGTCATGAACATCCACTCATTCTCA
Source organism: Trapa incisa (assembly GCA_030064435.1). Lineage (NCBI taxonomy): Eukaryota > Viridiplantae > Streptophyta > Magnoliopsida > Myrtales > Lythraceae > Trapa > Trapa incisa. The sequence continues at coordinate 8,774,363 of CM057777.1, read as the reverse complement.
GGGTAGAAGTGGACGTATTTCTATCTAGGTGGCCAATAAAGTCGCTCTGACGCCACAAGTGGGTTCAATGGACGTACTGACCTACGATTGTGTGTTTGACCTTTATGGTGAAGGATGTGTGTTGGGTGATGACACACCGTGGTAAATAAGAAATGGTGATAAAAACCTAAATTTGAAATGAAAGGTTTTAAAAAAAATAAGTAGTCTAACACACTCCAAATCAAACATTTTTCCAAAAAAATTTAATTTTGAAAACCTATTCATTGAGTCGTTATACTCATCCCCTCCCTTATATCCCTTTCAAGAAATCTCGGAAAGCCTACCACAAGGACCATCAACTAATATGCATGTGAGACATGTATGATTAATTTAAAGGATGCCTTACTCTTTATGTTATTCCAAGATGGGGAAACAGAATGGTATTCCAAAGGAGAAGGGACATGCTACCAGCTCCTCCCTAAGTAGTCCCCACCTTACCTCAAGGAAATTCTCGATGTCCAAAGTGTCAAAGGAACCATGAGGGAGCATGCCTTACCTACTTTGCATGTGGGCAAGTGGGACACTTTGCAAAGGATTGTCCCACCCTCAAGGAGAACAGATAGAGAAATACTCTTGGACCACTGCAAGGGAATCCTAGAAACCCTAGGCCAGACGCTATAGCAAGAGTACCAGTTAGGGTATACGACCTCACCCCAGAGGAGGCTAGAAGATACCCTAGCACTATAGTGGGTACATCCCAAAGCCCTTCAAATTAGTTCATGAGAGTCATGTAAATTGAAGATCTTTTTGATTTAATAAAGGAAAATTTTCTTCTAAACAATAAGTTTCTTCAATCAGGATATATACAACTATGGGGAGAACAAGTCTATGCCCTCTTTGACTTCGAAGCTGAAAGATCCTTCATCAAGAAAGAGTTGGTTTCAAGAGTACCCCTAGAGCTCACTCCACTAGAACAAAGCCTTAATATCCTTACACCTTTAGGAGAAGGTTTAAACAGGAATAAACAATTAAATGGGTGTGAGATAAAGATTGGAGGAATCCAACTTGAAGCTGACTTGATCACATTACCATTAAAGGAGGTTGAAGTAATTATGGGGATGAATTGGATGAGTAACCATCAGGCGAGGATGGACTATGGAAAGAAGATGGTAACCTTCCACACTCCCAAGAAAAAAGGATTAAAGTTCCAGGGAGATAGAAGAAAAAGTGAGGTATAAATGGTGTCCCATCTTAAAACTCAAAAAATGAAGCAGAAAGGCTATACAACTTTTCTAGCAATCGTCATAGACGAAAAGTCTGAAGAGAAGAGGCTAGAAGACATTCTGGTAGTTAGACATTACCTAGAGGTATTTCTCGAAGAACTACCCAGACTACCACCAAGTCGGCAAGTGGAGTTCACCATAGAAATAATCCTAGGAACAAACCCCACATCCTAAGCCCCATACTGCATGGCTCCAATGGAGTTGAAGGAATTTAAGGAATTCTAAGATAGCAGCTCCTCTAACTCGACTAACTAGGAAATGAGTTGAGTATAAGTGGGATGAGAGCTGTGAGAAGTCTTTTCAAGAGTTAAAGACTCAACTGACTACTGCACCGGTACTCTCCTTACCTGACTCTAATGCAAGAGAGTACTATATGTAGTGATACATCTAGACAAGGACTCAGATGTGTCCTGATGCAACAAGGGAAGGTGTTCGCTTATGCCTCACGACAAGTGAAGGTACATGAAAGAAACTATCCGACTCATGATCTGGAATTAGCTGCAATAGTGTTTGCTTTAAAGATATGGTGACACTACCTTTACGGGGTTAAGTGTAGGATATACACAGATCACAAGAGTCTTAAGTACTTCCTAACTCAGAAAGAGTAGCATCTCCACTAGAGGAGATGGCTGGAACTGGTCAAGGATTATGACCTTATGATAGGATACCACCTCAGAAAGGCAAATGTGGTAGCAGATGCATTGAGTCGCAAGTATCAAACCGAGGCTACACAAGTACAGACAAATTACATATCTCTTTTGCAACAATTGGGAAGAATGGAGGTAGACCTAAAAATGGACAAGCGGGAAGGGTGCCTGGTGGCTAATGTGGTAGTAAGACCCAGTCTCACTTAACAGATCTAGGCTTAACAAAAAGCGGATAAGGAACTTCAACCCTATCTGGATTCGGTTAATAGGGAAACGAAACTGGACTACAACTTGCACAATGATGGGGTGCTAACCTACAAGGGTAGGGTATGTGTGCCTCAAAGTAAGGAACTAAAGAGATTAATTCTGGAAGAGGCACATGATTCAATGTATGATATGCATCCAAGCAGTACCAAAATATATTGCACCCTCAAACGGTGTTTGTTTTGTCCGCAGATAAAAGCGGACCATCAGAAATCATCAGGACTACTACAACCTCTACAAATTCTGGAGTGGAAATGGGAGCACATCACCATGGACTTTGTCACGGGACTACTAGTGACAAGAAAGGGTCAAGATGCGATTTGGGTCATCATGGATAGATTGACCAAATCAGCTCATTTCCTTCATGTAAGAGTGACAGACACAGTGGAACAACTAGTCGTCTTATACATGAGGGAAATTGTAAAATTTCATGGTGTTCCGGTGAGTATAGTATCAGATAGAGATTTGAGATTTACTTTAAGGTTTTGGCCAAATTTACAAAGTGTCATGGGAACCAAGCTTCACATGAGCACGACATTTCATCCTCAGACAAATGGGCAGTCTGAGCGAACCATTAAAACCTTGGAAGACATGCTAAGCGCGTGTGTACTCACCATGAATAAAGGCTGGGAAGAAGACTCACCATGAATTTTGGGACAAAACTTACCATTTTTGTAAAGTAGGGGCAAAATAGTAATTTTAGATAAGTTGGGGGACAAAATTAGAAATTTGGGAAATTAAACCGCTTTTTGTAAATTTGAATAAATTGAGGTTCTAAGATAAATTTTAAAAGTTTTGAAACTCAATTTGAGGAAAAACTAGTATTAGGGACTTAAAGAAAATAACTTTAGGGATCTAATTGCAAATAAAGGAAAAGCTAGTTTTCTCATTCATCTTGGATGAATGAGGGCTACTAGACCCAAGAATAATGAACAAGAATGTTCATATCGTGAAGGAACATGAAAGAACAAGAACATCGGCTAAGATGAGTTTGAGTAAGGACAACAAGCTGACTAAGAGGAATTTCTCTACACTATTGAGTGAGTGGGATTTTTATATCATACTTGGTTGGGATGATAAGAACCTTGATAATGAAAACCCACTACTAAGTGGAATTTTAAACATCACACTTGAGAAGTGTGATGTGAAAATCACGCGAAAAAACTACTTTCCGGTTGTAAGTAGATCATACCCAGTTAGTATGAAGAAACTTAGTCAAATGAAGTGGAAAACCCGTTCATCAGTTATGATAGACAGTTGAAAACATATTTTGTCGGAAGTTCTCTCCCCATACTGTATGTCATTGCTTAAACAAATTGGGAGACCTTCATTACGGGAGCTTGAATAGCTCTATTAGGCCGGAGGCCTGAGTTTTGGAACTTGGGGGCTGTTATGCCCAATTTTGAAAATCTCAAACAAAGGGCCCGAGGCCGGTTGGCACAAGCAAGAGCTCGTAAACAAACATGATTTATATGCCATGAAAACTTAAGTAATTGAATTGTTTTGCCATGGTACCAAGATAGGACCGACATATTCAGTCAACTAGTGGTAGTGCAACATGACAGGTCTCTAGACTAGTCAACACATACAGTTGCAGGTTGAGTTGAGGGTTGGGGTTGTTGGACCTTTAACTCAACCTACATCTATTTGTCTTGACTAGTCCGGAGACCTGTCATGTCGCATTGCCGCTAGTTGACTGAGTATGTCTGTCCTATCTTGGTACCATGGCCAAACAACTCATTTAATAAAGTTTTCATGGCATTTAAATCATCTTTTTTTATGAGCTCCTGCTGTGCCAACTCGCCTAGGGCCCACTGTTCGAGAATTTCAAAATTAGGCATATTAGCCCCAAAGATCCAAAATTGAGGCCTCTAGCCTAACAGAGCTATTCGAGCTCCCATCAAAAAGGTCTCCCAAATTGTTTAAATAGTGGCACACAATCAGGGGAGAGCACTTCCGATAAAATATAATTTTCAAGTATCCATCATACTAACCGAGAATGAGAACATCTCCGCTCATAACTGATGAACGAGTTTTCCACTTTTTTCTAGAAAGCTTCATCATACCAACCAGGTATGATCTACTTACACTAGTAAGTAGTTTTTTTGTGTGATTTTCACATCACTCCTCTCAGATGTGATGTTTAAAATACCACTTAGCGGTAGGTTTTCATTATCGAGGTGTTTATCATCCCAATCAGGTATGATATAAAAATCCCACTCACCCGATCGTATATGAAATTCCACTTAGTTGATTTTCATCCCTAGCAAGCTTAACCTCAGCTAACATTCCCGATGTCTCATGTTCCTACACGAAATGAACGTTGTTGTTCATTATCATTTGGCTTAATCACCTGCATTCAGTATGAATGACAAAATTCTCAACTTTTCAAATATTTGTAAATTGGTCCCTAAAGTTATTTTTCCTTTTAATTTTCGCCCTCAATTGCTGGTTTTTCCCTAAATTGAGTCTCAAAACTTTTAAAATTACACTTGGGACCTCAATTTACTCAATTTCATAAAAGGGGTTCAAGTTTCCCAAATTCCCAATTTGGCCCCAAATTTTCCAATTTTGCCCTTCCTTTACAAAAATGGTAAAATTTACCCCAAAAATTCTAAAATTGCTCAATTGGTCCCATAACACTCTTATTATGCCCAATTGACCCTCAATTTTATAAATTTTCATTTTGGTACGAATTTTCGAAAATCCCCAATTTTCCCCCAATTTCAACTTCCAAACACAACTAAATTTGATTTCATCAAATTGACCGAGCAAACACTTCTAATTATTGAAATTAAAGTTAAATTTGAGTTTCTACATCTTCATACGATTCAATAGCACTTTAAATCATAAGTTTTGACATCAGAACGACCTCAAACGGAGCTTCACCGAAAAATAGAATGTACAGAGAGAAAGCTTCAATTGCTCACCGTCGGGGGCGCGGTGGTCTTAGCTTACAATCTAGGCAGATAGCTCTCCTCCTAAGGTTTCTCCTAGTATCAAGAATTGCATCAATTGATGCCGAATTGGGTGAGAATTCTATCATTGAAATTCTATCGATTCTCTCTAGCACCGGTTAGAAATTGCACAGGGGAGCCGAATTGGCTTACCTTTCAATTCTAATTCGATCATAATGAGGCTGAGGAGGTGTTGGGAGAGCTTGGTTTGGCCTGAGGAGGGCTTGAATTGGCTAATTTCATCTCGGCCAAAATAGGGCAGCTTCAGTCCGTCGGAGCTGCTTCACTGTTCGATCATGCTGATACTTCTCTAACGACCCTTAAAGCGAATGGATGTTACTACCGTGTAGCTAACTTCTCCTCAGTTCTAAGGAACTCGACCACACCTTCTTTGGCTAAAACAAGACCCTATAAAGGAGCTCTGGTTTGAGCTTCACCAGAAAACTAAGCAGCTGAGAGAGAGTTTAATTTTCAAGTGTGGAGAGGATGAATGGAGAGGGGCTCTTTATATAGGGAGCTCGGGGACTCTTCGACCATCAATTTGGTACCTATATGACAGTTATTGATGGTCTGAAATGTACTAAATGGAAATGTTTTTTTCTTCATCGGCACTACTTCCATTTTCTAGTGAGTGAACAGTGTTGTCGTCTAAAGTAAGAAGACAAAACTCTTCCGAACCGGCCGGTTCACCCCCAATTCAACCGATTTATTCAAATCTAAAAATTCTAAATTCATTTTCTATCCAATGGTGGCCTCAAATCTCAAATTTGCATTTTTTAAGCCACCTAGAAAAATAAATTTATCATCCGGTTCAAAAGTGGTTCAAACCGGTCCAAACCAGTTCAATCTAGTTCAATCTGATTTAGATCCAATTCACCAAAACCAGTTTGGTTTTCATCCCCCATTCATCCTAAAGTCCTTTAGCATGACTAATGTGACTCTTTAGGTCACTTGGTGTCCATATATTTGCCAATTTTTCCCTCTCTCTATCGGTTCTGGTTCATAAACCAGCTTAGTTCCTAAATTGGTTCAATATGGTTTGGATCCGATTCACCCGAACTGGCCCAATTTTTCTCTCTTACTTGGTTCTAAAGTTCCTTCCCAAGGTTTATGAATCTTTTTGGGTCATGTGGGAGTTGAAATTTCTCCAATTTGCTTGTTACTCAATAATCGGGTTTGTAAACCGATTCAATTTTCAAACTCGGTTTGATCGATTCTTTCCCGATTTTTCCTTAGCTCCAAAGAGCGGGATTTACAACTCTCCCCTCCTTTTAGGAGTTTTTTTCCCTAAAACGTATTTCACATTATTTGCGTATTGACTCAAATTTTTCATTGTTATGAAAGTTTCTATTTGATCGTCTTACAACCTTCTCGGTTATTTCTGTTCATCCATTTCATCATATACCTAAGATTTTTGTCTCATACTTGTCCTTTCCCCATTCCATGGAATTTACTTTGGACTAGAATATCTTCCTTTGAAGAACTAGGATCATTTCGTTTAGTTACATCTTCCTTCCCAAGGCACCATTCCCCATTCCAAGCTTCTATTACTCAACAAAATTTTGAAACTATAAGTTCCGGTCAATTTTCTTCCATAGATTTTTGGCATTTATCACTTTTTCAACCTACATGGATATCTTCCTTATTCTTTGGTCATCACTTTTGTGTTTGACTTCATTGTGCCTTACTTACAGAAATTTTCTTGCCCAAGTCGTATTTCCTTGTGTCAGTTGGGTTTACATGCCCATGTAGTCGTATTGGTTTCCGTACTTACTCATCTTTTCCAAACTTATTTATTCGGTCATTCATCCTTCAAATCCTTGAACTTCTTGATACTCGCTGACATATTTAAAAATTTTGATTTCTTACTTCATTCCTCATTCCTACTAGTGTACTTACTCTTTAAGATTTCTTCTCTTTCTAAACTTACTCTCATAAATGTTCCTCCCACTATTCTTTATTCTGAGTTAGTTCCTTTATTATTCGTATGGCATCTTTTGATGTTGTCCTCCTACTTACACATTACTTGGGTTTGACTTATCCCTTGAATCCTTACAATTTTCTTCCCCTTGTACTTGATCCTCTCATCTCCAGTTTGTCCTTGAGAAGCTTATTCTCTTCCTTATTCCGTTGGTTCCATTTCCTCTTCATTGGTGCACATGTCTTCCCAATATTTCTTTCTCTGGTGAGATTCACATTCCCTTTCTCTTGGGATTTCTTCTACTTTTATCATTGATATCATTAAATTCTGTAGTGTCTTTTGCCGATATCTTCACCAGCTTACTTTTACTCCTTGGATCCATGAGTACCTTCCACTTATCTTGCTTCATTCTCACTTGCTCCAACATTTGTTTATTCTTTTGAGGTGGTCCTCTCATCCTTATTGTGTTCAAATATTTCATATCTTCGTGTCCTTGGTATTCCCTCTTTGTCTTGGTTAGGGTGTATTCTTTTACTACTCCCCATCTCTTATTAGACGTCGTTTACTCCTCCGGATGATTTGGTCCATATAAGTTACTCTCTTATAGTAGATCACGCTCAACCTACCAACACACTCACCTAGCCATTTGTACTTCTTACTAAGGACCTTATTTCGACTTCGATTTTGCAACCTTCCCTCGATTGATTGTCTTGATCTGGATCTTCCTCCTTCCTCGATCCAACTCCCTACTCATTCTTCTCCTAGTGTTTTCCATTTTGTGATTCTTTTGTTTGATCATCCTACCATTCTTTAAAAGTTCTCTCTTTTCAATCTTCACTTATACATGGGATCTTGCGTGATTCATCCACTCCAGCTTTTCTTCCTCTTTTGGTTTGTACCTCTGTCTTCCACAAGTCCCCCTATTTTATGAAGTTCCGAAAGAACTGTATCTTAGTTCTTTACAAGTAATTGTTGTACCCGGGCCTTCGTGTTACTCAACTTTCTTTCCATCTTTCCTTAGTGGTCTTAATATCCTTGGTGTTCTCCCATACTTAATTCCCCTTCTTCTTGATCAGCTTTCATTCTTTTGATCCCTTTGAAATGTTCTAATCCTTCTTGTTTTTCCTTGCTCTTATTTCTTTGAGTCTATCTTTTAACTCCTCTCCATAAAGTTGTACTCTTTGATGATTGCTTCTCTTTGTTCCTACTTCTTTTCATTTTCTTAAGATCTCCCTTTAATGATTTCTTCCTATCGTATTGTAAGGGTAAGCCTTAAGGGTTGAGATTTAGTAGTTTCTTTCTTAGATGATTTCTTTCCTTTTACTTAGAATTTTATTGTTATACTCTTTTGTTTTGAATTTATCAAATAACTCAGAAGTTTAAATAAAACTTTATTTTCATTCATTCAAGAAATATTTTTCTTGCCATACTTTGGCTTATTACAAAAATATTTTTCTTGCCATACTCTGACCCCCTAATCCCTTGGGGTCATAGGACTAGACTTAGCCCTAGAATAGTTGTGAGACTCTTGATCAAAAGGGATTGAGAAATTGATTGGGGTCCATTCACGCTTCCTAATAGGACAAATTTCATGTATGACCTCCAATTCGTACCGCCTTAGTACCTCAACTTCACACTCATAAGTCCACTTCACCCATTGGAAGGGATTGAAGTTAGGTTGAGTGGGTGGAGGAACTTGGTGGACCTTTATGAAGGTGGCATATGCATCCCAATAGTTATCCCAAGCCTCCTTCTTGGTTGGATTCTCCTCCGATTGTTGTGGAGCTAGAGGAGGAGGGGTTGTTCTAGGAGGTGATATTGGTTCCTCTTGTTTGGGAAGAGGGTATATAATGCCTTTAGTTTCCAATATGGCTCCTACTAGTTTTCAGTAGTCTTCCACCATGTCCTTGGGCACTCGTTTCTCTCCTTTTAGAAACCTTTGTACGGCTTCCTCCCTTGGGTTGGATGTCTTTTTCAAGGTTATAGGTGGATGACTAGATTTCACCACGGATTTCTTAGGGACTCTCCTTCCTACATGATAGTTTAAGGTTGGGTTAGTGTCAGGGCATAATACTAATAATATTTCAAGGGAACTAGGCTTTAATACCACTCTAGTTGTCATGTCCCGACCCAGTTTGGTTGAATCCCCGTGAACAACCTGCCGCTCTCTCGGTTTAAGAGGGGTTTCCCCCTTGTTTAACTCATGAGGAGACAAGCATATTTTTGACCTTGTTCCCTGGAAAGACATATATCAAATAAAATGCAAGCTTAAGAGTAATTTTAGCATACTTGACAGAGGGTAAAGCTTGGTGTTATTCCTAGTCATTTTCTCTTTTCCTAAAAAAGGGATGGAAAAGAGGGATGAGTTTCTACAACTTAGTGACTGGGTATTTTTAAAATGGAGTTTCAAAAAAAATAGTTTTCAAGTTGGAATGTGCTAGACTCCTTAATTCTTTTAAAATTTTTCATTTTCAAAATATCAGTTTTCAGAGTCATTTCTTATTACCACGGTGTGTCATCACCCAACACACATCCTTCATCATGAATGTCAAACACACAATTGTAGGCCAGTACGTCCATTGATCTCACTTGTGGTGTCGGAGCGACTTTATCGGCCACCTAGATTGAAGTACGTCCACTTCTACCCTGAGAATGAGTGGATGTACGCGACATCCGACTCTCAATATCGAAATCAATTCTCCGTGTCCATATGAGGACTGAGACCTCATCCTAACCCCACCCCGGTCTCATGTGCTTGAAGCTACGTTGGACTTCGCAAGGTCACTTGGTCCAATAAATTGCCCTTATATCCACCAGGTCGTCCAGGGTCCTAGGACAAATCACTACCCCTCTTGGGCATCTTGAAAGTCCTGTAAACATAGTGCATGCATAATCGACATTTTCACATGATGTCATATAATCTGTGGTGCCACTAGTCCAACGGCCCTGACCTTCAACTCAACCTGCAACTGTTTGCCTTGACTAGTCTGGAGATCTATCATGTCACACTACCGCTAGTTGACTAAGTATGTCGGTCCTATCTTGGTACCATGGCCAAATAACTCATTTAATTAAGTTTTCATGGCATATAAATCATGTTTGTTTACGAGCTCCTGCTTGTGCCAACTGGCCTAGGGCCCACTATTCGAGATTTTCAAAATTGAGCATATTAGCCCCCAAGTTCCAAAACTGAAGCGTCTGACCTAACAGAGCTATTCGAGCTCCCATCAAGAAGGTCTCCCAAAATGTTTAAGTAGTGGCACACAGTTAGGGGAGAGCACTTCCGACAAAATATAATTTTCAACTATACACCATACCAACCGAGTATGAGGACATCTCTGCTCATAACTGATGAACGGGTTTTACACTTCGAGTAAGTATCATCATACCAACCAGGTATGATCTACTTACACCAGTAAGTAATTTTTTTTGTGTGATTTTCACATCATTCCTCTGAGATGTGATGTTTAAAATACCATTTAGCAGTGGGTTTTCTTTATCGAGGTGCTTAACATTCCAACCAGGTATGATATAAAAATCTCACTCACCTAATCATGCAGTGAAATTTCACTTCAGCTGGTGTTCCCGATGTCTCATGTTCTTACACGAAATAAACGTTGTTGTTCATTATCATTTGGCTTAATCACCATCATTCAGTATGAATGAATAAATTCTCAACTTTTCAATTATTTGTAAATTGGTCCCTAAAGTTATTTTTCCTTTTACTTTACTCCCCCAATTGCCGGTTTTCCCCAAATTGAGTCCCGAAACTTTTAAAATTCCCCTTAGGGCCTCAATTTACTCAATTTCATAAAAAGGGGGTTCAAGTTTCCCAAATTCCTAATTTGGCCCCCAAATTTTCCAAAATTACCATTTTGCCCTTAATTTACAAAAATGGTAAAATTTTTCCCAAAAATTCTAAAATTGCTCAATTGGTCCCCTAACACTCTTATTATGCCCAATTGACCCTCAATTTTATAAAATTACATTTTGGTCCTTCGAATTTTTGAAAATCCCCAATTTTCCCTCAATTTCAACTTTCTAACATAACCAAATTTGATTTCATCAAATTGACTGATCAAGTACTTCTAATTGTTGAAATTGAAATTAAATTTGAGTTTCTACATCTTAATACAATTCAATAGAACCTTGAATTGTAAGTTTTGATACATAAACGAGCTCAAACGGAGTTTCACTGGAAAAATAGAACGTATAGAGAGACAGCTTTAATTGCTCACCATTGAGGGGCGGCTATCCGAGCTTCCAATCTGGGTAGATAGCTCTCCTCCTGAGGTTACTTCTAGTATCAAGAATTGCATCAATTCATACCGAATTGGGTGAGAATTCTATCATTAAAATTTTGATGGTTCTCTCTCTAGCACCGGTCATAAATTGCAGAGGGGAGCCAAATTGGCTTACCTTTTAGTTCTAATTCGGTCATAGGAGGGCTGATGAGGTGTTGGGAGAGCTTGGTTTGGCCTGAGGAGGGCTCGAATTGGCCAATTTTAGCTTGATCGAAATAGGGCAGCTTCGATTTGTTGGAGTTGCTTCACTGTTCAATCACGTCAATGCTTCTCCGACGACCCTGAGAGTGAATGGATGTTACCACCGTGTAGCTGACTTCTCCTTGGTTCTAAGGAACTCGACCATGCCTTCATTGGCTTAGATAAGACCATATATCAGAGCATTGGTTTGAGCTTCACTAGAAAACTAAGCACTTGTTAGAAAGTGAGATTTTTAGGTGTGGAGAGGATGAATGGAGAGGGGCTCTTTATATAGGGAGTTCGGGGACTCGTCAGCCATCCGTTTGGCCCCTTTATGACAGTGATTGATGGTCTGAAATGTACTAAACGAAAATGTTTCTTCTTCGCTGGCGTTGCTTCAATTTTCCGGCGAGTGAACAGTGTTGTCATTTGAAGGAAGATGATGACACTATTCCGAATCGGACTGGTCCGAACTGGGTTCAGAGCTTAAACCAACCGGTTCACCCCATATTCGATCGGATTTTTCAAATATAAATGTTTCTAAATTCATTTTCTATCCAATGGTGACCTCAAATCTCAAATTTGAATTTTTTAAGCTACATAGAAAAATAAATATATCATCTAGTTCAATAGTGGTTCAAACTGGTCCAATCCGGTTCAGATCCGGTTCACCTAAACCGGTTTGATTTTCATCCCCGTTCATCCTAAAGTCCTTTATCATGACTTATGTGACTTTTTAGGTCACTTGATGTCCATATATTTCTTGGTTTGCCATCTCTCTATCGGTTCCGATTCGTAAAACGGCTTGGTTCCTAAACCAGTTCAATTCAATTCGGATCTGGTTCACCCGAACCAGCTAGGTTTTTCTCTCTTACATGGTTCTAAAGTTCCTTCCCAATGTTTATGAATCTTTTTGGGTTACATGGAAGTTGAAATTTCTCCAATTTTCCAGTTCCTCAATAATGGGGTTTGTTAACCTATTCGGTTTTCTCATTCGATTTAACTAGTTCTTTCCAGGTTTTTCTTTAGCTTCAAAAAGCGGGGATTACACACACAATCGCAAGCTAGCCCAACCACTGAACCCACTTGTGGCATCGAAGTGACTTTACCAGCCACCTAGATAGAAGCACATCCACTTCAACCCTTAGAATGAGTGGATGTTTGCGACATTCAACCCTCAATCCCATAACAAAACTCTGTGTCCGTATGTGTACAGAGACTTCATCCTATCCCCACCCTGGTCTCATGCGCTTGATGCTACGTCAAGCTTCGCAAGACTTATGGTACGAGTAACTACCCATATTTCCACCAGATCGTCTAGAGCTTGGGACGTATCACTACCCCTCTTGGACGTCTTGAAGCTCCCATAACACAATGCATGCACAATCAACAATTTTTCACATAATGCCATGTAATTTGTGGTGTCACTGGTCCGACGGTCCAAACCCTTAACTCGACTTGCAACTGTTTGTCTTGACTAGTCCCAAGACATGTCATGTTGCACTGTCACTACTCCATTGAGTATGTCGGTCTTGTCTCGGTACCATGGCCAAACAACTCATTTACTTAAGTTTTCATGGCATATTAATCGTGTTTTTTATGAGCTTCTACTCATGCCAATTGGCCTAGGGCCAACTATTCGAGATTTTCAAAATCGGGCATATTAGCCCCCAAGTTCCAAAACCAAGGCATCTGGCCTAACAAAGCTATTTGAGCTCCCGTCAATAAAGTCCTCCAAAAATTTGAAGTAGTGGCACACAGTTAGGGGAGAGCACTTCTAACAAAATAAATTTTCAGTCGTCCATCACACCAACCTAGTATGAGCACATCTACTCTTATAACCGATATGCAGGTTTTTCACTTCCTTTTAGAAAGTTTCATCATACCAACTAGGTATGATCTACTTATAATCAGTAAGTAGTTTTTCCGTGTTATTTCCACATCACTCCTCTCAGGTGTGATGATTAAAATACCATTTAGTAGTGAGTTTTTATTTTTGAGGTGTTTATCATCCCAACCGGGTATGATATTAAATATCTCACTCACTCGATCGTGTAGTGTATGTCCTCTAAATCAACTTTCGTCCCTTACGAGCTTTTCTTCAGTTGGCATTTCCGATATCTCATATTCCTACACGGTATGAACATCTTTCTTCATTATCATTCTACTTGATAGCCTTCATTCATTATGATTGGTTAAAAATATATAACTTTTGAACATTTTCAATTTGGTCCCTATAGTTCTTTTTCTTTTACTTTAGGTCTCAAATGCTAGTTTTTCCCCAAATTGAGTCCTAGAACTTTTGAAATCCCCCTTGGGACCTCAATTTATTCAATTTCACCAAAAAAAGGTTCAAGTTTTCCAAATTCCCAACTTGGTCCCCAATTTTACAAAATTACCATTTTGCCCTTACTTTACAAAAAATGGTAAGTTTTACCCTAAAAATTCTAAAATTTGCTTAATTGGTCTTATAACACTCTTATCATGCCCAATTGGCCCCAATTTTATAAAATTGCATTTTAGTCCCTCAAATTTTTGAAATTCCCAATTTTCCCCTAATTTCAACTTTCCAACACAATCGAATTTGATTTCATCAAATTGACCAATCAAACAAGTTTAATTGTTGAAATTGAAGTGAAGTCAGAGTTCCTACATCTTCATATGATTCAATTGCACTTTGAATCACATGTTTTGACGCTGAAACGAGCTCAAATAGAGCTTCGCCGAAAAACATTACATAGAGAGATAAAGCTTCAAATGCTCACCGTTGGGGCGCGACAGTCCGAGCTTTCAATCTGGGTAGATAACTCTCTTCCTGAGGTTCCTCCTAGGATCAAGAATTGAATCAATTGATGTCGAATTGGGTGATAATTTTATCATCGAAATTCTATCGATTCTCTCTCTATCACCGGTCGGAAATTACAAAGGGGAGTAAAATTGGCTTACCTTTAAGTTCTAATTCGGTTGTAGGAGGGCTGAGGAGGTGTTGGAAGAGCTTGGTTTGGCCCGAGGAGGGCTCCAATTGGCCAATTTTAGCTCGACAGAAACAGAGTAGCTTCAGTTCGCCGAAGTTTCTTCACTGTTCGATCACGTCGACACTTCTCCAACAACCCACGGAGCGAATGAAGACTACCACCGTGTAGTTAACTCCTCCCCGATTCTAAGGAACCCGACCACACCTTCTTAGGCTCAAAAAAGGCCCTATATCGGAGCTTTGGTTTGAGCTTCACCGAAAAACTAAGTAGCTGAGAGAGAGTGAGGTTTTTAGGTGTGGAGAAGATGAATGGAGAGGGGCTCTTTATATAGGGAGTTCAGTGACTTGTCGGCCGTCCATTTGGCACCTTTATGACAATAATTAATGACCTGAAACATACTTAATGGAAATGTTTCCTTTTCATCGGTGCTTCTTTGATTTTCCAACGAATGAACAATGATGTCATCTGAAGGAAGAAGATGACACTGTTCCGAATAGGACCAAACCGGTCCGAACCGAGTTCAAAGCTTAAACTAGTCGGTTCAAGCCCGATTCGACTGAGTTTTTCAAAATTAAAAATTTATAAATTCATTATCTATCAAATGGTGCCCTCATTCTCAAATTGAAATTTTCTAAGCCACGTAGAAAAATGAATTTAGCATCTAGTTCAATAGTGGTTCAAATCGGTCCAAACCAGTTCAATCCAGTTTGGATTCGGTTCACCTGAACTGGTTTGATTTTCATCCCCCATTCATCCTGAAGTCCTTTTTCGTGACTTAAGTAACTGTTTAGTCACTTGGGATCCATAAATGACCCAGTTTTCCCCCTCTTTATTGGTTCCAGTTCATAAACTGCTTCGGTTTATAAACTAGTTCAATCCGGTTCAGATTTGGTTCACCCGAACCGGTCTAGTTTTTCTCTCCCAATTTTCCTAAGGTTCTTTCCCAAGGTTTATGAACCCTTGTTGGTCACTTGGGAGTTGTAAATTCTCTAATTTTCCCGTTCCTCGATAATCTGGTTTGTAAATTGGTTCAGTTTTTTTCCCTTGGTTTGACCGGTTATTTTCCAGTTTTTCTTAACTCCAAAGAGCAGGGTTTACAAACCAAGTCATCATTAACACCCCTTCAGAACCATTGGGGTAGGAAATCCTTGAAGTAACATCCTGAGGATGCATCATTGAACCTAATCCAAGAGAGAAACTTGAATGGACGGAACACCCAAAAAGGGACAATACTGATCTACCTAAAATAGGGCTAGCAAAGCACACTCATAAAAAAGGGATGGCCCCTAAGGGAAGGTATCATCTCAGAATGAGCTAACAAAATTCGGGAAACCAATGAAAGGACCAAATTTATATTGAGAAACTTACATTATCAACAAGCAAGTTTTAAGCACAAAACTTCTAAAAGGAATAAAGTAGTTGTAAGCCTTACTTACTTTAATTAAAGAACCAGAAAAGAGACTTGGAAGATTTCACAAGGAAAACCGAGATCCTAATTAAACTATAGTTATCCGAAGTAACCAGTGTGGGATAAAAAGTAACCCAAAAATCCAATAAGCAAGGAAATCAATCAATTGAGGTGAGAACCAGACAAAATCGAAGTGAACTTGATTAAATCTTACCACACTAAGAGTAAGCATTTTGAAGATTCATTTTTTGGGGAAATTCAAATAGGATAATTTGGTAAATTAAGGTTACAACCAAGTAAGAAATGAATTTACATTAATTTAGAAATTTTTAATTTTTGAGAATCGGTCAAATTAGGCCTAAATCGGTAAATTTAAGTCTTGGGTCACCAAAAACTGGTACAATTGAATGGGTCAATGATCATACTAGGTCAACAAACGAGATGCCTTGTTGGCACTAGGCCAGCCTATGCAACCAATCAGGGAGGGAGCGATGCATGGCAAACATGTTTGGTTAGCTACAAGATCAATGTCTAAAAGTACTGAACAATCAGAGAGTGACACGTAGCAAACGTCAATGATTATAATGACCAAAATGAACATCAGTAAAGCCAACCAATTATAGAGCAACACATGGAATGTGCATCAAATGAGGAGATGATAAGGACATATGAGATAATTAACTAATCATTGGGTGACACATGGTAATCTGTGTCAGAAACCCCCAACCAATCCTAAGAGGCCATCTGGCCTATTTTAGAGGGAATATTAATGTATTTAAATCAACCAATCAGAGGATACCGCATGACAGGCATCAACGGTCATCTCACGATGAGATCCAATCAGAAGCAATATCAACCTTGATGACCAATGAGATGTCACCACGTGGCAAGACAACAAGCCAAAAATTAACCAAGATCATAAGTTCGATGCCATGTCAGCGAGCCAACAAATCATTGTGCACCACGTGGCAGCTCACACGCATGCACACAATGTCATTTTTAACCTTCTACCACACACACTATTTACAAAATGAGAAGCACAATATTTCATTTTCATTTCTAGCGAGCATAATATTGCTTCGACAATGAAAATTCAGGAGGAGATAGGCTCGACCAATTTAGAAATAGGTAGAGTCGAGTGTCCCTGATCTCCCTATAAAAAGAGCTCTACTCTCATTCTCATCATACCTCAATTTCTGAATTCCTTTCATCACTCACTTTCCTGACGACCTCCATACCAGAGTTCTGACAAGGGCCATTTTTCTCAACAAGAAGGGTCGACATCATGTCCAGCCAATCCCAAAAGAAGTTTTCCACCTAGTAGCAGTCTCCTTTCGGTTCGAGAATGACTAGACAAGCCCCGACATGATCACACAATGAACTAACTCCAATGCCTGAATCCATCCCAACCGATCAAGCTAAATTTGAGTTCCTTCGTGGCCACTTGCAGCTAAACCAAGGCTCACTACCCTCCCTATTTGTACCCACGTCTTCTTTTCACCTCCTTGGTAAGTCCCTACCGTCGTCATTCATAGAAATTCCTAACATTCTGTCCACAATACCTTAATATTGTTCCATTCAATTTTAGGTTCCTGATGCCACAAATTGATCCAAGATGGACCCTCAAGATGAGAGCAAGCCTCCCCCACCCTTTGCTCCGATCGTTGTTCCATCACTAGTAATAAACTAAAGCTTTTTCTCCTTATAACTAGTTTTTTTTTTTTGGAAAATATACGTTTTCAGTCAATTTTATGACCAATTAAGTGGTTCAAAGCTTGGAATGCTAGTAGGCACTTGGGGAAAATGATTAGCGATACGATAAGAATAAATTGGGAACAATTAAATATGTTTATGTGCTGATCAAAGTTTAGGGACTAAATTATAATTTTAAGAAACTTAAGGACATAATTACAAATAAGTAAAAGTTAAGGAACTAAATAGAAATAAGAAGATATCAGGGAACCGAAGGAAAGATTAGAAACCTTAGGGACCTAATGGAGGATAAAGTGAATATTAGGGACCTAAAGTAAAAAGTCATAAACCATAGGGACCTAATTGTAAATAAGGTATAACTTAGGGACATATGCACAATTAAAGGAATGTATTAGGGATTAAGTGAGATTACCTTATGTGACAGGATCTGAACGTCCAATCTCTCATAGGAACCATCTACCTATGTACGTGTGCGAAGGAAGGAACGAAGGCTCCGAAATTTAGTTGAGACGAACATGTCATGATAAACGGGTGAGTGGTATTTTCTAGCGTCGAATCCAATTGAGCTGATAACTCATACCTGTTATAGCTTGAGTTTTTGAACCTATGATATCATGAATATGAAACCCACTAATAATATGAACCATGTGATAGCCCAAAACCCGATAATAGCATGAATTATGATGATAACATGAATTGTTGTTGATATGAGCCATGTAATAGCAGCATAAACCCAATAATAACTTGAATCCCTTTCTATGATAGAAAGGGCGTGTGCTTGTGTTCCAACCTGAGAAGGGATAGAAAATGGAATACTACAAACATGATGAACACATAATTAAGTACATCCTTAATATATTTCCCCACTCACTGAGTCGTGGAATTCATTCCCCTCTCCTTAATTTCTAGGAAGGAAAAGATCGCCCTAAAGTTTCTTACACGAAGCCTCGAATTAGGTACGAATTGCACTATCAGTTTTGTATAATGTTATTCCAAGAAACATGATAGGTAATGTGCCCGACTCTTCATGACCTAGGGGAGGAACCACCCCTTGAGATTTAGGAGAGTAGTGGGTTAATCATGGGTTTTCGACCAAATTAGGTCAGAGCGTGACAACATTACACTTGTATACTACTCCATAATTTCCTCCAAAATTATGGTTTTTCCCCTTGGACCAGGTTTGCTAGATTCCCATGATTAATAGACTCATTTTAGCTTACTCCCATCCATATATTCCTTTCACCTATCTAAGGTTATACCCATGTTGGATTATCTTTTCCAAAATTCCCAAAAGTTTCTAAGTTTCCCAATTAGATAGTCAACTTTTATAAAGTTTGCATTTTGGTCCTTAATAAGAGCAAATTTACCATTTTGCCCCTACACATCCAAACTCTCTCATTTGGGACCCTAGACTTACTATTTTTCATAATGAGAAAGAGTCTTTAGCCACCCTGAACTAGAAGGAGAAAATAGAGTCAAGACCCATAATTATTGTTAAATGAAAATGGAGCTAAGTGACACATTTTTTAAAAATGGTGTTCAAGAAATGAGTAGTGGGGGAGGTCAGATAGTAAACCAAATTCCCAATAATCTATTAGTAATATGCAATATTGAATGAATGAATCCATTAATGAACATGAGTAGATGGGTTGTTTAGTTAGCAAACCGAACCCATGATAATTTTTGTAATTATATTCATGTTGAATGAAAAACATTGTCCAAGAACATGAGTAGCGGGGTCAGTCAGTATGCAAATTGAACTTCTATGAATCAAAGGCCAATATGCTTGTTGAATATGTGTATGCTTGATTAAGTCTTCATTATATGTTTGATTGGTGGAAGCATCATCATGCTGATATGGCACCTAGTACAAAAGGTTATATCGATGTATAGAGGAGTCTAGAAGTGAAGGTATAAGGAGGTGAGTAATAACTTCCAAATCTTCCTACAGACCCGTGGAGAAGCATATGGTAGGGTATATACATACTTATGATCAAACGTGGTTGAAATGGTCATAAGTATGCAAAAAGTTCGATAGCACATTATTGACATCACTATGAGGGGGACAATCATCATAAGATGTGCCTTAGGAGTGCATAACACATTGCTCATACCCCACGTAGCCGTTTGTTCTCATGTGTGAGACCTCAACGAATATGACTATGCATATGATTCCAAGATTGAGTATGTGATTATATTATGCATTTGTTGCTTAGTTTCCATAAAAATGGGAATTGAGCTTGTGTGCAGAAACTAACAACTTTAAAGATTAATAGATAGAAACTATTATGGTGGTAATTTTATGAATAACAAATTTATAACATTGAAAACCAACATGTTAGATATTTTGAGTAAAGGTCGGGTTCATAAGTCATGTGGTAGTCTAATGTCGAAAAACTTATTCACTTAGTTGTGAGCTCACCCCTCCCCAAAACTATTACAAGTGAAAATGGAGCCTATGGAAGCACAACTCCAGAACATGACTCCACCACACTCACAAAATGAGGTACGAATCTCGAGGTGCATGCATGATGTCTTAATTTTACACTTATCAATTGTTGTATTTATTGGGAATTTCAATAACATTTTTTTTGTAAAACTATTTCAATCAAAGAAAAAGTTTTAATTTCTGTACAAATTTGTAAGTGTTTTATTTTGAGCTTTGGTTTTGTCGGTGCTATTTTGGTGAAGGTACCTACCATTGTAGCATCAGGAGGATGTGTCATGTTGTCATTGGACTCACGACGATGGAAATTGAGTCGAGTGTGACATAAGTTGTCACACTGTGACCCAATTTGGTTGCAACCTAATGAACAACCCGCCATTCCTTCCAAAATTTATAAAGATAATCACTATTATGGTACCGATAGGATTCAAGCGTAACCTAAAAGATTTCAAAATAATTTAAAAGAAAATCTTACCATAAAACATACTGGAATATTATTAATGCATGAACATACCGAGATGCTAAATCCTCGCAAGCGTACCTCTTCATCTCAAGCTCTCACTCTTATTGGTGTAAAAACTTCATTGAACAGGTTTAAGGGAGGGGTGAGTTCGATAACTCATTGAGTAGGGTTTATAGGATATCATGAGTTTGTGTCCATGATTCGATATGCACTAAAGTAAAACATTCATTTCTTGAAAATCATATGATAAACAAGTCACTACTTGTATTATCTTTCATAAAAAGGATTTCTCATCAATTTCTTAGCTTATCTCATAAAGCTTAGGGTAGATACCTTTCTAGATGGAGGGATTTAATTTAGTAGATACACCAAGTTTGTTTCACACAATCATACAATCACCCTTTATCCATAAAGGAATCAAATAGTCACAAAATTGACCCTCAAAGGCTACAACCTCGATATGTTCCGCTAAAAGGAGGGGAGAGTTGTAAACCCCATCCCGTTAAAGATAAGAAAATCCGGGAAAAGAACCAGTCATTTCAAAAGAGGAAACTAAGTTGGTTCACAATCCATAATTGATAAGGAAAGGGTAAATTGGGGAATTGACAAATCTCAAGTGAATCAAAAAGTCATAAAAATCAAGGAAAAGAACTTTGGGATGAATGAGAAGAGAAAACCAGACCGGTTCAGGGCGAACCAAATATGAACCGGATTGAACTAGTTTGAACCATACTTGAACCAATTTCTAAATTTATTTTTTTATGGCTTAAAATATTCAAATTGGGAAATGAAAGCCACCATTAGATAGAAAATAAATTTATATTAATTTAGAAATTTTTTATTTTGAGAAAACTGGTTGAATCGAGCTTGAACCGGCCAATTTTTGCCATTGAACCCGGTCGGACCGGTCCGATCTAGTTCGGAACAATGTCATCTTCTTCCTCAAGATGACAACACTATTCATTAATGTAGAAAATGTATATCTCCAATGAAGATGAAACCACTCCATTCAGGCTGTTTCAGGGCAAGGATAACTTGACCAAAATGGAAAGCAGTCGGATAGAGGGTCCCCAAGCTACCTATATAAAGAGCTCCTCCCCATTCATCATCCACACACCTCAAATCACTATTCTCTCTCAACTAATCCATTTTCTGGTGAAGCTCGAACCACATCTCCGACATGGGCCTTTTTCTTAGCCTCAGAAGGAAAGGTTGGGTCCTATAGACTCCATGGGGAAGTCAGCTACCTAGTAGCAACTTCCTTTTGACCAGAGGACTGTAAGAGAAGCACCAGCGGAATCAATCAGTGAAGCAGCTTCGATAGACCGAATATGCCCTATTTTGGTCGAGTAGAATTTAGCCAAATTTAACACTCCTCTAACCAAACGAAGCCTCTCCAACACCCTAACACGACCTAAATAGAGTTGAAAGGTAAGCCAATTCTGCCATTCTCAATCGCTACGGTTCAGGGTTAGAGAGAGAAAGTGCTAAATTTCATTGACTAAATACACCCTCGATTTGACTTCAATTGAAGCGATTCTTGATCCTAGAAGGAAACTTAGGACAAGAGGTACTTTCCCCGATCAAGAGCTCAGACTGCCACATCTCCGACGGTTAGCTTTTGAAGCTTTCTCTCTCTATGAGTACTTTTCCAACGAAGCTCTATTTGAGCTCAATTTGGACCCAAATGCTTCAGTTCAAAGTCCAATTGAATCTTATGGAAATGTAGGAACTAATCGATATAGAACGACTAATTTGAAGAAATCAAATTTGGTCAGTTTGAAGGGAAGAAATTGGTGAAACTATTGGGGAAATTGGAGATTTTGAAAATTTGAGGGACTTCTGTGTAATTTCCCAAAATGGAAGGCCAAATGGCAATGAGAAAGATGTTAGGGGACTAACTGGTCATTTTTTGGAACATTTGGGGTCAAATTGCCATTTGTGGAAAGTATGGCCAAATTGTAATTTTTGAAAAGATGGGGACCAAATTGGAAATTTGGAAAACTTGTGCCCCTTATATAATTTTGAGTAAATTGAGGACTCAAAGAGAATTTTGGAAGTCTTGGGACTCAATTTGGGGAAAAGTTGGCACAAGGGGCCTAAAGTTAAGGAAAATGAACTTTAGGGACCTAAGTGCAATTAACTAACAATTTTGAGCCTAGCCGCTCATTGTGAGAAAACGAAGGCTGTCATGCCAAACCTTAATTGACAAAGATGCCCAAATCGTGTAGGAAGACGAGAGATGGAATGCCATCAAGAAAAAGCTAGCGTGGCTTTGGACTCAGAAACCGACTAGGGATGAACACGTCACTCTCATCGGGTGAGTGGGATTATCTAACTTCATACCCGATTGGGATGAGTAGTACCATCTTTAACTGAGATAACCTACTTACTGGTTGTAATTAGAGATAATTATACCCGGTTGGTATGATGAGTTTCCTTGAGAAAAGGAGAAACTCACTTACCGTTGTAAGTGGAGATATCATCACACTTGGTTGGTGTGATAAAGTTAAAAATAATATTTTTGTCAAAAATGTTCTCCCCTAACTGAGTGCCAATGTTTAAATCATCTAGGAGACCTTCTTTGTAAACCCCATCCTTTGATAATAAGAAAAACTGTGAAAAGAACCAGTCATTTCCAAAGAAAAAATCGAGTCGGTTTATAAACCCGAACCGATAGAGAAAGGGCAAACCGAAAAATTTATGGATCTCGATTGACTTAAAGAGTCACAAAAGTCATGAAAAAAGACTTGAGGATGAATTAGAGGAGAAAACCAAATCAGTTCAGGTGAACTAGACTTGAACTAGATTGAACCGGTTTGAACCACTATTGAACCAGTTTCTATATTCATTTTTCTAAGTGGCTTAGAAAATTCAAATTTGAGAATTTAGGCCACTATTGGATAAATAATGAATTTAGATGAATTTAAAAATTTTTAATTTTGAAAAACTCGGTCAAATTGGGCTTGAACCGGTCAGTTTAAGCATTGAACCCGGTTCGGAACATGTCGTCTTCTTCCTTCAGATGACAGCACTGTTCACTCGCCCGGTAATCGAGCAGTGCGGGCGAGGATGAAAAGTCACTGGACAGGGAGTTTTAGGCAATAAATGACTGTCATTAAGGTGCCAATCAAATGGCCAAGAAGTCTCCAAGCTTTCTATATAAAGAACCTCTCCTCATTTATCCTCCTCACACTTGAAAACTCCAATATCTCCCCACTACTCCATTTTCTGGTGATGCTCGAACTAGGGCTCTAACTTGGGCATTTTTCTAAGCCAACAAAGGTGTGGTTGAATTCTTTAGATTCAAAGAGAAGTCAGCTACTCAATGGTAGACTCCATTTGCTTCGAGGATCATAGGAGAAATGTCGATGTGATAGAACAGTGAAGCAGCTCCGGTAGAACGAAGCTGCCCTATTTCGACCGAGCTGAAAATGGCCAATTCAAGCCCTTCTCAAGCCAAACCAAGCCATCTCAACACTTCCACAGCCCTCATACAGCTGAATTAGAGCAGAAAGGTAAGCCAATTTGGCTCCCCTCTATAAATTTCGATCGATGCTAGAGAGAGAACTGACATATATTTACTAACCAAATTCTCCCTTAATTCGACATGAATTGAGGTGATTCTTGATCCTAGGAGTAACCTCAGGACAAGAGCTATCCGCCCAGATCGAAACCTCGGACCGCCACACCTCCAATGGTAAGCTTCCAAAACTTTCTCTCTCTACGTTCAATTTTTCGGCAAAGCTCCATTTGAGTTAGTTCCGGCGTCAATTCATGCTATTCAAAGTGCAATTGAATCTTATGGATGTGTAGGAACTCA